>JAUDJH010000023.1:2500000-5000000 GCA_036320925.1 Automeris io | reverse complement strand
ATGTAAGTAGATTCAATGCAAGTGCATGATACCTTGCTTTTTTTCCCTTGTTCACAACCTACGCACTCAACTAGTGTTGCCATGTGAGTTTCCCCATTTAATATTTTTTTTATTTTATTTATGTATTTTTTGCTCTTTAACTAAAACTCATAACAAAATCTAATATCGATACCGAGTAACGCCTTCACAGGTCGGACAGGATTTTATCGCTTTTAGAACGCTAGTATCGCTTCACAGCTTAGCCTTCATGTTTGTCATTTGTGTAGAGGCAAATGTTTTTTTTTTTTTGGTACAAAACTGTAATAATTGTGTTGTTACAGATGATACATCAAGTGATGCTGAATCATTTCAAGCCTGTGAAACAAATGGCCGTGAAGATGACTGTAAGTAAATTGTAATGTTCTGAACCTATTGAAGTAGCCCAGGATGTCACCCTTTGGGTCGGAGATTGCTCCGCCGGTATAACGAACGTTCGGTTCTGTTTCACGAGAGTGAACAACAAGCATGCACCCTGAGAACAGTATGGCACTCCAGACCAGGCGTCTGATGATTTTCTGCTGGATCCAGTATGAGCATGTCCTGGCCGATTTTGGCCACGACGACGTTTCCAAATTACATCAAGAAGACACGGGCTGCAATTCCATTCGGCGAAGTTGAGCTCGTTGATGAATATATTCGGAAACAGTCAATTGCGCAGGATATATTTGGTGCGAGAATGCTAGCGCTTGCACAAACGCACCCTCTCGTCCAAACCTCTTTTAATCTAATGAAACAGGGAACCGACACAATCAGAGAGAGGTAGGATGCAGTTTCTGAGTACTGACAACTGACCCTTATCAGTGCCCTAAGCCTTTTTTAGTGCCTTGCTGCCTCGCCTGAATCGTTGTATAGGCTAGGCTGCCAGTAGCATAACAAATAAAGAATAAGTAGGCAGACTTAAGCGTGTAGTCACCGCAACAACTTGCGCGATAAAACATCTTGCAAGCCCCCTCAACTAGGTTTCACCCACAAGCTGCCGTGGTTACCAGTGTATGGCCACTTCGTGCTGCACGGCTACTAGGAGCCGCTGGTGAGTGTCCATGGAAACCAACTAGTTTAACCGATTTCTGTCACCTCTAAATACAGGCTGGCTGACGGAAATAGGCGCTGAGTTTCGACTACATCCCACTGGATTCATTATAGTCGCTGCAGTCATACTAAAAAAAGCTGCATTTTTTAAATATAAATACTGTTATACGATTTAAAAAGTAATTTTGGGTTTGTTTGTAATTTAAAATAATGTAGTCAAAAGGACAAAACAAAATGTATGTTGTGAGATACAAATTAAACATTAAAAATGGATATTTGATGGCATTCATTTTCTGTGTAGCTGGGTTGGTCCTATGAGGATATTTTCCAAGTAAAAAAACAGCCAAGTGCGAGTTCTACTCGCGTACTGAGAGTTTAGCACAAACTTTTGGGTATGTCGCAAATTTTTTTTCGTAATGTAGTACTGATTTATAGTTTCCGAATTTTTCCCTATACCTGTGATAGAAGACTGGACTTGTTGGCAAATTTTATGATTCTAGTTTTTGATCTACCCTACCCTACCTTATAGATCTTGATTCCTTTGCGAAAACTGCAAAAACTATATAAATTACCATATTCACGGACATACATTTTGATTGCGTTGGCTTAGAAGTACGTTTTTTCTAGGGTTACAGACCGGAGTATTTAAGACTTTGTCTGAAAACGTTTTTTTCAGCACCATCCGTTCATTCACGGGGGTTTACCGCATCCTGCCGTTTTTCCACTCCTCCAGTATACACAAAAGTTCATGCTACTGTTCAAAACACTAATTTGGAAATACAAATTGAGAATTTTCGTAAATTAGGGACATGAATCGCCCGCTGCGCAGAGGCGCAAAATACGCTAAATAGAGATTTAGCAGATATAAATAGAAATTGATTTTGCTCGGACAGAAATGACCCCCGTTTACAGACGATGTGTTAATATTGTAATTTCAACTTCCTACCCCAATGTGTTCCTGAGAATAAGGGTCTAGAAAGACAGACAAACAGACGGACAACGAAGTGATCTTATACGGTTTCTTCTCTTATTTTGTTTCTTTTCTTATTTTGATGAATGGATCCCTAAAAAAGAGTAAGTTACAAACCATAATTTTCGTTCTAGATACACGGCGAACCATTCTTGCCGTCAAAAGAGATAATGCAACCGTTTCTCCATAAATTTCATGCCTCGAAGGTGTTCCGATCGAAGCGCGTGTTCAACTGCATAAAGTTTGATGTGCCCTCGGCACATTTCAAACGTATCATGGAGGCAGACAAGACTATTCTGAGTAAGTCATCATAACAATCATGACACGAAAGTACCATTCTTCGTATATAAGCAGTGATAATGCTATTTTTTGTTTATGTAATAGCAAGGCTGAGCCGACCGACCCTCCTAATCTTATTGTGTCTAATGGTCACTGTTACTTAGCACAACTGATTTCAGAAGCACAAGATTGAAAGATCAAGTTCTCGCAATTATTCAACGTACTACTAATGTTTGTATGAAATATGTTTTCTTTTGTTATTTAAAGATGGCGCTAAACTCATCATACGTCCTTCGACTCTACCATACTTGTTCGATAAGAAACCTGGTCAAAAAACACAACAAGCGCCTAGAATAGGAGGCCCTTCAACGCGGTCACAAACTCAACAATTTAATGATTCCATAGATGTTGATGAAGATATGGATGAAAACCAAGAAGAAATGGATGAGGAACAAGAAATTATGGATGAAGACCAAGAAGAAATGTATGAAACCGAAAATTAAATCAAATAGAACAAACAAGACTTCATGAATGAGCATTAATAATACAGTTTTGTAAAAATATATTAAATTATACCTTATTCAGAGTATTTTTAATTATTACAAATTTTATTAAATATTCCCTATTTAATAGAATGTTGGTGTAAATTTTATTCAATTTATATTTATGATTATTGTGTCATAACTGTATCGTGGCAGATTGAGAGCTCGCGCCCACACGGTGGCTACGCGAATGATGGAGTGCCCAGCAGTGCTAGCATGGGGTATAGATAAAAATTTTGTCTACTGAGACGCGATATAATAACGGTAGCTACGGTCGCATCATATCGCGCGATAGACAATTTTATCTCACTTTGACAGCTTCCAATAGACTATTTAATTTCATTTCCGTAACATGGGCCCGCGACAAAACATTAATTTTATCTATTTTTGACGATTCAAAGAAGAAAATTTATCTCGGTCGTTGGAAGTGCGCGATAAACATTTAAAATATATTTTTTTGTAATTTTAGAGAGGATAAGAAGATTCAAGATTATTAAAATGCAAGTTTATTTAAGTATTTATTATATTCAATTAAAAAAATAGCTTTATAATAGTTATCAATATTTGTGAACTGCAAAATCACATTCTCCGATAAGATTGAACATATACTTACAGGAACAATGTGCTAAGATAATTATGATTAATATTTTTAGATGTCAAGAGCCTATTACAATTACGTACTTTTTTCAAATGAAGAAAAACAAGCCAGAAAAATTAATCGCCGCAATATAAGGGATTCACGCAATCCATTTAAGCTTCTTTCAAATAAATTTCGTCGCATTTATAGAGTAAATAAAGAAATGACTTTATATTTGTGCGGTGAACTGAGGGCTGACCTACAACCTATAAATGCTATTGATGGACTGCCAGCGTACATGAAAGTACACAACTCATTTATAATGTGATATAGAACTCGTATCTAACACCTCTTACATCTTTTCAAGTAAAACACATGACAAACTATCTTTCTGTACAGATCTTGACTTCGATACATTTGCTTGCTGATGGTAGCTATCAAAGACCCATAGGCCTAGACCATGGACTGTGTGTCAGTCAGACCACAGTAAGTAAATATCTGGACCAATTTGTGTCATCAGTTTATAATAGGTAAATAAACATAAAAAAATAATTAATGTTATTTATATATTTATTATTTATTTTATTTTTTTTATATATTTATTATATATTATCACATATACTTACTAAAAAGAAGCTGATCCATTCTCTGTTTCTCAATGATCAATGGAATGAAAATAATCACTAGCACAAGTATGATAAACAAGTAACTAGTAAGCTGAAGTGACAGTAACTCCATACATCTCTCATAAAACAGATAATCACTGGATAAGATTGGTGATCCACATATAGGCAAATGTACTATGAGACATCCTCAATCAAGATGGGTCGCAGAATGAGGTTCATTACAAGTTCTTACATTTTATATTTCTTTTTATAGACTTAACAAAATGGATTAGTTTCCCTGGCAATGAAGAAAGGAGAAGAGAAGTAGCTCTGGGTATTAGAAAACATGGGATTTCACATGTGTTGGGGGTCATAGACTGCACACATATAGCAATTTTTCCACCACCACATCCTGAAGGAATACAATACCTTAATAGAAAAGGAAGACATTCTTTGAATATACAATTGGTTTGTTTTTCTACATACACTTTTTTATTGTATATTTATTTGATTTCATTTTTATGTTTATTTTTTATAATTACAGATTGCTGAACTAAACTGCAAATTATTGAGTATAAATGCCCGGTTTCCAGGGTGTGTGCATGACCAATTCATTTTTAATAACTCTGTGATAAAAGACGAAATGAGAAAACTGCATATTCATCGAAATGGCGAAGAATTTCTTCTAGGTTAGTCTGTGCAACTGTTATGAAGTAAAATGGTTTCTCCCTTAAAGTTAATTCAAATTTGTAGGACTAAAAAAAAACTTTCAATCACATTTATTCAAAAAATATTCCTACATGGGCTACAATAACCATTACTTTGTAAAGAATATAGTTTTATATTTTTTAATAATTGTTTCATGATTTTTAGATGATTCAGGTTATGCACTTGAACCATTGCTAATGACACCGATTTTGCATGCAACAGACAATACGCCCGAATCGAGATATACCGAATGACATTGCAAAGTACGAAACATTATTGAGCGTACTAATGGTTATCTAAAAGGGATATTTAGATGTCTTAGGCATGACCGAGAGTAGCACTAGTCACCAGAAAAAGCATCTAAAATAGTTTATGATTGTTGTATTTTATACAACATAGTGCAACATTATAGGTAGGCACTTAATAATAAACCAAAAAAGCAGTGTGAACTTGTTTTAAAAAATTGTTAACAGACATTTGGTTTTCCAGAATTTCTATGGATGAGTACTTGGATGCCGAAAATACAGAATTTGAGAACTTAGAAAATCTGTAATTTGATTATAGCCCAGAGTTAAGAATGGCAGAAGATAAAAGAATTATAGAAACATATTTTAGTTAATAAATAAAATAGTTATAATTTTGAGTATAAGATGTTTTGTGCTAAATTTGGTCTTTTAATCCCTGCTATGAAAATAAAACACATGATTAATTAAAAATCTATTTTTGTTTGAAATATTTCTTATGAATTTTTCTTTTTAATATTCTGTTCTGTTCCCTCATAATACTATTCTGCTCTTCTTTTAATTTATTATTTTCGGAAAGCAAAGTACATAATTCCTGAAATTTTAATAATTGAATATAATATATATCTTTGTTAAAATGTGTAAAAGTCAATAACACTACATGTCTACACATAATTGCATACTTTCACATCATTATATATAATGCATACAGTTACAACTATTATTAGTCGGTCTAATAACCATTCCAAGCAACAACTACTTTTATTACCAGTTATTGATTAGATAAAACTACTTTTATCTACAGTTATATCTAGTACTATAGTTTCATTTTAAGATTATAATATTATTTTCAACAGCACATCAAGCTATCCAATTACATATCTTGTGAGAATCGAATTCTTTATGAATCTTTTTTATATGTGTGATTATGGGACTGACATGGTCAGCCTGATCTAAAGTCACAAAAAAAAACAGACAATAATCTATAAAAATGCCTAATTAGTTATTAGAAACGGTAATTACCTTCAATAATATATTATTTTCTCTTTGAAGAGATATACATGTTTCTGGGACTTCAGACCTGTTAATGCCGTGTCTTAGCTGTGATTGGGTAGGCATATTTTCATTGTTAACAGGTGTTACCATTAGTTCTGGAAGAGTTGGAGAAAGGACAGGAATTGCAGGGTTTGGTGATGAAGGTTGAGGATTTAGGTCAGGTAATGATTGCGAGGGCTCTATGTTAGAAAAAGAAGGAGGTGGAGGTAAAACCTGGAAGTATGCATCTGAATTGGGCATTTCTGAAGTATCCTGTATGTAAAATATTATCATTAACAAGTCATCATACAATTTTAAAATTATTAAGTTCTACAAGGCTTTGAATATTTTAATGTATTATGGTTATAAATTAGAAATGACACCCTGAGCATAATTTACCTCAGTTTTGCATAATTTAGCATGATTGAGGAACAAAAACTTATTATCTGAATACATTTTCACATATATTTTGTAAATAACTCAGTTTAAGATATTGATCGAATGAAAAATACTTACACCAATAGGAGATTCTGCTGGTCCGATACCTATTAATGATTCCTGCCCAATTATGCTTAAAATTTTTATAGAAGTTTTAGATAATTCAGGTATTGTTGTATTATTTCCTGTTTTTGTATTTCTCATTACTGCATTCTCTTTGCGTGATTTTTTTTTCAAATCTCGCCATGTCTGCAAAAAAAGTGTTTTTTTTTTCCATGACCATTGCTAAATATATTTTCTATATTACAGTTATAACCATTATAAGTAGAGAGTTTGTAAACATCAATCACTCTTTGTTATGGATCAACTTCTTATGGCTAAATAATGAAGACAGAAAATAAAATATGTTTTAATTAATTTAAACTTACATGTTTCCATTGCTCGACTGATTTATCAGGTCCTATTTCTTTTAAAATTTCCTTTAAACTGGTCCACTGGGCTTGGTGTTTACTTGCACCGAGTGGACCAGTATATTCCCCATTAGCAAAGCTCTTATGGGTAGCCATGTAGTCCACCAATGCTCGAAGTTGCGCCCCTGTGCTTCGTGTTCTAATAAAACATATAGAAATTATTTTCAAGGTCATAAACATGCCGTTTATAGTTGTTACAAATTAGCCCATTGTATTTATTACAAAAAAAATTTTCATATGAGTAATAATAAATGGTACGTACTTTTTTGATGTCATGTTGCAAATTTTAATGTATACACTCTAGCACAATTGGATTTGTTATATTCGCCGAATGCCGATTCAAAAACAACGAAACAGTAGCCGCCAAACACTATCACAAAAACATCAAAGTTCTCAAAGAACACTTCCACTTCAAAGATACATCATTAACAGTGTTAGGATGCTGAAAAGTGGAAGATTTAATTTGTTTGGTTAATTTAAAAAAAAACACGATAATGTTACTACTTTATGGATGTAGCATTTCTTTTAATTTAAATTGGCTTAAAAGACTTGATTCTTGTCCTTAAATTTATAGTACAAAATAAAGTTATAGAAATAGCAACATTATTTTATCTAGGTTTTTATCTACGGGCTTAAAGTTATCTACCCGTGTGCCCATCCTACGAAACTCGATATATTTAACAGGCGCGATAAAGTATATCTTCTTGCCCGCGAATTATATCTACATTGCCCATGCTAGCACTACAGGAGTTTTTTGCCAGTAGGAGTTTGACACAACGGGGCAGCTGCCCTAAAGATCATTTAAAAATTTTCTCCTGCAGTGCTAGCATGGGAAATGTAGATATAATTCGCGCGCGAGAAGATATACTTTATCGCGCCTGTCAAATATATCGAGTTTCCTAGCATGGGCACACGGGTAGATAAAACTCGGCATACCAGACAGACTCGTGCTCATCTTACGAGACTACTTGTCAAATCGTCACTTTCAGTACCGCGTCGAGGGAGCCCTCTCTTCTCCGCGTCTCATACGAGCGGGAGTACCGCAAGGCTCCATTCTAGCTCCGCTTCTTTACAGTCTTTACACCAATGACTTGCCAAAATTCACAGGCGTAGAGCTAGCTCTTTATGCGGATGACACCGCACTCTACGTCTCGCATTACAGATTAAGTACGATTCACCAGCAACTACAAGCCGCAGCCTCTGAACTAGGCGAGTCTTTCCGCAAATGGCGGATCGAGGTGAATCCCGAGAAAAGTGTAGCAATACTCTTTACTCGGAGGCAGCCACGCAACACTCACATGCAACCCCTATCACTTTTCGACCGCGAGATCCCCTGGGTCCAGCAGGTCAAGTATTTAGGAGTCATTCTTGATAGAAGAATGAAGTTCCAACCGCACGTCAAGGTAGTGCGCGATCGCGCCGCCTTTTTTCTCGGCAGATTACACCCGCTACTGGGTAAGAGAAGTAAATTGTCGCTTAGAAATAAGCTGACACTTTACAAATCTGTTGTCAAACCGGTAATGACCTACGCTAGCGTAGTATTCGCCCACTCCTCCAAACCATCTCTGCGCCGCTTACAGCGCATTCAGAATAAATTCGTGCGCAATGCCGTGGGTGCACCATGGTACGTGCGCAACGTAGACATACATGACGACCTCGAACTCGAGACGATCGCTAGGTTCATGCAAATGGCGTCTCGTCGCTATTTCGACAAGACAGCGCACAACCCGAATCCCTTAATCAAAAAAGCATATCAATATAACGTACACGACGTCGCGCGAGTCAAACGTCGCCCCCGTCATGTCCTGTTGGATCCCGTTGATCCAATCACCGCGGATTTGATTACCGCCAATCCTCAGATCACTCAGGCACACACATGCACTAGATTCATTTCAAGAAACCGACGCCGCCGGCGGCGCCGACGACGGCAATTAAGGATAGGTCCGCCAACTGTCGTTTAAATAACGCAGTTACACTCCGACGCAGCCTTCAGTTTCTTTCGGCGTTTCTTCTCAAGGTAGTCGCTTCCGAAACGCTAGTAGATCACCGTTAGGTTTCGTATTAATGGCTGGCAGCCCAAGTCGAGGTCCGTACCCACAGGGGTGCCCTTGCGTAGCCACCCAACCCATAAATTGCTGGCTGAAGCACCATAAGTGCTCGCCCTCTAAAGCCCGGTGAAATTGTAGCGACCGTTACCCCGGTCAACAATGTATCGTCCCGTCGAATAAAAAAAAAAGGGTAGATAAATTTAAACCCGTAGACAAAAACTTATCGCGCCTAGATAAAATAATCTTGCCATTTCTATTCGTTTATTTTGTACTATAAATTTAAGGACAAGAATCAAGTCTTTTAAGCCGATTTAAATTTTAAAAAATGCTACATTCATAAAGTATAACATTTTCGTGATTTTTTTATATTACCCTAACAAATTAAACCTTCCACTTTTCAGCATCTTAGCACTGTCAATGATGTATCTTTTAAGTGGAAGTGTTCTTTGACAACTTTGATGTTTTTGTGATAGTTTTTGGCGGCCATTGTCTGTTGTCTTAGAATTGGCGAATATAACAAATACAATTCTGTTACAGTGTATATATTAAAACTAGCTGATCCGGCAAACGTTGTTTTGCTATATAAGTTATTGTAATATCTTCTAAGATGTTCACTGAAATTAAGTGATGTCAAAGACAATTTTGTTCACAATTAAATACTCTTAATCAACAACACATTTATTTGGATATAGATTAATATTATTACGTTGATACAACTCTTAACAAAAAATGCATTAATTTCGACCAAATTTGATTACCATAAAAAAGGTTCTAGTGAGTTACTCTTAAAAGATAGACATATACTGTCCCGGACATTTTTTTAGATAATTTTAAGAGGAATAACTCTGTCCTACATATATTTTTGGTATCTTGAACCGTTTTCTCAGCGCACGCAATGGAAGCACTCAAGGATGAATAATTTTCCCCGTTTTTTTCATATTTTCCATTATTTCTTCGCTCCTAATAGTTGCATCGTGATGTTATATAGCCTAAAGCCTTCCTCGATAAATAGTCTATTCAACACAAAAACAATTTTTCAATTCGAACCAGTAGTTCCAGAGATTAGTGCGTTCAAACAAACAAACAAACAAACTCTTCAGCTTTATAATATTAGTATAGATTTGCAACATGACATCAAAAAAGTACGTACCATTTATTATTACTCATATAATAATATTTTTTTTAATAAATACTTACAATGGGCTAATTTGTAACTACTATTAACGACATGTGTATGATTTTTAACATAATTTCTTTATGTTTTATTAGAACACGAAGTACAGGGGCGCAAGTTCAAGCTTTGGTGGACTACATGGCTACCCATACGTGTTTTGCAAATGGGGACTATACTGGTCCACTCGGTGCAAGTAAACACCAAGCCCAGTGGACAAGTTTAAAGGAAATTAAAAAAAAAAATGGGACCTGATAAAACAGTCCAGCAATGGAAACATGTAAGTTTAAATTCATTAAAACATTTTATTTTCTGTCTTCATTATTTAGACATAAGTTGACCCATAACAAAGAGTGATTGATGTTTGCAAACTCTCCACTTATAATGGTTATGACTTTAATAAAGACAATATATTTAGCAACGGTCATGGAAAACGACATCGCTTTTTTTTTCAGACATGGCGAGTTTTGAAGAAAAAGGCATGTAATGAAAATGTCACATCACCTTCCACCAGGTGTGATTGAGGTCAAGCGTTAGCCTATAAGTTATAAAAAAAAATGTAGTAATGAGAAAAAATAATACAAAAACTGGAAATAATATGATAATACTTGAATTATTTGAAGTTTCAGTAAAAAATTTACACATAATCGGGCAGGAATCATCAATAGGTATCGGACCCCCTGCCAAGAAGGTGGGGCCTGCAGAAGGCTAGACGTCGCCGGGTGCCGAGGAAGATGGCTCCGCCTTGCCCTTGGCATTCGGCAGGCGGGAGATGGAACACCCCGGGGGTTTTAGTCGGTGCAAGTCCGACACACCGGGGGGCAACCCTCATCGCCCCCTGAGGTCCGTTAGGAATTTCACCCGGGTCACAAAAAAAAATAGGTATCGGATCAGCAAAATCTCTTATTGGTGTAAGTATTTATCATTTGATCAATATCTTAAACTCAGTTATATTACAAATTGTATGTGAAAATGTATACAGATAATAAGTTTTTGTTCCTCAATCATGCTAAATTATGCAAATCTGAGGTAAATTATGCTTAGGGTGTCATTTCTAATTTATAACCATAATACATTAAAATATCCAAAGCCTTGTAGAATTAATAATTTTAAAATTGTATGATTACTTGTTAATTGTTGTCGATTCTCACAGGATATGTAAATGGATAGCTTGATGTGCTGTTGAAAATAATATAATCTTAAAATGAAACTATACTATTAAATGTAACTGTGGATAACAGTAGTTTTTTCTAATTATTAACTTGTAATAAAAGTGGTTGTGGCTGGGAATGGTTATTAGACCAACTAATAATAATTGTAACTGTATTATATATAATGATGTGAAAGAATGCAATCATGTGTAGACATGTAGTGTTATAATTATCAGTTGATTTTTGCACATTTTATCAAAGATATCTAATATATATAAAATTATTAAAATTTCAGTCCATCAATAGCATTTATAGGCTGTAGGTCAGCCCTCAGTTCACCGCACAAATATAAAGCCATTTCTTTATTTACTCTATAAATGCGACGAAATTTATTTGAAAGAAGCTTAAATGGATTGCATGAATCCCTTATATTGCGGCGATTAATTTTTCTGGCTTGTTTTTCTTCATTTGAAAAAAGTACGTAATTGTAATAGGCTCTTGACATCTAAAAATATTAATCATAATTAACTTAGCACATTGTTCCTGTAAGTATATGTTCAATCTTATCGGAGAATGTGATTTTGCAGTTCACAAATATTGATAACTATTATAAAGCTATTTTTTTAATTGAATATAATAAATACTTAAATAAACTTGCATTTTAATAATCTTGAATCTTCTTATCCTCTCTAAAATTACAAAAAAATATATTTTAAATGTTTATCGCGCACTTCCAACGACCGAGATAAATTTTCTTCTTTGAATCGTCAAAAATAGATAAAATTAATGTTTTGTCGCGGGCCCATGTTACGGAAATGAAATTAAATAGTATATTGGAAGCTGTCAAAGTGAGATAAAATTGTCTATCGCGCGATATGATGCGACCGTAGCTACCGTAGAAAAAATTATTATATCGCGCCTCAGTAGACAAAAGGGTGTAGACAAAAGTTTATCTATACCCCATGCTAGCACTGCTGGTTAAGAAAAATGTATGGCTGTATGACTATAAAATTTTTGCCTGTCAGGATTGCCTAGAGCTTATGAAACAATTGACAACATATGTCAAACTATGTATGCTTATTTATTTTAATTGGAATATTTCGTATTCTACAAAAAAAGATACTTTAGTGCTATATTGGGTTTTATTTTTGTTACATTAAAAATGTCATTTATAGGTCTTAGCGATATTCCTCCGACGGTAATTTATTTATTAAACATTTTGAAGAAACTAAAATTGTTCAAAGAGTAGGACTGTATTCTTTTAATAATAAATAATTACAATAAAAAAACGAATTCTTGAAAATTGAAATATGTCCAGATTAACAAAGTTCCACTGGTAAACAATATTGGTTTAGATTTATTTAAAGGCACCAGTCTATTATAAGTTTGGTTATCTTTTATATGTGACTAAATTTTTTTTGTAGTTGCTAGGCACATAGTCAAAGTTACGTAGGCAAGCATGTATTGGGTTTGGAAGAGGTAGGCAGGAATAAAATAACATATAAACGTTATGTGAAATTTTCATAGACTTAAAATAATCCTCTATTATTTTAAGCTGAGTTCTCACCCAGCTTAACTTTGCATGGAAATATTTTTTTCATCTAATGATATCTTCCAATATATTAATTTCACATATTAATATATTAATTCTACCTTAATGCTTGAAATAGCTGTCATTTAACAGGTTATCTGTCCACAGACCACATGTGGTCTGTGTTAAAAACAAACTATTTCAGATGAGTATAAATATCTTATAACACAGGTATAAATTTTAACTACAAATAAATACCGACTTTTAATAAAACCTTTACTGGACTTATGGAGCATTTCCACCTTGGAGCCTGAACAATTAATCTGTTCCTGTACCTACCTAGTAACTGTAACCTGTAATTAGGAAATCAATTTATATTTGACAGAAAACTGAATATATGTATAATAGGCATTTTGGTATAGCCTAAATATTCATGGAGCTATGTTCAAGTTGAGAAAACTGGCAACTTACCATCATTATCAACCCGTATTAGTCCACTGCTGGATATAGACCTCTCCCAAGGTTCACCTCTGAGTCTGATCTTTGGCTTTTCTTATACAACAATTGCCTGACACCTTGTGCAAATCCTTAGATGGAGGTCTTACACTACACTTACAGTGACTTGGCATCCAACACAAGAACACATCTACCCCACAGTTATTGATTCTTCTGCAAACACGACCAGCCTACTGCCACTTCATCCTGCTGATCCTCTGAGTTATATCAATGACTTTAGATCTCTGGCAAATCACCTAATTTCTGATTTGATCCTTCAGAGAAACAGCAGGCATACTTACCATATAATTTGATATTAATTAAATAATATACTTAGTGATGTGTGTGAAGCAAAGTCAATGTAGCAGTATCTCAGCAAAAGTTAATTATTTTTTCTTCATAATTATATAACTTTGTTGCTGAGACATAGGCACATCAGATAATAGTTGCTTGCCTATTATTAGATAATAATAATTACAACCTTGCACACACTATTACCAGCATGTGGGATGTGGATTTAACTATTAATGTCCTGTTTGTCCTATTGACTAATGGGCTGATTGCAAACAGCTTCGACTACCATCTTAAGAGACTCTGTTGTTGGATCAAGGGCCAGATACAGAAGGCAGTATTTCACATTACAACTTGTATCGTTAGGAGGTTCCTCACTCTGAGCTACTAACTACTGATACCGGTGGTTTGGGCCTCAGGCTTTGCCCCCATAGATCTACATGTACATACCTCTACATGTACATAGATGTACATATTTTAATATTCATATGTTATATTTTTATATGTATTTATATTAAAATGTAAAGGTGTCGTAAATATGATGAATAAATAAGTAAAAAATATTATTTGTATATTTTCAGTGGCATATAAAGCGCATCACAAAAGATATGCAAAAAACAATCAAGGGTGACTTTATGACATTAAACTTTCACAAGAAGAATGGAAACGGGACTAAAACCTGCTACTTACGCCTATCTAAAGACATGAATCCCATTGGGGTAGCACACAGTATTAATAATGGGTATTTTCCACAGTTTAAGTACAAAGCTTTCATACCGAAAAATGTCCCTAAAGTAAGTATTCAGCTATACACTCAGCCATATATGTTGTCCATGTAATTTCATAGAACAGTTAACAATGAAATACAAGGTCATGTGTTTATTTTGCAATGAAAAATATTTTTTTTTTATTTCCATTATAAAATACTAAATTAGAATGGTCATAGGTTCGAACCCCAGCACATGGTTATGAGTTTTTCCAGATTGCATATGAATTTAGTCACCACATTCTCACCAGTGAAGGAAAACAATGTTATGAAACCCGCATGGCATTTAATAGAAATGTCATGTATAAGCACTCTGAGAATGGCTATCAGCTGTGCTTCTGGTTATGTTGGTTACCAGACTTAAGCGCAAACTGGATAAAACCACTAAAGTATCTCTGTTTACGCCAAAACGATATATTATTATATAAACAACGCCTAGAGATTATAAAAATTACTTCAAATTTTGTCAAAAGGTCGCTAAAGTCTCAACTGAAACTTCAGTAGTAAATTTTTATATAGTACTAAGATTTTTATATAATAAACAAGTTTCTTTTTTAATAACAATTGAGGCATATTGGTGATATATGTATTATATCACCACATTCTTCTCGCTTACGTGAGACAGTGACTATGAGAACTTTACGCATTTTCACAAATTGAATTCCCACAGGAAGTGTTCATGTCAAGTGTAGACAATGTGAAGGGAACATTCTCACGTAAATTTAAACTTCGTTATAAAGTACAACCAGACCAGGTGAGTAGCTTTTATTTATTTAAATCTAAATTAAGGTATTTATTTATGTTGTGGAAGTGTTAATAAATACACATAAATAACGCCATTCTGTCTGCAAAATTACAGCTTTTCAGGATAAAAAAAAAACTGAGTACTGCTAAGATGTTCTATATATAATTTTAAAAATTATTTTAATAATAATATTAGATTTGTATTAGGTTTTAAATGCATCAACTATGTAGTGTTTTTACCCGTTTATATTACATTGTAAATGATATATGGAAAATGAATGCAAAACTATTACAAATAAAAATTAAATTAGGAAAAATCATAATAAAAGTAATAGGGATGTACATTTCAGACAATGTCGAATTAGTCTGAAGGTTAATTCTCTTATTTTTGAGTCAATTTTCAATCGCATTACTATCTTATGTTACATTTGACGTTTGTTTATAAAAGTAAAGTCCTTTTTGACATATACGCGACTGATATTAAATCGGAACTATATTTTGAAAGTCTTGAATATCTGAGAATTGTCTAAGAAGTTGTTATATATCCATTAATCAAACTGGGTGTTGTGGCTTAGTAGACAAGGGACCGGTACCGGTCGTAGGTTCGTATACCAGCACCGACATATGAGTTTTTCTAGATTAAGTACGGATTTAAGCACGACATGCTTACTGGTGAGAAAAACATCTTGAGAAAACACGCAATGGCGTCTAATATAAATGTCATGTGTACTAGTGCTGTACACATGACACGACGATTAGCTGCGCTACTGGTCACATTGGGCACGTCGTATAAGTGTAAAAGTGGATATAGCCATTAAAAATGAAATGAAATGTATTTATTTCACCACAAATTAACAAAAACAAGAAATTTAAAAGCAGTAACAGAAACATGATGATTAATGTAACTCTGCTTACCCCGTAAGGTATATAGCGTTATGATAGCTCCTAATGGAATGAAATGCGACACCACTTCTAATTCCTTTGTTTAACTGCATCCTACTAATATTATAAATGCGAAAGTTTGTGAATATGTTTGTTACTCTTTCACGATAAAACTACTGGACGGATTTGCGTGAAACTTTTACAGTAATATAGATTATACATCGGAATAACATAAAGGCTACAATTTGTAATGATTTTATGTAATTTTGGTCGTAATATAACGATAAATATCAATTAAGTCGGAAAAAATCTGGCCTCTGACAGCTATCTTGGCGTACACTTCCTAATTCATTGGAGTCACACAAAGATGATGTACCGTAGTATTGTTTGTTTTGAGTAGTTTGAAGTCCGCGACAGCATATATCTATCTTGCATGTGGAAGCCATTATGGCCAAAATTGTGAACCATAAATTCTTTTAAATTAGACACTATTTTACAATGCGAAGGCGCGAGTAAAATATATTATAATACAGAAGATATTCACTAGAAATAATTTATATGGCAGAACAACGTTTGCCGGGTCAGCTAGTGCGTATATAAAGTTAATAATTACAATTATCGCAGATATTGAGATTGGCCCATCTTGATATAATGACGGAGATGCAGTTGAAATACCCTGGACTGTACAGCCTCAGCGCGAAGAGGAACCACGAACTGATCAAAACATTGTCAGAGGCAAGTTAAAAAAGGAACGACCATAACATACACATTTATATAAAACAATGAAAGAATAATACGTTAAAGCAAATCATATATCCTGTGCTACGCCCAATCTCAAAGAGCATTCGGCTCAGCGTATGCTGGAAGACGCTGTACGCGCCGTCCAGCACTGACTTTCAGCCAATGCTCGATAGAGCTGATTGAGCGGCCGCCATAGTGCTGATACGATATTAGAACAGTTCAATATAATGAATAGGTAATTACATTAATACACAGAATACTTTTAAAATAATACACCAAATCTGAAGAAAACAAAAACAAAATATAATATAAATAAGGTAGATAGATAATAAAATAGATATACTCGTACATACAGGGTGTCCCATACAAATTAATGTTACCTAATTACCGGCTTGATTACATAGTCCAAACAGACAACTTTAATTAGTAAAGAAAAACCTATCGATAGTTGCAGCGATCATGTCGGCCTGCACAAATATCTCTTCACGCTTCGTTTAAAGGACTCCATATCATAGTTTCATGTGAATGTAATGTAGGCTTCGCAAACTTAGTACTGACCCGCCCGCCCTGGGTATCGAGGACTGATGCCAGCTCCTGTTCGGGCCACGTCATATGAGGCAGTCCGGCGGAGTCCTCGAGCGAAGCAGAGTGTGCATTTAAAAAATTACACATTTCCCCAGATAGTCCAGAACCGCATTCGTGTGTTGTTCAACAAGAACCACGAGTCCAGGCAGGGTTTCCACGACATGACGATGCTGTACCGGCTCTCGCACCCGCACTTCACGGACTTCCAGCTGATCCTGAGGACACAGCAGCAACAGGAGGACGAGGTCGGGCTGCCGCGTACTCAGATATCGGAGGAATTGTTTTCAGACGTGATGAATACACGCGCAGGTCTGTCCAAACCACAAAAGTGCCGTAGACATGGAAATTATTGCACTAATTTCGGTGATCACATCGTAAAGTTTTTTTTTGTCACTGTTATATCACCGGTGAAATATCACGATTCACTTAGTTCTTTTTCAGTACGTTGTCATAAATAATATTAAAACAAAGCTTACTATATAAAGATTTATATTCAAATCCCTTCGAACTCTGGCTTTATAGCTGGGTGGGAGTCACATGATAATAGATTTTTGTCGTTATGCTATCTCAGTTCGTGTTAATTTAACAGAAGTTATAACACTTTTGTCATGTGATTTTATTTTGTCACTGCTAAGCAACCGATTAATAATTAAAAATGCATTGTATAACAAACGTTTTTGTGATGTCGACATTCTGCCTTGTACAATTGTACAAATTGTGATTGTACAAATGCCTCGTTTTGACGAATGGTGAGAAAAAATGTCCGTTTGATTTTTTTAATATAGTAGTTTTTTTATTGTTTTGTGGAAACTACTGTATCAGTTTTATGTATTTTTTATTGTTTATATAACATAGATGTATGTTTCCATGAAAATTAAAAAATAACTGTCATAATTTGCTGCGATTATACAAAAAAGTCGATACAAATAATTTAGAATAATGTATTTTAATATTCTGTATTTTCGATTTAGTAATTGAAAAGATTTCTGCGCCAGACGTTGATGCCGCTTGCAGGAAATACGCTGATAGGATTGTAAACGAGGTAACCTATATTTTTATTTTTCAATGGGCAAAGACGTTGATAAAATAAAACACGTAAAGTAATCTTCCCTATAACACGGTACTCTAATATTACGAGATTTCATGTAAAACACCTAATGTAAAAATTTAATGTTTTTACCTTCAGTAATTTAGGCTCTTCGATGATATGTCAGGCAGGACAAGTGTTATATAGATTATTCTTTCAGGTAGTGCAACATATAGAAGGTTTGAAAGTTAAAGAGGATAATGAAAATGATACAAAAGAACAAATTGCAAGGAATAATGTTAGAAGAGAATTGAAGAAAATGGCGCCCTACGTCCCCCATGTAATCATATTTTTACTTTTTTCGCCTTTCTTATTATTCCAACTTTGAAAATGAGTTAATTTTGGTCACGATCAGTTGGACAGGCCTGAAGGTATCGACAAAGTAACACTCTATTAGCGATAACGCTAGTAGAAAACTCCTAAATGTATATAATTAGCATGACTAAAATGTTTCGAAAGCTTATGAAGATGATTTAGAATAGTTTTATGATCGCAGTTCATTTTTGTGCTCAATTTACGACTTATTTGATGACCATCCTCTCCTTCAAGTGTTTTGAGACATTCTTCGCCGAATTCAGGTTTTCAGTTGCGGGGAATGCCGTCGACGTCAAAATCGCCGTTTTTAATATAGCAAACCATTTCCGTGCTGTAGACTTGCCTATGGCACCTTCTGTATATACGTTGCAAATGTCACGTACTGCATCAGCAGAAAAGCGAAGAAAAGTGCCAAAAATATTGTTTTTTGTTTTCTGGATATTCCATTGCTCATCCTCAAAAGTAATAAAACATTAAATTAGTTAAAAGTCGGTTAGCACAGTTTTCTAGAGCAGAAAGAGCTCCTTCGAATGAATATTATATTAACTGGCAAAACTGGTTGTAAAATAACGGTTAAATAAAAACTGCTACGAACTTATTCTATCCAACCTAATATTATATATTTAAGTGCAAACGTTTATCTATATTTATTTGTTGCTGTTCTTTTGAATAAGCACACGCTGAGCCTGTCTCTTTGTGAATGTATTTTTAATGTACAACATAATATGTGATTTTGGCCATAAAATTATTTATGATTATTTATTTATTCGTAATCATTTTTCTTATAAATATGATATTATTGCAGATGATAAGAAAGACGATAATTCAACACTTCATAGTTGATAGTCCAGCGGTAATCAAAATGATGGTAAGTTACAATTGGTCGTGAGACAAACTATAACAGAATGGGTATCTGCTATTAGTTTTGTATCTTTCGCGCTCGTAGCTTTGGCATAGTTATGTTGATCTCAATCCGTGTGATTTTCATTTATCATTGTTAAATCACTAGTGATTTTACGTTTTTAACCTTTGTAGTTACCATTTATGTACACCGATACGTAGATGTTTGTTGACCGGGAAAGGTCTTCACAACTTAACCGGGCGGGAACGTAGATGTCTACTATATTGTCCAAAATGACTCAACAAAAGATAAATGAAAAGCAAAATCATCACAAGCGAAAAAAAAAACGGTGGTTTAGTTTAAATACGGATTAAATTAAAATTATTTTCTTTTATACGCGACGTACAAGCAGCTCGCTATGAGCTGAGGCGTGCTATAAGAATGTGCAGGCGATATTATGTGCGTGGAGACTATAGTTTGAATTTAAAAAAAAAACGTGAAATAACTGGTGATTTGTGGAGCAGTGATAAATGAAAATTACGTGGACCAAGATCGAGACAGTATTATGACAAAAGTACGTCTGCGAAAGAGATAAAGCTGGTAATAGGCATGTCCCGAAGATTACCCGGGCGGGTTATCAGGCTAGCTTAGCGGTAAAATTGGAGAGCGGGCGAGTTTAAGTTTTATATGAAATACTAGCTTTTTTTTTACTTGGGGAAAATCCTCATAGGACCGTCCCGGCCACGAAGGCGGTATCAGCCGGGTGTGCCGGACTTTTATCAGCTAAAAACCCCATGGTGACTACGTCTGGGAATTAGTGGGGACTGCGGGTCCTGTAATCAATTCGCCGCAGCCCCACTACGCCGCGCCTGATAGGCACAATCACAGGGGGGAGACGCCGCCTCCTCTGATATCACCTAGTGTATATGAAATACTAGCTGTAGTGACCCAACGTTGCTCGGGTGGAGTTAGCAGGCTACTACATGATTAAATTTACGTTTCCACAGGAACCGATTATATTTTTGGGATAAAAGAAGCCTATATATTGCTCCGGATTATCCGGATATTGGTCTATTTATCTATGTCAATGTCATTTAAATTTGTTGAGCCGTTTTGGCGTGACGAGGTAACAAACATATTCACGTTTATAATATTAGAAGATTGTTATTATTAGATTATTAAGTGATGGCGAATGTTATTCTAACGGACTGTTGCTGTCCAGCTGTACGGGGAACCGTCTCTGCCGAGTATAGAGCTGATAGAGAAATTCCTGGGCCCGTTCCAAGTGACCCGGACCTTCAAGTTGCGGCGGTTGTATAACGCGCTGCGTTTCAACTTGCACCCGGCGAAGTTCCACCGGTTAATGGCACTGGACGGCACCTCATACGGTCAGCTATTATCATGTTTTAGTTCTAAGGGCCTTTCCGCTGCACATGATTGTTGTACCTGCGAGTACTAAAAACACCAGTACAAAACATTGTTTCGCATACGCAAAACTTGTAAAAGCGAGTCAACATTTTGTTGTTGCCAACACAAATATAGCTAAATTTACTTTTATAACAATAAAATCTTGTTAAAAGTGTAATGACTTATAGAAATAGTTAATATATTATACATATATGTACAAATACATATAATTATTTAAGTACATTTAAGTAGAAAAATGTTTTGTGCCGTTGTTTTCAGTACTCGTAAGTACAATGAGCATTAGCCGCGGACACTCCATAAGCAATACAACGGATTGTAATCAGCTTTTTATTATTTAGCAAACGTATTCCGAATAGTTTGTATGTATTATAACGTTGCTCATTACACTGAAACACCAATCGCTGCGTTTGCATATCAAATCACCGCTCATAAAGTGTATTTGTGTATTCATAGGGGGTGTTAAACTCGTGATACGACCAGCGTTCCTACCGACATACAACTGCGCAGAGATTAAAGTCGCTGAAGAAAAAAAAGTATAACAGTACGAACAATATTTTAAGGAAGAAATGGACATGGATGCGAATTTGTTGTAAAATTAAATAAAATTAAAAGATAAAATTATTATGAAGTTTTCTTCTTAATATACTAAACATAAATAACTAAATAAACACCATAAAAAGCAAACTTAATTACAGATGCTACATTGACTTTTTTAAATTCGTCATCTTTAACAAAAAAAAAACATAGTATATCATGAGAGTATAGCTTAAGTACTCGCAGAGTTAAGCTCAAGTTGTAAATAAAACACAAAATATTCAAAACATTATATATTTCAGATCTTTCATAAATACAAATAAAAATTCATCAATAATACAAGTAAAAATGCATCGTCAATAATGCCACAAATGCTATATATTTTTTATAATCGTATATATCATTTCAAATTATATATTGAATATTAGAGCTAAACCGCACAGTAACTAACACAAGAGAGTCAACGTACCGCGAACTGGAATGAAAAAAATCGGTGGACAGATCGAAAATACAGTTTACTTAATAACTAAAAATGTAGTGTATGTTAGAAGTTATTCATAGCGGACTAAGCTCGTAGACAGAGGAACAATATGGGTTTAAGAATTGTATTTTTTTTTTTTTAATTTAAAAGGATATAATTATAAATTGTTTCCTCTTTACACCATATTGTCTGTATGTAATATACATTTTCAATATGCAATCCACAGCATTTACTATAATTTGATGGAAAAGTGAAACTTGAATTTTAAATTACAAGGTCGTCACAAGAAAGTAACAATTTCTAATAAATCGGATAATGCACGTTTTTGAAGGGTCTATACAAGACAACCCAGGAATACATTAGTTACTTAACATTTTGCAAAACTAATCCACCGAGTTGTTACTACATGTTTTGAGAACTTTATGATACAGGGTGAGTTAACAACAGCATTGGTACAGCAGTGGTAACAGATTTTTTGTACTTGCCTTGGGTAAGGGCAAGCGTGACAGGGTGATGTCTGCTTAAGTTTTACTTAGATTTCGGAATATCACTGCGACAGACTTGCGTATTCAATCAATGCAGATCAGAAATAAATAAAAACATTCCTATCTATGAATTTATCTCACAATTGTTTTGGTTGACCTAACGTAATTTTACGAAAAAAACGTAAATAAGTAATATATTTTTTTTGTGTCAATTTTTTTTTTTATTAATTTCATCGAAGTCATCAGCCATAGGAAGTCCACTGCTGAACATAGGCCTCCCCTAATGTTTTCCAAAGCGATCGGTCGGAAGCGGCTTGCATCCAGTTTTTCCCTGTAATGGTCACCAGGTCGTCTGCCCATCTCTGGGCTTGATATCCTGCGCGGCGCCTGCCATTACGTGGTCTCCACTCTAAAACTTTTCTGCCCCATCGGCCATCCGTTCTACGGGCTATGTGCCCTGCCCACTGCCACTTCAGCTCGCTAATCCGCTGAGCTATGTCGGTGACTTTCGTTCGTCTACGAATCTCTTCGTTTCCGATTGCATCTCGCAGAGAAACATCAAGCATAGCTCTCTCCATAGCCCGCTGCGCGTCAGTCAGCTTTGTGATAAGGCTTGGAATAAATAACCACGTTTCAGAGCCGTATGTCATCACCGGTAGCACACATTGGTTGAAGATTTTCGTTTTCAGGCACTGAGGTAGTTTGGACGAGAAAACTTTGCGCAATTTCCCAAAAGCCGCCCAACCGAGCCAGGTTTGCCGATTCACCTCCACCTGGAAGTTGCTTTCTGGATTTTGGCAATAATTGACTAACACGTTCCGAAAATCGGGTTTTCTTAATTGAATGGTACGTCCCAGGTAAATGTGTTCATCAACGAATTCGATGGACGACTTCCTATAGCTTATTCTTTTGGGGGCAACGTGGTCGTTTCGCATGAACTTCGTTTTGGTTATGTCTATCTCCAGGCCCACTTGCTTGGAAATTTGAATGAGTTCTCTGAGCATTGCGCGAAGTGTGCTAATCGATTCAGCCATGACTACAACATCATCAGCGAACCGAAGGTGTGTGATGCGTTCGCCGTTCACTTTAATGCCAAATCTTTGCCATTTGAGAAGCTTGAAAGCGTCTTCCAAAGCAGCGGTAAACAGTTTTGGAGAGATGGCATCTCCTTCTCTGAGACCTCGATGCAATGGAATCGGATTCGTGTTATTCTCGTGTACTTGGACCGACATGGTGGCGTTTTTGTAAAAGAACTTCAACACTTCGATGTACCGGTAGTCAATGTGGCACCGACGGAGGGATCGTAACACAGCCCAAATTTCGATCGATTCAAATGCTTTCTTGTAGTTTACAAACGCTAAGCATAATGGCAGATTATACTTGTTTCTGTTTTCTATAACCTGCAACAGAGTATGTATATGATCTATGGTATTATAGCCTTTTCGGAAACCGGCTTGTTCGGGCGGCTGAAAGTCATCGAGCTTATTGGAGAGACGATTCGTGATGACCCTCGAAAACAGCTTGTAAATATGGCTCAGATGTGACACGGGCCTGTAGTTTTTCAAAAGGGTTTTGTCACCTTTCTCGATGTACAGGACTGCGATACTTTTGTTCCATTTTTCTGGCGTTACACCCTCAAGCAAGACATAATTGAAAAGCTTTTGGAGGACTTTAAGTACCGGCATTCCACCCGCTTTCAGAAGCTCAGAGGTAATTCCATCCTCGCCTGGCGCCTTATTGTTCTTTAATTGCATAAGAGCATTACTAATCTCGCATAGAGTGATTTCAGGGATGTCTTCACTATAATGTCGGGTAAGTTTAGCTCTCCGGTCATTGTGCAATCTAATAACAGGTTTAGCTATTGAAGTATACAACTGTCCGTAAAATCTCTCGATCTCCCTTAGTACCTCTGCATTGTTCGACGTTTCACTGCCTTCACTCGTTTTTAGTTTCAGCGGTCGACCAATAGACATGTCTCCGGCGAAAACTTTGGAGCCCTTGTACCGCTTTATTATATCCTTTACGCTATTAGTGTTAAAAGAACGAATGTCGTGTCGCAATGATTTACTTAATTGTCTATTGAGAGACCAGTACGCTTCAGCGTCTTTGATGGTCTGGGATCTCAGTGAGCGCCGTTCAGCCATGAGGTTAAGGGTGTGTCTAGAGAGTTTTTGCGGTCGGTCTTTATAAAAGGATGTGCTAAATGTGGACACAGGCGCACGGACAGCTGCTACAAACCTGTCATTTATCTCGTTCACAGAAACACAGCCTTCCAGGCAACTGAAACGATTCGACAAATCGAGTTGGAACTCCTCGGGGTTTTCAATATAGGCGTTGGCGGGTCGGTACTTGGTTTTAATCAAACGGGACCTTTCCAGTTTGATGTCGATATTCAAGGTGCCTCTTAAAATTCGGTGATCGCTTCCTGTTGTCACTCTGTGAATGACAGAGACATCGTTGAATATTCGTCGCTTTGTGCTTAAGATGTAGTCAACTTCATTTTTTGACCTATTGGGCAACAACAAGGTCCATTTCCTGTGAGGTGGTTTCTTGAAATAAGAGTTCATCATAAAGAGTCCCTCTTTTTCCAGAAACTCAACCAGCCTTTGTCCCCTGTGGTTCCTTTGCCCGCATCCGAATTGCCCCACTCTCAACTCATCACCGCACCTCTCGCCTACTTTTGCGTTAAAGTCTCCCATCACAACATTGAAGTGCGTCTTGTTTCCGTGTATGGCCTTACTGATGTCTTCGTACAAAAGATCGACTGCAGAGTCTGGATACTCTGTGGTCGGCGCGTAAGCCTGTATGATCTTTAGCGAATATCTTGCAGATATTTTGAGTATTAAGTATGCTACTCTACTCGAGACGCTTTTGAATTTTTTAATGTTGTTAACGAGGGATGCATGGACAAGGAACCCCACACCGCCATGGGACTTCGTGTCACCTTGCCAGTGGTAAAGTACGTTACCCGATTTCGTTGTTACTATGCCATTGCCTTGCCTTTTGATTTCACAGAGCCCGATGACATCCCAACGTAGCCAGCTTAATTGTCTTTCTAGCGCGACTAGCATCTCGTCCGTTCTCATAGTGCGTATATTGTGTGTCAACAGGGCCAATGGTCGTCGGGGTTGGTAGCTGGGTCCTTCCCGGGGATTCTTAGCACCCCCTGCTCCGCCGTGACCTGATCCGCTACCAGAATCAAGAATAGCGGAGCTGCCGGGTACTGGGGGCCTGATTGTTTTCGAACTATTCATAAGGGGGAAATGCCATACTCGCCACGCTTGGCAGGCGTGTTGGCGAGCGCAGAGCGTAGCTCCTCTGAGCATGAATAAACAACCGTACAGAGCTATTTTTACGGATTATTTATTTGAATATAAAAAAACTAGTAAATATGATAATGTATTGTACGATGTGTCTGAATAATTATATAAAATAAAGATTTAATTTGGGTTATCTACGTATGCATATTGTAAAATATTTAAAAGCACTCTCTATACGCTGTCATACTCAATGTCCTTGCACAGATGACGCTGCTGCCCGTCACTGGCTTGTGGGTTTCACTACGCAGGCATACGATGATCATGCCGTCATCTTTGAGTGAAGGTGTTCTTATAAATTATTTCCCTTAGTCGCCTTTTACGACATCCACGGGACGAAATGGAGTGCCGGTATTCTGTACCGCCGGCACACGGTTAATTTTTTTTATGATTGTTAGACATGATGGACCGCATCTGCCGAACAAATAAAGACTGATAGTGGACCGAGCCCATTAAGAAGAAGCTAAAGTTATTTGGGCATGACTAGAACATAATTTCTAAGCCAGAGAATGAGGTACTTGATTAGACAGAGATAAAGGCAATTGCTACATGGGTGAGAGAGTGAGAGATAAACCGACACGTAAAAAAAGACAAAAAGTGCACGCTTTCCAGACCGCAAAGAAGTTTAACTTCCATCACGCATTACTAAGTGCACACGCTTTTTTTCTGCAGGAATGTGTGAAATATGACCAAACTATGCGTTCCTTTATCTACGAGTTGTCACAATGGGATATGGCAGTTTCCAAAATACAAGATAAATAATAATAATTATTATAACTTTGTAAAATAACTAAGTTGTTAATAGACCTATGCTTTAGGCAAAAGTAACTTCCCTATTACAAGATTTGGTTGTCTAAATAATTATAACCTCGAAAAATCTGATATATACAATATCTAATTTAGAAAAATAAATCTTTAATATGTGGTTAAATATTTTGTTACAATAATTTGTGAATATACCCGTATATATTTATTCAAGTAGCAGTCGTTCGAGTTAATATAATTAATTTGCGACCAATCCCTTAACATTCATAAGTTTTTTTATACACTTTAAAGACTGCAAGTTAGTACACTGGCTTGCAAAATATTGTTTAAATGTTTTAATATATTCTTAAATAAACGTTCAAATTACATATTCAGGCTGTAATTATTTAAACGGTGGGTATTATGAAAACCAACTTAACCGACCTATTCAGGCAAAACATTGTAAACGCTCAAAATATACTTTTATATTATCTTGATAACAATTTCGTATCGTTATGTAGTAAAATTATAGATAAAATATTTATCATTTATCATAAAATGTTTATTAATTATTTATGAATTTTTATTGTAAGTATTAAAGACATTTTAGTTTATTTTAGAAATTTGATAAACATACTTGAAATGTACAATATAGCTAACCGGCAACGAGTTAACTCGTGATTGCACTTGCATCTATTTTAATTTATGACACCCAGGGCTATATAGAATATTGCAAAAACTTGGTGTATTATTATAAAATTACTTTTTGTCGTATTTAGGTTATTATCATTCTTTATAATATAATTACAAGAATTTCAACTATGACAGAACGTACGCCGTAATAGCCGGTGACATGACATAGCTTTTGCGTAAATTTAGCGCTCAGCAAAATGTTAAAAGAAATTAATAATTTTGCAAGGCAGTGTATATAATTAGGTATACTATAAAATTGACTGAGATTTAGAAGAGAGATTACATTTTTTACATTTATTATAAATAACTTCGGTAAACATTATCCGCGCAATTTTGCCAGGTTATGCACTTGGATCCAAAACGCTTTGTCATACATTTGATACAATAATGGTAAGATGTAGGCACCCTGGCAATTAAGCCTTGAGATTATAATAAATAAGGCATATTTTGACATCTATGCATAGACTGTGCGATTCAGCCATTCCTCAAGTGAGAAGGTAGCGAAGTCCCCGCCTGTAGACCTCGACTTGAAGGTGTCTGTGAAATCAAATACCCAATTAACACCGTTTTGAAATCTCTGGTGCGATATGACATTTAGTAAGCGTGTTAGTGCGTTGCTTGGACCGTTTACAAATCGATGGTGCTTTTAAAATTCGATGAAAAATCGATATTTCGATACGATTGCTTCAAATCATACTTGTAAACGGTCCGGAGTGATTTAAAGTTGTTTGCTCACAGTAATACATAAAAAAATATTCAAATACTACTTGCAAAATTTGCATAATATACGTTTACGTTAATCGACTATAGCAAACAACGTTTACGAAGCCAAACGAGACTCAAAATTAAACAACGAATAATATTCTATTGTAAAATTAATAATACATAAATAGTTATTTTGGAAAATCAAGTTATCTGGTAATTATTATATCATGGCGCGCGATAGTGATACAAAAGTCTCAGTCAGCTTAAATGTAGAATACAGGCGTCAACTACGTAAATGGCGATCGAAGAAAGAGACAGGCAGACGACCAATTTCGCGTGGGTATTAAACGATGTGAAATATAATTTTACTTAAGTAAGATCTTAGCCATAATCTACCGAGAAGAGGGCTTGAACATTCGGTCAGCGATAACGTTAGGACATAAGCGTAAAATGTATAAGATTGATATAAGTTTTCTAATAACCACGTGGTCATGTTTTATTAATTTCATACATTTTGCATCTTTAATTAGCGTTATTGCTGTTCGAATATCACTTTTTTAAAGTTCTAAAGGTGCGCGTCAGATTCTGCCAGGATCCAGCAGTGACAGTCAAGAGTCCGAAGTGATCCTTAACCCATTTGTATAATTTAACGGAATAATTTGCAAACAGAAACTGACCATTATCACCGAGAGCGGATAAATGCGCACACAATAATTTTTGTTTTCAACATTACAGGATTTAATTTTGTTTTGAAAACTGTACAATTGTTGAGATAAATACATTTTTGTTAAAATATGGAGGAATATACAATAATTTGTATAACCCTTTAACAATATTTCTAATGGGAATAAACACTAAAAGTCTTCTTGGCGCGTGCTGGTATAGTCAAATTTTAGGTGCGGATTTTTGAGTAAGATTGAGATGATGCATATAGGTTAAATCTTGATGAGACCCTCTCGCAGTGTGCAACGTTTAGTGCTGCCTATTCAAGTTTGCGCCGGTTCTAACACTGTCTCTATCCTAACGTACGCCGTTAACGCAGTCGACAGGTATAAGTGTTGCAGTAAATTGGTATGTTTGCTAAACATTACACGCGATGCGATGCGGCCCGCGTCGTCCGTGGCTCCGCTCACACGTTCCATTGAAGGTCGCGCTCGAGATTTTCGAGTGGTTCGTTGTTCGCTGTATTTTAGTTCATTATTACTAAAACTTATCGCGAAAGAGAAACCGTCATTCAGTAGTGTTTAATACTGAAGTTAGAGAGGGAAGAAATGTCGTAGGCATATTCTAATTCAAGAGGGGAAGATGTAAACTAACTAATAGCTACAAATCGTATCAAAAGAGGAAGATGTTTACTGGTCATGAGAATAGTTAGGATTAATTTCAAAAGGACGTGTATACTGATTATGTGTATGGCGAAAAGTTGTGTACTGATGTTGTGTATGGGGAAAGATGTATACTGATGTTGTGTATAGAAAAAGATGTATACTGATCATATGTAGTAGGGAATAGAGTTATACTGATAATGTGTAAGGGGAAAGATTTATACTGATAATGTGTATAGGGAAAGATATATACTGATGCTGTGTATGGGAAAAGAGTTATACTGATCATGTGTATGGGGAAATATGTATACTTATCATGTTTATAGGTTGCATTAATTTCAATAGGGGAAGATTTACACTGACTATGAGTGAAGTTCGGATTAACTTCAAGAGGGGAAATTAAGTACTGATCAATAGGCGTTGTTATGCTTTACCTCATGAGGGAAAATCTATATTGTCCATGGGCGTAGACAGAATAACTTCAAAGACGATATCTATTATGAGTGTATACAGGATTTCGTTTTTCAAGAGAAGGGGTACAATGACAATGAGAGTGAGTAAATAGGATTCATTTTAAAGTAGAATTAACTAACCAAGGGCTTAGACAGAATTCTCTATTCCGGTGAGGGTGTGGGATGAATGAAGAATAAGGATAAAAACCTTAAAAAGATGATGGGAAGGTGAGAAGAAAACAGCTTGTAATTATTTTCAGCAAAAGCTTTCAGGGGTAGTTATAATATAGGCAATACGCGCATATCGTAGCAACACAAACTAATTATCGAAAGTACATTACAGGGTAAGTATGTATTATACAATATCCTATAGCTGAAATAATTTAGAGAGTTTTATTTTTGAAATACTTATTGGGAAACGTAATCAAATTTAATATGGGCTTTTATCCCACCTGTAGTTAATGTTAGTGTAGAAAAGTCGAGATAATTATTAACATTACTTGGGCAGGAATCTGTAGCAAGTTAGGAAATTACATACTAAGGACGGATAATATTCGTGACTTACCGATCATGGTCTTGAGTCGAACGGCGCACATTATGAAATCATCGAACTGTATGTAGCCATCAGAGGAACCGTATCTAGAAAATATCGTATTTTATTTAATTTATTAAAAATACACAACTATAGAACACAAAGATTTGGGTCCTGTGAGAAACACTAACGAATCGCGCTGGGCGATGAACGTGGTAATGAATATATGTTGTAATATTTGAGAAAAGTGTAAGCACAGTGACAGTATCGTATATAACTTTCAGTCGAATACTTTACCTGTGCCAAGTGTTGTGTAATACATGATTGCCTATTTTTTTTCTCGACGGGACAAAATCTGTTGTTCGCAAAGGCTTTCACGTCTTCATCAAGCGAGAGGGGCAAGCACTTAAGGTGCTCAGCATGCGAGTTGATCCTTGCTCGATCTATTTTTATATTAATCGATAATATTTTTATTATAATCGATTTTCTAAATATTAAAAATCGATTTTTAATCAATTGATTATATTAATTACTGTTTTCTTTCTGTTTTTACTCTTTTTTCTTTTAAGTCAAAACGATAAGCGCATGCTGTTGGATTAAGCCAATGCAGCCAAACTACAAATTATTAGTATCGACTTGAAAATCTATACTAATATTATAAAGCTGAAGAGTTTGTTTGTTTGTTTGTTTGTTTGTTTGAACGCGCTAATCTCTGGAACTACTGGTTCGAATTGAAAAATTCTTTTTGAGTTGAATAGACCATTTATCGAGGAAGGCTATAGGCTATATAAAATCACGATGCAATTATTAGAAGCGAAAAAATAATGGACAATGTGAAAAAAACGGGCAAAATTTTTCATCCTTGAGGGCTTCCATTGCGTGCGCTGCAAAAACGGTTCAAGATACCAAAAATATATGTAAGAAAGAATTATTCCTCTTGAGATGATCTAAAAAAATGTCCGCGACAGTATATGTTTATCTTTTAAGATTAACTCACTAGAACCGTTTTTATGGTAAACAAATTTGGTCGAAATTAATGCATTATTTGTTAAGAGTTGTATCAACGTAATAATATTAATCTTTATCCAAATAAATGCTTTGTTGATTAAGAGTATTTAATTATGAACAAAATTGTCTTTGACATCACTTAATTTCAATGAACATCATAGAAGATATTACAATAACTTATATAGCAAAACTACGTTTGCCGGATCAGCTATGTCTTGATAAGCGCGAAACTCGAGAACGACTAAACCGATTTGACTGATTTCTTTTTTGTTGTGTTTGTTGAAGTCTGGGGAAGGTTATTACGGAGAGAAAAATTAAAAAAATTGTCTGAAAAAGTCTAAAAACAACACATTTCTATATGCTCCTACAAAAATTCGTAATAATATTTAAAAGTCAATTTGAACTTTAACACCATACCATAAAGTTTAAATGTCAGTGGACGGGTTCCGGGAAGGCAAAACAATTGAGTGACGGATAAATATTAATGTCAATTAGTGACCGACCGAAAGTTCGGTTTCGGTTTCGGCCGAGTTTCGGCCAAAAATCAAGTTTCGGCGGCAGTTTCGGTTTCGGCCAAAATTGGCCGAAACTTTTACCGAAACCGAAACTGATTTCGGTAGTTGTCGTACATGCTTGCCTAGCTTCGTTTCTCGCGGCAACGCTTTGACGGACGCTGGCGGCCCTGTTCGGGATTCGTGCGCCGTTCGCATTGCTTTTTTTTTTCGAATTTACGCGTGTTTGTTGACCGGGAAATGTCTTCACAACTTAACCGCGCGGGTGGGCGAACACTGAGGGTGCTCAGCCGGCAATTTATGGGTTGGGTGGCAATGCAAGGGCACCCCTGTGGGTACGAACCTCGACTTGGACCGCCAGCCAGAAATACGAAACCTAACGGTGATCTACTAGCGTTTCGGAAGCGACTACCTTGAGAAGAAACGCCGAAAGAAACTCAAGGCTGCGTCGCAGTGTAACTGCGTCGTTTAGACGACAGTTGACGGATCTAATTCGCATTGCTCTATAGCAACACTACTTAGTCAGTGCGTTATCACCCGACGAAAACATTCTTTAGAAGTTATGCTTTGATGGTACTGATTACATGTAAGTTTTTGTTTCATTTTTTTACTTGACCACGTTGACTTTTATACTTGACCACGTGAGTTTCGGTTTCGGTTTCGGCCGAAACTGAAGCCACGGCCGAAATTTCGGTTTCGGTTTCGGTTTCGGCCGGAAAACCAATTTCGGTCGGACACTAATGTCAATATTTGTCAATTTTTATACATATAGCATTAAGGCCAGGTTCTTTCAAACAATTATCAAAAAAATCTGACGGGGAGGCTATTAACATTAAAAAAAAACAATATGACTTTGTTTTAGAGAAATAGGGCAGAACAAGGTCTGCCGGGACAGCTAGTTGATTATAATTTTATATATACAAAAAGAAACAATTATTCAAATAATTAGAAAAACTCGAATTACATGCAACTATCGATAGATTTTTGGAAAAATCGATTATTTAGTAAATGTTTTTTCCACTCCAAGTCATGCCAGGGAGTTATAGTTGGCAAGCAATGCAAGGGCACGCCTGTGTGTACGAATCTCGACTTGGGGTTCCAGCCCAGGCAAGAGCCTCAAGGCTACGTCGAAGTGGAGCTGCGTACCTGTGAGCGAGCACGTTGAGCACGTGCGCGTTGACCGTGTAGCCGGCCGAGTGCAGCGCGTCGCGCAGAGCGTGCGCCGGGATGGCGCCGCGCCCCTCCACGTCGTACAGGCGGAACACGGCCTGTGCAAACACGCATGTATACAGAGACCATCATATCATCTGAGTAATCATGACTACAACACTTTTAAACATTAATGAGTCATACATTTGTATTCAATTAAGATTTCCCTAGTGATTATGAATAATGATGTAAAACGTAAAATGTAATTGTTTTTCATTAATCATTTTTGTTTTTGTATCCCGGGGGAAATTCCTACATAGGACCATCAGGGACGCTGTAAGGGTAACGACCCCGGTGTGTCAGACTCTTACCGACTAAAAAACCCCCCAATTGCTCCACCCGAGCCTGAGAAACTAAATTCATCCAGACGCCTAGGGAGCAAGAAGCCTTGTTGAGGCTATCTCTCCGGGAGGGGTAGGGGTGCGCCGGACACCGTGCACCGCCTCCCTCTCACCATAATCTGATTTCATTTTCCCCATGTATCTGTGGGAATAGTCTATCCATGTTAATACGATGTCTGAATTTAAAATATCTAACGTGTTTTTGTTTATATTTCTTTGGCAAACAGGCCGACAGCCCACCTAATGGCAAGTTGCTGTCCAACTTGATGCAAGTGGACAGTTGCAACACTAGGAGTGTTGCGTTACCGACCAAGAAGGACTTTGTTCACTGCCATCTTGAAAGCTAATTTAATAGCTTTAGGGAACTATGGTGCCTGACTACCCGGCAACCCAATCCATTACTTCAAAGAACGCGACAAATATGTTCTACAGACCCGCTGCGTTATCGCGTTTCTGAAATAAGTTTAAATGTGCTCGTAAATAATATATCATCACGCTATATCTCTTTTGGGGTGAGCAAAGATATACTAGTGGTTTTATCCACTTTGCGCTTATATGATGATCTCCTAGCCGGTTTCGGCCACGGCGACTGTTTCAACACCGGTTAAGAAATTCGAGGTCCAGTTTTCGGAAACAGTCAATTGCGCAGGAGATATTTCAGTGGATAACTGGACGCGCAGCCAGAAAAGCACTCTCTCGTCCGAGCTCCCTCGGGCCCGATGGAATGGAGAACCAGTACAATCGGGAGGGAGCGGGATGCAGGTTTGGTCGAGTTTTCCTTCTCTGAACACCTGGTTGAATTGCGGTGTTCAAGAGATACCTTAGTCGCGCTTATATATCGTGGTCAACGCGAGCAGTAGTCCACCTGACGCCGTTCTCACTGCCTACATAACATTTCTATTAAACGCCATGCGGGTTTCCTCACGATGTTTTCCTTCAACGGTGAGCATGCGGCGCCTGAGTTAGTACTTCATCTGGAAAACCCAAAAATAAAACGTAATAAACTAAAAAAAAAAAAACGATTGAAATCAAAATATTGTGAACTGGTGTTTTCCTTTGTTTCTTTACAAATCTAATCGAGTCGCTATAGCGGTCTTTGTTTTTGGGTACTGTTGTCACGACATAGAGAGTTCTCCGTTACCTTTTAAGTTGTGTTTTATATCTTAAAACGTATGTCAAAGTGTATACTTACACGCCAGTTGCGTAAATCGATCCAGAGCGTTTTGAACTCGTCGAAGCCGAGCCCGCCAGAGCCGTCCTTGTCCAGCATAGCGATCATGCTGCGGCACACGTCCTTAGAGAAACCTTGCCCTTTTAGCTCTGCAATACAGTACACATTATTATTTCTCTAAGTTTTTTTTTATCTATTTCATAAACTGTCAAATAATTTAGCGACATTAAATTTAAAACTTGTTCGCTTTTTATGACGCGTTCAAACACGTAATTTTACTAAAGCAGTTTGCATATAACAGAAAGTAATCATCATCAGCCTCTCTAGTGTATTGCGGCTATTACAACAGAGGTCAAGTTTTATCTCTGGTTCTATCCAAGTAATCATAACGAACCATATCGATAGAATAATTGGGTATATTCACCAGCTGAAGTAATATTTTTAGAAAAGAGATAATTGTAAAAACAAATGTAACAATTCCTTTTTTTATGTAAATATTTATGTACCATAATACAAAATGTACAACTAATAAAATGTTAAGTTGATGTTGTGACTGGTTTTATTATTAAAACTGTAAAATTCAACGACGCACACTTTATTTGATAACTATTTATTGCCCGAGTTATCAATTAATTCTACGAAAAGAAAGCTAATGTTGCCAAATACTTCATTTATTATCTCTAACGATCCATAATTATAAAGCAGGAGGATCTTGCGAACAATATAAAATTATAATGTCACAGTAAAATAAAAAATATAAATATGATTTTTATGGAAATGGAGGTGAACTATAGCCACTGGTTTACCAGTATGAAATAAGATATGAATGTTTTATATAAGATAAAATATTTAAAATGCCCATTTTTGCACTTTCAAGGATTGACATAAGACATGCTTACAATAAAGCGCGAAGTGTTGACATTTACAAAAGAACATTTGAAAATGTCAACATTTCATTAGTGTTAGTTGCAACGTTACAAAAACGAATATAAAATAACGTTTCTTGTAAAACAAAAGTAACGAATATATAATAAACATGTACAGGAAACGCTATTTTGAATAATAATGTATTATTTACACAAAAGTAATTGAAAAAATCATATAAAAATATATTCATGTTGTTGAGAAACCTGTAAATGGTACACAGAAAATATACAATATTTCAAAAATTAGACATTTTAAATATGTAGTATTTGCCTCCATTTCAATAAAAAGTGACTAAATTGAAAAAAAAGTTTCGCATGCAAACGCCTTCTCTGGAATTCTGAAAAAAAACTTACAGATATTAGTAATTTTTGTACGTCAACAAATAAATATCTAAAAGTTTTAATTATTAAGTTCGATTTTACTCTTTATTTTTTATTAAATTTGACAAAATTATAATCCAAATGTTGATATTTCTATTTATATGGATATTTCAAAAGTTAAAAAAGAAAACTATTTACTTTAAAACCTTCCACTCTCAGATATAATTATTTATTCACACAGAACAACTTTTATAGCATTTTCCCGCATGCACTCTAGGGTTGCCTATTTCCTATAATAAAAACACGATAAAATAAGGGTGGAGAAAAAAAACAAAACATGTCTATGAAAGAAATTGAAATTATCGCAGGAACGATATGGCAACTCAGTATACAAGTAATGCCACAACAGACGAGAGAGAGAGAGAAGTTCCTATGCCTTGGCTAATAATGGCATTATCTTACGGAATAAAAGCTGTCATATAAGATCAACAACAACGGAGTCAGAGCTATTCTCTAGGTCTAAACTGTTATACGTTCGGTAGTGGTGAACTTCGAGTATCCGATATAATGATAGCGCTATTTTAATTTCTCTAGTGGCGACATCTAGTAACCTTTAACTAAATTAATTATGATTGTTTGATGTTATGTATGGAAATATAATACTTCTTGAAGGCTAAGTCTCGGCCGATTGTGCACAGAGTTTATTTATGATTAAAGATCTAATACACATGTTATTATTTAAAATAACTATATGTATCCGAACATGGGTTTTTGAATGATCAGATCAGTATATCGTACTCCTGACTAATTGTTTCGATACAGTAAATAGTAATAGAAAAATAAAGTTACTCATGATTGCTTAGGGTGCTCATTTACAAATTAAAATGATTATAAAAATTTATTTTTGTATTACGTTAAAAAATCATTAATATAGTTCTGTTATTAAATTGACTTGTTGTCAATAATGTGGCAAATAAAAAAAAAATTTAGCAGCGCAGAGTAAATATTGTTTTTAACAACGTAAGTTTGCAACCCTAATTCACTCGCAGAACATCTGACACTTTCACATATGCTGCATATCGTCGTCTATCGGCCCCATTACCTTGAGTCCCCGGCTGCGGCTGTGTCAGGTGCATCTGCTCCTGGTTTTGGTTCTGTTGCTGGACTTGCTGTAGATCGACACCGAACTCCTTGCATATGGGCGTGCAAAGCGCGCAGAGCAGTTGTTCCAGACAGCTCTGCTGTTGAGGGGAGCTTTGCACGCCCCCTCCGCCCCCGCCCCCGCCGTCATACGCCCCGCCGTGGCGCATGGCAAGCTCTGTTGTGGACAGTTTACACTCTCACGTATTTCTTTACTGGTCAATACGTTTCAATCAATACTTCCTACTCGTAATGATGTGCGGAGCCGAGATATGTACATGCACGCTTGGCCTAGGCCATTCGTTTAAAATAGCGAGGCCAGCTATGTTGGGAATCTAAAATCTGTGACGAGGTTTTCTGACATAGCCAGTTCCCGTATGGCCTCAAATACATCTGATGGTAAGCGAAAAGAGACCGATGATCAGAGTGCGCTTATCATATCAATTCACTATTTGCTGAAAGACTGTCATGTCATAGAATAATAGAAAGTTATCTTCATTACTTAAAACTGATAGTTATTCTACTACAAAACCATACTTAGTTTTTATTACATTTAATTATAGTATCGTAAGCAAAAAATTGGAAATTACTATTGTTGATCTGGTCAATAAGACAGACAGACAGTGTAAGTCAATAAACTCGGTTAAAAATGGCAGAGTTGGTTAACATAAATTCTACCAAAATACTTTTGTAAGGAAGTTGTTATTTTTAATTTTGAATATACAAGAAGGTGATTTTTATATACGAGTAGATATTCCAGGAGGATATTCAGAATTCAATTCTAATTCCAAATATGTAAAAATAATGGTACTTTAATATTTTCTTTACAGCTAAGCAAATTATAGTCAACATATATAGGGGCAATTACACACGTGAATGAATGAATAACAATTAACTATTCAATAGCTGTGAAGGAAAAACGATTCAAGATATAAAACTATGTAAAAGGATCTTTATCTACTTACCAATCAAACATGCGCCACATGCGCTACGGTGTTCACACCTCTTGCGGATCAAATCTTAATTGTTAATCAACTTTTCTTTAGGATTTTTTTAGGGAATATAGTTATTTACATTTTTTTTTTACACTGATACAGAACAGTGACTGCACCAAACCTGATGGTAAGCATGGTGCAGTCCAAATAAACGCCAACGACTATCGAAAGGTAAGAAAAAACCCATCGGTAGTCGCAGCGATCATGCCGGCCCGCATAAATATCTCTTCACGTTACGCTTAAAGGATCCCATATCATAGGATGGAGGGAACACGCTCGCCGGAAAACCATTCCACAGCCCAACGATACGGCAAAAGAAGGAGTGGAGAAGGAGGACATTTTGAATAATAACAAGAAGGTACAAATGATTATATCCTGAAATACCTCCCTCGTCTATAAAATCATCCTGTACATCACACGAGTATAGGACTTTAAATAAAAATGTTTGATTGTATACATGGAAGATCAAAGTACACGCTTATTACAAATACTGCCTGAATAAATAACATATGAAAAAAAATACTGTACAAATTTTGATACACATATACATGATACAATTAGCTGAGGATGCATTAAATATATACAATATTATTGTAATTACATATAAATAAAAATGAGATAATTATAACATTTACTACAAATTATAGTCTGTAAACTGTCTAAATAAAACCAAAAAGTGCATCAAAGCAAAAAAATATACACGAAAATTAGTTGTAATGGCTGAAAAACGTAACACAAAATAACATTATAACATTGAATATACTTACATAAATTGCTCTTCACAAGGATAGCAAAAGTAACGGATAAAGCAGAGCTTTAACGTTGAAACTCTCACAAAAAGCATTAAGTGAATGCGTAAAAATGGGCATTAAAAAAAAAACAAATAATAATTACAATCAATTCCCTCATATCATTATTACAACATAGTTTCAGAGTAGAGCCGATGAAAAGAAAACTAATAGATTTTTTCAAATATTTTTTTTTTGTATAATTGACGAAGATTTTTTCATCAAGTGTACAAATTTGCTAAACAAAATCATCGACTATACAATGATTAATTCAACTGAAATGGTTATCATTGTTAACATAAATGTATTTCGGTAAAACAGCAAGTTTAGTAGGGGACTTGTGAATATTTATGACGTTAGGTTATTTAAATTTATTTATCAAACCTGGTACATATTTACAGCGTTATATGTTTAGCATATTTTCCTTAACAGTCTAAACAATAATTTTAATTAATTATTACGTTATTATTTCTATCAATTAATTACGTTGACGATAAAATAAAAATAATATTCGAGACCTATAAATATAGACTGATAGTATAACCATTGTTTAAGTTAAATAGATGAAAAAATTAAAAAGCACTGAAATAATAAGTTAAAATCTTTAATTATAAAAAAAACTGTGATTTAAACCATTATTATCTTTTTTTAATTTCTGAAATACGATCGTAACTTATATGTCATGCCTAACGTGACCAGTAGGGCAGCTGATCGCCGTTCTCACAGCCTAGTGCTATATATGCCATATGCCATGTCTATTAGACGCCATGTGCATTTCCTCACGATGTATTCCTTCATATGGTGGCTAAATTAGAACTTAATCTGGAATGATCCAGAGATACCTACCGGGATACGAACCCAAGATCATTTGCGTTGATCCCTTAACCACAGCCATACTTGCGATTTATTTTTGAGTATTTCTTTATTTACTGTTTGACCATTATCAGGTAATATATTTACGTTAGCCCAAAGAACCAATAAATGCAGAAGAATAAAAGATAGAAACGCTAATTTAGATGGAATATCTATAATGATATAGAAGGAGACTGATTTACAATTTATAAAAGTTCTAACCACCCTGTATAATTAACGCTAATGTCACACTACGTATGGCTAGTAAGTTAATTATGTGTATGTAACTATTAGTTATTATGTAGCCACATACCATTATGACCGTTTACAAATTTGCTAATGTTCGTTTCCATAAATAACACACCAAACGTTAGGCTTGTTAGCTATTTTTCTAGTTATTGTCTTTCGGTGTGATCTTAGCTTAAATAACCACAGTGTAAGAACCTTCCCCGTAGTAATATAGTGAGTCTACGTACCCTTTGAAGAATTTTAATCACCTTTAAGACTCAGTGACCATAGTGCAAGAGCATTCTTTCATACTGATATAGTAATCTATATAAAACTTGTCACGACTGACATTCGTCGAGCCTAAACCACTAAATTTAGAAGAAATAAAGATTACCTTAGATTATTTTTATAACATAGAAACCTACTGAGGGCAGATTTTTTTATATTCCGTCCCCAGGAGTAAATAAAGGATGGAAGTTTGTTTAAAAATTCCTTAGTTTTAATGCAAAACCTATAAAACCCGATATTTAGCCTGTTGGTTAGAAATAAAAAATAACTGTTTCGTGTAACGTGTTTCGTTTTTAGAATATCATCCCCAAAAGGAATAAAATATAGGAATAGCTACTAGACAACGCTATTAAATGATAAAAATCTTTCCAATAATGATATAGAAAGTTTGTACCGTACATACAATAATAATGAACATGTGAGTATAGTGTAAGTAGACCTTTACCAACAGTGACACAGTGAGCATACGTACCCTCTCTCATTGCGTAATCGAGGATCTCCTTGAGTTCCTGCCAGTCCACTTCCCCGTCATCGCCGGCCAGGCGATTGAAGAAATCGCGCACTGGATCCGCTGGCTCTGGGTTTGGTGCTATTTCTTTAACCTTTAATAATAAATATAATAATATATCCTCACGCTATATCTCTTTCGGGGTGAGCAGAGATACGCTAGTGGCTGTATCCACTTTGTGCTTATTTATATGTAGTACCCAACGTGACCAGTAACGTAGCTGGTCGCCGTTCTCGGGGCACTTACGCATGACACTAAATAATTATAGACATATATATTATATCAGTCCTGAGAAAGAAGTCATCTCTCCTCAACGTTTCATTACGACTACATTCCCAAAGCAGATGATAAATGTCATCAACCACCTTGCAGTGCTCACAAAGTGGCCAAGTCATCTTTTTTATAAGAAAAATAATAACTATTTAAAGCTATATTTGCCGATTTAATCATAAATACAGCTACGCAATAAACGTTAACTTGTTAAGTAAATAATGACTCACCCGATCATCGACATCACCCATACCGATGTCTTCATCATTCTCTCTGGAAATATCAAATATAAATATTTAGTACTGTTTTACAAAATAAAAAGACTGTATTTTTATTAGGTGGGAGTAAAGAGCACACCCCTCCAAAACCTCTTTTTTAGGCGGCGTACCGGACACCGCGCACCGCGACCCTCTCATCCGGGCTGCAGACTCCCTCAAGTCTACTGTCCATTACGAGTTGTATCCGAGAAGCGGGGGTGGACGGTGGGATAGGGTCATTAGTAATGTGATTCGGCGTAGCGACTATATTACATTTTTCTTCTTTTATAGGATTTTTATAATATTTTTAAGTAGAATCACTTAAATATTTACATATTTTATTTTTTGTTGTTGTTCCCGAATGGCATGATTTCATTCATTAATATTTTAACGAATTGCAATTGCGGTACTGCCCAAAACAACATTCAAATTCGGTTCGAGTTCTATTTCTGTATTTTCACGGATTCGGATCGACCGCAGTGTTACCACTCTAAATTGAAAAAGTGAACTTACGCCATATTGTTATCCTTCTCCGAGAAGACGCGCACGAGGAATTCCCCCTCCTCATCAGGCTCAAAGGTGGACGGCACGATCACGTAGTTACCAGGGTCGAACTTGAATCTGAAACGGACATTCGCTTTATGGACTTTTTTTATATACTGACTTGTCAATGTGAATACATCGTAACTTAAAAAAGTTCATGGTTCCCACATGAGGCTCGGTATTCGCTTATACAATACAATACCTAAAGACATCTTGGAGTTACCACTTGGTAACGCCACAGATAACAAAATATTATTGCTTTGTCTGGCTCTTGTTGCGTTTGCTTGCCACCCAGTCCGAGAGGGGGGTAGTTTGCCTAACTATTGTTAAATCGTTCGTCTTGCAACATACATACGCGTCAACGGTGCACCTCAATAATTTATATATTTTGGATTCATACAAATACTGTGTTGTGAAAGTGACATCATATCGTCAGGACCGCTGAACAGCCTAACAGGTGGGTGGCAACAGTTATATCGCATGAGCCAAGACATAGAAAAATTACAGTCCACTTTCTAAATACCACGGACCCTCCAATTCACGGCGGTTCCACCACTATTGAAACTATAAAAAAACTATTAAAACTAAATTGCTAAAAAAGGGAAATTATTCCATTAATGACTGTTTGAATGATAAAAGTGCGTGGTGCAATCGTTCTCGCGGGGCATTCAATCCTTTATATATTACACCTGTTATTGCACCTCAGTATGTTAATAAGAGCAACTACCAGAGTCTCTTGCCGGCTCTTCTCGGTAGATTCACTTTGTTTTTTTTTTGACGATTCTAAAGTGTTTGGGAGTAGGCCTATTTGAATAAGGTTATATTTCATTTCATTATCCGAAAAATGAAGGTTAGTTTAAGAACAGCACCGAACGCCAAGGGACAAAAATCCGTTGACAGTCGACATTGCTATATCAACCATATACCACGACGAAATGTCTCTAGGTATTTGAACAACTGGATGTACACGAGCTGGTCCTGAAACGCGACAGACCGAAGCGAGTCACCATGACGGTCTTAGGACTTGCTTTATAAAGTTTATGGAGATCGGATAATGATTTTGAAGTGGATTTGGGCAAAACATCTAGCTAGACGAGGTTAAGAGAGATGTAGATTTAAAATTAGTATAGGGATGTCCAGATCGGGAAAATAAAAGAGTGGGGTGCCCGGCTGAAAGATGAATAGACGAGGTGGTCAAGTTTGCTGACCGTAACTGGATGAACTAGACAAGTGTTTTTTTTTATTACACAGGCTTGCGCTTGACCTCAATCTCACCTGCTGGAAAGTGATGATGAGGCCGACGATGGAGCGCGCTCACCCAGCAAATACCGATTCACTCGATGTTTGAAGATTCCCATGTCATAAGACGCCGGAAACACTGACGCAGGAAGCGAGTTCCACTCCTTCGCGGTACGCAGCAAAAAGGAGGAGGCGAATCGCTTCGAGGTTTTAAGGACATAGCATGAGGAAGGCGTACAACCAACAGTGGGCAGACTCGAGCTGCAAATGATGATGAAGTTTTTTCTAATACAAATGGCACCCACCTAGCGCTGACCTCTCGCAGATTGATGAACGCCTGCGAGCGTCCCACCGAAGCGTTGTATTTGAAGAAGTTCACGTCGAGGGGCTTGGGCACGTGCCCGTAGTCCGGCAGGCGGTATACCGCGAACCCGATGGTAAGGCACTCGAGGCCCTGGTGCCGCTGCGAGCGACGGTTCTTCTGCATCAGCGCCACTATTATCTGCAAAGGAGTATATTATTTGAAAAATACATATTTTAATACTAAACAGTATCTAGGTACATTCATGTCGTTATATTTGCTACCGAATGTTATTATAAACGACAATATCTGTAGCGAAACGGAGAATCAACTTATTTAAATTTAAACTACATTTATAATATTATAAAACATCTCTACAGTTTTTAAAACAACTGCACTATTTTTAAAACAAGCTGTAAGCAATATTTGTACATTTTTCGAAACACCTTCACAATTTCGAAGGAACTTTTACAATATTTTGAAACTATCAGTATACTTTTGGAATAGCCTTTACAATTTTGAAAAAACTTTTACAATATTTTGAATTTATCTCTATACTTTTCGAAATACCTTCACAATTTTGAAATAACTGGTATAACATTTTGAAACTATCTGTACACACTTTTTAAAACTCTTCACACTTTTGAAATATCATTACAGTGTTTTGAACATAAGTACAGCAATTCTTTGAAATCGCTGTATAATTTTAATAACGTCATTATATATGTATACTGACCGTGCATTTGTTCTCTTCATCGCCTTCATCGGGATCTTTGAGAGTGACCGTGTACTGAGGGTTACGCCAGAACGACTCCAAGTAATTTCTGCATCCTCCCGCTGTCACTCCTTAAAACGAAATAGGATTAATATTTTCAACTTGTCTTTACAAGATAATAATAATATAAGATAATAGTAGGTGTTTATTCTTGCTAAGTTGCTCTCTACTGCCATTATTATTCTATGTTTCATTGTTGTACAGTTCGTGTAAATTTTTTTCTTACTTCGACCTGAGAGTTCAAGTAACAAATTAATTAGTACTATAGCATGTAGACGTAACCCGATACGCAGTTGTCGCCCTAAGGGTCGTTAGGGTGTTACGAGACGTGCGGGGAAAAGGATGCGCGCGCGCACGGGACGCTTGGAAGTTAGTCGACTACCGAGACCCAAGGCGGGAGTACGTGCGTGTACGTCGCAGTTCGGGGTGCCTTAAAGTGCAAATAAACTGTAAAACGCCAAATTCGTGTTTTCCTAAAACCACACCCACGACCACCGGTCATAGTACTTATTATCGCTTTAATGTTACGGTTACCCTTAGATTGAAGCGAAACGTTTTTCAGTAGTGAAAACTACAATTGAAATATATTTGCACACTAAACATTTTGTATATTTTCGTAATTCATTTTAATAGTATGATCTTTGGCATCCAAATATGGATTGAATTTATTGTTAAATAGCATGAGAACAAAGCTTCGTGGTTTCTAGTAATGTTGTTAAAAATAAATAAAAAACTAATTTCTCACCCCTGACCCATTCTCCTTCGAAGACAGACATCTCCCACTTCTTGGTGCAACCTTCCGGACACTCCTCGGGGTCCAGGGAATCCGGGTTCAAGTTGCAAATTTCCACTCTGAGAACAAATTTACATCTTTACATTGTGACATTACGAAAACCTTGGATGAATTAAAAACATAAAGTTGGACCTTTGTGTACAATACGATGTGAAATGGAAAATAAAGTAACAGTTTTCAGACGGCCGAGCATTTTAAAAAAATAATTTGTTTTGTTTTTGATACAGAAATCTGCTGTCACTAATCTGGGATTTAATCTAGATCGCAGAACGACGTTAGATATAAGTTGCTTCCGGCTGGTCGTTTTGGACAACAGAAGCATCCTACGACTGACTTTGTCGAATACAGAAATAAAATCAATTAATAAGCCATTTTAAACTTACGCGTTTTGTACTCATTATGTCGTCTTATAAAAATGCGAATACTGTGAGTGTTGTGTGTCGTGACTATTCGAATTATCAAGAATAAATAAGGGTAAACGAAGTAACTTCCCGCCCCCGACGAAAACTACACAACAGGTCAGTCTGCTCATGACCATTACTTGTATAATCAGTTCCAAACGTCGAGCCATAATTAAAAGTAAGTTAATTCGCGTCTAAGTATCTTTAAAGTATTATAATCAATTAATAAGTAGCGTATTATAGTGAGAGCGTACGCGTAACAGCGAGAATCAAAATGATGTGTATCGAATAAAGCTAAGCCCCCTTTTTATATATAGAGGAAATGCGTCAGCCCCAGACGACTAACTGGACGAGCATAGCCGTCCATATAAAGTAGCCTTTTCAACGATAACAATACATCGTAAGGAACTTAATGCATACAATTTAAAATATTTAATGTATGTGGCGTCTCATAATGACATAACTATATCTCGTTCATATTACGAAGTCCGCCATGACATAAAAAGGTTGATTTTGTGAAACAGTTAGATACCGTGTCGGATACCACCAGTATGTGGTAGGCATGAAAAGGTTCGCTTCTACATTCATCATGCTAACAGCTAAGGAGTGGAATATGCTTCCAGCCATAGATGGGCAAAATGTAATCAGATTACTGAAAATAATTAACGATTACATTTTAAGTTTTTTACCATTAATATGACTGCATTTTGGTCATTTATGTTTTAAACATTATATTATCCCAGATTGTATACACATTTATTATTTCTTAATGTTTTAAATGGATTTAATCATGATTACAGAGCAAGAAAATTAAAATTACGACTACATTTTGTAATCGTTCATCATTAATCAGATTACATTTTGCCCATCTCTGCTTCCAGCGACCATATTTTCACGATATCATGACTTGGGAATCTTCAAGAGAGAGTGAATAGGCATTTGTAGGTTGGACGGGGTGTATCGTCGCATTTATCTTCATTTTCCACCAGGTATGATTGATGTCAAGCGCCTCATAAATAATAAAAAAATATTTTATTCTGATTCTAGATGGTTTTAATAGTGTTTTAGTACCTCAATCGATAAATAATTATTTACACTATTTATTCTAAACATGAAAATTTTATTTAAGGAATTGTCATAAGGGCAAGCCAGCATCTTTTTAGTTCATACATGTGCATATCAACACTATAATGCGAAAATGCTGAAAGCAAGATATAGTTAATATTTTTGGACATTTGGAATTAGCAAAAACAAAAAACCGTGTCGAATGGTATGGCTCTAAGGTTACTCTAAAATCGTGTGCATCTATTTATTTAATTTACAATGAAAGAGCTGCCGACAGTACCATAATAATTACTTGAAAAATGTAACTTGGGCTAATTCTAGAGTAATGCCATCACTTATACACAACATCTCATGCTATTTATGAACTTTTTTGGACAGTCTCTTTTTTTTGTTTTAAATAGTAAAAAAAAACTTAAAATATGACTTTAATTGCAAAAAATGAATATAACATTCGATAAACGATAACGCTAAAAGAAAATAATAAACTTATGGAATTGACGTAAGTATTAGGAATATCGTGACACGTTATGTCAATTTCATACATTTTTGCACGTCTCATTGTTATCATTCATTGAATTTTCTTTATCTAGGTTCCTTGTTCGACACATCACTGCGCTTTTACTGGTGTACGGGAACACGTAGCAAGCGTAGTTTTTTTTCTTTTAAATTAATTATTAGTTAAAGTACAACCTCATTGTATGCGATGTAATATTATGATATTCCGAGCGTTTATGTATAAAATTATTAGCAAAATATTTTGCATTTAGTATAATTGGCTATTAGTGAACTAACCTCGAGAAATGGCTGACAAAGTCCTTGAAGGACATCCAGAACTCGCCGTCATCGTCAAACGTCAGACCGAGCTCATCCTTCTCCGATTGCGGTATGAATCTCCATTCGGGTGATCTAGAACAATAGTTATATATTTAAAAAAAAATCGAGACCCATCTTTTAAAATCCTCTTTTGGTAACCCGGGAGAAAATCCTATATAGAATCATCAGTGCCGCTGTGAGGGCAGCGACTCCGGTGTGTCAAACTCCTACTGGTCTAAAACCCCCGGGGTGTCCTTCTAGTTGCTCCACCCAAGCCTGGGAACCATCCAGACGCACGGGGAGGAAAAAGCCTTGTTGAGGCTACCTCTCTGAGAGAGATGGGAGTAGAGTTCACCCCACCAAAACCTATTTTACACGTGGCACGCCGGGCATTGCGCACCGCCTCCTTCTCATCCAGGCAGCAGACTCTCTCAAGTCTACTACCCAGTACCTCCCGAAAACCTATGGTTTGGTTGGTTAGTGCCTAGCCACGCTTAATATTATAATGGCACTGCGTTCAAAAATTACAAAGTCATACAGCGTGTAAAGTAATTTAACGAATTTTCAGAATCTTCTTTGTTTAGAAGCTGGTATACATACGCGGCGACGCGAAGAAGAAAAAATTGTGAAGAAACCCACATGGAATCCAAAAATCCATGTGTCTAGTACACATGACATTTATACTGACATGAAAAACTGCGTTGCAATGAGCATAACAATTTGTCGCGAATATTGAATGCGTTTTCGTATTTTACTATTTATATCAGGTAGTAAGCCACTTTTAAGTTATTTCACTTACTGATTGGTATATTTAGGATTATAGTTTATTTTTTAAATCGCTTATCCTTTCGTCAGTGAAGAGTACCATTAAAGGATACGGTTAAAAGTCCCTATCTTATTAGTAACGTATATTGTGTGTCTTAGAACAGACGCAATGTAATTCCAAGTCAAAGATAATGTAAGAAATTACATAAAGAAATATATTTTATTGATAAAACTAATTGAAGTTATACAAAATACCGATTAGATTTAGAGAAAATCAGGTTCAGGGCCCTATAAAGGGATTTCTCGGACAAGAGGTTATACATTGTATTAAAAAACAGTACTAACTTGTCGCTCCATGGTCCGTTCCATTCAGCCTCATTGCCCCATGGGTTGCGCAGTCTGAGAAGCGGTATCTTCCCTGACCTTCCCGGGGTCTCTATGTCCACGTACTTGACCCGTGTGACGGAGTACGCATGACCCCTGATCAATCCAGCCGGGGTCTCCGCTTCGAGGATGTTTGGGTCAGGCTGTGAAAGAAATATCAATATATATATTTTTTTCAGAGTGACCGTATTGCGCGGCCAGGAAAGGCCTTCACAACTAAACCGGGCTTGGTGGCCGAACGCATAAGGCGCTCAGCCAGCGAATTTTATGGATGGGCGGCTACGCAAGGGCACCCCTGTGGGTACAAACCTCGACTTGAGCGGCCGGCCAGTTAAAAACGAACATAACGGTGATCTGCCAGCGTTTTATATGTACTATGCGATTTGAAACGGACATCAATTGATTAAAAATAAGGTAATAGAAAAAGTATTGATTTGTTATTAGAAACAAATCAGAATTGAACCTCACCAACTATGAGCTAGTAGCTGGCAAGATTACAATGGCTTACCTCAATGCTACATCCCATGAGGGAGTTCCTCTCGTAGGCCTTAAGCAGGATGGTGTAGAAGTTCGGGGGCAACTCTGTCATCTCATACATTTCCGTTACGCCTCCGGTAAAGTCTTCCATTGCTTCGCATGTGGAGCCGCCTTTCAATGCCTCATACGATCCATGGAGTCTGTACAATAGATAAAGGGCAAAGTCTATTTAATTTTTTTTAAGGCAACGCACACATCGAACGGACTCGGGTCGGGTCAGGAATTCGACGGGTATAATTCCTTGTATTCAAAATTCGAATATAAGATGAAGCTGAGAGACTGGTTGTCGAATCTAAAATATAATGATACTGAGGAACTGTTGCAAGTATAGATGTGCTTGGGCTTTAATATTAACATTCTTTTGTAATTGTTATTCACTTTGTTTGTATAGTTTGTTGTTTGGTCTGTAATGTTGTTTTTTTTGTATTGTTTTGAGTTATGATTGGTGCTACGCAGCAGTAAAAAACTGTAACAAATTTGTGTGAAATATGCTGACATCCAAGATACAGGGTGTCCTAGTTTGGGTGTCAGTTGATTTTTAATGTGCTGCCTTGTAGTTGTTTGTCGAATAAATAATTTTATTTTATTTTATTTTTATTTATGTGGAAGTTAACACATTGAAAGCGTGCGAGGGTCGGGCGCAGAGCGGATGATGCATTGTATAGTCTTCCATATGAATACAATGAATTATATATACCTGTCGAACTCCGTACCAAAATAATACATTATTTATTTATATTTATATTATTATATACCTGCATAGCATCTAATAGAAATGACATCTGTAAGTGCCCTGGGAAAAGCGACCAGCTGAGCTACTGGTCACATTGAGCACGACATATAGGCGCAAAGTGAATAAAACTACAAATATATCTCTGCGCACCCCGAAAAGAATATAGCGTGATGATATATTATTAGTCTACACATCTCAGCCTTAAAATTAACTCACTTAGCATACGCCTTCTCGAGCAAGGCGCTCCAGAATTCATTATTCTCCGATGAGTGGAGGAAGACCAGTTTCCCCCTGTACGTGGGGAGACGATCGTCGATGACCACGTCGACCCATCTTCCATACTGCCAGAATCTGGTGATCAATTTAAATTATCATTATAAAACCTAAGGTTTATATGACAACTAGGGTGACAATTTAATGTATAGAAATAATAAAATTAAATAATATATAGTAGAAATACATAGACAATTTAATATCTTTATATATATATAAAATTCTCGTGTTACAATGTTAGTTACCTTACTCCTCCGAAACGGCTTTACCGATTTTTACCAAATTTTATATGCATATTTAGTAAGTCTGAGAATCGGCTACTATCTACTTTTCATGCCCCTAAGTGATAAGGGTTGTTCAATCTTAACATTTTATTTATATTTTTGGACAACATATTTTTAATTTTTCTACTAGAAATTACCTAGAAATAACTTATATGGCAAAACAACGTTTGCCGGGTCAGCTAGTAGATAATATAAATATCAGGTTCGTTCCTTTTGAAGAGATATATCCATGATTCGCAACAAAGTACCCTATTCATAAGGTAACTAAGGTAAAGCTTTAAATGCTCTTATGCGATGCACGCTACTGCACATAGTATAAATGTGTTGTTTAATACCACATAAATAAATAAATAAGTTATGGACACAGGTATAATAAAAATGTTTGTAGTTAAAGCACATAAACAAATAGTATTTACCTTAAAAAATTGATGGATATCATATCAAGGGGTGAAAGTCTATTTGGTTTAAGCGACATTTTTTGGTGATATAGTAATATATATATATATATATTACTATATCACCAAAAAATGTCGCTTAAGCCATATAGCCTTTCACCCCTTGATATAATAAAGAGTGGCTAAAAATATTACCTGAAATGGAAAACACCGGCATACTCTTCATCAAAGCTTTGATCATCAGGCACAACTTGGAAGAACAATCTGGAACAAAAATAATACACAATTAATTAATTACATAACAGGGAACTCAGACAAAATAACCTTTTTAATAGAACAATACGCTGTTGGCCGGCAAAGACCTTCGCAACTACACCGGGCGGAGATGACGAGCGCTTAATGTGCCCAGCCAGCGATTTATGGGTTGGGTGGAAACGCAAAGGCGCCTTTGTGGGTATGGAACTCAACTTGGGCAGCCAACGAGGGAACGAGCCTAATGGTGGTCTACTAGGGTTTCAGAAGCGACTACCTTGAAAAAAAAACGCCTATAGAAATACAAGTCTGCGTCAGAGAGAGACGATAAAGATAACGCTAGTTGTAAAATTTATATAAGCTTTCAAAATATCACGTTAACACAACGACGGATAGCGGACGGATCCGCTAAATATCAGTTGGCGGCTTTGGACTCGATTGATCGCAGAGCTCGTAGACTTATTGGTGACGACTCTTTGACAAAGATTAGAATGCACAGCATTAAGCATCGACGTAGAGTTGCCTGCCTCTCGGTCTTTTACCGGTTGCACGGTGGAGAGTGTTCTCAGGAACTACTTCTTTGATTCCACCAGCCCCATTCCACCACAAAACCACTAGACATCGTGTCGGATACCATCGGTATGTGGTGGATGTTCCTTATATTCGCACGAAAAAATTCGCCTCTACATTTATCATGCGAACGGCTAAGGAGTGGAATAGGCTTCCAGCGGCCATATTTCCGCGATCTTATGACCTGGGAGTCTTTAAGAGAAGAGTGAATAGGCATTTGCTAGGCGATCCTGTTTCATCATCGAACTCATCTTCACCTTCCACCAGGTGTGATTGAGGTCAAGCGTTCGTCTATAAATTATAAAAAAAAACACTTCCATACCAACACAGTCGACTCGATGCATGTTATACTTATTAACGGTATTGAGTTATTGCAGACTGAGTACTATTACACCAAACAATTTCGTTGTCCTCTGATATGGTATGTGCTGCGGATTGTTTGCGAATTTTTTTTAGCTATCGCGCGAGTTGAGTGCAGTCGGGGCTAAGATAACGGGCGGATGCGTTAATTCCGCCATCCGTACCAATCGCCTATCACGGCCGCAGTGTAGCGTTGTGACTGATGGCTATCGTAAGCTTATAGATCGCGCTTGCCCTCAAATGAAATTCCTTGTCGAGCCTGTGTAAAAAAAAATTCGTCCACATATACCATGAGTAAAGGGTTCTGTCTCTAGGTATATTTACAACTGAACGTATTATGTCAAGTTATTACCTCTACGCATTCCAGAGAAAAAGGGCCTTGAGAGACAGACAGACGAACAAGGAAGGGAAGACGCTTTAAGGGCCGTTGCGCATTGCACATGATCCGAAACCGTAAAAACACGTACTGGGATAGCTCTAGTAATACGACCGGGGCCCTTCACGAAAATCAGCGCTGCAGGCTTCCTCTGTGGCTTTAGGCTGATGAAGGTCCCATTTTCGCCATGCTTATATGTTGTGTATTTTCTTTTGTTTTTGTGTGTTGTTTGTATTGCTGCATTTAAATTTCTGTTTTTTTTTGTTGATTTGTGGCGAAATAAATACTTTTTCATTTTACTATTTGTGTGATCGCTTGAGCACTGCGTCCGAACCTAATCAAAGTTTTATCTGAGTAGCAGGGCGGACGGCAGGGTAGAGGAATAGTAATGTGACTAAGCGCGGTGTCTATAAATTTATTTTTATATTCTTGTATAAATTAATTTCCTTTTGAGGTGCGGAACCCTAAAAGGGCAGTCGACTTACTTTCGGTGGAGAGTCAAGTTGGCGACAGCAGCCAGGAGCCAGCAGTCTCCCAGCTCCCCTTGCTGCACGTCGAAGCGACTGTATCCCTCCACGAATAGTTGCGGATCGTCGGATATTTCCTGTTTACAAAAAAGCACGGTCATTGGTCACTTTAATATAGCTTGTGTCCAGACGGTCTCAAAATATTCTGATCAGTATTCCAAAAATCCTATACATAGTAGCGTGCATAAGTCGCACAATAAGATTAGCACTAAAGGCAGCTGAACATCGGAAATGGTCAAAATTGCCTAAACACCAGTTTCTCAAAGCTAAATAATATTATAAAATCTAAACAACTATTTAAATAAAAATTTAAATCTCCTCGACTTAACTATTTATCTATCTGTAACTTATTAGTTAAGACACGTTCCAGGAGTTCAGATACGTTACTTCTGCTATAAGTTAGTGAAGAGTTCTGTACCCTGCTGACTTCAGATGATGGTGGAGCATCAGGTCAGGTTACCATGTTATTGTAATATCATTGAGAATACAAGATAACACATTTTAAATCGATCAAACTAGAACAAGTTATTTAATTTCCTTCAACAACTAGAAAAGAGCTGATTTTCAATCAGCTGGTTAGATTTTATTCAATCGTAACTAAGAATACTCTCGATCACATTCACAATACCTTTTAAATAAAACAAAAAGCTAATGCAAAATCAGTTCATCAGTTTAGAAGCTACAATGACGCTAAATATACAGTGTACAATGCAGCGTTGCCCAGCACACGCTGAGCCGAGTGAGATCCCGAAAAACCACCTGTAGATCGGCGCGCTGAAGTCGCACGCGCACGACTACTATGGCAATCAAATAGTGGTTATAGAATTGAATTGACACTCACACTAGGTCTCAACCAAGTGATGGGCCGGTCAAGCCTTTCCTTGAAATAGAGGCTGCGATCGATGGCCGGAAACTCTGGGTCTTCAAACAGCCTACCCTCGGCTAGGCACCGCGACCGGATATCCTTGAAGTCCTGGTATGTTGCAGGGCCGAAAGATGATGGACGGGTTTCGCCTAGCTGTAGAAACAAAAATAAATATATAAAATACCCTGAAAAATGAAAAAGCAAAGTCGAAAATTGTATTATGTTCTATCTATATTACCTTGCATATAGTAATAATAATGATGCATATGGTATGTGTGTGTTTTCATGTGTATGTATGTACATATTAATATCTATAACACACTGAAATAGTCCCTAGAGCTGTGTATCTATACTCTATTATTTCCTTCATAGCTGTTTGCTACGCGTTGACACAACTAATTGGTGTCAGCTGAAAATCAGCGCTGGGTGTCTCAGCTGGTAACTAAGCATTTGCTGTGCTGACTTTCCTTTGACGCATCATGACAGCACAGGGTATTTGCGTTTGTTGTTTTCTATCTTGATTAACCTATCCTTTTGTGTTGATTGTTATGATGTGTACCAAATAAATTCTTTTTATTGCTTTAAAAGACTTATCCTGATCGACATATCATCGTACGGCCTAAAGTACTGAAGCTAGAAACATGAACATTGGGTTATTTTTATTATGTAGGTATTCGATAAGAGTCTTCCTACAGAGTGGTAAAAAATTGAATGTTTATTTGAAGTTACATCAATTTTGAAGTAGTCACTATGAAAACCGGTATTTAGCTTTTTGGTTTAATAAACACGTGTTTGTCCTTTTTTGGAAAATAACTCCCGAAGGGGAAAATATTTAGTCCCCTTGGGGACACTTTCATCACTCATTATTCATGAAAGTTTTGATTATTTCTAAGTTTTGAAAGAAAGAAAGAAAGAAAAAGTTTATTGAGGCAAAGGAAACAACACACAACAAACATATTTATATAAAAAACAACAATGAAAGAATAATACATAACATCCCATCATGTATCCTGTGTGCTGCTACCCATCTCAAAGAGCACTCAGCTCAGCATATGCTGGGCGACGCTGTACGCGCCATCCAGCGCTGTTTTTCAGCCGACGCTCAGGGGAACCGATTGCGCGGACGTCACGGTGCTATTTCAATATTAATTATTTTGCGTGTAATTCGCACTTAGGGAGAGCAGGCCAGGCTTGCCAATATAACGAATTAATATATATCGACAAAACAGTGGCAGCAGGGGGTAACAGCATCGTCAGCAAGTAAATCAACCGGTTTGTATAGCGACCAAGCAGTCAATTCAAACAGGCTGATGTCTTCCAAGTCGTGGTCATTTAGGGTGCGGGCTCTGAGTGACTGTTTGGCGACCCTCGAGAAGTCAGCAAAACGTCGTGACGCGTTCTACCGTGTAATATCGGCGGTACCCTGGAGATTCTGTCTAGTGGGCGCAGGGCGGTGAGCTATGAAAGCTTGGGGTTTTTAGCTGGTACAATTCAACACGCCTCGGCCGCAACCTCTCTGTGCGGCCGGGATGGTTCTATGAGGATGTTCCCCAAGTAAAAAAAGGTTTGTATACCGACTGTTTGTTTGTAAATGTTATCGAACAGCATTACCGTTTCATCGGAATTAGCTCCATAGAAATATATACACCAAACAGTCGTTTTGTTTTTGCCGGTCGCGATAGCATCCTGTTGCTAACTGCTCCCGGTGTTTGTTTATTTAATGTGCTATGTCAATACATAGCACATTAAATACTTGCAGTTTTTCGTAGCATACCAATCATCTGACTTATCAAAGTATTTACAATGATTCATTGATAAAAGTTTTGATATGATGATATAACCCCAATTTTACCTATTGACGGAGAAATAACTTGCACGAATACTTGCGATAACGTACTCGTGTGGTAAACCTTCGAAATCCGTGATATTTAGAAAAAACGCCAATTACATACAATTTACCAAGTCTGAGATATATAGACGCAGGTTTAAGTTTGCTTAGGTTTTACTAAAACATTAGAATTTATATTACCTAATGAATGTTAAAGGATTTGGTAAGTCACCGACAGTGGCGTGTATCCAATATAAAGCATAAAAAGCATTATATCGTTATACTTGGGCATTTAACACACATATATACTTAAAATTTGGTTCAATTTGAACTCTCAGACCGCTAATTTGGTATACACCAGATTTTTAATGTCCAAGTATAACAAGGTAATGCTCTATATGGGATGCATACCACTAGTTACCAATTTTGTTAACATGGACTTGGCTCTGCGAATACCATGGCTATACACAAGTTCCTATTATATATTCAGTTAATTGTCAAAATGGATTTATTTTTTGAGAACTTTGCTATGTAACATCGAAATAGCGACAAAAATCTCTACAGGGTCTAAATCTCAGCCTAAGTGCCCGTACACACGGTGCTTTCCGGCGCCGAACAGAATCGCGACTTGCGTTTCGTCAGACGAAGAATAGGATGCACGCATAGCGATGCCGGAGTGGTACCAGTCTGTGGTCTTTTTTGATACATTTTTAATAACATATTGCACCGCCCAGCAACGTAATAACGTTTGCGGCGCCGCACTATACGAGTATGCGATAAATATTTGCGGTGCTGCATCACACTCTAGCCTCAACGTTATTGTATGGACCAGCTCTAACTTTTTAACCGTAACTTCCTCTTATTATCAATGAGGTGTTTATTTATAACATTGCTGGATTTTACTAAAATGAACTGTAATGCTAACCTTTATTTTAAAGAATCCTGTTTTACATTGCAATATCTACTCATAGTTTGTTTACAAACTATGTTTCCCGCAAAAAGACACTTTGATCGTGTAAAAGGAATTAACGAACCCAATATAGCTGTTCACCGGTCGGCATGACCATTTTGCTTCCATTGTACCACGCAGGTTTTTTCAATTGGTGTTCCTTGTGATGTACGACAACGGATAAACGTTTTGAGGGGTAAGCGAAATGCTCTTCATCTTTGGATAAAGTCAATCTAGGCGTTCGTACTGCTTCCTTCTCAAAAATTAAGCTCTTGTTAGTGACAGCGTTGCTTCTATCCACAAAAGATACAGTTTTAACGCTTGCTACCTCTTCAGTAATTTCTGTCGCATTTTCTTCATGCTTATCAGTCACTTTCTTAGCCCAGAATGGTTTGTAAAAACTGTTTTTACGAACTTTCGGCTGCTGGTACGTGTAATCAGAGACTTTTGTTCTTCTGAAATCGACGAAGAGTTTAGAAAAGAAGCCACCTGATTCCTTGGAATGCTCGTTCTTGTCTAATACCGTATCTGCATTATCTCTTTTCGGTTCAATAATTCTCCCCGATTTTGGTGATTTGAATGAAATACATTTTTGTTTCCAGTTTTCTCCTGCACGAGCGACACTTGAAGCGGAGTAAAATGCAGTTGTTAAACGCTTAACTTCTTCTTTTTTTAACTTGAAACAACTTTCTTCTGTTACTTCTTGAAGCATTTTTACTTTGTTCGAATATGCAATTCCTTATCCACTGATTACTGTGTATTTTTATACCATATATTTTTATTTTATCATTAAATAAACATTTTCACAAATAACTATTTTATTATATTTCCTTTGTTTTATGTATATTCGTTTTCTAAGGAAAACCACTTGCTACTAAAATTAGTTAACTTTTAATGTTAAACGTAAATAACATATTTCCTATTAAAGTACGCAGTATTAGAAATATCTCTACCCTAAAAAATATGTTACAAGTTTTCTAACATTGACTATGCGTTCAATAAATTATGCCTGAATATTTCAAGGCTGTAATCAATTATTCAATGAATTTTCAAAGTGTGGTACGAGAAAACAAATTCCCAATTATAATTAAGTAAAATGAATTTATTTGTGATATATTTAATTGCTATAATATACTAGTACACCTAACAAAGCTGATATTATAGAATTTATTATATTAATTTTATTATCACACAATTCACAGCTGTCACAAACGGTCCTTTACGGTACAACTGAAACTATTGACTGAATAAGGACTGATAACAATCCCCCTATTAAACATGATGTATATACATGTGTGCGTACTTATATGGATATGCGTGTGTATATGTGGAGGAAACCCAAGAGGATATATTCCCATTTGATAAAGCTAGCTATTAAAAGCTACGTTAGATTAATTTAAAATAATTACTTCATTAACCTGAAAACATTTTAGATTAACTTGGCGATAGGACTGTACTGCATTTGATGAAATTTTAAAGGAAAACTATCTCACCCTTGAATTTATAATAATAATATCATCACTTTTTGAAACTGTATTATATTCACCAGCATAATAGTTTGTCTTTTGCCGGGATGCTATAGAAAAATTTATACTATACACTGAAAGCATATGGTCAGGCTATATCCTTTTTGCTGTAAGCTGAGTTACATTAGTGGCTGTATCCACCCAGAGAGGCAGCCTCAAAAAGGCATTTCGATCTCCGGGCGTCTGGATAATTTGGTTTCCCATGCTCGGGTGGAGTGATTAGAGGGACACCCCGGGGTTTTTAGTCAGTAGGAGTCTGACACACCAGGGTCATTGCCTTCACAGCGGCCCTGATGTTCCTATGTAGGATTATCCCACGGGTCACCAAAAAAAAAAAGATATATCGATATTTCTAATAAGATGTAACACGACCGGGGCCCTTCTCGAACATCAGCGCTGTAGACTTCCTCTGTGGCTTTAAGCTGATGAAGGTTCCATTTCCGCCATGTTTATATGTTTTTGTATTTTCTTTTGTTTCTGTATGTTGTTTGTGTTACTGCATTTAAATTTTTAGTTTTTTGTTAGTTTGTGGCGAAATAAATACATTTTATTTCATATATCACGAGCAACGTGACCAGTAGATTAGTTGATCGCTGTTCTCTCAGAGCACTTACACATGACATATCTATCAGATGCCATGCTGGGTTTCTTTACCGTGCCGAAATGTGTACCTACAACGACTCGCGTTGCCGCACATGGATAGCGGTCTCTTATCCACTAGACCACCACAGTATATACTGAAAGCTTTTCCAAGTAATTAACACTATTATGTGACACTAACTGAATTTGTTCATACGAATGTAATTACTTTGAGACCATCAACTTCAATTAAGTTATTAACAAGTTAGTTAAGCTTAGTGGCTGTGGTGAGCTAGTGGACAAATGATCGATTTCCCTGGGCGGCAACGGAAATGGTCATAGGTTTGAATCCTGGCATGTATCTCTGGATTTTTTTAATTACGTACGTATTTATGCGCCACATGCTCACCAGTGATGGGAACATCGTGAAGAAGCCTGCATGACATCTAATAGAAATTTCATGTGTAGGTACTAGTGCTGTGAGAACGGCGATCAGCTGCCCTACTAGTCACGACATATTGGTGTAAAATGGATATAGCCACTAATGTATCTCTGTTCACCCCCTAAAATATATACCGTGCCGATATATTATTATTATAGTTAAGTTACGCGAATAGTATTTAATCGTAACTTGTGGCATCCACAAACTATTTTTTTTAACTAATCTTTATTATAATTAACCCTTAAATGTTATATTACTTTCATAGGGAAGATAGATGAAATGAAAATAGAATAGATATGAATAAAAAGTGTTCCTTTTTTTGTTTAAATTAAAGGAATCTATTCCAGATTTATTTATCGTAAGGGCATGCAATGCTTTTATGCATTTATGGAATAATCGCTACTGATTAACGGTTATGTCCTGGAAAATATTGACCGATATCGGTCAATTTACATTTTTGTTTACTGACTACATGATTCACAGTGAAGTCCTTGTCTCTTATTACTTTAAGGATAGATCGAAGCGAGGCACTATGACGGTCTTTGCACTTGTGTTCAGTTATCAAGAGGTAGTTCGAGCAATCGTCTTCAACCACCTCAGAAAATATCTTCTATTTCTTTCATGGCAACCATTACAACACCGACGCACGGGTGCGTTACCGGTCACTTTGGTCATGACATTTAAGCGGAGTGTATAGAGCCAATAAAACTATGGTACCTCTGCTCACCCCGTAAAAGAAATATCGTGAGGAATATTATTATTAGTTTCATTATTTACTCGATAATTACAAAGAATGAGGTGGTTATTTATCGGCCAACCTACTTTTGTGACCGTTACACACATTGTCAAGGACACTACCGTGTTGACACTTCGATACGTTATATTGCAATGTACATAGCGAGTTATTAGCATAAATATCGATTCCGATAAGATAGAAGTACACCCTAGTGTGACACACCATAACCACCAGAATAAAGTTGCTATTTCTGCCTGTATGTTCACGTTAGGTATATCTTCTAAACTATACAAAGGATCTTAATGCGGTTTTCACTGTCGTTTAGCCTGTAATGTAGAGATATGAATACATCAGTGGTTGTATTCGCTTTGGTAGTATATATTGTGCTGAACGTGATGAGTAGCGCAGTTACTCGCCGTTCTCAGAGCACTAGTACAGATGACATTTCTATTAGATGCCATGCGGGACCCTCACGATATTTACCTACACTGGTGAGATTATTGTGCCTAATTTTCTTTATTGTTTCACGAAGGCAAACAGGCGAACAGCCTACACGACAGTAAGCGGTCACTGTCGCCTATGAACTACGCCAACAGAAGAATTGTCATCATTATATCGCTGACCTAAGAGCGTTTACCACGCCTTTTTTGAAGAGTCCCGTGTCGTAATCCAGAAATAATTCTGGGCCTAGAAGCTAATTCCACAACCTAAAAGTGTATAACAAGGAGGTTCTAGGGAACCGCACTATTTTGCGATTTCTAAATCCGTATCTTATCTGAAAAAATCCAATACGTGCTGGGATTTGAACCTACGACTATTCGTGTTACCGCGTATACCAATCCCTTGTTTACTACACGACAACAGCCATTAAAAGACATTAATGTTAAGTTGAAAAAATAGTACAATTCACCAGTGGTCTTATTAGAAGACGGGTTTTAGCTTAAACAAAGGTTTAAATAGTGGCAAAACTCAGTTATTAGCAAAGACATTAAGGGCGGCTTGCACTAACAAATTAATCTAGTTTAAGCTTGTATAAAACGCTAGTTAATTGAATTGGTTTGATTCCATCTTAATGATGACTTTAGTTTAATAGTTTTTACATATAGATTTTGATTTAGTGCAATACAATAAATACAGATCAGCGTTAAATAGCATTTTATATAACTCTAAACTAGATTTAATTTGTTAGTGCAAGCCGCCCTTAATTCATGGTCCGGTTCACTTAGGTGCGATTTACACTAAAAACTGGCGAATTTTCAACCAAACTTTCAGCACCTATTTTACCCTCTAGGGATGGAATCTTCAAAAATCCGTTCTTAGTAAGTGCTTAGTTTATAGGAACCCAATGTAAAAAAAATATTTGTTTCTTAGTTCAGTAGTTTAGGCGGTATAATGATATGTCAGTCAGGATAAGTTCTATAATATACTAGTATTTGATATAGTATGGAGATTTATACATATATAAAATCATTCCAAGACCGGATGTTTGACACTGCTTTAATTGAGTTTACCTAAGGCGTTGTTTTCAAAACTGTATGTATATTAACTGTTTATAATTTACATTTTTCTGTCTTTATTTTCCTTAACAAAATGAAAATATTCAATAAAGTAAATATATATTATTATTTAAATATAACTATAATTATATTACATCATTTATTTATTATTGAAACATTTATTTTAATGAATGACTTGTGAATTTTAATGAATGATTTGTGAATAATGAATGTAAAAACAAGTCATAAAGACAATGGTAACAGATTTTTTTTTTACTTTATATTTTTCATATATTTGCTCATTGCGTAGGGACGTGACGACGCAAACCAGTATTCATCGAAGACTTCGAGTTCAAAAAAACTTTCGAATTAGGCAACTTAGCCGAAGCTTTGGTTGATACGGAAAAATTTAAGGAAGCCCCGAAATTAAACCGAAGTTTACGAATGCTCACATTATTCCAATATTTTATTGTTTTGGACAAGTTGTTAGATAATTTTAAATACATCTAGAACTTTTATATACCATTTCTATAAACTTTTAAATTATAGGTAAGGATGAAATAAAAATTTATTCCAATTTTTTTTTTATATTTTCATTTATATTTACCAATTAACCAACGCAAAACTAAAGTAGAAAAAAAAAACATTTTTACGAAGATTACACATCGTCAATCCTTAAAAGTTATGGTCTACTTATCAATATTCACGATTATATATATATACAGGGTTTGAATAAAAAGTATCGGAAATATTTTTTTTCTGACGTGACTTTATATCGCAGCGCCCCCACACAGAGTGGGAAATTCCCCAACCTGCTTACAATCCCGACTTGGCACCAGAAGACTTTTTTATTTTGCCGAAAGTGAATTCCTACCTCAAAGGACACCACTATAGGACCCTAAACGCCGTCAAAAAAGCGTGCACACGTACTCTTAAGGACCTTCTGGAATCCGCCTACATGGGAGCCTTCAAGGCATGAAAACGCCGGTGGCAAAGTGTATTGACGCCCCAGGGGTGTACTTTGAAAAATTTTAAGGATTGGTAGCGATATTTGAAATAGATCTATTTTTTCGAAACATTTTCCGATACTTTGTTTAAAAAAAAATATGACTTCTTATTTTGCTCCCTTAATTGTTGTGCGTAGATTATTATTATATTAAAATGTTAACGAAAATAACATCTCAAAATAATGTGCACTTTTTAACTGATCGTACAGTTTCTGCGCTTGCTATAAACTTTTGGCATTGGTCAAAACTTCGGCCAATTTAGTCAATCAATGTAATCACAAGTGTGTTTTACTGTAAATAAATAACTATTGGCCGATGTCAAGGGTTTTGGGTCGGACATTAAATAAACGAAATTAAAGAATTTCTAAAACGACTCCATACATCTAACAGTTTTTCCTGTAAGTGTTAATTATCTTGTAACTACGCAGCTAATATGTTCTTGCTAATAATTGTACAATGTACTTTTATATTTGCACAACACGTCTGGCACTTTGTCAATATTAAGTTATTTTTGAACATAATTATATGACAAAAATAAAAAATAATGCTCCCATGCGAATTTTATACTTTTTGTATTAAAGTTCAGAAGTGCAAGCCGCAGCAATTTGGATAATTTTTTGAAATTCAAGAGTCTGTTACAATCACAGAACACTCAGCAGTTCTATATAAATCATAGACAACTAACGCTCTATTTTAGAAACGAATAATAAAAAAAAATGCTTTTTAAATATATCTGGATGTGTAATGTGTATGTAGGTATGTATCAAACATATGAGTATGTATCAGTTGCGCCAATCCCAAATATGACACAATTTACTGAGACTTTTACTTTGATAATTTCCAAATTTGAAGTCGATATGAATATTAAAGGACAACGTATAACAAGGTAATACTTTTGTGCGATGCACGCCACTGAATCTTTTGTTGCATACTTTATGATTAATTATTGTTTAAAAGCGTCGTAAAATTAAAGGATCATTTCTGAACCTGGACGTCAGAAGTACTATAACAGAGATAGTTTTTGCGTTTGTGTAACCACGGGCTGAAATGTTTAGCCGTGATTAAATGAAATTTCAGCAGGGGATACATCAGTGGCTGTATCCACTTTGCGCTTATACGTCGTGCCCAATATGACCAGTGGCGCAGTTGATAACCGTTCTCAAGGCCCTTACACATGTCATACCTTATGTTAAATAATTTCAGTAAGCATGGCTATTTCCAGGATACGGTGATCATTATCCTTTAAAATTAAGTCAGCTATATATAACGCTTTATATTAAATATTGGTCAAGCTTTACCTTAGGCTCTGTTTAAATAAAAAAACGCTTATGGTTTAAGTTGAAGAATATGTATTAATACTGCGAAACTGTAATAACGATTGGTTCAGTAATTTTGATATCTCGAAATACAGAATTAGACTCTGAACAATTTTATAATAAGGATAAACAACATAATTTATGATGGATTGAATGCTTTAATGCACAGGGTTATGGGACTTTTTTCTGAACACAGCCGCACCGTTTTAACCTTATTAATGGTAAATTCGTATGTCAAACCGACATTGCAAAGGAGAGAGCTTTCAGCATACAGAATGTGAGGTCTCGTTGCATTTGAAGCAGAGTTAAAAATCGTTTTTTTTTCTATTTTAATTATTCAGTTTGGTACGCTAACAATCGTTTTTAGGCCTATTTTGTCCCTAGGATTATGAAAAAACTATTTACTATATTTAGTTGATACGTATGTTGGATTTTAGGTAATATCATGTAATTTAGCAGCAAGTACTGAATATTGTAAATGTATGTATGTAAGAAAATTGTTATCTGTAATACAAACAAACGATTTTTTTTTCGGCAATAGTTTGTCACGGCTTCATCAATTAAATACGGCTTTAAGTAGATAGTCGTTGCTTTTACATTCCATTTTAGTGCTATTTTATACTTAAATGTTAAAAATAAACATAGAACCAAAAAATTAAAAAAATGTATTATTATAAATTATTAATTCATCAATCATTTAATCATTCGACTATTCATTCAATTATTCATTCAAATTAGATGTAATAATCAATGTATAGGGACGATCGCTAGAGTTAGATATTCAAAATTTTTACAGTGTAGCAACTTGTAGTTACTTTCATAGCATGAACAAGTATTTTTAGTAAGATCTGTCCAGTACATAATAATGTCTCTCATCTTAAACGTACCAACCATTAGATAATGAAAATTTTACTACTTATTCTTATTACTTTTAGTCGAATAGTTTAGTTTTAGTGGTTGGTTATTAGTAATAATACTACTTAATTTAGTGTAATTTATCGATACGATGTTAATATTTTTGTAATCTAGGTAACATCACTATCAAATTCCTAAGCTCTGCACACAACTCGCTCGATGTCTATATATAATATTTGCATACTTATTGGCTGTATGCCGTAATTACGCATGAATAGTATTGTAAGGTATGACACGAACTTAGCGGTTAATGATCTGTTGTAAGACACAGGAAATCAATCTTAATGCAGGAAAATATAGTATTCATCGTTTTATATACAAGTATGAATATATAACTAATAATTCCTCAATAGCGACACAAAATATGAATAACGCCATCTATATCGGCAAAGCGAAATATAAACTTTTTCAATTTTATTAGAAATTGAGGTTCACCTTGATTTAAACAGTCAAGTTTACCCTCGAGAAGTAGGCAGAGCATTGTGACGTGCTCTTCCTAAATACAATAAGCAGTGTCGGGGAAGATATCCTCCACCGAGTTTGTGCTCAGCGGGGCGCGACGGGGCTGTGGCGAATTGATTACAGGTCCCGCAGTCCCCGTCAACGCGCAGAAGAAGTCACCTTGGGGTTTTTAGTCGGTACAAGTCCGATACACCTCGGTTTCGCTCAACCCCCCAGTGCGACCGAGACGGCCCATGAGGATTTTCCCCAGGTAAAAAAAAAACTGTCAAGTTTTGAGTAGAAATCACAAATGTTAAAAGAAATGAACAATTATATTGAGTGATTCATTATTTCTTAGAGCACATGCAAACTCTTTCTAAAGACAAAGAACTTGATGAGGATCAACAAACTGCGTAGGTGGTAGTAATAAAAACCCTTAATCATTAATTCGCATGAGGTCATAATACATCTTGCTATATCTAAAATCAATAAAAAAGATGGACATGTGAAATATATTAATAGTAATAAATTCGTTTCAATAGCGAAAAAATTTAATGTCCGGCCAAGATATCTATCCTTTTAATTATATTCAAATAATAATTACATATAATCTTGTACAAGGGATACGGATTTTCATGCCTGGCGAGTAGCGAGTTGAAAGACACCCCTTGGATTTTTAGCCAGTAGGAGTTTGGCACACCGGTGCTACGCCCTCATGTGGGCCCTGATGGTCATTTGCAGGATTTACCCGCGAGTTAAAAAAAAAGAAAGTATATATAATTTTATTTAATACACAAAGTATAAAGATTGGCTTGTGGGTATTTCAATAAATCTGTGGTTCTTTAAAATATTATTTTTAGATTATTCTATCAAGGAATGTTAAAAATACTATATTTTATTTTTAATACCAAAGGAGCTAAACAAGCAGACTGTTCACCTAATGGAAAGTTGTTCATGCATGCTACCCACAATTAACTACGACATAAGGAGTGTTGCTATCATAGTGCTGAACTTGAGGTTATTTTTCAAAGTCAAGTCAGGTTTTTTTAAGTTTTATATTAGTGTTGTAATTATTATAATAGCTCCACAAGGTGACTACATCGCACCTGATTGAAAATGTAGTCTAAGAATGACAGCCATTAGTAAGGGACAAATCGAACAATCGTACATAAGCAGATCCCGAAACATGACATGCTGAATCGAGTCATTATGGTCTTTATACCGGTGTAGTGGTCACGATTTAATTCGGGCAATTGGTCACAATTACTTAGGCAACATTTGCCATATTGCATCAGGTAGGCTCTAAGCTCTATATCTTCTGGTATAAAATTATTAATGAAGGAAAACCACATACCACTTTGTAGTTCTTGATGCTTGGTAGAAATCTTTTTTGTTCGACTTCTTTTTTCTGGAATACTTCATTAATGATGTTCCCCAAAGCCTGAGCACCATAATTCAGCAGAGCCTGACCCCCCTGATTTAGCAACTGTCTTCCCGCGCCTTGTAACACTGCGCCGAAATTGGCGCCGCCATTTTGTCCCGCCATAGCGGGCTTTCACTCAGCACTACTCACTATTAGTATTATTTTCTAAAGTCGCTAAGACATTTTTGAAGCGGTTACTGTAAAATTTTTAGCATTTATTTATGTTTTACTTAGTATATATTTGAATTGTTCAATTGTGCTGTGTTTTTATTTTTACTCTCTAATAAAGGTTGGGCAAAATCGTTAAATCACTGATGATGTAACAGTGATAATGAAGATCACACGAGCAGAGACCGAGATAGCACTATAATAAATCTACGCGTATGAAAGTGATAAAACAAATAGCACGTTCGCATCTTGTTATAATGCGTCCCATGCTTACTCTTTAAGTAACTTCAAATAATATAACTTCATTCATTCCACCGCTTTAAAACTGAACAAGAAATCTTTCAATCACTTCACACAACAACTTTTTAAACTTTTTTTTAATGTTGGTACTTATTAAATAAGTACAATACAATATAAAATGCACTTTATTGCACTCAACAAAATTATATACAAATATCTTTCAATACTATTATTATGCCATATTGGCATATATGCTATATTGGCCTATGCCATAGAGGACACTAAAAGTTTTTTTTCAGGCAATCATTGGAGGAAAGGATACCAAAAATAAATTATGGTGTTAGCTGAGAATTTTTAAGCTAAAATTGTGTTTTATTTCCCACATATTATGGTTGTATCTATTAATAAATAATTAATACACAAATAACTCAAAGTACTAACTCAATCTGCCTCACATTTAATACTGATGTGGAAAATGAAGGCCACGGTCATTACACACTACATCACTACAACCCAGTGATGTCATGGCTAGGCTTGTTAATTGAACTAGCTATATTTTTTCCTTGATTCTTTAAAATATTTGAGGCATTTATGCTTAATCTCTTTCTACATTTTTTTCTCAGTTTACTGAGCTATTAAATAGTCTCTATTTGACTAGATTTTTAAAATAATAAACCCAGGTTCATTAGTAATATAAAATATTTTATATAATACACAAAAAGTAGTCAGCAAGATAATGGATAATTTACTCTCTATCTTTCACTAACCAGGAAATCTTTTTCCTACCCTCTTTTTTTGTTTTGACTTTTTGCATGTTTGGGCTATTGAATAATTTTTAATTATTTATTTATCATAATCAAATTTCATGAGTAATATATTTTATAGAAAATAGTCAGCAAAAAATTAGTATCTGACCCTCTGCTTGCTCCACCCTGGCCTGGGAAGCCAAATTCGTCCAGACGCCCAGGCAACAAAAGGCCTTGTTGAGGCTACTTCTCTGGGGGAGGGGTGGGAGTAAGTCTAGAAGTATTTTTACTATATCATTTTGACTTATGGCATTCTCTTGAATCTCAATCTTCAATTCATATGAAGTGCTAACATACCTTTGTAGATATTATTTCAAATCTTAAATACATAACAATAAATTAATTGTTTAGTAATTTATGCATAAGTTTTTAATTCTAGAAAAAAAATCTAATACCTAGACCACAGAACTTTATTCTCTCAAAATATATGGGGTCATTTGATGGAATTACCCCATAATAGGGTATACTTCAGACAGTATCTGATAATGGCCATAGGACTGATTGTAGATAAATGAAAAAAATGCATAAAACACAGCATTTAAATCTTTCCAATTTCTTAAATGTAACCAATTTTTCTAGTTATTTATGGAAGGATACATCAAGAAGATTGTATGATTAGAATACTTGTAAAACATTTTAGAACAAATTTACTAGAATACGACCTTGATTCATTAAATATATATTTATATTACACTTAGAACTATATTGCAATATGTTCTACAATTCTAAATGTAACACAATTTCTGGTTAAACAGGTTTTCTTGAATGTTAATGCTATGATTGATTTATAAATTTTATTTTTACAATATGAAGTTTGAAATCTAGACATTTTATCTATACTTAAATGTATTTTTTTTTAATTTGTGACTGACATGTAAATGTTATAAAATACCTATAAATGGGCAAATTTGGTTATAATTAAATTTAGAAACACGATAAAACAGGAAATGTTATACAGAACAATAGAACATTAACTGACCATTTAAAGTTAGTATTGACCAAAACTAAAACATTTACTTTATGTCAAAATTCAGGTAATATACTTAAAATACTTTTATTTTCCTTGTCTATTGGCTGAAAATTAAGTTTTTAAACGTAAGTATTAAATATACCTTTAGGTAATAATCTAAGCCTTTAGGCGGAGATGGGCAAAATAGTGCCTTCCTCTTCACCATACTTAAGTGCAGAGATGGGCAAAACGTAATCTAATTAATGATTAACTATTACAAAATGTAGTCGTGATTTTAATTTTGTTGCTCTGTAATCATGATTAAATCCCTTCAAAATGTTAAGGAGTCATTAAAGTATATGCAATTGAGGATTCCATAGTGTTTAAAACAAAGATGAGCAAAATAGTCTTATTAATGATGAAAAACGCAAAATGTAATCGTTTTTTATTAATCTGATTACATTTTGCCCATCTATGCCTTCAGGAATCCTTCAATCCATAGGCGTATCTAGGAGGGAGCAAGGGTAGGCCGCTGCCCTCTCTTAATGTATAGTTTTTGGATTTTATATAACTCTCTACTATCTTTTGTTGTCAATTAATGTTCTTATTTTGCTATACAATACAATATGCATAAACTTCAACAAACCACATGGCGAAAAATTGTTATAGCTATGGCTTCTATGTGCCATTCTTTTATGGAAGATGTCATAAGCCGCTTTGCTAAAGATCCTCAAAAGTTATAATTATAGTTATTCAACACAATTTAGTGTAGTTATTCTACACAATTAAAAAATTCAAATAAAAAAGAAACCTATTGTAATTTATGTTTATTTATTTGGATAGGTACCTATACAGAATTAGCAGAATATTCTATGGGTGTTTTACTAACTGGGCAGTAGACTTGGGGGACTCTGCTGCCCATGAGAAAGGTTTGTAGGGGTGGGCTCTTTACATTCACCTCTCCCAGAGAAGAAGCCTGACTAACCAGTGAAGGGCAACTGGACTAACCAGTTCTGTGTTCTGGCAGCCTCTCTATGAAGACCTTGCATGGGAGAAGATGAACGAGCCAGACATGCGCTATTTGAGTGCATTTACTAACAGTACACTGGTCAGAGCACCTCAGCTCCCTAAAGTCTCTTCTAGCAGCCACCAGCAACATCTTGGGATTTCATTGAAGAACTGGGCTGAGACGATTGAAACCATAGCAACCCAATATAACGCGCAATAGGAGCACTCGGACATCAAGTTGGGGAAATAAATACATTTGGACCTGATATTGACTTCATGAACTAAGAATACTGTTTGACAGTACTGGATTTATTTTTGTACATTGACATAAGCCTTACCCTACTAAAACAATATATTTAATAGAACCTAACATAATAAATATCTTGTTAACTCTAAAAATAACATAATTGCCCTTTTTATATCTGATAAGACCTGTCACACATACCTGAGGTCAGAACTAATATATTATCCCTGGATGTATTAGGAGACTCATTATTTATATTTAAGAGAAAGGCATAGAAGGTACTGATCATCATCTGTATGTAACTTTTGAGTGTTAGTAGTTTCTATTGTTTTTACTATGGTTTAGTGTTATTTTTATAATTAATGTATTCTTATGTACATATTTTGATCTATCCTTTGGCATTAGTTTTTAAGTTATTTGGTTTTTGTTGTGCAAATCTAATTTCTTCTATTATAATTGTTATTTTGGGTTTCTGTTCTTGTAATAGAATATTATGTTTTATTACTTTTGGTATATACTATGGCAGCCTTCAGTTTGTATAGTTCCAAATCAGGATAGTATTATTTCAATGGCATTCAAAGACAAACATTTATTTAAAAATAAAAAAGTTTCATTAATATTTGTTTTATTAAAAATGGTGGTAAACAGGATTACATCCTGCATGTTGGAATGTGCGTACTGTCACCTCGCAACTAGTTTAATACTATAGGAATTGGAATCTCATTGCTGAATGTGAAAAAAAAGAGAAAGGTGGGCATACAAGGGCCAATAGATTACCTACACACTGTGAGACAAATTGTAAAATATAAAATTGTTTACACTTTATTACTTAAGTCTTTAATAGATTTTATAACTAAAATTAATTATTGAATATAAATGAGACAGACTGTTTATGAAATTCCAAACAGAGCATAGAAAATTCAAAGATCTTGTAAAAATCTAGTTCATTTTCGACTAGTCAGTTCAGATCCTTGGATAAAAAAACTTAAAAACAGGAGAATATTTTCTAAGTCCAGTTTTTCTGGACTTATTTGGCTAAAACACCTACTAATATGACAAATCACATCTCACCTTAGGCAAAGGCAAATCAGGTACAATAAAATTGCTTTTCTTTTAAAATTTTATTTTAATAATGCTGGATCTTTTCATTTCATTTCATCATTTATAATGGTAGAAAAATAGTATTCCTTATTTAAAAATAAATCAACATTATGTTATTTTAAAAGATTATATATTGTGTAAAATATTAATAATATTTAATTTAATATAAATATTAAGAGTGTAAACATTTTATATGCATTAAATAAACAAGTTTTATTTAATTACTTTGATAAGTCAATTCAATAAGGAATGATTTACAAAACAGAATCATAGGGTATATTTGTAAGTAGGTCAAATAATGGAGTACTTTCAATATGATTTTCATTAATAATGATACAATGCAGAAGCCTAGAATACTGTTTAGCACAATTAACGGAAATAATTCTTAATGTATATGAATAAAATAGGTGAGGTCATCTTGTAAGTAGCTGAAAAACTCACGTCTCAAGGAATACGTATCAAATAACATCAAAATTAACACATAGATTTGTAATTTTATAAAAACACAGCACAATAAAGACTTCTTTGTTTAACAAATATTTCGCAAGTAAATATACTAATTATTATCGTAAAAAATTAAAGATTTCCCAACAAACACTGAACCTACCAAAATTTCTCACGAAACTGTCAGTGTAAGAACCGGCACAAATCTGGAGTAGTTTCTTGTTTGACAGATGCCATGAGATCGTGACGTATTCAATTTGGTCGGCTTCTGTACCTAACCATCATTTGCCAGCGCATAGATGACGTAAGTTGGTTGCTGTTAATGTCTGTTCGAGTTGATTTTAAATCCCAACACGAATCTTTTCTGTGGTTTTCCTAGATCAGAAAATTTTAGTTGGTTTTCGTTAAATCAGTTTTTTTTGTTTATTTAATAACTTTTTATATACAAAACCGATTATATGCCAAGAACTTTCTCAACAAGGAAATTAGCACAGTTTATTAATAAATTTTATTGAAAACCTATACAGAAATGATAAAACATGATTTCGCATTGCTGTGCTGCAATACCTTGAAGTAAAGTTTAAGGTTTGATTCCCACTATTAACTCGTAAAAAAACCTCGACGAGTGTTATTGAGGCCGAATAAGGAAATTTCTTGTTAAAAATACGAAAACTCGGAACAAGTTTGTAATAAATGGACTATAGCAATGCTTTTTAATATTTATTATTAAAACTCCATAAACGAAATATTTATCGAACACTTTTGTGCTTAAAACTTAACATGGAATGTCTATTTAAGCACGTAGATGTAAAATGTTGATAATTAAATATAAACCACTTTACCATGCCCAATAACTAAAAGGATTTTAATAGATACATTTTTCTAATTTTCAACTGACGTAAGTCAAATAACATAAAATATAAAACCCAATAAAAAAACTTAAGACGGTGGGTAACATAACGCAGTTTCCATATAAAGAAAGTACGTTACAAATCTATTTTTATTACTTACTAGCTGATCCGGCAAACGTTATTTTGCTATATAAGTTATTGTAATATCTTCTAAGATGTCCGTTGAAATTAAGTGATGTCAATGACAATTTTGTTCATAATTAAATACTATTAATCAACAACACATTTATTTGGATTAAGATTAATATTATTACGTTGATACAACTCTTAACAAATAATGCATTAATTTCGACCAAATTCGATTACCATAAAAACGGCTCTAGTGAGTTAATCTTAAAAGATAGACATATACTGTCACGGACATTTCTTTAGATCATTTCAAGAGGAATAATTCTTTCCTACATATATTTTTGGTATCTTGAACCGTTTTCGCAGCGCACGCAATGGAAGCCTTCAAGGATGAATAATATTCCCCGTTTTTTTTACATTTTCCATTATTTCTTCGCTCCTAATAGTTGCATCGTGATGTTATATAGCCTAAAGCCTTCCTCGATAAATAGTCTATTCAACACAAAAATAATTTTACAATTCGAACCAGTAGTTCCTGAGATTAGCGCGTTCAAACAAACATACAAACAAACAAACTCTTCAGCTTTATAATATTAGTATAGATATGTGTGCGCACCTAACCTAATAAAGAATATTTTACTTGGGGAAAATCCTCATGGGACCGTCTCGGTCGCACGGGGGGGTTGCACGAAACCGAGGTGTGTCGGACTTGTACCGACTAAAAACCCCAAGGGGACTTCTTCTGCGCATTGACGGGGACCGCGGGACCTGTAATCAATTCGCCGCAGCCCCGTCGCGCCGCGCCCGCTGGGCACAAACTCGGAGGAAGATATCTTGCCCGACACTGCTCATTGTATTTAGGCAGAGCACGTCACAATGCTCTGCCTACTTCTCGAGGGTCACTAACCAGTCGTTCAGGGCCCCCACCCTGAGCGGCCGCGACCCCAAAGGCATCAGCCAACCGGTCGTGGATCGACCGATCGGCTGGTACTGATGTGCCGGGGCGGTTGCCGGCACCCCGGTGTCTTCTTCGAGCGGCCTTCTGCCGCTCTCGCTCTGCGGCCTCCTTCTGGGACATGACGTCTTCACAGAAGGAGACCACGGCCCTCCAGTTGTCATATCCTGCCAGCATGGCCGACACCACTGCTGGCAGGGGTGCGCACCTAACCTAACCTAACCGAACACAACACAACCGAACACAACCCAAAACACAACACAACCGAACACAACACAACACAACACAACCGAACACAACACAACCGAACACAACCGAACACAACACGACCGAACAAAACCGAACATAACCGAACAGAACAAAACACAACCGAACACAACCGAACATAACCGAACACGACCGAACACAACCGAACACAACCGAACACAACCGAACACAACCGAGCACAACCGAACACAACCGAACACAACCGAACACAACCGAACACAACCGAACACAACCGAACACAACCGAACACAACACAACACAACCGAACACATCCGAACACAACCGAACACAACCGAACACAACCGAACACAACCCAACCGAACAGAACAAAACACAACCGAACAGAACAAAACACAACCGAACAGAACAAAACACAACCGAACACAACCGAACACGACCGAACACAACCGAACACGACCGAACACGACCGAACAGAACCGAAGACAACCGAACATAACCGAACACAACCGAACACATCCGAACACAACCGAACACAACCGAACAGAACAAAACACAACCGAACACAACCGAACACGACCGAACACAACCGAACACAACCGAACAGAACAAAACACAACCGAACACAACCGAACATAACCGAACAGAACCGAACACAACCGAACATAACCGAACACAACCGAACACGACCGAACACAACCGAACACAACCGAACACAACCGAACAGAACAAAACACAACCGAACACAACCGAACACAACCGAACACGACCGAACACAACCGAACACAACCGAACACAACCGAACAGAACTGAACACATCCGAACACAACCGAACACAACCGAACACAACACAAAAAAGTGTTAAAGTTCAAATTGACTTTAAAATATTATTACGAATTTTTTGTATGAGAATATAGAAAAGTGTTGTTTTTAGACTTTTCTCTCCGTAATAACCTTCCTCATACTTCAACAAACACAACAAAAAAGAAATCATTCAAATCGGTTTAGTCGTTCTCGAGTTTCGCGCTTATCAAGACATAGCTGATCCGGCAACCGGCAAACGTAGTTTTGCTATATTAGTTATTGTATATTTGCCGTGGTGGTTGCCGGCAGAATAGAATAGCACCCCCCTCTTCTTGCTGAGGTGTCGTAAGAAGCGACTAAGGTATCTCTTTAACACCGCAATTCAACCAGGTGTTCAGCGAAGGAAAACTCGACCAAACCTGCATCCCGCTCCCTTCCGATCGTACTGGTTCTCCTTTCCATCGGGCCTGAGGGAGTTCGGACGAGAGAGTGCTTTTCTGGCAGCGCGTCCAGTTATGCACTTAAATATCTCCTGCGCAATTGACTGTTTCCGAAAACTGGACTTCGAATTTCTTAATCGGTCTTGAAACAGTCGCCGTGGCCGAAACCGGCCAGGACATCATCATCATCATTGTAATATCTTTTATGATGTTCATTGAAATTAAGTGATGTCAAAGACAATTTTGTTCACAATTAAATACTCTTAATCAACAACACATTTATTTGGATAAAGATTAATATTATTACGTTGATACAACTCTTAACAAATAATGCATTAATTTCGACCAAATTTGATTACCATAAAAAACAGTTCTAGTGAGTTAATCTTAAAAGATAGACATATACTGTCGCGTACATTTTTTTAGATCATTTCAAGAGGAATCATTCTTTCTTACATATATTTTTCGTATCTTGAACCGTTTTCGCAGCGCACGCAATGGAAGCACTCAAGGATGAATAATTTTCCCCGTTTTTTTCACATTTTCCATTATTTCTTCGCTCCTAATAGTTACATCGTGATGTTATATAGCCTAAAGCCTTCCTCGATAAATAGTCTATTTAACACAAAAATAATTTTTCAATTCGAACCAGTAGTTCCTGAGATTATCGCGTTCAAACAAACAAACAAACAAACAAACAAACAAACTCTTCAGCTTTATAATGTTAGTATAGATTAAATTTTCTTTTGACCTCTTTGGAATCAAATGAGATCGAAAAAACTTTTAAGCACCAATCACGTGTTTTTGAAGTCTGTACGCGTGTACGTATTTGCATAACGTAGTACGCTGTGGCTTGCATTCTATATAAAGCATAAAAAGCATTATCTATATATATTTTTTGAACGTTTAACAAACACACGTGTTGACTTAAAATCTGGTGTTCACCAAAATAGCAGCCTGAGAGTCCAAAATGGATCAAATCTTAAGTATATATATGTGTTAAATGTCCAAGTACAATGAGATAATGCTTTTTATGCTTTATGTGGGATGCACGCCACTGACTAGTACGGCAGTAACCGCTGAATTCATTTTAATAGTATGTAATATCTTTGTCTCGTGCTTAGGGTACTAAGGCGTAAGCTTATTTTAGGATTAGATCAATGCGTGTCATCATCATCATCAGCCCATCCTAGTCCACCGCTGGACATAGGCCTCTCCCAACAATTACCATTGAGCTCGGTGGTCGACTCTTCTGATCCAATCTTTTTTTACCACTTTCCGTAAGTTGTCGCTGCACCTTGCCAGGGGGCGCCCCACGCTACGTCTCTGGATTTGCGGTCTCCACTCAAGAACACGACTTCTCCAACAACCATTGGTTCTTCGGCATATATGGCCTGCCCACTGCCACTTCAGCTTGTTAATACGGAGTGTGGCAATTGTAATGCGTGTAATTGCCCACAAATATTTATTTATTTACATTATTTTATAATAGTAATAATGTATTGAGCACACCATACCCTTTTCAAGGTGAACTAAGGCACATTACTTAGTGGCTGTATCCAATTTCCACATATAGTATGTCACACCCAACTAGAGATCAGAAACAAAATGTGAAATCAGTGGTGATATAACAGTGATAAATAATAATAGAGTTCATCCAAGTACAGTGGCTTGCCTTTTAGTTTTCTATAAACTATACTCTGCAGAGTGCGGCTGAGTTATACAATTTAATTTCCCCTCCTCCTTCTACCATATATTGTCAAGACGCCGTGCGGGTTTGCATCCTTATGTGGTTGACATTCCAGCTGCTCGCACAAAGCGATGATTCCCTTCATCCTATGATATGGGATCTTTTAAACGTAGCGTGAAGAGATATTTGTGCAGGCTGGCATGATCGCTGCGACTACCGATGGGTTTTTTGTTACCTTTCGATAGTCGTTGGCGTTTTTTGGACTGCACCATGCTTATCATCAGGTATGGTGCAGTCACTGTGTCGAGTCGGTATAAAAAAAAAAAAATATTTTTTGTTGTGAACGGCCAAAGAGTGAAATTCACTTCCTGCGACTGTTTATTCAATATCTCATAGGAATCTTCAAATAATGAATTTGGTATTTGTTTAATGAACGGGCTCCATCATCGGCCTTATCATCACTTTCCATCAGGTGAAGTTGAGGTCAAGCGCAATCCTGTATAGGTAATATTTAAAAAAAAATACGCGCATCGCTGTCGAGATAGCACTATGCCTTACTGCGTGTGCAACAGAGATGAAGCCTATAGAATGTATGCTCCGTTATGCGGGGCCTGAAAAAGGCCAGACGTCACCGGGTGCCGAGAAGGCTAGCTCGGCCGTCCCTTTGGCCTCGGTAGACGGGAGAAGGAACATCTCGCAGGTTTTAACTGGTAACAGTCTGGCACACTGGAGCGCCATCTTCACGGCGCCCTTACGGTCCATGAGTATTATCCCCAGGTTACCAAAACAAAGCCATGCTCCTTGTTATAATTTGTTCCATGCGTATATTTAACGTAACGAAGGAAAGCAGCTGATCGCCCTTCTCTAGCAATAAACATAATATTTTGGTATATATCAAATAGGTTACCTCACAATGTTAAAAAAAAAACAAAATCTTTAGCAACAAGCTACATATAATGTTCTTTTCTCAACGCTATCGATTCCATATGATTGATTGCTTCAGTCTACAATATTTAGACAAACATTGTTGGTTTTAATATTTCTTGGCACAGTTGCTTACTATATTGGCTCATGTACTTAGCTTTGAAAATTAGTTTTTCTAGGTTAACGAACTTGTTCTACGTTTTTTTTTAAATTGGCTCGACAAAGTGTATCACGCCTGGTGGAATATATAGAGTAGTCCAAGCACAGCAGAGACTGCTAAGGTATGTGAATTCATTAATAGTAATGAAGCAAGCATGAGGTTGCAGGAGCGTTGCTGAGTGGGGCTTGAACACCATAAATAGATGTAAGTCACATCGGTTTTATATTCGATTTCGACCATGTGTGATCGTTATCAAGTTTATCCTGACATTTTGTGCAGGGGAATAATGTCTAGACGCAATGTCATTTGTAAATTATTAAAGCTCAATCAAATCGGTGCTCTTTTATATATGGAAAGCTATATTTATGTGTTCACCGATTTCATTGTTGATTTAGCGTCGTGTTTAGAACGAACTGTCTGAGATTCCGCACTCTATTATCGACTATTAGCTATAGTTGCAGTGAATATTTACAGAATACAGTAATTACGTTAGTAGCTCAGTTAGAAACATATGGCACAAGCGAGGCGCCGAAGTAAACGCTGGTTCAAAAATAATCCACACACGGTTTCCCTTCGTTTATCCCAGTCACATATTTTACTAGTGATGTCAAACACCTATGTTTTATAACTTTTCATCCCACTTGCTCTTGGCGTGTATATTATTACATCGCATTCAGCCTGATAATTATTTATGTACTAGTTCTATAATAAACAAATCGCACATGGAATGCCGCTATGAATGATCCCGATTAGGTTAAGATTGTACCTCATAGCAACTAATAATGTATACTGTAGAAGTATTCTTAATTTAAGCGAGTAATACGTTTTGTTTTTCATTTCGACATGTACCTCACATGTCCAGCAGTGGAGTCAAGTCGGCTTTTGATGATCATTGGACAAGTGAGCATGTTCGTGGAAAGGTTATTCCGCAGTTCAACGTCAAGAGAAACAACTTTCTTTATATACTGAAACGTAACTTACTTTGTTATTAAGCTTCGCACGGTTTTGCGAAATAGAGAGGAATCTGACAAATTGTATTGCTCATTTGACGTCATAAGTGAGTCAGTATTTTGGTCAGGTTCAGGAAACCTTGAGCCATTACCCTGACTAAACATATTTGATCGTTAGTGAATGATATCAGAGAATAATCATATAGTAAAATTAATGACTAATTAACTACTTTACTTGGCGTTTGTTCCGGTTTTCATACATTATCGAACTTTAATTATTTACTAGTTTCTGTCTATTGCTTCATCTATATTGATAATGAGTAACAATATACAAAATAATGATAACTAAAAATATATCGTCATTCTATATCCCTTACGGGGTGAGCAGAGGTACATTAGTGACTGTTTGCTTTTCCGCTTTGCACACTTTACGCTTCTATGTCGTTCCCAACGTGACCAGTAACACAGCTGATCGCCGTTATCAGGGCACCTACACATGACATTTCTTTTAGATGTGTGATTACCCACTAGAGCTTGACAGTAAAGTTAAAGTATTTTTAATGAGTACAAAACCCGAAAGTTTTAAATATGCTATAAAACATTTTTTTCATTTACTTTTACAAACTCCGATTTAATTATTAAAATAAAAAAACATTGTGCGTCAATTTTTTAAAGTATTATTTTGAAGAGAGCGACTCCAGAGTTTCTTGTAGGCTTTTATCGATAGATCCTGCTTTTCGAACCGATGATGACTCATTAAAAATATAAAAATGCAAAATAAATTATTTCAATACATTAATTTCGATATTAGTTCAATTATTTTTTTGTTAATTTATCAATGCGAAATAGTGAAACAAAAATTATTAGTTTAATTTAAATTGCTAACTAAACGAATTGGAATTGTTGTTTTGATTTTTTGATTTATTAAACAACATTGGAAAAACTTAAAAAAACTGTAGTAACTGTAATAATTAAGTATCATAAGTTGTTTCAACTGCCTGACTAATAATACATAAAAGCCATTGCCTAGCATTTAAAAAAAAAACAGGGAATATAACACACATAGTATCACAGTATATGTATATTTCACGATAGGATTTAAGATAAAAGATAACGACATGTACTTTGTGCAACCAAAATTAGTTTTACGACGTTGTAAATATTTTAGTGCATACTCACTCTGGCGTGCTCTACGTAAAAAAAACATATAAGTAATTATATCACGCCCGTATACATATTTTATACCAGAGATGTCCTGTATATCCGTGTCCGAAACTATTTCCTATCCACATCTGATTGTGTCCGATATGAATGAAAAACTCAAGAGTTTTTAGAAATCCAAATAATCGTCAGTATTTAAAATAGGAACATGGTTTTTCTTGAAAATTTATTTAGCACCCCTCCCTTCCTTTGCTTTGAATTTTGTGTGTTTTTTTTTTTAATATAAATAATTAAATAATAATATCTATGAATGAAATATCCGAAAAAATTTAGATAGCAGTATCAGAATCCGGAATTTTCTGTTTTGAATCTTCGTATTCCAAAGCTCTTCCCTAACAACTCTTATGTGCATGATTACCTAGACCAGCGGTTATTATGATCATCAAAATTTACTTATTTCCTTCTATTTTGATGATCAGCTAAGTTGATAGTGCATCTTCAATAAATATGTAGATACCAAAGCTGTAGTATTGAATTAGGGTTGTCAATAAATGACAGAAAATCGAAAATACCAAAAAATATATTACATTTTACAATATAATATAAAAAAGATGTTAAAACGACAAATCGTATTGTGGAATTTTGGAATGTCAGAGAGATTGCTCGATATTGGTCGTGACCGCAGTACACAAGTGCAAAGAGCGTCATAGTGATTCGCTTCGGCATGTCGCGTTTCGTGGCCAGTTTGTGTACTTCCAGTTGTTACTATATATAGACCTTCAGTTGTGTTATATATGAGCCGGCATGACGACGACGACTGTCAATAAATTACCGTCCCTTGACGGTCGCTACCGTTCTTGGACTACATTGTACTTTCTATTAGGTGTGCTCTAGTGATTTTGTAGAACCAATATTTAAAAAGCAGTGCTTAGATTTACCTACGAGTCAGCAATTGAACCTACGACCATTTGTATAAAAAAAACACTCACCATCATATTCACATTAACCGCAGCGCATTGTTCTTCGATAACTTCCTCGACAGCACCGCTCTCGTACTCCTCAACAGGCAAAGCCGGGTATAGTTTGACTCCAGTAAACATGGAATCATCCTCAGTGGGCAGCTGGGGGTAAAGGCTCCCATTACCGATCAGGGGTTCCGTATCAGTGCTTCCTCCCCCACGTTCCTTGTTTAAGAAGCCTTTCACAGCAGCTGCAGCGCTGCCAGCTCTGTGCCAGCCCCATCCATTCGCTTTGAAGTTCTTCGGGTAGTAATTAAACATTGTATCTCACGATTGGTCCAAGCACAATAACAAACACCGTGGCTTACACGAACGCGTCTCGGAATAAATCGCGTCTGCACCTAAGAACGTTTGGTCGCCGAATGATCTGTAACAAGAGAGTTTTTCTGTTGATTCATTGAACTCTTGCAGAAAGTACAAATATACTTTTATTTTTAAAATAGTAATTTGTATTTTCCCGCTAGGAGGAAGGAATTAACAAATCTCGAACACTGTCCATCGTTTTGTTTGTTTTAATTGGAATGAATACTTTGTGATTATTTTTTATTAAGCTCTGCTGGTTAGAATAATTTTGGTTTATATTTTTTATTTAAAACAATATTACTGGAGATTTTAACAGCAAACAAATCATGATAAACGTTTGCAACATTAACAGGAAGTGCTCTACCAGAATTGATAAAATTATAATATGTAACATCTCATTTCATGGTATTGAGGCTAATCTATTAAACAAAAAATATATTAGGAGTACAAATAAGTTTCCGCCGTTTTATTGTAGATGGCACGGCACGGAGTTTCGGTTAGCTTTCGCAGATGATAACCGGCTTAAAAAATAGTTTGGACATTCAAGAACAACATAACCTATTAATATCATTGATTTTATATTGGTAAAATATGATTTTTCTAAGTTGAAAATGTCAAAATTTCAGCCAAGTAAGCGTCATTTGCGGGAAATATTAGTTTACTTCTTTAATTTAAAGAAATCTGCTACTGAGGCGCATCAATTGCTCGTAGAAGCATATGGTGAGGTTGCTTTAAGTGAGAGAACGTGTCGAGAGTGGTTTCAAAAGTTTAAAAACGGTGATTTCGACGTAGAAGACAAAGATCGCAGTGGAAGGCCAAAAATTTACGAGGATGCAGAATTGGAGGCTTAATCCGAGCGAAACAATTACTGGAGCCCTCTATCGAACACAATTGATTAGATTGAGCCGAGCTCTGAAGGAAAAACGCCCTCAATACTATTCTAGACACGAAAAAATTATTCTTCTGCATGACAATGCTCGTCCACATGTTGCGGCTTCTGTGAAAAAGTACTTGGAAACACTTGATTGGGAAGTGTTACCCCACCCGCCGTATTCACCAGACATTGCACCGTCCGATTATCACCTGTTCCGGTCCATGGCACATGCTCTGACGGCGCAGCGGTTCACATCTTATAAGAATACCAAAAATTGGGTTGATTCGTGGATAGCCTCAAAAGACAAGGAGTTCTTCAGACGTGGGATTCGAATGCTGGCTGAGAGATGAGAAAAAGTGGTTGCATGTGATGGGCAATATTTTAAATAAATTTATATTACCGTTCTTCTATAATAAATATTTAATTTGTGTTAAAAAACTGCGGAAACTTATTTGTACTCTTAATATAATAAGTAAATTACGTTATTATTATTCATAGCTAGTTACGTCCCATCGCAGGGCAAAGCCCTCTCTTCCCTTTTTCTGCTGTATTTGTGGAATTCATGGGAAGAGAGTGGACACTGAATCCAGCACGCTTGTCCAATACGGGTTGGCGGGTGTGCACTATGTGCAGAGAAGGTTCATAGACAAATTACCTATTTACGCACATTTTATAATCATGGCAGTACATTTAATTGTTTATTTATAGGCTATCACCAGTACCACTCTATAAATTACAAATATAATCATGTGCAGTTGCGTGTATTTTATAGAAGCATATTAAAGCATTATTTTATTACACTCGGAACTTTAATAAATTATTTAAAATTTGGTCGCATTTGGATTCTGACACTTCTATTGTGGTAATTATCAGATTTGAAGCCGATATATTTATTAAATATTCAAGTATTACAAGGTAATGCTTTTTATGCTTCCATGGGATGCACGCCACTGATTATGTGCACCATATATCGACAATAGAAACTAATTACAGATAACCACAGCATTTCTTAAAAAGATTGACTAATGAATATAAAGTTGGCAAAAATTAAACTATTACATGAGATGTATACCTGGTCATGACCGTGACCGTGTGTAAAAAAATCTGTGTTTGTTCGTGCATAACGAGAGCGATTGTATACCTATTTTATTACGGTTTTATAAGCTCGTTTATAAAGATAATCAAATTTATAAAAGTCAAGTTTTTGTCTGTCTGGAAAAATGTATTGAATTTATATCTAAAAAAAAACAGTTGTGTTAATATTTATTCTATGGGTACATATTTTAGATAAGACAATTCTAGGCTGTAAGTATTAGGCGTAAAACTAGACTAAAATAATATATGAATAGATAAAATATAGATAGATTTTTAAAGAATCTATATCGTTTAACTAAAAATAAAATTTCTTTTGTATTTTGAACAATAACTCAGCTCCTAATATTGAAGTAATTAAGGCGTAACTGTCGTTTAGACTCCCAGGCGTCTGAGAAGAAAAGAATTATGAGTACTTTGAACTTGTTTTCTACCGGATTGTACACATAGTTAATCTAGATCTAGGGGCTCGCGGCCTCGTAGACCGTCTGAATATTACTCGGACTTTTTTTAATATAAACTTTGAATATAGAAAGACTCACAACAATATCAACAACAGCTCAGGAGTCCTTTAAACGAAGCTTGAAGAGACATTTGAGCAGTCTGGCATGATCGCTGCGACTATCGATAGGCTTTATCTTGTTAACTAGCTGACCCGGCACACGTTGTTCTGATATATAAATTATTTCTAGTGAATCTCTTCTGTAGTATATTTTACTCGCAGCTTCACATTGTAAAATAGTATCTAATTTAAGGTTCACAATTTTGGTCATACTGGCTTCCAGATAAAAGGTAGATATATAATGTCCAGGACATTTATTTAGAACTATTCAAGACAAACAATCCTACGGTACATCATCTTTGTGTAACTCCAATGGTTTAGGCAGTGTACGCCAAAATAACTGTCAGAAGCCAGATTTTTTTCCGACTTAATTGACATATATTGTGACATTACGATCAAAATTAGATAAAATCATTACAAATTGTAGCCTATATATTATTCCGATGTATAATCTATATTACTGTAAAATTTTCATACAAACCCGTCCAGTAGTTTTATCGTGAAAGAGTAACAAACATATTCACAATCTTTGGCATTTATAATATTAGTAGGATAATCGTCGTTTTTTGAACTGCACCGTGCTTACCATCACGCGTGTTGTGGTCACTGTGCCGAGTCAAGGTAAAAAAGGAGGATAATAACAACAACTGCCTAATGGCGTAGATTGTAATTACTACCTGTGGCCCTAAAAACCCTGGGTTCTAGTCCCGGTTCCCAAAAACGATATTTTCTATGATGAGCAGATTAGTTTTTTGCGAGCTATGGTTGCGTATGTGTATTCAAATTTAAACATCTTTTGATATATTATAGAAAATACAAATGTAATAATATAGTTATGAATATAGAATATCATGTCATGTGTAAAAGTTCTGAGAACAGCGATCTTTTGCGCTACTGGTTACGTTGGGTTACGTTTTAATCCTCTACATATAAGCGTAAAAGTCGATACAGCCACTAAAGTATATATAATAAATGGTCCTCGCTCGGTGAAGTTCTACAGGCCTTTCTCGGTCAACAGAATAATGTCCTACCAAAAAGGGATAGGAAAAATGGATAAGAAAGGGATATGACGATATATTAAAAAATATATAAATAAGCAATTTACGATATATGTAGTAAATTAGCTAAGTTTTATAAGAACGAACTTTTGCCGCTGCTTAAACCTTTGCCCCTTAAATAAAAACCTCTATTGTCATAAAGGCGTTTTAGTTGTGATGATGTGATGCACAAAATTTCTTGTCCATACGTCTGTCGTCAATGCCTAATGACCATAATGTTAACATTGTTTACCAAATTTATGTATATATCAAGTTTGTTTTAAATTCAGACGATGTGTACCTATCGCAGCCAAATAGTTGAATCCGCCAGTCTATTAATTGGCTTGGCCGTACGTGAAATCAAAACTTAAATCCTTATGAGAGGGAGGCGGTGCACGGTGTCCGGCGCGCCGCCTGAGACAGAGAGGTTTTGGAGGGGTGGGCTTTTACTTCTACCCTCCCAGAAAGGTAGCCTCAACACGGCCTTTTGTTCTCTGGGCGTCTGGACGAATTTGGTTTGCCAAGCCCGGGTGGAGCAATCAGAGGGACACCCCGGGGGTTTTTAGTCCGTAAGACTCTGACACACCGGGGTCGCTGCTCTCACAGCGTCCCTGATGGTCCTATGCAGGATTTTCACACGGGATACAAAAAAAAAAAACTAAAATCCTTCAGCGACAAAAATGTTGTTGGATTTTACGTATGGGTCCTAACAAATGTAATAGAGATTTTTCACAAAAGCCAACTAATAAACTAGTTTATTTTTATTATTATTTGAGTATTTTATATTATAACACATTTTCTGATGCCCTACAGTTTCAATCCAGTGTCTGACGTTCCTGTGATCTTGCCAAAGATAATTTAATTCAATCAATCAATAAGCTGGAACGTTTAGCCATTTCATTCCACGCGGCATTGAATAAACTTTCTAACCAACAAATTGAGTGTTTTGTTTATTCAGTTGGCTATGTCCAGCCCGCCGCTAGAATCTTGAATGTAATGTATAGGAATAAAGTTATTATTGTACTAGGAATGGAATAAAATAGCGTATTTCGTTTGTATTTCCTCAAATATTACCTATATTTCGAGCAATATGAGTCATCTGTTTAACGGGAATCGGCACAGTTCTAAAGGAGCTTGACCTTGCGTTGTTTTGTTTTTCATGACGAGTGTTTGGTTGGCGTCTATTTCATTGTAGCTACTGGACAATGACATCGCTTCCTTAAGATATAACAATAAAGTATATTGACGTAAAGTCAGCCTCAAGGAGTTTACGCAAAACATCCGATTCGAATTCGTGAAAATACGTTCCGAAAAAGCCGTAGAACTATTTATTTGGTAACTTACGCACTTCATCGGTCATAAGATATCTATTCGTTATCTGTTTTGTAATTCGGACCATTATTTTAGACTTGTTTTTTTTTAATTTATTTTTATTTAGGGGCTTTTATTCACGCGAATATATCAGCCCCATTGTACCCTAACCTATTTCCTTACATCCTAGGGGAGTCGCGGATGAGCAAGCGTCACCATCTGGCACAGCATTCTGACTTCACTGGACAAAGGATTGGCCAAAATGCCGTGCCATGCTCCAATATTTTGTCTGTTAATTTTCAACTTGCTCATCAGCGACTCCCTTTGTGTCTCGTTCCGGGCACACTCCATCAGCAAGTGATGCACATCTTCAATTTTTCCACATGTGTCACAATTGGGTGACTCGGCTTTCCTCATGAGATATGCAAAACTTGCTGTTGGATAATGTCCGGAACGGAGCCTTAAACACAGTTTTACATCTTTTCTGCTTATTTTAGCTTCGCTGAACCAGGAGACATGAAGAGGCTGACTAACGATTGTTTTGTACCATATACCTTTTTCTTTACATCTTTTATCAAAAAATTCTTTCCAGTTATCAAAACAAATTTTCTTGAACAAACTTAAAATTTCCCAATAATTAATTTTCACTTCTTTTGAAACACCCTGTATTGCTGCTAATTTTGCACATTTGTCAGCCTCTTCATTTCCCCTATTATAGACTTGTTGGCGATAACTTTTTGACTGAAACTAATATGCAGAACATCGAGCACCGACGTAACGTCGCCTGCAAAATTGTCCCTAAATATGTTGCATATAGTACATTTTATTTTATTTTTTTATCCTGACACGGCAAAGAGACTACACCACGACCGATGGTAAGCGTGGTGCAGTCCAATAACGACAACGACCATCAATAGTAAAAAAGAACCTAGCGATAGTCGCAGCGATCATGCTGACCTGCATATCTATTCATCCTTCGTTTAAAGGACCCAATATCATAGGATGCTGAGAACACGCTCGCTGGAAGATCACTCCACAGTCCAACGACAGGCTGCAGTAAGAGTTAGAGAACCTCATAGTCCTAGGTGGGATGTGAGTTACTGTTTAGCTGTGACTCCGAAAACCTGCGCGCCTGCTTTTACTATGGAAGGGAGAGGGTGGAACAAGTTTAAATAACTCTTCAGAACACTCGCCTTGATACAGACGGTAGAAAACGCTTAATGAGGCAATATCTTCACGCAACTGGAGCGGTTCAAGATGCTAAGTAACGTCAGGATCATTCACAATGCGAACAGCTCTTGTTGCAACCTATCCAGAGCGTCGAGTAAGAACTGGGCAGAACCGTCCTAGTGATGTGGACAGAATTCTATGCAAGACCTAACCCGGGCCTTGTACAATAAATTCAGTTGATCGGGCGTGAAAAACCGACACACTCTTTTCAGGATACCAAGTCTACGTTCAGTCGAAGAGATGAGAGTCTCTCTGTAATCCTTAAAGTTGAGATAATTGAGGCATTGCAAGCGACACATTCTAACAATAGAAGGAAGGGGTTGGCGGGGTTCATTATGGGTTATTTTGAAGGAAATATTAATCACTATTTTACATATTTGGAATTAGAATTGAATGCTGTATATCCTCCCGGAATAACTCCCTCGTCTATAAAATAGGCCTGTATATTGATTTACAAAAATTGTGAACGTGTATTTGTTGAAATTACGTCACGTAACGGTGTGCCCCAAGGGTGTACGATAAACCCTGAGGTCGCCTGATGACATCAGACAGCAGGCGCGGTTTCATGTAAAAGCGAACATTATCAACTAAATTACCGCCACTCTACATTATTACTATCCCGTTGACACTCATTATTACTTGTAATTTTTTTAACTAGGGTAAAAGCATATATTCTAGACACAGAACCTAAAGGACACCTTCAGAACAAACAGTTACTACGGTGAATAATAATTTGTGAAATTATTATACTTTACTATTTATTTAAAGTAAATATTAGAATATAAATTACACGTGGATAAAAAATTGCATATACTTTCTTAGTTAAAATTCAAATTGGTATCAGTCGACAGTAAACAAAGCGAATGAGTGAACCAGTGCGCCTTTATTCTTAATTTTTTCTTAAGGAGACTTTATTTTGCAGATTTTATATTCCACACTTTATATTCCAGAAATTTAACAAACGAACCTAGAGCTAACATAGGTATCATCTACGGATGTGATGTTAAATTTTTCCGCTAGAAGTATGACCAGTTCATCGGTGTTAGCACTTACATATGTTTATACACGAAAATATGAAATTTACATACAAAACTCGACACTTCGATGTATTATAATTTTGACGCAACTCTAACGCAATTCTGAAGCAGGGATGTGAATCACTGGATGTACACCAGCTGATCCGGAAACGTGATAGGTGGAAGCGAGTCACCATAACGGTTATTGCGATGTACTGAAGTCATAATTGAGTTCAGAGAATCGCTTTACCACCTCAGTAATAATAACTTGTTATTATACTTGTACCATTTTATTGCTAATTTGTTTTGATTGACACAAATGCTTTAAGGTGATATAATGGAATTTCCACTATTAATGGAAATTAATGTCTATTGTTAGAGTTGACTGTTGATCCTGTCCTCTATTAGCTCCTTCTTTTTTTAACCCGGGGAATTCCCTAACCGGAATTCGGTTATTACCGCACTACACAAGCGTAAATACCGACATAATGCCTTGCTTTATCTTGTCGCGTTTCGAGACCAGCTCGTGTACATACAGCCATTCATATATCTTGAGATCTTCTGTCAACGTTGCGAACTGTAATGCCTCTGTGCAGTTGAAGAGTCTCAAGGTCAAGGAGCTTCAGAATCATTCACAATGCGAACAACCCTACGCTGCAACCTATCTAGGGCCTAAAGGAGACACTCTGCGAAACCATCCCAGAGATGCGAACAGTATTCTATGCACGGCCTGACCTAGCCCTTATACAAAAAAAAAAATACAAAATGTGTTATTTTGAAACTGAGTGGCACCGAAACTGAATCCTTCCGTCGGACACAATTTCATTCCAATGTGTGCCCGCTGAGACTAAGAACACTTCAGGATACCCATCCTTGTACCTATAACTAATCGCATAAAATGAAGACCACTTTGATAATCCAATCAGCAAACACGAGTCAAATAATAATCCATCATGCAAACAATGTAACTATGCCACATCTCTGATTCACTTGTATGTCATATAATTCTTTGGCATAAACATCAGTATTATCATTTTATCATGTACTTAAAGTTATAATACCTATGTGTTATCAATTGTACGCGTTAAAGCATAATTCATTTGATATTAGATGCAATATAGCGGAACATATTATTAAAATTGATGGATATATTAAAATAGTATACATATTATGATACAAGTGTGCTAAATTGATCATTAAAGACGAGACAAAATTATGTATGAGTTGCAGCTGAGTGCATAAGACAGCCGTAACACAATGAACACGCATGTCATACGTCGTTATTTGTCATACTTTCCAGGAAAATGATATTATGGTATTAACTTTCAATTATTGAAACAATTAATATTCGAATAAGTATTCCTTGGTATTTTAATCAAAATCGATTTGTATACGATGTTGCGTGATATAAGAGTAAAATGAATTTTAATATTTTTGTATAACTGTATTGTTGACGAAATATTCTTCAACTTTAAAGTCGATTTTAAATAGTAGGTAGTAAATGAATTCGTTTGCTAAAGCAATTAATTCCAATAGTAATACGCCAGGACAGTATAAAGAGAAATATGAGGTCCTTACATATGAAATTGGCGTTTTTCGTACTGGCCACTTTAATCACAAATTTCTCCTCTTTGGTAAGGAATTCCAAATTCAAATTTGTACAGCTATAGACTCATGTATTTGTGCTTCGATGATCGTCATTCATTTGTTTTTTTCTTCTGTTTTTTTCTGTTTGCGTCACTCATTTTACAAAATGGAAAACTTAAAATATCGCATTATTTACGAGTACGAGTTCCGCCGTGGCACTAGTGCTGCGGAAACAACTCGAAGGGTGAATGATGTGTATGGCGGTCGTGTTGCAAAAGAAAACACAGTTCGTTTTTGGTTCCAACGTTTTCGTTCTGGAAATTTCGACCTGCAGAACAAGCCCCGTGGACGGCCTGAGACTCAAGTTGATAATGAAGAGTTGAAGGCTATTGTGGAAGCGGATCCATCGCAAACCACGTCCGAGTTAGCTGCAGGCTGCGATGTTAGTGATAAAACTGTTTTAATTCACTTGAAGCAAATTGGGAAGATTAAAAAGCTTGAAAGGTGGGTACCTCACGAATTGACTGAAGCAAACCGGCAAACGCGCGTCGACTGCTGCGTTACATTACTAAATCGGCACAATAATGAAGGTATTTTAAACCGAATCATTACCTGTGATGAAAAATGGGTTCTTTACGATAATCGGAAGCGCTCAGCGCAATGGTTGGATCCTGGCCAGCCAGCCAAATCCTGCCCCAAGCGAAAATTAACCCCAAAAAAGTTATTTGTAAGCGTTTAGTGGACTAGTGCCGGTATTGTTCATTACAGTTTTCTCAAATCTGGCCAGACTATTACGGCTGATGTCTATTGTCAGCAATTGCAAAACATGATGGAAAAGCTAGCGGCTAAACAACCTAGGCTGGTCAATCGCTCCACGCCACTGCTGCTTCACGACAACGCTAGACCACACACTGCGCAACAGACGGCTACTAAATTAGAAGAGCTTCAATTGGAAAGTCTAAGACATCCTCCGTACTCCCCGGACCTTGCTCCAACAGATTACCATTTTTTTCGAAATTTGGATAACTTCTTGCAAGGGAAAAAATTCAACTCCGATGGGGCAGTCCAAATCGCCTTCAAAGATTTTATTGATTCCCGTCCGACTGGTTTTTTTAGTAAAGGGATCAATGAACTACCTATGAGATGGCAAAAGTGCATAGAAAATAATGGTTCATACTTTACTTTAAATGAAAAAAAAATTGAAATAGAATACAGAAACTATGTCTGGTTAATAAATTAAATTAAATTATCAAAGGCAAACATGGTTCTAGTTGCACTAAGTTTGTTGTCGTCACGTGAAACGTTCACTTGTTTAGTTCAGGGCCGCAATACAAAACAGATGTGGAAGATATTTATTATAGCGTAAAAACACATTATTATGACTAAAATATTAGCTAATTCAATTGCCTAATTAATAAACACACGTCTCATTGAAAATGCGAAAGCAATTCGTCTATGTTAATCGCACGAAGTAAATTTTAAAAGTACTTAGTTAAGTACTTACCACAAAGTATTTTCGCCGTACACAGTAAACGCCTACACAGAATGACGAATGATAGAAATTGCGTTCATTGAATACAATTCATTCAATCTTTATCAACAATTTAAAGTTAGCCCGAATTCAGCAGATAAGGGACAGTGTCATACTGATTATATTTTTAAATATATTTACTTTTACCGGTAATCTAAAATTATACGCACCATTGTATGTAACATTTTAATAATATTATAAACTAGCAAACATGTTATCATCTATCTCTTTTCTATTATGTTTAAAAACACCAATAAAACTGGAACATCAAAATCATACTGGTACATCATGTTCATTCATTCATTCTGTGTTGGTTGATTGGAGGTTTTCCACAATTTTGGGGAAACCAATTTATATTAGACAAAATTAAAAAGTGTATATTATTATAACATATTTATTTTTATTTTATGTTGTCCATTTGTTTTTAGATAACCCGTTCTAGATCTGCGGAAGAAACAAGAAGCTTTACATATTTTAGGTCTATTTCACCTGTCAATCTCCTACGTTTATTGCAATATTTACATGACATTGGTAGAATCATATTCACGTATTACCATTAGATAAATAAGGAAGAAGAAAATAGGATGAGTTGTGTAAGGAAAATGTGTCGAAAAGTTAAAATAGCCTAGGTAGAGACATACTATGTTAACTTACTATATTATTTTACTTACATCTTCTCTGGCCACTTGGCGGCCAAGACACCGTCACCGGAAGGTCGCGTTCGCCCAGAGCAAGCGTGACATTCCCAGGTGATAATAGCCCGGATGACAGGGAGGTGGTGCACGGTGTCCGGCGCGCCACCTGAAAGAGAGCTTTTGGAGGGTGGGCTTTTACTCCTACCCCTCCCAGAGAGGTAGCCTCAACAAGGCCTTTTGTTCCCTAGGCGTTTGGACGAATTTGGTTTCTCAGGCCCGGGTGGAGCAATTAGAGGGCACCCTGGGGGTTTTTAGTTTGCAAAAGTCTGACACACCGAGGTCGCTGCCTTCACGGCGTCCCTGATGGTCCTATGCAGGATCTTCGTCCGAGACACAAAAAAAACATTTACTTATATTAATATAAATATCTATATAACTATGTATACTGTATGTGTACTTAGCAATGCTAAATTCAATTTATTAAATATTTTAAAATCTTTTTATAAATAAATCATTACAACTGTACCGTAGTTATATTTACGAGTCGTATTCCCTTATTTCCCTATTTAAAAATAAATTGGGGAAAAGCCGTAAAATAAGCTATTTTGGGCAATTTTAAAAATTATATTTAGCAACTTTAATTTTTTGCCTAAAATCACCAAAACACGTGTTTTTATTATTGTTGCTCAATATTGTAATTTTAAAATGAAAGTTTTATCTGAGGAACGGACGCGAATTTTATTTGAAAAGCTTACGAAATAGTAAGTATGTCTTTTATATTACAACTATATTATCAGTTTTTTTAAATACATATCGAGCAGCAAATGTCGGTATTTGTAGGGAATAAATTAAGAATTTACCTTTAATATCTTACAAAAAAGCCCTAGAAATAAATAAAAAAAGTGATGTGAAGCTATGTTTTCTTTTGAATTGATTCACTAATTTATCCCAGGAATGACATTTTTAAAAAGGATATTGAATAAGATTTCTCAGCGTTGATAATACAATAAAAACAGTCCTTGTGTTGCATTTGTGAATAAGCAGAGTAAGTAGCCAGTTATTATCAAGCTAGCTACGTACAATATATCTTTAACACTAAAACTACTGAAGTACTCATCATGAATGCTATTATTGTTTCTATGCAATTTTTTTTCTTGAATACCTGCCTGGTTTATAAAATTTCATGAAATGTACAGATACTTATAAAACTAGTATAATTTAACACATTTATATCCATAGTGGTCCATATCGACCTCCAGGAGATTATGACATCTTGCCATAGGGCAATGTATCTACTAATACTTCACTTACTATAAGAGTGTACTTATTTAACCTATAATATATAAAATATTGTGTTGTTATTAATAATTTATTTTTATGTTTCAGTATCGGAATCAATGTAAAACTATTAATTGATAGGCCAGATGGCACATACTGCTTTAGAGAGAAAAAGGACCGTATATACTATATATCGGAAAGATTACTTCAGCTAGCGCATACAGTTAAGCCAGATCATCTAGTCTCTGCGGGCACATGCTTTGGAAAGTTCACAAAAACAAATAAATTCAGGTTACACATAACAGCACTAACATATATAGCTCCTTATGCACCATATAAAATATGGGTGAAGCCGTCTTCTGAACAACAGTTTTTATATGGACATCATATAATTAAGAGTGGTAAGATTATAGCTTATTGATAAAAAAGGGTGCAAACTGTAAACACATGATTTTAAACAGTTTTGAATTCATTATAAATATTTTAAAGGTCTTAACGTGAAAATCTTACTTATAATTAGGACCTGATGTTTCGATGTGGTTATACAGGCTATGGCCATGACCTGACTGAAGCTGTGTTGAGCTATCTTGGGACGAGAAATTGTTCCCTCTACCTGCTTTTGTTCTTAATAATTCAAATATTTAAATTATGGCAGGATTTTAGTAGTCGTTGCTTCGAAGCAATGTACCATACCATTCTGCATGTATATGCATGTATGCATAGTACAGTCAAAATGGAAAAATCTAAATGTTGACCCATAATCAAAAGTTTCTTAGCATATAAGACCATTAAAGTATTTATAATGAATAAGCAATAATAAAAGAGCAGGTAACTCTGTCAGTAATAATATTTACTGTTATCTCCAATATTTAAAACTGAACCAGTTTTATGAAATGACTATGCTTGTTTATGTGCTTATGGCTATTTACAGACACTTTTTATCTCCAATACTTCATTCTAATGATTTCAGTTACATTATCTTCTTTCATTTTTTTAAATAAACTTCTAAAGTATATAATTTTCTATATACAGTCAAAAACTGCCATAACTACATCAAAGGGACTACTCATATTTAGTCATAAAATCCTATTGTTGTAACAACTGGCCATATTTTTGAGATACAAGTCCCATTTTTTTGCCGGGACCTATGTTCTGTGTCAATATAACGAGTATGCTGTTCTAAACAATGTACCTATAAATCATTTTGACTGTAAATCTTATATGAAGTTTAAATCATATTCAGTTGAAACCCATTTGTACATAATTTTCTAACTGAATTAGATGAGAATAACTAAAAATAATACTTCTTTTTCAGGTTTGGGCAGAATAACTGAAAATACTCCAAAACATCAAGGTGTAGTAGTTCTCACAATGACAGATGTACCCATAGGTTTTGGGGTAGCAGCTCGTACCACTGCAGAGTGTAAAAATGCTGATCCTCTAGCCACTATAGTATTCCACCAGGCTGATATCGGAGAGTATATACGGTCAGAAGACACATTGACGTAGGAATTAAATATTTTATATATTTTCCTGCTATTTTATTTACAAACCGCATGTTATTTTTAACAAAACTTATATATAGTGTCTTTAAGGGCAAAATGAATAGGTCTATTAATGTATCTACTCACTCGTGAAGGGATATTGGTTTATGATATATTATTTTACGCTCCATATAAAATACTGAATTATACTATTTAGTTAGTGAATGTGTAGATTTATATTAATTTTAAAGGAAATTATTTTGCAATACATTAAAAATGTCTTGTATACTTCAATATCTTTTTATGATGATAAAGAAGTGATCAGCCAGGAACTACGTTTGGAGTTTGCGTTGGCCTTAGCAATCCCAAAGTAGTTTTTTAGAATTTTATGTAGATCATAATTTTACAAAGAATTTTTAATCATTTAAATTAGCACAAAACGCCATCTAGCAGTATTATAAACAAACAAGTTTAGTGATATCTGAATGTAATTTTTATGTAGCAGTTCTCAGGAAGGTTAATAGATGGCGACATAATGACAAAATTCTTATAATTTATTTTGAGTTTCAGACCAAAAGATGAAAATTTGTATTCAGGAAATGTAGGAATGATGAGTACGAAATTATAAAATAGTTTTTTTATACTTGCTCGACAAAGTGATTAAACTGTTTATCATTTTCGTATCTGAGGTTTTAATTTTTTTTTTAAATATATAAAAGGGATATTTTATAGGTTTTGTAATAAATGTATCTGTTAGTAATGAATTAATGAAATTTTCTGCTGACCGTACCCAAAATTTCGGGGCGTGAATAATTTAGCAAATACCTAAGTCATTACAGCCCCATATTTCACACTTAGTTAATTCATTTGGTCTGAAGCAAATCTTATTGAAGCCTAAAAGCCCCTTTTGTGAAAATAAATAGGTGTGCCTTATTAAAACAGGTTTTAATTGTGACTCTACAGGGAAGTATTTAGGCTTATTTTAATAAATAAAAAAAAAATAGTCTACTTCTCTACGAAGTATTCGTAGCACCTGAATTTTTACTTGGGGAAAACTTCGATTTAGACCGCCATCCAAAAAATACGAAACCTAACGGTGATCTACTAGCGTTTCGGAAGTAACTACTTTGAGAAGAAATGCCGAAAGAAACTCAAGGCTGCGTTGGGGTGTTAGCATAGCGTGATGAGGTATTTGTGCCGGCTAGCATGATCGCTGTGACTGCCGATGGGTTTTTATTTACTGTGACGGCTATCAAGTCGTCGTTATTTTGGACTGCACCATACTTACCATCCGACTTCGTGTGGTCACTGCCGAGACTAAATAAAAAAATGCCATGTGGGCTTCCTTACGTTGTTTTTTTTTTTATATAACTTATAGGCGAACGCTTGACCTCAATCACACCTGGTGGAAGGTGAAGATGAGTTCGATGATGAACCGCGTCCGCCTAACAAATGCCTATTCACTCTTCTTTTAAAGACTCCCAGGTCATAAGATCGCGGAAATATGGCCGCTGGTAGCATATTCCACTCCTTAGCTGTTCGCATGATGAATGTTGAAGCGAATCTTCTCGTGCGGATATAAGGAACATCCACCACATACGGATGGTATCCGACACGATGTCTTGTGGTTTTGTGGCGGAATGGGGCTGGTGGAATCAAAGAATGTAGTTCCTGAGAACACTCTCCACCGTGCAACCGGTAAAAGAGCGCGAGGCAGGCAACTCTACGTCGATGCTCGATGTTTTGCATTTTAATTTTTGACAAAGAGTCGTCGCCAATAAGTCTACGAGCTCTACGATCAATCGAGTCCAAAGCCGCCAACTGATATTTAGCGGATCCGTCCCAAAGGTGACAACAGTACTCAACACCCGACCGCACCTGCGCTTGATACAGGTTAAGAAGTTGCGATGGTGAAAAGAACCGTCTGACCTTAAAAAGGACACCCAATTTTTTAGCAGCTATTTTCCTTCTCCGGTGAGCATGTGGTGTCTAAATTCGTACGTAATCTAGAAAACCCCAGAGGTACGTATCGGTATTCGATCCTACGATAATTAGCGTGGCCGCGGATGAAAACTGGTCTCTTATCCACTATTTTTTTTGTACACCGGGGGAAAATCCTGCATAGGACCATCAGGGATGCTATGAGGGCAACAGCCTCGGTGTGTTAGACTCTTACTCAAAAACTCCCGGGGTGTCCCTCTGATTGCTACACCCGGGCCTGGGAAACCAAAATCGTCTAGACGCCCAGGGAACAAAAGGCCTTGTTGAGGCTACCTCTCTTGGAGGGGTAGGAGTAAAAGCCCACCACTCCAAAACCTCTCTCTCAGGCGGCGCGCCGGACACCGTGCACCGTCTCCCTATCATCCGGGCAGCAGACTCCCTCAAGTCTACTATCCACTAGGCCTAGCAACAGCATAATTGTAATTAAATATTATTAAAAACGAATATTATAGTAATAAATATAATATACTATATACTTTTGTTTCAATTTTTTTTTGTATTACGAATTGTGTTAATATTGCATATCAAATACTCGCAATAGCATTTCTGGTTTCAATATTACTTTATCCGTTAGTGTTATTTTATCATTGTTACTCTAGATAAAGTTACGGGCAAAATGTTTAGTATCGAAATATTTTCTCGATCCAGCTACGGACAAGTTGACATATTAAAGGGCATCGACATATTTTCAGTGAGGTTAAATTTGCGGGGGTCAGTTCCCCAGACGAACCTCGAGTACCTACACTACTTCAAAGCACTTTTAGAAGGGTCGGTAAAAGGTTCGGTTTTTGTCCCTCGGCCCTCTTAAACCGCTATTGGATCGCGAGTCTAAAGTCAAAACTACAAATAGACTATTTAAAATTTCCACGATGATTTTTTTAAAGATAATTCTTATTTATTCAACGGTAACTACACAGCATATTATAAGATTATGTACCAAAAATAGGAAACAAAAAATAAAAAAATCTAGAATGCCAATAACGTAGTACACATATTAAATTTTGGTAAATGTTTGGGTCGCTCCCCGCATCATATAGTGAGTGTTGTGTGCGTGATTTGTGAGTGTTATGTGAGTGCATTTGTGCGCGTGTGTGCGCTCATATCGGTGTTGTATGAGATTCATCTAACTGCAGTCCAGAAATAATTGTCTTAATGACCTGATTACGGCTCAAGTGAAACATCGATATCTTTAAAATATTTTTTGCCTGAGCGCAACATCTATAGATGACCGAGTTTTGGGCATAACAGTGCTTTGCAAGAGGTAAGGCGAATGAGCAAGGATTCCGAGTTCGTTTTTTGAAAATTTTAAATTTTAATTTCCCGAGAAGTTCAGGACAATCTACTTTTGCGTTTAGGAGATCATAAAGCAGTCTCATATCATTTATAGTACGACGATGCTCCAGTGACAAAAACTTGATTCTTATGTACATTGTAAATTATTCGTGTTGTATGTCGCGCCAATTGTAGTTATGATTTTTTTTTACGTTAGAATTCACACAAAAAATCAATTATTAATAATTGATATAAGTAATCATTAGCATGATTACTTTTGGGATGAGCAGATCTACATTTTTCACTATGTCAAACACATAATATATAAACAGTTTTTAGTATATTAACAAATAAATAAAATATAGTTTTATTACCATTAAAACCCTTTAAAAGTTTCATATTTTGTAGTATACATCCCAGCTTAAAATAGGCGAATAAATTCCATTGTTGTTCACTCCATTTGGAACCACTTAGTTATAAATATAAGTAGCGGCACATCTTGAGTAGCTAAGCTTGAATCTTAAAGGTAATATTGAAATACCGAGTCCTTATCAAACATACCTCCTGGCTGCGGCTAAAAGCCTTCTCCTGTATTTCTTACTAACATCCAACCGTCTATTAATTATTCAGTTACAAATGAATACGAGAGAATTTATTCGCAGAATCCTGCTTATGGTCTCATCCCACTAGTACAGTGTATTCATATTACGAATATTATGGCGATTCTTCTCAAAATGTCGATTTTTACATTGATTCGATACACAATCTTATAAAAAAAGACACCAAACTTTGGACCTTATGTTTTTATATAATTTATTGAACAACGAAATTGATTGTCCATACTTGTTAGAACAAATAGGGCTGAGTACGTCGAGACGCACCCGTCAGCCACTGCTATTCCATGAGCCAACAAAACGTTCTAACTACGCCTGTCAGGCTACACTTGATAGATGTGTGCATACTTACAACAAGAGGACACCACATGTGGATATTTTCCAGGAGAGCTGCGGGTCCTTCAGGTAGAAAGTAGTCGAGGCTATCGGGCCGTTTTCGGACAGGGACAGTTAACATACACATTTATACACACACACACACTAAGTTACATACACAAAGTACACAACCACACTACACATTTCACATATAACTACATTGTTATATCATAACAATTATTTGAATCGCATATAATGCTCTCATATAACCTTGTTATACAAATCATTTTGGTTAATCAGATTTTTTGCTTGTTTTCCTGTATTAATAAAATTATATACTGTAGATTTGTAAATAAATAAACAAAATAAATAAATAAAAATAAATAGATCAGATTTAAATCTGATATCTTGAATAAAATAATCGAGGTCTTAAAGATAGATTTTCAAAAATCGATTTTATTCGAGTTTGTAGTTACAATATGAATCTTATTATAGAAAATTATAAAGGCACCGTAATAACCGTTCTCTTATCATGATAAACAGAGAAATCTTTATTTCAGTGAACTCAATAAATACTATAGTGTTTTTACAACCATACCATAGGATCAGAGTATCAAGTATAAAAAGAGACAAGAGATTTATTATTTCCAACGTTTTATTATAATCAACTAAGTTGGCAGAGAGACAGACGGACTACAAAGTGATTCTGTTAAATTTCCTTTCGAGGCAAGATCCCAAAATATAAATATAAATAATTACTTTACGTTAGTTCCCACTGGTAATACTTGGTAGTATTTTTGGACTGGGTCGTCACAGGCTAATAGTTCATGTTTTTTGTGCTGATTCGACAAAGTGACTAGGTATCTCATCTGATGGAAATACAATGTAGTCAAAGGAAGGCTGTAACTGCCAAGGAACGAGAACCTATTGACAGGCTGTGTCGTGATGTGGGTCACGAAATATTGCCTCTACATATTTATTTTACTTTTATAGAGAATATTATGTGTAGGGAAACAAACAACAACCTAAAATCAACAAATTTATATAAATATAAAGAAGGCACGCAAGCCAGCAAAATTTCCACAAAAAATATTTAACAAAATAAAAATCGAGCTAAATATATAAAGTAATCTAGAGTAATATATCGTCACACTCTATCCCTTTTGGGATGATACGTTAGTCTTCCACTCCACTCCACTCCACTTTGTGCTTATATGTCGTGCCCAAAGTAACAAGGAAGCAAAAATAATGCGCAGCTAATCAAAAATAGAGGTAAAGAACACATTATTAAAAATAAATAGAAAATTAATAATGACATATTAGCAGATAAATAAATACAACAATAACAAGCTAAAATTAAAATTTTGTGCCTCGCCAATCTCTTAGCTCTAATTGAACAACACTTACTACAGTTTTTTTAATCACTGACCGACTTGGGCTTGACTTCAATATCACCTAATGGGAGGTGATGATGATGCCGATGATGGAGCGTACTCATTCAAACAATATTATTTTACTGGTTATTTGAAGATTCCCATGTTATAAGATGCTGAAAAAACAGACGCAGGAAGCGAATTCTACTCTTTGGCAGTACGCAACAAAAAAGAGAAGGAGAATCGTCTCGTACGGGCAGTTGGAATGTTAGCCACACAATGGTATAATCCCGCACGGAGTCTTGTCAACTTATCATAAAAAGGGGAGGTTGGAATTAAACTTTAACTCAGCCGCACATTCACCCGAGTATAGTCTATAGAAAACCGAATCTTCGTCGGTGTTGCACACTGAGTAGCTAACGCGAATTAGTGGTTATTATTACTGTTTTTAAATCCTGACTTGACACAGTGTCTACACTATACCTGATGGCAAGTATGGTGCAGTCCGAAAAACGACAACGACTATCGACAGTTAAGAAAAACTTAAAAAGTTATATGGATATTGGTCGCCGAGCTCGGCGATTGATTGAGCCTAAGGCTACCAAATGGTATTTGGCGGATACGACTCTACATACCAACGCACTTGTGCTTGATACAAGTTAAAAAGATTAAGCGGTGTACAATGTCGTCTGACCTTGAAAAGAATCTCCCTTTCTTAGCAGCTGTTATAGCTTTAGCTTGAACCGAACGCTCAAAGCTAGTTTTTAAGTCGGCGTTTACGTCGGGATAATGCCTGCTCCGTGTCTAGTCCACAACTCACCGCTGGATCAGACAGGATAGAGAGACTATGGTCTAACTTTAGTGCGGCTTTCAACGACGGTGCCCTGGCATACGATAGAAATGCCACGAGTAAATTCGTAAAATATTGCGACTGTCGTGTCAGGTCGGTAATAGCCGGGACTGTGGGTGAAGACCTTTGGTGCGTTAATAGCTCGCGTCACGCACGTGTCAGCTGATGTAATTTTAATTCAAATACTTTATTAATGTGCGTACATATCACACCATTCCTGGAAAAAGGGCGTGAATCGACTTATGTCGTTTTCTTATTTTAATATTAGATTGAAGAAGTGCTGATATACATCTCATTATATTACAAAAAAAATGTCGGAGTAAATGTAATGAAACTTGTGAAATATTGATACTTGTGAACTTGTGTAATATTTAAAAAACGTTATTGAAAAAATATGGAATTACTGTTACCAATATAATATATTAAAAACTCTGTTACGCAATGGTGACACTTCTTTTATTACAATTGCTTATAGGCGCCAGTAATCGTTTATGATCAGGGGGGTTCTTTGCCTGTTTGCATCTTTAAACATAAAAGAAAATGTCCAATATATTACCTATTGGTATTGATGTAGCTATGTATATATAATTGTTTTTTTTTTAATAATATAAACGTTTATTTAAATTAATATTTGCACTTTTTTCGGTATAATTTCTGTTATCTATAAGTGTAACTTCAGTTACTATAACTAATTCTAATCAAATTTTCATGTGAAAGAGGTTTTTTTACACAAGCATAGTCCACAGATATTCAAAGCGTTAATATTTTCGTTAGTAAAGGTATAGAAAAATGTTTACGCTGAATATTATAGCGAAACTAAGTTAATTGGTTTACTTCAATGTGCTATGTTATATTAGAGAACTGTCTCAATTATGACAAAAGCTGTACAAATACGCAAGTGTAGTTAGTTTCTATTTCTTTACAAACTTAAAACTATGTCCGCGTACATGTTCTTTGACACATCTGAAAAATAAATCAAGTTAAAACTTTCTTCCACAAATGTTGCGACGTACAATATTTTTATATCAATTTTTTCCACACTCAAAATTATTACTTTGATATTTTGTTTATTGCAAAAATAGTCAAAAAGTAAAAATAAATACGATATCAATTTATATTCCAGACTCGTATTTTACATGTCAATAAAAACTGGAATGAGGTATCAATTGATGGGAAATTCCGCAAAGTTAAAACGAACTCTGACAAATTCGGGAAAGGGTTTCACGAAGGGTTTCAGTATTTTTGCTTATAAACGAAGAGCCCGAGGCGTCAACGGCTGCTGGATTTGAAAACCAACCTTTTTTATTTGCGCCACGAAAACGCTTGCGACTCAGAAATTTATAAGTATTTATACATATCGACACTGAAAACGGATGGTCTGAGTGTGTAAATATTTATTTAGTACCCATAACACAGTTAAAGTTACTTTGGGGCTAGCTTAGCGTGTGTAAATGTTGTTATTTAAAAATAGTTTTATTTGATTTCATTGGTAACGCAGACGTTACCGCGGGCAGCGGCTAGTTTTCTTATTCTCAGGCGTATGCTCTTGACAGAACATTTGTGATTAGGCATAATGATTGATGACAGGCAGTACTCAAATTCTTCATTAATCCCGGACTAATGCTTGACGGGCGTTTTCATTAATCGGCGCGTTGGTCAAAGCTTTAATGTGGTCAATCCAACGTAGCAAGGACCTTCCACGAGACCTAACTATGTCTATTCTTCCCTGCATAACCAGACGTTCCATGACATCATTACGGCGCGTCGGTGTTAGAGGGGTGGTTCAGAGGCTAGTATAAAGATAAAAATATGTTGGTTCTGGTGGTAGGTACATATCTACGCTTATATGGCATAGTACGCACAAAATATAAGTAACATATAGATAGATAGGCACAATGCTTTTCTAAGATCACACAATCTCAATTTCCGTGGAATTAAGAAATTCATAGAAGGGTAATCTAGTGCAAAACGCCCGGTTAATAGTGAAGCAACATATTTTCTTCTGCTATTTTATTTAATTTGAAACTTTAGTCGGCTAACAAGCTAACGGCTGATGGTATCTGGTTACCGTCACCCGTACAGAACTGTAGCACAAGGAGCGTTGCTATCGCACTGCCGACCAAGTAGAACATTGTGCACTGCCTTTTTGAAGGACCTCATGTCATAGCTCTGGGAGAAAACGTCCCGGCAGCTCGTTCCGCGCGACAAAAATTAGAGATGCAATGAAGAGACGTAGATTTATGGGGTTCTAAGCCTATGTCCAGGATTATCGAAGACGATAGTTATCTTTCTTTATATATATATATAATAAATTCAACCATTTTAATGTAGCTTTGAGTTTCTTTAGGCGTTTTTGCGCAAAGTGTTCTGCTCAAGGCCAAAGGAGTACCTAAATATAAGAGTTGCTGTATAGAGTTTAGTAGTCCGATAAGTTTTAGAGTTTTAATAATATGATATTGTATACCTTTAAAAAAATATATTTTGTCTTCACTTTTAGTGTGTGTATGTGGTTTCCTTATTTTTGTAACTCTATGTTTCGACCCAATGTTCCTCGTTTTATGGCCGGGCCCAAAACTTTTACCGTATCTTCAGAAGATTAGTTTTATCTTTCTTTACCTCATACAATATTATCACGGTATAACTCCTTAGAGTGTTGGCAGAAGGGCTATTACACTCTTTGATTGTGTTGTAAAATTTTAGGACCAACGCTACCAATATTAATTCGTACACTAAGTCGTATAATACGAACTTTGAAGGAGTAGAATTCGCTCCCATACATCTGCTTTCTTGATAGTATATAACCCGAGAATCTGGAAAGATTGCCAAGGAAAGCAGAACTACTGTAAGGCGTAACGCTAGTGAGAAGACTAAGAAAATATGATTTAATTGTCCAAATAAATAATTTCTCGGTTACTATGGCTAATATACGTGATGTTTATGCATTTAAATTTTGTTACAATATCTCTGAATAGCATATCTGTAACTGCGCTTAAAAATAATATCAACTTAGAAGTTTACTAGCAATAACTCTTTTTTGCCGAACTATGAATACAATACAAAAAATGTTAACTGTGACGGGGCCTCTTATAAAAAAAATGTAATAGAGCAGTTAGGCAAGTTCTATTATAAATTGACACATTTAATAAGGATTCTAAAATGGCCTAACACTTATTGAATTATAAATAAAATACAAGAAAGAAAAACCTGATACGACACTATTTTTCGTGAATCCATTTTACTTTAAATGTTTCTGATTCACATATGTGTTTTCTAGGTCCCTAATTTTATAACTGAGTTTTGCTACAATTTAAACCTTTTCTTAACTTTAAATTTATTTTCTAATAAGATTGTAGTTGCGTTTATTTAGACGGTCCATAAAGTACAAATTAATCAGATAAGATTAAAGCGAAAGATGAATGTCATTGTGGTTCCAATAGTTGCATTAAGGACCGAATTAGGAAAGTTTTCTGAACTGAAGAATATCGAAAAAGGTCTCGATGGGCTTATTTGCGGGCATGAGAGTTAGTATTGCCATGATCTCTCGTAAAAAAATCGAGAGATTATCTAGTGAAACTTTAAAGTTTAAAATTTCAGCAACTGTCCGTATTGTTTAATTTTTAGCGTTTTTTATTTTATAATTTCTTATACGTGAACTTTTATGTTTCACGTTATGAAGACGAAGCTAATTATTTCTTTGAATGTCGTATAGGATATTAGGTATTCGTACTTTTAGATTAATGAAATCTTTTTTGTTGCTGAAAAACTTTAAACTATTGTGTGTAAAAGATTTGCAATCTTGTACTCAAATGAAGAAATTATTTAATAAGATATAGTCACGTTATACATACTTTAAGGTAAGTAGTCTATACTTTGCGCTTATGTAGATATATGCCCAACATGACCAGTAACGCAGCAAATTGCTAATAGCACCAGTTCTCCTGACATTGTAGTTCCATGCTGTGTGGATTACCTCACGATATTTTCCTTTACCGGTGAGTATGTGGTGCCTAAATTCTACGTAATTTGGATAAACCCAAAGGTGTGTGCCGGGATTCGAACCTATGACCATTCGCGTTGTCGTGTATGGAAATCGATCAATTATCCTCTATGCCACCACAACCAAAATAAAATATGATATTTACAGCATTCTAGTATTTAATTTAAAGCAGGCAACCCTAGCCCCAGGGGAATCATTGATTGTACAGAAATAAACGTTGTCTTGGGCTTAGTCCGTATCGAGTGACTACGTGAGATAGATAATGCTGCCCCGGGCTTATTTATTAGTCAATGAGAAAGCTTTTTGTCTAGGCAGTGCCCGTGGGAAAAGTTGATTGTAAGGTTCTATCTACGACTTCGTTTATGCTAGTATTGGTAAAAGATCGCAATTTGTGTAATATTTTTCATAGGTACTTTGGACTCTACACCGTACCATATCATGACGATGCTATAAAAAATTCTGCACGGCACGAAACGTTCTTCCTCAGACACTGATTTGTAGCAATTTTTTTTACACTGGGTCAATATAGTGACTACAGTGCACCTGATGGTAAGTACAGTGTAGTCAAAAAACGAAAGCGACCATCAAAGGATGAAAATCCATTGATAGTCTCTGTCGTAATGTCGGCCTTCATAAATCACGACTGCAGGTCTCTAGGTATACGAGTTACTGCATATACACAAGCTGATCCCGAAACGCGATAGGCCAAACCAAGTCACTATGACAGTCTTCACACTTGTGTACTGTGGTCATGACTCAGTTCGGGAAATCGCCCTATCACCAATAAACTGCGCTTCGTACCTATTGTAACGGGATTGAAACGGCTATCATCTAAACGTAATACGAGTATTTCAGAACAATCTGGCTGAACCCTTATTGACACAACAAAAATATTATTTGTGTCATATTTAAAATATAATCTTAGGTGAAGTTGAGGTTAGATTAGTAAGTAATTTTTAATAAAGATATCAGAATACACAACACTTTTTTTTTTAGTTGGTGAAAATCCTCATAGTACCCTCCCGGTCACGAAGGAGGTAGCAGCCGGGGTGTGCCGGACTTTTACCAGCTAAAAATCCCAAGGTGACTACTTCTGCGAATTAGTGGGGATTGCGGGTCCTGTAATCAATTCGCCGCAGCCCCCCTACGCCGCGCCTGAGAATACACAATACCTAGAACAAGTTACAATGTGAATTAAACTGTCACTTTCTGACAAATATCCTAAATAAAACAAAAAAAACTACAAATCAACTGGATGCATTCCACTATCACCGTCTAGTAACCTGCGCGCACCGGTTTGGACAAGTCGCGGTTTTCTTCGAGGTTTCGGCATCGGAAAATGGAATGTGTTTTTTTTATTCTGACTCGACACAGCGGCCGCACACACCTGATGGTAAGCATGGAGCAGTCCAAAAAACGCCAACGACTATCGACAGTTAAGAAAACCCCATCGATAGTCGCAGCGATCATGCCAGCCTGCACAAATATCTCTTCATGCTACATTTAAAGGATCCCATATCATAGGATGGTGGGAACACGCTCGCCGGTAGACCATTCCACAGCCCAACGACACTGCAAAATAAAGAGTTAGTGTTTGATAAACAACGGTCTTCTTGGTGATGGAAAGTAAATTAGGTATAATCACATACATTTCTAAACAAATATCTTTTTGCTTGATGAGATTACAGCATGATTGCTGCGTGATACGCTATATGTGTATAGCGACTTCACGAATACTGAAACGGGGTGTGCGGCAAGCATCCACGCTGCCTTCATTTCAGCGCCCGCGCTACCAGTGTCGTCTACACTATCTAAGAAATCGTCCGCGGCAGTCTGCCTTGCACACCTACGTGCAATATAAGTTATACAGAATTTATAATTTAGTTTTCTTTTTCATCAATACTAGAATTAGAGTTAGTGCAACAACCCAAATGTGTAAAGTCTATTAGAGGCCAATACCAGATCCTTAGTAACTATCTGCACGTGATTCTAGTCTGATACTTAAAGAACAGCAGTAAGATAGTTCGCTTGTGCTCGAATAGATCGCAACCGCGGAATATGGATGCAAAGTCCATCATAGTACTAAGTTACTTCGGTCTGTCATTTTCCGGTATCTTGTGTCCGTTATCCTACTTTATATATATATCTAAATATTTCTGGTCATGGCATATACAGGCTGGCTTGTCGGCGTCGACCGTCATCAGATTATTGTCCCTTGACAGCCACCGCTGTTCTTGGACTGTACTATACTTACAATCACGTGCGGGCAAACACTTTGCCGGGACACGGGCAACAGTGATCCCCAAAAAAGCTGCTTATAAAGACCCCAAAGTGTGAATTATGGGCTTTGTTATTAGCGAACACAACCAAAGGAGCAATAATTTTGTTAGAAAAATAAGGCGATATTTTCTCTCGACACTCGCCTTCGTACAATAAATATCTCCGAAGTAAATTTACTTTGTCAAAAATCTCTCGACTATAGACCATTTTGAAAAAAGACGTCTTATGTACGACGTCGGCGATCAGCTGCGCTACTGGTCACGTTGACACAGTGACTGCACCATACCTGATGGTAAGCATGGTAGTCCAAAAAACGACAACGGCTTTAGACAGGTAAAAAAAACCCATTGGTAGTCACAGCGATCATGCCGACCTGCACAAATATCTATTCACGCTACGCTTAAAAGACCCAATATCATAGAACGATGGGAAGACGTTCGCCGGAAGACCATTCCAAAGCTCAACAACTCGGAAAAAGTACAAGTTAGAGAACTTCTTAGTCCTAGCCGGAGATGGGCAAAATGTAATTAATGTTTAACGATTACAAATTGTAGTTGTAATTTTAATTTTCTTGCTGTGTAATCATGTTTAAATACATTTAAAACATTAAGAAATCATAAATGTGTGAACAATCTGGGATTTTGTAGTGTTTAAAACATAAATGAGCAAAATGCAGTCATATTAATGGTAAAAAACGTAAAATGTAATCGTTAATCATTTTTATTAATCTGATTACATTTTGCCCATCTATGGTCCTAGCTAGGATATGAGTTACCGTACAGCTGTGACTCCGTAAACTCCCTTTATACGACCATTTTTTACAAAACTAAGTAATTTAACGACCTTGCGCCGTGAAGGGTTAAAATGTATTTCTAGTTTATAAAAGACCGTCACTACTTTGGTTCTTTCGTTTATTTTTAAACGCCAGAGTTGTCCCACTTAATAGTGTTGAAGCGAACTTTACTCATCAAACCGCTTTGAATGCGCTTCAGGCAAGTTTAGTTGCCTGGTTCCAGGTTGTTATAGGTTAGTTTGCATAGTTTCAATTCTGTTATGAACTATGCTTTGTGGTGTTTACACAGTAGAAGATTTTCGGTAGAGTTACACTTCAGTCTCAGGAAAGTTCGTAAAAAAATATTGTTAAGGTAGTAAGAACTTCAAATAAATCGATGTATTTAAGGGTCAATTTTTAATAATAATAATAATATAATGTACAATCACGCCGTTTTGGGGTGAGCAGAGATAATTAGTGGTTGTATCTACTTTGTGCTTAATGATTAACTTAGTACCATTTGTGTTAAAATATTCTTACAGAGTCCGGGTTCTCCAGATCGGGACCTATCGTGGTCTTATAAAATGAGCGCTTGTTGGCTCTTTTTTCCATAGCTGGCTGAGCACCTTCTGTGCTCGCCCCCTAAGCCCTGTTGAGTTGTAAGGGTCTGTCTGTCCCGGCCAAACAACATTAGTCCGTCAAAAAAGGGGTTGTTCACTCTGCGCGTGCCGTTCGCACGTAGCGGTTCTTGTTGAATCGTCCTACCACCAGAAGGAACCTTCACTTGTCACTGCTTGACACGTGATTTCATCATGAAAATGAAAAGGCTAAATATTAGCATTAATATTTACTAATATTTACTAACAATTACACACATTGACCTAGTCCCAAATTAAGCTTGCGCTTGTACTATGGGTACTAGACAAAGATATACATACTTAAATACATATATACAGCCATGACTCGTGACAAACTCATCTGTTCATCACAGAAAAGTTTACCACTACCGGGACTCGAACCCAGGACCTTTACCATCGTAAGTAGGGTCGCTACAAACAGCGCTATCAGGCCGTCACGTTGATTGATGTAACGTGATTCCCAAATTCTTAATTTGTAGCATAGAATTAAGAAATAAATATTTCTCTCTACTATATACTTCTATTCTCTCTTTTCCATTATTGGTTCTATCTATTTCATTCTTGTTTTAAAATTCCAACCAGGTTTTGCTCGTTCACACAAAAAGTAAATTAAACTTACATACATATTAACCTTCTTATGTACATATGTATTACAGTACACAGATCGCTCTAATAACCCTCAAAGCTATAGCTAGCCCAACCCAATTATTCTATAGCTGGCGAAGTTAGCTTACTTCGTATGTCATAGTCAGATTTTAGTCAAGTAACAGGCTAATCAAAACCCGTACATAAGTTGATAACCGTGAAATTGAGTTAGCGAATGCGGGAAAATATAAATTAGTTTATCAGAACTTGGTTCCTTGCCTTCTATGTCGTGGCACTTCTTAATTGCAATATTCTAAAGTCATAACTTCAAGTGCGTATTATATGAATTAATAATAACTAATTGTTTGTTGTAAACTGAGACCTTGCGGCATTATTAAAGTGTAATGACATGAAAAAGGATTTTTAGAAATCTTGTATTCAACATTGCGGATCTTTAAAGTAAAACGAATTACTAATTATATTATCAAGTACAGACAATTGATAAAGGACAAAAAAGATACACAATATATTAGGTCCTTACATATGAAATTGGCGTTTTTCGTACTGGCCACTTTAATCACAAATTTCTCCTCTTTGGTAAGGAATTCCAAATTCAAATTTGTACAGCTATAGACTCATGTATTTGTGCTTCGATGATCGTCATTCATTTGTTTTTTTCTTCTGTTTTTTTCTGTTTGCGTCACTCATTTTACAAAATGGAAAACTTAAAATATCGCATTATTTACGAGTACGAGTTCCGCCGTGGCACTAGTGCTGCGGAAACAACTCGAAGGGTGAATGATGTGTATGGCGGTCGTGTTGCAAAAGAAAACACAGTTCGTTTTTGGTTCCAACGTTTTCGTTCTGGAAATTTCGACCTGCAGAACAAGCCCCGTGGACGGCCTGAGACTCAAGTTGATAATGAAGAGTTGAAGGCTATTGTGGAAGCGGATCCATCGCAAACCACGTCCGAGTTAGCTGCAGGCTGCGATGTTAGTGATAAAACTGTTTTAATTCACTTGAAGCAAATTGGGAAGATTAAAAAGCTTGAAAGGTGGGTACCTCTCGAATTGACTGAAGCAAACCGGCAAACGCGCGTCGACTGCTGCGTTACATTACTAAACCGGCACAATAATGAAGGTATTTTAAACCGAATCATTACCTGTGATGAAAAATGGGTTCTTTACGATAATCGGAAGCGCTCAGCGCAATGGTTGGATCCTGGCCAGCCAGCCAAATCCTGCCCCAAGCGAAAATTAACCCCAAAAAAGTTACTTGTAAGCGTTTGGTGGACTAGTGCCGGTATTGCTCATTACAGTTTTCTCAAACCTGGCCAGACTATTACGGCTGATGTCTATTGTCAGCAATTGCAAACGATGATGGAAAAGCTAGCGGCTAAACAACCTAGGCTGGTCAATCGCTCCACGCCACTGCTGCTTCACGACAACGCTAGACCACACACTGCGCAACAGACGGCTACTAAATTAGAAGAGCTTCAATTGGAAAGTCTAAGACATCCTCTGTACTCCCCGGACCTTGCTCCAACAGATTACCATTTTTTTCGAAATTTGGATAACTTCTTGCAAGGGAAAAAATTCAACTCCGATGGGGCAGTCCAAATCGCCTTCAAAGATTTTATTGATTCCCGTCCGACTGGTTTTTTTAGTAAAGGGATCAATGAACTACCTATGAGATGGCAAAAGTGCATAGAAAATAATGGTTCATACTTTGATTAATTAAATATATTATATTAAAAAATATTCGACTTTTTGTTCCTCCCATACAAAACGCCAATTTCATATGTAAGGACCTAATACTCGTAAATATGAGTGGAAGTAAGAGCCGAGGCCGAGTGAAACTTGCCTATACAGTCCACATAAATATAATCCTGATGGAGGGTAAGGTCTGGAGTACGCGGATTCAGCGAGAGTGCATGAAGAGATTCATGAATGTTAAGAAAGCTAAAGAGATTTTCAAAACATAGAAGAAATGGTGTTCCATTCTCTCTACTCTCTGCCTAATTACGCGATAATAGACAACAATGAAAGAATAACACACACACACACACATACATACACCCATACACATCACATTATGTATCCTGTGTGATGTCTCCAATCTCAAAAGCACTCGACTAGCGTGAGCTGGGCGAGACTGTTAACGCCACTCCAGTACGAAAAATCAAAATCGGGTTTTCGCTTTATGGGCTATCATACCTCAGCAGTCATACACATATACACACACTCAGATACACAGAGATACACAGACAAACGCGTCTTCTTTTTACGTCATGTATTAAAATGAGTGTACTAAAACAAAAACTTGACTTTTATATCTGCGTTCCATGTATTTTATAATTGTATGGTTCACGAGCAATACCAATCTACAATTGAGCATTGTATGAAAATAAATTCAGGATACAAAACCACGTGTTTTCAAGTTGTTTAAAATTGCCGCAACTGACCTTTCGCATAACTTGCAAGCAGAAGTTAAATGTTGGTTCGACGAAACTTGGATTGTAATATATCACGAAAATGTAGGTCAAAGCTATCGGAAGTTTGTTACGTCGAGATTATACGCTCTGTGGTTATGTAGTCTTGGAAACGTTGTTTGTGTTCAATCAAAATGCGATTTCGGATCCCGGCACGTATACCTAGGTTTTCCTCTCACCGGTGCAGGAAATCATCGTGACGAAGTCCGCATGCCATCTAAATAATCATAATAATAATAATTATTTTTTTATTCTATTTATTTAAGGGACTTTTACGTGTGTACGTATGTCAGCCCCATCGTACCCTAATACAGAAATACCTAACATATTACATATGGTGCCATTGATCTGAACAGGCCGGACGCTTCATCAGATAATAGTTCTGTTAAGATTCTGTTAAACATCCCGATGTCAAGTCTGTTCAGACCAAAGGCACTCACAAACGCCTCTCTCACAGATTCAGATCGGACACATTCCATCAACAAATGGTGGATATCATCTATGATTCCACAATTTACACACAGTGGAGAATTATTGAGTTTCATAAGATGTTTAAATTTGTTAGATGGAATGTGTCCGGATCTTAGTCTGTGTGCCACTGACACCAAATTCCTGCACAAAGTTGTTCCAGAAAACTAGGGTATACGAGGAGGTTCGCTTTGCAAAGTTCTATACCAGATCCCTTTCTCTCTCGATATTTCATTAAACTTTCCATATTTCATAACAAAATTTTATAATAATAAAAATGGTATCCGTCCGGCTAGTGCTGTGAAAACAGAGATCAGCTGCGCTACTAGCCGCGTTAGGCACGATGTAAGCACCAAGTGGATATAGCCACTAATATATCTCTACCTATTCTCAAAGGGATATAGAGTGATATATTATTATTCTTTCATTGTTTTATCTAAATCTGTATGTTGTCCTTTTCTATGATTTATAGGCCGACGTTTGACTTTAACCACCCCTGGTGGAAGGTGAAGGTGTGTTCGATGACTCCCGCGACTCCCACAAAAGCTTATTCGCTCTTCTCTTAAAGGGTTTTTGTTTTTTTCTCAATAAATGTTTGTTTCTTTTTTTCCATATCGATCCACATGTAGCATGACTGAATGTCTCTAGGTACATATGTGAATAACTGGACGAACTTACAACTGAAAAACCGTCCTAGTGACTCGCTTGGGTCTGTCGTGTTTTAGAATCAGTTTGAGTACGTCCAGTTGTTCAAGTACCTAAAGATATTCAATCATGGTATAATAAAATATGTTATCCTAATGAATTAATAAACGGTATTGTATAATTTGAATATCTTAGTCTTTTAATGTTATATATCTTATATTTAAATACAAGTGTTTATTTCATTAAATTTCGTTTAAAATTTTTATTAACTTCAACAAGAAAAGCGTTACCCATATTTGGGTGACGTGGAGACAAACATGTTTAAGTATAACATTACACATTTTTTTTAAACTGGCTCGAAATAATAACTACAGTGCACCTGATGGTAAGTACAGTGTAGTCCAAAAACGAAAGCGACCATCAAATAATGAATATCCATTGATAGTCTCCGTCGTTATGTCGGCCCACATACACCACGACTGAAGGTCTCTAGGTATATGAGTTACTGGATATACACAAGCTGATCCCGAAACGCGACTGGCCAAAGAAATATAATGTAAATTATCCAGTAATATAACGCTGCCCAACCTAAATCCGTGATAGCGTAATATAACAATAAACCTAACGATAATAAATTTCAATTCCTTCGTAATAAATCCAACTTTACGTGTTAGAAAGCAGTTACTAAGTATATTACGGTTCGATCTAGGTCAAAAATTAGTATGCATGATAATAGTCTAGCTCTAGACGTATGAACTAATTTGATTACAAATGAATGGATAGTGGGTATTACTCGGTATTAATACCGTAGTTTCATAGCTTGCTAAGTGTTTTAACACGTGAACACAGTGATGGAATTTTTTTTTTGAAGCGGACTAACTACTGATTGCTGGGAAAGGCATTTACAGTTCAACCGGGCTTAGGGGGCGAGCACAGGAGGTGCTCAACCAGCGAGTTTATGGGTTGAGTGGCAATGCAAGGGCACCCCTGTGGGTACGAACCGCCAGCCAAATAAAATACTATCCCTACGGGTGATCTACTAGCGTTTCGGAAGTGACTACGTTAAGAAGAACCGCCGAAAGAAACTCAAGGCTGCGTCGGAGTGGTGATGTAAATCTACGTCATACGTTTAAATCCACATCTTTAACGCAGTAACCCTTACAGAGTGTTTTTTATGGTAACTTCATCCTTTGCTGTCTATGAATGTCTTAAAAGAGCTTTGGTCGATCTTTTTTTTTTGTTAACCTGATGGAAATCCCTACGGACCGTCAGGGGAAGTGGTGAGGGCCACTTCCCCCGGTGTGTCAGACCTGCCCCGGCTAAAACCACCGGGGTGCCAGCACTGCCCTCTCTTCGCCTTGGCCGAGCCTGGGAATCCGAATACTTCCGACGGCTCGGCGGGGCTTTGGTCGATCTGCACTTATTTTCAAACAGATTAAGGTGTACAACTCCACCACATGAGGATAAACGGGGATCGCGTAGCAAATTCAATATTACTTTACGTCAAATGAAAGATGTTATTTATATTTGAAATATTACATTATGGTACACAATCTATTTGTAGAATTCGTTAAGTGATTGTTTTCGATGATGTAGAAATATGTAGGCAAATCAATATATTTTGAAAAGTAAAGCAAAGTTAATATGTAATATATATCTTCACGCTATATTCCTTAAGGGGTGAGTAAAGAAGCTGTATCAACATTGCGCTTATATGTCGTGCCCAGCAAACCATTAGCGCAGCGGATCGCCATTCTCAGATCACTTACACATGACATTTCTATTTTATGTAATGCGCGTTTCCTTACGATATTATCCTTCACCGATGAGCACATGGTCTCTAAATCCGTACGTAATCTGAAAAAACCAGGATGTACGTGCCGGGATTAGAACCTTTGATCATTTGCAGTGCCGCGCATGGAAACCGGCTCATTATTCATTAGGCTGCCACGGCTTAAAATTGTATGGTTTTTTCTGTATCTTTTACATTCACTTCATCCATCTCGATATCTAATATTATTTAGTAAAAATTCTTGCATTTTAGGGTTATGTCATAGATTAGTGAGCACAGTTATAGGATTATAAGTTGGTCTTTGTGGCAAAAAGTAAACAATTTTAGAGCGTTTATACACTGCAACTGACCGAAATCCATCAAAATATATTTTAAAATAGCCATATAACTATTTGAATAGTAATAATAATATTTTCTTCAAACACAGACAAAAAAAAACATATGTAAGGATAAACAATTAAAAATAAGAATGTTGTGAGGAACTGGTGCTGTTGCAGGTATTATACTTGTGGTAAAATACAGGGGTACCTCACATCCCCTCACTTAAAGCCATTATAAATACTAAAAATAACATAATTGCCCATTTGCATGTGCAAATAAATGTTAGCAAACGTGTGTATATGTTTACGCACTACGTGCATCATCCGTCATCCGATTTCTATCCGTACACAAGCTGATCACGAAACGCGACAGGCCGAAGCAAGTCATTATGACGGTCATTTATTGTAAATGGAATAATACAATATAGCTTATGCCCATCTTGAAGGTAATTTTAAGATGTCATCTTTGTTTAAGTTTCGAAGTCAGTAGGCTAAATGTTCTGCTATCCCATGCTGTGCTCTTTAAAAGAAGAAGCTAACTCCTGTCCACTATTTGATATAATCCAGTCACTTCTGTTTCTAACGGTCTGAGCTATTCTTCTCCACCGTAATGTTGCGTTCGGAGTCTATTCTAAATATTGGTGAAAATAAATTTAAAATAGTACGAAGATTACCTTCTACACATAAACTTTATATCTTTATAATATTGGTGTTGAATAGAGATATCATTTATTTATATTACGTAATATTTACGCAAAAAACAATATTAATAACGCACAGGACAAAGCTGGGCTGGGCCCGTATATTAGAGAGTGTTTCATTATGGGGACATAAACTCACGGGAACGTATTTATTGCGCCATTCCGCTTGTATATGCGGCGGCCGTTATGTGTGATTGAATTTTTATATGGAATGCTAATTTATTGGTTTTTAGAATCATTTAATGCGTGTTCAGGCATGTAAATGGAGATTGTTAATTTTTACATTCAAAACCACTCACAGGTGAAGCAAATAACGTGAGGGAATCCGCATAGATTCTTATAAATATACAGGGCTATAGGTAACTAACGCACAACCTCTAAAGGGTGGCTTTGATTTTTCAAGACTGACAACTTTTGTTGTACGACTTTTTCTAATTCAATGACTTATTTTCCCATACAAAAAATAAATAAATCAGATTTGCAGTTCTGACCTTTTTAACTCTTCCTAAGGTGACGATCGCGCCACGCCGACAAAGGCGACCATAGACAGACTTATGTAGTACGCGGCGTCTTGTGTCGCTACTAACAAATAAAGGGGTCTGCGGCGAGGTGAGCGGGCGTGGTGACATGTGCTTGACTACTGTGTGACACGACTCATGTTAGTCGCAAATTTGTTTGCGTGTGCGCCGGCCGTGACGTGTTAGTTATCCCAGTGACGCGTTCGTTTTATAAATCACAATGTCAAATCGATACACTAACATTGAATATACCGATATGGTGCGTGTTTATGCTCGGTGCGATGAAAATCTGTCTGAAGCTTGCCGTGAGTTCGCGAGACTATTTCCGAATGCGTTGACACCAAGTCGCAGAACTATGCTGGGTGCAACTCAGCGTTTACGCGACTATGGTCAATTCTGACCAAGAAGGGAATCCGGTGGTCCGACACCAAGCCACAGTGTCGCTACTCAAAACGCCATCCTGGATTTCTTCGAGGCTTATCCCGCAGCGAGCACCAATGACGCAGCTCGACTCTTCAATGTGTCGCAATGGTTCGCATGGACAGTGATACACAACGAAGGAAAATATCCATTTCACCTTCATCGAGTACATGAACTGACTGATAATGATAAACCAGCACGGGTTGCATTCTGTAACTGGCTGCTCGCCGAGAGGCCGTCAGTGTTGTGGACCGATGAGGCAACTTTCGGGAGAGTGGGACTGTTTAATACACGAAACGAACATTTGTGGTGTCACGAAAACCCGCATGAACCCAGGCCACATAATTCTCAGTGAATGTGTGGGTGGGAATTGCGGGCAATGTCTTGCTGGGCCCAGTCATTTTAGACCGTTTGAATGGTGTTTCCTACCTGGAGTTTGTGTCGAACACTTTGCTGAATTTACTGGAAGATGTTCCACTGGCCTCACTGAGAGGCATGTACTTCCAGCAGGACGGAGCGCCGGCCCACTTCTCTCGTCAAGTGCGAGAGTTGCTCGACCGTGAATATCCGAATCGATGGATAGGCCGCGGCGGGCCTGTCGCCTGGCCTCCTCGCTCACCAGATATTACACCGATGGACTTTTATTTGTGGTGGCATATAAAAGCGATAGTGTACAAAGGTGGTGCATTAGAAAGCCGGGAAGCGCTAGTGTCCAAAATAACCTGGGCATTTGACCAAATAAAAATGAACCCCCAGATACTGTCCCGGGTTCAAGAACAATTGACATTCAGATGTGGACTGTGTGTAGGTTGTGCCGGTGATTATTTTGAACGCTTTGTACGTGATAGCCACCGTCATCCCCGGGATTTTAGTTTGAGAGGTGATAATTTGTAAATAGATTTGTCAGTATTTTTGTAAATAGTTTAATTATTGTAAATAGAATGATTCCACTTTTTAAATACGCCTACATTAAAAAATAGTTTGCAATTATTTATCTTTAAACTGACCGCGCGCCTCTTTTTGGTGCGATCAATTGCTTCATTACGAATCAATGTTCGTGTTTTTCTATTTACTTTTTTATTTTTTAGTGTAGCCAGTCCTAAGCCTGGATAAGTATGAAGGGATTGTGGATTTAGTGTATAAATATGTACAGATTGTAGAACCTTTGAAATATTAACTTACGTAGAGGCCTTTACCTTGTTCATTTTACGACGTCCCCTATGGCAGACAAATAATAAGCTGGTTTTGTTTGTGAAACAATTATTTAATGTTTTATTTTGATTCTAGTTTGTTTTAATAGTGTATTAGTACGTCAATCAATAAACATTTATTTTCACTATTTAACTAAATATGGAAATTTACGTTCAAATAATTGTTATAAGCGACTTTGTAAAATAAACAAGGTATAGGGTTAATTTTTATTTTTTTATTTTTTAATTTTTAAAACTTTCTGCTACACGATCCTTAACGCTGCGTAGCAACGTAACTTTGCGCACGACTGCATAGCACCAGCTGATTGGATACCTACGCCAGATCGAATGAAAGTTGGAATATAGAGCTAATGATGACTAGATATTCACACTAAAACTAAAAAAAATAAAATCTAACGATGTATTAGGTTTTAGCAAAATTCATAGAACAAAAGTCGTTAGTCTTAATGTACCTAAGTTACCTTCAAGAGGTTATGCGTTAGTTACCAGTAACATTGTATAATGTGTAAGTACCCTGAGAAAGAGGATCAATGGCGTTAGAAAGTAAGAAACATATCGAGGGGTGAAAGGCTATTTGGTTTAAGCGACATTTTTTGGTGATATAGTAATATATATATATAGTAATATATCGGTAATCGGTAGTAGTAATCGGTAAAAAACGCTGATTCCGAAAATACATATTACTATATCACCAAAAACGTCGCTTATACCAAATAGCCTTTCACCCCTCGATATGTCTTCATAAATAAGATCCCCCAAGTAGTAATGAGTACAAAACGCTGAAGTTTAAAATGTATAAAGAAACATATAATCAAAGGCAGCCACTAAACAAGGCGAAAACAAATAAATAAAAAAGAAAAAAGAAAATAAAATTCTTGGCCGCTGTCGATAAGAAATCTGTGTCAACTTATGCTGCGGAATACTAGATACTGCAGCGCTGATATTATTAAAGGACTTTTCGAACGATGTGCTTAGCACGGAGCTTAGGCTATATTAAAGGTAATATACTAAGGAAAATATATTCCATATATATCATATATCAATATATAATAGATATATAAGGATAATATATCGGTATACCCGGTCGTTCCAAAAATCATTTGTTAGCAATTATTTCCTTCGCTATGAAAGAACATTCGTCCACTTTTATTGGTTATAACGTTTTTTCTTAGAAAAATATTTCCAATTTTCAATATTTGTTTTTAAATTGCAGTATACTAGCTAAAATTTAACATACATATCAACTAGATACAATAAACCGTATTTATGATAGACCTAGTGTCAAAATATGACATCTGACTGACAGAGAGACAGACGGACAAAGTACCGACCGTCCCAACTTGACTCAGAAACTTCACTTCGCCTGACCAAATATTTACAACCATATGTTGTAATCAGGGTTCTATTTAATAAAAATATTTTAATAATTGTAGCATTTTATTAAAGTAACTTGTCGCACTAAATTTTTGGGTTTAAAATCTTTTTTCTAAAATGAACTTTTCTATGAAGGAGGAAGCAAATCAAATTGGATTTAATCAATGTTAACATGATAATTTGTAAGCATTAAACAATGGAAATAATCATACTATTCCAGTTATAGTTATAAGAATAAATACAAATATTTTATGTTTGTGGAAAAAATGTAATTCATATACATAGAAATATCGCCACGGTCGATACCAGACTAAACAAGGTCCAATCAATCCCAGACATCCTGAGGGAGTTCTTAGAGTATAATTGAATAATTTCATGTCCTTGTCATGCAATTATGAGCAAAAATATTTTTTTGTTTATTCAAGAAATAATTCTCGATGGCTTCAATCATAATACATAGCAATTAAATAACACGCTTCTTTATTAAAGGCACACATTGCCAAGAGAGCTAGTATAGTAGAAGTACGTAGTGAGCTAGCTTAGCAGCACGTAGTAAAATAATGTATCAGCAGGCAATGGGATAGCGTAGCGACACGTAGCGAGCTAGTTTAGCAGTGTGAAGTCAGCTAGTGCAGTGAGGAGTAGTAAAACAGCGTAGCAGTATGTAGAGAGTAAGCATAGCAGTGGGTAGTGAGCTAGCTTAGCAGCACGTAGTAAAACAATGTATCAGCAGGCAATGAGATAGCGTAGCGACACGTAGCGAGCTAGTTTAGCAGTGTGAAGTAAGCTAGTGCAGTAAGGAGAAGTAAAACAGCGTAGCAGTATGTAGAGAGTAAGCGTAGCAGTGGGTAGTGAGCTTGCGTAGTAGCACATAATAACTTACCGTAGTACGAAAGTGTAGCAGCATTTAGTGTGTGAGCGTAGCAGCACGTAAAAAATAAAATGGAAACTTCGCATCACTTGGATTCTAAGCTCTTTTTCATACGTCACGCATTAGGTGAAAATACCATCAGCTGTAAAGGTCGAGTGTTACCTTTTATTCTGATAAAGTGTATAAAATAATCTTAAAACTACAATTAAAACTATATTACGATACAAAATTTAACTTACAGCTAATCCAAACCTATCCTAGCATAGACACAATTCTATAACTAAGCCTTAAGAATAAATAAAACAACAACAGAGAATGTTTAATTTTTTAACTAACCCTTAACTATATATACATGACAATGAAAGGACTCTGGGTAAGAGAAACAGTATCGTGGTGAACCTCCTGAGCAGCACGTAATCAAATAGCGAAACAGTACTTAGCTCGCTTACGTAGCGTGCTTGCGTAGCGAGCTTGCGTAGCAGCACGGAGCTAACAACCGTAGCAAGCTTAGGAATTATTTAAAAATATTTATAAACATTGAAAAGAGACAAATCCAAATGGGCGTATAATTACTTCCTAATTAATTAAAATGAGATAGTTACTTATTTTATGAAATAATGACTTTTTCTATATTCCTTGTATTGTCAGGTGTACAATCATAAAGCTAGATACGCACGACCATTAAAACAGGGTGAATCATATAAAAGAGCTATTCCCTTGCGAATGGTTTTAATAACCTTCACTAAAATGAACTGAAAGTACCGATACATAAAATAAATAAAAGGAAAATGAAATTAATTTAATTTTCTCCTTGAATAAACATTCCACTATCGTAGAATAAATTTAAAAAGAGAAAAACAATTTCCAGAGTGAAACGAGTCTGGCTATAAATAAAACAGCAATATGAACTAAAAATGTGAAAAGATAAATAGCAAGAGAAGTAATTATCGGACTGTACTCGCTTTTACACGATTTCTTTTTTATATCATTTATAGGCAAACGTTTGACCTCAACCACACCAGAGGGCTCTTTCGTGTAATTCAACTACTCTGCGAAGAAACCAGTCAAATTAAAAATACATTACGAATTGTCTAAAGCGGTGTTCTCGTAACTTAAAGTTGAGTATGTCTTAAGTATAACTTTAAGATATCTAATATAATATCAATTAATCAAAATTTTGGGAATAACAAAAAGCGATAATAGGTGGACATTTATATAATTCTCGATATAATAAGGCTCCCGAATTATAAAACAATGCTAAAAAACTTGTTGGTTTATTTTTTTGTGATATAAATAGAAAGCGATAATCAGATTTAACCTATATTTGTCCTTTTAGATATTGTATAAATAATAATAACATTTCGTCACGCTATATCCCTTTCCGGGAGAAGAGATACATCAGTGATTGTGTCCATTTTGCGCTAATATCTCATGCCCAAGGTGACCAGTAGCGCAGCTGATCGCCGCTTTATGGGCACTTACACATTTTTATTAGATACAATGCGAGTTTCCTCACGGTATTTTCCTTTACAGTTGAGCATGTGTTGCCTAAATCCCTATTTACTATAATTTGGGGAAACCCAGATATACGTACCGGGACTCAAACCTACGAACTGTCGCGTTGCCGGGCATGGATACCGGTCCTATATCCGAGCGTTACCATAGTCACATTGATTCGAATTCAATTATCACAAATATCACATACATTTAAATTATACAGAACACTCGGTGCGCGATTCTGATCCGCACTTGGTCGTCTTTTTTCCATTGAGGTATTGAACCCTAAAAACAAGCATAAACATCGGCAAGAACTTATTTCGCTGCGAGTAAATATTTTTACGATATTACCTCATTATTTTAGTGGCTATAAAATAGACGGATAGTAACGTAGTAGTGACGTTAATATTGGGCCTGGGTCGTAAAGTTCCAATGACAATTTGTTCCAATTTATGCACAGCGTATAACGTTTTGTGGGAAAGCGCTGTGTTGAATGTTCGCTTTATTTATTACCTTCTACCATTTATTTCACACACCTTTCTTTTTTTTTTAACCTACTCGATGAAGTGGCTACGCCACCTGATTGAAAGTGCAATGTAGTTCAAGAACTAAGGCGACCGTGAAGGGACGAGAACCCAATGACATCCGTTGTCATGCTAGGTCTAGAGGCAACCCGCTTAGGCACAAGCCTAAGCGAATCCCAAAACGCGAATGAGAAGTGAGTCACTATAACGGCCTTTGCACTTATGTTTCTGTGTTCGAGCAGACGTCTTCCTTTCGCGTTATTTTCTCTATCTAAAGCCGTTTTCAACCCCGACACTAAAAGAGGGGCGTTATTAATATGACTTGTTTACCAGCGACACTGAGTATTCGTAAGTCTATCTGTGACATTATATCTCCTAAACGGATGAACTGAACTCAAGCTTAATATGATTGTATTTAAGTAGACTAATTACAAACACTTTTATATCGTCAGTTATATGAATCTGTGACCGGTTCAGAAGGCGGAATCTACCGAAAAGAGCGGGCATGAAACTCTAGTAGTCACCGTTTTCAAAATATTGTTCCTTAGTTAATTTAAATTAAATTGAATTTTAATTTTCATTTGCTTTTGTTTACAAGGTGACTTGTTCCAATGTATTCTTAGCTATTTGCAAAGGAAACTTGATGAGCTGTTTGAAGCTCATCTTCTCTTTTCTAGTTGTAGAAAAAATATAAATAGCTTCTACTGGTCTGATCGATTTAAAATGCTTTCTTGTGACCTCGATGATACCACAATAACATGATAACTTTGACCTGATGCTGCTTCAACATCTGAGATCAGTAGAATACTTAACTCTTAACTAGTTTATAGTATAAGCATCGTGGTTAAACTCATTGAAATGTCGCAATGAATAGGTTTGCGATAGATTATTGAGTTGGAGGCTCTTTAAAATAAATGATAGATCATCGTCAAGCTGAATGCCTTTCGGGGTTAGCAGAGATACGTTAGTGGTTCTTTAAAATGATTAATTTGACCTTATTATACATTGATCGATATCCGATCGCCACTTTTTTTACTGTAATGTATTTACCATCAGCTGCATGATAGTCTGGAATGAGCATTGAAGTTTACTAAAAATAGGCAGTAAAAAAGAAACAAATGGATAATTTAGAGTGTTTTATTGAGTAATATGCATCTATCATACCATATTCAGTACACCGTGGCTTTTCAATACCCTTATAAAACAAATAATGATATTAAGTACATGTGTACTAAACAGTATTCTGTCTACTTTTGTCTGATCTAAGTGTAAAAAGCATTTGTAAAACATCGATGATTACAATACAATATTTAACACCTTTTTTATTTTTACATTTATATATTTTACATATTTATCTAAATTTGTACATGTTTATATACGTATAAAATTTAAACAATATTATGAAACATTCCTATAGTTTATTTCACATTTAAGTAAATTTATATTAATGTAAAATATAATTACAAATTGATACATTATATTTGATTGATTATTTACAATGTTCATTTTTGATACTTTTTCTAAATGGGGGCTCAACCATTTACAGGCAATGCAGTTAGCTAGTCATAGATAAAAATTAATTAAATAGGCATAAAAAATTACAACTATATATTTTATGATAGATAACCGCAAAGCCACGAAAAAGTATCCACTAAAGACATACGTTTAATTATAATAGCAAAAATATAAAATCACACAACTATCAATGTAATAATTACCTAAATTAAATTTAAATGTCTATCTATTTAGCTTTAAATTCAATAATAATATACAACATTAATCTAATACTATTATTTAACTTAATCGCTGATTGCGTTATAAGGTCAAATCAATAATTGATAATAATAAAAATAATAATTTAAAGTTTTGAAATTGTTTACTAGGTAATTTGACCTTATAAACAAAATTTACAAGTCTGCAGTCCAAATAAATTTCGTTGTGCTTAATATAGTGTCTGAATGAATTTTTAAAGTAAACAGGCCACTCAATGGAAAGTGGTTAAAAAAGGCTACAGACCAGAAGCATCACACTCATATTGCGGACCTTGAACAACATTTGTCATTTTCTTTTTGAAGAATCCCACGATATAACCCCGTGAAAAACGGTCTCAAGCTGCCTAATTGAACTTTCTCTCAAACCGTTGAATCGTATTTAATTATGATTGTGTTTTTATGAAATTAATATTTTTGGCGGGTCTGTTTGCAAAATATGAAAGTACAAATACTGTTTGATATGTCTAATAAGTTTTAAAAATCATAAGATTGAGAATATACAAAGCTTATATACTACAATCATAAGATTTACAATTTACAAATATATCACATACGATCAGATGTTTGCGTGATTAATACATTGAATGTCAGGTTATTTGACCCTGAATGCTTTTTTTTGCCTATTATAATCAACTACAATGTTTACTTCGTACTCGTAGATATAGCTTTTATCACCTAATAAATTAGTTAATAAGTATTACCTAATTTTGTAGTCTCCTGTGACTCCATTGACATGTAACGTGTTAAATGAAAGTAAGTTTCGACCATTACCATTAATTGAGGTAATTTACAGACCAAAGGCCTGTTTTATAAAAGTATTACAATGGTCATTTTAATATTTTAACAGTAAGATCAACAATGAGTGTTTTAATATAATCTATTGAATGAATCTCTTTTTGTATTTCTCTTTTATTTAATTAAACATTTTAATAAGTCAGTCCCAAAGTGCAGCTCTTACGAAAATGGTTTTTAAATGCTTTTTTTTCTTGCTCTGCCAAGTGTCATTAAGCGTATGACCAGCATTTTGGCAACTGTCAATAGTGATCTACGAGATATTGTCGACTGAGTATATGATTAAATTTATATTTCTTGCTTTTTAGTTTGGTTATTATAACAATAATATTTTTTAAAAACCCTTTAAATTTTGTTTTTCTTCTATATAGAAATGAATGAATTAATAATTAAATTAAATTCAAAACCTACTGACATTATATTTTCTAGACATTTTCTAAGAGGATGATGTTCAAAAACAACAACATTAACAAACACTTCGTGAATCAAAAAAGAAAAGACAGTATTATAGAGTATATAAACATATATAACATTTCTCATTCGTTTGTCTTCAATCGTTGTTTTTCGAAAATAATCAAAACGTCCTACGATTATTAATGCTTTTATTTTTTGTAGTTCAAGTAACGAAAAAATTAATTAATAATTGAAATCTTAAGCTTGTTGGTTGCGGAACATAATTATTTTAACATGGGCTTTAGACAGAAAGATTGTACAATAATAAGAGTCTTCAATGTATGGAATTTTTCATAACTTGTTAACAAGTTGTTTCGAATACTTATGCCAATTCTATATATTTTGTAGTTTACTGTCCGCGTTATCGCTGACCAAATGTTACTTTGTCCTTAGAGTACCTAGACAAAATAGCATTTGATAAATTATTAATAATCCTATTAGAAAGTGAAAGAGGTATTGTAAAAGTATAAGACTGACACAAGCTTTTGTAGTATCATGTCATCACGTTATGTCAATTAAATTTTGTTTGTTTGTTGTTATTGCTTATCGAATATTACTTTGTCCTGTCCTCAAAAGACCCAGTGAGTTATTTCGAGGTTTGTTTCTCGAATAAATGAAACATAAACTAATGTTTTTAAAGGTTAAATTGTATGAAGGTTTTGATTAGTATCACCACCGCAGATTTTAGAAAACATTAACTCCAGAACTTTGTACGTCTCATAGCGGAACCAGTTCGAAAAGTAAATCTCGAAAAAAGCAATACTTGGGATTCAGGTCATTCTTTTGCACTTCAGGGCCGAATGTCACTGTCACCTAGTAGACTAAAAATAAAAACACGAATATAAGAAACTAAATGACAAGTGTTTGTTACAGTTTGTAACTGAAGAGTTGTTGCTGAATATGTATTTAAAAAGCCTTCATAACTCTCTGTTAGTCTTATTAGAAAACGGGTTTGAATTTAAACAAAGTTTTAACAACGTTTAGCAAAAGTCTATTCTTACAAAAATTTGTTTAGTTCTTATATAAAAATTTTAGCATTATATTAAATGGTAGCCTATTTTTCATATTAGCAATAAAATATTTTAACCTCTCGTCTGTGGAATGCCATTACAGGACCCTGAACTTGATTTTCTTTAAATATAATTTTGTATAACTGCAATTAGTTTTATCTATAAAATATATTTCTTTATGTCATTTCTTACACTACACTTGACTTTGAATTGCATTGCAACTGTTCTGTAAGAAATAATATGAGTTACCTAATAAGATAATGACTTTTTACCGTGTCCTGTAACGGGATGCGTCACTGACGAAAGGCTATAATAACCGAGTCTTGTCACAGTATAACCCCGGGGCGCACATCCCTCTGAAGCATAAAGAGCATTATCTTGTTATAATTAGATATTTAATAAATATTTATATTGACTTATAATTTGGTCCAGTTTAGATCCTAAAACTCTGAATTTAATAATTACTTGATTTTAAGTAAATAATATACATTTATTAAATATTCAAGTGTCACAAGATAATGTTTTATGTTTCTACGGGATGCACGTTACTGGTTTAGACATTTAGATAAAGTTAAACCCGTCTTCTAATAAAGCCGTGCATGTTTAGCTTTTTCTTAATTTAGTTTCTTTCATTGATGATTCCATTAACATGAAAAAATAATGAACAGAGAATATATTACATCTAATATGACCCGTTTAAGTCAGACTTAGAGTACAGTTTCATTTGTGCACGTCCTAGGCCCATTGACTAGAGAATATCTACTCGAACCTCCATTCTTTCTGCTAGTCACAGCACCTCTTATAAAGAGCTCTTTAAAAGTCTCTCTAAATTGCCTCGACATACCGCAGTAGATTGCGAAATTGATTGGATAGGACACTATGATAAAGAAATTTGTTATAAGAATAAGTATATTTGCAATATGGTAGTCTAGAATTTCGACAATAGTGCTAGATATGATGTGCAGGATGGTCACCACTGCTACAGGTATTTCCACCATCAGAAAAACAGTTACAACAACGATCAGCATTAGTGTGGTGCAGTTGGAATCCCGAAGTCTTTTGCATTCGGATTTTCTGTTCTCTTTAAAGAGTTTTTGTCGATTTATTTGGGCGGTGCGCATGGCTCTAAACAGCAGAACGTTTAGGACCACTAATGAAGTACAGGGGATTAAATTGACGAAAAGGACTCTAAAGCCGTAATAAGTTATGAAATACGCGTCCAAAGTTAAGGTATGGACCCACGGAGCCATTTCGATCTGGAACAGAAATAAAAGGAGAATTAATTTAGTGAATGTAGAGGTGCAATTCCCTCTGTATTCTTTTATACGGAAAGCCGCTCTATGATTTTTTTTATACTGGCTCAACAAAATGATTACAGTGCTCCTGATTGTAAGTAGTGTAATCCAACAACGAAAACCACTATCAAAGGATGAAAATCTATTGACAGTCTTTGTCGTCATGTCAGCCTACATATAACACGACTGAAGATATCTAGGTATAGGAATTACTACTGTGGAGCAATTGATTACAGGGCCCACAGTCCCGTCTTAGTGCCGATGAGGTCAACTTGGGGTTTTTAGTCGGTAAAAGTCTGGCACATCCCGGTTACCATCCACCATGTGTAGCCAGGACGGTCCAAAGAAGATTTTCCCCAAGTAAAACAAAAAAAAGGTACATGAATTACTAGATGTACACAAGCTGATACTGAAATACGACAGCCCAAAACGAGTCACTGTGACGCTCTTTACACTTGTGTAATGTGGTTACGACCCAGTTCGGGCAATCACCCTATGACCACACGAATGTGTGGGATGTACACACTATGTGTTCGGATGCTGTTGTGTTTGTAAAAGACTTGAAATTTCTGGTTTTTTGTTGATTTATGGCGAAATAAATACATTTTCATTTCACTTGAGAAAATCTCATGCCTGAATGAGTTGGAAGAAAGGGCTCTTTGCACCCATAGCTGTCAGAGCTAATGGTTGTTGCGGCCTAGGGATTATGGACCGGTTTCCTCCTCTCGGGCCCTCAGTTCCCGCCAATGCGCAGAAGTATTCATCTTGGGGTTTTGGGGCACCTCGGCTGCTTATCTCTTCCATATGTAGCCGGGAAGGTTTTATGAGGATTTTCTCTAAGTAAAAAAATACACTCACCCTGCATACGTCTTCGTAATGACCGTGCCAGAATGTAACATGGGGCATATACCTCCGGTCAAAGAACCGCGGCAACTGATGCAGGAAAGCCGCTATGCCGATGTATAGCAGGCATTTCATCACACGCGGCATTGTGCACCTGTGATAATAAACGTAAAATAGTAAACCAATGTGTACAACAGGTTCGGATCTAGAAGAGGTAAGCCAGAGCCCACGCCTCGTTCTCCAAATTCCAGGGGCGGCATTTGTGCATATTACCCACGTACGTAATTACGTACCTCCATAAAATGTTGGCTAAGCAGAACAAGGCTTTGGTTTTGACGTTTCTGGTTTTGAAGTTAACTCAAAAGTCTCATAAGATATCGATACCATGTCTTAAGCTATGCAAGGAATAAGATCGTTCGTGAATATTTCGTTTCTTATGCTATAAATGATATTTGCATTTTCACAAAGTTATTGACCACAAAATATATAAAAAATTCATGTTTCTAGAATCAGTAGGTTAGATTCTACGAGAATATATCAGTAAGGAGATATTTATATATATATCCTTCCGTTTATGTCTTAATTCCATGCATACAAGCAAACATCTTTTCTAGAAACGATACATTCATGTTCTATAGTTTTTAACCCAATTCAGTCACACTTGTTCTTATTACTACCAAAAAAATAGAATTTGATGCCCAACAGTTTAACGAATTTGGTAGACTGTAGACAAAAGAAGCATTAAAAAGTGTGAGAACAAAAAGTAAACTAATTCGTGTTTGCTGCTGAACTCATCACACAAACGTTATGAAATTCAATTGTTTTCCCGGATCGTAGCGGATATTAAAATAGAGCGCTTTGCATTCGCCGAGCCTCATTAATCCGGAGGAGCTGTTCAAAACCGCAGAGATGTTAAAATGTAAGATTATAGAGCCGTTCCAATCCCTCTCATAACGTTCTCATAGCGCGAACATTAAAATACTGTAAAACGCATCTGTGGTTACTAGTTCATAAATCCGATATAAATCTGGTGATTTCGTTTCTGAATCTGACAATGTTACCAGCTCTGTGCTAAGTCTAGTTTGAATTACAGTAATTCGGTAAAAAATTAAGATATAATTGTACTATTTGCATCCATAGATTTTAACTCATGATCCTTTAGAGTCGGTGTACATGATGCGTTACAGCGCAGCAACGCTGTTAAGCAGCAGCGGAACCGATCAGTGTAGTTTGTTATTAAAAATGTATCGGAAAAGACAACGGAGCGGTATCACAACGCGTGCATTCCTCTCCGCTTTGTCTTACGAAACGCAAGATACAGATTCGGTGCAACTTAAATATTTGTTTGTAAAATGACAGAGCGATAGCACTTCTGCCCGGTGCCCCCACTGCTCGCCCTGAGGCCAGCAATGATGCCAAACGAATAGCGATAAAGTGAAATCATTTGAAGTTTTCTTACTAATCATAGTGAGATGTGTTATCTTCCAGGCAGACTTGAGGATGTGTTGCACGAAAGTGCTGAGGACGGTGCGTATGCATTCTTCATACAGCCTGATAAAGAGAAGAAGAGGGAAGAGTGAAGCTCTTTAAGCACACCTCTCCTAGGGATGTTGGCTCAACAAGGCTTTTTGCTCGCAGGGTTGTAGGTGGAATATAGATTCCAGGGACGGCTTGCAGTGAGTTAAGAATCATCTGGGGAATTTTTAACCAGTAGGAGCTTAGAACGCCAGGAACAACAAGCTCTTACGGCTGACCGGACGTTTCTATGCAAGACTATCCTCCAAAACACCAAAAAGGATGTATTGTGAGTTACTGTACTTTACAGCATTGCGTTATATTGTGCTATATTGTTAATGTAGTTGGTAGCGTTATTATTGTCATAACTGAGAAATATTGTTTTGGCTTTTTTTAGTATAGATTGAGTTTATAAATGTGAAACAAGATGTAAGGATTTTAAAATAAAATAGTCTGCTGTAATTGTATAAAGCTGACAACCCCATTTTGATGGGAGATATGTTTAATGTTTATTACTGGCATTTTAAACAATTCTCTGACGTCATTCGCAGATTAATATTTTGTATTTTTACAAAGATGACGGCGCATCGGCTGAGATATGCTTTTAATAATTTACGTACTTATGTAGGCGTTTATTTAAACTACCATAAATCGCCGATGCATTTAGGTTTGTAAACATCACGAGGAAAATAGCCAAGCTTTTAGATGAACCATTCATTTGTTACTAAGAATTGGGAAGGAAACTTAAATCCATGTTGTTGTTAATGTGTGAATTCACCGTTCGATGGATGAGATAGGCCGTTCATGCAATAAAACATTGAAAAAAATGCCTAAACGTGGTTTTGCTTATTAGTTTAACGTTAAATTATTGCTTATTATTGGGGTGACTATACAACATCAGGTAAGTGGATTAATAGGAGTCGCTCTCTAAGTTATAGCTTTTGAGGTTGACTTGGTTGATTTGGTTGTGTCGCTAGTGTTGGTGTAACAAGAAAAGGATTTTTTGTTCACAGATCAGTCAACACACATGAGATATAAAGCAGAAATAACAATCAAAATACAAACATGAAAGATGCGCCTTAAAATAATGGACACATTACGAAAACGATAAATATTATCAATAATGAACTATTACAAGTAGAAAGAAAAACGAAAGACAGATTACATTTAATTAAAAGCTTTGGTTATCTACGCATTACTTAATGTTATGTATGGCTGCTGGTAGGGTTGAGTGACAGATGAATATTTTGAATGACCTGACGGTCCTAGGCAGCGTTTTTAAGAAACATAACTTGTCTTATTTATTTAACTTTTTAAAAAACCGCCTAGTTTATACACCGAATGGCAAACTTAATTATTTGACTACAACACATAATATATTATATTATGTTTAATAAATACAACATTGTTGGTGACCGAAGGCGATAGTTTATTATTTAAAAACATTTCAAATCGTTAATTTACTTGGCTTACAAATCGTTAGAATTGAATCGAAAGAGCAACTACCAGTTTCTTGGCAACTTTTCTTGGTAGAGACAGCTTTCTGAACCGGTGGTAGATTCACTTTACTTTTTCTTGATGATTCGAAAATGCTTGGAAGTAGGCCTATTTGAATAAAGTTATATTTCATTTCATTTCGTACAAAGCTTTTTGACTTACGGCTAGAGGGACAATATAGTAGAAGGGAGGGAGACAGGGGTTCGGCAGTAGTAGTAGGTAGGTATAATGATCGTAATAAAGCATGTATTTCCATTTGTTCATATCCCATTCCTCCTTCCTTCCTTCACCTTCCGTCGTGGTATATGTGAGTCGATATGCCGACGGCGACTGTCAATAAATGCAGTCGCTGCCTTTTTTGGACCATACTTTTCATCGGATGCAGTTTAGTCATTCTGTTAGAGGAGTATAAAATCTGAATTAACTTAGAGACTTAGCTTCGTTCGCTCAAATATTTCTACTGCTGTAGCAGAAATAACTCGGATGTAAAGTTATAATTATTTGGAATAGCCAAATTGCGTATTCCCTGTACAATGACAGTGGCCTCTATAAATGGATGACATGAACCCGCTCTGGAATTTTATGAGCACACAGTTTTATTGTCGGTCGTAACTGATTCCATTCGGTACTGACGTTAGAGTTTTAGAAACTGCTTTTTTGGTTCAGTTCTACTATGGTTCGACCATGATAAACGCAATCCTGCCAATAATTCAAGGATGAGGGAGGGATATACGCGTTTATCTTGGACATAAGAGATGGATTTTCCTAACAAATTTTCAACCCACTAAAGCCACTGATGCATCTCTGCACACCTCGTAAAGGATATAGCGTGACGAAACATTATTGTTTAAAAAAATACTATAGTTGCCGCGTCAAGTCACATTACTATTCTGCCTACACTATCATCCGTCACACTTCTCAGATCCAATTAGGATGCATTGCACAAGTATTTATACAGATAGTTCGGTCCGTCAATATTCTGATGCGAATCAGAGAATAACGTATGTCGGGTAGAAATCGGATCTAGATGACGGATGAGTGTCTAAGCTACCATACAAATAGAACAACTATTCCGGAACGTATCTTCACGGATTCGCATTAGTTACAGAGCGTTTTTAGCTACTGATCTTAAAAAAAAAAACCAATTTAATTTCTGAGCTTTCCAAAGCATAATATACGCTGAAGTTTAAAAGAAGGGATAGTTTCGTAACGATTATTTTGACGAAATATCTCTGAAATAATGGATTATTTTATAACAAAAGGACAGATCGTAAAAGTGTCATTTAATGTAATTTAGGACGTGCCGAATTTTTACAATGGCTTTACTCTTTACGTGGGCAAACTTTTGTCCATTCAAGCGTACGCCGACCATTAAAAGACTTGTCTCAAGTACCTATTCGAGTTTTAGGATATTTTTAGCTAATATATATACTATATCTACGAGATGTATTAACGCAAATGGTTGTAGGTACAAATCACTGCACCTACATCTGCGTTTTTCCAGATTAAGTACGGATTTAGGCATCATATGTCCATGGAAAGCATATTGAGGAAACTCGCATGGCGTCTAATAAAAATGTCACGTGTTTAGTGCCCTGATAACGGCGATCAGCTGCGCTACTGGTCACGTTGGGTATATAAAAGGGTAATCGGTACGGAGAGACATAAAAAAATATTGATAACTAAAAAAGTTTCTTGGTTATATCGCTGCAGTTTTTTTTATTTCGTCAGCAAACTGGCTGACGGCCCATTTGATATTAAGTGCTTCCCACCACAGCTGCTGCACAATAGCAAATTCAAATTCAAAGTATTTAATGCAAAATGCATATTTAAAGCACATCATCGGTACTAAAGTCTTTCAACAGTTTCTCACGTTTCTAAAACCAGGTACAATCTGTTTTTATATATTTAACTTTGTGTTCGAATCTACATTAGTAAAAAGACATAAAAACAGTTTATATTGGCTCACGGGTCAGTCGTTAAAATCAGTATGTATAATTTTAGCTAAACAAACAAATATGTACATAAATATATCTCTGGTTTCGTACACACGGAATATATTTACTGTTCTTTTGAATATTATTTATGATCTTCAGTCGTGGTATGTGAAGCCCGCCATGACAATGATGAGACAATGGATTTTAATCCTTTGATAGTTGCTGTCGATTTTAGACTACACTGTACTTACCTTCATATGCAGTGTTTTTTTTTAAATAAAATGTCAAGGAGTGAAAGGCTATTTGGTTTAAGCGACATTTTTTGGTGATGTAGTAATATATATATTTGCTTGTAAGAAGTCTATTTTATTTATTTTCTCTTATATTTTTGCTCTTGTTTTAGGTATAATATTCTGATTATAGTAACACTATTATATTAGTAGCCGATTTGTTTATTTTATATTATAGCGTATTATATTATTATATGTTAAGTAGGTATATTCTTTTAAAAATATGTTTTTATTTTTTATTATTTTTTATTGTTTTTACTTTTTATTAATTATCCTGATAATATGTAACACGATCGGGGTAACACGCCCTTCATGAAAACCAGCGCCATAGAGTTTCTCTGTGGCATTAAGTTGACGGAGGGCCCATTTCCCCATGTTTAAATGTATAATATTTTCTATTTTCTGTAGGTTTTTTATGTTTCTGAAACTTTATTTTGAGGTGAAATAAATGTATATCATTTGATTCACTGTGAAAGCAAGTAAGTATTACGTGTTTCCATGTTTTTGGAAAATCAATCAGCAAGGCGATAAATTAAGGTAGAAAAGTTTTATTAGGCATCACCGGGTAACCACAAATAGTTCTATATGTAAGTATTATCTATGGTTACATGTTCATGGAATTTCAAACATTCCAAGTGATCCATAATATATCTATGATTTGTATAACATAATAGCCAAGTCGATTAGCCCCGAATCCGATGGTCGTGGGCGAGGTATTCGGAGAATTCGAAACGTATTCCAGATATCCTTGTATGTAAATATGTACATAGCGAAATTGGTCGTATAAATTCAATTATATCTATATATTTTTCAAGAGGAATGCGTTTGGTTTTATTAGTTTTATTCCAAACCGAAGATTAAATTAATACCTGCGGTGTTAAACTATGAGTGAGATTGTATCGAGGCGTGAAATACTTTTTGTTTTAAGCGACATTATTTTGGCGATATTGAATACATACATATAATATAAAACCTATCGGACCTATGAAGGCGTCATCCGGTATCAATATTCGATTATATTTACGTTATACTTTTTATTAAAGAGTAAAGAAAAAATAAATAGATATATTTACATTTAATGAGAAAACTTACATAGTAACACTGGGCACACGTGTAGCTGGTAAATAAAGAAAAAAGATAGCAAAGTATCGTGCTAGTAGTTAATGATGTCATAGAGGTCATGACCCCGTAGATCTCAAGCGCCGTTTTTCAGTAAAATCGTTTGATTTGTTTTTACACTGATTTTCGTAAATAAACAGAGTTTAGACCGCATGTAAGATAATGCAATTTCTTAACTTTTATATCCCATTTCTTTTTTATGTTCATGAATATATTATTCATATATTATCTACTGATATATTTTGGTAATGCCATTGTAACATCATTATGCCTATTGCCATATTGCCTTTTGGGTCAGACAGAATATTTATTACACTCGGTACATGTATCAAAGTCATCAATTTTTTTTATAATGCCCATAGCCCTTCCCTCTTCGATTTATTTTATAAGATACCATCTCTTTTCTACGCCTTCGTTCCCATAGAATTCCCATTTCAGTGCATGGAATCCCAGAACCATGAGAAGAACTCCAGATTTTTTTTATCTTGACTTATCATAGTGACCGTACCACGTTTGATGGTAAACATGGTGCGGTGATTATGCCAACCTGCACAAGTTCACGCTTCGTTTAAAAAACCCAATATCATAGGTATAGTAGTACGTAGAAACATGCTCGCTGGAATACCATTGCAGAGCCCAACGATACGGCAAAAGTAAAAGTTGGAGAATTGCTTAGCCCTAGATGGGATAAGAGATATCGTATAGCTGTCATTTCGTAAACGCTCGCGCTTGGTTCTTTTATGCAAAGGAGAGGATGAGGCAAAGTCAAATAACTCTTTAGAATATTTGCCGTGGTACAGACGGTAGATAACGCAAATGAGGGAATATCTCTGAGCAACTGGAGCGGTTAAAGATGATTAGTAACATCAGGATCATTCATAATGCGGATAACCCTCTGCTGCAACTTTCCAGGGTGTCAAGTATGTACTGAGCCGAACCATCCCAGAGATACGAACTATATTCCACGCAGGGCCTGACCTGGGCCTTATAATAGGAACAGTTGATCTGGCGTGAAAAAATCATGATAATGTACTCACCAGGTTCTAGCTACTGGGGCGTGGCAGACGTAAATATACCTCTGGACGGCCAAGGCTAAAGTCAACCATATGCTTGCCGTGTGGAACATTGCTGGTATGACCTGGAAACAATGTAAGAATTTTTAGGAGACTTGAACAAGGTATGGACTATGAATGTAAATAAATTAAGACATCTTAATCTTTCGCGTTTTCAATCATAATAAAAGTAATTTAATTCGCGCATAAGACACGTCAAATTGTTAAATTAGTATTATAACGTGTAAATGAACTGTTGAAATTACTATAAAGATCGAGATTTTTGAGTCTTATTATTGAGAGAAAAGGGCACTGTAAGGGAGCCGGCCCCGGTGTGCCAAATTTCTACAGAATAAAGCCTTCAGGGTATCCCTTAGCTCCTGGCCCGGATCGGACCTGGAGATTCGTATCCATCCTAAAAGTTCGAAGTAGGGAGTTTACTTGAAGTGGGTCGTGACTGTAGTAACCAAATGCAAAGACCATCATAATGCCTCCCTTCGGCTTGTCTCGTTTCGGGATCAGCTTGTCTATTTTCAGTTAAAATTAAATAAATTTTGAGACTTGTTTGCTATCAATCATCACGCCGAATCTCTATTAGGGACAGCAGAGAGAATGGAACGCCATTTCTATAAATATTTGAAAACCTCTTTCGATTTTTTAAGATTTATTAATCCCTTCAAGCACTATCGCCGATACTGTAAATTCTGGACCTTAACCTTCATCAGAACTCTCTTTATTTGGTCTTTATAGGTAAGTCTCGATAGACTACCACTCGGTTTCTACTGCCACTTACATTTTTATTGTATATTTTTCCGTTATTCTATAGATACTGTAATAGATACGTATATAAAGAGGTCGTCGAATGAGATTGCTTTATCTGTGAAGCGAATGAGGGTTGGCCGATAAATAAAATATGCATATTTTTGACATAGAAAGAAAAAAGGAAGGTCTGTTTTGTTTTAAATTTTAGAGAGATTTTTCTAGGGATTATGGTTTGGAGAACAGACAAGGAATTACACGTTTTAAGGAATAATAAATAATTTTATCACAATCACGTAATAGTACCGTGCGTCTTTAACTTTCTAAATTCTACTTATAATTATATTTAAGGTCAATTACACATCTTGACTTAGTCCCAAACTAAGCTTTGACTTGAACTATAGGTACTAGATAAAGATACACATGTTTAAATACATATACACAAGCATGACTCGCGATAAACTAATCTGCTCATCACAGAAAAGTTTGCTGATATCGAGACTTGAATCCTCAAGACCTTAACCGTCAACTTAAATCTCGTCTACTAATATAATATTGTCCAGTCCCGCAGAAATTTCTAAGTGACATCTTGTGTTTGTTAAGATAAAAATACTAAGAACTGAAACTCGCCAGATGTTTATCAAGGAATTATTTCCTCGAATGAAAGTGGTTTAGTTCCTTCCAGGAAATTGTTCACTCCACGCAAGCTGCAGCAATGACGTAAGATAAGTTAGCGTGTGCTTTAACAAAGTTTTATAAAAACTTACACCCAGGCTTTGCACTCTATGTTTTTTTCGTAGATTATTTATTTATTTATTAATAAAGCGGGTGTTATTTTTATGCAAACCCATCCCGTGTAGTAGTCACGAAAACTGACACGAAATGTCAAACTTAGACTTTCAATGCTGCGTTAAAATCGTCCTTTTTTACTTGGGAAAATCTTATAGGTTCTTCCTAGCCACACACGGGGGTGGCAACCAAGGTGTGCTAAATTTGAATCAGGTAAAAACCCCACAATGACAACGTTTGCGAATTAACGTGGAATGCGGGTCCTGCACTCCACCGTCCTACTTTATTGGTACCAGATAGGGAAAGTAACTAAAATAAGATATCAAATAAAGTTTTGTTGGATCTATACTTACATATATAAATATACCACGACTGAAGGTCTCTAGGTATATGCGTTACTGGACGTACACAAGCTGATCCTGAAACGCGACAGGTCGAAGCCAGTCACTATGACGGTCATTACACTTGTATACTGTGATCAGGATCCAGTTCAGGCAATGACCCTTTTCATTGTAACCCTAGGCAAAATCCTGCATAGAACCATCAGGGTCGCTGTTAGGGCAGCGATTCTGATGTGTCAGACTCCTACTGAGTAAAAACCCGCGGGGTGTCCTTCTGATCATTCCATTCAGGCCTGAGGATTGCAATTCGTCCAGAAGCCCGCGGAGCAAACAGCCTTGTGAAGGCTTGTTCGCTGGGAGGGAGCAGGAGTAAAGGACACCTACACCTCCGGAACATCTCTCAGGTGGCGCGCCAAGCACTGCGCGCCGCCTCCTTCTTATCCGGGCAGCAGCATCCCTCAAGTCTACTACTCGGTGTGCATTCTACGTATGAACAAACATATTATTGATAATAGAAGGTATGTTTAATTAAAATGGCTGAAATTAAATTAACGAAGTAGAAATGAATCCATTGTAATTGGCGTATTAAGAAGCGTTCAGCAGTTTGTAAGCATTCACTGACCCAAACTGGAGACAGTAGTGATGTAATATTTAAGATATTCGGATATTCAAGACTAAGAATTTCGGTTTAGGTATTTTTTTCTTTATCTATTATAACGCCGATTCCTTACTGGGTTAGGTGGAATAAATGGAGTGCTACCTATTTCTATCTCTGCCAGTCTCATTTGCTTCATTCGTATTCGTTTTATTTAATTTATTTACGAGTGAAACAGTTCTTGCAAGTCTATCTCTCATTGTTTTTGATTGTAATTAAAGTCTTCTATTACAAATATTACAGATGTAATCTTGTGGGCTTGTTATCAGCAATAGATTTTACCTATTATTTCCTTCACACACTCTTACCGATTTTGTGTACTCCTGACCTTTCTTCCAACAAGATTATTTTTATTTATTCGACCTGGGTAAGTCTTGGCCAACGTTGACTCTTACTTTCACTCAAATCCTTTACGTGTTCGAACTAACGAAGTATTTCCTTGTATATGCTGGCGGAGACACTTTAAAATATAAAAGAATATACAAGTATATATATACATACAGGGTGACAGGAAATGCGATACATTCCTTGATAGAAGTTGAAGTACAGCTTATTTGCAGTTTGTTTGCAGTGTGTATAGAATAGCACGCCCCTCTTCTTGCCGAGGTGTCGTAAAAGGCGACTAAGGTATCTCTTTAACACCGCAATTCAACCAGGAGTTCAGAGAAGGAAAACTCGACCAAACCTGCATCCCGTTCCCTCCCGATCGTACTGGTTCTCCATTCCATCGGGCAAGAGGGAGCTCGGACGAGAGAGTGCTTTTCTGGCTGCGTGTTCAGTTATGCACTTAAATATCTCCTGCGCAATTGGCTGTTTCCGAAAACTGAACTTTGATTTTCTTAATCGGTGTTGAAACAGTCGCCGTGGCCGAATCCGGCTAGGACATCATCATTTGCAGTCATTGAAGTCATATGACACCATGTCCGAAACTTGTTCATTTCTGAGTTATTCAAGATTTAAGTTTTTTTTTTAAAACTCCAGCTATTATGTTGAAATGTGCTCTTGTAGTGACGAATAGAAAACAATGTTTTTGTTTTTGCTGTATTCGTATAGCTAAAAAATAATAATCTCATTTTAAATTAAAATTTGTAAGAAAGAATCGTCATTACTTAAGTAAAAGCTAAAAAACCAAGTATCATTTTTGCTAAAAAAATGTTTTAGGTAAATAAACGAAGAATTTCTAAAAATTCGCAAAAAATAAAAATTAAAATATGTATGGAATGTTTTTTGCCGATATAAGGAGTTCTTTCGTATTTAAAAATAGTATAAGTAATAAGTAAGTATAAGTAGGCTTAGGGAGACGAACACGGGTATACGTAACATCCCTAATCCAAACCCAGGTAATAACAACAAAGCTTCGAGAACTCGAGAGTTTGAACAATGGAAATGTGAATTTTTACGATTGCTGTTTTTATTTGACCAAGAACACGTATATTAAAAAGATCCTAATTGCATTTTTCATTGTACCTCCAATATTATTTGGTTCTCATGGAATGGTGACCGGGGTACCCGAAAACTTTACCCGAGGTACCCGAGGTAGACCCATTGCGGGTTGGGCCGATGACATTTATAAGATCATAGTTATTGATGTTAAAACTTGGGCGCGAGCGGCACAGATAAGATCTTTGTGGCATAATGTTTTGAGGTGGTAAGTCGATTGTCCGAATTGGGTCTTGATCACAGCACACAAGGGTAAAGACCGCCATAGTGACTCGCTTCGGTCTATCGCTTCGGTCTATCGCTTTTCGGGAGTAGTTACATTTCAGTACACCAAAGGTTTACCTAATTTTCTAAGTTAATTAGTAACTTTTATACTATTTTCTCTCCATATTACTGATATACATTTAAAAGGCAAAAAAGGCATTTTAAAGGCAATCATTTATTGCTTATCTTTTATCGTAATAATTTAGTAATTTATTTAGGTTATTTGTTACCTTCCTCGCATTTTACTTAGCATGAACTAACAGGCTTTTGATATTCACACTTCACCCTTTAGGGGTGAGGAGAGGTATATTAACAGCTGCAACCACTTTGCGCTTATATGTATTGCCCAACGTGAACAGTAGCACAGCTGATCGGCCGATAGATAAGATGGAACAAATTCGTGTCCCGAAAGTCTTTTGAGAACACCGGGACAGAGATTCGAAACAAGACAAATTCCAGTTCAAAATGGTACGCATGGTCCCATTAAGTGTGCCACATGGAATCTTGTTGTTATGTGGCAGCCTCTAATTTTAGCGTCCAATTTACGAAACCTTAATTACCTTAACGTGAGCTACAGGGTTACCGAAATTACAATTTTGTAATTTTCCGTCTCAAAAATGCTCTGAATTTAACTCAAAGCTGGACCGTAAGCGAGTTTCCAATTTGTACGGTCGCGCAGTTTAATGTGTTCAAAGAAGTAATGACAGGCTTGTGCCAGATCGTAGAATGCGATGAATAAAAAAAACCGGGCCAGTGCGGGTTGGACTTGGGCATCAAAGGTTCTGTAGAAATAAACTATGAAAGTAGTGAACATTGCTTTAACGAAAGTAACATTTTTCACCTTACCTAATTCAAGAAATACCATTTTTTTTTTCGGTAAATAGGCTGACTGCACTGCTGATAGTCGATGGTTATCGCCATTAATGGATAATTTCAACACAAGGAGCGTTGTTATTACGTGGCCGAGCTAGAAAGATGTTATTCAGTACTTTTTAAAAAATTCCAAGCTATTATTTGAGAAAATCCTATAAAAACTCATATTCTATCTATGATAGACTAGTTGTGATGCTGCATTTATACCAGGCCATTAAATGAGCCATTTTATTAAGCCAAGCCATTACCCGGCATAACTTTCAATCCATTATTAATGACGATTGTCATCGTCAATACACTCGGAAATACTTGTATACTGAACTCTTTGAGCCAACTGTCTTTTTCAAATGTCTCATCAAATCATCAGGTATCACGTTCGTAGTGAAGGTTATAAGTCAATAGCTAAATCTTCCTGCGATCCCGTGTTGTGTCCTTCAAAACAAAAAAGTTTGGTACTCCATTTTTCTGATCTTAACCTGTTAGTTCCGTCTCTGCCGGTCTGAGATTCTGTTTTCCGGAATCTTGACTTCAAGTGTAAATCTAGGAAGCTTCTATTGGGATCCCCTCTGCATATGTTCGAAGTTGGCTACTTTTTGTCACATGAAAGTTGACATCAATTCTCTCATGCTATGGATTATTGCTAGGGTCTTGGCGTTTGTGATAATTTTAGTCCAGGTAACCCTAAATAAATTTCAGCAGCCATTATATATTCGTTTCAGGCCCACATTAACCGGATAAGCAAAGAAAACATGGCGCCTGAAGATTATATTTACATTGAGTCGAGTTTCAAGTCAATATTGATTGAAGACGACTGACTCCTGATATCCGACACTGAGGTACAAACAACTCGGATAATCTGGCGTGATTTAGATTGTTTGCTGTTGTAAGCGGATAATGTGGACCTTCTTCTCTAGATAAGTATTTTTCTGCCTTTCGTAACAGTTTCTATAGACTTATTGTTAGCTATAATTAAGATTTATTTTGGAACGATCACTTGATCGCTTATCTTTGTCTTTTAAACTCTTTTTCTTAAGAACGCATTGAGGTAGTAATATACCCGTTAGATATTTTTTACTATCTTCTGTTGTTCCCTTTTTTGTAGCATTATAATCACAAAAATAGAGTTACTTTTTGTAAAAAAAATTACTAGTTTTGTAATACTTTGTTGAAAATTCACACTTGGCCAAAACTACGACTTGGTAAATTTTATTTATAAATAAAATATCTTGTAGTTTAGATCCATTTATCGACAACACACACGACTTTTTTTTTTTTGGTTAATGTCTTTATATGGTGGCTTAGATTAGGTTCCTAAGAAACCGCTTAGTGACCATCAACAAAGGGAGGTGACGTGCTCTTTTGGTGTAAATCGTGACGTATTGGGGAAGGTAACACTTTCAGCTGAGATTATGCTTCTAAGGGAGATGCGTGAACCAAAAATAATTAAGGAGCTGTAGTCCTGTCTATGCACAGACGTTGTTACTTGAAGGTTTTTAGCCGGCACAAGTCCAGCCTCCCGGTCACCACTGTCTATATGCGACCGATATAGTTCTATGAGGATTTCTTTAAGTAAAAAAATCTTTTGTAGTTCAGAATCCTTACTTATTGTCCCAGTTAAAAAAAAAACGCTGTGTATTAGGTATATTTTTTATGGAATTAATCTTTATTACTGTTAGATATAATATCCATACAAGGAGGTAGCTTACTTGAATGCTGGTTGACTGCCTGCCGATTAATCCAATATGCTGTCATTAAAACCACTCTACCGTGTAACAATTTACGCCCCCAACACACGATAAGTTGGCATAATAACGTTATAACCAGGATAACTATCGACCTTAACTTTATTATCCTATCAATCATTACTGTAGAATAATCTTTCACATTTTAGTTCAGACACTGACCAAGCTTTATCTCCGGTTTTGCTCGACAAGACAAGATCAAACATGTTTCATGTTTTTAGTTAATAAATAATATTAATGCTAATGTATCACTGCTTACCCTGAAAGGGATAAAGCGTTATTATGTATTATGATAATTAAAAGCATGTATTAACACTGGCAGTCTTTATAAATCGGCTTAGTAATTTCATCATGAAACGCTTAAATAAATCGAAAAATACATGCCGCTCTCCTCCAAATGTTAATGTAGGATGACATTTTTTCTTTTTAATGTGGTGCCTAACATTATCAGTAATTTTTTAATAAAAATCTTATCAAAATACATTAGTATATCATTATATTGATAGTAGAGATGCCGAATGATATAAGTATGGTAAATTGATGATCTCGGACGGGACAAAACAATGCGCGATCCATTGGCGCGCTCTATAAAACAACCGAATTTGTGATTACCAAAATACACACCCATGTCATTTGATCTTTTTTATATAACTTGCGAGGAAAAAAAATTTAGAATATGTAATGAATTATAATATTAGCTTATAATTATTGTAACAATTAGTGAAATACATATTCCAGTTTGGTGGCATTCTGAGTGGGGTAATGTTATTATAGCACTCACGCGTAATGAAGATAGCTATAGGCCCTAAAGATATGTGATAATATATCCGATACGAGCAATTATAATTAAAAATAAATTATTAACACTCGATGCCCATCAGTCGCAAGTAGATATCAATTCGACTTACTTCGTTCATATAATTCCATGCTTGACACGCTCTCACGGGGCTGAGGGGCTTGTAGTGGTTTCCGAACGTGTACATGTAGAAGAGCCAGGGCGCAGGGAACAGCATCGTGAACATGTCGCAAAGCGCCATCGCCATCAACACCACATTGGTGGGCGTCCTCATGTGGCGCCGCGATAGCACCACCACGATCAGCGTGTTTGCTATGATGGTGGTGCCAAGCAGGAACGGGGCGATGTATCTGTTGAGAATGTTTTTTTTTAAACTAGCTCTATAAAATCACCACACTTCACCTGATGAGTGAAAGTACAACGTAGCTCAAAACGGCATCGACCACCAATAGACGAAGATCCAGTGAAAGTCGCCTTTATTATACCGCCCACATATCGTCCCCTTAGTGCTTATTTGTTCTACCAACGGTAAATTTTATAGTGGATAATATTTTTTCTCTATTTTAAATACAAAGTAGTCGTACCAATAGTTATTCTAAATAAACTGCTCTTTTTTATTTTCCCTCATCCGGTCATGTTTTGCATGCATGTGACATTGCCTTTAGCATAACCATACTCGTGTCGTCTAATACATCATTCAGGATAGCTGCTTCACTGGCCAGTTTAACTATACTGCATGATACACTGATATTGCAAACCTTTATTCACCTGCTACACCGCACACGAGTGTGGTAATAGTTATTATATCGTCCGCCAATGATTTGCCTCACATAGAAGCATAAAAAGAATTATCTTGTTATATTTTGGCAGTTAATACATATATCGACTTAAAATCGGGTAATTACAAAATAGTAGCCTTTGGATCCAAATCGGACAGAATTTTAAATCAATAAATATATTAAAAGTCAAAGTATTACCAGATAATGCTTTTTTTGCTTCTATGAGTTGCACACCACTGTCGTCTGCATACTATGGTCGCGCCACAAGTGAAAAAGCAAGATAGAGCCTGATGTCACCAGAGTCGAGAGGATCGTAAGGCCATTTTAAACGCCGCAAATACTAAGTACAGTACATTTATCCACATATTCTATTGGCGTCACCACAAAGATTTATTTAAAGGACTTTTATACTTTTCCTTGCAACTATAACAAAAATCATGCTTCATAATTTTTAAAATTGGATGTGTATAAATTAGGGCCTATATTGCCTATTTTTTTTTTGTAGAGCATATTTATTGAAAACTTTTATTTTTAAGTATTGAGGTATTTTGGACAAAAGCATTGTGTAACTTCCCGAACACTACCTAATTAAGTTGGATTCGACGATTGACCTCATTTTCTGTGATTTGAACGCTTCTCTGTCTTTTAAAATCTATCTGATCGACTGAGTCCATGAAAAGCGCTTTAAGGGATAAATCGAATCATTAGAGCTTGATTTTGACTGTCAGACACGTAAAAATGGGATGTGACAAATTGATCTAAATTATTCAACGATGGATTTCAAAAGCTCTCACTTCGAACTTAAAGAATAATAATAGAAACTGCGAAGCAAGTGTTGGATGTAAGTTAATTATAATGCTAAGTGACCCGGATCGAAACGATTCGTTTGACAGCGAGTGATAAGGGTCCTACAGACTTTCTGACTCGTGAATGGATGAGATACGGGTTATTTAAACGATTTAAAAAGTTACACTTTATCTTTCCTTTGCCTCCAGACTTTGAAGTTTGAAATAAAGGGCATGACCTTATGGTAAATGTAAAAAAAATGTTTTCCTTTTCATCCTAGAAACAGTGGCTATTACTATATAATAATAGACCACAGCATGTTGCTGAACGCGAGCTGCTTCCAATCAGTCGCTCTGGAAAACTTTTAGCAGTTGTGCAATTGAAAGTGTTCCCAAGAGCTACTTTCTCTAGTTTCACCAACACATTTCATCACAAAACCACTAGACACCGTGCCGGATATCATCCGTATGTAGTGGACATTCCTTATATCAGCACTATAAGATTCGCTTGTACATTCATCATGCGAAAAACTATGGAGTGGAATATGCTTCAGGCGATCATACTTCCATAGGACTTGGTAGCTTTTATGAGAATAATGAATAGCCATTTGTTGAGCGGACGCAGTAAGACTTATTTCTACATTCCACCAGGTGTGATAGACTACCGTGGCACTTAGGGTAAAAATTGGGGGCAACTCTTTTTCCTCGAGACAGTGCCCACAAGAGCGCAGCACTGCGAGGCTGTGCAGCATTGATTACAGGGCCCACAGTCCTCGTCAAATCGCCGAAGTAGTCACCTTGAGGTTTTTAGTCGGTAGAAGTCCGACACACCTCGGTCACGAACTCTGTACAGCTGGGAGTGGGTGTGTTTGTGTCTATGTCTCTATCTCTCTCTCTCTGCGTGTCTGTGCGTATGTATGTGTTTGTGTGCGTGTGTGTGAGGTTAAGCGTCCACCTGTAAAATATAAAATAAACAAAAGTGGACTGTCTGTAATTATAACATTGCTTGTAATCTACAAAGATATCCCAATTCCCAGTTTATTAACACTTAGTATAATTAAGTAATTAATAATTAAATATTACGGTTTCCGCCTTAAAACAATTTAGGCGAATTATTAAATAAAGGTTAATGAAAATGTTGTTTAAATTAATAGGAGTTTTTATGCGGGAGCGTGAAGAAGAAAAAGTTAAAATATCCAAGAAAAATCATCATATATCTATTTACATAAAAAACGTCTGCTCTTTTTCATACTGCGTATCGGTACAGCAGTCTATTAGTTTATTTTTTCTGGGTTAAAATGTATTTAACTTATCTATAGACAAATAACAAGTTATCATCCAATGAGTCGAAGTCTGTGAAACATGTTTACCGTAAAAGCAATAAAGGGTTATGATGCTTATTATTGGAATGAAACTAATCCCATTAACCCTAACACGATACCTCTGAGCGAATTAAGAGTACAATGAACATTTTCACGTTATTACGGCAAAGGGCTTCTAATTCCCTTTATATTAGCGCGCTCTTGGAGCTGATATTATGATAGCTACATAAATAAGGTTGGAGTATAAACTAAGGCTTCCATTATATGAGTTTCGAGTTTCAAGGCTCGAAAATTCGAAAACCTTGAGGATAATTTTCTATTATCAGGTTCAAAATTGAAATCCTAATAAATAATTAGTTTTATACAATTAGCTGTGTTGGCCCAGTGGATAATGATTTGGCTTCCATGCGCGGCAACGTACAAATTTAGGCACCACGTGCTCACCTGTGGAGAAAAACATCGTGAGGAAACCCTCATGACATCTAATAGAAATGCTATGTGTAAATGCCTTTAGAACGGCGTTTATCTACGTTGCTGGTTAAGTTGGGCGCCATGATATAAGCGGTAACTTGATATAACCACAAATGTATCTCTGTTCACGCCGTAAGGGATATAGCGTGGCAATATATTATTATTATTAGACATCCAGCTATTTATTTACAATTAGAGGACCCGGGACGTCAACGCATGAGTGTTTTTTTTATTTATAAAAGTTTCTAAGATATTTTTTAATCTGCGAAGAATCAATACTGTGTAGCTCAAAATAGAATCACAAAACATTCCTTAGATTTGAATCGCATTTTAAAATTTACAAATGATTATTGTGCGATATCTTTTGTGCTATTCGGAGATTCTTATTGTTCTTCCATCTTCTAGAATTGTGTAATACATTAGTTTCTTGTAACCTTTATGGTTTAGTCTACACAGGTTTTGTAATTACCTAACAAATGTCATTTCGTTAGAAATATCGATATTATTAGGGAGTATAGTATAAATGTAATATTATTTGGATTACATAACTTAAATTATGGTGAAAACTGTATTAATCCTTGGTACAGTTTAGAAGCTATAAATGCACAGTCAGAAATAGCGACTTCCATTATTATTTATATTATGTAGAAATATACCAACTATTATATAATTGATAAATTTTTATTAAGTCTGGTTATAAAAGGGATTACATTGCACTTGACGGGACATACAGTATTGTGCAAGAATGGTAGCGATCGCCACAAGATGAGAATCCATTGGCGGTTGACGTCGGCATACCGGTCCACAAGTGCAACGCTAGAAGGCTTCTAAGTATATGAAGGTACTATTAAAATCCAATAGGCTCTCGTTCTTCGTTCTAAATCTCGAAATTTCGGTCCCGGCCCTCGAATTATGGTTGGAACTAGAAGCCCTAATGTAAATACGACGTTGCGTTCGTAAATCTCGGAATTAAGGTCTCTACTTTGTCTTTTACAGCGGATGAAGGGAGGTTTTTATTTAGTTAATTGTAGAAGTTTACCAGAGAGGAATCATTTAGGGGCCGACATTTATTATTTGTGTAGTTGATATTTCGTGGTCAACAATTTATAGACAAAGAATAATGTTACCTTTCTAAAATGTGTACATCCTGATTCAAAAATGCTCCTAAAACTTAACAAACGCTTTAAAACAATTTAATAAAGCTTGAGATGGTAGGGTGATTGCCGGAACAGGCTCGTGACCATAGAACATAAATATAACCTTGGGCCTTTCGTGTATCTACCTATGTTCGTCAAGTTGTTTATATTGTATATCTAGAGACAATTACTCGTTATACCATATATGATATTGCCTCATTAAGCATTTTCCATCACCTGTATCATTACAACTATTCTGAAGAGATATTTAACTTTCTTTCACCCTCCACCATATAAATGATTACGCGTAAGGGCTTACGGAGTCACGACTATGCGGTAGCTCACATTCCGGCTGGGACAAAGAGAGATTCTTTAGCTCTCACTTTTACCGAGTCATTGGGCTATGGTATGGTGTGTTCCCACCGTCCTATGATATGGAGTGTTTCTGATGAAGCATGGAGAGGTATTTGTGCAGATCGGCATGGTTGTTGCGACCATCGATAGGTTTTTACTGGTGATAGTCTATGCCCTTTTTGGACTACGCCATGTTTACTATCAAGCTTGGTTACTATACCGAGTTATTATAATAAATAAAAATTAAAAAAAAAAACACATTTGGCGATACTTTGCGACCTGGCAGCCATTGCCGATCTACAACAGTCAAAATTCGACTCGTATTCTAAATAGTAAAATAAGTTTACTCACCCATACATAGGTTCGGCATATTTGATAGGAAATTCGCACGTCACGTTCAAATAAACATGTGAATTATTCGATGAACAATAATCGTCTGTTGTGAAATTCGAATAGTGCAGTTCAGTTTGGTTATCGATTAGGCTATAATTGAGTGTTGGAGCAGGCAGGAGTCTCGAGTTGTTGTATTCGTTATACAGGATGTCTTCGGAAGCCATTTTGATTCTCGTTATGTTACGTTTGATAATGACATTTTTAGCTTTTCCAAGCAAAGGCTGCAGAAGAGTTCAGCTTTCCTTTCCTGGGGACAAAGAAAAAACAAACATTAAATTAAAAATCTTAACTACTCCGTGACCAAAACAGAGATGGGCAAAATATAATCTGGTTAATGATGAACGATTACAAAATGTAGTCGTAATTTTAATTTTTTTGGTCTGTAATCATGATTAAAACCATTTAAAACATTAAGAAATGATAAATGTGTATACAATCTGGGATTTTGTAGTGTTTAAAACATAAATGAGCAAAATGAAGTCATATTAATGGTGAAAAATGTAATCGTTAATCATTTTTATTAATCTGATTACACTTTGCCCATCTATGGACCAAAACAAAGAGACATGTGTGACATTGTGAACAGTTTACTACCAGATGATGATGCCGTATCTGGTTCCGGTTACTTTGTTATTGTAATATCAATGAAATTACAAGATATTAAAATACCGATTCATTAGCGCAAAACAAGTTTTTACATTTCTTTAAGAATTATTAAAGATCTGAATATCTTCAAGCTAATGGATAGATTTTTATTTAACCATGCCATTTTTGAGTCTTACTCATATCAAAAAATGCTACAGAATTAAATAAAAGTATAATAATAATAATTCGTTACGCTATATATCAGGGTGAGCAGAGCAACATTAGTTCCTGTAGCCATTTGGTGCTTATATTTCGCGCCCAACGTGACCAGTAGCGCAGCTAATCACCGTTCTCGGAGTACTTACACATGCCATTTTTATTCTATGTAGGTTTCCGCAACGTCGTTGTTGTGTCAACACGCAGAAAATAGGAAGGGAATAATAGAATACACAGATACATAGTTCTAGAGACTATTTCAAAGAATTATATGTACATAATTATACATACGTAAGTCTACACACATACCATATACATTAATTTTATTTTAATTTATAGATACATTTACAACAAATGCATAAACAGTAAAAAACAAAAACAAATAAATTTAGACTACTAAATATTAGAGACATCTAGTTCTTACAGAGTATGTTGCTCATTCAACAGGAAAATCTTAATTTTTGTTGTATAGGTATATATAAACTGAAAGATGAACGTGGATAATTGACTTGTAATAATAAGCCAATTCGTGTATTTTTGCGTGTTATTCACGGTGGAAATCATACAATGATTGTATTGATTATACACAGAATAGATTCAGCGTCATTATTTATTCAGTAAGAATGTCAATTGCATGAAATTAGGTCACAATTCGCAAATAGAATAGACAATATCGTTAATTATTGAACCGATTGAGAGATATCGCTTAAAGTGTTCAGTTTGGCGTAGTTTGTTAGGACGGTTACACATTACGTCTGTACCGAATCCGTGCAAATGTGAGTCTAAAATAGTAGGATTGAATCCAAATTACAAAAAAAAAAAAGTTGTAATTTTTTCGAGTTTCGCAGTTTGTAGGCACAGCGACATTCCGCTGAAATCTTCCATCAGTAACAATATATTTTATAAATATCCGCAGATGGAAACACGGCCTTATAATGAAATGGCATAATTGTCCGTTATTAACAACATCTTCCCGATTATAATTATGATTAATAACAAACGTATTAAATTAAACGATCTGCATCCATCGACGGCGTTATCTTTCATCGAATTTAATTAACGCGGAGCTAATGCTTCAATGAATTAATTTAATTAATTAAATTGTACAGACGCGACTCGGTTCGGCTTTATGATGAATGTTTGTGTATAATTTAAGTTTATCAATATCTTTAGGGACGTGGGTGTTGAAATTAATTAATTAATGCCGTTAGTTTATTAGGAAACGTTAATGTTATAACTTAATACAGACATCTCTATCATTATCAAGCTGTTACGGGGTCAAATTCCCTTGTTTTAGGATATTAAATAACTCACTGGGCCGCACACTTGAGGGAGTGTGTCGTCCAACAAGGGTGTGAGCCGCGCGATGTGTTCCCACGTGCCGCTCTACAACAAAGATGTATGAGAGGGGTGGCTCTTTACACCACTCCTCCTTTTTGGGAGTCGAAGCTGCTCGCGTCCGTAGACTTTACCCTAGTTTCCCTACACGTGACTCCTGGGTGGTGCTAAACGAGCAGCAGCGAGGTGGTAGGGCGTCGGTGCCCGTCTGGATCGCGACCACAGTGCACGGGTGTAAAGCCCGCCATAGTGACCAGTTTCGGCTTGTCGCGTTTCGGGATCAGCTTATGTATATGCTCATATACCTAGAGACCTTCAGTCGTGGTATATGTGGGCCGACATGACATGTTGACTATCAATGAATTTTCACCCTTTGATAGTCGCTTTCGTTTTTGGACTACATTGCACTTACCATCAGGTATTCTGTAGTCACTATGTCGAGCCAGGGTAAAAAAAAAACTCCTCCCCAAACGAGTAGAGACCTACTTAAGGCAGCTCGCCTTGCCGGTCATCAAGGATGAGACCCCATTCGTACCCTCAAAGACGGTAGGTGGAAGGTGGAATACCTCGGGGGTTTTAGTCGGTGCAAGTCTGACACTCCGGGGTGCAGCTATCACCCCCCCCCCCAGGTCCGTTACGGATTTCCCCCGTGAACATATACAGTATCGGCGTGGTTTGGGTGACTTGCCTAGACGACGTCGCCACGAGAATGCTGCAACGTCGAGTAGAGGTAGGTTAGATGAGATCTTCAGGTCCACCTAGCCTAGCCCTTCCCGCGTCTCCCGATGATTCAAATGTCTGGAGTCAGGGCACGTTGGTCAGGCGTGTAGGTCCGCTTTTAACCACAGCAGCCTATATTATCGGTGTGTTCAGCTGGGGCCTAAAGCCCAAGATTGCAAGGCGAAAAGCCCACTGCATGGTGTGCGTGGCCGCTGGCCTGCCAGGGGACCACAGAACCGGGGGAAATACCTGCGCTGCTGCTAAGAAGTCCTTCAGGGCAGATAAGAGAAAGGACAATGCAATGCAAGTTGTGAAAAAATGTTTGTGCACGAAACTTGTGACACTATAATAATTATAATAATTGTCGTCAGTGTGCTTTTTGTGTTTTCAGGTACGAATGGGGTCAGTAAAACAGAGAAACTTTACATTGATCCGTGTGGTTCATATTAGGTTATCCTGTCATGTATTTCTTAAGTATAGGATGTTTATATTATCCTGTGCAATTATTAATATTATATTAATTAACACATTCAAAACAACAAATTTAATTGTCTATTCGTTTCGAATATTCGTTTAGACCAGTCCTATGAACTCAAATAGTTTACTTCTGTTGTAAATAGGTGAAGAGATGAGTGTCTTCAGATAATGCTGCAGCATCAGACCAGGCTACAATGTCATTGTCATATTATTGAAATCATAGGATACAAAATAAATAATAATATATCGTCAAGCTATACCGACATATAAGCGCAAAGTGGATATCAACACTAATGTACAAAATATCAAATCGCTAAAACCAGTGGAAGTACTTTACATTATAAACTACAAAGAAAAGAGCAGATTTTTTTCGTTCGTGGCTAAAACGTTTTCGACTAAATTATTTTTCAAATAAAAAAAAACTATATCATTATCAGTTCATCCGTTTAAGAGTTACGATGACTCAAACAGACATATGAATACAAAGATTTATAGATACACAAGTTACACTTATAACACCCTTCTTTTTGTGTACCGGGGGTTAAAATTTGATAGCCGCTAATTATTGTTAGATTCTCATCTATTTTCCAACAAGCATTTGGGGTTCGAGCGCTGATTTGGACATTTTTCTGTCTATGAGTAGGCTGGAACTGGTTTATTTCGTCTCAGGTAAAGAAAATCAAGCCGTCGACCGAACGTGATCATGAAGTCCCAAAAGCTATCCTCCAGTTCCGAATCCCGAAGTAATTAAGAGTCCGTGAAAAGATATTTTCTTAATTAAGTTGTTGTTTACACGAATAGGCTTATGTAGAAGTTAGTTGAGAATCTGTTCATTACCTACTTATTTCGGTGAGCGTCTGCTTGAGTTTACACATCCAACTTAAATGAGCTTTTTGACTACTTTATTGTAGCTTGTTTCAAACTTCGTGCCTTTTATATTGTCTTTGATTCTTAAAAGCATTTATTTTTTAATCCTGCACGGAAAAAGGATGTGTCATAAGTTTAGCGCATGTATTACGCATCTATATTTAGCGTGTGTACTGGGTAACTATGGCTCTGTGAATTTATATGTCTGTTTGAGCATAGTAGCTTCTAAACGAATGAATCACTTTTGATTTTTTTTTTCTTAGAACGTTGAGGAAATCTGATTAGCTACTTGAAGTTAATCAGCTCTTGTCAAGTTGTTAAAGCAATATAAGCCACTTTTATTGATTTAATTGAATCTAAGATTAGTATTTTATGACTTCAATTATATTCCAATAAACACGGTCGCATGGATCTAATGCTGCAGCAACATTCGGAAGCAACATGATATTCAACTTTTCACCCACTTATGTCAAAAGTATCGTGGTTAAACCATTGAAATGATCTCAATAAAAAGGTTATAAATAAATTCATAATTGCATGGAGGGTTTTTTTAAATTTAGTGCTTAATTTTAATTTGTTTATTATGGACTATGCACTACACCGGGGTGTAGCTGGCTAGACCGGTCAGTCGTGCGACACCGTCACAACACCGTGTTAGCATTGTGATGGTATGACATAAATGTGAACACGAAAACACGTTATTAATAAAATAAACTCAACTGAATCTAAAAAGTAAATAAAAATCTAACAATCGGAATTCGTAATGTTTTTAAGTCAGAACTCTGCAATATATTGCATAAGTAGGCACTGAAATAGGTACAGACAAAGTGTGATTGGTGGATTTAGGATTATTATTTATTTTTTTGGAGTCGGTTGAATGTTTTTTTACAGAAATGTTTTTATTTTATAATTATTGGAGTTGATGTGGTATCTAATTCAGAATAATTAGCTTAGTCAAGACAAAATCCCAATTAAGAAATAAAAATAATAATAATAAAAACATTTATTTGGCACACAACATACAACACATCAGAATAGGTAAATAAAAACAGAAAACAACAAAAGCATATACCCTGTGTTGTGATGATGCGCGAAAGGGAAGTCAGCTCAGCAAATTCTAAGTGACTAGCCGAGCCACCCAGTGCTGATTTTCAGCTGACACTAATTTATTGCGTCGACGCGCAGAAAACAGCAAGGAAGGGATCAATATAATACAGATACACAGCATTAGAGACTAAAATTCAAAGTATCATAGATGGATATATATCATAGATGAAAATACACATATGCAAGAACACAAATATATAAGTATATTACATACACATATCATATACATTATTATTATTAATATACAGATACACACAAAATAAATGCAAATAGAATAATAAATAAATTTAAACAACTATAAACAACTAAATAAAAGAGGCACCCAGTTGTTGCCAAAACGAACAAGAAGAACCAAAACGCGAAAAATATGCTCTATCAAGGAAGATCTTTATCAGACCATCACTGTATCAATTCTCAAGCAACCTTCGTGTATGGAACAAAAAATAATCATCGAAATTGGTCAACACGTGATGGAGATATGAGGGAAAACAATATAATTTTCTGTTGGCCGTTGTAGCCTTGTGACACCTCTGAACAACTTCATTAAACCTGCACGATATTAAAACGATATTAATTTTATGATATACTCTTATTGATAAAAAATAATTAACTAAATTGGTCAAAAATGGATGAGCATACATAAAAAAAATATACAACCGAACACAGACCCTTCTCCGTTTTAAAGTCGATTAAAAATGAATAATTTAGTTTGGGTAGCATCAACGTTCAGTTTCAACGTTTAATACATGGGTTATTAGCTCGTATAATATGTATTCTGTCTTTCATTAAACATATCTCCTCATTTATACAAAATAAACCTCCCTATTCGAGAGGGAATACATGCTTTCTTTTCAAGTGAGATGTGTATTACGGAGATGTAAAAGGCCATAGCCAGGGCGTTCGGATGATTTATTAGCCAGTGCTTATATTTGATGTTGTTATTTACAATATATTCTGTAATTGTGTTCATTTTTAGATATTCGTGTATTTTAGAATTAGGGTTGTACCAAGGGAGCTTGAATATTGTTCTTAAATAAAATAAATGAATGGAATGTTGTAACTTCTCATTGAGTAATAATGTGATGGCACGTTAATATTATTCTCATATTGTGTTCGTACTGGAACACTGGTATTGATTGTGGTAAAAAAAAGTTATTATTATACAATAATAACTTTTTTTTATACAATAGATATTTGCGCGAAATTTTTATGTAACTGTATTACAGATGTTAAAGGTATCATTAATAATCTATCCCTACCAGTGACGTGCATAGGGTTTTGGGACAGGGTAGGCAGATTCATATAATGCATTTGAATATTATATAATGATAATAAATATTATATTACTTTCATAGGGAAGATAGATGGCGTGAAAATAGAATAGATATGAATATAAAGTGTTTTTTTGTTTAAATTAAAAGAATTTATTTTAGGCTTATTTATCGTAAGGACATGCAATGCTTTTATGCATTTTGGAATGAACGCTACTGATCCCTACCCAGTGGCCGATCGCGGTACATCAAAATTAAAAGCGATAGTGTTACGAAGAGACTGGGCCCGGTAGACGAACGGTTCGCACGTGTCCCGTTCTAGTATAAATGAACTCTTATTAGAATTCAGTATTACCAAAGAATTTATAATTATATAGATATCACTGCTTGTGTTGTCAGAACGTTTCACTAAATAGCGGAATAGTCTACTTATCTTTTAACCCCTTGCCTTACGATTGAATCTCGAAGAATAGTACGCGTGCAGACAATTAAATTTAGCGCAATTATATTAAGGTCAATTTAGCTAGAATATAAAAAAAGACCATGTGGAACAATAATAATATTTTTATTTTTACAAGTTTGAAGAATATCATATAAAAAAGATATACTACGGGCGACGCCCGTCAAATTCGAATTTAGTACAGAAAATTTTGTTGGGTGAGGCCCGTCATTTCCACTCAAGGGGTTAAAGTTCACAGCAAAGTAAATACACTACACCACCAGCATAATGTAGTTCAAGAACAAGGGCAGTTGCAAAGGGATGAGAGTACAATGATAATCACTATCATCGTGCCACGATCGATGGTTTTTAGATATATGAATAACTAGACGTACTTGAGCTGATTCCGAAATGCCGCAGACCAAAGCCTTTGCCTCAGTACAACGTGGTTGCGATCCTGTTAATCAATGACGACCTACTAACATGGTGCTATTCGTTTAGTGTCATTCGGTGTCAAGTGTATGATGAGAGTACATATTTACCAATCACGCTTCTAGTCTTCCGCGTCGTTGATAAACTGGTTTTCAGCATTTAACACTAGATGGCGGGATTATCGAATTTTCTCGTTATATCGTTTTGTCATACAAGAGTTTTAAAAGTAAGATGAAGAAGACGTAAAAAAATTATGCCAAATATAATTACGCAGTTATAATTCACGAAATTTCTATTGAAACGTTTCATAGAAATACAAGCATAAGCGAATTCTATTTAATTGTACTTGCTGACCTTCATTTAGGCTGAATTCAGAGATTTTTTTAGGATCTCTTATTGCGAAGTAAGTCTCTTTTAATTTTCATTTGTAAGGCTCTTAAATAAACGCCTTCGTACTTTAATTGATAATTATTTTATATCAAAAGGAATAGAATATGATGTTTTTCCATTGTCCTACATTTTCGAATATGCTAGAGCATTTTTAAATATTTCTTTGCACATCCTCGGCGATATGTCAGAACAGGAAACGACTCCGTATATTTTGATTGCGTTAACTTAGAAGTTTGATTGTTTTCACAGCATCAATGAACTACACATGAAATACCCAGGCTTTATTCATTTCAACTTGATACATCCAAATTTCTTTAAAAAAAAAGGTCCTGATAGAGAGGTAGGCGGACAACGAAAAAATATTGATAGAGTTTCGTTTTTCTGTTTGAGGTCCAGAATGCTAAAAACTATATTTACACTTTCAATACATATAAATAGGTGTTATTTAGTGTCACTATCTACATTTTCTCCGAAACTAATATTTTATGGAGGTTGTTGTACTTTCAACGATCGTAATAATAAAACGAGAACTAAAGTACTTAGTTTAAGAGTGAATTCGAATAGTAGGACGACATGCAGAGTACACGTTCTATGAAACTGCTCGAGTTGGGTATTTTATCAAAGAAACAAAACTTATAGCTTACAAGTTCCTGAATCTTTAATTATCTTTAATTATCTCGAAAGTTTATTAATTTAAAAGACCTCATCAAATTACAAAACGAAGTTTACGTTTAGTGTAAGATTAAGGGTGGCCTGTACCAACAAATTAAAACTAGTTTAAATTTACATAAAATGCTATTTAACGTTAAATTGTATTTATTGTTTGTTACGGACATATTAATCTTTTTTTTGTATTCCGGGAATCTGGAAAATCATTATTATGTTAGCTTTAAAGTAAGCAAGAAACTCATTTCTGTGTCACACAATATAGCATTCAACACAGGAAAATAGATCCATTAAGGTAGAAAACAGAATAAAGCATATATCCTGTGTTGTGACGATTCGCCAAAAGGAAGTAAACTCAGCATACGCTAAGTGATCAGCTGAGTCACCCAGCGTTTATTAAGCTTAGCCCTTTAAGGGTTTTGGATATACAATTAATATCAATGTACACTCTGCTCGCAGTGTAACTGCGCCAATGTGTCCGTACTGAAATGTTTGTGATAGAGAAGCTCGTGGGACTAAGCATTCCAAACTTCACAGACCTTTAATTGAATTATCATAGTGGAAAGTTCAAATTAAATTGTTATGCGAAATCGTCCTTGAACTTTTCCAATTAATCCGAGGACGGAGTTTAATAAGGTAGTAAAATAAAATGAACACTTATTTACTTTAATGTTTTTGTTAATCCGCTCTTTTGTTAGCAGGTTTAAAATAATAAGTTTCGTAGTAAAGTGGTCTGAGCTACTATCTTATATCTAAGTTATAAAAAGTTTAATCTTAGCTCATAATATTATTATTGGAAATTAAAATTCAAAACGTTCGCCGTTGGTTTGCTTTCTACTATACTAGCGGTGATGACACGGCTTTACTTGTGAAGGAAGGTTTATATAGAATTTTATTATAAGTTTTCAAAATTAGCCGTTTTATGTGGTTTCAGCCGTGTTCCTATAGGATACGAGTATACTTCGGGAATAAAAAATACCCTATAAGTAACTTCAGATTTATGTATGTACTAAATTCCATCAGTATGTGTTCAGCCATTCTTCAGCGTGAATACATGCATATAAACTGTCGGATTAAATAAATAGACTAGTGCCTGATATAATGTCAATTTCTGGCCACAGAAAAGGTTTAAAAACTTCTTATTTTTTTTCAAAATTGATAAAGGGTGAATAATGTTATTATTAAAAAAAAAAAAAGGTTTAACTTATGTTGCTATTATATTGCGTAGAAAAAACAACTTTAGATATCTTTAAACTGTCAGCAAATTGTCAAAAATAGTATCATTTCGAAATAATATTCGCATGTGTCGCAATAGTCCGTTCAATTTCAAAATTTCAATGCTTGTCGTAAACCTCAGAATTCGGCCGAAATTTCGGCACATTATAACCAAAGTTGAAAGTTACAGAAGCCGAAACACCAGCTAGACACTAAATAACAGTGTATTTTATCGTAAGGACCAGTGTTTTCTAATAAAAATAGCGATACGCTAACTATGTACATATATGCATACATAATTTCCAAGCTTGGATAAAAACGTCGGATTCTTTTATGAAGCTGACAGGATTGATTGGCTCACTATTCGTAGTGAAAGGGCCGAAAAAGCGACTGAAAAGCTTATTACGGTCACGCTGAGGTTAAAGGTATAGTAATCTTTTTACTTCAGAGTTCTAAGGGTTATGACACAACGAGAGTTTTTAAAACGCTGTTATTACGTTATATGTACCGGAATTCCGAGGGCTTTACCATAATATTTGGCTAAATTTAAAAGTATTTTTTAAATATTTAGAGTTTTTTAGTGTAATTGATATATCACAAAGAAATTTATATTAATGCTTTTTTTGCAAGATGTATCTTTATGCATGTAAATATGTTTTTTGTTCACGTATGGTCATAAGTTTGAATTCTGGCACATGCCTCTGGTTAATTCCAGATTTAGCACGGATTTAGGCACCACATGCTCTCCGGTGAAGAAAAACTCTCTGGAGAGTGTGCGGCTGAGTTGTATGATTTAGTTCCACCCTCCCCCTTCTACCATAAATTGACGAGACGCCGTGCTGGTTTGCACCCTTTTGTGGTTGAAATTCCTGCTGCTCGCACTAAGCGATTTGCCTCCTCCTTTTTGCTGCGTACCGCGAAGGAGGGGAACTCGCTTCCTGCGTCAGTGTTTCCGGCGTCTTATGACATGAGAATCTTCAAACGTCGAGTGAATCGGTATTTGCTGGGTGAGCGCGCTACATCGTTGGCCTCATCATCACTTTCCAGCAGGTGTGATTGAGGTCAAGCGCAAGCCTGTATGTAATAATAATAAAAAAAAAACATCGTGAGAAAGTCCGCATGGCGTCTATTAGAAATGTCAGGTGCAAGTGCTGGCGATCAGCTGCGTTACTGATCACGTTGGGCCCAGCAGGTAGTGCTTAAATCCATACGGAATTTGGAAAAATCGACAGGTAAACGGCCAGAATTTATTAATTTATTATCAGGCCAGCAGTTGAAACAATTGGTAAGTGCTTGTATCCTGCTATTTCAATTTTCTTAAATGAAATTTTTTGTGATGGAGATAGTATTTCTTCAGTCGATTTTTCAATTGGTACAAATTGAGCGCTGAGATTCTGGGAGATCATTCCGCGCTCTGACAATTCTGTTCCTAAGGATGTGTTTATGCGGGTTGTTGTTTGATCGACTAGTACATAGCATAAGCTGATGGATTCTGAGATGGGTGCTGCCACTGAGTTTAAATATTTTTCAAATCCGTTACGGCTATAATGGCCATTCAATATCTTATAAGTTTCCGCTGAATAACCGCGATTTCAGCGATCCTTGAGCAACCTACGATTATTTGCGTTGCCGCGTATTTAATCCTATCCATTGTCCACTAGGACACTATAGTCACTTAACCACTAGGCCACGGCAGCTCCAACTTCTACATCTTCTTTTTGCGTCGGCGGGTAATAATAGTACAGTAGAAGGCTGGCTATGTTTACAGCCTTATTTCTTTGTTATATGAACTCCTGTCCCTTTTGATAAATAGCCTGTCAACTGATTTATCTCAGATTGTCTGTTCTGTGAAAAATCTACCTTGGATGTTGTGTGACCATCATGTGAAATGATATATCATTTGTCTAATAGGCCTTGTAGTGATATTCTTCCATTATTATACTAAATAGTACGTAATTAAAATCAATCTACACTAACCAATTCTACCGGCTGTTACAGATATATGAATGAGTACTAAGTATATGGTACACATATAATTATTATTGACCCATATCTATCCATAGCTGGAAATAAGCCTATCTGAAGGTTCGCCACTGAGCCTGATATTCGTCTTTTCTCATATAACAATTGCTTACCACTGTGCAAATTGTCGCTCCACCTAGCCAGAAGGCGTCCTATACTACGCTCACCGAGGTGTGGACTCCTCTCATGAACACGTCTAACCCCTTTTTTGTGACCCGGGGGAAATCCCTAACGGATCTCAGGGGGCGATGAGGGTTGTCCCCCGCTGTTTCGGATTTACACCGACTAAAACCCCGGGGTGTTCCTTCCCTCCATCTAGCCGGGACCGGAGGCACAGCAGCGTCCACTTCTCCGGCCCGCGACGACGTCTGGCCTTTTCGGTAGGCTTCACCACTGAACACATCTACCCCAGCGGATATCGATTCTCCGGCAAATATGACCAGCGCTTTGGCACTTTAGTCTGCTAATCCTCAAAGCTATGTCGGTAATTTTAATTCTCTGATGGATCATCTTATTTCTTATTCGGTCCTTCAGGGAAATTCCGAGCATAACACAATGAGCAACTTTAAATTTATGGATTAGTCGTACCGTGAGTGTCCACGTCTTAGCTCCCTGCGTCATTGCAGGAAGGACGCATTGGTTGTTGATTTTCGTCTTCAGGCTTTGTGTAGAATTTTTAGACAGTACGAGTCGGGTGTACCAATGACGACGTCCTCGCGGCTGCCCTCACGATCTTATGTAGGATTTTTACCGGGATAAAAGAAAAAAACCCTTCCTAGATAAAGATATACATATTTAAAAATATATAATTAATTGTGAGCTGACTTGAATTGTTTGCTTTTTGCTTGTATAATTACTAAATTCAATCACTAATAACAGACCTAGAGAGAAATAACGTAGTTTGAGGTAATCCACAAAGACCCTTTCATGTGGTAACGTTATGATTAATGGGAATACCTCACAAACATAATGACGCTCATTACCTTAGCTTTGTAGTATATTCCATACAAACATTTAAAGGCAGGTTTACGGTTGTCTTAGAGACTAATAGCAGAGTCATTTGACAGTTATACAGAGATAAAACGCATTAACTAGAGTTTCGTGGAGAACTGAGTTATAACGACATAGAATGAGGATTTTCATACACGTATTTGTTTTTCTTGAAAATACTCTTGTATGGAGCAGAATGCTGGACAACATAGGGCAAATAAGAACAACAGCATAATATCTTCTAAATGCGTTGTACCCGTCAAATACAGAGCCCGACATGAATGGATCGAGTAACAAATGGGAATCTTAAGATTGCTTCACTGCTTGGATGAATTTCTACTGCCACGAGGTATATTGCTCAGAGTTGTTGCTTATGCTAAGAGGAGCATTGGGACACCCTTCTTATGTTTAAAAGGTTATTCTAAGCGAGCGAGTTTGGACATTGTTATCAGTGAATAACATAACAGAATTATTGCTTATTGAAAAAAGTAGTTAATATCATCTATAGTGAAATGCTTCATATAGTTTGTAATCTAGGATGGTATGAAAAGTGAGGCTGTGTTCAAGATCAAATAATTGCAACTTCTATAAGTTAATAAGTGCTATTTTCTATTCTATGGCTTGAAACACAATATTTGTTGACACTTTGGCTCTCTCAGGCGCAGCTGTTTCGGCTTCAAACAGCGTAAACATTCCTATTTAATTACATTGTTACATGCCTAAGATGCTTCGAATATAATCCTGGGTCACGGAACCCTTGTGTACATGTATAATTAATGCATAATATTTCTTCTGTTTAACTACCCTTTTCGCGACAGTAAGGCGTCCCATTCTTTCAAATATTATAAATTCGAAATTAAATAAATAAATAAATAATTTATTAGAAAAAACAACTACAAAGCAGCACATTAAATTCAGCTGACACCTAAACTAGGACTACCTGTATCTTGGATGTCAGCGGATTTCACACAATTTGTTACATACAGTTAATAACCGCTGCGTAGCTCTGATCTTAACTCAAAACAATACAATAATAGTATCACATACACTATACAATCAAAGTAAATAATAATTTCACAATAATGGTAAACCCCAAGTACACCTATGCCCGCAACAGTTTCAAATTAAATACGTATCTAAATTTATCTAAAAGTTAACACGACATTCATTAGGTGTTAGGTGATGCGAGTATCGGATCAGTGTCAGTTAGCAGGCTATATCTTTGCAAAAGCTAAGTTAAAAACGGTTGAACTTAATTTTTTAATACTGGCTCAACAAAGTGGCTTCAGCAAACCTGATGTAAAGTACAATGTAGTCCTAGAACAGTAGAAACTGACAAGGGACGGGAATAAATTAACAGTCCCTGTTGCTATGGCAGCCCTCATAATACAACGACTGAAGGTTTCTTGGTACATAAACAGCTGGAAGCACACAAACTGGTTCCGAAACAAGACAAGCCGCAGCGAGGTACTATGACGGTTTTTTGTACTTGTGTACTCTGGTCATGGGCTTGGGTGGACAATCCCCCTACCACCTAAAATTACAACATTAAAAGTCAGATGAAACAAAAAACAAGGTCAAAGATCAAACAGCCTTTGAATAATTGTCGAGTAAAATGCCCAATTATTCGGATGAATTGTGACCCTACATATAGAATCTTGTTTCAACAAGCACGTTTATTGGAGGGTAGACTCATAAATAGCAATACAAACGAGCACATATACGGTTGACTGAAATTTATACATCAATAAATTTGACGAACGAAAATCAGAGGATCGTTGACAGGTTTTAAAAAAAATTGTAAGCTGTATAAAAGGTAGGTATAATTCAGTCTGGTGTAGAGTTGCCACCATCTAAAACAGAAAAGCCAGGCTTGGCGTAAAATTAGGCCGGCCATTTTGTCCTAACTGCCGGACATTATCTTCTTTATATTTATCACAATATCACAATGCCGTTTTGACAAATACGAGCGACGATAAAATGGAACTTTGACGCTTATCGATGAAATTATTATTATTATTTTTTTAATATTACTCATGAGGTATTGGATACAACGTGTAAATTTAAATTACTAGTTACATATTTCAAAAACAATTACCTCCTCAGTATCTTTATTTTATAATATTGTTGGGAACAAATTCGTTCTCTGAATTTATCCAATAAAATTCGCTTCTACTAAACAATGATTATTTATACGGACCCTCAAACAATTGTACTACCTACGTATTAGAGACATTGCAATATAGATATATCGTTTTTCTGATCAGTGGCATATCCCCATCTCAATCCCACATATGCATAAAAGCAATGCATAACTTACAAATAATAAGTCTTGGATAAATTACAAATAGTTTTAATAGATGCAAGAAAATATTTTACGCTATCTACAGTTCCGACAAGACAAGTATAACATTTACTAGTACAAATTAATTACGTAAATTTGCCATGCATTGCGTGCCTCAATTACATAAATTTAGTACTTGTGTACCTATTATCTAATCTCTTTAAGTACATTTATGTATTCTAACGTGTGTGTTTTTTTTTTACAGTGGCTCGATATAGTGACTACAGAGTACCTGATGGTAAGTACAGTGTAGTCCAAATACGAAGGCGACTATCAAAGGATGAAAATCCATTGATAGTCTACATCGTCATGTCGGCCCACATATACTGCGACTGAAGGTCTCTAGGTATATGAGCTACTGGATATACACAAGCTGATCCCGAAATGCGACAAGCAGAAACTGGTCACTATGACGGGCTTTACACCCATGTACTGTGGTCGCGATCCAGACGGGCACCGACGCCCTACCACCTCGCTGCTGCTCGTTTAGCACCACCCAGGAGTCACGTGTAGGGAAACTAGGGTAATGCCCACGGACGCGAGCAGCTTCGACTCCCAAAAAATTAAATTAAAGTGAATTTAATTGACTATGTCATATGAATTGTCAACAAAATGTTTTACTTTTTTATATGAGAAAATGTATATTAATTTTCGTGAACTATGATACTATTAAGTGTAAATATAAATGAATTACAGGTAAACTTGTGTTTTTTCATCAATCTTATTTGATGGAAAGTGATGATAAGGTCAGTGATGGAGCGCGTTTACCAAACAAATACCGATTTACTTGATGTTTAAAGATGTCCATGTCATAAGATCTTGAAAAAATGGACGCAGGAAGCAAACTTTACTTCTTGAGGGTTAGCTGCAAAAAAGAAGAGGCGAACCGTCTTGTGCGAGGAGCTGGAACGTCAACCTCTCCTGGCTACAAGCCCGCACGGCGTCTTGTTAATTTTGGTAGAAGTGGGAGGGGTACATATATAATTATGTTTAGTGAACAAATATAATAATTTGCATTTAATTCATTACTAATATATTATATGATTCTTCGTTAGCTCACAAAGAACACTAAAATGTTGTGATCGTAATAGAATAATGTATCTAAAAATGTGAACATTTTGTTTTAGCGGGTTAGGAACTGGAAATTTGCATGCCCCGGGTATATTTGATATGCTCGCCATTGGTTCTTAATAGCTATTTCACTACTTTATAGATTATTTCAAGAACATTTAAATGACGTTTACGATTGGTTATGGTTATTGTGATGTGATTGAAGCTGAAAAATTGCCTTTAAGAAAAACCTGAATATAATCTAACCAATTACAAATATTTTACATACTGATACAAATAATAAATCGATGTCTCATCACAATTATCCTAATTTTATACATTTTTTTGGTTACATCTTTAAATAGGTTGATTCGATATGTTTCTAAATGGGCCTATTAAATTTTGATAAAATAATATCAACACGTGAAATGAGATGGAGAGTGGTGCACGCGTTGTTATGCCGGACCGGCACCTCAATGTATTGTATGCACTGGATTTAAGGTAATTGTCAGTCAACCAGTTGGCAGTTGGGTATTGAAGCCATATCACCTCTTAATTCGTTTGCAACCACTTGGAGATCACGTGTAAGATAAATCTATTCAGTTGCTAACGGAAGCCGAGTCCTGCTTAAATTAATTACACCCTAAGTTGATTTCGACGTTACTTTCAAAGAAAATCAAGTTTAATTAACAGTTCACTTGGCTTAAGATTAACGTTACAAAGCGTCTGTCGGCAGTTGTATATATTGACTTAAATACAAAAGCAAGATAAAGGGAATCTTAATATTTTTAACTTATATATAACTTTTATCTTAACTTTATTATGAAGTGTTTTGCTTTATATTGTATACTAAGATTACAAGATGGAGTTCGCTCATACATCGACCATAAAATTTCCACTCCAAAATTTACACGTGTACCTACTAGATACATTGTGGTAGATAGCGCCACGTCCGGTAACCAAAAATAGAGTTGTCATATTCCAACCGTCCATTCCACTTCTTAGGGCTTATTGAAGAATACACAATAAACGAAAGCTTATAACATGTTGTGCTAGTCTATGTCAGAATGTTGACGAGAAATCTCATCATAAATTATTCACCGATCTACTTCGATAGTCACGAGCGCTTGTAGAGAACAATTTAGTTTTCATCGTAGTAATTCATCATGTTTGCGCTTCGGGAAAAATCCAATACTGAATTCTTATAACATGTTCACGGTTCGCTTGAAATACCTGATATAAAGGTAGGAGACTACTTAAATTTTATATTGACTGTTTGAAATGTTAGCAAAACGTACGGATGACAGTAATATTAATATACAGATATTTGAGATATTTGTGCAGGCTGGCATGATCGCTGCGACTACCGATGGGTTTTTTGTTACCTTTCGATAGTCGTTGGCGTTTTTTGGACTGTACCATGCTTATCATCAGGTATGGTGCAGTCATTGTGTCGAGTCGGTACAAAAAAAAAAAAAAAAAAATTAATCCCTTTTTGTACAAAAAATACTTTAGTTTATGTTAAGAATGCGAAAGAAACTTTTTGAAAATAGAGAGCCGCAGCAGCAACTACCTAAACATACAAATTTTACAATACTTTTTCTATAGCCAAACAATTGATGAAAATGCAACAATTTAAAAGATATCATAATAATTGAATTCTTCTTTCTTGAAGGAAAGGCAATTTCATTTATATGCGCTTACTTTTTACTGTATAATTACATCATATATATATAAGTATTTAGTCACTTATTTATTGTATATATTAGGTCCTTACATATGAAATTGGCGTTTTTCGTACTGGCCACTTTAATCACAAATTTCTCCTCTTTGGTAAGGAATTCCAAATTCACATTTGTACAGCTATAGACTCATGTATTTGTGCTTCAATGATCGTCATTCATTTGTTTTTTTCTGTTTGCGTCACTCATTTTACAAAATGTAAAACTTAAGATATCGCATTATTTACGAGTACGAGTTCAGCCGTGGCACTAGTGCTGCGGAAACAACTCGAAGGGTGAATGATATGTATGGCGGTCGTGTTGCAAAAGAAAACACAGTTCGTTTTTGGTTCCAACGTTTTCGTTCTGGAAATTTCGACCTGCAGAACAAGTTCCGTGGACGGCCTGAGACTCAAGTTGATAATGAAGAGTTGAAGGCTATTGTGGAAGCCGATCCATCGCAAACCACGTCCGAGTTAGCTGCAGGCTGCGATGTTAGTGATAAAACTGTTTTAATTCACTTGAAGCAAATTGTGAAGATTAAAAAGCTTGAAAGGTGGGGACCTCACGAATTGACTGAAGCAAACCGGCAAACGCGCGTCGACTGCTGCGTTACATTACTAAACCGGCACAATAATGAAGGAATTTTAAACCGAATCATTACCTGTGATGAAAAATGGTTTCTTTACGATAATCGGAAGCGCTCAGCGCAATGGTTGGATCTTGGCCAGCCAGCCAAATCCTGCCCCAAGCGAAAATTAACCCCAAAAAAGTTACTTGTAAGCGTTTGGTGGACTAGTGCCGGTATTGTTCATTACAGTTTTCTCAAATCTGGCCAGACTATTACGGCTGATGTCTATTGTCAGCAATTCCAAACCATGATGGAAAAGCTAGCGGCTAAACAACCTAGGCTGGTCAATCGCTCCACGCCACTGCTGCTTCACGACAACGCTAGACCACACACTGCGCAACAGACGGCTACTAAATTAGAAGAGCTTCAATTGGAAAGTCTAAGACATCCTCCGTACTCCCCGGACCTTGCTCCAACAGATTACCATTTTTTTCGAAATTTGGATAACTTCTTGCAAAGGAAAAAATTCAACTCCGATGGGGCAGTCCAAATCGCCTTCAAAGATTTTATTGATTCCCGTCCGACTGGTTTTTTTAGTAAAGGGATCAATGAACTACCTATGAGATGGCAAAAGTGCATAGAAAATAATGGTTCATACTTTGATTAATTAAATATATTATATTAAAAAATATTCGACTTTTTGTTCCTCCCATACAAAACGCCAATTTCATATGTAAGGACCTAATATTTGCGATCTGTACCAATCGTCTAGAATTTTCTGTCCTGTACAAATGCTCGCTTTTTCATTGTTCGTTCTATTTTTACTTTCCTCTGTTTACAAATTGTAACCAGTCATTTATTCACTCGTTCACACAAAAATTGAACTCTAACTCCTTCTTTTGCCGTGTCGTTGGGCTGTGGAATGGTTTTTCGGCGAGCGTGTTCCCACCATCCTATGATTTGGGATCTTTTAAACGTAGCGTGAAGAGATATTTATATCGAGATATGGAATGTCCTCAAAATAAAAACTTAAAAATCGCGCATATATCTTATATTAACTTCTACTCTTTTTATAAAGAAAATAAAATAGAGTGTGAGAAAAGGGCTGAGTAAATTTATATGGGTGATTTTTCATCAGACCTAATCTCGTTTAGAGATAGGCGCACTCTCAAAGTGGCAGATGTGGATTATGGTTCTAAAGCAGCGTTTCCGAACATCCCCGTTGATAAATTATTACTCGGGTAAAAAAGTGACGTTGATTTTGTGCTAAATTTGCAAATTCTACATTTGTCCCGATCATAATACGTTACATTGTACTACTCACTCATTTTTAGAAGCTCCTACTATGAGAGATTCGTTTTTTTAACCATAACGTCTGCGCAATATTATCACACAGTTTTTTTTTTCTATTTCGTAGGCTGCAATAAAACAACTTTTGTCTATGCTTTCTATTTCGAAAATATTACTACATTGTACCTAATGCACAGTAGGGTGTAGTTCAAAAAAGGCAGGGAACGTCAATCAGAGATGAGCAAAATTAATTCTGATAAATGATTAACGATTACAAAATGTAGTTGTAATTTTAGTTTTAGAGTCGGTAATCATGATTCAATCACTTCAAAACATTAAAAAGTCATAAACGTGTACGCAGTTGAAGATTTCGTAGTGTTTATAACATAGATGAGCAAAATGCAGTCACATTAATGATGAAAAACGCAAAATGTAATCGTAATCGTTTTCCATTAATCTGATTACATTTTGGCCATCCATGTTGTTAAAGGCCGAGAAACCATGGACAGTCGCCAATGTCATAACGAGTCACCACCATGATATACCACGTCTAGATGTCCCTAAGTCTATAATAAAATGTTGGCAAATAAGCTGATCTTAAAACAAGATGGCTGAAGTGAGTTGCTTTAAAAATAGATTTTAAACATCATAGAGTTATCGATACAAAGACATCGATCTACAGGTAATAACAATAAATGAAATAAATAACATTTGAATGTTACAGGTAAAAAAAATACAGAAAAATAGAAAGTGCGAGAGATAAAAACGTATAAATATGACGAAATGGGCCCTCCGTCAGCTTAATACCACAGAGGAAATGTGTGGCGCTGGTTTTCGTGAAATACCCAGTTCGTGTTACATCTTATTAAGATAATTAAAAAAGATTGTATAAATAAAATAATAAATTAAAACAGAAAAATATTTTGTTGCAACTTATCAAAAACAATAACATTTTGAAATAATATGCGCATTGGTAGCAGATCTTTTAACTTCGGCGCTTGTTAGAAACTTTAGGCTTGAGCCTAAATATCGGCCCATTTTGGGCAAAACTAAATGTGCTTTTTTGGTTGAAAACCCAAGGCTGAAACTTCAGTTGGTAAACTAACAATAAACGTTATTTGAATCAAGTTAATATCGCTAGGGCAGAAGGGTATTTATATAGATCTATTATAATATTATTGTAGCTGTGGTAGCCTAGTGCATAATGGACGGTTTTCCATGCGCGGCAACACGAATGGTCGTAGGTTCGAATCTTGGCACGTACTTCTGGGTTTTCCAGATTATGTACGGATTTAGGCATCAAACGGTCACCGGTGAAATAAAACATCGAAAGGGAACTTGCATAGCATGTAATAAAATTGTCATGTTTCACTTGATAACGGCGATCAGTTGAGCTACTGGTCACGTTGGGCACCAGATATAAGCGTAGAATGGATGCATCCTCTAATATATCTGTGCTCACCCCGTAAAGGATATAGCATGACGAAATATTGTTATTTATTATTACTACTATGTTAAGTAAGAATTACAAATATGTATGAAATAGTTAGCTGTTTTAGAACTAGTTCATTTAAAGTAAGACCATGTAATAGGATGAAATAAAGAAGAAAAGACGATTCATTCTGTTTAAGATGTTACCCCACCCGATATTAAATGACTTCGAACGGTCGATGGTTTGATTCGTTTTTTCGTAGATTTAGAAAAATCGAGCGCCATTTGTCCACTAGGCTCGTAATGTGAACGATTATTAACCATCTCGCAAGTTATTTGCTTTACAGTCTCCTTTTTAGTAAATATCATTTGGCTTTTCAGGGTTCGTACCTCTAAAGGAAAATAGTACTCTCATAGGATTTACAGTGTCCGTTAGTCTATCAAGACCATTTTCCACAACAAAGCGTAGAGGTATCCAAATTAAAATTAATATTATATACTCAAGATCCTCAACCCCATGGAGCTGTGAAGGATCAAACTTCTAAGTCAACGCAATCAAAAGATATTGCTATTTCTGCTGCATATTTTATACACTCGCAATGGAATTTAAACCTACAGCTCCCGGTACTTCCGTTGACCGAGAATCAACAAAAATTAAGTTTGGCAAGAAGCATTGTCTCAGAGCACAAGTAAAAGGAAAAATAGAGAACTAAAGTAGTTATATCACATTATTCGTATTATCTTTTAGTAATTTTAAATATATGCTTAATAACTCGAAATTATAGTTGGGCAAGTAAAACTCCCGCTTGGCTGGTTTTTTCGAATTCCTTTCAAATATAATAATATTTTTATTAATAACTTTCGTCGACATTTTAGAACAGCAAATTGTAGATTTTTCTGAAATAACAGAAGACTTTTTCAAAGAATAATTATATCAAATCGTGTAGAATAATTTAATATTCATTTTATCGTTATGCCAAAAGTACACGAAATCAGCGAGAATGCATGTGTAAACACTATTTATTTTATTCAACTTTAACGTTTTTGTTGGAGTTTTTTTTTTTTCAAACAGTGACTTACAAAATTCCGACTAATTTGCCCAACAGTTCAAGCTCAAAATGAGTATAAATCCGTGTTTTCCCAAAAGAAACAAACTGGGTAATGAACGAAATCGGCTTCCGTCTCGTCACACGATGATTAGATGTGTCTGGACCATTTATTCTAACAAGTCAGATTATCCTTCTTATTAAATTTAAGCACATTTCTCGTTTTGTTAAACTTAAACTATAACATTAATTTAACTGCCTTGCCTCATATATTTAAAATGATTTTATTTACACTCAAAATTGGAAGACGTTCAAAGAAATTATCAACCGCTATTTTACTCTATAAATTAAAGCTTGTTTTCTAATAAGACCGTTAGTTATAAAAAAGTATACAGATAATCATAGTTTAGATAAAGGCGATTAGGTTTGAAGTAGTGATGCCACGAATAGTGAATTGGCCGAATACCGAATACCGAATATTCAGCAACGCTGTCGGCCGAAGCGCCGAATATTCGTCCGCCGAATATTCATTGAAGTAGCGTGTTTAGTGAGAGGTTATTTTCTGAGGCTAGTAACATTTACGATGAAAAGCGTAATCGTTTGCTACCAAAAAAAAAAGCTTGTTTTTATCCATCACAACTTAACACAGATCAATTTTAATTGCTAAAGTGTTGTAATCTAAATATATATAACTCAAAGGTGACTGACTGACTGACATAGTGATCTATCAACGCACTGCCCAAACCACTAGGCGGATCGGGCTGAAATTTGGCATGCAGGTATTTAGATGTTATGACGTAGGCATCCGCTAAGAAAGGATTTTGATCAATTCTACCCCAAGGGGATAAATTCTACCCTCAAGGGCATAAAATGGGGGATGAAAGTTTGTATGAAACTTTGTCAATTTTAAACCGATCGGGCTGAGACTTTGCATGCGTAAAGCTACTATGACGTAGGCATCCGTTAAGAAAGGATTTTGATACATTCGACCCCCAAGGGGATAAAATGGAGGATGAAATTTTTGTATAAATCTTCTTACATTTTCACTTCCACTGAACACACACACACAGGCTAAACCAATGGACGGATCGGGCTGAAATTTGGCATGTAGGTAGGTGAAGTCTACTTTGCCATGACAATAAACAAGTTTCATGGGCAAAATCTCAATTTGTGGGTATTGACTTGAAAGAACATTGCTTCTCTCAGGAACAGTTTTATGTCGCTTGCTCACGAGTAAGTTCATCCAACAGCTTGATAGTTTTAGCGCCTAGTGACAGATTAGTTAAGAATATTGCATACAAAGAAGTTTTAAAAAGTAAAGCCGCAAAAACTATACCTAATTAATAATAATACTTCTTAACGCGAGCGAAGCCGCGGGCAAAAGCTAGTTAGGATATAAATACATAATTTTGAGTAATATAACGTGTCTTTTTTACATGATTTGGTATTCGGTATTCGGCCGAATAGTACGTATTATTCGGCCGAATACCGAATAGCAAGAAAAGTGGCCGAATAGGCCGAATACCGAATAGTTGCCGAATATTCGTGGCATCTCTAGTTTGAAGTGTGTTCTACCTACGATGACCTATAGTCCAGAGATCTAGAGTCTTACTAAAGAAGCCGTCTATCGAGTGAAGAAGACTAAGATTCATAGACGCTATTTCTACTTTGCTCAGCAAAGTTCTAGAAAAAATAAATTCGTTTTGACAGAAAACTGAATATATAATAGGAACTTGAGTATATCAGTAGTATTCGCATAGCCAATTCCATGTTAACAAAACCGGTTACTTATCAAACACATTTGACTTTCATTGAGTATTATAATTTGTAATGTTTTAGAAAACTCGAAGTAAACTTAAAGTTGGGTCTATAAATCTCAGCTTAAGAGCGATGAAGCGCGTGATCATCGGAATGAAGTTGCAAGATCGTGTGCCTATTTTTGATATCTGACATCGCACAAAGGCCCGCGAAGTCGGACATTTCTTAATTGACATTGGGCAGGACATCTGCTATACGAGGAGATGGTAGTTGGAGCTTGGAAATGAGTGCGTGAGGACCCAGATTAGGAACACACACATTCCTGCTGCTCGCACGAAGCGATTCGCCTCCTCCTTTTTGCTGCGAACCGCGAAGGAGTGGAACTCGTTTCCTGCGTCGGTGTTTCCGACATCTTATGACATGGGAATCTTCAAACGTCGAGTGAATCGGTATTTGCTGGGTTAGCGCGCTCCATCGTCGGCCTCATCATCACTTTCCAGCAGGTGAGATTGAGGTCAAGCGCAAGCCTGTATGTAATAAAAAAAAGGAAGACGAAGCATGGCACTCCGGTTGCAAGATTGGTGAATCATGTGATCAGGTTTGCTGAGCGTAACTGGATGATCTTGGCACGGGATACAGGATGGTGGTGAGGAAGGTCTATACCCAGCAGTAGGCGGAATTATGCAGCTGCTGATGGTGATGATAAGGTTAAAGTATTATACAATTGTGGTTATTGGATTCGTATAGTATTTTATCTTGACTTTGTGTAATAATAAAAAATACAGTTGATTTATAATTCCGTGAAAACAGAGGACACATTTGAAAGCTTAGGACTGCGTTAAACATTCATGTCTTGAACAATAGATTCCCAGACAATGCACATTCTGTGGAAAAGGCTTGAGTTTCGTTTGTTGCTTTTTCCTGTCACCAACATTTGTCTGTCGCTCTTATTATTTCTTTCTTCATTGTTCATATCATCTACGGAATACGTACTATATTTTTTAAAGTTGATTGTTAGATAGCACGCGAGAAATTGAAATAAAATTGTCTTATAAATTCACCAGAAAATAAGTCATAAATAAAATTAAAATTTATCACGTATAAGTCTCAATAATGTACTTGCAATATACAATATTATTACAAGGAATATATCATTTTCTACTGTATTAATGAAGTCTACATCTCAACCTGACAAAGACGTACGGGAAAGCAGCGAGAACACCCTCCGGTACACGACTTGTTAAAAATTCATGAAACACGCGATTATGTATCGTGTCGCGGTTCTTACTTACTCCATAGCGCCTATTTCTGAGCACTATCTATAAAATGACAAAGAATAGAACTTTGCAAAGAAAACATTTATTTATTTATTTATTTACTTGTTATCAGGCAGGCAGCTGAAATAACGGATAAAGGCTTGTATCCTGCTGTAGCCATATATGGGCATAATGTAATCAGATTAATGAAAAACGATTGCGATTACATTTTGCGTTTTTCATCATTAATATGACTCCATTTTACTCATCTATGTTTTCAACACCACAGAATTCTCAATTGCATACACATTTATGACTCCTTAATGTTTTGAAGGGATTTAATCACGATTACGATTTTAGCAATAAAATCAAAATTACGACTACATTTTGTAATTTTTAATCAGTAATGAGATTACATATTGCTCATATCTGGCTGTAGCACAGTGTATTAATTATTTGTTTTTGTGATTAAGATAGTACTTTTTCAGGCAATTTTTGAATTGGTTCACATTTAGAGCTGACATTACGTCTTCTAGGACTCATTCTACACTCTGGCTATTTAGTTGCTTAGAAGTGTTAAATTAATAATAATTATAATATATCGTCACACTATATCTCTCTCGGGCTAAGCAGATATACAATAGAAGCTGTATCCACTCTGCGCTAATGTCGTGTCAAACGTAACCAGTAGGGCAGCTGATCGCCGTTCTCAGAGCTCTTACACATGACATTTCTATTAAATGCCAAGTTTTAAACCATTTGACGTTTAAGCAACGTGTAAACTAATTAACCAAGTTTCAAAAACATGTTTATTTAGAAACGTTACCTGAATAAGTTAATGTTACGTTTAATATACAAGTTAATCACGAACATATTAAGTTATATTATACAATATTTATGCCTAATAAAATTGAACCATACAGCCTACATATTAAGTGCGCATTTTCTTTAAAATAAATGAATGCCAGCACGAATTCATTTACGAAAAATTAAGCCTGGTTAAGTAAAAAGTTTGTTTAAATCATTTATGCCTCCAATAATTCATTCATTTCAATTTTTTGATGATAGGGCGATTGCCCGAACTGGATTATGATCACAGTACACAAGTGTAAAGACCGTCATAGTGACTCGCTTTGGCCTGTCGCGTTTCGGGATCAGCTTGTGTATATTCAGTACCTCATATACCTAGAGACCTTCAGTCGTGGTATATGTGGGCCGATATGATGACGGAGACTATCAATGGATTTTCATTCTTTGATGGTCGCTTTCGTTCTTAGACTACACTGTACTTACCATCAGGTACTCTGTAGGCACTATGTTGAGCCTGTTTAAAAAAATACTACTTAATTTGGGGCGTTTGAGGTCTTCACATAATTTAGTAAATTCTTTTGTGAACCTTCAAAATACAATTAATCAATGCCTGCCTACAATGCCTACGGATTGATGCTACGAGTCTGTTTGTATAATATACAATGATATACATATTATGTAGAATTCGTGCTTGTAATTGTATCCACGACACAATTAACCGACACAAAGTGACAATCGATCAACGATAATAAACGCTATTAGGATAGTCTGAAATGTATGAAATTGACTTAACTTTCCTAATAAATCGAAACGTTATTACTCTTTTTCAAATATTAATAAACAAACAAATCACGGGGATACGAAACCCACGTTAAATTTATTTTTAGATAAATCTTAAGACATTGATTTAAATTATTTGGTATAGAGCATCGTCGTAATAGACATTCAATACTTAAAAGTAACGTATTTAAATTGATAATAATTAATATTGTATCCGACTAAATAGCTTTTCAATTACCGCATTGAACGTGACCATTTTTTTAGAAGTTATAATAAGTATAATAAATAAGCTGTCCTTAATAGATATGCTATGCCATCTAGGACTTTTTTGTAGACCTACAAAAGAGGAATAGCCTCACTATATTTATTTTTTGCTTTATTTCTATTTGCTTAGGCAGTGTTTCAATGAAAGCTCCCAGGTAGATTGATTTCTTCCGACATTGTCAATAATTAGTGTCATATTACACAAAACCTCAAATCTTTATTCATACTTAGATAAACCTAAATCTTCTTCATAAATTACTCTATATATTGGTGTAAGCCGCGTGAAAATTCGTTCTGCGGTTTTTGAGATTATCGCGAATGACAGATAGATATGGCGGAGGACTTAGTGTTATAATAAATATGCAGCGAAGGTAGCATGTCGCTTCTGAAATATTTAATTATTCTATGACCATAGCTAATTTCAGCTTTACGGCTGCAAACGTGTGAATGTTTTATGTAGCTTTCTCGCGTGTACGTAAATTATATTAACTGCGACAATGTAAAATGTATGCTTGAATTTAAAGTCAGCTGGCTACCGTTTTTAATTTTACTTTATGTCGTCATCGCGGGTATATAATACGCAGTTAAGTTCGTTCGTTCCGAAAAATTCCAAATATTTAAATTTTAACGTAGAAAGCGATACGTAACCATCACAGTCACACATTTTTAACTTTCGCGTTTTATACTCATTATACTTTAACGAGTTTTACACGTGAGTTAAATTTCTTCTAATTATGTTTCGACGTTTCAACCTGGTTTCACAGGCCATGGTTAAAAGAAGACAGAATTACTATGGAATTTTAGTCGGAGGCAGGAAATTACTTCCTCTACCCGCTTTTGTTCTCGATAATTTGAATAGTCACGGCATACAACGCTCACAGCACGTTTACAAAGTGACATAAAACGAAGTTCCAATTGTCTAATGACTGGATTGAGCGTCGATGATAACTTAAACTAATCATCGCGATTAAATTTGGGCTTCTTGATCTCCATCGCTTCTCAAACCACAGACGTGATAATAGAAACGATTTCCACTCCGACGCACCCTTCAGTTTCTTTCAGCGTTTCTTTTTAAGGTAGTCGTTTTCGAAACGCTAGTAGATCACCATTAGGTTTCTTATTTTGGCTGGCGGCACCAGTCGAGATCGTACCCACAGGAATGCCCTTGCGTTGCCACCCCCCACAAATTTGCCGGCTGAGCACCTCAGTGTTCGCCCTCTCATCTGGTTTATTTGTGAAGGTCTATCCTGGCCTTCAACGAATTGTCCAGTTCGAAAAAAAAAACCGATTGATCAGTGGTTGAGTAGGTGGTCCACTACGGCTGATCTTTTTTTTTATCTTGGCCTAATGGTAAGCATCGGGCAGTCCAAAAAAAAACGATTATGACTACCAATAGCAAGGAAAAACCCATCGATAGTGGCAGTGATCATGCTGGCCAAAATAAATATCTCTTACGCTTTGTTTAAAAGACCCAATATCATATTACAGTGGAAATGTTCTCGCTGGAAGACCATTCCACAGCTCAAAGACACAGCAAAAGTAAGCGTTAGAAAACCTCTTAGTCCTAGCTTGATCCAGGCACATGCTGGTTCTCGACTCAAGACCATAGCTTGTGTAACCAGGTCAAAACGTCGAGCCATAATTAAATGGAAGTTCTATCTATATATCTATCCTCACGCTGAATCCCTATTGTGGTAAACAGAGAGAATGGAATGCCAAATAGGGAGACTTATTTTTGCAAACCTCTTTCACTCCCTTAACTTTCAAAGTATTTGTAAACTGAGATGTGCATACAGTGTACCCTTTATTATATCCAAAATATTATGTAAAAAAGATCACAACATCATTGATTAAACTTTTTGGCTTTTTACTAGGTCATGACACTAAAAATCCCGAGATACGAGAGTTGTAAAGATAGAATGACTTTATTTTATTTTTCCTTTGTCAAACAACTGGAAACAAAGAGTATTTTCACTGTAATATATCAAGAACGGAGCGTAGAGTGAAGACAAACAAAGATATTGCTATAAAATTTACTGCGACATAGCGCGATGCGACCAGCTGGCTCATTTTACGGACTTCACAATTATAAGAGCGGCATTCCCTCCGAATTCATGAAAATACATTACTGGAGGAGTCGTAGAATTATTTATATGGTAGTTCCTGCACTATGTACAATGTTTGTAATGCGATTTCTCTCAGTCATCCATTAATCTCCAGTTCGGATCCGAATATTGTCAGACCGAAATAGCTATTATAATGTTCACAGGCAATAAAACACCATAAATCCATCACAAATTCCATTTATTGCACTTTAACGTAGAATAAATAAACAAAACTGCAAGAAAATAATCAATAATCAGAGAGCTATGTATCACAACGAGCGGTCGATCACGTAAAAAGAAACAAACGTCACACGATCTCCCTCGTACCGTCCACCGCGGCTGATGCGCAAGCGATTCGTCTAGTCATTACGGTGTCCGCGGGAGTAGGCCGGCAGAGTGTACGCTACACTATAGTATTATTCGTATTATCGTGTACTGTGTTCAAATCAAGTTTGAACTATGAATATTTTAATTTCAGGTTGACTTAACATGTAATGATGATTGTAATGAACTAGGTCTAGGAGCTATCCTATCTACCTATAGCAGGGCTTCTTAAACTTTTTTCATTCACGACCCCATTTATGATTGGGAGTTTCTTGACGACCCCATATAAAAGAAAAATAAATTAATATTTTTTGATGATGTATTTATTAGGTAACAATATACATATACATATGAAAATATATAGTTTTAGAATTCGTTTTGAAACAAACAAAAATCTAAAATTAAAAAATGCACAAAAAATGATAAAATTGTATTTTTTATAGTTTCAAAAATAAAAGTGGATTCTGACCGTCTTAATGCGCGTGTCTAGACGCTGCAAGTCCACTGTATTCCGCCAACTCTAGTGATGTTATAAAATGGTATATATAAATATTTGACATTAAAATCTCTCGCGACCCCAGAATTTTCTTACGCGACCCCATTTGGGGCCGCGACACATAGTTTAAGAAGCCTTGACCTATAGCTATACTATCGTCACTTATTATTGTCATTAACAATTTAGTCATTAATATAATATTCCCAGAAAGAAGCAGTAAAAATTATCATATATAAGATAATGATAACAAAATAATAATAATAATTATAATGTAATTATATGTTTGATTGGTATAGCCTTCTGTTCTAACTTATCTGTGTCTACTCAAACAACTAACTCATATTAAGAGAAAATACTTTGTTTCATAAAGAGTGCCATAATAAAAAAGAAATATTGTTTGATTTAGTTTTTCTTGCTTTTATATTTAATTGCAGACTTAATTGATACTAGTAAGTCCTTTTAAAATTTAATAGTAAAGTTCTGTTCTTATATTTTTACATACATTAATCAATACTTTAGACCGGGGGCGGTCAAGCTGCGGCTTGCGGGTCGTACGAATCCCGCAGAGCGACGGCCTGGTTGCGGCCTACAGAACAGGTCAAATGAACATAAATGTTATTTTATCTCGTGACAGAACCTACCAATTAAATTTTCACATTTTCCCACAAATTATTAGCTCCGATATACAAATTATTATATTTAATGTAAGCTTGATCTATGATACAAATTTTATTTAATAACACGTTCACGCCGGCGTGACCCACCGGTGTGTCACACTTGACTGTTCCGTGTAACGAGATAAGACAGTCTCACCTCACGCGGAAAAACGTAAATATTCGCCCCGGCTTCACCCGTGTTAATATCAGGCAAGCAGTTGAAACAACTGATACGAAATGCCAGTATCCTGCTATTTCACTTTTTTAATCATTTCTTTTTGTGATTGACGTAGTATTTGACCTGACTGACTAGTATTCAAATTGATTTAAATTTAGAGCTAATATTACTGTTATTATTGAGATTTTGTAGTTATTCAAGTTTGGGACCCAAAGTGACTCTTTAGATACTTTCTAAAAGACGATGTAGTGAGGTTACGAGCTCAACTGAAATAAAAAGGTGTTGAAGAAGGATACTACTGTTCGGTCTTTTTATGTTTTTAATATATAATAATATATCGTCACGCTATATCCCTTACGGGGTGAGCAGAGATACATTAGTGGTTGTATCCACTTTGTGCTTATATGTAGTACCCAACGTGACCAGTAGCACAGCTGATCGCCGTTCTCAGGGCACTTACACATGATATTTCTATTATATGCCATGTGGGTTTCTTTATGATGTTTTCCTTCATCAATGAGTATACATGCCTAAATCCGTAGGTAATCAGGTAAAACCTAGAGGTACGTACGAGTTTCGAATCTACGACCATTCGCGTCGCCACGCATTGATACCGGTCCTTTATCTTCTAAGCCACCACGGCTTAAACGTAAATTAGATTTTTAAAGTTTGATCAATAGTTTTAGAAATATTTCTTGTTAGGGAATTTCAGCTAAAATAATATTTTTTAAGTCAGTTTTGTATTTAGAAGCAAATGTTTAACTTGGTAACTATAACGAGTGTTTCATATCAATTAAAAATATTGGACGATGAAGACTGAATATATATATATATATATATTACATACATATTTTCTAATTTAAAACCTTTAAAATTTTGACCATGATTATTTGGTCATAGCCGAAAGTGTAACTTGATCAATATGTACAATAAACCAGTATTCTAAGCCAAGTTGAATTAAAGTTAAACATATTTTTACTCCCTTTTTTTTTTACTTGGGGAAAAACCTCATGGGACCGTCTCGGTCGCACTGGGGGTTGCGCGAAACCGAGGTGTGTCGGACTTGTACCGACTAAAAACCCCAAGGTGACTTCTTCTACGCATTGACGGGGACCGCGGGACCTGTAATCAATTCGCTGCAGCCCCGTCGCGCCGCGCCCGCTGGGCACAAGCTCAGAGGAAGATATCTTCCCCGACACTGCTCATTGTATTTAGGCAGAGCACGTCACAATGCTCTGCCTACCTCTCGAGGGTCGCTAACCAGTCGTTCAGGGCCCCACCCTGCGCCGCGACCCCAAAGGCATCAGCCAACCGGTCGTGGATCGACCGATCGGCTGGTAATGATGTGCTGGGGCGGTTGCCGGCACCCCGGTGTCTTCTTCGAGCGGCCTTCTGCCGCTCTAGCTCTGCGGCCTCCATCTGGGACATGACGTCTTCACAGAAGGAGACCACGGCCCTCCAGTTGTCATATCCTGCCAGCATGGCCGACACCACTGCTGGCAGGGAGAGGTCGTGTCCGATCCTTTGGACCAGGTCCCGCCGCTCGCTGCCCCACGCCGGGCAATGTGCGAGCGTATGTTGGGCGGAATCCAGGTCCGAACAGCAGTGGTAGCACTGGGTCGTTACTTCTCGTCCAAGCCTGCACAGGTACTCAGGGAAACATCCGTGTCCCGTAAGTACCTGTGTCAGGTGGATATTTTTACTCTCTACATTAATACAACTTTTAAATAGATTGTACGACATAGAGATACAGCTCGATCTTTCCGTCGTAACGCGTAGTAGCTATCCTGCGCTAGAGGGATAAAGTATTTCTTTTCGTAACTTATATCATTGCTGAGTATTATACATATATTATTTGTCTTAAACGGGGATTCTCATTATTACTTCCGTATCCGAAGTTGTAAGCAGGACGTTTTGTATATAAAGTTAAGTAATATTTCGTTATACCAGTTTGTTTCGTCGTACAAAGTTGTAGAAGACAGCGTTATCGCAAAACAATTTATTTCGTGAGTAGAACATTTCATATGAAATATCTTTGACAATCTCGTCAACTTTGAGAGGCTGTTCGAGTCTTCCAGAGAACGTTATCAATGATTGCCTAAAGGCAGCGGAAAATCGCAGAAGAAAAACGGGGTCTTTATTATTATTTCATTTTACTTTGTTTCATTTATTTCTACATTTCCTGTATGTAACAAATTTAATTTCTTTGTATTATTACTGCTTCGTTTCTTTTCGTTTTTTTTTTTATGGTTGCATGATGAAGTTACTAAGCCCCAGTTGCTGGAAAATACAGTATAATCCAAGAACAGCAGGAAATGTCAAAAGATGAGTCTATTGAATGTCGGTATCATATTGCACCGTGTACTCTATGTATGTAAGGATCTTAGACATCCCTTTTTTTTGGTAACCCTGGGGTCATCCCTAACAGACCTCAGGGGGCGATGAAGTTTGCCCCTCAGTGTGCCGGACTGGCATCGTACTAAACCCCCGGTGTGTTCCTTCTCCCGCCTGCCAAGTGCCAAGAGCAAGGCCGGGCCAGTTACCAGCGACCGGACGGGGTTGAATGGTTGCCACTCCCCGCATCCACCTAATACTTTGGCGAGGAGAGTGATGTAAAGTGCCACCTCTCCTCTCATCTCCTTGAGTTGTCACTGGAGCGGTGTGTGGGAACACATCATACATCGCTCACGCCTGGATCTGGGCGGCGCGCTCGGTGCAGCTAGGTGTGGATATCTGGTTATGGAAGAGGGCCTCTGGCGAAGGCCCTCATCCGGCGTCCTTAGACTCCCAACCAAATTTGTATTTTTATAAGTTAATTGACCAATCAAATAAATATAACTTTGTTTAACCGAACATATTTTTCGTTAATTATATTTTGAAGGCTTATATTTATTTCAAAAAGAAAATATATTTGGCCATATGTAGGGCGTATATTTCAGTTTCATTTGGAACAAGTAATGTATAACAACTTTAAAAATATGTATTTTTGAAAACGATTTCCTATATTAAAATATATAAAATGGATTCACGTGAATATTCTTAGTGAACAAGTCTCAGGAACTTAGGATGAGATTTATTGGCGCAACTTTAATTTTGCTTAGACATTAATAAACATTACAATTTATATTACTCAATAAATGTCAAAGGATCTGGTAAGTCACTGATTTTGTCAACATGGACTTGGCTCGACGAATATTATGGACATACTCAAGTTCCTATTATATATTCAGTTTTTTGTCAAAACATATTTATTTTTGAGAACTTTGCTAAGGAAAGTCGAAATAGCGTCTGTAAGCCTCAGCCTTAGTCAACAAGCTGATTTTGAAACGTCATAGGCCGAATTGTTGCATTATGAGAGCTTTGCACGTGGGTACTACAATCACGAACCAATTCAGGTAATCGCCCTATTTCGGCTTAGAAGAGTTTTTTACTTTTGCGTTATATAGATTTCATACACAGTATGTTTTGAAAATGCTATTTGGCTCGAAAGGGGCATATTGGTGACACGATAAAAATACCAAAATACATGAGAAATATATTCCAGAAAATTATAAAATTGAAGAAATTGAATAATTTTACATGCGATCTGTGCTCGAATTACTTCATAAATCAATTTATAGACTAACGAAAGGATTTAATTGATAAACGGTGCTTGGAATCAACAGGGGTCCTCCACCCCAACCTTTTCGATGTCATGACCTACTAGAACTATCCTATGCTTTCCTTTATTTACGAGTTACGCACACTCCTAGTGTTGTCATATAAGTTTTCCTCATTTAATTATTTTTTTATTTTTCCCGGACGTTTTATTCTCTTTATCTAAAAAGAATAATTGAAATAGAATCTAATATAGATACCGAGTAATGTCTTCTCGGGTCATACATGGCTTTAATAACATACCGTATGTTCAATTTAGGGCAGAGTGCCATACAATTTCCGGCCGTGTCCTTTTGATTAGTTGTTTTATAGCACAGAGAGAAAGTCGTTTTGGAGAGAACATGTTTTGTTAAACAATTCGTGAAATGTCCACAGTTTCCAAGTACTAACGTGGGCGATAAGCGAGTGGCTATGTGTAGAACGGTGTACCCTCAACAAAAGTTACGAAGTGAGGCGACAAAGTAGCGATGTCTCTCAACACGTACAAAGTTAACTCCGTCGTGGGGAATTTAGAATCGCACGCTGAAATTTGATAAGCAGTGTGTTTGTTTGGGAAATTGTTACTAATTTTATCGTTATTATAAAAAGAGTAAATATCGCGTTTAAGAAAGATAGAAAGTAACGCTTATTGAGTAAAAAAACAACACACAACATAGACATTTATATAAACAATGGAATAATAATACATTTTAGCATAGTGGTATGTATTTTTACATATATGTATTAAAACTTCAACTTAACTGTCAAGTCATCTTGGGATCTAAATTACTAAAGCTAGATATATAAAATTTGGACTTCAGTTCTTTATATGATGAAGGCATCTACTAAGGGCGGAATTTTTTACATTTCACCCTTGTATAGTTAAAGGTAAAATGCGGGTTGAAAGTTTGATGAAAAATCCAAAAATTTTAAAGCAACCAATATGAACATCGGGTTTAAGATTTTCGCTAGAATACATAGGTTTCTAGTCCTTTGTAGTCATTAAAAAATGAAATTTTTAAGTCGACGCAATCTAAAGGTACAGATGCTTTTGTAGCAAAATGTACGTTTATACAAGGTATCCAACACCTATAGGATACTTTCTGTTGCTCTAGAATCATGAAATATGGCAAGAAAGAATGTTTTATAATATAAATCCGAAAAATAAAACAATTTTACGTATTTTTAACAAGATAAACCTCAAAACAATTAATTGAAATTGCTGAAAAAGGGATTTATTAAAACGGATATTTCTACTTCACCTTGTATTAAGGTTGATTCACACTCAATAATATAGTGTCAGTTATCACATTATATTAGATGTAGACTGGATGTTTGCTTAGTGTAAAAGGTTGCCAATTTATTATTCATCATTTATTATGCTAATGGCGGCCTAGTCAATCCGACGATTCAGGCGAAACAGCAAGACATAGTAAAAGACCCAGGAGGCTGATAGGGGTTAGTTATCAGTACCCAGACACTGAAATTATGCTTCTATCTAATTAGGATAGTTTCCCATCCGATTAAATTTAGAGGGGTTTGGACGAGAGGGTGCGATTGTGCAAGTACTAGCATTCACGCACCAAACTTATCCTGCGTAATTCGCATCCTTCGCCGAATGGAGCTTCACCCCTGCATCTACTTGGTGTAATTTGGAAATGTCGTCAAGGCTAGAGTCGGCAAGGATTTCATAATCATCAGATTGGATGTTGTTAGCCCTACAGAAGTCGGTGGAGAGTACTGCGGTGTTCTGCAAAAATACACCATATAGTGTCGCGGGAAGTGGTTTCTCCCGCCGAGATAGGCCCATAGTAGACGCAGCGCGGCGGGGCTTGGCTGTGGAGATATAATTACAGGCGCCACAGTCCCTGTTAATACGCAGAAGTAGTCATCTTGAAGTTTTTAACCGATATACGTTCAGGACAGCTTAACCGAGAAATCCCTGTGCAGCCGAGACAGTCGTATGAGGACATACCCCAAGTAAAAAAAAAAGATTTAAAAATTTGTTGTGAAACAAAGGTTTATTATTTAGGACGTGGTAAGGCCGCATTGCATTAAACGTTTGAAAATAACAGGATTAGAAAACAAAAACCACACTATCATTATTGGATCACTAAATGATAGTCAGACGTGTACGTGTGTATGGCTCGGACACGACCATAACACTACATTGTTGTGTGTAAACTGCCCTTTATTCCGGATAGTTTCCCGTTTCAATCAACTCGAGTCTGTCGTGTCCAGACATCCTTGAAATTAGCGATGACGCGGCTTATCGATTATCGATAAAGCGATATTATTAAATCAGATAACATTCGGAGTTGTTTACTCTATTATTGCAAATTTGTTACTGCCATTATTGTATCTCTGCTCACCCCGAAGGGATTCTAGAGTAACGTTATATTATTCATTTAATGTTTAAAAAAACTGGGTGAGATAAAAGTACCTGCTATTATTCAAATAAAATAAATAAAAATAACTTTTATTTTATCTGACCTTCAACAATGACATTTTAAGAAAACAACATTTGAGCTAAGCAATACTAGGCACTTACAAATTAAGTGATCTAAGATTTATGCATTTTTTTTATTTATTAATTTTTCAGCTGGTATGGTTGTGTTGTGACATGGGCCTCCTCAAGTTCTTCGACATGTGCTGATTCGGTGTTATCCTCCGCCAGTTTTTAGGTAATTTATCTTCTCATCTTACGTCACGTAAGCTACTCAGTTTGGATGACTAACGTAGAGCGTGCAGCTGAGTTACCCCTCCCCCATTCTACCATAACGAAATGCCGTGCGGGTTCGCACTTATATGTGGTCAACATTTCAACTTCTCGCACAAAGCGAATCGACCCCTCTTTTTTGTTGTGAACCGCCAAGAAGTAGAATTCGCTCCCTGCGTCTGTTACCACATGGGAATCTTCAAACAACCTGTGAATCGGTATTTGTTGGGTTTACACCCCGCATTATCGGCCTCATCATCGCTTTTCATTAGGTGAGATTGAGGTCAATCGCAAGTCTGTCGGTAATAAGAAAAATATAAAAACATTTCTTGGAATAAGGAGACATTATCTGTTAATGTTGAATGTTTGACTTTAAATATTGAATGTTTGTGTACAAATAGCTGAAGTTCTGACATATTTAAGTCTAGTACAGTATAATACATAGGTCCTAAAGCCACTTAAGGCTACATTACGAGACCGTAAGGTTGGTTTATGGCACAGTTGCTCGGCAAACCGAGCGGTAGGGTGCGGTTACTTATTGCCTAACTATTTAGTATTACCAGTGAATGTATATAAACATGGAAGGATTATAAATTCTCAGAGCATCACGAATTTTGATCCAAAATCATGAACAGGCTTGTGAGTTTATATTTATGATAATACAGTTTTTTTTTATACTGGCTTGATAAAGTAACTAAACCGCATTTGATGGAAACTATAGTCACAGAGTATGGTGGTAAGATATTTTAAGAACTTATAACGTTTAGCTACTTTGGACAAATTAATAATATCCTACTGAAGGTTTGGTTTTGATCTACCTCGGCAAAGTCTTTGGCTTCGGTAAAATTGGGCTGAATGGGTTCTCTTATTCTTGATATTTTGAATAGTTACATATGTATTTATTTTTTTACACTGACTCGATATATTGACTACATTGCACCTGATGGTAAGTACAGTATAGTCCAAAAACGAAAGCAGCCATCATAGGATGAAAATTCATTAAAAGTCTCCGTTGTCATGTCGGCCCACATATACCACGACTGAAGGTCTCTAAGTATATGAGTTGCTGGATATACATAAGTTGATCCCGCAGTGCGACGGGCTAAAGTGAGTCATTATGAAGGTCTATACACTTGTGTATTGTGGCATGATTCAGCTCGGGCAATCGCCCTACCACTAATCAGCAAAAACACATAAAGCACTCACAGTATCAGCATTTTCACAAGGCGAGATAAAACGAGGTCCTAACTTTTTTTGTGGCCTGAGGGATCATTCTGCATAGGACCAGTAAGGCCCATGTGAGGGCAGAGACCCAGCTGTATCAGACTTCTATTGACTTTTTTTACTTTTAGTATAGGTGGAACTAAATTTCATAAGTTTTTTAAATTTCGGCTTCGATTCCTGTTGTTGTGTGTAAAGTTGTGTAATGACCAATTAATCAGCATTGGCTTTGGTTTCTGACTCGATCGGATATCGACCTTCGGCTGGATACTACAAATTAGTGTGTAGACAGTGTTGTATTTTCCTATGTTCAACTAGTTTTAATGCATATATTGTTAAGCGACTTATATATATTTTGGCGATCTACAGGGTTCCATGTAACTAACGCAAAGCCTTTTAAAAATAAAAATAATAAATTATTTATTAGAAAAATAATTACAAAGCAGCAAATTAAAGACAGCTGACATCCAAACTTAGACTACCTGTAACTTGGATGTTCACACAATTTACATTTCACACAATTTGTTACATACAGTATATATCCACTGCGTAGCTCCAATCTTAACTGAAAACAATACAATAATAATAATATATACACAATACAATCAAAATTAATAAAAATTACACCATAAAGTTAAACCCCCCGCACATCTATTCCCACAACAGTTCCTCAGTATCATTATACTTCAGATTCGACAGCCAGTCCCTCAGCTCAGGATGACTTTGGTATATCAAGACTAACAACTTTTGTTTTACGACTTTTTATAATTCAATCTTTTTTTCGCCATACAAAAAATTTATAAATCGAATTTGTAATTCTGATCCCCTTAGCACACTGAAAGGCGGCGCGATGCAACTGCGGCAAACGATTTCGTAGCATCTGCTGACAGAACTTTAAACATAGAGCTAACGATTGATAGAAATTCCAACTAAAATTTAAAAAAAATATGATAGGATGCGTTAATTTTTGGCAAAAGTCACAGAACAAAAGTTGTTAGTCTTGATGTACCTAAGTTACCTTTAAGAGGTTTGGCGTTAGTTACCAGTAACGTTGTATATCTAGTCAGGAATTTTTCAGGCTGATTATACTGTGAAGGTCACTGTGAATGTATCTACTTGGACACATACGCCCAAAATTTCTTACAAGGGGAATACGCAATTTAGGTGACTGAACCTCAAAGCTCAATACACGCTTCTATATTTTATTTGTATTCATTGGATTCTCCAGTCTACATTTATAGGGTATATCTCCCGCAGCTTCGCGTGCCTTTCATCTCTTATTTTATATCCTTAGAGAATTTTTCTAATACACTAAAACACGCAATACTTTATTTACAATCAAACAAGATGTCATTTTTATTTTCCAAGGTGACTTTATAAACTTAGAGCCAAATATTCCATAATCGAAGTAACTGTACTTACTTATATACTCGTATTTTTTGACGTAAAATACTACATTATTTTTTTCCATGTAACATAGGTTTATTAACAACTTAATAAACTAGTCGTTTGTGGCAACCGGAGTCCTCGCGGCCTTATTAAATTATAATAACACAGAAAAAGGATTTTTCGGAACTTATCTTTAACAATTAAAGATTACGATTATCACCTATAAAGTAAAACTATTACTACATTAAATTATCAAATTTTACAGAAGAATAAATTCAAAAACCGGCCATGTACGTATTATATTCGCGTACAGAGTGTTCTGCACAAACAGAATTAAAAGAAGCTAAATTTTTGATATAAATTTCGACTCGAAACTTCCTCGCGGCTCTGATAAAAAGGTTTTGACAGATAGACAAATGGACAACAATGTTGTTCTATAAGGTATTTTTTTCCTTTTGAGTTCTGGAATTCTGAAAATATAGTTAATTGTAATTTAGAAATTTACAACACTTTAAGATGAATTTTAGGTAACATTGTAAGGAATGTCTATCAAATTTATTTCATTTCGTATTAATATAGATTAAAAACAATACTGAATTTCATAGGAAATTTGCGTTATTTAATATTTCTACGTTTAAAATTTGTTTCTATATAATCAAAGCATTTTTGTATTCACCTGAACATCGCGCCCAATGTGATAAATATCATAACTGATTGCGCAAAAAAATGGAAATAAAAAACAAAAAATACACAGACGTCCATTTCGAAACTGGCAAAATATTGTTCAAATATAATATGTCACACTAAAGGAAGACAGGCCTGAATTCGTGCCAAACGGTTTTGGAGCAAAACTAGTGTTTCTAGGGATATGCCGTTTCGGTTTCGGATATGAATGTCCTATTTGTTCGGTTATCTAATTAATTTCGGATATTTCTGGTTAAACATATTTTATTATAGGGAGTATTTGTATTCCAGTTTTTATATCAAACAGGAGTTTTTTATTTTTAGGGTTTTCTCCCTCAAAACGAAAGAAGAAAACCTTGTTACGATCATTTTGTTGTCTCTATCCGTCTGCCTGAAAAATCCTTTTTTCTCAGGGACTCGTAAAGGTGTCGAGGTCCGGTATGTACATATACAGGCTGATTTTATAGACGAGGGAGATATTCAAGGAGGATATTCAGCATTCGATTCTAATTACAAATATATAGAAATAGTGATATCTTAATATTTCCATTAAAACAAAGTAATTTATAGTCAACATATTAAGGGGCAGTTACACACATGATAGAATAAATAGCAATTAATTATTAAGTAGGTATTTTGTCTCTCCTAAGCCAGATAAAGAACAGAATAAAGTACGCAAGGCTACTAGGCCACCATAATAATAGTATGAGTTTAGTTATTAATAGGAAAACAAACCATTGTTACCATATATTAAAAAAAATAGACTTAAACCAATCAAGTTCTCACAATATTCTGAAAATGGGAATCCGTAAGGTTAGTTTTATTTTCATGACATCCCTATAACAAACTACGAAATTTGATAGCCATTGGGAATTTCAAATTCGGCAGAACTTTAGAGCTGATATTTATTGATGAAACGTGTATCCCGGACGTTTTAGCAATTTGCCATAACGTATATCTATTATTTAGTCATTTGTAGGCATCGAGCGTTTCACGCATCACAGTGAAATCACAATAACAGTGAAAATACAGATCATGTGCCCACCAACCACATTTTTTTATAACACCTGTAAACATGTTTTTACCCCTCAATGTATGAAGATGGGTGTTATAAGTTTAACAGTTATATTCAAGGCTCTCTGTATGTGTGTTTGTCAGTGGAATTGTATCAACTGAACGAATGGACTGATTTTAATCTAGCTTTTTTGTTTGAACAGTGCTTTCATCGAGAGTATTCATAGCTATCATCACAATGGGATGCCATCTTGATAATAAAGTTTGGAGGTCAAAATGCAAAACTACCGCCGTAGTAGGACTGTCACAGTTATACCGTTCTGTATGCCAATTTATTAGCACTTTTGAATTGTTTATAAAAAATAAATGAATCTTTTATTGGTCAGGGAAGCAGAATCTACCCAGAAGAATCGGTAAGAAACTTTATTAATTGCTCTTTTTAAATAAAATATTTTAACAAAGTTGGAGGTGGTAAGGTGATTGCCGGAACAGGGTCATGACCACAGAACATAAATATGCTACAGAGCATAAAACTCTGCAGCGCTAGTATTCTGACAGGGGCTTGCGGACGACACAGCCACTTCACCGGCAAAGCCTTACATATACATACATACATGGCACCACCTACCACCACCACATAACACCCAATTTAGCGAATGAAATTGTCATAGAAAATGATACAGATTTCGTTTATTTTTAATTTGTATTCTGTGATGGTAAGGCATTACCAATTAATTATTAATTGTGTTTACGAATATGAAAGCCTAAGATTACAGTCAGCGTCTTCTATTTAATTATCAGGCAGAAATGAAACAATTATTTGCTTTGTAAATAATGTTAATTAGAAACAAAGATGGCTGTTGTCTTGGGTATTAACGTAGCCGTTGGAAAAATAATGCCTTTTGCAGATACTTGTTTAAAATGAAATATGTTTGTTACTGTGATGATAACCAGACGTGAAATATTAAGAACCGACCAGAAAGTCAATTCAGCCCTGGGTCTAGGGCAGTAGCGTTCATTCCATAGATGCGTGAAAGCATTGCAGGCCCTGACGATGAATAAGTCTGGAATAAATTGCTTAAGTTGTTTAAGTTAAAAAAGGTACCATTTATATTTATTATTTTATTCATATTTATAATATATTCACGCTGTCTATCTTTCCTATGTATGCAATATAATACTATCATAATATAATACTCAAATTAATTACATGAATTCTGCTTACCCTGACCAAATATCCTATACACGTTACTGGTCTAGGGGATTCAAGCTAGGGTCCAAACGCCGGGAGCCGTAGTTTTTAGTCAGTAGAAGTGTGACACAATTCCTGCCCGTCGCCCTCATGACGACCAGGAGGTCCTATTACGGATTATTCCCTGGTGAATAGACAAATTAAAAAGGTAAAGATAGATTTTGCAATTTAGCTGAACACAAATTTTCTAAAAATTGTGCTGTCAGTACTCTTTCATTGGATTAGTTCATATAATTGAGAAATAAAGGTAATAAGGCCGGCGCGAGAAGGGGCGACACACGGTAGTTTGTCACGCCTCGAAAAATTTCATTATCCGGGCTGAGCCCATTTACCAAGTTTTCTTTTGTTTTGTCTATCCTTGCACTCTAGAGAGTATGCTCAAAAGCTTCATTCGCCAATTTGATTATCCCCATTTCTCCACAAAACCATTATATGCTGTGATGGATATCATAATTACGTGGAAAGTATATTGTAGTCAAAGAATGGCAGTCACCGCCAAGGGACAAAAATCCGTTGAAACTAGCAATCGTTATGTCGGCCCACAAATACCAGGACTAGAGGTATCTAGGTATACGAACGGTACACGAGCTCATCCTGAAACGCTACAAAGCGCAGCGAGCAATATTCCCCATATGAGTACTAAAAGGTTTTTCTTCATCATTCATAATGTAAACCTCAAAATAGACTCTCTGCGTCTGTTTTTCAACATTCATACAATCGGGAAGCTTTAAAAAGAATAGTAAATAGGCATCTGATTTTTTTTTTTGGTAACCCGGGGGAAAATCCTACATAGGACCATCAGGGTCACTGTGAGGGCAGCGACCCCGGTGTGTCAGACTCGTACTGACTAAAAACCCCCGGGGTGTCCCTCTAACCACTCCACCCAGGCCTGGGAAACCAAATTCGTCCAGTCCGACCAAATTCGTTCAGTCGAACCAAATTCGTCCAGTCGACCAAATTCGTCCAGTCGAAATAGGCATCTGATGGGTGAACGCGGTTCATCATCATCAACCTCATCTTCTCCTACCACCGGGCGTGATTGAGATGAAGTATTGACCATGTAAATCATACAAAATATTTACAAACGCATTATATATCACTATTTATTCTCAAGTTATTTAGTACGGGGTACTCTGCGTTATTCACCATATACTTTTTAGCTATATACACTTAGCGGGAATCATCCTCAACTCATCGCGTCTCACATTAGACTGCCCGTCCATCGGCTACCCCCACACTTCTATACAGCGGTGGTGTTTGTAATTTTAGATATAACGATGACAAAAAATACAATTTTACAATGTTAATAAATATAGCAATAATTTCTTAGTCTAATCTAAATATATTGTAACTACACTCAGGGAAAGCTTTATTACCATTGTTTTTCGATTCTTTCGCTGTCTGCAGCTCGAGCATACAAAGGCTGTATGCAGGGTTAAATCTGAAACTAAAACGGTTCGCTACAGGTGTGCGGAGCTTGGACACGTCTTCTAGGACTACAAGGTCAAGTCCCATTGCGTCGTTTGCGCAGCCGCTGGAAAATCAGCGGGAAACAGATTGGGTAGCAATGCTTGCCCTGCTGCGAAAAGAACTATAAAGCCGCCACCGCGATGTCAGGGAATCAGCAGCGCTTTGTCGCTGTGAGGCATAAGAAGCCCCAGCTCATTTCAGGGGTTCCTTAAAGAATGCTAGGCAGTCCGTCTGAGGGAACGAATGCTTAGGTCCATGTACCAGTTGGCAGACGAGTTTTGGCGATTACTTTCCCTCCACCTCCCCAACTTCCTTGTAATATTGCCTGCAAGACTGACCATACGTCGATTTGCGGAGATTATTGTTAAATGCGCTACCCGTGACTCAGCGCACCCTGCGTGTAGAGGAACACCACTGTGGCTTTAATCAGCAAGAGTGTGACCCGCCGGAGCCACCGCCCTCACTGTCACAGTAAGGGCCCACGAGGATTTCCACTGTGTTATAAAAAAAAGGTTTAGGTTTATTAACTGTGGTACCTAGACCGAATAAGGGAACGAAGAAAAACATTTCTAAGATTTTTTTATAAATCGTCACAAGATATCAATAATTCATGTAGTGGGGCTGCGGCGAATTGATTACAGAACTCGCAGTCCCCACTAATTCGCAGAAATAGTTACCTTGGGGTTTTTAGCTGGTAAAAGTTCACCAAACCCCGGCTGCTACCCCCTTGTACGGCCGGGATGGTGCTATGACGATTTTCCCCATGTAAAAAATAATCATTCATAATCAATCAACATTCTTAACAACATTACAATTATTTCGCTTCGTTTGTTAACAATAAAATTATTTTCATCATTTTTCCATCAAATGAACATAAAAAACTTTACTAAATTGAAAATACCACAATTTATTGATGAAAATGTTGAAAAAAATATCTTTTGTAATGAAATAACAAAGTAATTATACAGAGGGGCTTAACTTTGTAATTTTGCTAAGATCTTTGGAGGCAGAAATCTTTTGTACGTGATTTGGGAAACAATTGTAAAAACTCTGTGGAAAACTTTGTACGGAGTTCGAGGTGAATTCTATACAGTATTACAGAAGTCGGTTCTAATTTTATCTGAGCTTGGACATTTTATATTGCCTTTTAAATTAATATTTTTTACACATAAAAACGACGTAACGACGTGCGTTTTTTGACGTAGACTTGCCTGTTTCACAGTCTTTTACAGGTTGCATGGACGAGAGTGTTCTTAGGAACTGCATTCTTTGATTCCACCAGCCCCATTCCATCACAAAACCACTAGACATCGAATCGGATAGTATCCGTATGTGGTGGATATTTCTTATATCCGCACAAAAAGATTCGCTTCTACATTCATCATGCGAACGGCTAAGGAGTGGAATATCCGCGGTCTTATGACCTGGAAGTCTTTAAGAGAAGAGTGAATAGGCATTTGTTGGGCGGACTCGGTTCATCATCGGACTCATCTTCACCAGGTGTGATTGAGGTCAAGCGTTCGCCTATGAATTAATAAAAAAAAACACATGCATAATAGTCATACTAATTTATTGTTATTAACGCTGATTTTTTCTATAGGTACTCATTAGAAAGATCACTGTCATACAGCGAGATATGGAGATAGCTATGCTTGGAGTTTCTTCACGTAATTGTATCAGTAATGAAGAAATCCGTTGATGAATGAGATTTACCGACGTGGTTTAAGAAATTGAAATGGCGGTAGGCAGGGCACAGAGCTCGTGTAGCGAATAGGGGCAAAAGTGAAGAAGCAAATCGGAAATCAAGTTTACACATGTCTTCAGACATGTGTAAACTTGATTAAAATAATATTATACACATTCTGTGGATGTTAGTTGATAATAATGTAACACTTTTAAACTTTTTTTTTAATAAATGATTTATTATTATTATTTGTTTGGGCAAATCCACGGCGAGAAGTTTACTATTTATAGTATATTCAATTACTAATGTCCAGATTCAATGATAATCGGACAAAAAATAATTAGGAAAGACCATCTTTAAATTATACACTCTGTATTTACATTTTTTATAAACTTATACAGCGTGTACATAAATTCTCATAAAGCATATATCTTTACGTCTAAATGTTGGTAGGTAAAATAAAACAGTGTTTGTCAACCTGCGTCGGCGGTCCCTGGGGGTATACTATCCCTGAAGTTCATGGACGAAAAATAAATTTAAAGGTAAAATTACGAAAGCATACTGATCTTTATACATAGAGTTTCTATTGAAAAATAGCATAGTGAGAGAAACTTTATTTGCTACATCTAACAAATTTCTGGAGTTTTTGTTATAGTACTTAGTTTGTACCTTTTTTGCTTCAAGATCGAAATGTGTGTCAAGAAGTAATAAATAAGTTGTGTTTACCTTTTTACCCTTTTTTTTGTACACAGGGAATATCCTGCATAGGACCATCAGGACCATTGTGAGAGAAGTGACCCCGGTGTGTCAGACTCTTACTGATAAAAACTCACGGGATGTCCTTCCAATCACTCCACCCGGGCCTGGAAATTTAAATTCTTCCAGATGCCCGTGAAGCGAACAGGCGTTACCTTCAACACGTTTCTTAGTGTTTAATTTATGATATATATTTTTATATTGTTTATTTTTATATAATCGGGGAAATATACAGTAACATAAAGAAAATATAGAAGACAACAACACTTCCACAAAAATATTAAACAAAATAAAATTCAAGCTAAGAGACATAAACACTAATAAAACCAACAATAATTAATTGTAATAAAAATAAATGCATAACATTAAAAAATCCAATAAAATAAAAATTGTGTATGAATTGATGTATACATCTGTAAAAAAATGTCTTTCTGAAGTAGTGTAAACACTTAGACAAAAATATGGTTGTATTGCTGATGTAACTTACGAATATATACAACAAACAGTATATTTAATTTTTTTGCTCTGTAATCATGACTAAAACCCTTGAAAACATTAATAGGTCATAAATGTGTATGCAACTGAGGATTCCGTAGTGTTTAAAAGATGCACTCATATTAATGATGAAAAAGGCAAAATGTAATCGTAATCGTTTTTCATTGATCTGATTACATTTTGTCCATTTATGTATACAAATATGTAGCACTTTTGACAGAGAGCAAAATTTTGGAATAAAATAGACTTATTTGAGTAGGTACTGGAAATAAAATGTTATATAACGGTTCGTGAATTATGATAAGGTGACGGTGACGGTTTGGGAAAGTCTGACATAAAATAACATTTGCCATCTTTATTAAAATACTTCTTCGACAAAAGTTTGGGATATTTTAACTCGTGCCTTCCAAAATGTTTTTGTTGGAGTTGATTTATGCTTTTATTAAGATTTAATTAACGATAAAGAGTTTAGAGAGTATTGTAAGATAGAAATTCAGGATAAGAACCCGACATATAAGGCAATTGGGGTATTTATGTCCTTGGGTTTAATTATTTCGGTATAGTTTCTTTGCTTTTGGGCTAATTTTAATGGTCGCTTTGGCTACAAAAACTTACAAACGTTTTAGTGAACGAAAGATTTTTGAATATTCGGAGTATTATAATAATATATTGTGACGGCATATCAATTTCAGGGTAAACAGAAATACATTCGTGGATATACGTTTTCACTTTGAGCTTATATGTCGTGCCCATGGTCACCGTTCTCAGGGCACTTAAAAATGATATTTGTATTAGATGCCATGCGGATAACTTCACCTGTGAGCTTGTGGTGCTAAAATCTGTACTTAAATTGGAAAAAAACTAGCGGTATGTGCTGGGATTCGAACCTACTAACATTACTGGCCAAATTACTGGGCTACTACAAACTGGGCTAATATTAAAATATGCAGGAATAAATACAATATTTACTGCATGCTTACCGTATATTTCTTGCATGAACTCTGATGATGAAGTTGTCAGTTTTGTGTTTATCTGGAAAAGTTACAATTTTATATTAATTCAATATTGCAGGGTCAGTGATAGATAGCGATAACAAGTTTTTATTTTCAAATAAAATTGAACTGAAAACAAATCGGACTAACTCGATAAAAAATATCTTAGAAGTGAGTAGCGTAAGTGTCGCTAAAATTGAATTCATACTTTTCCAGCGTCAAAATGAAAATATTATTTAATGATTGATGGACGTAAGTGTGATTTTTTATACCTAGAACGGATTCCCAAAAATATACTTATTATTCAGTGGCCGTGCCTCTATTTTTATAGGTAGGAGTTTTTCAATTTTAACTTAATTTTTCTATTCAAATAAATTATGAAAGAAGATTAAAAAATACTGCTAAAAAGGGTGGTTGTTCGCTAGATGCTAGATAATAAGTATGTTTTTGGGAATCTGTTTTTGATTATTAAAGCTTTCGAAAATAATTCATTGAGTTATTTTTTATTATAAAATCACGAATTCAACTTTATTTTAGCACAGATACTCCATGTTTTTGAGTTTATTTTAAATACATATAGAACTTTTTATCTGTATTATTACTGTTATTTATTTTTATTTTTTTTATTATAAAGACATTTATTTATATATATGTATGCTACAATATTCTGCTACTTGACAGTCCTAGTTATAAATAACGTCATAACTTTAAATCAGCTATAAATATGCAAATAGTTTTTGCATTAAATTATGCAATAAATTGCACGTAAACAAAACTTTTAGAGAAATAAAAGGAACGGAGGTTCTATTTAAAGGAACGCAGTACGGTCAAAATTTAAAACAGTACTCATAAAATTCAGTGAATTTACTGAGGTGCTCAATTTTATGAAATTTTACGGTGTTTTGTTGCACTGGATGCAGGGGGCGCTTTAGTAAAAATAAATAGCTAAAACGTTTACGATCCGAAGACTGGTAGTAAAATTCTGTGTAAAAATCAAAAGGTATTGCATTGATTTATTTTTTTGGTGACGTGCTGTAATGGATGGGACACACCGAGATTCACTTGAGGACTAGGCTAACTAATATAGCTCTAGTGATAGGAGTTAGAAAGTAGTATTGGGCTGACCAAATATGTTATAGACCCGATAATAGGTGGGTAATGAAAGTGCTTTTATAAAGACCACGAACCAGTCGTAGGAATATAGGGAGACAGTCAGCCAGATGGACCGATGGTCTGGTGAAGTTCATTGGGAGAAACTAGTTAGCTAATGCTCGCGACTGCCATGATTGCAAGAGACCTGACTCAGTATTGGGGCGCTGAAAGTTGAAGAAGAATTCAGCGAGGACATTGGTTATAATATTTTTTTCTCTTCATGTATTTTTGCATTTATGTAAACCTTATATGTGAAGTCTAATAGAAAATAACAACAATACTTATTTAATAAACTAAATCAGATCATTGGACATGAAATTAAATGTATTTATTTCGCCATAATTTACAAAAAACTAAAAATTTAAATACAGTAACAGAAACAGTATACAGCAACAAAAGAAAATACAAAAACATACAAACATGGCGAAATTATTAACGCATAGAGAAAACACAAGCTATGCTTACGGCGACTTGGGATATTTACATCATTTTGAGGTGGTGGGCGAACTGGGTTGTAACCACAGCACATAAGTATAAAAAGCATTATAATGACTCGCTTCGGCCTGTCGTGTTTTGAGTAGCTTGTATATATCTAGTTGTTCATATACCTAGAGACCATTCGTCATGGTATATGTAAGCCAACATAGCGATGGCGACTTTCAATGGTTTTTATTCTTTGGTGGTCGTTGCTGGTCTTGGACTACACTGTACTTTCCAACAAATCTAATGTGGTCACATTATCGAGCCAGTATATAAAAATACATCTATGGATATACGAAATGTAATAGTGGAATAAACGATTCCAATACTTACATCAATGGAAATATGCAATATTAACTGTGGAACAAACGAATTCAATATTTACAAAGATGAATATACGCAATGGTTTTTACTAAACTAATAAGTTTTCTAATATTTACATTAATGAAAACAGCAGTGGTATCATTGAAACACACGTATTTAATATTTAACACACGGAAAAATGCAATAGAAACAGTGGAACCAACGATCTAATATTAACATAATAGAAATGTGCAATGCTGTCAGTGAAACATACGAACTCAACATTTCTGTCAATGGAAATTGTAAGATCCACTACAGAAATCTATTTCTGACTTCACACATCAAAATTTATATCCATTTCAAGAAAAACGCATCGTGATTATACAGGTACATTGATATCGTGAAGATGTTTCAATAAGTGTAAAAAACGTCTCCTTTAGATGTTTCATTCCGTACAATTTCGAGTGTACTTGAAAATTTATTGCGTACTTACATTAGTCCAAACAAATAGGGCCTCTCAGATTTTATAGCCGTAGTAAAATGTTAAAATATACATTAACTTATCTAGAGCCTGATGCTTTGTTTTTTATGCCTTTACCCGGTGATATGGGAGTGCGAATTTATTTTGGACTTAAGGACTTTGCCCGAGATTTCGTCTATGACAACCATATTAAATATTCCCCTTTTAAAATAATTACATTTATAATTTTGCTGTTTCAATGTTAAATATACAATCCATTACAATTAACCTCATAACTCTCTAGCGTAGAGTGGTGACTACTACGGGGTTTAAACTATATCTCTGTTTCTTTCTAATTTCAGTCAATATTTTAATCATACGAAGAAAACCAGTATATTGTTGTTATTGATTTTCTGATTAATGAAAGATATATTTATATGTTTTCGGTAAGCTATCTCCAGTTCTGTCTAATCAATAATGAGCTAACATACTTTGCCTTAAGATTATATAAGGAAATATTCATTAAATTTATATAGCTTTCATCAAATTTGACTCAATAGGTTCTTTCTTGTTGAATGGGTTCGAATGGTATATGTACCTCTGGGTTTACAGATTACGTACAAATTTAGACATCACATGCTCACCAGTGAAGGAAAATATCGTGAGGAAATCAGCATGGCATCTAATAGAAATGTCATGTGTAAGTAATCTGAGAGGGGCAATCAGCTACGCTACTGGTCACGTTGGGCACGACTTATAAGCGCAAAGTGTATACAACCAAAACGTATCTCTGCTCACCCTGAAAAGGATATCGTGTGACAATTATTATTATTTGTATCAATAGATTATAAAAACAGGTTTCTAAAAACTGCTTTTTCATCATCTTCAAATAACAAAATTTTAACCTGCAGTATACAAATCTAAAGACGTCACAGTGACTCGCTTTGGCTTGTTGCATCTCGGGATCAGCTTGGGTTGTTCATTTACTTAGAGATCTTCAGTCGTGGTATATGTTAGTGGGCATGACGACCATGACTGTCAATGGATTGTCGTCTCTCGGTAGCCGTTATTATTCTTAGACTACACCGTTCTTTCCATCAGTTACGATGTAGTCAATTTAGAGAGACTATACAAAGGTGAAATTTCTTTTAAATATGTAGGTATTTAATAAACATATCAACAAAGTCTAAAACTTATAAATAGCACATAAGAATAAAAAAATATCAATTGTAATTACAAATAAATTTGTAGTCAAGAAAACAGTGAAATAAAAGCTAATTAATTAAATATAAATGAATAAAAGAAAGAATAAAAACGAAAAATTCGGTAATTTTGGGCATATTTTTGTAATAAAACAATTTTGAGGAAAAAGTTTAGCGTTGGTTACCGTGATTCCATATCACACCGATTTCCATTCACGTTCTAATTTTGAAATATGAAATTGCCCCTCAAAATATCATTAGGGACGGGCGAATAAATATAAAATGAGATTCGCAATTCGAATTCGCAGATTCGGGATTCTGTCTACATTTTCCGCTGAAGGGGACCGTGTCTGAACGTCCCTAATTATTTCTGCCGTTAGACGCCATCCCACGGGGGCGTTAGTCGTAACGGTGTTAATCGAATCATCAGATACCATAATTATATTACAAGAAAGAAAAAAAGTTTTATTGATAAATAGGAAACACAATTAGAATCAGAAAAATATTGATCAGTTAGTCAAGTAGAAAACAACAAAAGTAAACAGCAAAACGTCAGTTATAAAAAGATAGAGAAAAGGCGCGTTCCAATCAGTCTGCTTACGTTTATAGGGAAACGGTGTGATTATAAATAGATTTTAGAACAGAGGATCTAGATAATTCAGAGCCAGTGCATAAAATATGTTGCGACGTTGCAACGCATGATGTCTCCCAGCTTTAACATTCGATCAGCGATGACGCTAATAGAAATAGTGCAAAATGTTTCGGATTGACAGCTTTCAATATTATGTCTGCACATTACATCAATTCAATACATTTTGAACTTTTCTACAAGCGTTATCGTTAATCGAGTGTTATTATCCCCAAGCCCTCAAAGAGATAAAATTTGTTTTGAATTCGAGTCCGTCATTCGACAAGTGGAAAGCGAAACAATAAACGCGCTTGTGGAATTGCTCCTTTAGGCAATGGTACGACAAAATGATGTGCCGGCAAATCTGGGCAAGATAATGACCGTCTGTCGTTTAGAAAAGGACCCGTCATATCGATTTTCTGACCTTTACAAATCGTATTGTTGTAATAAATTTTGCGATAAAAAATGATGACGTTATAGAAGAATCCGAAAATGATATAAAAAATGAATGTGACGGAAATGAAATAAATTTATTTCAGCCTAAACAAAAATATAAAAGTCGAAAACATAAACAACATACGAAAAGAACAAAAACATATAAACATGGCGAAATGGGCCCTCCGTCAGCTTAATGTCACAGAGTGCCAAAGAGTGGAAGTAAGACTGGGTTTTATAGACGCAGCTAGGCAGTGGACTTGAGGGGACCTGCTGCCCGGATGAGAGCGAGGCAGCGCAGTGTCGGGTACGCCGCCCTTGAGAAAGATTTGGAGGAGTGGGCTGTTTACACTCACCCCTTCTGAAGCCTGAACAGGCTGTTCGCTCCTTGGGCGTCTAGAAAAAACCTCAGGCCCGGGTGGAGTGATTGGAGGGACATCCCGGGGATTTTTAGTCAGTAAGAGTTTGACACACCGGGGTACCTACCCTCACAGTGGCCCTGATGGTCCTATGTAGGATTTTCCCCCGGGAAATAAGAAAAGGGTTTTAGAGACGCCACTTTTACTTTGCTTAAACTTTGCTTCGAAATAAGAACCTTGAACCGCTTTGTTTACGCAGTATCACGGCGAGTGAAAGGGTTATTCAACCTTGTGCCACTCTCTCGCTTCCATAAAAGAATCATGTGCGCGCGTGGGTTTACGGAGTCACGGCTATACGGTTACTCATATCCTGGCTAGGATTAAGACATTCTCTAACCCTTACTTTTGCTAAGTCGTTGAGTAATTAAATAGTCTTCCGGCGACGGTGTTTCCGCCGCCATATGATGTTGGCATTAAGCATGAAGAGATATTTATTCAGACTGGCATGATCACTGTTACTATCGATAGTAGCAGCGTTCATTCCGCAAATGCATGCAAGCACTGCATGCCCTGACGATAAATAAGTCTTGACTAAATTGCTTAGTTAAACAAAAAGGAACCATTTATATTAAAATCTATTCTATATTCACGCCACGTATCTTTTCTATGAAAGCAATATTTACTATCATAATATAATATTCAAATTAATTACGTGAATTCTGCCTACCCTATCCAAATACCCTATGCACGTCATTGATCGATAGGTTTTCCTTCACTGTTGATAGTCTTAGTCGATTTTTGATTGTGTCATACTTACTATATAAGTATAGAAAATAACTTTTCATACACATCATCTGCACTGTTGGGGAAATTGACAAAGTTAGATTATATTCTTAAATGCTTGAGCTATTTTGCGGAACTCTTGGCAGTTTCAATAAAGCTTCGGGCATACACTGTCAATAAAATTAATCATAACTTTAGTTATTAAGAAGTGGCCTTGGATATACTGCTCAGATTTGATTAAGCGTTTATGGCAAAATGAGGTTTTATTACGGAATCCAACATTCCTAATCAAAGGTCGATAATCGTTTTTTTTTTCCAAAAAGTGTCACGTAGCATTTAGGTAACTTCGGGTGTATTGAAATCAATCTAATTATCCATTTTATTTCATTTTAAGTCAATTTTAAATTAAATTTCAATCTTTTATCACATTTAACTTTTTCATTATACAAAATCGTTTAACACTCCGATTAGATCAGAATTTTGTTTTTTTTTTAATTTACGATAATTATAGTAAATAATGATGCGATTACCTCCAATACCAAGTAATATTTATCTAGTAATTATTACCACTTTAACGGCATGATAGTGTAGTTTTTAGTGATCATACCTGTGGCGCTATGGTTTTGAGTTTGAGTCCCGGTATTGATAAGCTGCCCTGAGCTAATATGAGTAGATTAGTTTGTCGCGTGCCATGGATGTGTATATGTATATAAGTCTGTATACTTTGTCTAGTACCCATACTATAAGCGCAAGCTTAGTTTAAGACTTGGTCAACTTGTGTACTTGTCCGTAAGTGTAAAAATCCTCACCCTTGCAATTTTCAATTTGAACTTTAGACAGGCCCTGTCTTTAAAATAAAGTAAGTTGTAGCAGAAATACCGTAATAGTGACTCGCTTCGGTCTGTTGCATACAACCCTAAGATTCACCACTGTATTGCCGATCTTGGAGATCAAGAACAAAAAAAAAACCGAATATATTTTATTTTGTGTTTTGCAGCGCAATATGTTGAAAATGCTTATACTATTGGTTCCTCCATTTAATAGGAACTCCACATTTGTAATTGTAATTATGCATGTATTATATGAATAGAACAGTGTGCTGGGCCACTGATTACCCCTGTATAAATAAATTTAAAATAATCACTAGCAAAATTTCTTACAAGCTCTTCTACCTTTTGTTATATTCGGAAAACCGTTGACTTATTCATTTTCTAAATTGTAAAAACTTAAAAGTGCTTATAAATAAGTTACTCTAAGAAAATCATAAATAACTAATTTTATTTCATTTCATTTACAGTGTTAGTATTAAAAAAACATTTTCAAGCAAATCTAATAACGAAATGTAAAATACATTTGAATATTAAATATTTTACTTTGATCCCTGTGTTTTACAATTCTCTAGATCATTAAGAATTCTCGTTACTTTTACATTAAAAATTAAATTGGTAGTTATATAGTTCAAATCAAGGTAAATATTTTAACACTTAGAAATTTGTATTAATATTATTTTCTGGCTTATCCACAACTGGAAATAGGCCTTCCTTATGGCATGGTTTTCCCAGAAGAGGAGTTTTGACGGACTGTTCGCTCCCGAATAAGAATCGAATAAGAACTTCTAGATCCGGGTAGAGTGGTTCGACGGGCACCTCGGGAGTGTAAGTCAGTAGGAGTCTGGCACACCGGGGTCATTGCCTGCATAGCAGCCGTGAAGGTCTTATACAGGATTTCCACCTTAAAAAATGTCACCAGCCTTGATCCTGTGCCAAGTTCATCCACAAACTTGATCACATAGTCTACCCATCTTGCAGCCAGACATTATCATCAGCCCATCCTAGTCCATCGCTGGACGCAGGCCTCTCCCAACAAGTGCCATAGGGCCCGGTCTTCAGCTATTCTCACCAATCTTCTCCGGCCACCTTCCATAAGTCGTCGCTTCGTCTTACTAGGGGCGCCCTATGCTATGTCTTCCCATTCACGGTCTCCACTCAAGAACCTGCCAAAGGTTTTTCCACAGGCATTTTTGACTGAATTCGAAATTACGGCTGGGCACTATTAATAATCCATTATAAATATATTAAAACATATACTCACTTAAATTAAAATCACATATCTATATAAATAATGCTTTAATACATTTAATAAATAGCAGAAACGTGTTGAGAAATTAATTAAACATTATTCAAATTAGCCGGCAATCTAAATATCAGGTGTTTTGCCCATGGCTATTATATTATACTTAAGGATTTTATTCTAAAACCGAGGAATATTATCTATTAACATATTTATATTTTAAATTACTGTTTTCTTCAATATAATAAAACTGTTGGAGGTTGCTAAGCCACGGATCTGTAGAATTATTTTCAATATTTTATTTTTCGATATCAGTATGTGCAAATATATCCAGCTTATTTTTTAGGGGTTCGTACTTAAAATAGAAAATCCTTATAGTTAATTATCGAGTTATTACTTAATTATCGACAGACTTGAAGGAGTGTCTTCAAGTCTGTCGCCCAATACCCAGTCGTGAGCGGTGTGCGATGTGTTCCCGCACACCGCTACAATGAAAACTCATGGAGATGAGGGAATCAATAGCAATTTACACCATCCTCTTCCCATTCATTTAGGTGAAGCCTGAAGAACGCCGTACGTTGCCGGGAGAGTTTCGATATACACCGTCTTTCGGAAAAATTCGCTTGCATGATGTAGGTAAGTAAAAATGTATAGAAATCGTTAATCAAATACAAATATCTGTACGCGTTTGTGCCCGTTAATTTCAGAAATGACTAACTCGATTTGGATGCGGTTTTCATCGCTGTATTGTGAAATGGTTTATTTAACATTTAGTGGTGATTTTATTTGAATCAGTCCATAAATATAAAAGTAATGTGAGTTTAAAAAAGTTTGATAATCTCCAATGTTCTGAAGCGTGTCTCTAGAAACTTGATTAACTCTTTCCACGTGGGTAATGACTCGGCATCCGTCTCGCTTACGTGTAATTATCACTGTTTACGAGATTCTTGATCCAGTTTAATAGAGAAATCTTTTTGTTTGAAAAAATTCTGAATTTAATTTTATTAGTGTGCGACCGTGGCTCTTTACGAAAATCAGCGCTGCAGACTTCCTCTGTGGCTTTAGGCTGATGAAGGGCCCATTTTAGCCATGTTAATATTAGGTCCTTACATATGAAATTGGCGTTTTTCGTACTGGCCACTTTAATCACAAATTTCTCCTCTTTGGTAAGGAATTCCAAATTCAAATTTGTACAGCTATAGACTCATGTATTTGTGCTTCGATGATCGTCATTCATTTGTTTTTTTCTTCTGTTTTTTTCTGTTTGCGTCACTCATTTTATAAAATGGAAACCTTAAAATATCGCATTATTTACGAGTACGAGTTCCGCCGTGGCTCTAGTGCTGCGGAAACAACTCGAAGGGTGAATGATGTGTATGGCGGTCGTGTTGCAAAAGAAAACACAGTTCGTTTTTGGTTTCAACGTTTTCGTTCTGGAAATTTCGACCTGCAGAACAAGCCCCGTGGACGGCCTGAGACTCAAGTTGATAATGAAGAGTTGAAGGCTATTGTGGAAGCGGATCCATCGCAAACCACGTCCGAGTTAGCTGCAGGCTGCGATGTTAGTGATAAAACTGTTTTAATTCACTTGAAGCAAATTGGGAAGATTAAAAAGCTTGAAAGGTGGGTACCTCACGAATTGACTGAAGCAAACCGGCAAACGCGCGTCGACTGCTGCGTTACATTACTAAACCGGCACAATAATGAAGGTATTTTAAACCGAATCATTACCTGTGATGAAAAATGGGTTCTTTACCATAATCGGAAGCGCTCAGCGCAATGGTTGGATCCTGGCCAGCCAGCCAAATCCTGCCCCAAGCGAAAATTAACCCCAAAAAAGTTACTTGTAAGCGTTTGGTGGACTAGTGCCGGTATTGTTCATTACAGTTTTCTCAAATCTGGCCAGACTATTACGGCTGATGTCTATTGTCAGCAACCAATGCAAACCATGATGGAAAAGCTAGCGGTTAAACAACCTAGGCTGGTCAATCGCTCCACGCCACTGCTGCTTCACGACAACGCTAGACCACACACTGCGCAACAGACGGCTACTAAATTAGAAGAGCTTCAATTGGAAAGTCTAAGACATCCTCCGTACTCCCCGGACCTTGCTCCAACAGATTACCATTTTTTTCGAAATTTGGATAACTTCTTGCAAGGGAAAAAATTCAACTCCGATGGGGCAGTCCAAATTGCCTTCAAAGATTTTCTTGATTCCCGTCCGACTGGTTTTTTTTAGTAAAGGGATCAATGAACTACCTATGAGATGGCAAAAGTGCATAGAAAATAATGGTTCATACTTTGATTAATTAAATATATTATATTAAAAAATATTAGACGTTTTGTTCCTCCCATACAAAACGCCAATTTCATATGTAAGGACCTAATATGTTCTGTATTTTCTTTTGTATTTGTGTGTTGTTTGTTTTACATTTAAATTTCTGTTTTTTGTATATTTGTGGCGAAATAAATACTTTTTCATTTTCATTTTTACTTTTAGGAGTGTCTTGAAATGATAACAAAATGTCTCCGGCAGCATTGTTATACTTCTTTAATTTATGTTACGAAATACTAAAATAAAATAAATATTTTAATATATAAAGTAGCTTTGTGAACAAAATCATTTTTCTACTTTATTATTCCTTTCTTTTCCAACTTTGCACTTACGGATCTAAAACGCCACATTTGGCAGCCAAAATGATCCCTTTAATCAAATTTAAAACTTATTATAAAGAGACAGGGTCAGATATGCATTGTTTAAAGATACGCGATTTATCGAACCTGTCTAGATGGTTTTATTATCAGAATAGAAAATCTATGGTCATATAAATTGCATATATCAAAAAAATATTTTCATCACACTAGCTCGTAACGAATCTACTACTACACAGCTTTAAGGTTCATACAACAACAGTTAACAATTTACATTACTTCACTATAGTGCGGTAAAGTAATATCCTGATTAAGTTAAGTGTGCACCTCACTGCAAATTATAATGTATATAGAAGAAGCATCTTAATTTAACCAACTTATATGTTTTTCGTTATAAAGCCAACAAAAAGATTTTTAATACTGGCTGTATGCGCGGCGTATCGGTGACGGGACCACGTGACGCGATAATAAAAGTTACCTATCATTAAAAAAAAAATAGGTAATATTAACAGATTTTTTTTTAATTACTGTTAGACTTGCGCTTGACCTCAATCTCACCTGATGGAAAGTGATGATGAGGCCGACGATGGAGCGCGCTCGCCTAGCAAATACCGATTCACTCGACGTTTGAAGATTCCCATGTCATAAGAAGATGGAAACACAGGCGCAGGAAGTGAATTCCACTCCTTGGCGGTTCGCAGCAAAAAGGAGGAGGCGAATCGCTTCGTGCGAGCAGTTGGAATGTCAACCACATAAGAGTGCAAAGCTGCACGGCGTCTAGTCAATTTATGGTAGAAGGGGAAGGACCAAATGTTTAAACCGCATACCCACGTCAAAAATTAAGGCAAAATATGTTTTCAAATAGAATAGAGACTGCAAAAAGTAATTACATTCTCCTAAATACAAGATTATCACATACATAAAGTAATTTCTGTCGGCCAGTTCCCGAATATATTTTCACTAGGTCTACAAAAATAAATCAAATATATTGTCATATCTAGAATACTTTGTCATGAGGTAGAGAAATTGCTCTGAAATACGACGCGCCTTCTGCCTGCTCGGGTATCAACAGTAAAGGTTATATTACATGACTTCATATACAGGTATCGTCGGCCAATAAAGTGCTTTGTTACTTTTGGCAGCAACTTGCACGATATATTGTATTTTGTAAGAACTTTCGTCTTATTGGTACACCGGCGCGATTTTATTTTATATGAATGTCCAGGATACCAGGGATTTTGGCAGCACCACGAAAACACAACCGATTTAGCAGTAGCGCTCATTTCATAGATGCATGAAAGCATTGCATGCCCTTACGATAGATAAGTCTGGAATAAATAGCTTAAAATTTAACAAAAAAAAGGAACCATTTATATTCATATCTATTCTATATTCACACCATCTATCTTTCCTATAAAAGCAATATAGTATTTACTATGATAATATAATATTCAAATGAATTAGGCGAATTCTGCCTACCCTGTCCAAATATCCTATGCACGTCACTGCGATTTATCATGTTTATACTACCGGAAGGACATACATAACAAAAACAGTAACCTACATACAATATTATTTATCTTAAATCTATTTTCCATATATTCTAATACGCAGTTCATCATCATCATTATGCTAAAAAGACAAAGATTTTTAAAAACAAGTCAACGGGAGTTACCCTATAAGTTTTAATTCCCACTCGGAAACGGCAAAACAAATGGGCATGTCTTCTGATTCATCATCATCATTATATCAGCCTTAGGACGCTCAATACTGCAACTTAATATTTTCCAGAACGACCTATAGGAAACGGCCTGCCTCCAGCGTCACCCTGCGGTCTGGATTAGGTTCTCTGTCCAGCTAGGAGGGGGGCATTTCACGCTGCGCTTGCTAATACACTTTATTTTATACTTTAAAGTGGTAAACAATTTTATTGCTGACTGTACACAGAACAATAGGTAGAGAACGACCTACGTTTCTTTTATTTGCATGAAGTCCTGATGATATTTGAGATTTATCGGTATATTTCGTTCATACGGTATGTATCAAAGGGTAACTTTTTACGCATGAAATAAAACAGGTTTTAAATTTTGTTGGTACTTTCTTTCTAATTGGATTCGATGGCGTGAAAATATCATAGCGTGCGATGAATATAATGCTATCATTAGTCACACCGATCGTGCCAGCCTGCAAATATATTTCTTCACGCTTCGTTTAAAGGATTCTATAGCAGTACCGTGCGAACATACTCGCAGGAAGATTATACCATAGTTCAATTACTCGGCAAATGTAATAGTTAGAAAACTTCATAGTTTTATCCGAGATATGAGGTGCTGTAAGGCTGTAACTTTGTAAGCCTACGTGCATTGTTCTGTTATGAATTGGAGAAGTTGGTATAAGGCTATAAAACTCGAGATCTTGCCTGCAAGGGCGCAGCATGTCAAGGTTGGGGACCACTGATTACAGAACTCACAGTCCTCGTCAAAGTACAAGCCGACACACATCGGCCGTGATACCCCCTGTGCGGCCGGGAAGGTCCTGTGAAGATTTTCTTCAAGTAAAAAAAGCTATAAAACTAATAACAGTGACAATAATTAACAGTTATTAAATAGACAACCGAGGCGTGGGGATTACTGGCAGAATAGAACAGTGGCTCCCACTTCATCATACTGAAGTATCGTAAAAGCTGACTAAGGTATACAGCATGCCGGATTGCACACATATTGCTGGCATCTTAGCTGCTGCATGGACCTTCTCTGTACACTGTGCACATCCGTCACCCCGCATTAGACAAGAGTGGATGATTAAATACCCAAACTCATCCTCATAGATTCCACAAATATTAGGTCCTTACATATGAAATTGGCGTTTTTCGTACTGGCCACTTTAATCACAAATTTCTCCTCTTTGGTAAGGAATTCCAAATTCGAATTTGTACAGCTATAGACTCATGTATTTGTGCTTCGATGATCGTCATTCATTTGTTTTTTTCTTCTGTTTTTTTCTGTTTGCGTCAATCATTTTACAAAATGGAAAACTTAAAATATCGCATTATTTACGAGTACGAGTTCCGCCGTGGCACTAGTGCTGCGGAAACAACTCGAAGGGTGAATGATGTGTATGACGGTCGTGTTGCAAAAGAAAACATAGTTCGTTTTTGGTTCCAACGTTTTCGTTCTGGGAATTTCGACCTGCAGAACAAGCCCCGTGGACGGCATGAGACTCAAGTTGATAATGAAGAGTTGAAGGCTATTGTGGAAGCGGATCCATCGCAAACCACGTCCGAGTTAGCTGCAGGCTTCGATGTTAGTGATAAAACTGTTTTAATTCACTTGAAGCAAATTGGGAAGCTTAAAAAGCTTGAAAGGTGGGTACCTCACGAATTGACTGAAGCAAACCGGCAAACGCGCGTCGACTGCTGCGTTACATTACTAAACCGGCACAATAATGAAGGTATTTTAAACCGAATCATTACCTGTGATGAAAAATGGGTTCTTTACCATAATCGGAAGCGCTCAGCGCAATGGTTGGATCCTGGCCAGCCAGCCAAATCCTGCCCCAAGCGAAAATTAACCCCAAAAAAGTTACTTGTAAGCGTTTGGTGGACTAGTGCCGGTATTGTTCATTACAGTTTTCTCAAATCTGGCCAGACTATTACGGCTGATGTCTATTGTCAGCAACCAATGCAAACCATGATGGAAAAGCTAGCGGTTAAACAACCTAGGCTGGTCAATCGCTCCACGCCACTGCTGCTTCACGACAACGCTAGACCACACACTGCGCAACAGACGGCTACTAAATTAGAAGAGCTTCAATTGGAAAGTCTAAGACATCCTCCGTACTCCCCGGACCTTGCTCCAACAGATTACCATTTTTTTCGAAATTTGGATAACTTCTTGCAAGGGAAAAAATTCAACTCCGATGGGGCAGTCCAAATCGCCTTCAAAGATTTTATTGATTCCCGTCCGACTGGTTTTTTTAGTAAAGCGATCAATGAACTACCTATGAGATGGTAAAAGTGCATAGAAAATAATGGTTCATACTTTGATTAATTAAATATATTATATTAAAAAATATTCGACTTTTTGTTCCTCCCATACAAAACGCCAATTTCATATGTAAGGACCTAATATAATGGAAAAGAGAAGGGAAACCTTTGTCTTGTAGTGAGACGAAACCAGCTATATTATTATAATAATAATAAAATAGGCACCAGTAGGTACTATCTATCAGATGGAAAGGTTTTTGAGCGAACGCGCTCCATCGTCGGCCTCATCATCACTTTCCAGCAGTTGAGATTGAGGTCAAGCGCAAGCCTAAAAGTAATACAAAAAAATGATTATTTGCTTATCATAATTAGCAAACCGATTATGTCCACTGTGAGACATAGGCGTCCCATTTGTTATGCCACTATCCTCGATCCTGTAAAAAGTTCATCCATTAACGGCTCGCTAATTTGACCACAATATCCACCAATGTATCAACCTATCATTTCAAGCTTCGTTTTTCCAATTTGGGCCACCACAAACTAACTTTCAAGCTCCATCTACCGTCACCTCGTCTAGCTAGATGTCTTGCCCAATCCCTCTCACTTAAGAGCTGTCACCTAATCTCTAACATCATGGATTTTAGACCTACGCTGTCGGGTTTTAAAGTTAGGGACATGATCTGACTAATTTATAACGATCATTCCACGCTGCATCGCTCTTTATTCCACTCTCATTTGGTAGACGGCTTCTTACTTGTTCTACTTGGATAATTTAGGTAAAAAGATATTTATGTCGATATTCATACATCACATCCCTAGTAGAAACTTTTCTAGCAAATTTTCTCGTATGAGACATGTCCTCCGATTATAAATACAAAGCCTTTTGTTGGAGAATAATTTCTTGTCCGTAGCAAAGACTTTATCATCTCTATAATTTTTTTGGTACTTCTTTGTGGAATATGCGATACTCCACCGGTACTAATACTTGTTTTACCATAACTTTTTTACGGTTCATTAGCCCAAAATAAAAAAGGAATCTAATATAGGATACTATGCTATCTATCTGTTTGCCATGACTCTTTCTCAGCAATACGGGATATATAGTTGAAATTATTATCAAATACTCAGGGTTGTAAATATTTGTAGATCTGAAAAAAAAAACTAAGTCAAAGCAATCATAAGGTACGTCTAACCATCGCAACGAGTCTTCCCCGGCATTGCACCGTCGAGCATCTAATCAAGTTTTTGGAGTACCTATCTCAAAGAGTGGTTTCGCAATGCATCTAATCGGACTCCGTGAAAATATGAACCTAGAAAAGTCAGACTGAGTTTGAATATTGCATTTCGCACTGTCCTTTGTCTGAATCCGTGAGCATATGAATTTAGACATTTTTTACAATCACAATAAAGCGTTACGTCAATTCGACAGGACAGGACCGCCTTTATAATTCAGACTCAGTTCGGACCCAGTTCAAGATTCATAAAATAATTCTCTATTAATGCTATTTCGGTCTGACAATATTTCGATCCGAATCGGAGATTATCGGATGACGGATGAAGTGTGTACACTAGCATACAAATAGTACAATGGCTACTTCGGGAACGTATTTTCATGGATTAGGTAAGACACGCAGTGTGTAATCACCCGAAGGCGTCCAATTTTTATGGTGATGATGTCCCAACCATGATGATGAGCTTTGAGTGGATCATTTTACTATCATTTTAACTAAATCACTTTGCCTTCTTTGATTTTGGAGACCTCGATTATATATTATGATTTATAGGTGAACGCCTGTCCTCAATTAACCTGGCGGACGAGGGTAGATCGCGTCCGGCCAACAAATGCCTATACGTTCTTCTCTTAAAGGTTTCCATAACATAAGAACGTGGTAATATGGTCACATGAAGTATACTGCAAACATTGGCTTTTAGCATGGTAAATGTACAAGCGATTCTATTCGAGTAGATATAAGAATCATCTTCCACATACGGATGGTATCCGACACGGCGTCTGATGGTTTTAAGGTGAAATGAGGCTGGTAAAATTAAACGATGTAGCTCTGGATAAAACTCTACACTTTGCAACCGGTAAAAGACTACGAGGCAGGTGACTTTACGTTAATAATCGATGTTTTGCATTTCAGCCTCAGTTAAAAGGTCATCGCCAATAACTCTACGAGTTGTACGATCAATTGAGTCAGGAGCAGCCCATTGATATTAAGCGGATCCGTCCCAAAGGTGAAAACAGTACTCAACATTCGACCGCACTTGTGCCTGACACAGGTTAGAAAATAGCGATCGTGTGAAGTACCATCTTAACTTAAAAATACATCTAAATTTATAGCAGCTGTTTTCGCTTTAAACTCAATCGCTTACCCAAAGTTCAGATCAGCTCTTAGTTATATACCGAGAAGTATATGTATGTTTGATGTAAGTATTTGAAACCACAAATCCTCTGGATCATTCGGTCTTAATGTTGGAATCAAAATTACGTAATAGCCTCAAATTGAGTCTGATGTAAACAGTGTTTTGGTATACTTCATGCGTAGATGTGTAACGCTTGTGCATAATGCAAGATACGCGATCACTGCGATTTATGAGACTTCTGCTACCAATATTGCTCTTTAACAAAATCTGTTTGGATATATATCGTGCCCATCGCCGTGCTCTAAAACACAAAATTAAAACATTCTAAAATTCAAATTAGTATTTATTGCTTAGACTTTTTAGATGTGTGTAATATGACAAAATTTCGACAATCTACTCGTACAGCCAGTCGACGTGTATCTTGATTTTAATTACATTACTCCGTTTTTTTGTCGTACTTGTGTCACAATATGAAATAAAGTTAAAAAAAAAAAACATGACAATAAAAGGAACATGAATGAGATTAAGTAAATATATGAAATATATTGTATAATTTTATTCACGTGTTTTGTACTAGATTTGCATTTAACATTTCTTAAAACATAAAAAACAGTACGTTGTTATACTTGGAAGTTTTATAAATATACTGAATTACAATTTAGTAAACACCCGATTCAGAGTCTCTGAATCCAAATACGACATTTTTTAAATATTTATTTATTAAATATCTAAGTATAAAAAAGGTAATGCTTTTTATGCTTCTATGATATGCACGCCATAGTATAGTATATAGGCATGTTAGATTATTTTCAGTTACTTGTTGGCCACTTATTAAATCTTTCAATGTGAAACATGCTTATGGTACATCACGGATCAGTGTTGATCTCTGCTTATAATGTCAAATAATTTGCCGCAGTAATCCGTACATAGTCAAATAATTTGTTGTTCGCTTAGTTATTTCATCGCATCCAATTTAACAATTACATATTTCTGCATTTTACTCATATTTAAATAAACCTAGCTTCTATCGGTGACAGTATGTAAGTTACAAATGAATAAAAATGTACTCTGAGTGTGCTTGTAGTTTATCAATGTTAACAAGTTCTCTTTATATTACGCAGAGATTGTTATTTCATATGGCCTGTTTATTTACTACGGAGAAATCAAACTATTTATAGCTTCAGTTTAGGCAACGAATCAAAGGAAAGATCAGATATAAGATTAAAATATTTATTAAAACCAACATATACATATCATAAGAACACAGGTCTACCTAGTATATCCGTAAGGTAAACCGGAGTATTACATATTTAACGTAATTTACGAAGTTTAACGTATTGAAATAATCATTTTTGGGGTGCAATCGAAAATTGATTCCAAAAATGGGCAGTAGCTGTAATAAGTTTAAGAACTTTTGTTTTAGACGCTTAGCTAGACAGAACTGACCTGTCTTTGTAACATTTTATGTCTAAATTAATTTGAAAGAGATATAACATAACGTTTCTCTATGTTACCGTTACGTAACGTTCATCTATGTGTTCTTGAAAAATGTGTTCTTACACCAGTTTTACGATAAACGATAAAATAAAAGTAAATAAAATGTATTTAAAACAAAAAACAAACCAACGTAAAGGCAAGAAGAACAGAAGAAAACAACAAAATCTAAAACAAATTGCCGTCACATTAATCAAATTTGATTAATGGCGTTTGGAACCACATTTCTTCGGAAAAATAAAGTTCAGTTTTCCAGTAACTCCATTTTTTTCGATCAAACAGTTCGTAAACTCTCGTTCAAACGACTCCGAGAGCCGCCAAACTTGTCTTGACAACATCACTCCTCTTTATTCAAGATCGTCAGATGCGCAAGGCACTTTGACGTTTCTTTGCCAATTTATCATAGTTTACTCTAGGGACGTGGTGCATATTCGTATATACAATATAAACTTCGAATATCGGAAATAATGAATTCATATTCGTTATCATACCCGATATTAATGAATCTTCAATTTCATCATCCGCATATCCACTCCAAAATATTCTCTGCTACAATCATCATGCGAGTAGTCATGGAGTGGAATATACTTCCAGCGACCATATTCTTACATTGTTATAACTTTAAGCTTTAAGGACAGGAGCCTTTAAGAGAAAAGTGAATAGGCATTTGTAGGCGGCCGTGGTCCATCTTCGGACTCATCTTGACCTTCCACCAGGTGTGCATGAGGTCAAGTGTTAAAAAAATATTGTATTTATGCCACTTGATAGTTACAATTGTATTTTTTAATGATTCATCCTACTCATCCAGAATTAAGAAAAAAAAATCTCTTATTATAGAAGTTAGTACGTATTCTTGATATCATGACTAAATGCAAAATACCTTAGGTATAAAAATATCTACGTAAAACTGAAATTATACCGAGATCAGTGACCAGGGGCAAGCCGTGGTTATAATTTTGACAAAGATTTAAATCAAAGTTTATTAAATTTTATTATAATTACTAATGTATCTCTGCCTACCCTAAAAGGGACATAATGTGCGGATATATTATTATAATTATCCGGGCATAATTGCTACAGACTAGAGATGCCACGAATATTCGGCTACTATTCGGTATTCGGGCTATTCGGCCACTTTTTTTGCTATTCGGTATTCGGCCGAATAGTACGTACTATTCGGCCGAATACCGAATATCAATTCATGTAAAAAAGGCACGTTATATTACTCAAAATTATCTATTTATTTCCAAATTACAACACTTTAGTAATTAAAATTGATCAGTGGTAAGTTGTGATGAATGAAAATAAGCTTTTCAGCATTTTTTGGTAGCAAACGATTACGCTTTTCATCGTAAATGTTACTAGCCACAGAAAATAACCTCTCACTAAGCACGCTACTTCCAGGAGAAGAAAGATAAACTTTAGCAAATTTCGAAAGGTTTGAGTATTGTTTTTCGTTTGTATTGGGTATTGTATTGTCTTTGCTGGCCGCACCAACGCAACGAGGAAAACAGGTTGCAACTTGCCTTAATCCAGCTAACGCGCCCCCGACAAGCATGTATTCCATGCCGAATATTCGGCGCTTCGGCCGACAGTGTTGCCGAATATTCGGTATTCGGTATTCGGCCAATTCACTATTCGCGGCATCACTACTACAGACCAAACCTGGAGCATCAATGTGCAGTAACTGGATTGGTCAGGGATTATAATGAGTCTATCGCTAACGATTTCATCATCGACATCTTTTCGAACTCACTGGCTGTGTATGTCAAGAAAATATCTAATGCAATTAATTTGTAACTGTAGGTATGTGTTGCTTTTTGTTTTTTCTTTATTTTTAATGTATCTCTTACTATCTGATTTCGGACTATATTATGTTGAAAATGATTAAGTGTATAAATCTATTTTATATTTGTTGCATAATGTGGCCGTCCGTAAATAGTGATGAATTTGTTCTAAATTATACTATAGAGTAGATTTTATAGAGCTGTCGTCAGACTTTGATGTTTAAAAAAATAAAATATCACGACAGAAGGCTTCAAGCTTAGAGCATACATACTCTGAAGCTTCGTGGTGCTGGAACAATGCGATGTATTTGAGCTGATCCTTGTACGTGACAGGCTGAGTTTTAATGACAGTTTTTACTCTTGTGCATTGTGGCCATGGCGTAAAAACTCTTAACGAAAAGGGAAATAAAACGAAGCAAAAAACTTTCAGAGACGTTTTTGTCGAATTAATTCAAAGAATCTTATCCAATCTCGGAATGTTTTGAAGTTTTAGCGTTTGTGGTAAGTTTCGGGAGCATTTTACAAGGAAAAAAAGACGAATTTTTTGATTAAATTTAAATGTAGGCTTTAAAACAGGTGTTTCGGGTAAGCCCTTCGGTGTTTCTTGCTAGGGTTGTCACTGTCGTTACGTAAAAAAGATGTATCTGTTTTATTTTAACACAATTTACTCATTACCTGAATATTGTCACAGTTTCGAACTCGAAAATAAAAGTTTTTGATCTCTGATTACATACGGTGCTAAAATATGATCTTTTACTATGGGTTACATGGGTTTAACATTGGATCAGAAATGAAGATATAGTCCGGCAGATTAGCAAATTGATGGCAGTGAGCAGGGCAGATAGCTTGTAGAGTGAATGGCCGATGGAATAAGAAAGTTTTTGATTGGAGATCAAGGCTTGCAAGCGCAGTGTAAGACATTCACCCAGAAGACGGACAGACGACTTAATCCAGATGGCAGGGCAGGTAAACATTAGAGACAGCTTATATCCAAAAGTGGACATTAAATGACTGATATGATAGTCGTGATATAGTAATAATACATAGGTGTAGCGAATAGCAGTAGCTTACATCCCATATAAAGCATAAAAACCATTATCTTGTTCTATTTGAACATTTAACACACACACACACACACATATATATACTTAAAATTTGGTCCCATTTGGACTCTCAGACTACTCTTTTGGTAAACACCAGATTTTAAGTCAATTAATTTATTAAATGTCCAAGTACAACAAGATAATGCTTTTTATGCTTTACATGGGATGCACGCCACTAGCGTAAAGTATAGTATTTTTCTCACGTTGCACGTAGACGGAATGGTATCCTGGACCAGCTGATAAGAACTGGGAAGATAAAGAAATGAAGACCTAGAGGTCGGAGCCCTAAGAGTTGGTCCAACCAAGTTTCTGAGCAGCAGTACCTTCCCGTTAGCATCACGATCCACCAGGCGGCTAAACTGAGGAAGAAAGAATGGTGGCGTTACTCGGGTAGAAATAAACATTTTACATATCGATGTGAGAGGCCACAAACTATTAAGCTCGACATGATTACAGATTTAGTAAATACATAATAAATGATAAAGCGTCACATAATACAATCAGTTATAGGTAAAATAACGCTCAAAAATTGATAATTGAAAAACTCGGTTATGACAGCCCTAATAGACCGAGATTAAAGAAGTTAAACATCTGAAGGGAAAAGGCGTAACTAATGAAAGTTTTAAATGAGTTTGTTTTTTTTTAGACAGACGTTATGAAGAAGATTGAGAAAATAAACTTTTTCCTTGACTCTTGCTCACCGTGGCTAGAATTTTAATTGATCCTTTTTAGTTATTAGCAAGAAATATTAACTTGTGGATCGAATATTATTCTAAATGCTTAATATACGTGTTTATAATGTAAGTTATTTGCAGGCTCTCTTTAATTACATCCAAAATCTGAATTACTTAACGACTTGTGATCTCGGGCGTACTGCACTTTGTTAGTTTGAAGGCTATAAGTTCAATAAGTAAGAACGATAACAAATTCTCATTCAATATGTATATTTATGACTCTAAACTTAAACGATATTTAAAATAATTAGAGACAAAATAAACGAGGGCTGTAATTCATATACGATAAAGGATTTTTTCAAGTGATGGTGATGGTGATGATGTCCTAGCTGGATTCGGCCACGGCGACTGTTTCAACACCGATTAAAAAAATCGAGGTCCAGTTTACGGAAACAGTCAATTGCGCAGGAGATATTTAAGTGCATAGCTGGACGCGCTGCCAGAAAAGCACTCTCTCGTCCGAGCTCCCTCAGGCCCGATGGAATGGAGAACCAGTACGATCGGGAGCAGGATGCAGGTTTGGTCGAGTTTTCCTTCTCTGAACACCTGGTTGAATTGCAGTGTTAAAGAGATACCTTAGTCGCCTTTTACGACACCTCAGCAAAAAGAGGAGGTGCTATTCTATTCTGCCGGCAGCTACCGTAGTAATAATATATCCTCACGCTACATTCCTTTCGGGGTAAGCAGAGATACATTACTGGTTGTATTGTGCTTATATGTCGCGCACAACAAGACAAGTAGCGCAGTTGATCACCATTCCCAGAACACTTGAACACGACAGTTCTATTAAATGCGTGCTTAATCTAGAAAACCCCAGAGGTACGTTTTCGGGGTACAAATCTAAGACCACTTGAGTTGCCGCGCACGGATCCCTTGCCCCACCGGTCCCTTATTCACCATATCGGCCATCTCACTCCACTCCACTCACCAAGGAATTTTTATTTTAAAATAACTGGTAATGTATCGTCATAGAAAGCTTTTGGATCTCATTGTATAACCGTTTATAATATTGTAAATCCTATTTTTGGCAAATCCTTCTGGCTACAATACCCTGGGGAGTCTCTCTAATCACTCTACCTGGGCCTGGAAAGAGAATAGCTTTATTCAGTCTTCCTTTCTAGGAGGGATAAGTGTAAAGAGCCCACCCCCTCACACCTTTCTCAAGGGCGGCTAGACCGCGCGACTTACACTGCTGCCTTAGTGCAGCAGACTTATAACAAATCCAGTTTAGCTATTTCTATTTCTAGTTTTTTCCCGTTATTACTGTGTGTAATTTTAGGCACTAGTGTTAATGAGGTGTACTATTATTTTCACTTCTATTCTATATTTCTATTTTTTTTTTATAAAATTATTTTTAAATGTAGGGACATAGTATAATGTTAACGTATGTAATTGATTTTGATACCGTGATTAATGAAAGTGCGAATATTGCATAAATGAGGAAAGTATGCATGTATTTAGAGACGGCTGTGTCCGTCCATTAAGTTAGTTCAGAATATACACAGTTAACAGCAAAAAGCAATTTTATTAATAGTCCTCGAACTCTATAGGCACCGCCACTAAATAAAACATAAATTGGAGCCCTCCAATATCATCAATTTCAATTTTGTCTGATATTTAAATAAAGTGGTTTATTTTTGTCGTGTGAATATGTTAACCTTTTCAATCGTATCTCTAGTAGGCAGGTGTGATGGCTAGGTACATTTTAACAGGGTAGGGTAAGTACAGGCCCGGATCTATGGGGCGTATACCCGGGGCCTACGTCTGGAAGTCGTATTCTAGGGACGGCATACGAGCAAATCACCCAACGAATATACTGAAATATTAAAAAATCGGGCCAACTTTTCTATTAAAAAAGGCTGAAAATTTTTACACTCAAAAGTCTCATATCATATCATTTTCATGTTTTAAGTATGCAAGATCAAAGTTGTTTTTGTGTATATTTCGCTTATTATGCTAAAAATGATATTTATAAAGTTGTTCATGCCCCACCTCGAAATATTACAATATTCGGAGTGGGTAAGTGAGGAAGCTTTCGAGAATATTTAAATACTAGCTGTCCCGGCAGACCTTGTTCTGCCCTATTTCTCTAAAACAAAGTCACATTGTTTTTTTTAATGTTAATAGCATCCCCGTCGGCTGTTTTATAAAAATTGTTTGAAGGAACCTGGCCTTAATCGTATACGTATAAAAATTGACAAATATTGACATTAATATTTATACGTCACTCAATAATTGTTTTGCCTTCCCGGAACCCGTCCACTGACACTTGAACTTTATGGTGTGGTATTAAAGTTCAAAATGACTTATAACGAATTTTTTGTAGGAGAGTACAGAAAAGTGTTATTTTTAGACAGTTGCAGGGAGTTTTTAAATTTTTTCTCTCCGTAATAACCTTCCTCAAACTTTATCAAACACAACAAAATAAAAATCAGCCAAATCGGTTCAGCCGTTCACGAGTTTCGCGCTTATCAAGACATTTAGCGATTCATTTTTATATATAAGAAGATATCAGATTAGTCCATCTATTAATAGATGTTTCTTGAAAGTGACTCTTAATATGATTTACTTGAGGTTAAAAGTCGACGATAAATAATGATGGCAGTGTAGTCCAAGACCGGCAAAGACTACCAACGGATGAGAATCCATTGACGGATGCCGACCGTCTTATACCTACCATCGTTAAAAGTCTATACGCATAAGGACAACTGTAAGTACACAATGCCGTAACGCGACAGGCCGGAGCGAGTCAATATTATGGTTTCTGGACTTGTGTACTGCGGTCAAGACCCAGTTTGGGTAATTTCCCTACCACCTCAAAGCAGTAAGCGTACGGTTCGTTAACTTATATATTTAACGTCAGGAGACTCACTGAGAAAGTAGTAATGGCAACTAAGACAAATGTAACAGGCAAGCTTAACAATTTCAAATAAATCGGTTTATGCAATTTATTATATAAGTGAATCACTTTGACGGTCTTTACACTCGTGTACTGTGGTCATTATCCAGTTCGAGAAATCACCCTACCATCGCATATTTAAATAAATTTCAAATAGTTTTGAAATATGGAACGCTTTCTTTTTGAGTTTTTATTTTTAAAAAATATACTAGATAACGTAGGTACTTTTATATTATTAACTGTATTAACAACACGGAATATACTTTTAATATTTAATCACTAAACGACATTTTAGAAAACTAATTCACTGGTGAGTTGTTACTGCAATTTTTGAGAATTTTGTTGGAGTGTAGAATTGTTTTAATAGGATACAAGGTGAGTTTAACAACATATTAATAATACTTGCGAATTCAAACCGGCAAATAAAAAAAAAATGCAGGAATTTCTTACTTTTGGCTTAGATACGTGAGTTAGCTTATAACCTGCCTGAGTTTTACTTAAATTATATGTCGGAATATCACAGAAAGAGACCTGCGTATTTGATCAGTGAACCAATAAAAAAAAACATTTTTTTTTAAATAAACACTTTATATATTTAGCCAATACAGAGCAGATGAAATTAAATGAAAATATTCCTATGAATCTATGTCAAACTAGCCTTGGTTGACCTTATATCTCAAAACACATCATCCCTTTTTTCAACCTTCTTCACATCATAATTATCATTTCCTTAGACAGTCATACTCATTCTTTTAAAATTGTTATGTCCAGCAAAAGTCGACGCAACCATAATCACTTTGAATTTAGGACGGGTTCAAGATACTCCAACTGACCTAGATTTGGCTTAGCTACTTACCTGTGTTTGTACAAAGCTTATTGACTTACATTTGCCAATGTTACCCGTGTCACTGTTAGAAATGAGTTTGTTATGTGACAAGTTTGGGCAATGATTGTCCTTTTGAGAGACACTTTGTGAGATAAAATGTAGTCATCCAAAAAAATACCGATGTCTTTAATGGCAGACCGTGTTTCATAGCAGGTGAATAAAAAAGCAACCAAGCATCTATTTATTTTTAAATTGAAATTTGGTTTTTTGAGGTAATAAGGCGATTGGCTGAACTAGGTACACAACAGTACACAACTGTAAAGCCCGTCATAGTGACTCGCTTTGGCCTGTCGTGTTTCGGGATCAGCTTGTGTATATCTGGTAACTCATATACCTAGAGACCTTCAGTCGTGGTATATGTGGGGCGACATGACAAAGGATACTTACTATTAATTGATTTTCAGATTACAAAACAACATCTACAGATAAAAGTAAGCATGAAATTTTAATAATTACATTTAACAATATTTTTTTGGTAATAAAATAAAAGTTGACTTTTTTAAACTTAAAGGTTGGAAACAACTGTCCTGCACGGATCAGTATCTAAGGCTATCCAATAACAATGCGTATATATAACGATATGTAGTAACAATAAAAGACACACGCTGCGTAGACCTAATTTTATAACAGTCCAATCAATTGAAAACGTAAAAGGTCAGCCAGCAATAGCCGGTCTTGGAATAGCTGTAATAAAGTAAACTAGGCAATAATGGAGGCGTCTTGCTGGCCGCGGCATGGGGCCCAATGGAAAATTACACGGAAACCTTATCGGTGCCGTAGCGTGCTTCTTATACAGGCGTGAAAACACTGCCAACTACAGATGGAAAAAACATGAAATCACTGTAATATCAATGTACTGGTGATAAATGAATCACGCGGAACGAGACCGAGACAGGACTACTGAAACGCTAGACGTGTGAAAGAGATAACATTAATAGCAGTTATTGGTTTGCCATAGCACATTCTTAACTTTCGCACTTTCTACTAATTAGAAATACTTTAACTAACTTATTATCATTTTTACACTAAGCTGTAGTGACCTTGTAGGACCGGTAGGTAGGATCAGGATGTGTATATAAGCGCGGCGATGCGAATTGCGACCGTCTGGATCGCGACCACAGTACATGGGTGTAAAGCTCGTCATAGTGACCTGTTTCGGCTTGTCGCGTTTCGGGATCAGCTTGTGTATATCCAGTAGCTCATATACCTAGAGACCTTCAGTCGTGGTATGTGTGGGCCGACATGACGATGTAGATTATCAATGGATTTTCATCCTTTGATAGTCGCTTTCGTTTTTGGACTACGCTGTACTTACCATCAGGTACTCTGTAGTCACTATGTCGAGCCAGTGTAAAAAAAAAATTGTCGTAAGTTCGAAGTCCGGGTCGTACATCAGGGTTTTTCTGCTTACCGGTGAAGGATAACATCGTGATGAAACCTGCATGGCATCTAATAAAAATATCATGTATAAGTGCCCTGAGAACGGTGAACAGCTACGATACTGGTCACATTGGACAAGATATATAAGCGCAAGATACTCACAAAGGGATACTTTAACGGATCTTACGGACCTTTAAGACCCGTTAATGTATTTATAATGAGTGATGATAACCCCTGTTGTTATTTAAACAACGAATATTGCCTACCTTATATAATTTTAAAAGTGAAACTTCTTAGACTGTGATTTCACAATCGATTAGAGGATCAGAATTGAGAATAGAATTTTAATCCTGTATAACTTTTAGGCATATTTTTTAATTTATTTTTTTGCTACTTGTAGGAAAAGAAAGATATTATGATGTAAAGAAAAAGATTAGTAGTTACATAATTTCAAAAGGAAAGCGCATTTTGTAAATGTAACCTAATGATACAAAAACAGCTGATGTACTAAGGTCACGATGTTTATGAAAATTTCAGAAGTTTTATTTCTATAATGTGTACGAAGCTTCACGCGTACTTTTTTCTCAGTTGCTTATATCGCAATATTGGTTCAAATTATTGTCACAGTAAGCTGTTATAAAGTAAACGAGGCAATAATGAAAGTATCCGTTGGCTGCACCGTAGAGCTCAATCGAAAAATTATACGGAAAGTTCACCGATGCAGTAACGTGCTTCTTATATAGGCAAGGAAGCAATGCTTACCTTATACCCTTTTTTATTTACCCACACTGAGCAATATTACTGCCAAAGTTTTTCAACTGTTTTTAACATCATTGGAAAATAATTATACTATGGCTTATTGAAAAAAAAAGTACAAAATCACTCAGCCCATAGAACTATAGATAAATAAACTACAACGAATAATAGATATATACAACCAGAGATGAGCAAAATGTAATCTGAAAATGAGTAACGATTACAAAATGAAGTCGTAATTTTAATTTTGTTGCTCTGTAATCATGATTAAATCCCTATTAAACATTAAGGAGTCATAAATGTGTACACAATTGAGGAAGTGTTTAAAAAATAGATAAGCAAAATGCAGTCATATTAATGACGAAAAATGCAAAATGTAATCGTAACCGTTTTTCATAAATCTGATAACATTTTGTCCATCTATGGATACAACTAGGGACATAATAACAGGTCTAAAAACGGCTGTATTAGCGACTTACCAAATTATGAATTATTGAGGTAGACAATTAAAAAAAAAGGTTTGGAATGTCGTAAAAAACATATTCATGTATACGGAGCGTAAGATCTCGGTGAGCAACTAACTACTAGTATAATAGTAATTATATGATAGGTATATAGATAAGGAATGGAATGTTAAAAGTATTTCTTAGCTCCGTGGGATTTAACTTTAGTGGGGGATATAAAGTAATCTCGCGCTATGTGGCTAATAAAACCTCAGTGGTTCGTTTAGATGCAGTGCTTTTAAAGAATTAACATGGAAATAGAAATACGAACTCATGCGTTAACCCCTGAATTTGTGAATTTATTAAAAGAAAAATTATAGCCCCGTCATCTTATCTAAACATGTAATATCTTTATAAAAAATCGGTAAAAAAATTATCTAACTATTACTTTGTCATTGTAAAAGTTTATTCAATAGTTGCTTAAGATATTGTTGCATGGTATTCAAGGTCAGAGGTCACCCGGGTAGTAAGCTTTAGGGAGTTTGCTACCCGGATAAGAGGGAGGCGGCGCACAGGGTGCTGCGCGCCGTTCGCGGGAAATATTTAGAGGGGTGGGTTCTTTTCACGCACTTCTACCGGAGATTAAGCCTAAACAGGCTGTTCGTTCCCTGGGCATCTGGAAGAATCAGGATTTCCAGGCTCGGGTGGAGTGGTTGGAAGGGCACCCCGGGGTTTTAGTCAGTAGGAGTCTGACACACCAGGGTCGCTGCGATGGTACACACAGATATAGTATGTACACCCAGAGGCCAGATGAACCGACGACGTACGCAAGCCAGCTGGATGTTTTCGGATGAGAACAGTCCAGAACAAAGACAAATGATGTGTTTTAGGAGACGCTTATGGTCATCAATGGATAGATGTGGGTGTAACAGCGCGGGTGTCTTCGAAGTGACAGGCTTTCTTTATCACTATGGATATTTATAGAAGAATGAACAAAACATTTACCACATCCATTCAAAGACAGTAAATCGTACGTTCGTGTTCTCACTATCTACAGGGCAGTTTACTAGGAGCTCTCCCTTGGTATTAATCAAACGCGTCCTCATTTCGCCGAGGACATCAGTCCTATGCTGCGGTGACAATGATTTCTCTTAAAAAATGTGGGACACGTATCGTGTCCCGGACTGCCAGAGAGGATAAGCTTTACCAAGCATCTATAAAAATAATAAAATAATATATCGTCACGCTATGTCCCTTTCGGGATGTGCAGAGATACATTACTGGTTGTATCCACTTTGCACGCATATGTCGCACACAACGTGACCAGTACCGCAGCTAATCGCTGTTCTAAGGGTATTTATACATGACATTTCTATCAGATGCCATGCGAGTTTCTTCACAATGTTTTCTTTCACCGGTGAGCATGTGGTGCCTAAATCCGTTCGTAATCTGGAAAAACCCAGGGCTGCATACTGGGATTTGAACCTGCAATTATTCGCGTCACGCCTGTCCTTACCCAATAAACCACCACAGCCACAAACATCAAGCACCAATGTCTCATAAAGTCACCGTGGAATTTTAGCTGTCGTAACTCGTCTACTGTGACCCAGCGTTGGATGCTAGATCGTGATGTCCCGGTTTGTATGCATATATAAGCATGGGGGCGTCCAGGTGTCAGTACGGCCCTGTGTGGTGGCGTGCCAAGTTCACAACCGTGCGGTCTTTATCGGACGTTTTTTCATATATATGTATGTATACAGGATGGTACATCTCGACCAGAGAGGGAAGTGGCTAGAAGACATCAAAAAGCAGACCGGATTAAGCTTTCCTGTTTTGAAGAGCACAGTTTTGGAATCCTTGGAAGCTTGGCCTACTTTTTTTTATTCTGACTCGACACAGCTACCGCACCACACCTGATGGTAAGCATAGTGCAGTCCAAAAACGCCAACGATTTTTAAACCCCTTTAAATTTAAGCCCCTATATTTTCTTTTAAGGGTGGAACATCAAACAATCCGCCCTTAGTATGTGCCTACGTTTTGAAAAGAGCCCTATGTAAAAATTTCATGTTTGTAACTTCAGTAGCTTTAATTTTTTTAACCTGCGAGAAAACCTGGGCGGGAACATCAGCGCTACTGTGAGCGCAGCTATCCCGGTTTGTCAGACTCTTACTGACTAAAAACCTCCAGGTTATCCTTCTAACTGTTCCACCCGGGCTTGGGAAATCAAATTCATACAAACGCCTGGGAAGCGAAAAGTCTTGTTGAGGTTACCTTTATGGGAGGCGTGAGAATAAAGAGCCCATCCCTCTAAAAACCAAGTTCAGTAACTTAGGACAAATGTTTCTAAAATATAGATTACAAATTCTGTAACATTGTTATGAATATTTTATTTATATTTCTTTAAGCTATTTCCACAATCTTGAAAATCTAATTGCATTTTTTCTCTTTTGCCCGTGTATATTTCTGTCCTTATTTGCATGATAGCGTAATTTTAATGTTTATATTAAGACGTTAAACTTTTTCGACATTTCCAAGTATCCTGGAATTGTCTCGAATTTTGCAATTCAGTTTGGTCACCCTCAAAATAACAGTTGATCGAATTTTATAGCTAGCTAGCTATCTGTTGGGAGCATGGGATGTATCGGTATTCCATCGGTGTCCTATTTCGGCCATAATTTTTATATCGAGGTCATACCCGACTTGCTAAATGATGTCACAGACGCCCTATATGCGGGAAGAATGTTATTTATGCGAAAAGTTGGATGAATTGAATTTTTACAATACACGACATGTATCGAAGCTATTTGTGATATATTTCTTAATCCATCGGAGAAAAATTGAGGTTTTATCACAACTTATTTGGCATATATAGACTTTAATCCACACACGGAACAAATATTTTAATTTTTTTGTAAGACGATAAGGCGATTTCCCGAACTGGGTCGTTGCCACAATCCACAAGTGTAAAGCCTGACATGGTGATTCATTTTGGTCTGTTGTGTTTCGGAATTAGTTTATATACGTCCAGTAGTGTGGGCTGACATGACGACGGAGATTGTCAATGGATCTTCCTCCTTTGATAATCGCTGTCATTTTTGGACTACATTATACTTACCATTAGGTGCACTGCAGTCACTAGGTCGAGCCAGCGCAAAAAACAAAGAATCTAAACATATATGTTCCGGAGCGCCGGTGTAGATGGTGCTAAGAGCATGTACGGGGCAGCTGTAGCAGCTCAACGCGTGCGCCTCAGTTTGTATTTTGTTATTTAAAAAACTTGCAAATTCAACTATAATAATATATTTTATTTGCATTCACGATAATTAATAGCATATTACTTGTAATTGGCTATATTTATAATTATTAGATTATCATTTCACTTCATGGTTGTCTGATCTTGTCATATAAAGTGTTTTTTTTTTCTTGGGTCTAAAAAAGTGCGTGTTTTCTGTGGTTGTATTTTGAGTATAAAGATCTGCTTCACGTGCAAGACATAACGTATTCATAAAGTGAAGCGAAATTTTATTTAAAGTTAATAATAATTATTAATCTACAAGTAAATATATCCTGTTATCTTTATCGGGCCCTTCACAAAAACCAGCGCCGCAGACTTCCTTTATGCCATTAAGCTGGCGGAGCCCATTTCGACATGTTTTTATGTTTTTGTCTTTTGTGCTTTCTTTGTGTATGTTTTTTATTTCCGTATTTTTACATTTATATTTTGAGGCGAAATAAACGTATTTTTCATGTAATTTATAATAATTTGGATTACACTAAAATGAGAAAGACTTACAAAAGTATTTTTGACGTAATCATATCACATGATATCACTTTATACAGACTTCTATATAGATGTTTTTTAATTAGCTCAAGACCCATAGAGCTTGTAAAATATTTTAGGACATCTCCATATTGACCCAGCTAAGTAACGCTCTGAATGAGACATGATCCAGGTTAATGGAGCAAAGTGAATAATCAAGCTAGCTCCAGTGTTCTCGAAATTTGAGATAAAGAAAACGAAGTAACATAAGACGAACATTTACGCAGCTAAGTTTAAGTGGAACTTGATGGAGCGGCATAAGGCACAAGCGCAAGCGTTTTAATAATGTGTAATTTTTATTGTTTATTTCACTGCGCTCGTGAATAGCGCACGGACTCCTCGCTACCGTTAATCGAATTCCACTGTTGTATATAGAATTATATATTACATGCTGTGGTGTCCTACAATTGTGAAAATATTCCTGTTTTATTTTGTGTACCTTTTCTTTTGATTTTTTATTTCAATGTCAGCCATGTTGGATTTCTATTAATATATGTAAAATAAAATAGTTCAGGTCTCCCAAAAGTTGTGGTCTGAAACTAAAGGGCTGATAGAGGAATGCTTACTCTATAAATGACTGTAAACATGATTTACCGATTACAGCGAGTTAAGAAGATATTTAAAAAAATTCAAATTACTTTGTAAAATCCGCAATTGGTTAATTATTGTAAATTAGTAAATTTTATAAAAAATCACGAATTTTAAAAATCAAATTTATTGATAATGTCTTTTTTGAAAACCCTGTATGTAATAAGGAATTCGCGCGGGCATACAAATAGATTGCGCGCGGAAACCGAGCGGGCAACGCGCGTACGGTCGAGTGTTGGATTATTTTGGTTTTGAATTGTTGTGCTGTTTATGTTTTAAAGCGTCTACTGGACACAAGAGGGATTTCGCTTATATACTATAAACAAAATGTTATTAATGTTTGTATTTTACCACTTTAAACTTAAGAGCTTCAAGTAAGTCAACAGCAAAGATTACGCGCTGGCATAATCCGGTACTAACCGAGGGTCATGAGTAGAGTCATTATTATCATGACGATGTTGGTAGTGTCTTATCTTTAGTGGAAAAAGACATAACTTGAAAATAAAAAAAAATAAACACTTTATATGAACACGTAATAACTAAAAATTATACCAAGAGCTTATTAATTCAATTAAAAAAAAAAGTTAAATTGTTTAAGATAAAATTTACATTTCCTATGGTTGTATTAAAAAAAAAAACTTTCGTTAGTTTACATAAGCATATCTCCATTACTTGAGTAAATTTTCGGAAAAATATGAGGATATCAGGTTTTCCTCTAACCAATAGTGAAATGAAAAAGAGAACGTTTTTTCCGCAAAGGATTGGCATGTATCGAGGGTATTGTCTACGGAGACGAGCACCAGTAACACTTTTTTTGTATCCCGATGGAAGATCCCCATGGACTTTCAGAGCTGCCGTAAAGGTAGTTACCTTTAGATGATAGTTTTTGCCAGACTCCAATCGGCTAAAAGCTACCAACATGCCATCGCCTCATTGCTACTGTTCGGATCTGGGAGAACGCATTCGCTCTCTTTTTGGCACGCGAATGGCCTGAAGAAGCCTCATCTCAACCTCACCTCAACTGGGTAGCAGATCTCTCTCAAGTCTATCCGGAGCAGTAGTAACCCCTAGCATTAAAACGCTTTATCTTGTGACTGTACCTTTTTTGAATAGGTATACGTCAAAACGCTTGACTGAAACGAAGGTAAATGAAGGGTACGCTTTTAATTACGTTTAATATTTCTCGTCGTTCTATTATCTTATTATAGTTATTAAATGTTTTATATTTTTAATACAATGTTATAATTTTACTTTGTTTTAATTAATTATATTTATTAGATGAAATCTTTTATTATAATAGAAAATTGTTCCAAACAAGTTTAATATCTTCACATTTACTTTCAACAACTTTATCTACTCAGCGCTTAGTCGTGAACAACGTGACCAGAGGCAGAAGTGTGAATTTTTGCGGGTTTATTTCTTAGATTAATTTACATTTCCATTAATACACCGGATAGATTGAGATTGATTTATACATTTGGATTTTCTAAAACGTAAATTAATTCGAGAAGTAAACGGAAAAGAAACATTTGCAATACAGACAGTTGAGCAAAAAAGTTCTTCTCAGATGCTTTGAGGAAGAATTATACTTCTATTTTTATTAGCAAATGCTACGAAAGAATATGAAATACATTTTCCTTGTATTTCCTTAAACAATAAATTTAGATTCCCGTACGTTATGATATCGGTTTCCCGTCTTTTGTTAGAGGTAATGTTAAAATAGGCGTGTTCTGGGAATTCAGAGGCTTTTAGGTTAAAAAGACAAGTTTTCCCAGCCGTCACATAGCGTAAAAGTTTTATGATAAATGTTAGTATGTTAGTGATGCCCATTTGGATATTTTTCCTTAAATTTAGGGAGTCTTAGTATATAAAATAGGATTTTAAAAGACATATTTTTTACATGTGTTTAAATTAAAGACGAAATTTTTAGAAAAATATAGAAATTTCTATACGTTACATTTATTTATAGGTTTTGATGATAAGTAGGCTTTATAGATGATAAACACTGTTTTACATTCCGATTCATTAAATTTTATGAACGAGGCAATAAAACTTTGTTAGCTATTTTTACGTTTTAAACAAAATACTAATACAGTAAGGGTGTTATTTTATAGGAATATTTAGGTAAACAAAAAGTATATTTGGTATAATATAAAAAGTTTCTAGATATTGTTAGGGGAACTTTAAATATTTAAGGGACATTTTTTGTCCAGGGTGAGCAACACTATTATACGATATGTTATATTTTAGTCATAAATCATAGCTCATATTTTTTTGTCTCACGCGTGTTGTTGAATGTTAAAATGGACTATCGTTGTATTTATTTGCTTTTTTATTATTTTTTATATATAATGTTAACAAATCAGAATCAAGTAATTTTTTTGACATTTGGGATTAATATAGCTATATCCTTAATAATATAATTAAATAAGGCGCAGGAGAAGGGAAGTGGTTGCATTTGATCTTGCGTGACTGCCCTTCCTGACTGCAATCTGGCTGTAGACTTGAAGGAGCCTGCTACACGAAAGAGGCAGATGTTGTGTGTGCAGCATACTACCTACGCGGTGATTAGAGCGGTGGATCAACCAAGAGATAAGGCCTTCCGATCGCAGGGCCGAAGAAATTAAATGAAATGTATTTATTTCGCCACAAAGAAACAAAAAACTAGAAATTTACCATAAATGCAGTAACTGAAACAACATACAGAAACAAAACAAAACAAACAAAAGATAAATACAAAAACATATATAAATGGCGAAAATAGGACCTTCATCAGCTTAAAGCCACAGAGGAACAAATATGGATTTCCAAACCAGGTTAACAGCAATAAGAAGACTATACCCCGAGGGTTTAGCCACGGCCCTCACAGTAGCTCTAATCATTTTTTTACCAAAAACAAACTAAAGTCTTTAAGAGGTACATTTTTTTTATTCGGGAAAAAATCTTGCACAGGACCATCAGGGACGCTGTGAGGGCAGCGACCCCGGTGTGTCAGACTTCTACTGACTAAAAACCCCCGGGGTGTCCCTCTGATTGCTTCACTCGGGCCTGGGAAACCAAATTCATCCAGACGCCCGTGGAACAAAAAAACCTTATTAAGGCTACCTCTCTGAGAGGGGTAGGGGTAAAGCCCACCTTTCCAAAACCTCTCTCCCAGGCGGTACGCTGGACACCGTACACCGCCTCCCTCTCATCCGGGTAATAGATTCCTTCAAGTCTACTGCCCGGCTATTGTCACCGGAGGATGTCGCGCTCGTTCTGGGCGAACGCGTCCTTCCTGCAACGGTGCCTTGGCCACCGAGTGGCCAGAAAAGATGTTCGCTCTCTGACCCTTTCGGCGGCCTCCTTCTGCTTCATCACAACCTCGAAAGTTTGTTTGAAAATCAATTCTTAAAGAAAAGTTCAAGTTTTGATTGTAAATCGCACTTCGACGAAGGCAGACTTACCGCTAGTCTGGGTATAAAAATACACTTATTACTAAAATCTCCAAGCCCACTCTTTTGAAAGTGTCAGCTCTGTACAAATGATTCATCACTTTTATTATCCCCAAGATAATAACGGTTATACGGTAACGACGGTTGAGAATAAACTGGAAATTTTTAAAATTAACGATGTTTATTGTGTGTCCCGGTGTTTATTTAGGTTGGCGATGTGTAGATGCTGGTTACTTTGGGCTGTTTACAGAATTAGCAGCCCATTGCACCCATAGACGTTTAGATTAGACTGTATGTAATATCCAACAAGACTATAATTCGTTAAAAGATTAGGGTTAAGTTCTATTTATTTATAATTACGCCGACTTCTTATCGGTGTAGGCAGATAGAACTAGTGGGGCTGCGGCGATTTGATTACAGGACCCGCAGTCCCCACTATTTCGCAGAAGTAGTCACCTTGGGGTTTTTAGCTGGTAAAAGTCCGGCACACCCCGGCTGCCACCTCCTTCGCGCCCGGGACGATCCTATGAGGATTTCCCCAAGTTAAAAAAAAGGTAGATAGAATACATCGCCAGCTCTCACGATTTTTACAAATATATTTGGTTTCCTTAGCTTTCATCAACTCCTTCATGTACTCGCGCTGTTTTCCCGTACTTCAGACCTAAAACTCCATTAGACCTCTCTTTATTTCGTAAATGATAGCCACCATTTGTTGATGGGATGTGTCCGATCTGAATCTGTGAGAGAGGCGTTTGAGAGTGCCTTTGCTCTGAACAGACTAGACGTCGGGATGTTTAACAAAGTCTTAACAGAACTGTTATCTGATGAGGCATCTGGTCTGTTCAGATCAATGGTCCCATATGTCATATGTTAGGTATTTTTGTATTAGGGTACAAAGGGGCTGACATATGTACACACGTAAAAGTTCCCTAAACAAACAGAATAAAGAAAAACTCTCTTTATTTGGTCAGCGTAGATAAATCTCCGGCTGCCACTCTCATCATATTACATATCTTTTTTGTCATTCCTTCATCATTTATTCACACTACTTGCCCAACATAGAGATCCACGCGTTCTGTATTCTGCGCTGACAGTTTCTTTCAAAATATTCTGCGCATCTCTTCGTTCCTAATGCGTTCCGCGTGCGGTACTCCAGATACATAACGAAGAGATCGCACTTCCAGTGCATTAATTGTAATTTCATGCTTCTCTTCACATACCCAGGCTTCAATGCTGTACAATAAATTGGGTGTCAGAGCATCAATAGGATCAGGTTGATTACGTAAACATGTACACATACGAAGTTGTGAAAAAAATCGGATTCTAAAACTTTCTAAATAGTCGACTTTGGTCTGTTATTTATATCTTGAAATAACAGAATTTGATATCAATATATGTACAGAATCGAGGATGGTGTAATGGAACAGGCTGTGAATGTTATAATTTAAAATTAATTAGGAAAATGAGAATGTAATTAATTATTAATCAAAATTATAATTACTTTTTGGTGAAATTTGAAAACACAATACAAGTTAACGACAGTTGAATATTAAAAAAGTTTGAGAGTTCCACACGCGGTTTCATAAAACTTTGAGAATCTCTGTTCTAACGATGAGGTTTATTTTAAAAAACATGTATAATATTTGTAGAACACAGAATGTTATTTTCAGAGCTATACAATGGATTATAATGTAAATAGATGTGGTTTTCTTGGAAATGTAAATAAATCAAAATATTTTAATGTATTTCGAAGGGTTTTGGTGTATTTATACATATGAATAATATAATAATAATATATCATCACGCTGCATCCCTTTCGGGGTTGGCAGAGTTACATTAATGGCTGTATCCATTTTGTGTTTATATGTAGTCCTCATCGTGTGCAGTATCGCAACTGATGTACTTCACAGGGCACTCACACATGACACGCTCTCACAACACTCACTCGTCCACTCGCTTATTATAGAACGACCCAAAACGCAATAATAAAATGTAATTTGCCAAGTGTAGTCTTAAAGGTATTTCCCGGCCATCAACATATTGTCCTGCCCAGAAAAAAAGGTGCTGTTAGACTATCACTGCTAAAATCCGAAGTATGCCTTAACGTAACATACTATTGTAAAATCGTATTATTTTAAAATCATTGCTAATTATAAAAACACATTTATTAATCATAGACGTAACCGTATGCAAAACTTTGAGAATAAATGCGATATGACAGTTCCTTCATATCATAACATTCCACGATCGAATAAATCAGGATTCAGTCAATCAAACAAGAAAAGTTTTCCGTTTCACATAGTGACGTGCTATAGAAATCGATGGGGACTATCGCTAAATTTTACAAATGTATCGATAAATATAATTTTTTTAGATTATTATATATTATTGATAATAATATAACGTCACGTTATATCATTTATGGGCGAGGAACATATACATAAGTTGTTATATCACCTTTGCGCGTGACTAGTAACGCAGATGATCGCTGTTCTCAGGGCACTTACACATAAAATTTGTATTAGATGGCATGCGGGCTTACTCACGATATTTTCCTTCACCGGTGAGCATGTGGTGTGCCTAACTGTATACTTAATCTAGAATAACTCAGATGTGCACGGCAGGATACGACGCTTTGCGTCTCGGCGCATGTATACCGGTCCCTTTTCCACTAGGACACTAAAGCCTAATTATTATAATTGAGAGAATGTTGAGAGAAATAGTGTAAGTGTTACTAATTAATATAAACTTTATTGCTGAAACTTAAAAGCTGAAAATTGTAATTTATAGTTTAAAAATAGTGAACGCTTTAAAAATATGTCAATGCGCTGGCAACATGCATTCGTTGAGAATTGACTGTCTGTCAGACGTCATAATGCAATAAACGTGTTCTTGCGCTTGAAAGTGAAATTAACGAAATATTGATGGCTACTTTTTAATTTTTAACAATAGTGTTATCCGTCGATTATAAAGAATGCATTAAATTATTTGTTGTTGCGATAAATAATAAAACTACTAATTATATTCCACTATTAGTTACTGAGGTTTGACATTTATCGATATCAAATAATCGTCGATAAAAGTGGCTGGATAGTTATTTTTTCATAAAATCCTCCATCACTCCTCAAATAAGTACCTAAAATGATAGTAAAGCACTTTAAATTCCCAGTAAATCACAAACATAGTTAAAACGGAACCGTATCTTGAATTCCAAATAGACGGTTATTCCTTATCGATGTACACCGCATCACTGACAAGAATTTATTTGCGTGCTAACCGAATACCGTTCAATATTTAAATCACAAATCGGAAAGCTGGGACTTTTGTTAGAATTCTCCGATTTATTTCAAGGCGGTAGAGATTTATGAATATATTCTGTTATAGTGAGAGATTTTATAAAAATACTACGAGTATGATAAACGATCATGTTAAGTATGAAAATTTGATTAGGTTTTAAAAAATACAAGATTCTTTTATAGACTAATATTATGTAGCCCAATCATAGATGGGCAAAATGTAATCAGATTCAGTTTTTCATGATTAATATGACTGCATTTTGCTCATCTTTGTTTTAACACTACGGAGTCCTCAATTGCATGCACATTTATGACCCTTAATGTTTTAAAAGGATTTAATCATGATTGCAGCAAAATTAAAATTACGACTACATTTTGTAATCGTTGATCAGTAATCAGATTACATTTTGTCAATCTCTGAGCCCAATATGCTCACGTCAAAAGTCAAGCCAATATGTATATGTATATGTTCTTAAATAGATCATTATATTTCTATGATCTGTAGCGAGTTCACGCGTCGTGGTCTGCTGATTTTAATTATATTATGTCATTTCTGTGTCGTTCTTGTTTCAAGAAATGCTACAGAATTAAAGAACAAATATAATGGAATAAAATGGTAATGAAACGAGCTTATGTGAACATAGAATTTTTTTTTTTTTACACTGGCTCGATATAGTGACTACAGTGCACCCGATGCTAAGTACAGTGTAGTCCAAAAAAGAAAACGACCATCAAAGGATGAAAATGCATTAATAGTTTCTGTCGTCTTGTCGGCCCACATATACCGCGACTGAAGGTCTCTAGGTATATAAGGAGCTGGATATACACAAGCTGATCCCGAAACGCGACAGGCCAAAGCGAGTCACTATGACGGTCATTACACTTGTGTACTGTGGTCATGATCCAGTTCGGGCAATCGTCCTAGCACCAAATATGTAGTTTCATATTTATCTGTGCGTTTTACAATTTTTTTTAACTTGGGGAAAATCCTCATAGAAGCTTCCCGTCTGCACATGGTTGGCAACCGAGGTGTGGCGGACTTCTACTAACAAAAAACACCAAGTTTTGAATTAATTGTTGAAGTCCAGGGAGGGTTAAAAAGGTAAATGTGAAAAAAAATCTAGGAATATAGTAAAAACAACCATTTCGTTTTTCCATACAAACCACACTGTCCCCTGCTGTCAAACATATGATGTCAATCAAAACAAAACAAAGGTATGCCTTCAAGTTGATTAGAGGTTGCATGTCATTAATGAAAATTATAATTTATACGCTAGGTGATCAAACAAAAAATAACCCAAAAATGTCCCACAAGGCATTATTGTAAAAATATCATTACCTTAGATATGATTAAGGTCTTTCAATGCAATTTTATTTCTATTAGACTGCGACAGGCCAATAACTTTTGGCAGAATGAAAACTGATGGGGCAGCTATTAACATAAAAAAAACAATGCAACTTTGTTTTACAGAAATAGGGCAGATTAAGGTCTGCCGGGACAGCTAGTGCTAAATAATATTATGCTCAAATATCTTATACGTCTTTACAGTCTTAAAATTATAGTAGGTACGCAAAATACTATAGCAGTACCATTAAATTCCTTTAAGTAACATTTAAATACGCACTCAACCAATCTTTTGATCGTAAACTTTTAATAAACGGAAAGATAAACCGAGCGGAGCATCCCGCGACCTAATAAAATATGAATGATTGTTAGTTTATCTGTTATATTCATCAGGATTGCTTATATTGCACATCTATATAAAAAAATAGCATAACTTGTTCAGACAAAACCAACTCAAAATAATATGGTTAATTAAATCTATAAGTATTTTGTATTTCATTTCATTCAATTATAAAATAGTGCTGAAGATATAGTTGTTTAAACATTAGAAAAACAAAAATAAGCCCTCGCTCCGCAATTTTTTTCTTAACTATCTATCACAACCCTGTTGGATCCTATAATACCCTCGCCGGATGCTGAAGAAGCTGGCCCGGCTTGTCCTTGGCATTCGGCAGGTGGGAGAAGGAACACCCCGGGGGTTTTAGTCGGTGCAAGTCCAACACAGCGGGGAACGACCCTCATAGCCCCCTGAGGTCCGTTACGGATTTCCCCTGGGTTACCAAAAGGGTTCTACAATACCCACAGGGTGCGCTATAGCTTACATTGAGAAAGCTTACTTTAAATACACTATAATATATAGATTCTGTTACATTTCATCCAAAAATATGACAACCCTACAAACGAGAGAAATGTACAGCGTTTGTGTAAGCAGGTCGAAACGTCGAGCCAATATAGATTTTCCTGTAAAAGACCCGATTATGTACTTATTAAAAGTAGAAGAAATCCTTTAGGCCCAATCGTCAAATCCTGAAAGCTTAGAACTTAATATTAGTTTTATTACAAAAGTTCTATATCTAGAATAGTGATGTGCCAAGTCAGTTTAGTCGAATACACACACTGAAATATTCAGATACCAAGTACTCAAATATTTTACTCAAGCATAAATAGTACTTATATATTTAGTAATTTACATACCGTGCCGTGCATTCTATGCCGTGGTGGCTGCCGGCAGAATAGAATAGCACCCCCCTCTTTTTGCTGAGGTGTCATAAAAAGGCGACCAAGGTATCTCTTTAACACCGCAATTAAACCAGGTGTTCAGAGAAGGTAAACTCGACCAAACCTGCATCCTGCTCCCTCCCGATCGTACTGGTTCTCCATTCCATTGGGCCTGAGGGAGCTCGGACGAGAGAGTGTTTTTCTGGATGCGCGTCCAGTTATGCACTGAAATATCTCCTGCGTAATTGACTGTTTCCGAAAACTGGACCTTGATTTTCTTAATCGGTGTTGAAACAGTCGCCGTGGCCGAATCCGGCTAGGACATCATCATCATCATCAATCTACATACTAAGTTTTGTTGTTATTTCTCCTTTTTAACAGATACAAACAACTGTGAATGGATTTTCGTCCGAACGTAGTCATTGCCGTTGTCATTCTAGGACTAAAGTGTATTTTACATCATGAGCTCTGTAGTAATTTTATCGAGCAACTATAAACATACCACATACATACTTGACAATGTAATTTAAACACAAAAATGTTTTTTCAATGTAATCTTATTAGCATGCAAAACACAATCACCTACACAATCACCTACATGATCAATAAAATAGATGAGTATTTTAAATCTCTCGGTTTAATTCTACTTTTGTATTAAAAGGGACACTACCAATTATGATAAAATATTCAAACTTTAAAATATCCCTTAACAATTAAACATTATATAACAATTAAATTTTCATTAAATACCGGTGGACATAGTTGGAGCGGACTAATAAAACAAAAAGAAAAAAAGACAATAATAAAAAAGGAAATGCAGTGTTAAATGAATCGGTGATATTTATAATTGACTGACTTGGGTATTTTGAAAACGAGTACTAAAATACTCAATCCTCAAAAATGGCGTAGTCAGCAGGCACATCACTAATCTAGAATATAATTTTCTGTGGAAGTCCTCGGGCAACGAAATTGAAGAAGTGAAAAACTACGTGACCCGAATCTTGAGGTTTCGACATGAGCGTTATGATTGAAACTTTTCTAATTGTCTCTTTATGAACGCTGACTTTTTTGTTTTCTTATTCCAGTCGTAATGCCTTATAGGGTTAGGCTAATGAGCCCAACGACAAGGTTTGGTATTCCATGCTTTTTAGTTTAGTAAACTATACTTTTGTTTAATTTTTTAATCTTGAAGGAAACACAAAGAAAAAACATAAAACTGAATCAAATCAAATAAAACCGAACAGAAATTTAACAAAACTTGAATGAATGTGTCAAATACGATACTCGATGACTCGATCATATATTTCATGTGAGCTAGCGATCTTCATATATTATTTTGTTTACACAGTTAATGAACCCAATGTCATAGTAGGAAGGGAGTACTCCATCTGGGAGATCACGCCACAGTTTGACATCATGACGGAGGTAAGAATTACATATATTTTTAGTACTTGTCGGGCTAGCAATAACAAAAATTGAAGCTAATATAAAGAATGTAAAAGCCCATTTGGAAATGAATAAAGAATATTCCCTCTAAACATGTATATAAAAAGTCACGTAGAACGTAAAAAATCACATGATTCGCGTCAATCTGCGTGCGGCCTAATAAAAAAAGAGTGGAATGCTAATCCGCCCTCGCAGCTTCGGCAGCGGGGCTTGTCATGGAATAAAGCCGTTCACAAGAAGACGATAAGTCGCAGTAATGTTCGAGTGTTGACAAATAGTGATGTGTAAACTCATATCGATAAGTAAGTTCATTTAATTCAATTCACAGCTATTGTTACAAAATAGCAGCAACTTCCATAAAGCTTTTATTATTATTTTTACTTTTTTTTTTAACTTTTTGGCAAATAGCCTGACGCAGCGAGCGGTTACCGTCGCCGATGGACAACTGCAAAACAAAGAGAGTTATTCTTACGTTGCAGACCAAGAAGGATATTGTTTACTGCCTTCTTCAAGAAATAATGTCATAGCTCTTTGAAAAACTGTACCTGGCAGCCTATACATGCCACAGTTTTGAAATGCGCGAAACAATATTATCAAGAACTGCTGCGTTGTCGCAGTTCTGTAAGGTTTTAAAAAGCCTATACTCGATCGAAATCGTCATTGAACAAGCCCGGCCGCACATAGGGTTTGTAACTTATACAAGGTGAGCTCATCAGCACTAAAACGAGACTATGGGCCATCTAATTAATGGCTCAACCGCTCGGCCATGTGTTGCGCCTATTAAACATTGTCTCGGGAGAAGGCGCTGTTGTTACAGTAATTAATAAATAATATATCATTACGTTATATCCCCTTTCGTGGTGAGTAGAGATGAAGTTTTAACTAAAGCCAACCCAAAGGTTTTCAAAGCTTTCTCAGATTCCCAATTATAAATAAAAACCTTTGGCACATTAACTGCTTACAAAAAAATCCTATAATACAGTTTTATTTATTTCATTAATCCTCGAGAATTATAAATTAATGTTATCGACATGTCCCATCACTAGTAGTTATTATTCTTCAGCCCTCTTACTCGTCTTTGTCTGTTTATGAAAATGGAATATGTACAAATCCTAGATTAACATGCCTCTCTTTAGTATAATCTATTCTTAACTAAGATTTTAAATTGACATAGCCTTATTTAAAAACGAGTTTTAAGTGTAGGGTTAAAGAGATGCAAAAGCCAATTATTATAAAAGTTATTTTATAATATAAAAAATATATATTGTAGTATTTCTATAAAGTATTTTTGTTTTTTATCTGTTTATATACAAAAAAAAATTATATACAAAAAAACTTGTCCTGATTGAAATTTCATCGTAGAGTTCTAAACTATTGACTCTAGAACCAAGATTTTTACATTGAGTTCTTTTAATAACGTAAAAATCCACTAAGGCTAGATTTTTTCGATATTTCAATTCCAAGAAGATTAAAAAGGGGTAGAAATATTAAGTGTAAATCGCAACTGAGTGAAGCAGGCCGAATTCACTTGTTAATTACAAGTTTAAAATTTTAATTAAGTTAAAATTCGTTTTCGAAAAAAAAAATGTAATAGATTATCTTTTGTTTTCGTTTTAAATGTATGTAGTATTCATTAGAAGTATAAGGTATAGCAAGGATTATACGAAAAAAAAACTAAAAAAAAAATATATTTACAAGATAAATTTTCAGTTCTCGTGTAAACCGCTGTGTAAATATTGAAGTATGGTTGATGTGGTTTAGACCAGGGATGTTACCGAGCTTCGACTCCGACTCCGATAAGTCGGAACTTCCGATCGTTATTACACCTTCGATTCCGACTTCGGTTCCGAAACTTTTTAATCGGAGGTATTCATCGGAGGTCACCACCACTGTTACAGTCAATTCATTTGATTTTACTTTATATGTTGTTGAAACATAATATCAATTAATCAAACAATCAGTGCTACTTAATTTGTAGAAGACATTTTTTAAAATTTAGATTAAAAAAATATGATTAAATTATTTAATTTAAAACTAAATGTACATTTAAATTTATTACTAAAAGGTTTTTTTATTTTACATTTACATTAAATTAAGTAAAGTAGAAATTCACACAAAAACAACCCTGCAGCAAATTTGATTTAATTTGTTCACTGGACGATATTCACTGGTGGATAACGGTTTCTGATATATCCAACACTTTGCAAACAACAGCTTTTATTTGCCCAAGTTAGGTTGTGTTGTGTTGTGTTGTGTTGTGTTGTGTTGTGTTGACCCAACTTGATATACGCCGGCGATGCGCTTGAGGGAGCGTGCCGCTCAACTTATCCAGGCGAGAGCGCTGTGTGACCCCGGGGGTTTTAGTCGGTGCAAGTCCTACAACCAAAAAACTCCCTGAGGTCCGTCAACAATATGCCCCGGGCTATCAAAAAAAAAAACCTGATATACGCTTGGAAATAGTCTCGATTCTCAACATCTGTCTACACACGGGAGAGATGTAGAGGGAAATGGATTATGCTGTTGTCAATTCAAAAGTTCTGGCTTATACTTTCGAAGACATTTATCAATCCTGCACCATATTAAAATGGGATCAAATTTAAGATATAATAAATAACATATCTTCACGCTAGCACGCTATGTGAGCAGACATACAATAGTGGTTTTATCCACTTTGCGCTTAAATGTCGTGGACTACGCGACCAGTAGCTCAGGTAATCGCTTTCTCACAGTACTATGATTAATAAGAAACAGCAATTTTTATTGTCTGTGTATTTGTAAATTTATCACTTTCTAATGAAAAAGGTTCACTGAATAATGTTTTTATTTGTCCCTTAATAAAACTATTTTATTCTGCCGTCACTTGTGACTGACTTTGCCTCCGACTCCGATTCCGACTCCGAATCCGACTCCGAATCCGACTCCGATAAATCAAATTTAAAAACTCTGACTCCGACTTCGGTTCCGATAAAACTGCCTCCGTTACATCCCTAGTTTAGACGATAGACCGGTATTCATGTGCGGCAACGCAAATGGTAATAGGTTCGTATCCCGTATATACGTATATATGTATATATATATATATATATATTTGGAATCGGTAAAACACGCTGATTCAGTATATCGGTAATTATCGATTCCAAATATATATATTACTATATCACCAAAAAATGTCGCTTAAACCAAATGCCCTTTCACCTCTCGATATAAATATAAGTGCTCTGAGAACAGCAATTAGCTACGCTATTGGTCACATTAGGCACGATACAAAAGCCCAAAGTGGATACAACTACTAGTATATCTCAGCTCACCCCGAAAGGGATATATCTGCTATATCCCTTTCGGGGGCAAGACGATATATTACTATTATAAATATTGAAGCAATTTATTCCAAAATCAGAATATATCCCATCCGTGCTCTTAACACGCCTGAGAGATAAGGGCGTGACCTTAGAGCACTCTAATCAAGCCTTTCCCTTGCCGAAAAGACCTCTGTTTCAAATTTCCGACCCATAATTCTCCGGTGACATGTCGGCCGGAATAGGGCCTAATAAAGAATTTATTCTGACGTCGGACGTAACACACTAGAACCATTTTGTTTGACCTTTCTATTGTACAAAAGTAAGTGCTCGGGATTGCAATCCGACACTATTTTCGATCCAGTGGGATTCTTGGTGAATTGACTTCATTGCAGTGGGATCCTACTGGATCCAGCATCAGTTGTACTTTTTTTGGAATTTTAGTAATTGTTATTTATGGTATAAGCAAATTTTTACTAGAAATAGAATAATCAACAATATACCATAGATGGGAAAATGTAATCAGATTAATAAAAATGATTACGATTACATTTGCGTTTTTTACCATTAATATGACTGCATTTTGTTCATCTATGTTTTAAACACTACGGAATCCCAGATTGCATACAATTTATGACTTCTTAATGTTTTAAATGGATTTAATTATGATAACAGAGCAAGAAAATTAAAATTACTATTACGTTTTGTAATCGTTAATCATTTATTACATTTTGCCCAACTCTGCAATATACTATGCCTTTTTAAATAATGATTTTACTGTTTTATCCACTTATTTATTAAACATAAGTAATTCCCCAATAATAATCGTCAAGCTTTATCTCTGACGGGGTAAGCAGAGATACATAAGAGCCTGTATCCACTTTGCACTTATATGTCACAACGTGATCAGCAATGCAGCTGAATGGCGTTCAGAGGGCACTTATGTAAGACATTTCTATTAGATACTTTACGAGTTTCCTCACAATTTTTTCCTACAGCGGTGAACATGTGGTGCCTAAATCCGTACTTGAAGTGGAAAACCCAGATGTACGAGCTGAGATTCGGACCTACAACCATTCGCGTCGCCGCGCTTAGATACAGGTCCCTTATCCACTAGGCCACTAGTTGCAGTGATGTAACATACATAATAGCTTAAAAGGATCCCTGGATATGGACCGTCACGTAAAACGTATCGGTCGACACTAAAATTATAGCCGCATGCGGAGGAAAACGAGACAGGATGAGGTTAGGAAAATAAGAGAGGGTAGATTTTTAAATGAATAAATATTTGTGCGACCAGATATTTTTTATATGATGAACAAATTAGAAGTATGACCGTAGAGTTTTCTATTTTAATACATACTGTACACTTCAGTCTTCAATATAAATGTTTAAGGCACTGGATTGATCGTCCTGTCTTTGGAGTTCGCAGTAAAATTCAGCCCATTTAACATCAACTTAGGTCTGCAACATTTTCCGACCCTTACCCTGTAGACACGCCCCTATATACTTTGATAAACTTTCTTCGGTTCCACGGGCTTTACCGACACCCTACTTAAAAACATACATTTTTCACTTTTTTTTTAAAGTTTTTCGCAACGCAAATGGTCGTAGGTTCGAATCCAGGCACTTACCTCTGGGTTTCGCCAGATCACGTACGAATTTAGTCACCACATGCTCACAGGTAAAGGAAAACATCGTGAGGAAACCTGCATGGCATTTAATAGAAATGTCATGTGTAAGTGCCCTGAGAACGGCGATTAGCTGCGCTACTGGTCACATTGGGCATAACATATAAACGTACAGTGGATACAGGCACTAATGTCATTCTGCTTACCCCGTAAGGGATATAACGTGACGATATATTAGCATTATTATTATTTTATAGAATGCCTAAAATTATTATAATTTATGCGGAGTTATATCAAATATAAAATTGACCAATTTGTTTATCAACTATACAAATGGACAGAGTTAAAGGAAAGAATCTACATTTCAATTCGAATAGCTATTAAAATAAATAAAGGGAAAATAAACCCTGAAGGAATGCTATAAACTTGTAAATAAGTTCCATTGTTAGCGACGACACGGAATATCATTGATTTCAAGGTTAGTTCACACGCTTCGTCTATATAGAATTCGTAAATTAAAATGGGACAGACTTTCGCATCCAAAAACGAACCTAATTACCTAATTATTGACTAAAGAGTTAAAGGCACAGAACATTTAAAATCTCCCACAAAAAGAAATAAAAAAATTGATTATTGATAAAAAAAACCTTACTAGTCTCCTAATGGTTGTTTGGCTGATAAGGATGCCTGGTTATGTATTTAAGGTGCACCAACACCAAGTATATATTAATCATAATGAAAAAAAAATATAAGGACATTGATCTCATATACTACTTTATAATTAACATAACATAAATTAAACATTTATAACATAAATTTTAAAAAGTAGCTGATACTAATCGATTAATAGTAAAAAAACAAAAAGTTACACATCGTTAGTAAATAAAAACGAAATTATAAATAATAAAAAAGTGTTAAAAAACTAGCAAAATGAGATTAACGTAAATTTTATCAGCGTATGGCCTAGCATATATGAAATATGTTTTAAAAAACAAATTTTATCTTGAACTATGAACGAACCTACAGACTTCAAAACAGTTTGTAAGAGAGTGCCCGTCAAACAGAATGAAGAGAACAAAGCCACGTTTCACGAATTTATTTTTCACTGAAAAGTGCTTCCTTGGATTCTTTGCACTGTGAAACGATAAATCTTTGTATATTTCTTTTGTTTCTTAATCAATTACGTCAATTCATTATATATTTATTATACTCGTTCATCAAAAGGGCCTCACTTTAGGCAGGGTAAAAACATTCATACATTTTTGTTGAAATGTCCGAGGCTACCGACACTTGCATATAGAGACAAAATAAAGAATTCTGATGGAATGCAATGTCAAAAGTACGCGAAATCAGTGAAAGTGCATGAAGGGATTACTGAATTTTAGACAAGCGAAATTGTTTTGCAATATTAAATAGAATTGGGGTTCCATTCTCGTCTCTGCTTACACCGATAGGGATTCGGTGTAATGATAGATAAATAGATGTATAAATTTGATTGATCAAAACCATCTTCCACGCACACAGTAAGCAAGGACTGTGATTGTTATGTCAATGTTCTTATGTACAAAAGCGTCACTGTATGTTACATGAGAATATTACGTTCCAGTCACACTGATAAAAACAGACTTAAAGTTAGCGACGTTACTCATATTATTATAACGTTTTATTGTTTACACGTGAATTTTACTTAAATAATTTAAGCTTTCGTCTTTGGCACTGAGTATATACTAGTAACAAGTACTTAATTATCTTAGGATTTTCGAAATCCTCGCATTAATAAGACAATATGAATTGAAATGAACAATATGAAAGGAAAGCATTGTTTTATATTGTCCCAAAGTAGACATTTCATTTAAATATATAAAGATGACTTATGTGGTCACAAGTCCCAAATAAAGGAGTATTATGGAATACGGAATAAGATAGCGAATCTGTCTGCCTTCGCCCACGTGTGGCGTACCAATAAATCTATCTAAATACATAATAGTTAACGAAAGTTTCTAGCTGGAGGAGAAAAGTATAATAATGAAAAGAAAATCTTCTATATAAATATTTTGGTTGTAATCCTCTTCTACTTGTGTAGTACTTTCAAACTTATCAAATCTACACATATGTAACCGCAAGCATAGATAATTCCAAGCCATAAAACTGAAATGGTAAACAAACATCTCATTTTAGTTCTGAGTTAACCAATCCCTCATTAACATTTAGAAAAAAACACATCAAAAAACCAGAGACCGTTTGCAGAGTCGTAAAATGGATACTGGTTTATTTTAGCGTTCGAATATTTTGTACATTCCGCGTAAATATCCGAAGATGTTATTTTAAATGGATGCAAATTCTGGGACTTTATCAAGTGAAATGTTCTTTAGAATCATAGGGCACTTTTGGGATTGGAAACAAGCATTTAAACCATTTATACAGTTGTTTATGCACTTTGCTGCTTCCAGTTGTGATCTGGAGATTAGGATGGAGCTGTAGACGGTATTGGACACCTTTTGGATGCTGCTGCGTAAGCAAAGTCATCACCAAGCTTACTCGCATTTAGTGGAGAATATCTACGCGCAGGCAGGTCTTAGGCACAAAAAGCGTAGAGTTGGCAAAGAGGATAGAAATAAACAGGAGAAAAAAGACGAATAACAATATAAATAAATAATATACTGTAAAAAAGGTCTCTGGCGGGCGCTAGGGTTATAAGAATAAATAAAAAGTTTACGCACTACATCCATCACACGTCATTCAATTTCTATCCGTTATAACGGAATCTTCAATTCGGATATAAATATTGATAGACCGAAATAGCTATAGTATGATTATATGAATACTCGTGTACTGCGATCGAACGGAGTCTCAGCTATGTAAAATTTCGCGTTGATTGTAATGAGATCCTAGATTTATATCATGGATGCAGATCAAAGGCCGTTGGAAAATATAACGCACAGAAGGTTGGTGCGCATAACAGCGTCACCCAGCATTCATTGAACCGAGTGCTTTTTAAAATTGGTGACAGTACACAGGATAATTGGAAATAATAAATCTGTATGTTGTGTATTATTTCTTTTCTTTCAATATTCAAATTAGGTGCGACTTTTCTGGGCTTGTATTTTAACGGATTCTCATTAGATTCTGTGCGTAACCTTTCTTTTTATACTTAATTAACCTTTGAGCTTCGAGCTTTGAGTAAATGTTCACTTAATTAATTTAAATTAAAACAAAACACTCTATTGAAATTGCTTATTGTTATTGTCTTAATTGTTATTCCATATAATCCAAGCTCTCCATAGAACAAGGGTAGCCGTTAGCCATACCCATACACGGCTACTGTCAAAACCAGGACTTGATAAACAATTGTATGAACCCGTTTTAATAACGTACCACGAACGTACAGCGGTTGCCAAACTGTGCGCCACGGCACCCTGAGGGCGTAGATAAAATACATAGGTAACATTGTAAAATAGTATTTTTGTTACTGTTACATCTCCGATGAAAAATCACCACCAAATAATGTAGACTTTTTAAATCAAAGCCTAATGTTATAAGAAATAAATTTCATGTTGAGTTAAATAAGTTCCTACGTCTAATATTTTACTACCATGTTATATTGTTATCTCTTTCATACGTGTAATATCGCTATCATGCCATCGGTAGTGATATTTAACAAACGTTATTATAGGATGTAACTGGTGGTGCCATGTTGTGTTTTTTTTAAAGCCGTGAATAGTTTCCTTGAACTAAATAAAGGACGTGGTTAATTTGTTGCGATATCTTGCCGACTAGCGCCTCATGTTCGCCGATTAGCTGTCTCCACTCAAGAACTTGCGTGCTGCAACGATCATTGGAGCTTCAGCAAACGTGGCCATATCATTGTTACTTGAGCTTCCTATGAGCTTGACGAGTGTTTCTCAAAATACAAAAACTTTGAAAAAAAAAACGATACATATATATATATAGATTATTTATTTTCTATTTAAATTCCGTTATATTGATAGAAAGTAAAGGAGCATTGAAATGTAAATACTGTGAAACTATCATAAAAACTGCGAGCAAATCCTAAAGTTTTCATAGCTTATGCCCACTGTTGCTGAGTCATATGGTCTTCCTGATCTCTTAATTAGAAGTTCTGTGCTCTTGAATCATAACAATTCCATTTCTGTATATCCTGGGGCACAGATCCATATAATTTTCGGCTATGTTCTTTGAGAATCCCTGACAAAGCACGTTAAAATAGCAGCTCTGTTTGCGTTAGCTGTCCATAATGTTAACGTTATCTGTTTACCGATCTGCCTTTACCAAGAAAATCTATTAATAATTGATTAATTCGTTTTAGATGTTAGCATTTTTGTTTTTTAACTCAAGTTGTTTTTGAGCAATGTTTTTGATTTAAACCCTCGTCGCAAGAGAAAGATGTTATAAATGTAGCATGTGTATTTAAGTGTATATATGTGATATCGTAGCTCCCAAAAGGATGAACAGCTTTTGATTTAGTTTTTTTTTATTTTGATGATAGAGTATTATATATGTGTGGTGCTATTAAATCATAAAAAAGGAAAAATTACATTTCCATAAGAAGCAATAAACTATGTAAAGACGACTACGATAAAGGTCCATTAATTTGAGACATCCAATCTCAATAATGACGCGGAGTTTCCGGCTTGAGTTAAAACAACAATCATTACTTTAAAAACAAAAGAAAAGTTACAATTTATCGGACTTTAAAATTGTCCCAAAGCATTAATGGGCCGAGGGTCGTTAGGGAAGCATCCGTACAGCCTTTGTGTCCAAAGGTAAGTGAATTCGAAACGAGGCGCCTTGATCCAGGGGTACAAACAGCTTAAACAAGTAAAACGGATCTCAGTCGGCGTTGTCCCTAACTATCTGCGACAATGGATCAGAATAATTTAAAGGATTTTGCGGTTGTTCGGGGATAATGTAATTAAGGAAGAAGTGGTGCGTGAGATAAAGCAGTTTTCTTAATCTTTGTGCCATTTTTTTTTCGGGGTTCCGAGAAAGCAGCGACAATTATTTTTATCCTTCGCAATCGTGAGATCTCCGATAACAGATGGGCGTTTTCTCGTAATTCCATTATTGATTATACATCTAATGCGATAGGTAAGGACGACGCTTGGTTACTAGTACTGCCAGTTCTAGTCCACTGTTGAGTATAGGCCTCTCTCATACTGTACTACAATTCTCGAACCAGAACCAATCACACCCAACTTGTGCCATTGAATATCGTTTGTTCATCTCCCTATCAGATTTCCCAGGCTCCGCTTACTCGTCTCGCTTATTATATATCTTTACCTGTCTCCTTGTTTGGACAAGAATCCTTTCCAGTTTCATTAAAAAATCGATATTCAATCACTGACATCAAAGATCTTTGTATGACGCTAAATTTCAAAGTCAGGCTCACAATCTGGTAAACTTTGTGCCACCTTTATATGTTATACACCTTCTTTAGTTAGACTCTAAGTCTCCGCGATATAGATCATAGACAGAACAGATTGGTTAAAAATACGGGTCATCTACCGTTGGCGTTCGTATTTTAATATGTAATTTAATCATCACTACATATAATAAAACAATACCCATCGCCGCTTCGGTTTGTCTGTTCGCGAAAACCACAAGAATTGCTAAGCCGATTTTCATGCGGTTTTCACTAATAGACTAAAAGATTCATATGGAAGGTTTTAGCGTATAACTACTACTTAAGATTTTGTATTTTGAAGTTGGTTGAAATATGAAGATAAATATTGATAATATCGAAAAAAGTCTAGTCGCCTGGGAGCTTTCATTTAAAAAACTGCCTTGTTTCTATGAAATTTAACGAAAGAATGTATAGTGTAAATATTCCTCTTTTATATTATAGTTTTATAACAATGTCAGTAAGGACAATGTATTTGTACATATATATTTCAGTTTTATTACTTATATTATTATATATAAATATAATTATACACACGTGTCCTAATAATTGTATATACCTTTCTACTATAAATTCAGAAGTCATTTTTCATTGAATAAGCGACAAAATACAAAACAAATCCCAATTTCATCCACTCCAGACATTTTATGTATCGGATTTGCATACATTTTATTTATGAGGGTTGGCTTTTGGGATCGCATGCCGTCCAATACAACGTTGACGTGCCGCGTTAATCCTGACACACTTTCAAAACGTTGGGTACGATGGCTTAAATAAATGTATATACCTTCCGGTTCATAAATGGTTTATTTTAAACTAGCGGATTCAACCTCTATACACATATTAGTTAACTAGATTTGTATCATCACGCTATATCCCCTCGAGGTGAGTATACATTACATGCATTAGATACATTAGTGACAGTATCCACTTTGTCCTTATATGTCGTGCCCCGTGACCAGTAGCGCAGCTGCTCACTGTTCTCAGGGCATTTCTATTATATGCCATGTGGGTTTCCTCAAAATGCTTTCCTTCACAGTTGAGCATGTGGTGTCTAAATCTATATGTAATCTGGAGAAACTGTATTTGTAATAAGAGACAAATATTTGACTAAATCTTTTTTAGGGTTATGTACGTAAAAGGGAACCTTTATAGGATCAATCGGTTGTGTGTCTATTTGTTTATATCTTAATATGATATATTAGCCCAAATAATTAGGAATTGTATTTTACTATGAACATTGTCACTAACAGAGAATAAAATTTTAGTACATGTACAATATATATAATAAAACACAAATATACCGCGAAAACTATGTACTGTTTTCAAAGATTTCTGTACACTTTTAAATACACAGGTATTTAGTTTCAATAAGCAATTTTTGAAAGTTGGTAGGGGATTTCACTAACTTAGTCGTGATAACAGTACACAAGTGTAGAGACTGTCATATTAACTCCTTTCTGCCTGTTGCGTTTTGGGATCAATTTGTGTATATTTATTTGTTCATATACCTAGACACTTTCTGTCATGACATATAGGGGCCAATATAGCGATGGCAACTGTCAACGAATTTTCGTCCATTGACGGTCGTTGATATTCTTGGACTACACTGTACTTTCCATCAGATGAAATGTAGTAACTTTGTCGACTCAACATATAAAAAAATACATAGATTATATGTATATATGTATGGCTCATTGGTTTCACAATCGTATCGTAAAGAATTACGCATCATTGAATCGGGGGAGTAAAAGGTTTTTGGTATCTAGTGAGTTTTGATGTTTTGAAACGATTGTCTTTACTGCGTTTGTTTTACAGCCATTGTTGCTAAGCGTATATTTAGATCTATGTCATTGTAACACAAATAAATGTCCCTTTTGACGCTGGGAGGCACAGCTGGTTACCTTTTTTTTTACTTGGGGAAAATCCTCATAGGACCGTCCCGGCTGCGAAGGGGGTGGCAGCCGGGGTGTGCCGGACTTTTACCAGCTAAAAACCTCAAGGTGACTACTTCTGCGAATTAGTGGGGACTGCGAGTCCTGTAATCAAATCGCCGCAGCCCCACTACGCCGCGCCTGACAGGCACAATCACGGGGGGGAGACGCCGCCTCCCCCGATACCACCTAGTATACTTCGGCAGAGCGCGTCACAACGCACCGCCGTCTTCTCGGGGGTTACTGACCGGTCGCTCAGAGCCCCCACCCTGAACACCCATAACCCCTAAGGCATCAGCTGGCCGGTCGTGGTGCCACCGATCCGCTGGGACTGATATGCCGGGGCGGTTGCCGACAGCCCGGTGTCTTGTTCGAGCGGCCTTCTGCCGTTCTCGCTCTGCAGCCTCCTTCTGGGACATGACTTCCTCACAGAAGGAGACCACGGCCCTCCAGTTGTCATGCCCTGCCAGCATGGCCAACACCACTGCCGGCAGGGAGAAGTCGTAACCGATCCATCGGACCAGGTCCCACCGCTCGCTGTCCCACGCCGGACGTTGTGCGAGCGTATGCTGGGCGGAATCCAGGTTCGAACTGCAGTGGTAGCACCGGGTCGTTGCTTCTCGTCCAAACACGCACAGGTATTTAGGGAAACATCCATGACCCACACCTACAATATGCTAATCTGACGTCCCTTTGGCACATTACAACACACAGCATTTGCTTTTCTTGTTTTCTACCTTGGTTAACTTGTACTTCTGTGTTTGTTTTATACACTGGCTCGATAAAGTGACTACATTGCATCTGATGGTAGGTATCTACAGTGTTGACTTGGGAGTTTTTAAGAGAAGAGTGAATAGGCATTTGTTGTGCGGACGCAGTTCATTGTCGTCTCATCCCCTCTGTTCACCAGGTCTGATGAAGAACAACCGTCCGCTTGTAATTCATAAAAAATATTTTCAATGAAGCTTAATGCTTATCATGAGGTGGTACAGCGTTTTCCTGAACTGGATCGTGACCAAAGTCCACAAATTCAAAGACCATTAAAGTGACGTGCTTCAGATTGTCGCGTTCTAGGATTATTTTGTCTACCTACAGTTGTTCATACACCTAAAGACCCAAAGAAAGTCCTGGTATATAAGACCCGGCATGACGACGGCGACTGTCAATTAGTTCTCGGCCCGTCTTTCCGTCAGATGAGCTGTAATCACGTTGTCAAACCAGTACAAAAAAAAAACACAAATCATTATTATACTCCAACTTAGCGATACGTTTTACCGAAAAATCGCCACATCCCTATCAGGGAAAATTATTAAATTAAATTTAGTAAATTCAAGCCAATATCGCTCTTCTGTCACGGTAATATGGCGCAAAAATGTGTGACAAAGTATCATAATACCATACAGGAAACTATTTCGTGCACGAAAAGCAATTATATTCACGCCACAAGAAATCATTATAACGAAGAACGTGTTAGAGACAGGATTTTCTTGTAAGAAATTTCACGATCCTGTCATTTGTAAGTCGAAAAATATTGTTTTTTACTTAGATAACAGTGGATGAATGGTGAGAAATAAAATGTCAATTTAAAATTTTTTCTTTGTTTTTCGTTATATCCGGCGAATTTATTTTTTTGTCTACTGTCGTGTGATTTCCCATCATCCTATGATATAGGGTCTTTTAAGCGAAGCGTGAAGAGATATTGTTGCGGGTCGACATGATCGCTGCGTCTATCGATGGATCTTTTTTGCTGTCGGTAGTCGTTTTCCTTTTAGGACTGCACCATGCTTACCATCATGTATGGTGTGGTCACTGTGCCATGTCAGGATAAAAAAAAATTAGTTAGTTCTCTTTCATTGCTTTGTATCGCCGAGGATGACTTTTGTTTGTAACTTTTTTTCGTGGAGAATTTGCTTGCATATGTTTTTTGTATATTTTTTATATATTGCTTTATATTTATATGAAAATATAATATATAAAATGAAGTAATACCTACATCAAACATCTAAAATTCTGTGTTGCAAAAAATGTGTGGTTATTCACAAACTTATTTCTTCAAATACACCGTTGAGTGTAGTTACAGAAAACTTATATTTCATACAATAAAAACATAATAACATAACATAATAACATATTTCATAAATAACATTCTTTATTTACGTCGTAATTAAAGAAAAAATATTTTTTTATACTGACTCGACTAAGTGACTAAATTGCACCTGATGATAAGTACAGTGTAGTCCAAAAACGAAAGCGACTATCAAAGGATAAAAATCCGTCGATAGTCTCCATCGTCATGTCGGCCCACATATACCAAGACTGAAGGTCTCTAGGTATATAAGTTACTGGATATACACAAGCTGATCCCGAAACGGGTCAGGACAAAGCGAGTCACTATGAAGGTCTTTACACTTGTTTACTGTGGTCATGACCCAGTAAGGGCAAACACCCTAATACAAAAAAAAAAAGATAAAATAATTAAATAAATAAACGATATCTACACTATACAATAGATACTCGTGTAAATAAATACTTTAGCATATTATAAACTGCAAAACCAAGCTGTTTGAAACGAGGTGTTACCTCATCAAGCTATGCAAATATGAGGGTCCATAAATAAGTTTCATGGAAAACAATCTTCAAAGCCTTCTATCGTAATTAACATTTAAAATTGATACCCCAATCTCAGAGATTTCCATTTAATAGCTACAAAATAAATTGGTTCGAAAGGGATCTATCACTTCTTCAAGGTTCTGTTTGTGTAAACAAGAATAAATCCTATCACTTCCGGACCATAAATTAACTCCTCCGTTTATTTGATTTCTTTTACTCTGCGGTAAAATTAATGTTAACCCACCGTATTTGCTCTTTGACTCGACAAAGGGAGATGAAAAGTACAGAGCAGTATTAGGAAAGCAGCGACTGTCATAGTGCAGGAATCCATTGACACTCAAAGCTACCATTTATATAGCGACAGAATGTCTCTAGACACTTTTTTTTATGGACGGACTATCTACTGATTGCCGGGAAAGATATGTACAGTTCAACTGGGCTTAGGGGGCGAGCTCGGAAGGCGCTCAGCCAGCGAGTTTATGAGTTGGGTGGCAATGCAAGGGCACCCCTGTGGGTACGAACCTCGACTTGGACCGCCAACCAAAACATACTATCCCTACGAAGCGTTTCGGAAGCGACTACCTTGAGAAGAAACGCCGAAAGAAACTCAAGGCTGCGTCGGAGTGGAACTGCGCCTCGGAGCGAAAACGCACTGGTTATCGACAGTGTCTTTAGACACGAAAACAACTCTTATTTATCGTAAATAAATTGAGGCAAAAAATATATAGTTAAAATATTTTTTACTAAAAGAATAAAATTATGTTTTTTTTTATTACAGGCGGGTGCTTGATCTCAAACACACCCGGTGGAAGATGAAGATGAGTCCGATAATGAACCGCGTCCGCCCAACAAATGCCTATTCACCCTTCTCTTGAAGACTTCCAGGTCATAAGATCGCGAAAGGTTTCTGTTTGTCCCACTCTTAATATTGACAATAAATATTAGATAACAAATAATTATTTTCCTAAATGTACCACTTCAAAATTTTGTACTAGCTGCTTGTTATTGGTTTTGTACTAGCATATTTGGGTACGGACAATGTCATGTCATATCAGTAGTAGTACAATCATATGTCATCGTCTATATAAAGTTTAAAAGTTTACTAATGAAGTGAGTAATATATAATAATTAATATATTAAGTATAATTAAAGAAATAAGGAAGAATGGAGCTATGTAGGGTAATATGACTAATATCTCTGAGCACCGGGCGGCACACTTGAGGGAGTGTGTAGTCCAACATGGGTGTGAGCCGCGCGATGTGTTCCCGCGTGCCGCTGTACAACAAAGATGTATGAGAGGGGTGGCTCTTTACACCACTCCTCCCCAAACGAGCAGAGGCCTACTTATGGCCGCACGCCTTGCCGATCAGTGAGGATGAGACCCAGTTGTGCCTTCGATGCCGGTAGGTGGAAGGTGGAACACCCTAAGGGTTTTTGTCGGTACAAGTCTGACACACCGGATGGCAGCCCTTACCGACCCCCGAGGTCCTTTAGGGATTTCCCCGGGTTACAAAAAATGAAGTCATATCTCTGAGGGGAAAATGAAATGAAATTAATGATATTATTCTCTGAGTTAGCAAGTTGAAGAGGTACTAGGTTGATTGCAACTACCGAACCGATAATCATTGGAGTGAAGACTGCAAACCCGTTAGCCTGGAATGGGTGCCCCGCAGCAAGGTGGAGCAACGTCTTCTGAAAGATTAGGTGAGAGGAGCTGAACATCGGGCTCCATGGCACTCATTAGGCAAGGTTTGTGCCTAGCAGTGGAATAATCTAAATGCTTAGCACAATGAACCCATTTTTGGTATCCTGGTGGAAATCCTAATGCAACGTCATGGCATCGTGAGGGTCGTACTTCGGTGTGCCGGACTCTTAAATACTGAAACCAACGGAACGTTCCTTCTGTCTGTCCGCCGTGACCAAGAATACGGCTTTGTCATCTTTCTCAGCACCAGGCGACGCCGAGCCTTTTTCACGCCTAATTTCTTCTAGTGCAATACAGCTGTCTATTCAGAAATGTTTGAGACAAACACTATTTTTAAAGTAGTACAATTTTCTATCTCAAAAAAGCGCACAAAATTAAAATCATCGTAAAATATATTTCTGCTCAATACTACTTCGTATCAATAACGTTCGGCTCAAATTTCCTCAGGACTGATTTCACGGGGGACGATTTTATACCGGGTAAAACGTGTTGAACAATTGTCGAAACCTTTCCAAGTATTTAAAATCTTTTTTATTTTACCCCAATGAATTCGGCCGGCGACTTTTTAATTGGGGATGTGACCAGAATGTTTAACTGTGGCAAGGAAATAAGATTACTTTATCTGACGAACGCATGGAATTAAGAAATACTTAGAAAGATGATCTAGTACTAACAAAACGCGAGGCTAGAAGTGAAGTAACATATTTTTTATGTTTTCATATCTCATTTGTGCTTATACATATTTAACAACTATCACAAAAGGGCGCTGTTATAAGCTTCACGCTATCTTTGTCCTGTGGCTCTGTGGATCTGTGTATTTATATTGATGGCATTGTACATACTGCCTAGTTCTAGAGGCTTCATTCTATCTGCGGCCTACCAAGGGCCATACCGAGACATCAAGTATCTGTATTGTCGGCAAACTATACGACCGTTACACGACACACAACAAAAGGTCACTGTAAAAGACTGGATATTCTAAAAGGCATTTACACTTAAAAATTGTTTACAAAGGAACGCAATTCGAAGACATAATAAACCTAAACTTATAAAAATAAAAGCAATGAAACATTTTGTGTACCTATACGTCTATCTTAGTATTTATATGTCTGTTGTGGCATCGAAGCTCCATACGGATGAACCGATGATGATTTAGTTTAAATGTTTGAAAGATAGCTTGATAGCGTGTTCTTAGCTATAATTTAAAAAAATCCGCCGTTTGAAGATCCTCAGCTCTTTTCTAGCTGTTGAAGGACTTGGAACGATTATATCCAATACTAGTACCACTTGGCTTATCGAAATTAACTACGGATTTAGGTAGCATGTGCATACGCTGAGCTGAGTGCTCTTTGAGATGGGTAGCAGCACACAGGATACATGATGTGATGTTATGTATTCTTTCATTGTTGTTTTTATATAAATATGTTTGTTGTGTGTTGTTTCCTTTGCCTCAATAAACTTTTTCTTTCTTTTTTTTTTCTTTTTCTATCGGTGAAGGAAAACATCGCGAGGAAGCCCGCATGGCACCTATTATACAATTCATGTATAAATGCCCTTAGAACAGCGACCATTTGCGGTACTGGTCACGGTGGGCATGACTTAAAAATGCAAAATAAATACGACCACTGTATCTCTGATCATCCCGAAAGGACTATGGCGTGACGATATATTATTATTCTAGGCTGGTCTGGTCATAGGTGTATGCGGGGGGTGGCGACTAGTTAAGCAGCACCTGCCAAGTAGGCGGGGACTGCAGAAGGCTAGACGTTGCCGGGTGCCGAGGAAGATGGCTCAGCCTTGCCCTTGGCACTCGGCAGGCGGGAGAAGAAACACCCCGGGGGTTTTAATCGGTGCAAGTTCGTCACACCGGGGGGCAGCCCTCACTGGCCTCTGAAGTTCCGTTAGGGATTTCCCCCGGGTTACCAAAAAAAGGATGGTCTGGTCAGCTCGTGGATGCAACCTGGTTGAGAAGGCCTGCACGATGTTTTATCGCGGATATTGTTGCGGTAACTCCCCGCTTAGTACAGAAGTCTGCCTAATTATTTTTTATCTCTCGTGCTAACGTCAGTTTAGATTACCCTACGATTCTGGCGAGCCATCAATGCATTGTAAAAGGCCTAGGGCACTGATAGGGGTCAGTTATTAGTAGCCATCCTACCTTTCTCCAATTTTCTGGATTTCCCATCCCAATAGATTAAGAGGGGATTAGATGAGAGGGTGCGTTTATGCAAGCTCTAGCATTCACGCACCAAATATATTCTGCGTAATTACCTCTTTCCGAATATTTTCATCGGCGAGCTGACCTTCGCCGAATGGGGCTACAGCCCGCGCCTGCTTGGAAACGTCACAAAAACCGAAATCGAGAAATCGGCCAGGATATTCATCATCATCATCATTATTCTGTTAATTACTAGATATTAAGCCAGTGTATTTATAAATGACATAGTATAATAAGACAATACATTTTATGTAATGACGTGTTAATTATAACAGTGATTTTATTCTTTTATGAGATGCACGCTACTGATATAATTGAGTTGTGCGGGTCTATTAAAATTTCAATTTATGTTTTATCACGTTTTATCTTTCAATCGCATACTAAGCTTACGGACGTGAGCGTCCCCAACCACAAGGGGTTTTAAAAGTCAAACAGTAATGATAGTATACCTGAAAAGGGCAATAAAATTCCCTGCACAGAACAGCGATCCTCTAATAAAACTACATTATCGCATTACACGGTTGGATCAACTTTAAACTTGCTCAGGTTGTTCTATAACAAAATTAGTTTAATCCAGTCACGTATGTTGTCGCCTCAACTTTGATACTGTAATACTATCTCATAAAGGCACTGTCCTATTATAAACAAAAAGACGTGCTATGAAAGTTTCATATTACAGGAGTATATGGGTTGATTCCAATCACGTTGCCTTTCCCAATATGATGTAATTTTGAGATTCTTTCAGCATTTCTTCTCAAGGTAGTGGCTTCCGAAACATTAATAGATCACTATAGGTTGTTTCTTCAAAGTTTGGCGACACGAGACGATGTTCGTACCCACATGGTACCTTTACGTTGCCACCCAACCCAGCTAAATTTCGCTGGCTTAGCACCTTAAGTGTACCTCCACTTCATATTGTGAAGTTGTAAAAGCCCTTACAGGGCAACAACAATTAACCCCGTGGAAAAATTACAGCCATAGGTAACGACAAACGATAGGAATTATCAATCTATAGAAGTCTGTTTCTCGTTTCATACAACACCAAATTACTATCAAAAGTATATATCTTCACAAATATTATTTAATATTTATCTTTGATCTGAAAAATAAAAGTGGCCCAAGACTGTAGATTTATAATGAGAGCATAATGCAATACGTAAACAAAGGTGGCATACGTTGGAGCAGTGTGTACGACACTGACGGAAGCGCCAGCTGGGCACTAGATCTGGATGATACTCGCCGCTCAATCCACTCACTTCACTCTTGTGTACGATGACTCGACCGTGAAGACTACCCTGGTTTTCATTCAATATACCAATCTTCGAAATACCTCATCAGGTTTTGAATATTCTTCTTGTTAGAACATTTTCTTCCAATTTTTTTTTAATCAAAATTCAAATAGACTTTTGGTTAGATAGCATGATATCCAATATTTACGATAGATTATTTACGTTACTATAAAGAAATAACAATAATAACGGTCTGATAAAACATTATCAACTTTACAGAAGATATCTGTATAGTTTAAAGCTGTTATAGAAACTGCTACTTTAACCTCAATAGAGGTGGCAACCCTCTCAAATTGCGGCGCGATTTGACTATCTGATCACGCGCCGAATTGTCTGTGCGAGGTACTAAATAAATGAAAAGCGTAGAAATACACCCGTTACAATATTGAGCTCACTATGAGAGCTCAGTTAAATCGTCCTACCTGCTGAATTCTAAAGAGTTTATTATGGATTATCGCAACAGACGTTTTAGTGACGTTAGTCCTTTACTGTGCACTTTCGTTGGGATTAGTTTCCTTTTTATATTCAAACGAATTTTGTAAGAATTCTAAATATTTTAAAACCTGACATAATTTTAGCAATGACAAAATCCCATTTGAACGTTTGCGCACTGCAACGGATCTCAATTTCTGAGAATACGTTTTGGCGTAGCGTTAGAATTATTTGTAGGAAAGAAAGTAAGAAAAAGCATATATTTGGCCTATAACACAAAAGATAGGTTAATGAAGAAAACAAAAAAGCAAATACCCTGTGTTGTAATGATGCGTCGAAGGAAAGTCAGCTCAGCAAATGGTAAGTGATCAGCTGAACTACCAAGCGCTGATTTTCAGCTGACGCCCATATGTTGTGTCAGCGCGAAGAAAACAGTGAGGATGAGATTAATAAAGTATAGATACACAGCTCTAGAGTCTATTTTAAAGTATGATAATTATAATATTTACAAATGCACCCAGACATATGGTAGATTTTACACTAGATCCGATATCTGTTCTATCTTTCATCCGTAAATCTCCAATTAAGATCCGAATATTGTGAGACCAAAACAGTTATAGTATTATTTCCTAAATACTTCGTTCTGCGTCAGAACCGAGTCTGAACTTTGAAGAATTTCCTGGCAACTCGACGTAACGCTTTGCGGCGATTGTAGAGTTGTAAATAGTTCCTAGAATCATATTTTTCGAATTCGATCCAAATTTCCTGGATTCGTATTTTCACGAATTTTGATCGGATTATAACCGTTGTAAGTCAAAAGTAAGGTTCAAATTATCTAATATAAATAATTATCGAAACATTTTGCTTTAACATGGAAAAGCATAGTAAGAAAACCGTCTAGTGCAAGTCAGACTCGCTCTACGAGGTCGCGAGGGTTCCGTACAAACATAAAGTGGCTGTAGAAGTTATCATTAACTTTGACTAGCTTCCACTGTTCAGATTTTTCATATTCTACAATATAATGATCCTCGTGAGTGTTCATTTCTGTAAAATATTTTTTTGTCCAATATTGTCGATTATTGTAAAACGTTCACGCTTGACCAGAATTTTAACTGAACCAATTTTATTTTCATATAAAAAGCGCTAAAGTTTCGCAATATTGTATTGTTGTAGCTCTTGTACCTTAAGATATCCCCATACGGATTTCCCTTAAAAAACTCCCAAAGATATTTTTTGTCGTGTAACTATAAATTTACGATTTCGGACGTTTGCCTATAGTTGTGATATAAGATCTTGCTTCTTGCCAAATTTCACGATTCTAGGTCAATGAATAGGCCATATATTGCCTATAGATTTTAATTCCCTAGCTAAAACGGTAAACATATTTTTATTCAAAGTGATATAATAACATAGTATAAGTATATTTTTTGCAAACCTAGTTATATATACGTAGGTTTACAATCCCTTGTAGCCATATATGTAGTGTATTAATATCAACTTGATACCTTCACATATTCCTGCCAAAAAGGGTATTGTATCTAGATTATTAAATAAGTTCCATACCATGACGATTGGGACGGGAATTTCAACGATCCACATGTCCTGATGTACCTGGACGGATGGCAACGCTACCCTTAGGGCACATTTTGGTTTGAAATGAAGGGTCGTTATAAAAATTTACATTGTCGTAATTTTTTATATTCTCGCGTGTCCCGGCGAATGTATTGCTTAAAATATGCGTAGAGCTATTTATTATACGGAAAAATTAACTCGAACGATACGCCGTGCTAGCTACATTCGAATCAGACATTTATTACCCCAACGGGGTCGATTATGCGAAACAAGCATTAATTTCAAGTTACTTTTTCTGATAGATTTCTAAACCCATTACCGGCCAACTTATAAAAACTATGAAAAAATAATTATTTTTTATAAAATGTTTTGAATTGGAGTAAAAACTTACAAGAATACAAAAATGTATTTGTTTTTTTTTTCGTTCTATTCTAAGACTTATCGTAATAAGTCTTTACAATCCTTGAAGCTATCTATATAATTTTTTTGTTACGCGAATCCAGTTACAAGGATTGATCATTAAATGTCAATTACTTATAAATTTTGTTAGTAACTGACCGATGTACTATCTATCTCTATCAGCATAAAATCGCAATGAAAAATTTGTAACAACCGTTAATTTAGAAAATTGTGAGTATGGGATTGTTTTAAACCCAGCCGCAGTCAACGGATTTCTTTCCTTGTTGCTTTTTTGGATTTATACTACGTGCGAATGATTTTGAAAGCAAATTAATAATTTTAATTTTAATAATAATATACCGACACGGAATATCAATGTAGGCAGAGATACATTCGTACCTGTATCCACTTTGCGCTTGTACGTCGTGCCCAACATGACCAGTAAGTAGCACAGCTACTTAATTTAAATTAAATTATTATAAAATAATACTAAAACCTTTTAATATGATAATGATGAATTTCTATACAAAATCACGTTCTTGACGACCTTGTTTCCAATTAGGTCGATGGAATTAAAATCAATCAAACAAATGGGACGGTAAATTACGGGATACGTACTGAACTGTGATTATCATACCGATGTCAAAATAATAATATATCGCTGCTTAAATGGAATTTAATGGGAATCGCAAATATCTGGTTTGAGTGACCAAATTAAAACCGAATAACAACTTTAGTCCTTTTTAAACAACTTTTGCTAATACTTTTATATATTTCATAAAAGTGTAATATAATCAATATATTAGGTCCTTACATATGAAATTGGCGTTTTGTATGGGAGGAACAAAAAGTCGAATATTTTTTAATATAATATATTTAATTAATCAAAGTATGAACCATTATTTTCTATGCACTTTTGCCATCTCATAGGTAGTTCATTGATCCCTTTACTAAAAAAATCAGTCGGACGGGAATCAATAAAATCTTTGAAGGCGATTTGGACTGCCCCATCGGAGTTGAATTTTTTCCCTTGCAAGAAGTTATCTAAATTTCGAAAAAAATGGTAATCTGTTGGAGCAAGGTCCGGGGAGTACGGAGGATGTCTTAGACTTTCCAATTGAAGCTCTTCTAATTTAGTAGCCGTCTGTTGCGCAGTGTGTGGTCTAGCGTTGTCGTGAAGCAGCAGTGGCGTGGAGCGATTGACCAGCCTAGGTTGTTTAGCCGCTAGCTTTTCCATCATGGTTTGCAATTGCTGACAATAGACATCAGCCGTAATAGTCTGGCCAGATTTGAGAAAACTGTAATGAACAATACCGGCACTAGTCCACCAAACGCTTACAAGTAACTTTTTTGGGGTTAATTTTCGCTTGGGGCAGGATTTGGCTGGCTGGCCAGGATCCAACCCTTGCGCTGAGCGCTTCCGATTATCGTAAAGAACCCATTTTTCATCACAGGTAATGATTCGGTTTAAAATACCTTCATTATTGTGCCGGTTTAGTAATGTAACGCAGCAGTCGACGCGCGTTTGCCGGTTTGCTTCAGTCAATTCGTGAGGTACCCACCTTTCAAGCTTTTTAATCTTCCCAATTTGCTTCAAGTGAATTAAAACAGTTTTATCACTAACATCGCAGCCTGCAGCTAACTCGGACGTGGTTTGCGATGGATCCGCTTCCACAATAGCCTTCAACTCTTCATTATCAACTTGAGTCTCAGGCCGTCCACGGGGCTTGTTCTGCAGGTCGAAATTTCCAGAACGAAAACGTTGGAACCAAAAACGAACTGTGTTTTCTTTTGCAACACGACCGCCATACACATCATTCACCCTTCGAGTTGTTTCCGCAGCACTAGTGCCACGGCGGAACTCGTACTCGTAAATAATGCGATATTTTAAGTTTTCCATTTTGTAAAATGAGTGACGCAAACAGAAAAAAACAGAAGAAAAAAACAAATGAATGACGATCATCGAAGCACAAATACATGAGTCTATAGCTGTACAAATTTGAATTTGGAATTCCTTACTAAAGAGGAGAAATTTGTGATTAAAGTGGCCAGTACGAAAAACGCCAATTTCATATGTAAGGACCTAATATCAGTTGAGATATGATATATACGAAGCCATCATCAGAATTAAGAAAAACTATTTAGGTAATTATATTAGATTACTTTTAACATTTTCAAGTCGGTTCATTTCTTGTTGTAAAAATATTTATGGTTTTCCGGTTTTTGAGCTGCCGCACCACCAGTTCAAATCAGTCATGGTATTCGTTACTAAATACCTTTTAAACAGTGCCCAAAGACATTAAATCTTTTTTTTAATATTCCGCGGGAAAATTCTACATATAGCCATCAAGGCCACTGTGAGGGCAGCGACCCTGGTGTGTCAGACTCCTTCTGACTATAAATCTCCGGAGTGTCTTTCTAATCGCTCCATCCGAATCTGGGAATCCGAATTCGTCTAGCAACCCGGAGAGTAAACAACCTTGTTAAGGATTCCTCGCTGGGAGGCGGTGAGTGTAAAGCACCCGTCCCTCAGGAACTTCTTTCAGGTGCTGCACTGGACACCGCGCGCCGCCTCCTTCTCATCCGGGCTGTAGACTTGAGGGATAACAATATATCTGCTAGATGTCTAACTGACCTGAAAGGATCATCAATTTTAGTATACTCCAAATTTATTTTTGTCTTTATATATGTTTTTGTATTTTCTTTTTTTTGTATGTTGTTATGTTTCTGTATTTGTGGCATGAAGGGATGTCTCGCTCATTGCACGCAAATATATTGCTACTGCGTTGGTATCTGGCTCACTGAATATCAAGGGTTTTTCCCTCTCCCTTTCGACGGCCTCTTTCTGCTTTCAGGCCTTCACTATATTAAGCCTGAAGCAACCTTGGTATATATGCTATTGAACAAAAAATAATCGTCAAAATCGTCAACAGACGACGGAGATATAGAGGCAAAGCTATATACGTGTATTTTACTGTTGATATTTTAAAAGTTATTTCCTATATCATCGAAGACCTTCATAATATTAAGACAGAGCCGACTTTATGACATACCTTTTTTAATAAAAAAATTATTATCTAAATCGGTCAATAAATAGCAGAGTTATGGGCGAATATACATAAAAAATACATACAGTCGAATACAGAACATTCCTCTTTTTGATGTCGGTTAATGAGGAGTCGTAAAAATGAAAGTACTTAATCCTTACTTTGTAACTTAGAATTCATACCTGCTAACATAAAATTTACCGTGTATTATAATTTTATGAGAACGTAATTTTAATTTACAAGCTATTAAATTATAATTGTTGAGATTTCAAAACTAGCTTTTTATTTCAATACTTTACAGCGCTTAAGTTTATTTATGAGTGAAAATAAAGCATGATAAACGTTATGCGGTTAATATCTGCAAATGTAATCTATTTTTAGGGTTCCGTAAGTCGATAAGAAAGGTGAGTGTTGTGTGTCGTGGCTATCAAATTTATCAAGATCAGAAACGAGTAGAGCAAGTAATTTTCTGCCCCAGATGCAAACTCCGCGGTGCTTCAGTCTGTTCGTGACCATGGCCCTTTGTAAACGGGTCGAAACGTGGAGCCTTAATTAAAAGTACATCAATTCGCGCGTAATACCGTTAAAGTATTTTTTTTTCTTATTATAGACTTGCATTAACAAATTTTTCATGGAATCCTCGATGCGTTTATACAACTCACTCCTGGTCGGTTTTTGTATATTTACGGTTCAGAATATGTACCTAATTGTCCTTTACTATATGATTCAAAGGCAAACAATATATGACACAACAAACCCTTTCGCTATTCAGATTGTTAGGCATTGTAATTTTTATGATTTACGACTGGTCCATAATACTCCATTTCACTTGAGTCATTATCATTTTGATGGATACATCAGGGTCACTCTAGTGGCCGGGAGTAATGACTCAAAATTTTAACAATGGATGACAGCTCTCAGGACCAGAAAGTGAAATGAAGTAGCAATGGGTTAATCATGTATCCCGAATGCTGCAATTACTCGTGGCCATATCATGACATTTTGCACTTAACTAAGCCATTATTGGCTATGTCTAAGGCCGTATTTACAAGAGGTAAGTTTATTAAGCATTTGTTAGCTTTGATGATAAGTAGTTGTCACCGATGAAAAACTACAAAACAAAGAGCGTACGTAGTTCTTGCGTTGCCGACCAATAAGACGTTGTTCACTGCCCTTTTAAATTACCCCAATTCATACACGTAGCTTAGGAGAAAACCTGCACACGGCAGCCCATTACACAACACCAAAGTACGCGACAAAAATATTCTAGAGAAACGCTACGTTAACGCGTTTTTTTGTAAGTCTTTAGAGCGTATGGTTGCACCATCTACTTATTACTAATGGTGTGCGTTTTAAATCTAGTTTCAAATATTTCTAATTTTAAGTCGCTGCCCTCACAGCGACTCTGATGGTCCTACGTAGGATTTACCCCGGTTACAGAAAAAAAAATGGGCCGCACCATACTTCTCATTAGGCGTAGCTATGCCGAATCAGGATAAAAAAATCCTACGGTAATAAAGTCATAAAATTATGTGTGATAGATGTTTTTCTAAATATAATGTCAATTTTAAAACCTCTCGGGTATAATGTGGCTATACTTTACTATCACCCGTAAAGTCTGAGTTATTTCGCTAAAAATGCAATATACTTAAAATACAGGTCGTGGGATGAACCAGCTGTTTTCCGGGTAATTTAACCTGTTTCCCGCTTCTTGTAAGTAATCATGACTGAACGGTTTTCTCTCTTAAAATAAAGTAAATATTTTTTTACTGAGTCGAGAATTTAGTCCTCAAACTATGACGTGGCAGAGTGTGTGTTAAAAACGGTGTCACCTATCTTTTCTACATTACACCTACTTTGTTTTATTATTAAAGTAAAAAGTATTTAGAATCGTACGGACTTGAAACTAAACATTTAAAAAGCGACACTGATAGAAGTCAAACACAAATCCGTAGGTTTAAGCCAGCAAGAGAGTGGGATAGAATATATAAGTGAATTTCCCTTCTGCCGTTTATGAGCTGCATACATATGTTTTTACTTAATATCCCTCTCGAATCTTCCTTCCTCTCCCCGTACTTTGTTGATAATATTACTTGTAGCGCGTGTTTACTAGATCAGCGGCAAGCTCGGACTGCTGGAATCGGGTAACGGAAAGCGATCGGCCGGTGCGCTCAAAAGTCTTCTCAATATCACGCAATTTTATGAGAGCCAATGAAAACCAACGGTCACTATTAGCCCGCTTAGCAACACTAAGTTCTACATCCTTTAATTAAAAATATTATTAAGCTATAGCAGCACGGCTATGGTATCGTCCAATACTTCATTTCAAACGGTCACCTCGCAGACCTTCTGCATACACAACGAGGACACCTCATTGTCCTGGAAATAATTTGGATTCCCGAGGCATATTGGATCCCATAAATTCACCCGCAACCACGCACATGTCGGTATGTCAACAATTATAGTTTCGTCCACATACTATGGTGTCGCGCCACAACCAAGAAGAAGAAGATAAAGCTGATGTCACCAAAGTCACGAAGATCTTACGGTCAGTGTGGCTCCTTTATTCCTTCTTCTTTCCATTTTCTAATATCTCAAATATATTCCAGTCTTCTACACTTATATTGGTGCTAGCAAATATAAAGAATGTATTCTTTCAAAGAAATGTTATAATTTCATACAGATACATTCAGAATCTTCTCTTCCATTGACTTTTTGTTAACAAAAAACTGTGATTCATTAAAAGCATCGCCCGACGGCCCCGAAGCGAAACTCCCGCGGCGTTTTACCGTGTAATTACACCCGGTTTTATCGTACCCAATGCCGCTTACTAGTATTTTATCCGGATTTAAAGAATTACTACACAATTTTAATGATATTTAATCGGTTCAAGATATATCAATGATTTTTCTTTAGTATTTTATCCAGTTTTACATTATTAGTATTATTTTTGGGAGTCGAAGCTGCTTGCGTCCGTAGGCTTAACCTAGTTTCCCTACACGTGACTCCTGGGTGGTGCTAAACGAGCAGCAGCGAGGTGGTAGGGCGTCGCTGCCCGTCTGGATCGCGACCACAGTACACGGGTGTAAAGCCCGTCATAGTGACCAGTTTCGGCTTGTCGCGTTTCGGGATCAGCTTGTGTATATCCAGTAGCTCATATACCTAGAGACCTTCAGTCGTGGTATTTGTGGGCCGACATGACGATGTAGACTATCAATGGATTTTCATCCTTTGATAGTCGCTTTCGTATTTGGACTACACTGTACTTACCATCAGGTACTCTGTAGTCACTATGTCGAACCAGTGTAAAAAAAACAGCCAGATTTGTCACGTAACCAACATTGTTATATCATATAGCTAGTTATTACTTAGTAATAATAATATATATCGTCAAGCTATATTCTTTTCGGGGTGAGCAGAGATATATTAATGGTTGTATCCAATTTACTCTTATATGTCATGCACAACATAGCCAGTAACGCATCTGATCGAAACACTAAGAAAGTCGACGTCCAATTTATTCAAAACATGTAACAACACAAATAAAATAAATTTGTTTACAAAGCTTTCAGATAAGTGCTATATCTCATATTTACATAAAACATTGCGTACTGTGTATCATTGTGAAATATTAGAAAATATATCTCTATTTGGTTATTTCTGTACGTTTTGTTAAAACTTTGGAATCAGTTGATCTATCAAGCTCCTTTTTTGGCAGGACAAAATGCTGTTTACCGGGAAATGCTTTTACAACTTCACCAGGCGAGAGGTGCTCAGCCAGAGAGTTATAGGTTAAGTAGAAGTGCTAGGGCATCCTTGTGGGCACGCATCTTGACTTGGAAAGTCAGCCAGGAAAAGAACCTACAAATCTTGAATATAGATAATCTTCTAGCGTTTCAAAAGAGACTACCTTGAGAAGAAACGCCAAAAGAAACTCAAGGTTACGTCAGAGTGGAATAAAATTCATGCTGGTGTCATTTTATGTTGTTGAGTTCGAAATTACTGGTGTCACAGAATATTTAGTATGGCCTGAGAGGCAGTCTATCTCTTTTTTTTTATAGTTCTACGAGAAAAACCTTAACTTATTAGGTACTAGAATTGGGTTAAGAGACTCAAGTGAATCAAGTATTCTAGTAACTGGAAAAGAGCTGAAGTATTAGAGAATGAAAATATAAAATTATTAGCAAAATTCGATTCGAGTATCAAAACCGGACTCGAGAGGCTAGGTCGGACTTGAGTAATACTATCTGACTCAAGGAGTTAAATAGAATAGAAACTAGTGTTAAAATAGGGCTTAAGTAGTTAAATAGGACTCGAGTGGTAAAATGGAGTCAAAATAGTTAAATAGAGCTCGAGTGGTAAAATATAATCCGAGTGGTAAAAATCGGAATCAAGTGGTAAATAGCGCTTAAGTAATAAAATAGGACTCGAGTGGTGAAATAGAGCTGAAGTAGTAAAATAGGACTCGAGCTATGTATATGCGTAGTTTACATCTGTCAAACGTCATAATTATTTGGCCAGAACTAAATCTCGGTCAACTAGAATCTCATAAATGATAATATTGTAGTTTTACAAGCAATGGATGTAAACTGGCTTTTATTGGTCTGTCAGGGCGCCATGGGGTTGTTCGCCCATTAATTTCTCACTTAATCACCAGTTATATGTTAGCATTATGCTTAACTGTCTGTAAAGTCATAATTTACGTCATACATCACTATTGTGAACCTATATTAATAAAGGTCTTTGCCCACTCTGTTCTCCAAGGCTGCAAAGCATAAAATGTACGTGTTTTTATTCCGGTGCCTATTAAAAGTCCGAAGTTTATAATTCATTTTTGTGGGTTCCGCCAAACTTACGGTCTTCAAATACCAAAACTTTGTAACTTCATCAATTATCGATATAATATAAACTTGATCAAACGTAAGCTTGAAACAATGTTATATTGATATACGATATGAAGTGGTATTGACAGACTACGCCACAAGTATTGGTTTATCAAAGTTGAGTTTAGTTACCGCTGGAGTGTTTGATATTACATTACAAAGTTTTGTGTGACTATTGTTAGAAGCCTACATAGAAAGCCGAAGCCTTTAAGTTTTGAGCATTGATAATCCAGTTTGGCAGAAGTTGTCTGTTAACTTTGATGTAATTTTAATTTAAAATCTAAATTTATCAACCGCCTACGTATCTAAAAGCACAGATAATGTTTTTGAGGACATTAGCCTTGGAATGGCAGATTTGAATTCCTAAAAACCGCCGGGATGACCTCACCGTAGCTAGCGAAGCCTGAGAATCGGTATTCATTCGACGGCCCGGCGAGCAGATGGCAGATAGACGCATCGCCACTTGGAAGGATGGATATATAAAGTCCCACCTCACTGATTACTTTGTTAGGAAGTGTGCTAATATTACACATTGCCTTCAAATCACCCGTTCAGCAGCCTCCCTTAAGGCTTCTTCCTGCTCACTATCTGGAAGAGAGATCGCAAGCTATTCTCTCCTTCGCCTGGTTCTAGGACACCAAGTATGGGTCAAGTTTTATAACGGAAGCTTAGATATTTCCCTTTTAAAAAATAAGCTCACATTTAAAAGTTTTATTAATAAATAAAATAATAGTTTGATTTATTAATTGCGACGCTTCCAATCACTCTGGCATCCACAATAGCAGTGTTCGTTTGAATTGTCGTGAGTTGACATTTATTAACACACCTTAGCACACAGATACATTTAGTTCAATATGATACACCATCTATAGACATTTTCAACACAAACAGCATCGTTATATGTTGTTATTCAAGGGAGACGTTATTAACTACCCCTTTAAAAATGCCATGAAGCCTTGGGGAAAATTGTACCTGGCAGTCTATTCCACCACTTCAAATTGCGCGACAATAATGGTATAGAGACCGCTGCGATGTCTCGAGTCTGTAAGGCTTTACAGTGTGGGGGTACTTCGACAATTAATGACGTAAGGTACGCGTTTGAAATAGCGCCAAAGTACGTGCTCTTGGCGTACCAGGTTAAACACTTTGAGTACAAAGTAATATTTCACAATCAGTCAACTGTAGTTCACCGTTAGATATAGTATTCTTAAAAAGCGTCCAATCTTTGACGAACTTCGTCCATTCGCTACTTTACCGATTGGCACCTTTAAAAAAATTGCCTGATCCAGCGATCATCAGTTATTTGCCATATGTAGCTAAAAATTTGTATATATGGCATATGTGCCACTTCAACTATCTAATCCGGAGAGTTGTGGCGATAACTTTAGAAGTCTGCCTAATAAACTCATTTCGGATTTGTAAAATCTTACGCAAGCCCTGGGGTTTATTGCCTCTTCATCATACCGAGGTGTCGTAAGAGCCAACTAAGGTATATACCTAGTATGCTGAATTGCACGCAAATTGCTACCATTTATGCTGTAGGCACCTTCTTTGCGCATAGTTAACGCCCGCCAACCCGCATTGGACAAGCGCGTTGTGTTAAATATACAAACCTCTTTACATGGATTCCACAAATATAATGTAAAAGGTAAGAGATAAGATGCCATTGCCCTGCAGTCGGATGAAACTGGCTAATGATAATAAATATAAAAACTTATATATGGTATATACTCAGGTACTACAAGTTTAATTTTTATTTTCAATTTTGTTTAAAAATCTTAGCACTAAATACAAGTAAAAAAATATCTGTAAACTTTGTTTGTCTAGATTACACAACAATGGAATTTCTTAAGATATGATGTTTAATGGAGGTGAGCGAGAAATAGGCTTTTATCGTACCAATAGGAACCCCCGAAAGTGTATATTTCGGGAAAATAAAGAGTCCAGACCCTTTTCATGAAACACAAAAGGACATAAAACCTCAATTTCCTTAAAACACCATAATGTTACGAAGATCAAAATAATATCCTATAACTATTGTAACTCAGTTCATTATCGCTTTTATCTATTTTTTGTGGATGTTGATTACATTCTACCAAATATAACGTTCACCTGAAATTTGAACCTGATACCAGAACATAGCATAGTACTTGTGGACAATTATACACATTGATGTAGTCCCAAACTAAGCTTGCGCTTGTACTATGTATATTTCTTCTATTTAATCGTACACTCCTGCCGGATTGGTCGAGGTCATGAATTGTCTGCTTAGTTTGTTTCGACTTTTGCGAGATGGCTCCATTTTCACTATTAAAGGCACTGCGTGTACGTTCTGTAAGGAAACGCCTCATAGACGGCGTACTTAAATCTGTCCATCCTGCGGACCTGTGTGTGGATAATTGGCCGCACTCGTTTCTCCACTCCTCCTTGCACCATCAAACGTTTTAAAGAGCTTTTGTTGCGAATAATTTGTCTATACATTTTTGGGATTCGTATTTGCACAATCGATGAAATCTTTGTTGGATACAAAACTCTTTCAGGATTGAAACATCATTGCAGAGTCCAGTGCATTTTATCCTCAGCAAGCGCCTTCAGCACCACATTTCGAGGGCATCAACCTTTTTGCGAGGTTTTTAATTTATCATCAATGTTTTAGCTCCATATAGCAAAATAAGGAATATTATGCACCAGGGATGTTACGGAGCTTCGACTCCGACTCCAATAAGTCGGAACTTTCGATTGATATTACACCTTCGGTTCCGAAACTTTTTAGTCGGAGGTATTCATCGGAGGTCAATTTATATGATTTCATTTTATATGTAATCAAACAATCAGTGCTACTTAATTTAAAGATCTCATTCTTTTAAATTTAAATTAAAAATTATGATTAAAATGATTAAATTTAGAACTAAATGTACATTTTAATTTATTACTAAAAGGTTTTTTTTTATTTTACATTTACATTAAATGAAATTAAATAGAAATTAACAAAAAAAAAACCCTGGATCAAATTTGATTTAATTTGTGCATTCTTAATGGAAAAATGTTAATAAGAAGCACAGAAATTTTTATTTTCAATGTCTGTCTATATGTAAATTTATTTTTTTTAATTAAAAAGGTTCACTGAATAATTTTTTTATTTGTCCCTTAATAAAACTATTTTATTCTGCCATCACTTGTGGCTGACATTGCCTCCGACTCCGATAAATAAAATTTAAAACTCCGACTCCGACTTCGGTTCCGATAAAACTGCCTCCGTTACATCCCTATTAAGCACCTCGCTAATCGAACCTTGGTGTTTTTGGTTATGTGGCACTCTTTCCATAATTTTGCGAGCTTCTCCACGACCAAACGTAGACATAGTGTCTACTAGACAAACACATACAAACTTGTATACAAATATGTCCAGGATTTACGACAAAAAATCTACTCATCACAGAAAAGTTGTCGATGTCGGGACTCGAAAGAGTGCCCTTTAGCACTTGGGATCTTTACAGTCTCGAGTAAGATCGAGAACAAGAAAAATACGAATTAAATCACATACTATTTTAGAGCAACAAGTAGGGGTAAAACAATTCGCTCAAGAGCTGAATAGGACAAGCGTGGAATAATAAATGCATATCTGAAAGTAAAATTATGACGAATATTTTACGAGATTTGACGGAGTCTGGCACCGCCCCGAGAATCATTTTCAGGATGCATATTATTTAAGTGGTGTGCTTGAATTTTTATATACAGCGTGCTTTATTTTAAAATAAATTTTTAACTTCTTTTTGATAGTGCGCCTATCCTAATCTTATTTTTTCGCTCAAGTTACCAAAAAAAAAGAGTGCGTGCCTGTCCTTAGTTTTCATTTATTTTGCAAAAGTAATTTTACAACTGTTAAATAACCTGTGATTTCACGTTATTTTCAATCCCTTATCATCATGACGTTATTACTTATGAAATTTTAGTTATATAACAGTTTTCCAGACTATGTTTTAATACTATTATATTAATATAATTAACTAGCCTTCCCACGCATTTACACATCCGTGAAATTCCAGTTTCGTATTGGAACCGGGTATAATAATCTGTCCACCACACCCGGAAGGTTACTTCTGAGTATTGGCGAATATATTGATAATTTCAAATATCATACACAAATAAACATAACCTCTTTATAATTTTAATAAAGAAGTATATACATATTATAGTTACTGAATATATTATCATCATAAGAAATAATTAACTTACCGTATAACTGAAAAAGTACATTGTGCTGTGGGTGGTTTCATAAATGTATATGTCAATAAATCAGTTGTTTACCGGACACGGTCGTTTCATTAGACAACATGGTGGCAGCAGTGATTTAAATAGTTATAGACAGTTTAAGAAGGGATTTTGTGTTGCTTAGGAGTTTCAATCAGTTATTAGTCTGTACTAAAAGATAAGAACCGTAATGGGAAACGCACGACCGCCACCGGTGTTGAGTTTGGAAGGTAGCTCCGTTAGCCGGGCTGACGCATAGAAACGCTGGATGAAGCAATTCCAGCTATTTTTAAAAGCTATAGAAGCACGCCGCGGAAAGGTATAGACTCTCCCGCACAACTGATGATGAGTCGAATATTGAACTGTCGATTCGCCCAGATTTGTCAAAAGCAGAAACACCACGTTCGTATGTTATAAAAAATAAAAAAGGTATATATCGGCGTGATCGCCGACATGAAATTAGCATTGCTGAAAACAATGAACCATGTAACAGGAAGGGGAAGGATGACCACATTATTATTTGTCAAAGAGGAAAGGAAGTATGTACCAAGATAAAAGGTGTCTTGACACATACTCGCCACCTCTCACTCGCAGTAAATCTAAAGACAGGGATGCATTATAACTTTGTAATTTTATTATATTTTAAGCTATTTATTTAAGTTGTATATGTAATACTTATTAAAGGGGAAGGTGTTGTGGGTGGTTTCATAAATATATATAATGTAAATGTCAATAAATCATTTGTTTACCGGGCACGGTCGTTTCATTACACAACAATTTGTTACATTTTTGTTGGATATCTATGTATTAATACGTAAAGCATAAACTTTTAACCCCCTTTTATGAAAATTACGCGGATGAAGCAGTATGAAATTTAGCACACTTATAGTTTATATAGAGAAGGAGTGCATAGTGCTAATATTTTTTTTAAATAATGCGTGAAAATACATTAAATCAATAAGAAAAAAACATTACACACAATACCATACATTTGACACACACATGCGTATATACTCTTTTGTTTATGGTTAAAGTCTGTGGTCAAATTGAGAATAGAATAATATTGTTTGTCTCATATTATTTGTCCATACATTTATTATTACTGAATGTCAAACATAGACATAATTATTATATAATAGATATTTGTGCTCTATATTGTAACGAAATTCATTTATTACAATATATTAGTTATTTTAAATTAACTATGGTCGAATTTCACCAATATAGTAAATTTAAATAAATTTTGTCTTTTGTTGAAACTATAACTAAACTAAAAAGTTTTTCTTGATAAAACGAGAAAATATCACTTACGATTATTTGCTTTGACAGGCACGAATTGATTACTGTATTTGAAAACAAAAGAAATTTTACTTGTGTTCCTTCGAATCATTCCTGAAAGGGTAAAAAGGGGCTCAAAGTTTGCAGAGGACTTCTATCATGTTACGTTGAAGATGTTGAAATAATATTTAACCTCTTGATTAAGAATAAATAGTAGAGTTTAACGGTTTAAAAATCATGCTGTATAAGAGAAGACAATTGGTACTTTTACTTTTTTGCAACCTGGGATATTGTTACCAAGATGCTATATACATACAACAATTAAAGATCTTTACTCACTCACTAGATTTATAGATGCGTCCCTGACTTTGCTCGCACATTACTCAAACATTACAAATTATTATATATTATTTAATGAATGTCAAAGTACTATAGTAAGGTACTAATAACTTCGATTTGTACTTGGCTCTGCGAATGATGAATTATAATAAACAGGCATTTAAATCTGAAATATAATGATATTGAGGAACTGTTGCGGGTATAGATGTACTTGGGGTTTAACATTATTGTGAAATTATTTATTTTAATTGTATAGTGTATGTATTATTATTATTGTATTGTTTTGAGTTAAGATTGGAGCTACGCAGCGGATTTTAACTGTATGTAACAAATTGTGTGCAATGTGCTGACATCCAAGATACAGGTAGTCCTAGTTTGGGTGTCAGCTGACTTTAATGTGCTGCTTTGTAATTGTATTGTAATATTTTTATTATTTATTTATTTCTCATTTCACGTGCCAACAAAATTTCATACAATTAAAACTTATAACTATATTTATGAATGCAACCAAAAAAACCAATATGATAATAAAATTGGTAAATAATAATTGGCATTAATTGAAATATTATTAAAATTAAATAAATTATTTATTAGGTAGCCTAGTGAATAATGGACCGGTTTGCATACGCGGCAACACGAATGGTCGTTGTTTCGAATCTCGGTGCGTACCTCTGGGATATTCCAGATACTCACGGATCACCACGTGCTCACAGGTGTTGGAAAAACATCGTGACTAAGCCCGCATAGCGTTTAATAAAAATATCATTAGTAAATGCCTTGATAACGGCGTTCAGCTGCACTACTGGTCACGTTAGTTACGACATATATATAAGCGCCAAGAGGATATAGCCACAATTGTACGGGGTCAGGGAAGCCTGACCCCGGTTATTAGTTATTGTGCTATTAGTATAGTCATAAAGATAGTTAGTATATTACATATAGTTAGTACATTATATATAGTTAGTGTTATTGGTACAGATCCCTCGGTGCGCGAATCCGACTCGCTTTTAGTCGGGTTTCTTGTATGTTATTTTTGCCTTAGTTCAGCGACGTGATAAATGACACTAAACAAACTATCCAGGCCAAGGTGTGACAATATGAACTCCTCACGCATTCTGATTTCATGAATCATTCCGAATTGTCACGAGCTATACAGAATGTTTCGATAACCGTGTCTGACCCGAAAGGTGCATATTGGTGACACAATTACAATACGCAAATACACTAGAATAGTTTTATCATACGTCAACATTGAAAATTATTGTCATTACTTGGGCCGGGATAAGTTATTTACTTATGCCGTTGCACAAAGGCACCCTCGTAGGCGGGATAATTTTTAAAATAAAGATTGCGACAATTTGAGACAATTAGAAATTACCATGGTAGCGGTAATCGGACACTTAACAAATCACTCACTGTAAATGTATTTGAATGTGCATAATGTGCAGTATGGTGTCGGTGAGGATTTGTGATGTGTGTAACGAGTTTGTAATAATTTTATATGCGATTGTGACGGAGAAAAAAGAATGCGATGCGAAGTTTTAAGTTTGAAGCGAGAACAGTTACGTAAAGAAATAAATGTTCGCCAGATGGCGTTTGCGTTTTGGTGCGTTTACATTTTCATTGTTCTTGATGGTCTAGGGTTGCGCCTTTTGGCGCGACTACTCATATAAAGTTGAATTATTTACATACGATTTGTGGTCGGGTTCCATACAAAAATCAGTTTAAAGACTAATGATACAATTTAATTAGTAAAAGGAGCTTAAAATCAATGAAATCATGACACACGTGACCTACTAGCATGATTCTTATTTTTTCAATAAACGATTATGATTACATTTTGCCCATATATGTTTTAATCACTAATCAATTCTCAGATTGCATACAAATTTATGACTTATTAATGTTTAGAAGGATGGTAATCATGAATATAGATTAACAAGATTAAAATTACGATTACATTTGTAATCGCTAATCATTAATCTGATTACATTTTGCCCACTTATGACCTTAAAATACAATTCCGCTCCTATGGAATGTAAGTTACCGGCTACATGTATATTTTTTAGTTTATAAATTCCAAACGCATTAGTTGCGCTTAATTGAAACGCAAACAAGATGTAATGGATGTTTTGCTGCTATTAACTCGGCCACGGGAAGGGTCTGTGGTCTCTACAAATATTTATATTTACATCTTTTAACTCAAGGCGAGTAGTTTTCCAATACAGTACACACCTTCGGAGATATAAACATATTCCCAACATAATTTAATTTTATACGCAACAGTCACACGACTTGCATTGCGAAATTGCGATAATTTAAAATACGGAATCTTTTAAATCGTCTTTTCTTCCTTCATCAGGCACTTCATCTATGGCAATGTGTAGGTCATATTACTAGATCCCTCCCTAACAGACACGATGCCCGGGCGGCGTACATGAGGGAGTGCGCCGTCCAACATTTCCTGCTGTGAACTGTGAGTGATGTGTTCCCACGTTCAGCTCCAAGACACGAGGCGAGCGAAAGGTGAGCTACACCACTCCTCCTATAATGAGGATAAGGCCTGAAGCGGCTCAACGTCACAGAGTTGCGTGAGAAAGCTGGCTCTGCCTTTCCCTCAACATTGGGCAGAAGGGAGGAAGAACACCCCAGTCGTATTAGTCGGTAGAGTCAGACAGACCGGGACAATGGCACTCACAGCTGTCCTGACGGTCCATAAGGATTTCCACCGGGTCGAAAAATGGACATATTTCTAGATATAAAGATAAAAGATGATCAATAGAAGCAACAAAATGTTTCAGACTACAAGGTAAAAGAAAAAGAGGTAAACCAAAAAAAGAAATGGGGCGATGATATCCTTTCGGCGTCGGGAATAAAGTAGACAGAGTTAGTCCAAGATATGATAAGCTGGAGGAAATTAGAGAAGGCTTTCACCCATAAGGGATCCACATATGATTATGATACATAATCCGAACTAATGGTGTTAACAATATGAATTAAGAAAAAACTAATAATACTTACACACATTTGAATTGTGAAAATAGTAAATTTTAAAACTTCCTTTACAATACAGAGTATAAATTAAAATTCCTTTTTATGGTTCTGTTCTAGAAGCAGTGTAGAAATAGAAAATTGTGGGTTCATCTAATATTTAATTTGTCATCGAGAGCTGTACAAACAAAACAAGCAGCGAACGGGCGGGAGGCGCTCGGGAATTCGACAGCTCGAGTAGTCAGTGTACAACTGGCGACGAACGAATGATGAAATGTCACCGCGCGTCAACTGCCCGAAACAGTTGCAACTGCTCGGGTGGTCTCATATATGCGTATACATAAAATACTGTAGTTAGCTATGTGCTCGCAGCTTGAAGTCGATACTAGCTGCTTCAAGCTACCCGTCTATTGCCGGTCAAAGATAATAACACATCAACCATCGCCCTCAAATATGCTCTAGGCCCTATTTAGGGCTCCAATATCCAGGAACCTTTATTGCTTAATTTGAGAACTGTTTGGAAATGTACAGTAATTTGGAATTGTGTGTAAATAGTAAAGAATAAATACATACCAAATACCGAGTGTTCTATTCCATGAAGATATCTGAAACAAGTACTTAGATGAATAAATGTTTTCAACTCTTTTATTTCAGTATGAAAATGTTTGAATGTCCTGAAAAATAGCCTGTAACAATGAAACGACGGTAATTACACTTTTGAAAAAGGAAAATGTTATCATTAGCCTGAATTTTCACTTTTCATTTGAATATATATTAAACTTTTCATATATTTCATGAAGCCTTTGTAGGCTTTTGATTTAATTATAGTAACTTCAATGAGGATTATTTTATTACATTTAATGAAGTAAAATATATATAATTATTTATACATAATATTCAAATATAATTATCTACATACTACATACAAAATAATCTAGTACCATGTCAAAGGTAGTGCCATTCACAATACACAATACTCGTATATTATAATACAAAGTACTAATTTATTATGAATATTCCCAACAATGATGATGAATTTCCTGGCCGATTTCGTCCTTGGCAACGTTTCCAAATCACAACAAGTACGCGCGAGCTGCAACCCTATTTTTAGAATATAATATAATATAGTATAAATAAACAGGCCACTCTGACGTATCTTGTGGATGCCTTAATAGGAACAGTACATTTTTGATTGTAACTGTGTATGTGTGTTGCGTAAATGAATTATTGTACCGGGCCACTGGCAACCCTATGAAGAGTAATAAATAAGGCGAGCTCGCTGATGAAAATATTCGGAAATAATCAATTGCGCAATATATATTTGATGCGTGAATGTTAGCACTTGCACAAACGCACCCTCTCGTCCAATCCTCTTTTAATCTAATGAAACGGGGAACCGACTCAATTAGAGAGAGGTACGATGCAGTGTCTGAGTACTGATAACTGACCCTTATCGGTGCCCTGGGCTTTTCACAGTGCTTTGTTGCCTCGCCAGAATCGTGTATATTGCGTATAACAAACTACATAATAATACGCATACAATATTATGAGAGCACAGTATACTGTTACTAATGTATGCAGATATACATCCCGTAAGGGGTATGGCGTGACGATATATTATAAATCTATTTGGTAAACTGTGTATAATAAAGACACAATTATACATAGCATATCCGTCATAATACATATATATTATCTTTATATATAAAAATTAATCGCTAAATGTCTTGATAAGCGCGAAACTCGAGAACGGCTGAACCGATTTGGCTGATTTCTTTTTTGTTGTGTTTGATGAAGTCTGGGGAAGGTTATTACGGAGAGAAAAATTTTAAAAATGTCTGAAAAAGTCTAAAAACAACACTTTTCTATATTCTCATACAAAAAATTCGTAATAATATTTAAAAGTGAATTTGAAGTTTAACACCATACCATAAAGTTTAAATGTTAGTGGACGAGTTCCGGGAAGGCAAAACAATTATTGAGTGACGTATAAATATTAATGTCAATATTTGTCAATTTTTATACTATAGCATTAAGGCCAGGTTGCTTCAAACAATTTTCAAAAAACAGCCGACAGGCCTATAGCTATTAACATTAAAAAAAAACAATGTGACTTTGTTTTAGAGAAATAGGGCAGAACAAGGTCTGCCGGGACAGCTAGTTATAAATAAATATTAGTAAGAACAGTTTAAACATGTTATTTATAAATTATTCCTTGGTATTTTTTTAAAAAGCCTATTTTAATGAGTCTCCTTTAAGCAGGTGTTTGAATTTCATCGAGCAGATGTAAAAGGTTAATTAAATGAATATATATAGCCACGACCTGGAAAACCCTTTATATGGAGTGTTAGGTTAAATTACATTCTTAGTAAAGGGTAATCGAAGGCTATGTAAATGGTTTCGCACAAAGAGTAGGTGTGTTACCTTTTATTCATAGCTATAAATTGCATAAATTATAACAGTTGGTCTTTTACTTTTATTTCTTTCGCATACGTAGGTTTGTCATAGTGCCATCACGCTCACGGCTCGAGTGATTTTAGCTAAATAACAAGTGATATTTTAATTTTCCCATTTCTACTCTCAACTCAACTTGCATTAAATCAAGCTCAGGAAAATTTACCGGTCACAGAGAGATCTCTTAGTTAACTCGTGTGTTCGCCACTTTGTATGTTTTTTGGAGAACTAGAGAACTTATAAGGTGAATAGGAAAATCAACGACCTCCAAGTAACAAATATTATGAATATAATAGCGCCGAAAGATAAAAATAAATTTATAGACACAATAGAAGAGATAGAAGAAGTTGCTATGCATGCAAACTATACACAATTTTATGTAATAATTATAAATTTCTCTCCTAAGATACAAGATTATGCATATATGTATATGATGGAGTGAGAGGATCAGATGTTAATTTTAGCTGAAATCTCACCCGACTTGATAACACTGATAACAGACAACGGATATTCTGATAGCGGTAATGGAGTACAATCGAGCACAGAATACACAATAAAATAATTAAAGAAGTAAACAATTTTCAGAATAAAATTATTTAAAATAAAATAATTTCCTTTTTAAAAACTAAAATAAAAATGAATTTAGATACAAAATAAATCATTTTTTTTATGGCATGCGCCGTGCATGGACTTGCTTTAAGCCAACTTTCCAAATATATTTAATAGCGTCAAGTGGAGAACATGAAAAACGGGAATTAATTTTATTTATGTGGTTGAGCAAGCCCAAGAACTGAATTTCAATGTAATTAAAGATGAAACTACAAAATATGTAGATGTAATTGCCATATTTGATGAATATTTTATGCCAAAGCAAAATACAAGGTGTCTCAAAAGTAAGTTCACATTTGCTTATCTTATTACGCGAAAGCAACTATTCTGAGGGGCGCGGGGGGTATGTCAGTCGGTAGTCTGGCTCTTGGGAATTTAGTCGCTATGGAGCGTTTCTCTGGTGCGGACCGTGCGTTGTGCGTACGTGAGTTTTACAAAAACGGTAATTTGGCGACTGTAGCGCGTAGAAAATTCTGCAGTATTTGACGTATTCGTCACTTAAATGATGCGCCTAGCACTCGACTCATTGCAAAATGGGTTGAGAAGTTTGAAGAGACTGGGTCAACTCTGGAGAAACCAAAATCTGGGCGGCCAAGAACATCAAGAACAGCCGAAAACGTGGACAGTGTTGCTCAGTCTATTCGAGATGATCCAAACCTCTCGATTCGGAAGCGTGCTGTTGCTTGAAATGTGCACAGATCTTCATTATGCCGCATTTTACACAAAGATTTAAAGCTGCACCCGTACAAAATTCAGTTGGTGCAAGAACTGAAGCCTCAAGATGCTGGTCAGAGGCTTGCCTTTGTAAATCAGATGATTGAGCGCTTTCCAACGTTCACCAACATCTTGTTTTCCGATGAAGCCCATTTTCACCTGAATGGGCATGTAAACAAGCAAAATTGTCGTTACTGGAGTGCAACCAACCCAAAACAATAACATCAGAAACCGCTACATTCACCCAAAGTCACCGTATGGGCAGCGATGTCGGCGCGAGGAATTATCGGCCCTTACTTTTTTGAAGATGGAAGGGGACGCACACTCACAGTGAATTCAGAGCGTTATGTGGAGATGTTAGACGAGTTTTTCGTACCCCAACTGCAAAACTTTCCTGGTTACAACCAAAGAACATGGTTCCAGCAGGATGGAGCAACTTCACACACGTCCAACAGATCTCTGCCTCGAGTTCGAGAAATTTTTCCAAACAAATTAATCTCCAGGCGAGGTGACATAAATTGGCCTCCACGGAGTCCCGATTTAACGCCTATGGATTTTTTCCTGTGGGGTTATGTCAAATCAAAAGTTTACGCTAATAAACCGACTTCCCTGGCACAATTAAAAGAAAATATCCGTCATGAAATGGCAGCCATCACGGAGACTACCTGCCGAGCTGTCATAGGCAATTTTAGTGCCCGACTAAATGAATGCCGAGAGTGCAACGGTTTACACTTGGACGATGTTATTTTTAAAAAATAAATTCCCAAACAGTGTACTTCAATATAAAATAAACATTTTTTCAATAAAGCTAAGACTTTTGTTTTAAAAAAAGATTAAAATGTGAACTTTCTTTTGAGACACCTTGTATATTGACCACTAGCTATAACAATGAAAGAAGGAACCAAGAAGTTGTATCTTTCGATAATTTTTACAAACAATCAAAAATTGCGACAACCTAGATCAAATATACAATATTACAGAAAGTATTTTGTGCCTGATTGTATTGTTTTACGCCCATCTTATCTAAGTAAATATATTATACATTACTGTTCGATGAACAATTTTAATCTAAAACTGCAATGGTGATGTGCCTGATATTTTTAATAATGAAACATTTTAATTTTTCGTATACTGATTCCGTATAATAGTACTGACTCCAATGACGCATTTACACGAGATCATTATGTCTGTATAGATATTAATCAATGTAACATATAGGAGCTATCGATGGAGTTAAAAATTCAAAGTTTTTACTATTATTACTTTCATAGATGGGCAAAATGTAATCAAATTAATAAGAAACGATTACGATTACATTTTGCGTTTTTCATCATTAACATGACTGCATTTTGCTCATCTATGTTTTAAACACTACAAAATCCTCAATTGCATACACTTTCATGACTCCGTAATGTTTTGAAACGATTTAATCATGATTATAGAGCAACAAAATTGAAATTACGACTATTTTGTAATTGTTAATCATTATTCAGATTACATTTTGCCTATCTCTGGTTACTTTCATAGCATAGGTAATAATTGATGAAAATAAAATTATTTTTAGAAATATGTGCACCTTTTGGGATGTTATCGTTTTACGAGTCTCATATTAACGTATAAATGCTACTTACCGAAATTAAATATTTGATGGACTTTCCTTAAAATATTTCTCAAATACAGTATCATATATCGGTATGTATTGGGAGTCGAAGCTGCTCGCGTCCGTAGACTTTACCCTAGTTTCTCTACACGTGACTCCTGGGTGGTGCTAAACGAGCAGCAGCGAGGTGGTAGGGCGTCGGTGCCCGTCTGGATCGCGACCACAGTACATGGGTGTGAAGCCCGTCATAGTGACCAGTTTCGACTTGTCGCGTTTCAGGATCAGCTTGTGTATATCCAGTAGCTCATATACCTTATAGTATAGTATATAGTCGTGGTATATGTGGGCCGACATGACGATGTAGACTATCAATGGATTTTCGTCCTTTGATAGTCGCTTTCGTTTTTGGACTACACTGTACTTACCATCATGTACTCTGTAGTCACTATGTCGTGCCAGTGTAAAAAAAAAATCATAAGATTCCAGATTGTATTTAAATAACAATATATTTATAGAGTTCCTGAACTCAAAACGAAAAAGAAACCCCCTATAGAACCACCTCGTCGTTTAGCTGTCTGCCAAATTCCTTCTTCTCAGATACGCGTGGAAGTCTTTGCCGCGAATTGAAATTAATATCAAATACTTAGTCTCTTGTAGATCTGTTTGTACGAGACTCTCTGTACACAAATAAGGCTTGTACCTGACCTGGTTTTTAAATTCGTTCTTCCGTATAATTTTGTAATTTTGTTTGGTATCCGTTTTACTTTATAATTGCTAAGTGCGAAATGATAAGGATAAGATTCTTCAATCTAATAACACCGCGAGGTCTCATTTTGCCACAAATGACTAATTATTTTCTATTTTTTATCTTAATAAAACAACAGTGTATAATCTACAAATACAAATCTTATTCATTTGTTTCTTAGATTTTGTCTAACAGGGGCATTTTTTATTACTTATTTTATTATTTACTTATATGGTTAAATTGACTGTATATAAAAAAAGAAGATTGACCTAAACACGAAATAGAGCGAACCCAAGATATGTGGTTATAACTTACCAAGAAATCTAAAAGCTATAAAAACAAGCAAAACAGTAAACAGGAAAACCGTAAAACAAAAGTCTTAATAAATACAATATAAGACCCGTATCCAACGTTGTGGAAACATAGATAAATAATCGCACATCTTAAATTCGAGACGCGGGCATGTTTAACATGATATAACATTCTCATCACACTGACTCATAACGAGTGTATTATTACATCGCGTTTAGGTTCCTAACTATCTATTTATGAACTATTGAGTGCGATAATGTGTTATCCCGATTCAGTTAAATTTATCCCTCATTCCAAAATATAATGCATGTAAAAGAAATATTCTTAATTTAACCGGGTAATAAAAACGTCTCTTTTTAATTTAATAAGTTTGCTTAATGTCGAATATATGCGCCGCGTATAGTCGCGTAACGCTTAGTACAAAAACCGCGTTATTTATAAAAATTGACAATTTTATAGGTTATAAATAGATTTTTTTTTTCTTGTGCATGTATAAGTTTTCACTGTGATTATTATCTAAATATATCCACATATTATTGTAGAAGGACAAGACGCGTTCACACTAAAACGTGAGGACTGTGCACTTCCACTATTTTTCTAATTACTAAAGTTGTTACATCAAATACGATTGTTTTTTTTCCTCGCCAGTGTGATGAAAAACGTCGTAAAACACGCGCGTGCCTTTTGGCCATTACTGACTCGATTCTCTAGTGGATCTCGCTTTGCGCCTCGCGTATAATTTTACCTCGTCTATAATGACCAGCTTAACACACGTGTATCATAATATACCATTAATCTTGTCAAAGTTGTTACATAGAGAGTAAAATTTTTTGGTACTCTCTGTAATCACTCATACAGTTTATAATAAAAAATATGTTAGAAATAAAAAATTATTTTATTGTTTATATTATATTTTCCAATATATGTAGAAAGGATCCCAATATAAGTTTTCTACAATATCCTCGAAGCCAAGATTTCAGGGATAAAAGCCGAGCCCGCTAGAGACGGAAGTGGTTGGATGACATCAAAAAGTGACCGGATCAAGTATTTCTGTTAAAAAGCACAACTCGGGAGTGCAGGAATTATTTCCAACGATCTCCAAACATCATTATGAAAATTGGACCCTACAAAGATTGTATTTCAAACGAAACATATAGCAACAAATTAGTAACATAAAGGTATGTCAGTCAGGACAAGTAATGACAGATCGATAAATAATAATTACGCATTTTTGAACGCATAATCCCAAAAATAGTAGAGAAGCCTATTACCATTGTCAAAGTAAATCAGAAAGCTAATTTGGCAGCGTGTCACATTATAAACGTGAGTGTGATAGGCTTTGAAGTCGACGTACGATGTAGAGCCTGTTTAATTAAACAAAAGCATATAAAAGGGTGCCTGACGTCGCGACGGGCGTTCAGAGGTGGTATCACTGCACGCGAGGCGGACATTTTTTTACGACAGCAGAATACTCTGTTGGCTGGGAAAGGTTACAACATTATCGGACTTAGAGGACGAGCACTGTAGGTGCTTAGCCACCGAATTTATAGGTTGGATGACAACGCAAGAGCATCCCTTGTGGATAACGAACTCGACTTGGGCGGCCAGCCAGGGAAATATACCTAAAATTAATTTACTAGCGTTTCGGAAGCGAGGACCTTGAGAGGAAACGCCGTAAGAAACGCAATGCTCCGTCGGCGTGGAATACGAGGCGGTGAGTGAAATTATCGCTTTTATATCTCTTAATTTTCTCAATAATAACACCTCTATTAGGCATTCTCACATTTTAAAACAGCGAAAAAGTCATCAAATTTCAATAATTTTATAAAATCTCGCATTAAATGCCTAAAAATAAATAAGATGGAATCTTAAAAGAAAAACTTTCATTAGAAACGTATCCATAGATATTTATTTATTTATTTATTTAATATACCATCGATATATACACGAAAACATTAAAAAAAACATATATACAAGTCCTAAGGCTGCGTGTTATATCATTACAGGTATATCTAAATATACAGCACAATTATAAACAGAATTTAAAAAAAAAAACATATAAGTTTATCCCGTTACACTCAAGCGGACTCAGATGAGAACAATGCAATCAAAGCCGACCGAAATCCTGACAGGGTGCAGTGAAAGATGTCAATGTCACTAACTTTGTTATATGTCTCTTTCATTCGATCAAAAGGTGAACATATATTAGTTTTGAGCAACCTTTTGTCGAATGTTCTCCTAATAGGGAAACGAGGTAATACTCTGGGAACAAGCAAATTTATATTGTTGATCAGGTCCGGAACAAAAATGATACCATTTACGACTTTATATAGAAACACGAGATCGAACAACTTCCTTCTATTTTCAAGTGATCTCAGTTTATAGTGTTTAAGCCGAGCAGCGTAATCAGCACGGTAGGGGCAGTTTTTGTCTTTACGAGCAAGAAATTTTGTAAAATTACGCTGTATGTGTTCCAAACGATTTATACAGTTTTTGTAATAAGGATTCCAGATACAAGTTCTGTACTCCAAAATGCTGCGAACTAAGGATCTGTAAAGATAAATTAACGATTTGATATCACGAAAATCAATACACATGCGCTTAACAAACCCACACATTTTCCAGGCTTTAGTAATTATGTGGTTTAAATGCTCTTTAAATTTTAATTTGCTATCGATTAAGATTCCCAGATCCTTAGTAACCAGATCAGTTTTTAAAATTTCTGTACCTATTAAATAGTTTGATTCGATCACATTCTTCTTCTTTTTTGTGAATTTAATATGTAAACATTTACTAGCATTCAGGTTCATCCTGTTTTCAGTGCACCAGTCTTGAAGAAATTTTAAATCTTTCTGAAGTAGGTCTGCATCATCTAAGCTCTTAATTATTTTATACAATTTAACATCATCGGCAAAAAGAAGACAATTACTGTTTTGTATACTCTTAGTAATATCATTAATAAATATTAAGAAAAGTATCGGCCCCAAATGGGAGCCTTGAGGAACACCTGATGTCGCAGAAAAAGGACTAGACTTATAACTGTGCACCACTACTCTTTGAACCCGATGTTTTAAATATGACTGAAACCACAATAAAATTGGGTCATGAATCCCATAGTGTTTCATTTTAGCGATCAGTATATTATGATCTACCTTGTCAAAAGCGCTAATAAAATCCGTGTACACTGCATCAACTTGTAACCCAGAGTCCAACGCTTCAGATATATCATTAACATAGACAGCGAGATTAGTGACAGTGGACTTATTTTTGCTAAAACCATGTTGATTGTAATCTATAATATTTTTCAAGTATGCCGACAACGGTGAGAGTACTATGCATTCAAAGATTTTGGAGAACACATTTAGAATTGAAACGGGTCTATAATTTTTAATTAAATTCCTATCACCCTTTTTATGAATTGGAACAACGTTGGTTTCTTTCCACAGCGATGGGAAAATAGACGTCTGCAAAGATTTCACAAAAATAAGTTTTAGAGGTAGAGTCAGAAAGCGGGACGTTTTTTTAATAAATAGTGGTGGAATTCCATCGGGACCAGCACCCTTAGCAACATCAACTCTCTTAAGAGTCCTTGATATTACGTTTTCGGTGACTTTTATAGCAGTAAAAGAATATTGTGGAAAAGTATCATCCAGTGCAATTGGCCCAAATCTGCCGCCTACACCAGAATAAACAGAACAAAAATGTGTAGCAAATAAATCACTAATGGACTGACCAGTGTTAACTATTGTATTATCCAATCTCATCTCTGAAGGTATATCTGAAGACCCTTTGCCACGTTCTTTTACAAAAGACCAAAATTTTTTTGGTGAATTACACAGAGATTTTTCAATGAATCCGACGTAGCTATTATAACAACAATTCATAATTTTCTTTATACGTTTGTTTAAAAGTTTAATTTCTATCAGGTCTCTAGGATTTTTGTATCGTATGTATTTAGATCTAATTTTATCTTTTTCTGAAATTAGTAATATCAATGACCGTGTAAACCAACAAGGATATTTACGATTACGTAGTTTTAATTTCGGTACATTATTCTCTATTATGTTGTTTAGAATGTCATAAAATCTTTGAGTCATAACATTGACATCATCACCGCAAAGCTCCATTTCCCAGTTTATTCGACTTAGTTCTAAATTAATTTGATCATAGTCAGCGTTTTTGAAACTGAATGTTGCAAATGTTCTCCTCTGAAGAAAACACAAGCTCACAAAATCAAAATAAATTTCAAGTGCCGGATGATGGGCATCCAGTCTACTTATACAATCGGAAGTTTCTATAACATCCATAGAAACCAAGTTACCTAATATCAAATCCAAAATTTTATGGTTTTGATTTAGAACATAATTAAATTGATTTAAATTATTTCTAGACATAAAATCTACAAAAGTATAACCTATTGAATTTTCAAATTGTGATGGTTTTAATTGAGTAGAATTAATTATTCTTTCCCATTTAACAAAACTTAAATTAAAATCGCCTATTATTATAGTTTCCATTGGATTGGCGTCCAGAACATCACATGCATTTTTTAAAAAAGTATCTAAATTAGTAAGCGTAATAGGAGGAGGCAGGTAGACAGAACACATTAAGAGATGTTTTATTGCTCCATTGGCTTTTACTCTTAGTGAAATCCATAAATCTTCACAACTACTCTCATATTGAGTTAGCCGTTTAGACTGGATCTTTTTAGAAACAGCTATCAGGACTCCTCCACCCGTCTTACTACTCAGATAGGAGGTCTCTCTGTCCCTACGATAAATTACGTAGTTATTGTTAAAAAGTTCATTGTCGTTTATATATTCGTCCAGCCATGTTTCTGTGCATACTATTATATCATAACTATTCTTTAACGAAGCCAATCTCAAATCATAATAAGACCCATTTTAGTACATCAAAGATAAAGTATTTTCTTTTCATACTACGTACATTAACTTAATAAAGAGGTAATATTTAATGTAAAAAGCATAATTTATTAATGTATTTAGATTTTTTGTTCCATTTCCAACATTTTACTTAGCATGGACGTAGAAGCTTGGATAAACTTCGACACAAGTATATGTAATATAAAATATTTTCATTTTTTAAATAAAAAAAAAGATTATTTTATATCGAACAATCATACACATTGACCAAAGCACAAACAAAATTTGAGCTTATATACATCATAGAATCATGGATGTGTATATATATTAAAGTACGTATATCTTTACCTAATAATCATAGTACAAGCGTAAGCTTAGTTTGAGGCTACGTCAACGTGTGTAAATGTTTAAAAAAATGTTATGATGTCACATGTAATAGAACAGGATTATCAGGATTATTAGGAAATAGCAGGATTAGGGAAAGATGGAGAACAATGACCATAAAATCAAAACCTCTGTCCCAATACAAAATATAAAATAAAATATTTAGCAATAATCGCCCGCAGTATGACCACAACCTTAAGTGTCACGCCCCTGGGAAATTGTTTGGCCGCTAACAAGGGTTTCAGGGGAACTATTTCAACGCACGTGACCAAGCCTACCGATACAGAATGTTTTATTTTGACAAAGTATTCGGTAAGAAAAACCTTGGACTTTATAGTTAGGCCCTAAACCCCTTTCGTGGTGAGAAATGATACATTAGTGGCTGTATCCACTTTGCGCTTATTATTATGCCCAAGGTGACCAGTAGCTTAGTTGATCGCCGTTTTCAGGGCATTTACAGATGACATTTCTATTAGATGCCATGCGGGTTCCTTCACAATGTTTTCCTTCATCGATGATCATGTGGTGCCTAAGTACGTACAAAATATATATGTAATACAGATTATAATATAAAGATTTAGTTATTAATATATTTAGTGGCAATAATCAGCGTGTATTGAAACGTAAGACAGACATCTTAATAGTATGACCAAAAAAGCCCAACTTCATGTTAAAATATCGTTTTTCGTAATAAAAATATTATATATTGCCAATTTTCTTTTGTCTATCTCTTTGTCCGTTTGAATCAAGAAAATAATAATCGTTTTTCCATTTTTATGGGCAATAATCTGTTTCATAATTGAAAAGAAAAGCTGATAAAAAGATATTCATAGAAGAAAATACCTGACAATGAGTGGAAAAATGAAAGCAAGAAGTAACAAGGCTTTCATTAATTTTTAATTAGGACTCTCTAATTATATTTTTGATATAATTAAATGTTAAAATTGTTCGTTATATTATTATTAGTATTTTAATAGTTAGATGGCAAAGTGACTATACTGCACCAGGTGTTAAGTACAGTGAAGTCCAGAAACGATGGTGACTGCCAAAGGATGATTGTCTAATTACATACCGCCGTTATATTGATCTAAATATACAATGACTAAGCGAGGTGACCACAAAACGCGACAGGCTGAAATGAGTCGTTATAACTGATATGGGATCTGCACCGTGATCGAATTTGATTGAATCAAAGTTCAATATATACCTCATTATCAGTATTTAAGCTTTTTTTTTGCTCTATAAACCAGTGAAAAATTTGAAAAACAAGTAAATTGAAAAACTTTGAATGTTGATAGTAAAATGCTGGCCAACTTTGACCTTGACGACGTTTCCAAATCTTAACAAGCCGGTGCGGGTTGTAGTCCTATTCGGCGAATGTGAGCTTGCTGATGGCTTGCGTACCTAAGCAGGTAATGATCTTCGACACTTTTTAAATCAGGACTTCGCGGACGTAATTATAAGGAATGATCATAGATGAACGGGTCTCAAGATGATCCCGCTTCTTATCATGCTTAAGCAAACGTCTTCTCTCAAACTCCTCCACTCAAAAGGATGCTCTGCACGCATCTGCCACCGCGTAAACTCAATACGGCAGCGCTTTAGGTGCCTCATCACGACATCTTTGTCTGACATCTTTGTCTTAAACATTGTCACAGTATTACTACTTTCAGAAATTCGACGCATCGATCATCGACGTAAAGTCACTTGCCTCGCAGTCTTTTACCGGTTGCACAGCGGAGAGTGTTCTCAGGAGCTACAATCTCTGATTCCGCCAGCCCCATTTCGTCATAAAACCATTAGACACCCTGTTGGATGCCATTCGTATGTACTGGATATTCCCAATATCCGCATGAAAAGATTCGCTTTAACATTCATCGTAGGAACAGCTAAAAAGTGGAATATGCTTCCAGCCAGAGATGGGCAAATTGTAATCAGATTAATGATTAACGATTACGATTACATTTTGTAATCATTAATCATGATTAATGATTAACGGAATTAATCAAAAAAAGTAATCATTTTTCGGTGATTAAGGATTATTAATCTTTAATCGGATTACAATTAATCATGATTACTTTTATGATTACTTTTCTGTTTGATACGTAAAATGTGCTGCCGACAACAGAGCGGCGCTCGCCTTTTTTATTTATAGTATACGACTACTACTAGCTAAGCTGGCGAACTGAGCACCACCACATACTAACTATGTTAGGTTATGTTAGTGTTAGGGCGATTACCCGAACTGGGTCGTGACCGCAGTACAATAGTGCAAAGACCGGCATAGTGACTCGCTTCGACCTGACTTATTTCAGGATCAGTTCGTGCTCGGTGGACATTAAGTAAATCCAACTAAATCTAGTTAATCATTGATGCTTTTACCATTGTTCTGAGTGATTCCTGGACTATTAGAACTGATCATCAAACTACCGCCTATATTTTACTGAAATACCGTCTCCAACTCGATAATCCACACCCGCCTTCGGGATGGAGATAGAGAGACAGAGCAAGATAGCGCAAAATTTTAATTGATCAGAATAAGACATTATTTTTTCAAATTTACACAAGCTTCTATTGCGCAGAGCGCAACATCACCTTTCTTGGTCATCCGTCTCTCTCTACTGACTCGGTTTCGTCTTTGATGTAAACCGAGCCGCCGCGCCGCACACGTTCGTATCGTATTTTGTATTTTAACTCATAATTAAAGTTGAAATATCGATCTGTTTTTTTTTCCGGATAACTGAAGTTCTACCAAATAACTTTGATTCTTACAATAAATCAGCGGGACACATACATAGTTTTTTTCTTAGTTCGCTTAATTTTTTTTCGCGTTTGACTTCCATTTTCTTAAAGACTAAAGAATATAGTACTCAGAAAAAAAGAAGCAAATCGACATACGGGCACGCGCCATTTTTATCTCACTAAAAACGATATTTTGTTTACCAAATTATATATATATATATATATATATATAATGTGTATAATATATATATATATATATATATATATATATATAATGTATAATATATATATATATATATAATATATAATATATAATAAAAATTAATATATATATATATATATAATATTGTTTAATGAGTAATAAAAGTAAAAAATAGTAATTTCATTTTTCTGTTTTAATAATTTAACTTTAACTCAAAGGATTGCACACAAAGTCTTTATTAGAAGTATTCTCCATCTTGAAGGCGGGCGTGGATTATCGGGTAGGAGACAGTATTTCAGTAAAATATGGGCGGTACTTTGATAATCACTTCTAATAGTCCAGGAATCACTCAGAACAATAGTAAAAGCATCTATGATCAGCTAGATTTCGTTGGATTTACTTAATGGCCACCAAGCACGAACTGATCCTGAAAGTAGTCAGGTCGAAGCAAGTCACTATGCCAGTTTTTCACTATTGTACTATGGTCACGACCCAATTCCGGCAGTTAACCTACCAACTCAAACGGCTGAAAGCACAAAAAATGGTCCTGAACGTAATCAGGTCGAAGCGAGTTACTATGAGTTCGTAGGTTTATTGGCCGAACAATGTCGTGACTCGTGACCACAGTACACAACTGCAAAGACCCTTATAGTGATTATGATTCGCTCAACGAGACGGATATTCGGAGGCCCAGCGAACGATTGGTCTTAGACAGGCCTCCTCCCTGGGAGAGGGTCGTAAAACTACCCAAACAATACCTCCCATAGGGGCGGCGTGTGAGCACACACACGACGACACCACTCCACCCTCCGCTGGACGTCACCGCCCCCCTCTCTGCTGGACGCCACCCCCCACTTTCTGCTGGACGACACCCCCACTCTCCGCTGGACCCCACGCCCCCACTCTCTGCTGGACGCCACCCCCCACTCTCCGCTGGACGACACCCCCACTCTCCGCTGGACGCCACCCCCCACCCTCTGCTGGACACCACCCCCCATTCTCAGCTAGACGTCACCCCCACTCTCCACTGGACGACACCACCCCACTCTCCGCTGGAAGCCACCCCCCCACTCTCTGCTGGACGACACCCCCCACTCTCCGCTGGACGCCACCCCCCACTCTCCGCTGGATGCCACCCCCCACTCTCTGCTGGATCCCCCCAATCTTCGCTGGACGCCACCCCCCCACTCTCCGCTGGACGCCAACCCCCATTCTCCGCTGGAAGCCACCCCCCACTCTCCCCTGGACACCCCCCCACTCTCCGTTGGACGCCACCCCCACTCTCCCCTGGACACCACCCCCACCACTCTCCGCTGGACGCCACCCCCCACTCTCCCCTGGACACCACCCCCACTATTAGACGGAAGTTTGGGGTCATATATAATTCGAAATAAAATAACTTGAAAAATTAAATAAACGAGTATTTAAATCGGTCTCTCTCTCAGCCAGAACTCAAAAGTAATCATTATTATAATCATGATTAATTGAATGATTACTGTAATCAAGATTAATGATTACTCATGTAATCATGATTAAAAGTAATCAGATTACAAGTAATCATGATTACATTCGTCATGATTACTTGTAATCTGATTATTAATCTGATTAAAAGTAATCATGATTACGCCCACCTATGCTTCCAGCGAGCATATTTCCACGATCTTATAACTTGAGAGTCTTTAAGAGAAGAGTGAATGGGCATTTGTTGGGTGGGTGCAGCCCAACGTCGGACTCGTCTTCACCTTCCACCATTTTTTTTATCCCAATAAAATTCTGTATAGGACCATCAGGAACGCTGTGAGGGCAGCAACCCCGGTGTGTCACTCCTACGGACTAAAAACCCCCGGGGTGTCACTCTGATTGCTCCACCCGGGCCTGGGAAACCAAATTCACCCAGACAATATTCAGCTTCCACCAAGTGTCATTCAGGTCTAGCGTCCATCTTTAAGTCATATTAAAAAAAACTCAAGTATTTCTAGTTTAAGATCTTAATAATTCAGAAATATCGTCAGTTGAAGTGGTTTTGACTTCAATTGGAGATTCAATCATCACCGATATTGGTTAATGAACAAAGAGCCTTAAAACGTGTTTGGTGCTGATGTATATACGTTTACCATAAAGACGACTGGGCAAGGTCATGTCAACTTAGCCAACATTCAAACATAGCATGAACTAGCGGACGATAATGGATCGCCGTAGATCGCATTCACTTGAGCCTGTTGTAATACGTCAAGTTTTATTAGATGGTAACGAATGACGCTGTAAGGTAGGCGTCCACTAGCGCAATTCTTTCTTTAATTGCCAGAAGCTACTAATGACAGATATAGTTGTCTAAAAAACATGAATTTCTATAAAAGTAATGTACTCTAATGGAAAAATTAACGAGATTTAGCGGCAAACTTTACTTAACCGTTGGTAAATGGTTATCCCCATACATGAATATCGATTGTGGTCCTTTTACCAACTGCAAATACATTTATAATAGCAAAACCCTATTTTTGTAATGTAACTATAAATTTACTGTTTTTGGATTTGTTCCTTTCATTTTGATATAAGATTTTCTTCCTGGCACGTACCTCTATATTTTTTCAGATTACGTACGGATTTAAGCATCACATGCTCGCCGAGGAAGGAAAACATCGCAAAAGAACCCCCAGGACATCTAATAGAAATGTCAATGTTTTCTAACATACGCGCAAAACCCCTTCATGAAAGGAAAAAAGAACTATTTGATACATTCTGCCCGATATGCGCTGGTGGATGGCTACCTTAATGGAACACGAACAAATAGGAAAAGCAAACCAACAAACCACTTAACCCTACCTTCGCCCCTATTTAATTTTCTTAATTTATTACTGCTAGTGGTAAAACATTTGTTACTTTTTAATTAATGCAACCCTTTGTGGAAACGCTTTTATGTGTCATCGTAAATTTTGTAGTTTTGTGATATAATTATTAAATATATCCTTTATGTGGGATTAATAAGTTATGTAAAACATTATCTAGATAATTTTTAATTAGCTTTTACGACTCTGGGAACAAGCACTTTTATACCCATTGTTAGTATATGAATAATTCAGTATAATATTTTAAAATAGTTAAGCATGTATGGCCCTATATACACAAATATAGTGTAGTAGTATAGTGTAGTGTAGTCATAGACTATAAAATCCTGAAACTAAATTAAGTTAAATAAGAAAAGAAATAACAAAATGATATTTTTATAAAATTGTAATATTTCATACTGTAATATTTTCTTTCGCTCAACATATATTATTAACTGAATATAAAACGATGTTTCGAAATGTAACAAAACATAATCCATTTATTCACGGTACAATGTTTTCGCAAAGAAATGTCCTCTCGTTGATTGTGCTCGAAAAATACATGTAGAGGACACTTATAAAAACATTTTTGGATATACGAATAGGGCTGCCATCTTTTAAACTATAAACGACGGATCGATACTATATTAGTCCGGACATTTTCTCGTAAAAGCCAGAAATACTCTTTAAGCTTTGTTAAGAGAAGTTAGATATATTATTTTAATAGCTTATTAACAGCAGTTTTATTATAGCATGAAACAATAAGTAGTGTAGTGATTGTGTGTAAGAAGGTCGTGAAATTAGTTACATATCTGTGGCGTGAATATGTGAATCAAAAAGTGTACCGAAAGCCGGACAAGGTGACCACGACAAAAAAAAAAGAACATTTGGCGACCCTATATGCGTATCGTTTTATGGGCCCAGTAGCCTGTCCACGACTTCGCCTGCGTTAGCAATGATAACGCCTGACTTATTGACTGAAATATGAGGTCTTATTGACCCATGACCAATTTTAGGATCGTAAAGAGAAATTTACCTCTCTAATGTAAGAGTGGTAACAACTAGGAAGATATATAGCTGTATCTCTAGTGTCTACAGATTCTAATGGAGTTAATAATACTAGCACCTGCTCGCAACATCGCCTGCGTTGGCAATGATAAAAAACTATTATAATGTTTTAGATAATAAGAATTTCACTTCATCTCCTTAATAGGTTCGCTTTTACTACGGAGAGTTCCAGTTCAATCTCTGTTTCTGTCAACCGACTCTAATCATAGGGAATAGAATTAGGTCTCTATTTTAATGAACTCTTCAGATAAATAATGATCCATCATCTGCATTATATCAAGGTGTGATGGAAGGCGGCGCGAAGCTCGCTGCCTGCCGTGGACCACAAAGATAACGCCGGGATCTACAGTTATGAAGACAAACTTCTACCTCTCTCACCGGACCCTCGGAAGTATCTGAATCCCCGGGCCCGGCGAAGTATAGGCAGTGCTAGCACCCTGGTGATTTTAGTCGGTGCAAGCCCGACACACCGAGGCAGTGGCTCTCACCACACCTGAGAGTCGAAAGGGATTTCCATTGGGTTAACAAAAAAAAACGCTTCTACCTCATGAGGGAAGCGTATTGATTGAAAGGCACTCTTTACTTGAATTCCTTTTATCACTTATTTGGCACGCGTTATGTATAATGTGCGTAATCTAGATATCGTGCATTGAACTATAAATAATCTTACGTTGCATTAAGTGAATAAAACTTCCATTAGCCTTACTCAGCACAATATACGTCACCACAAAGGTATATTTTCGGTTCTACTCAATCAATTATGTCCAAATATAGACTATGTTTCAAGTCAGAAGAATATTTATTAATATTGCGAAAATTCTATTTACGTGGTTCAATATTTTCAACGCGAGTTAGGGAAAACATGAAAACTGCTTTTGCGTTTCACTTTATCTTTTCTAAAACAAAAATGTATATTATAATATACGGTAACTTAGATAAGGTCGTAATTTCCATACAAATGGCCGTTGGTTTAAATCTCCGCCCGAACTTTGGGTTTTACAACTTATTAAGTACGGTCGCCTTTACTCGAAGATAATGAAATACTGTGAAAGCGGATACGCACTGGTTTGAATCCATGAAAAAACGTTCCGTAATTGCCGTAGTACTGCCGTATGGTGTCTCACGTAGTACATACGCCATCTGTCCGATTCTATCTGTCATCTGTCAATCTCCATTTCGGGACTGAACATTATCACCTAAATTGATATATTACGATTACAATATTATTTTATGAATGCTCGTGTATTGCGTCCTAACCGAAACTAGACATGAAGAATTTTCTGTCGCGTTGACATAACGCTATGAGGTGATTGTGACGAGCTCCTAAAGACATATTTACACGGACCAGAATCATGGGCATTGTTTAATTCAATACCCAAACTCGGTCCGAGATATCCAGGCATATATTTTTCAAACGGGATTCAAGTCTGTCGCATGGTCACGCGTATTGTAGTAACGTAACCTACATATTACTTACTAGCTGATCCGGCAAACGTTGTTTTGCTATATAAGTTATTGTAATATCTTCTAAGATGTTCATTGAAATTAAGTGATGTCAAAGACAATTTTGTTCACAATTAAATACTCTTAATCAACAACACATTTATTTGGATAAAGATTAAGATCAATACGTTGAAACAACTCTTAACAAATAATGCATTAATTTCGAACAATTTGATTACCATAAAAACAGTTCTAGTGAGTTAATCTTAAAAGATAGACATATACTGTTGCCGACATTTTTTTAGATCATTTCAAGAGGAATAGTTCTTTCATACATATAATTTTGGGATCTTGAACCATTTTCGCAGCGCACGCAATGGATGCTTCCATTTCTTTCCATGCTTCAAGGATGAATAATTTTCCCCGGTTTTTTTCACATTTTCCATTATTTTTTCCTATTCTCCTTCTCCTAATAGTGCATCGTGATGTTATATAGCCTAAAGTCTTCCTCGATAAATGGTCTATTCAACACAAAAATAATTTTTCAATTCGAACTAGTAGTTCCTAAGATTAGCGCGTTCAAACAAATAAACAAACTTTTCAGCTTTATAATATTAGTATAGATAAAAAAACCTCGGCAACAGTAATTCATTGACCAACAGCGCCTCATGTATATGCTTAACAGCATAGAATTAGTAAATATACTGAAACTACACGCACCCGCCAAAAGTGAAGCTACCTTGCTTAAATTAAAACCCGTATCAATTTTTCGTGATGTATCTCTGCTTACCCTGAAAAGGATATAGGGTTACAATATATTAATGGTTTAACTAAATTTAATATTTTAATATAGCTAAGAAAATATACTGCTTCACATTGATTCACACGTTTTGTACTAAAATCTCCTTCCAAGTTTTTTTTTAATTCCGTGATTCAAATAATAAAAGCTGAATTTCATATAGAATAAGTAAAAAAGTAACTTCAATGTAATACGGCAAAGTTACACGAGCATTATATTGTAACTTGTTCAAGTAAGGTCAAACATGTAAGGGTGATCTATTTAAGGCAACTTAATTAAGGACTTGTAGCACACGAGCGTAACTTTGTCGGCCTCACATCCTTCCGAGGCATTGTTACCTTTTCTTAAGGAAAATCTATGTTGACTTACATGTATTTCATTTATTTAAGATAAGATTTATTTAAGATCATTTATGTAAAATAATCTTTTTTTTATTTGTCTAAATTCTTCACAGGACAGTCTCGACTGCAGAGCGGGGTGTCCGCTGTAGTATGACGCACTAATATTGGCTAAAAATCCGAAGGTAAGTCTTTCTGGGCATTAAAGAAGACTGTGGCACAGGTAATCGATGCCCCACAGCCCTAATCACAATTCTGGAGGAAGACACCGCCACATCCACGAAACTACACGGTGCGGACTCATCTTCACCACCAGGTGTGAATGAGGACAGGCGTCATCATTCTCATACCATCATCAGCCTGTAAATTATATTTTAAAATATTGTATATTGCTAACTAAAGTCTCGTAGACATTAGAAGACAAAATGTGCTTCAATAAAATCTGATTGAAACTACGTGAGTCTAGCAAAGTTGCAAATTAGTCTGCAACGTAACATGAAAGATTGCAACGTTACAAATTAGACTGCAGCGTAACAAATAACCATTACAGAGTATTTACGTGACACGGGACATGGTGCATTAATGCCTGTAGCCACCATAAATGTCCATCTATACGTTAAGTGAATCTGTTCCCTAGTATATACGAAGTACATGTATGAACTTAATGACCCTAGCAACAAAATGGCTGGAGACAGCAACGTTTACGTCCCCAGCCTTGAGTCTATAAGGCGAGTAGAAGCACCGTTGACCTAGTAATCTCGAAGTTAGCAAACTTATTCAAGAATCATGGAGTCTCGATTTCTCGTTTGATCTTTCATCTTGAGTAATGATACACTAGAGTTCTTCGAAATGGGCTGACTTTTATAATTCGTCAAGAAGACATGATAAGGTGAAATCAACATTTTCATTTATGTACGAGTACTTACAAGACTTTATATAATTTTGATGACAAAGCGCTAGTAAAAACACTAAAAATATAAGTAACTCAAAGAATTAGGAAATGTCGCCGTTATCACAGCGCTAGCACACAACATTTCTATTAAATGCCGTACGGGTTTCCTCAATATGTTTTTCTTCTCCGGTGAGCCTGCGGTGCCAAAATCATTACTTAATCTGGTGAAGTTCAGGAGGAACAGGCCGAGACTCGAACCTACTATGATTCGCGTTTCCGCGTATGGATATTGGGCCTTTATTCACCGTAGCCACTGCTACTGCACTGATCAGCTGCGCTATTGGTTACGTTTGACACGACACAAGCGCAAAGTGATCCATCGATCAACGTATCTCTACAACCCTCGAAAGTGATAATAACGTGATAATATATTTTTACCAAATTTTTAGTCAAGGATATCTTCTATAATATATCATATGAATGAAATTAGTCAGTAACAGTCAAATGTGCAGGTTATATTTGGTGTGTGAATGCTAGCACTCGCAAAACCGCACCCTCTCGTCCAAACTCCTCTAAATCTAATGAGACGAGGAACCGACACAACTAGAGAGAGGCAGGATGCAGTGTTTCGGTACTGATAACTGCTCCTATCAGCACTCTAGGCTTTTCACAATGTCTTGCTGCCTCACCAAAATCCCCGAATAAATTAGGCTGCCATTAGCACGACAGACGTAGAATAAGTAAGCAGACTTTTGCAATAAACAGGGAGTCACCGCAACAACTTGCGCAATAAAACATAGTGCAAGCCCCCTCAATCAGGTTTCAATCACGAGCCGACGCGGTAACCCGGGTATGGCCACTGCGTGCTACACAGCTGCCAGGAGCCGCTAGTAAGAGTTCACGAAAACCAACGAGCTTAACCTATTTCTGTCACCTCTAAATAGAGGTTCGCTGACAGAAACAGACGCTGAGTTCCCATTACAAGTCTTATTTTTGGAAACCCGGGGGAAATTCCTAACGGACCTCAGGGGGCAGTGAGGGCCGCCCCCTGGTGTGTCGGACTTACACAGACCAAAACCCTCGGGGTGTTCCTACTAATCGTCTGCCGGGGCCCAGGGTACAGCATTGGCCACTTCCTCGGCACCCGGCTCCCATTACAAGCCTGGGATGATGTAATAACTGTTATACAGGAGACAAAAAGTTGTTTGGTTTATCCCAATGCACTCGTAGTTCTGTATTTTTTTATTTGGGCTAAATTCTCGTAAGACTTTTCCAGCTGCACAAGAGAAAGTGGACTAGTTCGGCATTATGATGAGAGCTGTGAGTCTTATAGTCAATGCTCCACAGTAGATTTAGCAACAACAATTTCGTGCCGCCCGGTTTAGTTGTGAAGACCTTTCCCGGTCAATCAAAGCGCGTCATTTTGAAAAAAAAAAAAAACAATTTCGTTTTAGATTATCTGTTGTTAAAGAAAAGCTAATTACATGTCATTACACATTTTGTTATGGTTATTATTTTCTTTATTTAAATGAAGCCTTCAATAAACAAAAAGTAATATTTAGGTGCATTCTCGTAGTAAAAAACCAATAACAATTAACAATTTACATATTTTAATGGCTTTGGCGACAAGTTTTATTTTTCTCAGTTACGATCTTTTCGTTTTCTTCAGTTGAAACCTCTCCATCATTATTTTATGAACATAATAATGAAGTGTGAACAAAAACAAATAACGTCGCTAATATATTTAAGAGAGTAAAAATGTTTTCATAAAAAAAATTCTTAAGCCAGTAAAAGTATTTTCGTATTTTATCATATAAAAGTGATACCTCCATTTTCTTGATGCGAAAATTTTAATGAAAAACCTTTTTCCTTGTTATGTAGGCGTGTTTAATGTGACACGAAATTGTATATTAACACTAGCGAATCCAGCCTAGCTTCGCTTAGATTCAATTTACACACAAACTTTTTGTATCCCCAGCCCTTGGTCCAACACGCAAGCGAATCTTGAAATGTAAATATAACATTTTTAGTAAAAATCCAAGTAACTTCACAATTAATGTGACTTCTAAGCTTGCATCTGTTTCATAAGTTGGGTTATTCTAGGATTAACATTATTAATATGATTGTGGCTGTGATGGTCTAGTGGATAAAGGATTTGTTTCCATCGGCGGCGACGCGAACTGTCGTAGGTTCGAATCGCGGCATGTATCTCTGGGTTTTCCAGATTAATTACGGATTTGGACACCACATGCGGGAAAATGCATGCAGATCCGCATGCAGGTAAAGGAAAAGACAGTGAGGCAACCCGCATGGCATCTGATAGAAATGTCCTGTATAAGCGCCATGAAAACGGCGATCAGCTTGATAAGTTGGACACGACATACAAGCGCAAAGTGAATACAGCCACTAAAGTATTTCTCCTTACCCCGAAAGGGATATAGCGTGTTGATATGTTATTATTATTACATTATTGATAAAGGGTAGACGCAAATCAATTTCTTTTCTTTCCATGTCTCCATGTTGTTTCCATGGTTTCCATGTTCTTTCAATCTATTATTTTCCATGTTTTTAAATACCAACAAAGCAAAAAAACCCTTGTTCACATTTTAAATTTATAGAAAAAAAAACAATAAATTGGTATATGTTGATTTTTTCAATTATTCGCGGATCATATTTTGACTTCTGCTGACCACTCTTTGGGAACCTTTGCTTTAAAGAACGGAATACACTGTATTTATTACAATAATATTAAATTAACCGCTAGGTGAATACAACCACAAACATATCTCTGCTCACCTCGAAAGGGATATAGCGTGACGATATATTTTTATTAAAATATTAAATTAAACAAATAAAAATAAACTAAACATATCGTCACGCTATATCCCTTACGGGGTGAGCAAAGATACATAAGTGGCTGTATCCACTTTGCGCTTATATTTCGTGTCCAATGTAATCAGCAGCGAAACTGATCGCCGTTCTCATAGCAGCAGCGCACATGACATTTCTATTTGACGCCATGCTTCTCACAATGTTTTTCTTCACCGGTGAGCATGTGGTGCCTGAATCCGTACGTAATCTGGAAAAACTCAGAGATACGTGCCGAGATTCGAAACTAATGCCATTTGCCATAATAAATTAAACATTTTAAAACTCTCATATTAACTATCTCTAACTTATTCGTTGAAAATATTCGCATAAGTTCAAAAAAGCAGTAAGTTGGTGATGAATTGAGTATCCTGCTGATTCTAAATGATACTGCAGCATCAGGTCCAATTTATTATGTTATTAATATAATTGAAGTCACAGGATATGAGTCGATCAGATCCATAGAAGTAGATTACATACATTCAACAATTAGAAAAGAGCTAATAATCTATAAACAGAAGATTCCCTTCTACGTTCATCATGCGAACAGCTAAGGAGTAGAATATGCTTCCAGCGACCATATTTCCATGTATGACTTGGAAGACTTTAAGAGAAGAGTGAATAGGTATTAGTTAGACGGACGCGGTCCAACGTCGAGCTCATTATCACCTTCCACCAGGTGTAATTGAGGTCAAGCGTCCACCTGTAAGTGGTAAGAAAACAGCTAGTTTGATTTTTTTAAATCATAGCTTAAATAATTCTCGATCAGTTACCTTTCAAATCAAAATCGTTTCATCTGCTTAGGAGCTACGTGGCTGCAGAAAGACAGTATTATTCATGTTAAAATTATAGCACTTTTTTGCGACTAATATTTAAAAAAAAAATTATATCACTATACCCCTTCCTGGTTAAGCAGAGATACAATAATATCTGTATTCTGTTCCGAGAGAGAGGTTTTAGAGGAGTGGGCTTTACCCCTACCCCTCCAAGAGAGGCGGCCTCAACAAGACTTCTTATTCCCTGGGCGTCTGGATGAATTTGGTTTCCTAGGCCCGGATGGAGCAATCAGAGGGACACCCCGAAGGTTTTTAGTCAGTAAGAGTCTGACACACCGGGGTCGCTGCCCTCACAGCATTCCTGATGATCCTATGCAGGATTTTCCTCCGGGAAACAAACATAAAAAATAAATAGCTGTATTCTCTTTGCGCTTATGGATCATGCCCAATAAGCTGACCTCATGATATTGTTGTTAGATGCCGTCCGGTTTTCCTCGCGGTGTTTTTCTTCAATGGTAAGATGTGTGATCATATTTACAAAAAGGTAATAATAAATGAGGAGTCTACTTTCAAAACCCACTATAACATATTTTTTACAAACCCCATAAATTTATAAAAATTTATAATTAATTTTTGACTCAACAATCACATTCTTATAAGGTATTTAAATTATTTTTCTAGAGTGAAAAAGCAGAAAAGAAAAAATTCATATATAATTTTTGCTTTGATAAAAATATTTCAAATTACTATTAGAAATATTAAGTAATTTTGTACGAAAAATCGTTTTAGCGGGTTTTGAAATTACACACCTCAAATATCGACTTGGCTATACTGGCTACTCTTCTGGATGTTGATCGCATGTGAGTGGTACTAATTAAAGCTTATTATGTGTAATCTTTACTTAAATATTTTATAAAAGTATAATATATTATAAAACATTACTTGCCTTGAAATAAACTCCGATAAATTAAAAGATATACGCCCGAAGGCTCACGAAATTAGGACACAAAAAAATAACGAAAACTGAAAATTAACTTAACAAGCGTACTTAATATTTACAACAAAACATTAACTTACAAACAAAATAACTAAACACTAATTGAGTCACCAAGCACTGTGGAATAAAACATTTTTTTGTAAAAATTCGGTATGGTGTGATCGGAGAAAATTTCGCAAAGGTTTCGCTGTCCGATGCGACTGTTCACCACGGCGACGGAGACAAGACTGGCTGTATACCTGAAACTGTTGATTTTCCCGACCCCGCGATCCACCCACGCCCCTCCGGCGTCATGTTCGAAAATTTTCACATATACGTCCGCCCGCGACCTTGCTCGCTTCCTTTCCTAGTGTAAATGTTTGCGAACGTTTCATTACGTCTTTTTTTGTTAGACGATGCCGATAACACAATTCTATTATACAAAATATTTTTTGTGTTTGTCCTAAGATATATTTTATGTTTCTTCTAATTCTTATGCTCAAAAATAAAGGAAAAATAATTGTATTCCTTAAAAAACGTGCTCTTGTGGTGGTGTTTATGATAATATTACTTTTTTGAGCTATATAAGTATTTCGAGTTGAAAGGATTAATATTTTTGGTATTTTTAATTAAAATAAATAAAAATAATTATCACACAGCGTCTACAGAAGTATCTTAAGTGAAAAATAACAATAATCTGTTTTGTAGAAGACTCAAAGAGATGAAAATGTTGCCTAGAAAGTGTAAATATGCACTTTCTACTTTACTTTACTTTTTTTTTCTTTATTTGCACTGTACGTGATACTTGTAAGTACACTGTAGTTTATAAACTTTAGGAACTGTAAAGGGACGAGAATACATTGATATTCACCGTCACCATATTGGTCTACATATACCACGACTGAAAGCCTCTAGATATATGAACAACTGGAGGTATACAAACTAAAAATAAGAGATATAAAATTTTATTTAAATGCTTTGTGAAACTAACGAAGCTTACTTAACTGCCTTCTTCGGAATTTAAGCACACCAGTCCAGGTAGTTCGCATTCATTGCAAAAGATTTCTAGAAAGTAATAAATTTTTAGTAAGAAAAAATATGTTTGTTATATAAATAAATACAAATAATATATTCTTTTTCAAGTATTTATATATTTATTATTATTGGTTGATATCGCTATGTGAAATGGAATATAAACTTCACAACAAATAAGAATTTAGCGAGAGCCAAAAGACCACGTTCATGATTATTATTTGTGTGTACTTAGTCCCCTGGGTTTAGTGAGAAAATGAACTCATAGACATGAAAAAAGTATTTAAGTTATCTTTTAAACTTTTTTATAATATGATATAATAGTAAAAGTTAATATATCAAGGGGTGAAAGGCTACTCATATTTGGTTTAACACGTTCCCGCCGGCGCATTTTTTCATTTGATGCACCACCCGGCGGCGCGTAAATCTATGTCGCGTGTTCAGGCTTGCACGCGCTTCTTGTTCCTTCAGTAGTACATTGAGTGCTTACTTTGCAAATTGTGTAACTCGTGTTGTTTTTATATCCTGATCAGAGATCTATGCCGGTAAAAATAAACATTTTCTTCAATCACACGAGGGGTCGGCAAGAGAGTTCCGTAAACGCTGCAAGGAATGCTACAAAAAATTGTCCAAAACGAAGGGCAGAGATTATGCCACTGCCAAAACAACAAGAGTAAAGACATTTTGTGGTCGCTGCGAGGGTCAGCCAGCACTTTGCTTGAAATGTTTCAACAAATTACACAAAAAATAATAAATCAATAAGTTACAAATAAAATATTATTGAATTATTTTGTTAATTTTATCGATTTTAAGTTACATTTATAACATTATAGGTTATTGAGCAAAAGTTATATTTATAATACGTTATTAAATATAACTTTTATTCAAAATAAACGTTTTTATATATGTACGTTAAATTATCAGTGTCTAATAGCACAATCGAATGCGAAACACCGGTATTACACGACGCTTGATGAGGCGGTCTAGCGCGAGCCACCAGTGGTACACGCCGCTCGATGGCACAATCAAGCGCGAGCCACCGGTGGTACACGCCGGCGTGAACGTGTTAAGCGACATTTTTGGTGATATAATAATATATGTATATATTTTCGGAATCAGCGTTTTTTACCGATTCCAAATATATATATATATATAGTAATATATATTTGGATAATATACATATAGTATAAATATAAATAGCCTGTCACCCCTCGATATATTTATGTATAAATATATTTGTTTCGATTTGTTAACAAATAAAAATCTGACGTAAGGATTTTTTAAATATTGATCAACCGTTTTCCTGGGTACAAAAGCAAACTTTTTCAGGATATAAATCTACTTTTAGTCTAACTATCGATAAATCTATGGAAATTTCATACACCTTTATCAAAGTCAAAATTGGTGTTGACCTGTGTAATCAATGATCGCTACTTAAATCACTACATCTGATATAAATCCGTAAAACATGAGTTTAGAAAATTTGGGTCAGTTTGGATTTTGAATTTCGCAAAGCCTTTAATCCGATTCCGGCAAAACATGATTCTAGGGGGTCATTAAAATCACCACAAAGCATTACGTCATCACTACTGTATTCGAGTATTCGTAAATAATACTGTTTGTATTAATTACTATTTCAGGCATTTTTTATCCTGACTCGACACAGTGACTATATCTAACCTGATGGTAAGCATGGTGCAGTCTGAAAAACGACCACGACTACCGACAATTAAGGAAAACCCATCGATAGTCACAGCGATCCGTTGGCATGCAGGCAACTGCCCTGACACATTAGTCCCACCGACTGGACCATTAACGATTAGTTGGCTCTGAATGACCCTTAATAGTTTGTCTTTTGGGTAACTTTCACTGATGAATTTTTATTATCATCATAGGGTGGGAATCTTCATAATAATATTTGGATTTCAATTGCCTAAATTTCTTGGGAACCCCTACTAGGCTCTTCAAAACAGGATATCTTAATATGGTCCAATTGTTAATGTAATTTAGCCACTTCCTCTTCTCTGACTGGACTGCCCAGAAAATTGCCTTCGAGATCCTTTATCGGTCACGGAAAATAAAAATACGACTCAAAATACGACAGCCCCGTGAATCTATGCTATTCCGATAAACTTACATCAAACGATTTTTAGTCTATTTTACGAGCAGATGTAATGAGTTTGAAGAAAAATCGTTTGTACTTGCAACTAGAGAAAGTAGATCGCGTGGTTAATAGCATTTTGATGTAAAATGAACATTACCTTGATCAGTCTTGCATTCTACGCTCTTTTATAACAATTATCCTCATACCTAGGGTCAGAGACAACAAAACTTTGCCTTTAGAAAACTGTTACCTGTATCGATGAAAATGGCGGTTAATTTAACGACTTTAAGAAAATTGTAATCGTTAAAAATATTTTTTGTAATGTAACTACCAATGTTATCGAATTCTTTATTTGTGGGCTATGAACAGTATCATTGTATATATTATAAATATACTCAGGTACAATTGGTACAATGATAAAATCCTGACCGATTGATTTCGGCCTTGGCGACGTTTCCAAATCACATCCAGTAGGCGTGAGCTGAAGTCTAATTTGACGAGAGCGAGTTTGCTGTTGAATAAATTCGGAAACAGTCAATTGTGCTGGATATATTTGGTGCGAGAACGTTAGCGCTTGCACAAACGCACCCTCTCGTCCAAACCCCTCTTAAGCTTATGGGACGGGGAACCGACACAACTAGAGAGAGGCAGGATACAGTGTTTGAGAACTGATAACTGGCCCTTTATATAGGATAGACTTTTCACGTAGACTAGGCAGGCTACCATTAGCATGACAGATAATGAATAAGTAGGCAGACATTGTACTAAGCATACATGTACACTAGTTATAAATACTAGTTACAGACAACCACACCGTTTCTACTATATAAAGACATTGACTAAAATTATAATTATAAATATATGATATAAAAAATAAATAATTTCCTATACTTGTTGTTTAAGACACTACAATTTTTTAGCCATATAAATATTTAGAAAAAAATGTGAAAAAAGAAAAAAAAAACAGAATTTAACTTTATTGAGTAGGTTCTGTCTCCCTTTAGAGATATTGAAGTATCTATCATAGTTTCAAGGAAAAACCATTCGGAATCTAGGAATTGGTTTTGACATAAATGCGAGACTACTGAATATTAAAAAAAAATACGACAGGCTCTAAAGGACTTTTATCCCGAGCCATAAAACTTAATATTAACAACAACTAAATGTCTAAAGAGATGCCAGGATTGGCGGCAAAGCTTCTATCAAGCCGGAGGGGTTGCATCTCTTCAGCACTCTCGCTGAATAATTGTTGTTTTCTTGTTGTTCCGGTCGGCTGGGTGTATAGTTGTTCTCTGAGCTTGTGTTGTGGGCTTGGGCAGCAACGGAATGCTCGGCTGACCGTATGCGATGGGGAATCAATGGTTCTTTGTGAGACGCTAGCGGAGTGATTCGTCCCTTGTTTTGCTGAGTTTTTCCGCCAATCTACATAGTCTTCATCGCCGTTTATATTATGTGTGTATAGAAATGTTGCAACAAACAAAAAATTACGATGGATTATGGCGGGCATGGCGATAAGACTTAACAGAAATTTAATAAGACATGAAAAGAAAGGACCTCAGACATGGCTGTATGGCGTAAATCCCTTTGCCTTCCCCTCAAAGTGGAAAATATAAGCCAAAAAAAAACAAACACCAGTGCAGATTTCATAATCAAATCCAGTGCATCCCTTTCATTATTCTTATTTAACTGAAGTTGAAGTTTCATAATACGTTTTAGTTCCTCTGAGAAAACATTAAATATGAGACATAAAATGTATGTAACTTCTACGATATGAGAATTCTATTGCAATCCGGTTACCTATTGAAATAGTGGGTAGAAACCCCTTATAAGAACACAGTCACGGATGTAATTACAGCGCATCTATGACGTACGTCGTAGAGCATATTCGTTTATTGTGACTGATTTGATAGACGTAAACAATGTCCTCATTTTAGACGCACGCCCCTTGCATAGCTCAAATATTGCAGCTCCTTCACTTGTTATAAAGATCTATGAAAGATCATGTATGAGTATACTTGAAAAACAGAAAAATAAGTTACCGATATCAATATCGATTGTTTTTTTAAGGGCTTTTGCCATTTTGGCATATCAGCCCAATTGTGCCCATTATGGTTAAGCGCATCTTAATTCTGAGAGAGTTGCTGATAAGTCAGCGCTACCATATCCACCAACAATTTCATAGCATTCTCACTCGGATCACATATAATACCGTGAAAGGCACTTACATCAAATAAACTGACCCTACATTGGCTCATTAGTGTCTCTCTCGCACTTTTATTTCGGTGACACTTCATTTGAATAACTGACGCGTTTTCACGGTAGCATGCGAAAGCTGGGGCTAGTATTTGAATACTTGTGGTGGTAAGTTTTTTTTTTTTACACTGGCTCGACATAGTAACTACAGAGTACCAGATGGAAAGTACAGTGTAGTCCAAAAACGAAAGCAACTATCAATGGATTACATCGTCATGTCGGCCCACACATACCACGACTGAAGGTCTCTAGGTATATGAGCTACTGGATATGCACAAGCTGACCCCGAAACGCGACAAGCAGAAACTGGTCACTATGTCGGGCTTTACACCCATGTACTGTGGTCACGATCAAGACGGGCACCGACGTCCTACCACCTCACTGCTGCTCGTTTAGCACCACCCAGGAGTCACGTGTAGGGAAACTAGGGTAAAGCCTACGTACGCGAGCAGCTTCGACTCACAAAACTCCTGGTTATTGTCCGAACTGAGTTGTGACCACAGAACATAAATGCATGGTCATAGTGACTTTTTTCGGCCTATCGCGTTTTGAATGCAGATTATATTTCTCTAGTTGTTCATATACCTAAAGACCTTCAGTTGCAGTGTATGAAGATCGGCGTAACAACAGCGACTGTCAGTGGTTTCTCAGCTCTAGGTAGTCATTGCCGTTCTTGGAGTTCAGTTTTCCATCCAGAACGCTTTATTCGCTTTGTCTAGCCAGTATAAAAAACAATATTATAATAAAAAATGTCTTTCTGGTTATTGAAAATTAAACATAAATTCTTTAGCGGGTGGAAAGGGTCTTTGAACAATGAGTCAATCGGTTTTTGTCGGGTGAGATAGTGATATTAGCCTGTGAGATAGGTATTGGAAGGGTAGGCTCTTTACTCCTACCCCTCCCAGAGAGGCAGGCTCAACAAGGCATTTCGCTCTCCGGGCGTCTGGATGAATATGGTTTCCCAGGTTCGGGTGGAGCGATTAGAGGGACACCCCGGGGGTTTGTAGTCAGTCGGAGTCTGACACACCGGGGTCACTGCCTTCACAGCGGCCCTGATGGTCCTATACAGGAGTTTCCCCCGAGAAACCAAAAAAAAAGATAGTGATATTATCGGTTACATCCTGGCTTTCTATCAGATGAGATTGATTTATTGAAAAGCACAACAACAATAAATATTACTATATCACCAAAAAATGTCGCTTAAACCAAATAGCCTGTCACCCCTCGATATATAAAATATAATCTTAAGTAATGTACTTAACAAAAATAATAACAATATATCGTCACACTGTATCCCTTTCGGAGTGCGCAGAGTTATATTAGTAGCTGTATCCAGCCGGGTACCAGACTTGAGGGAATCTACTGCCCGGGTGAGAGGGACGCGGTGCACAGTGTTCGTGCGGAGGGGCTGGCTCTTTACACTCACCCCTCCCAGAAAGGAAGCCTGAATAAGCTATTCGCTCCCCGGGCGACTAGACGAATTTGGTTTTCCAAGCCCCGGGGGTGTGATTAGAAGGCCCGACGGTTTTAAGTCAGTAGGAGTCTGACACACCGGGGTCTGTGCCCTCACAGCGGCCCTATGTAGGATTTTCCCCAAGGCTACCAAAAAAAAAGACAATCACATAGAGATGTCGCACGATAACGGCGTTCGGTGCGCAAGCGATCCGTATAATATCTACAGCGTCCGCGGGAGTTGGTGCCGACCAATGCTTTCGGCCGAGAAAGCATTTTACAAGAAATGAAAATTAAATTAATTGAACGAGCTGTTTTTTCTTTTCTCTATCAAACACCGATGACGGCGACTCTGATAATGAACTTTTCTATCATAAACAGATGGTGAAAACGAACACAAGGTTAGTAGAAACATCCTTTTTTTTAAGTCTAAAGTAGAATATTTTTACTTATCTACATCAATATTTTAAAGATAAAAAAACAAAGTCATATTATAAAGTTATATATGTCGGCTTATTTATAAGTAATTATTTGACGTGCTCTGCGAAAACTATTGCGACAAAAATATTTAACGCCTGACGTAAAAAAGGGGTGTCATAAGTTTAGAGACAAAGAGATAGAGTCGATAGAGTTCAGAGCGAAAACAGCTGCTAAAAAATTGGGTATCCTTTTTGAGGTCAGACGATTCTTCTCACCTTCGCAACTTCTTAACCTGTCCGTCGGAAGTATTCGGATTCCCAGGCTCGGCGAAGGCGAAGAGAGGGCATTGCTGGCACCCCGGTGGTTTTAGTCGGGGCAGGTCCGACACACCGGGGGAAGTGGCCCTCACCACTTCCCCTGACGGTCCGTAGGGATTTCCACCGGGATAACAAAAAAAAAAACTTCTTAACCTGTATCAGGCACAGGTGCGGTCGGGTGTCGAGTACTGTTGTCATCTTTGGGACGGATCCGCTAAATATCAGTTGGCGGCTTTGGACTCGATTGATCGCAGAGCTCGTAGACTTATTGGCGACGACTCTTTGACAAAAATTAGAATGCATAGCATTGAGCATCGACGTAGAGTTGCCTGCCTCTCGGTCTTTTACCGGTTGCACAGTGGAGAGTGTTCTCAGAAACTTCATTCTTTGATTCCACCAGCCCCGTTCCACCACAAAACCACTAGACATCGTGTCGGATATCATCCGTATGTGGTGGATGTTCCTTATATTCGCACGAAAAGATTCGCTTCTACATTTATCATGCGAACGGCTAAGGAGTGGAATATCCTTCCAGCGGCCATATTTCCGCTATCTAATGACCTGGGAGTCTTTAAGAGAAGAGTGAATAGGCATTTGCTAGGCGATCGCGTTTCATCATCGAACTCATCTTCACTTTCCACCAGGTGTGATTGAGGTCAAGCGTTCGTCTATAAATTATAAAAAAAAAGCTCGTGTACCAGTGACTGGCTCTTTTTATTTGTATTTCTGTCTGTGGCATCGTAGCTCCTAAATGAACGAACCGATTTTAATTTAGTTCTTTTTGTTTGAAAGGTGGCTTAATCTAGAGAATTCTTAGCTATAATTGAAGTAAATTTGATTAGTGGCTTGAAGATCATCAGCTCTTTCCTAGCCTTTGAAGGAATATAAACAACTTCTACTTGTCTAATCGTTTCAAAAAGTATAAACTTAAGACTTCAATGATGTACAATAACAGATAACCTTGACCTGATGCTGCTGCATCATCTGCAATCAGCAGGGTGTTCAACTCCTCACTAAATTATAGCAAAAGTATCGTATTTGAGCTCTGGATCGCGACCACAGTACATGGGTGTAAAGCCCGTCATAGTGACAAGTTTCGGCTTGTCGCGTTTCGGGATCAGCTTGTGTATATCCAGTAGCTCATATACCTAGAGACCTTCAGTCGTGGTATATATGGGCCGACATAACGATGTAGACTATCAATGGATTTTCATCTTTTGATAGCCACTTTCGTTTTTGGACTACACTGTACTTACCATCAGGTACTCTGTAGTCACTATGTCGAGCCAGTGTAAAAAAAAAGAAGAAAGATACTAGAGGCAGGTGGATTGAATAATCGGTGTCTACGGGCAGAATAGACTAGTTCCTTCCTCTTTAACATTCTAAGGTGTTGTAAGAGCCGGCTACAATATGCTAAATCATACGCAGATTGCTGGCATCGAAGCTGCTGCACGTACCGACTCTGCACATTGTACACACACGTCCTCCACCCACACCCACATTGGACAAGCGTTCTTGGTTAAATGTCTAAACCAGTTCGAATAAATTTCACAAATATAGTCGAAAAAGGAAAGAGAAACCTTGTTCTTGTAGTGGGACGGAACTTGCTTAATATGTGTTAGTTTAAGACGTTTTGTAATAAGCTGTAATTTTTATTCAATAAAATAAAACAACATAAAAATTGAATGTTTATTGATCATAATAAGAAGCCCCTTCTAATGAGAAGAATATAAAGAATAAAGGATTTGTAATATAATAATTAATGTTCTATTAATAGAGTTCTAAAATAAACACGTAAAGGAGTATGCCATTTCGTTCTTCTAATCTCTAAATTTACAAGAAACATTCCACAATAGTGCTCCCACGCAACTTCATAAAGAAGTTATAATTTACGTTGCAAGTAAAACACAAACGTTTCAACAAGTTTCAAGAAAATCTCTTTACAAATGGACTTGCGTAACTTTTCAATTGTGCCCCCTCGGTAGATTTAATAACAGTACCCTCTCCTTCTTGCTTATGGCGTGCGATGTTAGAGTGAAAGCGACGCACAGTGGAAAGATTATGTCGTGTCTTGGGAATACATTGTAGAGTGATGTAGCAGTAAGGCATATTTTGATGATACGCTGATTTTTGCTCGAGACGTCATAAATAATTTCGGAGATAAACGCTATTAAACATAACATTCATGGACAATTACATACATCGACCTAGCCACAATCTAAGTTTTCGCTTGTACTATGGGTACTAGATAAAGAAGCATATAGGTACATGCAAATGTACATCCATGACTTGCGACAAAGTATTCTACTAATCACAGTGCAGTTTGCCACTGTCGGGACTGGAAACCGAGACTTTTGGTGCCGTAGGTACGGGCTGCTTCACTACAAAATACGCTATTAGGCAGTAGGTTGCATGTATATCAACAACAAATTTTTCATATACTGCAAAGCCTTGTTTTAGTGGACTTATTTAAAGTGGCCACTTTTTTTACATTGAAAGTAAGGGAGCCATATTAGTAAGGTAGTGGTATTTTCATGCGAACAGAAAAGGAGTGGTATATACTTTCAGCGACCATATTTTCACGATCTTATGACTCGGCAGTCTTTAAGAGAAGAATGAATGGACACTTGTTAGGCGGAAGTGGCCCATTGTCGGACATTAAATGTTAAGACGCTTGTAAACTCTAATTAATCAATTTGTAAGGAATTGATTATTAATTGACATATGTATGTAGTTCCAACTTGGTTCCTAGGCAACGGTCACAGGCGTTAGATCTGATAGGCTCTCGAAAGTCGGATGATACTAAAAAACACACGAGACTACTTTGTCATTGGTTCTGGAAAGTCACGTGACGTTAAAAGACCTGCCTGCGCATAGTAAAGAAATATCCGTTACCAAGCGTCAGTCCGGGCACATTACTGAGAGAGTAACACGCCCTACATATTGAAAAGCGTTTAAAAATTTATGGAGCAGTTCTAAAACAGGACGTTAAAATAGCTGTTTTTTGGACTTATTATACTGTGCATTTAGTATATGCTGTATAATATGCCATTTACCGAACTCAAACCTGAAACTCAAGATTCGCATGACAAATCGCCCGTAGGCTGGTTCAGTAATCTAGCCCGCGCTCGTGCGACTCGCCCGTTGTACTCTTTTCCTCCTGGATATTTATTATTGTCATTGTAATCCCCTTTAGTCTTTACTTTAAGGGTGGGTTACCGTCACTGAAAAATATTTGCACATTCCTATTCGTGGAGTTGGGTTTTATGTCTATAAAAAGGTTTAGAGGCTTTAGTAGCGACACAGGGATCAATCACAATATTTTTTTACCTGCATATATTATTATATTAAATTGATATATTGGATAATTAAGATATCATTTTTACATAAAATTTTCATATTAAAGTTTGTTAGTTAGAGTCGGGGCGCACGATGCGTTGCGACGCCACACCGTTGTTACGCATTAGAAATATCGCTCATTGTACTCTGTTATTACATATGTATCGAATAAAACTATACAGCTTCGGCATCGCAACGCATGCACCCCACTCCGCCTAATCTTCCGAAGCACAAGTATAGCATCACACCAACGCAACAACCCATCTTGTTCCACGGCATTGAGACGTAAGCGCCAAATGACGTCACTTGTATACGGAAGAGTAATTCAATCCTTTGCCTGTACTTTAACTTAGTAAAAAGACCTTTACAAGTCTGTTTGGCTTAGCTCAAGATATGAGCAATAAACACAAGTTTACTTTGAAACATATGAATTTAGTAGGTTTTATTTTACAGAGGTAAAGATTGTTAGACGTTGCGTACCTACGTTACGTAAAAGTATACGTTTTTCCTTTAAATTTAATTCCTGGCCTTGTTGATACAGTTGACACTAACGAAATCGCATTTGGAGTATTACGTATATTATCTAATGAGAAAATTAAATAAATGAAACATTTAGAAGGCCGTAACGACCACAATTGTTTGTATATTTATGTAATATATAACTTGGCGAAATATTTAAAAAATACTAGCATAATTTGAAGCCTAAAAGAGAAAAATTTTATATACTTATAATTCGAAAAAAGAACAAAATATTATAAAAGCTTGTACATGCGGAGTAACAAAAGCGGATCGCATTGGAAACACGGAAATACGCAGAACGGATGGTGAGAAAAATAGTCACTGACTCATGTACAAAGGCGGCATTCTTTACTGGTTTGGAGACAGAGAAACTAAATAATGAAAGAATGACAAAAAGGATATACTGTATGAATATGAATGGAAGGGAAAGCCGAGTTCGGCCGAGACTTACCTACACAGACCAAATAAAGAAAGTTCTGATGAAGGGTAAGGTCCGAAATTCACGGGATAGGTGAGAGTTTAGGAAGGGATTAATATATGTTAACGAAGCGAAAGAAATTTGCAAAAATAGAGAAAAGTGGTAATCCATTCTTTCTAACTACCCCAAAAACTCTATTGATGTGTGTGATGATATGAAATTGACGTTAGGCTTGCACATTACCTATTGTAGTTTTTAACTCATCACCATCATAGAATTAGGAAACATGAAGAAACCACACACACCGGCCAAAAGTCAACCAAAAAATATACTAGACACAATAATTAAGGGATAGTAAAAAAAGTACTAAATTTTTAGGTGGATTTTAAGAGACTGTTAATTTAAAAGAAGTAATCGTACAGAAACAAAAAATGTATCTTACAGTGTCTAGTTTTCAGATTATGACGTGAATATTGTTTCACATGTAAGGTTCTTGAGTAATTAAAAATACTAACTGATTTAAAAAAATCCAATATTTTTCTCATCTTGAAAATAGTCTATGGACTTATTTTTTTTTATTCAATAGTGACATCCTAAAATCGATTTGACCTAACTACCAGCTTTGTACAAATAAATGTTTTTTCTTTCTTTATCATATTGTTATTATTTTTATGTTGCTGTTTGTTTTCCTAAATAAAATAAACGTTTCTTTATTCCATTATCTCCACATTTACTGTATCAAAGCATAATCTATTCTAAACTAATCCTCTGAAGCACTTGACGCTTTATTCAAATGGAAAAACGGTTTAACCCGCCGAGCTATAAAGGATTAGCCACTCCAAACTGGAAACCTCATTATGTAAAATAAACATGTGAAAAATTGTGTTTTCTTAATAATTTGCATTATAATAAAACAATTTGTGCTCACATTTTTAATGGCTTCCGGTTACAATTGTTTCTCAAGCATACATTGAGGTTCTCTGATGAAACTCACCGTAAGTTCGAGTTTTGGGGCAGGAGACGTCTCCCACCCAGATCATGCTAGAAGAGCAGCCCTGGATCTTCCATCCGGGACCTCCACTCAGAGTTGCCATCAAGTTTTAGGAGCTGCAGACGAGCATATCGCCCGGTGTATCCATGTATAATAATAATATATTCAAAAAATGGGCCACCTTTTCATAAAAAAATAGACGAATATTTGCATAAACCTTCTTTTGGACGTTTAAAAGTTAACTGAAAAGTCTCATTAGATATCTTTATCGTCTTTAGTTACATAAGGACATATGTCGTTTTACGTGAATATTTTGCTTTCTATGCTCTAAATAGTATTTACATTTTACAAAGTTGTAGCGCTGTAAACCTTTTTATATTGTTTTAATCTATATAATTGTGAAACTAGTGTAAAAGTACTAGCTCACCAGAAAGTAGTTTTTGTCCAGCCTCGAAAAATTTCAAGACCCACGGCAGCCGCAATGTGTGGCACGCTATGGCGAATTGACTACAGGCCCCTCAGTTCCTGCCAATACGTAAAAGCAATCAATCACCTTAGGGTTTTTAGCCCACGCCAGTCCCTTTGGTAGTCCTCAGTGTCCCCTGCGGCTGGCACAAAATCGAGTGAAGGATCACCCCAGGAGGTTTTAGCCGGTGCAAGTCGCGGCGCACACCACTCCCCTGACGGTCCATTAAGAATTTCCTCTGGGTTACCAAAAAAAAGGGTATTTAGCCGGGTTAAATCCAGCACACCTCGACTGGCATCCCCGTTAGGGTCTACGACATACGGTAGGACGGTCCTATAGGGGTTTTCCCAAAGTAAAAAAGAGAGTTACAACATGGAGTTGTTCAAGATGGAAAAGAAATGTTTGTGCAGGCCGGCATAGTCGCTGCGAATATCGATCGGCTTTTTTTAACTGTTGATAGTATTCGTCTTTTTTGCATTGCACCGTGCTTACCTTCAGACGTGGTGTGGTCACTGTACTGAGCTAGCAGAAAAAAAACAATAATGATCCTTATATTACATCTACAACTAGCAGCAAATCTAAATATTTGATATTATTAAAATGTTAACATGGTGCCTTTACGCGTTTCTAAGAAAAAATATCTTAATAGACTATCGTTTCACTCAGACTTAGCTTTAAGTATCTTCTTAAGATTATCACTTTACCATTACGATACTCATAAGAGTCCCCTTGTGTTGCCATCAACCTACAAATTCGTTGGCTGTGCGCCTTATCCGCTGACCCTTTTCGCCCGGTGATGTTGTAATGGCCCTTCCAGGAAAAAAGCGTAATGTAAAAAAAATAAAGACAATTAAGTTATAGGGGTTCCTTTTTTTCTATTAAAGTATGAAACTCTGAAAAGATGTATTAATTACAGCTATCCCATCAGGGACTTGATAAATATAAGTGCAAAATGTAAACAGACTTCAAAACCTTCAATGGGTGTCAGCCAAAAATCAAGCTGGTCACTTAGCATTTGCTGAGCTGACTTCTCTTTGGCGCATCATCACAACACAGGGTATTTGTTTTTGTTGTTTTCTGTCTTTATTAACCTATTCTGCTGTATTGTATGTTATGTTGTGTGCCTAATAAATGTTTTATTATAATTATTATTTTTTATTATTAAGGTCGATAAAGAAACATTGTGGCTTGGCCAGTAGTAATCATACCGATTATTTAATGATTTGGTACAGGTCTTTTCTTTTATTATAGAGAAATATAACTTAATTTTCACCTTGTAATTATGAACCAGGTTAAAGATATCTACTTTCTGTAACCGCTGTACATTTTACAACTGTAATTACTGTTCACGAGCTGGGACAAAATCACCGACCGCAGCGTTCATACGCGACGTAAAAGACTTTTACACTCTACGATTTTTATCTTAATCCATATATTTATCATCAGTTGACTAGTTAAATAAGTTACTTTAGAATTATCATCTGAGGTATTAATTTTTGTCAACATTAAGAATCGTTGAGTTGCAAAAATATCTTTATATTAAAAAAAAACTTATACACGAATTAATCATATTTTTTTTCAGGCATTAAATAGTTTTCCATGCAAAAGTTTCTTGAAAAATATGAACCTAAGTGAAATATAGTTAAATCCCGCGGGAATCCAAATTCTTTTCAGGAAAATGAAGTGTCCGTCGGAATGACATATTGGACAACACTAAAAACATGGCCGTGCTAAACCGCTGCGTGCGATGAAAAATTTGTCAGGATACAGGAAGGAAAATAAGACAGGATAGATAATGAATAATTAATGGTGTGACAAATTAAGAAGTAGGTTAGTATTCAATATCTCGTTTTTTATTTCATACCTTTATATCAAATGTATTTACTGTATATATATATATATATATATATATATATATACAGTAAATACATTTGATATCATTTAGGCGGTACTACATTGAGTTACATTAAACTATTGTAACTCATCCAGAGGATGAATTGCGAATATAATACTTTAATAATCATTAAAATTTAACAATTTGTATCCCTGATACGCAAAATAATTACACATATAAATTTAAAAGTTCTCAAATAGGCCATAAAGGGGTTTTATTTGTTAAAAAAACTATGGCCATAAATTATAAAAATGTCGTGAGATGTAAAAGTCTCTTCAACAATTTAATTTAGCCAACAAAAGAGCCTGTCACCGGAACTAAATACTCCAGACTGCGACGGAGCTTGCTAGTGACAGCGTAGTTATTTTTAAAATTAATATTGTAATGGCTTAAATTTTTAAGCGACATTTTTGTAAAATGATCAAGACGTTTGCCCATTTTTATAATTTACCCCATTTTACTATTTACATCTCATAATCATCCTCAACATAGCCAATTAATAATAATAATGCTCTTTCATATGGTCTTGTGGACAATGAGGTACCGTACTATCAGTATGTACCTCAGCCAATTCTTGAAAATGATCGTGCAATGCTGTACTGGGATCGATCTATTATCACTAACAGGACTATTTTTGCTAATAGATCTGACATTGTGGTAGTAGATCGATCGGCGCACCGGGCAATACTCGTTCATATCACCATACAACATGATGAGAATCTCGTAAAAGCTGAGAAAGAAAAATAATCAAAATATTTAGACCTCGCACACGTGATTACCAGCATGTGGGATGTAGATTCTAAGATTATTGTTCCGATAATCGTATCGACCATTGGGCTGATCGCAAAGAGCATCGATTACCACCTTAAGAGGCGCTCGCTTGGTTGTTGGATCAAGGGCCGGATACAGAAGGCAGTTCTACTCGATACGGCACGCATTGTTAGGAGGTTCCTCACTCTGAGCTCCTAACTATCGGTGGCTTGGGCTTTAGGCTTCGCCCTGTATGTCTACATGTTTTTATATTTTAAAATTTATGTTATTTATATGTATTTATTTTAAAATGTAATAATATTGTATTTATAATGAATAAAGAAGCAAGTAGAGTCTAGAGACACATTAGTGGTTGAGAGTTACATTATATGTCGTGGTCAACGTGACAAGTATTGAAGCTGATCGCCGTTCTCAGTGAACTTACGCATGTCGTTTCTATCAAATGCCATGCTTCTTCCTTACTATGCTATCCTTCACCAATGAGAATATCTATTATATAAAAATAAGTCCGGTTTTCCTTCCTGACGCTATAACTCCAGAACGGACGAACCGATTTCCACGGTTTTGCATTCGTTGGAAAAGTCTCGGGCTCCGTGAGGCTTATAGCAAACTAGCTATGTCCGTGACTTCGTCCGCTTGGAATAGTTATTTTGGGCATTTTAGTTAGTTATTTATTTTATAATACAAAACGCCATACAAAACGCCATACAAAACGCCAATTTCATATGTAAGGACCTAATATTACTTACTAGCTGATCCGGCAAACGTTGTTTTACTATATAAGTTATTGTAATATCTTCTAAGATGTTCATTGAAATTAAGTGATGTCAAAGACAATTTTGTTCACAATTATATACTCTTAATCAACAACACATTTATTTGGATAAAGATTAATATTATTACGTTGATACAACGCTTAACAAATAATGCATGAATTTCGACCAAATTTGTTTACCATAAAAACGGTTCTAGTGACTTAATCTTAAAAAATAGACATATACTGTCGCGTACATTTTTGAGATCATTTCAAGAGGAATAATTCTTTCATGCATATATGTTTGGTATCTTGAACCGTTTTGGCAGCGCACGCAATGGAAGCCCTCAAGGATGAATAATTTTCCCCGTTTTTTTACATTTTCCATTATTTCTTCGCTCCTAATAATTGCATCGTGATGTTATATAGCCTTCCTCGATAAATGGTCTATTCAACACAAAAAGAATTTTTCAATTCGAACCAGTAGTTCCAGAGATTAGCGCGTTCAAACAAACAAAGAAACAAACAAACAAACTCTTCAGCTTTATAATATTAGTATAGATAAAATTCAGGAAAAATTTCAACAGAAAAGCAGGAAAACGGGTAAAATCATTTTTCACATACAGCGTCATCTCTGATACATAGCATGTACTCCAAACCAATATGGTTTTGCAGGGTGGTGGAGCAGATCGCACCAGTATTTTAAGTAGATAGCGTCGATGCGTTATACATTGTTTGACAGCTACTCATTGTACTCTGCTCAGTTAATTTCATGTGATATTTATTATGCGTACGTTCTTTCAGACGCTAACTAAAAACCAAAACGAAGCCATGTGGTGGCGAAACGGACTTCGCCAGGTTTGGTAGTGCTGTCTAAATTTGTCACGATCGCATTACTAATATACGTCAGAAAATGATATTATTCATAAACATCAAAAAGTTATTGGCATATAGATATAACTTAAAGAATTGAATTCACATGCGATCTGAGCTCGGATCACTTTCAAAAGTCGGTGTAATGACTGATTAAACGATTAAAATGAGGTAACGGACTGTTGTGCTTCGAGATCAGTTTGTCTATATCCAGTTGTTCATAAGCCTAGAGACCTTCCGTTGTAGTATATGTGAGCGGACATGGCGACAGCGGCTGTCAATTGATTTTCAATCCTTGACAGTCGTTGCCGTTCATAGACTACAGTATACCTACCATGAGGTGCAATGTAGTCAATTTATCAATCAAGTATGAAAAAAAAGCCTTTTCTCATAGTATATTACGCCGGCAGGACAGCCTTCTGTAGAGCATTGAGGGATAAACCTACAAACATGAGCACCGCAAATCCCGTTTCGTAAAATCCGTGCAAGAAAAGCGTTAAATGTTAAACGAGATTAAATTCCAAGTCGAGGCGTCGGAAGAAGCTTTTAAAATACATATTAGGGTATTATACAGGCGCATATTAGCGCTTTAGCGTCGAGCGCTTCCTATGTAGATCGCGATAGTGTTACCAGATCTAGAACGGCAAATATCAGGATAGTTTGTCCATTCAAATTGTAATTTTAAGGATAATAATACATCGTCACACTATAGCTTTTACGGGGTGAGCAGAGAAACATTAGTGGCTGTATCCAGTATTGCCGATCTTTCAAATAGTATGTTGCTTTGAAAGAGATCATTGATATAATTATTTGCTTTTTTAATTTCAAAATAAGGGCCTCTACAGCGCGATTATGTCTCAAACACAGTAATAACAAACTTATGCTGAAAATCTCACTAGCCAACAAAAGAAACAAACTACAAGATCAATCAAATACCAAAGAACACCTGAACTCTCCGTGAAATCCTTGACAGTGGGTATCTCTAGTCATAGACCTTAAAGTTGCTAACAAAAGCTCTAACCGCTGAAGTTTCCCAGCACTGGGATTTGAGGGAAAATTGCTCCGTTATTAATATGACATTTACTTGCTTGTAATACTAGAGTTTTGTCTGTTTATAAAGTTGTTATTTTGATATTGTTTAATATATATAATGCAGAATCTACTAAGCTTGCTTGAGTGTAGGGATAAAAATAATGTGAAATAACTGATAATTTAATAAATCACACGATAAATGAAAATCACACGGATTAAGACCGAGATAGCACTCTGACAACACTACTCGTAAGAAAGAGATAAAGCTAATAGCAGACATGCCGACTGCTATAATTAGACCTATATGATGGTTTAGGGATGGCGATCTAATATTGATTAGTCGAATTATCGATATTTCGAATGGTAAAATTTATATTTTTAAATCGGTATGTAGTACTGAATCGATTCTGTGAATCAATGCTTCAACTTAGAAATATTATATTTTTCGATTCGATTTTGAATTTTTTGTTTTGATAAAACCCATCAAACAATTCAGTTAGTTTAATGTACTCAAACAAATGGACATAAATATCTGATTTCTACTTATTGTCTTCTTTTGTATCCGATATTTTGGTCTGGGTGTAAAAATTGTGAAAATTGTTGAATCGTTGTTTTGTATAAAATGCATTTATATAGTAAATACAAATCGCAGTAGACAAGCGTGGCGGATTTAATGTCCAAATTCCCCATGGATAATAAAAATATAGTGAAAAAGGGAAGGAAGGCCTTTTTTACCTTACAGTGGGACGAAACTAGCTAATGATAATATACAAACTAAAAAAAAAAAATTTTTGAGAAATCAATCTTTAGTCCTCGTTTTTTTTTTGGTGGGGAGGGGGTATTAATTTATCATATCACGATTTAAATATATTTAAAATTAATTTTTGTTCTTGAGAACTGCCATTCTACTAAGGATACAAAACCTATCAAAGGAACTCACCATTATCAGTTGCGTTTCGAGATTAGTTAATTTAAGCCTATTATCCAAAAACTTTTTCAGAGTCTGTACCTGAAACCACCACGTTTTCAGTCAATCTGTCTGTCAATGATTTTTCTCCAGAATGCGTGGAAACTTTAAGTTAATTTTAATATGCAAATTTCAGATCTGTAGTACTTTGTATCTCTGAAAAAATCGAATTTTAAGACGGTGCAGTCAAATAATCCGAACGTATTTGTCGCAACATTAACGTTTCTGCAAAGGAACTTAAATCTACAGCTTACTTTTCATTGACCTATAAATATAAAATTTATACTGGAGCAGTGTTTTATAGTATATGTAAGTATAAAGACAAAAACCCAAAATTAAAAATTTCTATTCGTATCACAAACAAATAAAACAACTACAAATTTGTATGAAATCCTCGATGCATGAGTCCGAGTAGCACTTGGCCGTTCATTTTTCATTATCTTATTTACTACTGATATAAATGGAAAACAAAATTCCATAATAACCAAGCTATACATGGGCCAGAAAAGTTTATAGAACGGCTCGAACGGCGTACAATTATAATATAGCGTAATATAGTCAAGAGAAAACTCAAAGCAACTTTGTTACACCGGTTACAACTAGTTAGAACTAGTTACGTCCAGTTATATCAGTTTGCACGACGTTAATTTAATTGCCCTACCCTGTTACCCAATCTCAACGAGCTTACTAGGGTTTCTAGATAGGACGTGGGTATAAACAAAGGAGCTATTTTTAGAATATACAGTATGTGCTTTTTGTTATGTCCTTTTTATGTTAACCCGGGAAAATCCTAATGGACCGTCAAGGCGCCATGAAGGCGGTGTCCCGTGTGTTGTTACCGAATAAAATCCCCGGAGTGTTCCTTCTCCGGTCTGCCGGGGTCAAAGGGACGGCTGGACCATCTTCCTCGGCACCTGGCGACGTCTGGCCTTCAACAAGCCATGTCTATTGTGCGGAGTAAAGACGCCGCTCCCAGCTCACTCCTAACATAACTGCGGTGTAAAATGCGACACCCCATGGGCTCCGTGAATTTTCACTAAAGACGTGTGCTGGAACACATCGCATACCGCTCACGCCTGGATATTGAACGACACACTCCCTCAAGTGCGCAGCATGACGTATAGTCCGGTTAGGGAAAAGGGCTTCTAGCGAAAGCCCTCCTCTGTCGTCCTGTCCTAGCAAAATGGCTGATAGGGTTGTCAGTGTTAGCAGTAGCCTCCCGAGCCCTTTCCGCCGCCTCCTTCACCTTCATAACATCCTCGCAAAACTGTACTTATGTGCTAGTACTTATAGAGTTTAAACATTTTATAAATTTCATCTTAAATTTACAACCGCTACTAAACACCATTTTTCATGAAATCAGTTATTGTTTCAAATATATCTTAATCGTAATGTATCTACACTTTCTTGAAAACGTCACCTAAAATGCAGTTTAAATACCATACGATAGTAGGCTGTATTAAAAAACAGTATGTTTTAAGGTTCAATAAATCAAAAGGAACCCTTGTAGAACTATTACGTTGTCCGTCTTTTTTCAGAACCGCGTGGAAGTATCAAATTAAAATTAATATCCAATATACATTACATTAAAAAAAAATTGTTTGTACGGAGCACTCTGTACGTGAATCCGATTCGTACTTGGCAGGTTTTTTTAACTATTTCTTATGTAATATTTCCTAATTTCATTTAGTTAAGATTTTGCTTTAAAAGTGCGAAGAATTGAGAAATGTGTTCATTACTTATGAGCACAACTGTACGTGTACTTTCCCTATGTAACCTCGGTCGCTGAAATTGTTCGCTTATACAAATGTGATTTATTCAATATTTTGCCTGGATATAAGATACAGTTCCCAAACAAACATGTGGATGAAAACAAATTCAGATATTGCTTATTTTGTAGCTACATTTCTATTTGTTTATATAGCTATAATTTCATTCGGTTGTTTTGACTTGACAACGGAACATACAAACTTGTATAGGAGCATGGGGAGGCCGACATCATTAATTAAAAGTTTCTGTTTTCACAATTCACTTGATCCACATTCAATTTCCTTTAATAATTTGATTGACTATCGAATTCCATTGTTAGCCTATTAAATAGTATAATTTAACAATTGTATCATAAAAAGTGAACACTGTAAACGATTATTTTGCAACACGTGTACCGTGCCGTTGCCGACCATATGATATCTTTTTTTTTGGCAAGACAAATGCTGATGGCCGGTCCAGGCCTTTACAACTCATCCGGGCTTAAGCAGCGAACATAAAAGGTGCTTAGCAAGCGGATTTATAGGCGGCAACGCAAAGACACCCCTGTGGGTAAGGACCTCGACTTGGGCGGCCAGCCAAGGAAAGAACTTACGGGTGATCTACTAGTGTTTCGAAATCGACTACCTTGAGAAGAAACAACGAAAAAGAACTCAAAACTGCGTCAGAGTTTTCTAGAGCAGTGCGTGTGACCTTTGTATAGTAGAGTTTTAATGGTGAGGTTTTGCTCGTTGGTGGGTGTTGTTCACAATAATGAACCATAGAGCCGTCACATACATACATACATACTTTTTAATTTATAATATTAATGAGGATAGTACAGACTTTATTAATAAATAAATATTGTGTCTATAACATTAATTTATTGTGCTTATGTGTCCTTACGGCTACTCTTGGCCACTTCTGATAAAAATAAAAATAGTCGCTTCATCCTAATTTGTGTTGTCACATCAAACAATGCATTAAACAAAGACCTATTAGTGTTGGACGGAATGTCGATTTCTGGCCGAAGCCGAAGGTTGCTCGGCTACCGCCATGACATTCAGCCTAATCTGAAAATTTAAAACCCGACGGAATTCAATTCAAAATTAGTTAAAAAAGCAAAATATGAACTTAAATTTTAAAACTCCCCACTCGACTCTCTTTCTATTTAATGCCAATTTCGTAGAACTAGCAGACTAGTAGAAATTATTTACATCCATTACAACTAAAAAAAGCTAATGATTTTCAAATAGTTAATCAGATCTTTTTAATAAAGCTATGAAAAATCGATATTAAATCACCTTTAGAACAAAAAATATTAAATTAAAATCAGTTCATCCGCTTAGGAACTACGATGCTACAGACACAAAATACAGACCCACATAACCAGTGATACACGTGTATAATAACCCTTCTTTTTGCGTCGAAAGTTAATAAAAAAATATTTATTAGTAAGCTTGGACACCTGCATTGAACAAGCGTGGTGGGTTAAGTGTCTAAACCCTTGTCCATGGATTCCACAAATAAAGTAGAAAAAGGTAAAAAAGGCCTTTGTCCTGCAGTGAGATGAAACGAATTAATAATATAATTAGTGCACTGTCATACTCGTAGTCTATTAACACATACAGAAATATATAAAAACATAAACAAGATACATTACAAATGCAACTACATTTATAAGTATAGACTACTTGCTCATTTTAAACATTTATGTTGACTATAAATAAAAAATTTCAAGAGTTCTCTCGCCCGGTTTAGTTGTGAAGGCCTTTACCGGTAGTAAAAGCGTCGACATTCGAAAAAAAAACTCAAAAGTTAATTAAAGATACCTAACCGCTACTTGTAAACGATAAAAACATTTCTAAATAATGTGAATAACAATATTTTGTTACACAATTAGAACTTTTTAAGAACTATATTCAATAAAATAAAAAATGATTTATTCGAAAAACAACTACAAAGCAGCAAATTAAAGTCAGCTGACACCCAAACTAGAACCACCTGTATCTTGGGTGTCAGCGGATTTCACACAATTTGTTACATCCAGTTTATATCCGCTGCGTAGCTCCAATCTTAACTCCAAAAAATACAAGAATATTACATACAATATACAATCAAACTGTACAATAAATTCACAATAACATTAAACCTTAAGTACATTTATTTCCGCAACAGATCTGTAGCGACAATATTATGCAGTCGCACCAACGCCTATTCAATAGTCTCAGACCCGAGCGGGCGACGCGGGGGTACCTCGCAAACGATTGCGTCGCTCGGTGCGCTGCAGTAGTGCTACCGAGACATTCATGCGGACGCTAACCTCTAACGTATTTAATCAATCCGTCTCATATACTATTGTGTACAAACGTGTAAATAAGTTCGTGATTATTAAAATAAGTGACAATTATTATTGGTGGTGTGTTAATTCATTTGTGCTCACCCACATCACCCATAAAACTGGTGACCATCGACATTGAACAATACGAAATCCGGATTGAACTGATTTTGAGGTGCGGTCCAACTGCAAAATAAAAACGATCGTTTTTTTTTCTTCTTACGAGTTGAATAAAGATGACTGAAAACATCATGCAAGACACCAAAGAAGATGAAATCAACAGAGTAAGTGTCAAAATACCTCCTTTTTGGCCAGAGGAGCCCGATATGTGGTTTGCCTTGTTGGAAGGACAATTTGCCCTGTCTCGGATTACTCAAGACGAGACCAAATTCTACCACGTCACAACTAATTTAGAGACGGCTTACGCACGGGAGGTTAAAGATGTGATCCTTAATCCGCCGGCAGAGGGGAAGTACGAAAAAATTAAAGCCGAACTGATAAAACGTCTTTCCGCGTCCCGCGATAGAAAGGTAAAACAACTGCTAATGCATGAGGAGTTAGGAGACAGAAAACCCTCACAATTTTTGCGCCACTTAGCAGATTTGGCCGGACCTGATGTACCAACAGATTTTTTACTAACAATCTGGTCGAGTAGACTGCCACAACATGTACAGACGGTGCTAGCGTCGCAGATGGACTTACCGAGGGAGAAGCTCTGTGACATTGCGGATCAGGTGAACGAAATAACTTCACCCATCCGGCAAGTCGCGTCAACCGGTGGGCACACTTCATGCACAGCCACACACTGCGACTCAGCTGTACAGATTGCCGAGTTAACACGCCAGATTGCCTTATTAAACAACCGCATGAATCGAGGAAGTCGTCCGAAATCCAAGACTAGAAATAAATACCATCAGAGAAATCGCTCAGACAGTCGTTCTCGAACCCGACAGCCACCCGATAACCATCCACACTGTTATTATCATTACACTTTTGGCGAGAAGGCTAGGAAGTGCAGGCAGCCTTGTTCATACCTGGCGGGAAACGGTCGGGACAGTCAGCAGTAGCGGCCAGCGGCTGTCCTACATATACAGGCCGTTTATTTATAACTGATCGTGTCTCAAAAATACAGTTTCTGGTTGACACCGGATCCGATTTATGTGTTTTTCCACGATCGGCCATGAAAACGCCCTGTACGAAAACGAAATACGACCTAGTTGCAGCGAATAATAGCACGATCCATACTTACGGTCCAGTGACATTTCACCTTGACTTCGGGCTCAAACGCGACTTCGTTTGGAAATTCACTGTTGCAGATGTCGCCAAACCAATAATTGGTGTAGATTTCCTCAGTTACTACCAACTGCTCGTTGACTGTAGAAATCAGAGACTGATAGATAATTTAACATCACTTACCGTTCCTGCCGTATCTTCAGGTTTACCGAGTGACTTTGCTTCGGTGAAAGCTGTTACTGGAGAAACTGAGTTCCACGAGATTCTACGGGAATACCCTGAAATTACACGTCCTGCGGGTATTCACTCTTACCTGAAGCATAGTACCATGCACCATATCAAGACGACACCTGGACCTCCAGTTTCTTGTAAGCCGCGTCGCCTTGATCCCATCCGTCTGCAAGCTGCAAAGAAAGAATTTGAGGACTTACTTGCAAGTGGTGTAGCTCGTCGATCCGAAAGCCCATGGTCGTCTGCCCTTCACATGGTGAAGAAGAAAGATGATGCCTGGAGACCCTGTGGGGATTACCGCGCTCTAAATGCGAGAACCATCCCAGATCGCTATCCTGTACGTCATGTTCATGATTTTTCTCACCAACTATCTGGTTGTTCCATCTTTTCTACAATAGATCTAGTTAAGGCTTATAATCAAATTGCTGTGAATCCGGAAGACATACCAAAAACAGCAATCACGACGCCATTCGGTTTATTTGAGTTTCCTTTTATGACCTTCGGACTCAGAAACGCAGCACAGACTTTTCAAAGGTTCATAGATGAGGTGTTGCTAGGTCTAGACTTCGCTTACGGATACATCGACGATATATTAGTCTTCTCATCATCGCTGGAAGAGCATAAGTCTCACTTACGCCAGTTATTCCAACGACTGAAAGACTACGGTATCCTGGTGAACACCACTAAATGTGTTCTGGGTCACGCAGAGGTAACGTTCTTGGGATACAGCGTATCAACAGCTGGTACTAAACCTTTACAATCAAAGGTGCGGGCGATTCAGGAATATCCTGTTCCCAAGACTGTTAAGGAGCTACGAAGATTCTTGGGAATGTTGAACTATTATCGACGTTTTGTTCCAAACGCAGCCAATCTACAAGCACCTTTGAACAATATCTTTGCTGGTACCAACATTAAAGGATCTCATCCAGTTGACATGTCACCTGAAATGCTTCAAGCTTTTGAAAACTGCAAGAACTCACTCTCACGTGCGACTCTTCTTGCGCATCCAGCGCTCTCTGCTCCATTAGCAATTGTCACGGATGCATCTGATTCAGCCATTGGCGCTGTACTTCAACAGAAAGTAGGCGATAGTTGGCAACCGCTAGCTTTTTACTCTCACAAGTTGAGTACAGCTCAGAAGAAATATAGCCCATACGACCGCGAGCTTTTGGCGATTTATGAGGCCATTAAATATTTTCGTCATATGGTAGAAGCTCGAACCTTTGCTATATTTACAGACCATAAGCCTCTGACATATGCTTTCTCATTGAATCGAGAAAAATGTTCTCCAAGACAATTTCGCTATCTCGATTATATCAGTCAGTTTACAACAGATGTGAGACATATATTAGGAAAAAACAATGTCGTCGCTGATGCATTGTCTCGTATAGACTCGATCACGCATGCCATCGATTTTCAAGAACTTGCACGTTCTCAGACATTAGATCCTGAGCTGCAAGACCTGCTGAAGAATGGTTCTTCGTTAAAGCTTAAAAAAGTTAGAATACCGGAGACCGATGCAAACATCTATTGTGACATTTCTACTGAAGAAGTTCGACCGTATATTACTCCACAGTTCCGACGTCAGGCGTTTGACAAGCTACATAACCTTAGTCACCCTGGAAACACAGCTACAGTGCGACTGGTAACACAGAAGTACGTGTGGCCAGGGATACGCAAGGACTGTAGAGAGTGGTCGAGAGGATGCCTTAAGTGTCAACGCTGTAAGATTTATCGGCACACGAAAGCCCCTCTCTCTTCGTTCCTTACACCTTCTTCAAGATTTTCACACATACACCTAGACATTGTTGGTCCGCTACCTTTATCATCTGACTACAGATATTGCCTTACCGTCATCGATAGGTTCACACGATGGCCTGAGGCTATCCCACTTAAAGATATAACGGCAGAAGCTTGTGCTGCTGCCCTGGTATCCGGCTGGATTTCTAGATTCGGATGCCCAGCTCGTCTGACTACTGACTGCGGAAGACAGTTTACGAGCCAGCTCTTCCAATCTCTTACTGCTTTGATAGGCGCTCGACACTTTCGCACCACTGCCTATCACCCGGCTGCGAATGGAATTATAGAGCGTCTACATCGGCAACTTAAGGGAGCGATAAAGTGCCATACCTCTTCGCGTTGGACTGAAGTACTACCGCTTGTTCTTTTGGGAATTCGAAGCGCCTGGAAAGAGGATCTACAAGCCTCAGCTGCAGAGTTAGTCTACGGTGAGCCTCTTCGCTTGCCTGGTCAGTTTTTATGTCCCAAAGATGACTACACCTTAGAAGATATTACGCAGTATGCAGTTCGTCTTCGATCGCATATCCAGAAATTGACCCCTCGACCAACGACATGGCATTCTATTTCACCATTTTACATGCCACGAGAATTGAATAACTCTTCTCACGTTTTCTTACGTCAAGATCATGTTCGTGGCCCACTGGATCCACCATATGCTGGTCCCTATTTAGTTGTCGACAGACAACCAAAATTCTTCACACTAGATGTCAATGGGAAACACGTCAAAGTATCCGTGGACAGGCTTAAGCCGGCCTTTATGGCAAAAGAGCCTAACTTACCAGTTGTCACTACCGATACGAATACGCTTCCGATGCCAGCTGAAGCACAGACGCCGCAGAACAATCACAGTGAGAAGAGAACCCGGAGTGGCAGAGTTGTGCGAATTCCAGATTTTTATCGACCGTAGTCACGGTCTAGGAAGGGGGAATATGTAGCGACAATATTATGCAGTCGCACCAACGCCTATTCAATAGTCTCAGACCCGAGCGGGCGACGCGGGGGTACCTCGCAAACGATTGCGTCGCTCGGTGCGCTGCAGTAGTGCTACCGAGACATTCATGCGGACGCTAACCTCTAACGTATTTAATCAATCCGTCTCATATACTATTGTGTACAAACGTGTAAATAAGTTCGTGATTATTAAAATAAGTGACAATTATTATTGGTGGTGTGTTAATTCATTTGTGCTCACCCACATCACCCATAGATCCATAGTATCCCAGATTCGACAACCAATTCCTCAGCTTCATCTTACATTCGTAATTAGATAAATTCAAGATATTTCATTTATAGTTAACCTTGATGTAAATCCTTGATATAATAAATAATCATGATGAATTTCGGCGCTTGCAAGAATCTCCGGCTTTGGCCAAAACATCCACCCATTTTGCCAAAAGCCGAAAATTGAGGCCGAAGGTGACCGAAGATTTGGTCAGACACTATCTATTATTACGCAAAACAAGGCAAATATAATCAAAACGGTACAACTGAATGGCAGGACGGCCTTCGCCCGAAGCGAAACACGCGTCGAAAGCTTAAAGCTAACATGTTGGGACCGAATCTTGTAAAATGAGGGGTCCACACCTGTAATAAATATAATGTAAACGTAAAACCTCCTTTATATATCGTACCGGTATGGAGTAGAATACATCTGCTTTTTCACTTCGTTTAGAATGGAAGTTTTTTAGCAACAAGTTAATTGGTTTTTGTTGAGTGAACACGCGTCTATATTGACCTCATCATAACTTTTCATCAGCTTATGCCTGTTTGTAATAATAATAATCATTATATATGTGGAACTTTTGATGTAAAAAGATGACAAGTAATACTAGTGTTGATGACTCGATTGGTACAATGATTTGACGATCCACTTCTGCGTCAGAGATTTTGAATTCCATCCACACACGAAACAAATATTTAATTGGATTGTGGATGTTTTTTTTGTGTACTTGAAGCATGTGGATTTCATTTATGTAAACCCATTGATGAAATAAGTTAATTTTAGAAAGAATTATTTTAACCTTAGCTTCATTTTAAAACTCATTTTCTTATAAGATTGTTATGATTTATGCATTATACAAATGCTTGACCTCAATTAAACCTGATAGAAGGTGACGGTGAGATTTCCGGGCTATAGACGTAAGGGAGTCTGCTGCCCGGATGAGAGGGAGGTGGCGTGCAGTGTCCGGCATGAAGCCTAAACAGGCTGTTCGCTCCCCGGGCATCTAGAAGAATCTGGATTCCCAGGCCCGGGTGGAGTGATTTGAAGGACACCAGGGTATTTTTAGTCAGTAGGACTCTTACACACCAGGGTCGCTGCCCTCACAGTGGTTCTGATGGTCCTATGCGGGATTTTCCTCCGGGTCACAAAAAAAAGGTGAAGATGTTCTTGACGAAGGACCGCGTTTGAGACCAATGACTAATGACACTTTTTAAAGAAACTCTCAATTTATAACACATACACACGCACGCATACACATCTATTTCTTATTTTTTGCGAGTTTACTGTTATTTTATATTCCTTTTCTTTGTAGTTTTTGAATATTATCATTGTGTAATTGGCACAGCTTGTAAACTGTACCGTATGTAAAATGTTTGTTTGTGCTGTTTAATGATTGTGAATAAATAAATAAATAATATAAATTTCTTCAATTATATCTCAGTACGACCCTGTAATTAACTCGTACGTGTCTTTGAACATGAAAGCGTGATTATTAATTTCGTGACGTTGTCGAAATGTGGGTCCGTGAGGATCACAATTTTGACCTAATTAATTGTTATTAGTTGTGCCAAAAGGAGCAAAGTCAAAGCGTTACTTATAAATTACCAGACTTAGGAAGTTCTGTCATTTCTATGTAAAATTTTCTCCGGGTCACAAAACAGGTGCAGCTACGAAATGAAACAACAAATAACTTGCATAACTTAATTATTTACAATTAATGTTTTCTATTTCGTTTTTCATAATCAGAGTTTGAACCTATACTTTCGTAATTGAATGGCCAAATTAAAGAAAACCTAAATAACATTTTTCACTTTTTCATAAATTGCAAAAAGGTTAGAATCACTCAAATCTTTAATAATCATAATGAAAATTAGAGTTTTACAATAATAAAATTTAAAGATTAATTAAATATTTAACTGAAAGATTCAGGTTTTATGCTGGTTTAGCCATGTTACATAGCTCGCCGATATTCTGTTTTTCTGAAGTGATGAAAAATATAGAAAGCGTACGTCCATAGATTGATATGCTAAAGGCAATGTTGAAGACGATGAAGTTTTAAATCAATTATGAGTATTTATGGTTGGTACGTCCCCGCTCGATCGTCGTATTGTAGCCCCTCTGGCGGATCCTGAAACTTAGTGTCATACTGAGGATACAATTGGTCCCAGCTACCGGCTCCAATTCTAAACTGCCCATTCACTGTGTAGTGACAGGAGAAACGGCGACACTGGAAAAAATAAAATAAACTAAAATATGGAACAGACACAGTTTCAATTTACAATTTTAAGTATGCCGATAAGTTCCAAACATCTATATGTCCATACTAGGTATAATATCGAGGGGTGAATGGCCATTTCATTTAGGCGACATTTATTGGTGATATATTTTCGGTATCAGCGTTTTGTACCAATTCAAAAAATATATATTGTATTTATATTACTATATCACCAAAAAATGTCGCTTAAACCAAATAGCCTTTCACCCCTCAATATGTAATATGGAAGATCTTTTAGATATATATATATATATATATATTTCGAATTGGGCAATACGTTGAAGGCCGGGATAGACCTTCACAACTAAACCGTGCGAGATCTTTTAGATATTAATAAATTATGTATTTTAATATTATATTGCAGCTGTTGTGACCTAGTGGATAAGGGACCTGCATCCATGTGCGGAAACGCAAATGGTCGTTGGTTCGAATCCCGGTACGTACCTCTGGATTTTTCCAGATTAAATACGGAATTAGGCACATCACATGCTCACCAGTGAAGGAAAATATCGTGAGAAAATCTGAATGGCATCTAACAGAAATGTTATGTGTAAGTGCCCTGAGAACGGCGATCAGCTGCGCCACTGGTCACGTTGGGCACGATGTATGTGCGTAAAGTGGATACAGACTCTAATGTATTTCTGCTCGCCCCGAAAGAGATATAACGTGACGACATATAGATAATTTATATTTTGTCTCTTTTTAAGTTAATGTGCGCAATATGAAGATAAATTATATAATAAAGAAATATCTTATATTAATTAAAGTAATACTTAATTATTACACACAAGCGTCATTTGTATTATGATTTAACTGAAAATACACTAGAAAATACTTCTGAAGGAAATGTGTTGAAATATGAGTATAATACACATTTCTCTTTTGTAAATATTCAATGTTTTCTTCGCTCTAAAAAAGGTTTCTTTTCGAATCATATTTTTAGTGTACAAACGAATCAAAGAGCATTCCAATTATACTCGCAAACATATCTCAAAAGAGCTCCCAGCCCTTGTGTCTTCAAAGAAATTTAATCAAACTAAACTCGAGATCGCTAAATGCCTTCCTTGTATTACATGTCCGGAAGTGACTACGTTGATAATTGCCTCTTCTCGAAAGTTACTGTTATTGCGATGGATCGTTTGTCACGGGTTGTTAACTGTGATATACTGTAATTATAGTATCCGCTAATATTATAACATTTTTGGGACTGGTATGGTATCAATTACCTGGAGACTTTATGCAAAAATCTATGTTTAGTTTATTATTACGCCCATAACTCACAAACTCCAGAATTGCTCTAGATGAGAGTTTCAGTCTTACTTCGACATTCAGAGGCTCTCCTTAAGTTTCCAGACGCTTATAAATACTAATCAATTATCAACTGCATATAAAATGATTAATTAGAGTTTAAAAAAGCTATAAAATTTAAGGAGGGTTATTGAAACCAGGCGTTAATTAATATTTTTCCAAACAAATTGAGTTACAGTGTGACCTCTCCCAAGTGGTCTCTATACTACATTAGCAACTTACATTTGCCTCACAATTCTTTCCTCGACACTAAAGAAAGAGATAAAAAACAATTTAAATTACCCCAAATCAATTATCTATCTATAACATATTAATCAAGTTAAAACAAGACACTTCGGCTGTATGTTAAGGAAGAGTAGAAGAAGAAGAGTGAAGAGTTTCCGCTTCAGATCAAAGCTATCATGTAATTATAATTCGAATTAAATAGTTACGACACACAACAGTGCACAGTGTCAGCATGTTACAAGGTGACATAAAACGAGGTCTTAACTTTCTAATCACCGGGTTCCACACTGATGACACTTTTAATCGCAATGATAGGATTAAGTCATCATCGGCGTGAAAATCAGTGATTAGAAAACCTCATTTTATGTTGCCTTGAAAAATGCTGATACTGTAAAAGTTACGTGCCTGACTATTCAAATTAACAAAAACAAAAACGTGTATAGGAAGTAGCTTCCCGGCTCCGACGAAAACCTGCGACGTTTCAGCCTGCTCGTGACTATGTTCTGTGTAAGCAAGTCAAAAAGTCTAGCCATAATTGAAAGTAATTTCATTCGCGCATAAGACACGTTAAAGTATTTACAAGCAATCGATAAGTATAGAGTACTCCTTGTCGCCTGTATTACTTTTCGTATTGGAAATCCTGAATGAGATAGAAAACCCATATAGCATATTTGTGACTCACCCGAGCTTCGCAAGACATCCCGTCGCACTTGAAAATCCAATAAGAGAATTTAACAATGAAATATATAGTAAACCAAATGTATGCACTTCGAGGCGATAGATTCACGTATAAAATGAAATAAAGCATTCCAGTACCCGTACCACGGTGTTTTATAACAGCATTCTTTAAATTTTACTTTCATATTTCATTCTATACTGTCCTAAATGTAAGTTACATCCGTGAAAATAATCATAAAAACACTTAGAATGAAAGAGTTCATTCGACATAATACTAGCCGGTCAACAAGTAAAACTGACAGGGCTATGTATAATAAAATTGCTAAAAATATAATAATATTACTTATCGTCACTCTGTATCCCTTTCAAGGTAGGCAGATATAAATGAGTGGCTGTGAGAGATGAATTATATAATATATGGTACCAAACGTGAATATTAAAACACCAAACATGACATTTCTATTAGAAGTCATGCTAGTTTCCGTACGGTGTTTTCGTTCGACATAAATGTGCCTAAAGATGTTCTTAATCTGAATAATCAAGAGGTACGTGCTGATAAGAATCTACAATAAATTCAGTTCTCTAGAACTTTCTTGTCGCACACATTAAAGTTGTGAAATGTTCTTCCAGGCGCAGTATTCCATCAGGATTATGACACGAGGCTCTTCAAAAAAGATTTTGAAAAACGCTCTTCTAGGTCGGCAGCGAAATTATGTCACTTCTACAAATGCAGCAGTTTATATGAGATTGTAATCATTTATTATGTATCGAGCTAGTATTTAAAAATTGTCTATCAAACGTAGTAACTAGTTTTTTTTATAATAAAAGAAAATTACCCGAGCTTCGCAATCTTCTCCGATACACTGCAAAAAATGGAATTGGATTATATAACATAGTCATTGCAAATTTCATCGCACATCTCCTTCCTTATGATCCGGTTTTATAGCAATTCAAAGATTCTAGCAATTTCCTAGCTACCCTACAGTCCTTATCTACTTGCCCCCCACCAGTGACATATACATATACCATAGAATCATAAAGATCATTAGCTTGTTATTATTCAACGTTTGATAAATATACTGTGACTTAAAATCTGGTAGTTACCAAAATTGGAGTCTCAGAATAAAAATTGTACTACAAGTATAAGAAAATAATGCCTTTTATGCTTCTATTGGATGCACGCCACTGCCTAAAATCTTTAAAAATTGCGCTATAAACATTTTTTAATTGGATTCATCTACAAATAATTGCGAAATAAAGGTATTGGCAGGTTTTCAGGCAGTACTTTTACCCCATAGGCAGTGTTACTTGAGGAAGCCCACTGCCCAAAAATGAGGAAAGTACCCACACGCTGCCTATGACGACGGTTTTCTGGAGGTGGTCAACTCCACCCACCCTCCATAAATTGAGGAAGCCTAAGAAGGCCGTCCGCGTGCCGGTGCCGTAGCAGATTGTGTAGTTCGCTCACGTGGCTAGTTTTCCGCGTCGCGATCAACATCCGGGGGTTTTTAGTCAGTAGGAGTCTGACACAACCCCGGTCGTAACCCTCATGGCGACCGGGAAGTCCTGCTATGGGTGTTCCACTAGAAAAAAAAAACTTTTTACCCCGCCTCGAAAAAATTCCAGATTCAGAGCGGCTTTAACACTTTTTGCATCATAAAGCTACATTATTTAGAACAGTCATAAGCTACATTTTGCTTCATTGCAGTTATCACAGATAAAATGTATAAAGTAGCGGGTAAAACTATTATACTAAAGAAAAGTTTGGTTTTATAATAAAGTGGCCAGTTTCTAAAATCATTTCTCAAATTTAAAATAAATGCATACTATGACCGGTGGTCGTGGGTGTGTTGCTACAAAGACACGGATTTTGGCGTTTTACTGTTTATTTGCACTTTAAGGCACACCGAAACTGCGACACACACACACGTCCCTTGGGTCTCAGCAGCCGACTACCACGACCCAAAGCAAGAGTACGTGCGTGTGCGTCGCAGTTCTGTGTGTCAAAAAGTGCAATAAACACTAAAACGCCAAAATCCGTGTCTTTCTACCCACACCCACGACCACCGGCCATAATACAATATAAAAAGAAATAAAAAATACCATAGCTAAGCACCCAGGTCCTTTGCACTGAAATATCATTAAATATATAATTTCTTAAAATAAGTGCATTTAAAAGATTACATTTATTCTAAATAAAATATGGACTACATATATTTAAGTGTATACTTTGCTGTATCTCTTATTTTTAAACTTGCTTGAAAAGTGACTACATTGCATCTGATGGAAAATAATACACTCTAGTCCAAGAATGGCAACGAACGCCAAGGGACGAAACCCTAAAAAAATATATCTGTATACATTTTGGAGTGGAATATATTATTTGATTTTATCCAGCATATACTACAACGGAAGATCTCTAGGTATATGAACTACTAGATATACATAAACTGATCCCGTAACACGACAGGTCGAAGTGAGTTACTATGAACTTTACACTATACTTTGGTTACAACCCAGTTCGGGCAATTACCCTACTAACTTAAAAATAATATTATAATATTTAATTATTAAAATATTTTGTACATATTATAGAAAAACACTATTTTTGTGTATTTGCTTGTACCTCTATTTTCCTAACTACATAACAGATATTGATGCAGTTTTTACCACCATTTAAAAAATATATTTTAGAAAGTGAATATATTCATATTCAATTCAAAACTCTTAGACAAGTTTTGTTTTCGCTATTGAAGTCTGAAAAGATTTTAGAACCTTTAAAAGTCGTGCGTTAATCAAACCTTAAGAGCCGGTGCACACGACGCGTTCGGGCGGCGGTGTGGCGCCACAATGCAAACATCTATCGCATTGGTGAGCACATATTGCGTAAATCCGCAGCTTATTAAAAATGTATCGGAAAATACTATAGAGCACCCGCGACACGCCAGCGCCACAACGCATCCTTTGTCCTGACTATAAGAGTTGCTATAAGAGTTCTGGCGGAAAATTAATGTACTGCATAATTACAGATTATAAACAACAGCTTGAAATAAGTCCGCAATGGTATATATTTTCAGGCTATCCCACAATAACAATATAGCCCGGTTGTCAGGTTATTCCCGGATCTAATAAAATAAATAAAAATTATATACATACAAAAGCAGTACAGGAAGCCCCAACACACTAAATAAAATAATAGTCGTTTTTTAGTTATATTATTCAACTATACTGATATAATACTATATCACTATGCTATATCTCTTTCCGAGTGAGCAGGAATACATAAATCAAAATCTGTTCACTTTGCGGATATGTCGTAGCCAACGTAACCAGTACCACAGCTGGTCATCATTTCAAAGACTTAGGCATAATTTTTGTTAGATACCATGCTTTTTTTATACCGCTCTTAGCTATGATCAATCATAGGATAGGTGAATAAAGTAATATAACCGAGGGATAAAAATCAGGGAAAGTAGAAAAATAACTTAAGGCGAAATGAGAATTCCGTAAGCTCAGCGAACTATAGCTTTAGAATCGAGATTAAAAATATTGATTTTTTGCGTAAAAATATTCTTTTAAACCAAAATAATAAAACTTTACAAAGGATGTAGACGACAGAAGCCACTTTGATACCACTTTATAATATTTAACTTAAATAAGTTTAGAGTAATCAGAAGTTCATCCAGGTAAAGTCATAGAGGTCAAACTTACTCCATCTCCATAAAATTGTATTGACTCAAATTTTTCTTTTAAATTTACCACCTGATGTAAAAACTTTGCGATTTAAAAATAACACATCGCAATTGAAAGCACTGGATTAATGTTAAAGGCTGGCGTCGGATTCCAGCAAACGTGTTAAGAAGCTGACCCTGCTTTTCTCTCAGCACTCGGCAGACTAGACGAGGAAAATCGTAATAAATTTAGTCAGTAAGAGTCTGACACACGGGGAGGCGGCCCTCACCGCTGCTCTGACGGTCCATTTAAATTATCACCGGGTAGCAAAAAAAAGACGTGTCTCGGCAGCCACAGCCCATTACACGATATACCGCTCTGTGCGTATTTTAATGTAAAGGCTGTCGATGTAGGCTGCACAGTTGTGTGGTGGGCGCTGCCAGCACTTGCTCGAGCGATGGTTGGTAGCGACGGGGCATGGCAGGTAGCCCACTGCTTCTGTGAAAACGTAATCAATGTGAAAGAGGCAGCGGAGAGGGATCGGGAGACTATTGCCAACAATAATGTCCTTATACGCCGCCCTGCTAGGATACGATGACGAAGGAGGGGCTTCGCTAGAAGTTCTCTTCGCTAACCGGATTTTACGCCGGGCGGCATACTTGAAGGAGTGTATGCAATGTGTTCCCGCACACGCTATGGTAATAATTCACAAAGACGAAAAGGGTTAGCGCGTTACACACTCTCTCGCATTTATAATAGGAGCGGGTGGTGGTATCCATACCACCTCACGCACAATAGCGAGGACTTGCAAAAGGCCAGACGTCGCCACGTGCCGAGGAAGTCGGTTCAGCGGTACCCTTGGTCCCGGTAGGCGGAAGAAGGAACACTGCAGGGGTTTTAGCCGGTATACCGGGACGCGTCCTAACGGCGCCCTGACAGTCCAAGAGGATTTACACCGGGCTACCAAAAAAAGGCTATACGGGGGTGAACGTCACACGACAGCTGACAACGTCACACAGACATCAGATGCATTTACATAATAATACATACAGAGCGGTAATTTGCGACCTCGTCATCACTATCAAGTCGCAACTGCCAAAATACGAATCATGCCTTAAGAAATTCCGCTTAATATTTAAGCTACGTTCAAATCCCAGGGCATCTTAAATTAAAAGTTATTTTAATAGAAATGAAAAGACCTGTTTAAATAATAAATAATTTCATTAAAAAAATAATTACCCCAGAGGAACAGGTATCGCCTACGCACTGATGGAGAAAATTTATGTTATTTTCTTATATTACATATATAATAATAGTTACTCTAAGGCTAATATTTATAGACATTCTTTCGACTTAGACTAGATTATATTTAAACATTACATTTTATATTACTTTTAATTAATATTAAGGTAAATGGTAAATTACCTATTTACTTAACTTTTCTTGTCTGTGTGAATACTTGGCCTATTTTTTTTTTACCCTGACTCTATACAATGACCACATCACACCTGATTGTCAGGATGATGCAGTCCAAAAAAGTACAACGTCTATCACCAGTTAATAAATACCCATCGTTAGTCGCAGCAATCGAGCAGGCAAACACGAATATCTCCTCACGTTTCGTTTAAAGGACCCAATATCATAGGACGATGGGCACACGTTCGCTGGAAGACCATCCCACAGCTCAAAGACTCGGCAAAAGTACGTATTAGAGAACTTCTACAAACTCTTATTACGGAAGGTATTTTAACGTGTTCGGTTGCCACGCACTGTATAACCGCCGCTTTTAGTGCATAAATAATAACGATGTTTTTTCACAAAGGAAATCGAGACATAAAACAATGTCCAAATATCCATAAAGAGTCCTTGTTATGTTTTCATGGGCACTTTGATCTAAATAATAAATAAAACAAGATGCCTAAGGCTTCTCATTAAAAAAATACCTTTGTTTCGCAAGCCAGCTTGTGACACTAAAACAATACAATGTTATTTCATATTTAAATTATAATGAGGCTGCCATAACGCTGTGTCTCTTTCGGGTAGGCAGAAAATGGTAGAGATACATTTGAGAGATAGAGAGCTTTTCCTTTTTTTATACTGGCTCGGCAAAGGCTGCCTGATGTAAAATATAGTGTAGTCCAAAAACGGCAACGATCATCGAGTGACGTGAAATTATTGACAGTCGCCGTCGTCATGCCGAGCCACATTAACCACAACAGGTCTCTATATATATAAACAACTGGTTATATACAAGTCGATTCCGAAACGCGACAAGCCGAAGCGTGTCACTATGACGGTCTTTACACTTGTGTACTGAGGTCATGGCGGACGTTGGACAGTCATCCCACCACCTCACATCCTGCCCAACATATCCAGCAGCGCAGTTAATGCCACTATCAAACCAATACACGTACCATTTTTATTAGACGCCGTGTAAGTTTTCTCTTGATGATTTCGAAACCCAAAGGGTTCGTGCCGGGATTTTAACCTAGAACCATTTACGTTTCCATGCATAGATACCGGCTCCTCATCCACTAGACCGCCACAGCCAGTTATTTTTTATGTTTTCGTAAATTCATTCCAATTTTTTTGGTACCCGGTTATTTTTAGTTTATATATTTTATTGTTTTATTTATATTTATGGCGTAGCACGATAGGGCTGGCATGACTGCATGCGGCAGTCGAAAGCCCTTTAAAACAAAACATTGAATAAAAAAAAATATTGTTTGGTTTACCGTGGTTTTCTTTAACTCCGTGTAAGAGAGAGTCTCTTGATACAATTACGGCACAGAAACGCCACAATTTAATTAGAATCAGAAGTTGATGGCTTGTCTACATGTGACAGATCGTTAGAAGTTAATTCTGTTCTGTTTAAAAACATATTGATAATTTCACGTTTAGCGCGCGTGTGTGATTTTTTATATTTTCTAATTCTAAGAAAAATACTTACTCTCGCTGGACATCCTTCTGCATCACACTAAAAAATAATAGCATTTAAGTTCTTTTATGATCTACTGGTACAGCTAAGTGCTTCAACTTAGTTACATATTGTATGACTTTCTTGATTGCTAAGCAACGATCGCGGCGGTTAGGTCTGATTGGCTCTCGAAAGTCAGAAGATATTAAAAGACTTGCGAGATTACTTTGTCATTGGTACTTAAAAATCGCCTGATGTTAAAACACGCGTGATCGCACTGTCAAGGAAAGTCCGTTACAAATCGCGTCAATCTGGGCTTGCCGCTAAGAGAGAAAACATGCGCTACAACATTATTTTACTTGGTGATATCCTTGCTGAATCATCCCGTCTGCAGAGGGGTGGTGCGACTAAGATGTTCTGGAATGGTGCCAGCTAAAAATACATCAAGGTGATTATTACATTTAGCTGCATATAAACAAAGTTTGTGGATCCTGTAATCAATTTTCAACAGCCCATTCGTGCCGCGCGTTTTGGGCACTATCCCGGGGAAGACAATAACACCTGATGCTTCTAAGCTGAAGATGAGGTCGAAGACGGAGCACTTTACTAAATAAATCACTCTCTCTTCTTTTAAAGTCTCCCCAATCATAAGAGCATAGAAAGAGACCACTCCGCCTCAGCCTTCAGTACTCAAAGGTCATCGTTCCCTTGCGTCGCCACTCAACACTTATATTCGCTAGTTAAACACCCTAAGTGCTCACTCCTCTTAGCTCGTTTAAGTTATAAAGGGCTTTTCAGGCCCATAACAAAATGTTCAGTCGAGAAAACAATTGAAAAAGAACGCGAGGAACGTATTTCACTCATTCGTTTTTCGCATTATGAATGATGATAGACCTCTTCCTTAACTGTCGCTACGATTCTTGGATTACACTATACTTTTCATCAAGTGAGATGTCCTCACGTTGTCGAGCCAGTATAAAAAAGGTGATCTGTCAACTTACGAAAAACTCAATGAAAAGAGACGAACCTGAAGCTCAAAAGTTTTTTTTAGAAAAAGCCTATGTTAGTCAATGGATCAAGACGGATTATCTTTAATGATGAAACACTCTCTTTAAAAGATACACATCATTACCTCCTTGTCTAGTCGTTTCTCGCTCAAAACAGTCTCGAAGGCGAGCCAATCTCTGTCGTCTACTGCCTTAAGATCGACATTATTGACAACAGTGCGTATGGGAGAGGTTTCTGGAGTAATTCCTTGAACCTTCTCTGTAGTTGGCGGTTTAGTCTACAAGAATATATTATTTCACTAATATACGCTGTTAATATAATATATTTTCATTAAATGACAAAAAATTTGATAATCATAAACTAATATTTTATTCTTGTAAAATTATTTTAATTACTGACTATTAATTAGGAAAAGAAGTCTTAGTTTATCGTTCATTTTATAATTATAATTTTATAAATTGACGACCATTATTAATTTGAACTAAAATTACACTATCCATTACGGAATAATTATGTAAGGATGCTTATAAAATATGCATGAAAAAAGTAATCATTGAATTTGACTAACGTATCCTTTTCAAATTTTTACATGCCATACAAGATAAATTCTTTCTGGTATAAAATACTCAGTTCATTTCTGCAAAAAATTGACCAATCTTTTAACTTTTTGATGTAAATTCACGCTTGACGAAAATTTTAATAATGCCAATTTCTGACAAAAGAGCTTTCTAAGACTATATATTCGTACCGCTTATAGTTTAGAATATTAATACTTACAGAATACCCCAAACGCAGAATATCTGTGTCAATTATTGGAACCAGGACTACACCCTAAAATAAAAATAATATATGATCTATGGTCTCTATGATCACGCCATATCCCAATGGGGGTAGACAGAGAGAATGGAACGCCAATTCTTTCTATTCACGCAAACCTCTTTCGCTTCCTTAACATTCATTAATCGCTTTATGCACTCTTGCCGATTTCGCGTACTTTTGACATTAAAAGTAAATCTCGGTCGGCCTCGGCTGTTACTTCCACTCTCATTCATATTTTTGTCATCCTTTCATCATACACCCTCTCCACGTTCCCGAACCATTGAAACATGCTTTTGTGCATGCTGTCGATGGCATAATATAATAATCTTCACGCTAAGTATATCGCGATTGGGATTATAAACTTATTAATAATATACTTACATTGATCAGGAACTGCCTATTCTTTCCTGTAGTCAAATCCTGTGGAAAAATTATCGTGTTAGGTACTGTATTTTCTTATCTTAACTTACAAAATTATGTAACGCGATAAAGTAAGGGTTTCTTAAAATAAATTCACATTGAGGGAGTTATAAATATATTATTATCTTACGGTAACTTTCGCCAAACCGTCTGCCGTTTCATTCTGTGGAATAATTAATAATTAGAATAAGTAATTACGAATACAACATTAACCCTTTAGCTACTATTGGTGCCTATAGTCACCAGCTAAAAAGCGTCGACTGTACACGATTAATGACTATATTTTATTATTTTATTCACCCGTATTATTTTTCTTTTGAAAACTAACGAAATTCGTAAAGAAAAACAATCGACAAACGCAGTAATCATGCCAACCTGCACAAATATCTCTCCATGCTTCGTTTAAAGTACTCAAAATCATTGGACGGTGGAAACACGCTTGCCAGAAGACCATTCTACAGCTCAATGACCCGGCAAAGGTAAGAATAATAGAACTTCTTAGTCCTACCCGGAATGTGAGTTACCGTGCAGCGCTGCCTCAATAAGCCCATGAGCGTGGTTCGTTTATAGAAGAGAGCGAATGGAACATGTTTAAATAACTGACCAGAACATTCGCCCTGATACAGATGGTTGAAAACGCTTAGTGAGGCAATATATCTATGCAACGGGAGGGGTCAAAAATGCTACTCCGACGCAGCCTTGAGTCTACTCTGACGTAGCCTTGAGTTTCTTTCGGCGTTTCTTCTCAAGGTAGTCACTTCCGAAACGCTGGTAGATCACCCGTAGGGTTAGTACTTTATTTGGCTGGCGGTCCAAGTCGAGGTTCGTACCCACAGGGGTGCCCTTGCATTGCCACCCAACCCAAAAATTTCGCTGGCTGAGCACCTTCTGTGCTCGCCCCCTAAGCCCGATTGAGCTGAAAATGCCTTTCCCGGCAATCAGTAGTTAGTCCGCTTCAAAAAAAAAAAGCGGTCAAAAATGCTTAGTTACTTCAGGAACATGTAGTGGTAATGATGTAACTATAGGTTTGTTTCATACTTAAAATACAAGCATAAGGTTAATTTAAGGCTAGGTCAGTGTGTGTGATTATCCCTAAATATTATGTTATATTTACCGAGTTATATGCCACCCAACGTACTGGAGAGCCATAATCGTCCTGTAGATAAAAATAATTAAAATTCAGTGTCGTTCAAAGGCTTTTAAAGTGTGGTTAAATTATGTTATTAATAGACAACGAAGAGAGGCTCTACGCAATTATCAGTGATTCATAATTTAGCGTTTAAGACTGTTTATAATACCAAGAAAGTGGCTTTTAATCGAATATGTATTCTCCTTTTGATCGAATGAAAGAGACATACAACAAAGTTAGTGACATTGTGATCTTTACTGATCCCTGCCAAGGTTTCGGTAATCATTTATAAAATTGTATCCATTCTGATCCTCTTAACTATTATAAAGATATGCCTCTAAGGGCTCTATGCTCAATGTCTTAGATTCCATGTGTATATTTTTAATTTTTTTTACGTGTATACGTTATATTGTTGGTGCATTAATAATAAAAAATCTACGTAAAAACAACAGAATTTCGTAATAAAGGTATCGTCATTTTACCTGTATAGGTTAATTATTTGAATATTAAATGTTGCTATTTATTTCTATGAAATTTTTGTGTGGCTGCTTCAGCGAATTGGGAAAAAAGTACATACTATTCGAAATTTAAAAGTATGATTAAATTTGAATAAAGTCGCAAAAACCGTGCGCTTGGAGGGCCGCTGATGTGGCTTAAATAAGAACATATTCTTAATTACTCGAGTTCCTTAATTAAATTTATTAATAAGCAGGTAGGTTAAAAGCGAACGGACGGTAATATTACTATACGAGAGCCGATCAAAAAGCGTCGGGTAATTGATGCACGTAAAAGAACACTGGCAGCTTGAAAAGCTGCTAATAACTGGTAAGCTAGAAAGGAAAAATACAAAAACCAAATACCTAAACGATGGTTTGATCAGGTATCCGAACAAAGGGTTGTTCCCACCAATGCCGCATTCTACCAGGCAGTTAAGCGAACCAATGTAGATAATTAATTTCAAAGATAAAATGAATTTACAATCTACTGCAGTGAGATAAGCATTAGGAACAAAGAAAGAGTTGGTCCGGAATTGTTATTCGATGGAGTTACATTGCTTGTGTACGTAAGCGGCCAACACAAGACAATTTTTTTAATTATTTTGTTGGCAAACGGACTAACGGTCCACCTTAAGGTAAATATTATATTTACGGTCGCCTGTGGACAAGCAGCAATATTTATTGCAATACTGACTACGAAGGACGTGATACACTACCCTCTTGAAGAAACTCACATCATGCATAGCTCTGGATATAAACTGTACCCTGTAGCTCATTCCACAACTCCACAGTGCGCGACAAAAATGCTCCTTAAGACCAATTGCCTGCCTCGCTGTTGTTGAATAAAAATATTTTTAGGAAACAATGGAGTGTCTTAGTGACTTTCTCGGTCATGTCAATAGTGTGCCTGCTGCCGTAATTTCTTATCCAAGTGCATATGTTGGTAAGTTTGTGTTTGTGAGAAAACATGTACAACTATGAATTGAATTCCTATAAAAACAACGCTTGTGATCACCGACTCCCAAGCTGATACCAGGTTGGGAAACATTCATTTGGAGTTATGTTATTCGGAACTATCAAGAGACAACTACCTACCGAAAGTGGCCACGATCATGCCAGCCACACAAATATCTTTTCACGCTTAGTTTAAAAAACTCAACATGAAGACGAAGGGAACACTCGTCGGAAGACTATTCCACAATCCAATGATCTGACAAAGGTAAGAGGTATAGAACTTCATAAAATTCAGACGTAGAATGATTGTGCCATTAAAACAAAAATTAATTACCATAGAAACATCTTTAGTATTTTTTGATCTCACCTCGTGAAATTATCATCAGACGAAGTTTGTTCGCATTAATTTAGATGAAATGTTTTACCTCAGAGGTCGCATAAAGGTTTAAGCCTATGTCGTTTTTACAGTGATCCCAACTCAAAGGTTTTACTCCCTAAAATATTTTTTATAAGGTTAGGGTAATTTTAGTGACCAGAATTTTTAGAAGTCTTTCTACGAATTTTTTTCATTGTACCCGTCAAAATGATTGCACTGCACGGTACTTATTTGGTCAGTATAGTAGAGCGCAGAAAGATAGTAGAACAACAGTACCTATTATCATGCCAGTTTTTTAAATATACTATGCCTGAAGATCTCAAAGCATATGACTTGGCACGTACAAAAGTTGATACTGAAGCGAAATTTTTTCAGGACTCTACAGCATAGATGGGCAAAATGTAATCAGGTTAATAAAAATGATTACGATTACATTTTGCGTAGTTCATCATTAATGTGAAGGCATTTTGCTTATCTATGTTTTAAACACTATAGAATCCCAGATAGCATACATATTTATGGCTTCTTAATATTTTAAATGGATTTAATCATGATTAGAGAGCAAAAAAATTAAAATTACGACTACATTTTGTAATCGTTAGTCATTAATCAGATTACATTTTGCCCATCTCTGCTCTACAGGAATGTATTAAAGAATTTTGAAGTGATTTTCTAATCCATTATTAGCAACACTGCGTTTTTATTTAACACAGGTCATTATAAGATTACAGTGTTTTGTTTTTTTTTGTAACCAGGTGGATTATCCTACACAAGGCCATCAGGGCCGCTGTGAGGGCAGCGACCCCGGTGTGTCACACTCCTACCGACTAAAAACCCCCGGGGTGAGCCTGTTATTGCTCCACCCTAGCCTGGGAAACCCACACACACACACACACACTTTTATTCTCCCTCCCTCAAGTCTACTGTCCGGTTATATTGAACTGTTTATTTTTGTAACCTTCACTAAAGTTAATTTAAATTAAAATAATAAATATTAATAACACATAACTTACAGTTTTGGGTAGACGTTTGGTGTAAGTTACGTTATTGTTGTTGACACCAAGTTTTTTCAACTGAAAAAAAAAGAGATTGGATAATTGAGTAGGATGAAAAACAATCAATAAGGTTTATTTAGCGAACCGGTTTTTTTACTGCAGAGTATATGTAACAGCTTGCACCAGCAAATATATTTTTTTTTGTAACCCGGGGATTAAGCTTGCCTAGAACCGTATGCCTCCTACTGACTAGAAACCCGCGGGGTGTCGTCTCGTCTTTGCTGCTTATCTGGTCTGGACGTACATATTCGTCCTTCGTCCCGATGTATGAAAGGACTATAAAAGTCTCACCTCTTGGAGGGAGAGACATACAACATCCCTTCTTTATTCATCATGAGGTAGTATGCTCCACACACATCCTCCACCTCATCTGAGCAACAGATGGATATCTGTCTACTGCCGGATCATTGTTAGAAATGGTGGTCACGCACAAAATCGCAAACGAACACCTCCCGCCTCCTGCGTTTTGTTCTAGGACGCTGACTGTCCGGGTGCGAGATTACTTTCTGCTTCTCCCGTTCGGCCGGCTCTTTCTTAGACTGAGATTTATAGATGCAATTTTAATTTTGCTTAGACTTTACTAAAATATTACAATTAATATTACTCAGTGAATGGTAAAGGATTCCTTAAATCACCGGTTTCGTCAATTAGGACTTGACTCTGCAAATACTATGGCTAGACTCAAGTTCCTATTATAAATTCAGTTTTTCGACAAAATGAATTTATTTTTTGAGAATTTTACTCAGTAAAGTCGAAATAGCGTCTATAAATCTCAGCCTAAATCATGACACTCGCAAAACGTGAGCACTGCTTTCCATGACCTCTCACTACTCGTACAAACGGCTTTAAATTAAATCTAATTTTAACTAGCATTTTGCGAGGTGGTGGGGCGTCGGTGCCCGTCTGGATCACGACCACAGTACATGGGTGTAAAGCCCGTCATAGTGACCAGTTTCGGCTTGTCGCGTTTCGGGATCAGCTTATGTATATCCAGTAGCACATATACCTAGAGACCTTCAGTCGTGATATATGTGGGCCGACATGACGATTTAGACTATCAATGGATTTTCATCCTTTGATCGTCGCTTTCGTGTTTGGACTACACTGTACTTACCATCAAGTACTCTGTAGTCACTATGTCGAGCCAGTGTAAAAAAAAAGCATAAAATACTATTTAGCGTTAATCTGTACTTATATTGCACGGACACATTATCTCGTTTTAGCAATTGTTAAATTCAAATCATCATTGGCTTCAATTAGCTAGCGTTTTATACAAGATTAAATCAGTTTTTATTTGTTAGAGCAAGCCGCGCTTGCTACACATTTTGCAATAAATTTGAAAAATACTGTTCCCAGTACTAGACTAACTTGCGTGGTTGACGGTACCTGGCTTTCAAATGGAGCTTTAATTTCAGATTCTTCTGTACCTATCTCTGGTGGCTGTGGATTCTGTAAATGATATAATGTAAAACAAAAACATTAAAAGGGCAAGAAATTACATCATTGACTCTTTGGGTAAGTATGGTTGGGTAAGTAAGGGTATGACACCATACTGTATTTTATTTCATAACGTTTTGAGTTGGTTGGGCGGTTAAAGACCGTCATAGTGACTCGCTTTGGCTAATCGCTTTTCGGGATCAGCTTGTGTATATCCTGTGTCTTATATACCTAGAGATCTTGCGTAGTTGTATATGTGGGCCAACATGACGCCGGACGGATTTTAGTCCTTTGATAGTCGCTTTTGTTTTTGAACTACACTGTACTTACCATTAGGTGCACTGTACTCACTTTGTCGAGCCAGTGTAAAAAAGAAAACTATAATCTTGCCAAAAACAAAAATATTCAGCGTTTGTTTGCCTCCGAGTTTATTTATCGTAAATTATTTTTTATATTTCAATTCATTAATAAATCCCTTTAAAAAAACCTTAACCTACAGTTGGGTTTACTTCTGTATTTTGTATGTGTTTACAAACACGAACTTCGCATGGTCATACAAATGTTTGTTTCGTGTCAAGATTGAACTCGCAACTCGACGGCTGAATACGCACTCTTCACCACTGGGCTAACAGTCTTTCAATGCTTGTATATGTGACAGACAGTGTGGAGAATCGTATTATTACAAAAATATACCAAATGTTTCGATATTACATACATATTATAGCGAGAGATGGAAGGCATTCAGCTTTAAGCGACATTTTTTTGGCAATACTGAATTATATAAGGTTAATGATGAATATCTTCGCTCGTCCATAAAATTACCCTGCATATGTCAAATAACCTTTCACCCCTCAATATGCAAATTACACCTACCGATAACTTTTTCATAGCTATTTCCATCACTTCTCCTCCGGTTAGCTAGAATAAATAACGAAATACAATTTAATATTCGGTGCATTTTGGTCGAAGGAGTCCGAGTTCACTAATTTTTCATCTGTAATTGCTACTAAATTTGTTAAACATCTATTGGAAGTCACATGTATCGATAATTAAAACCTGTGAACACCAATAATATCGAATTGTTATTTCTGATAAGTACCGACGCCTAGATTTTGGTCTGCAAACCGGGGTCCGGGTGGCAAACAAGCAGATCACCCAGCGTACCAACGGAATGATATATCTACAAAAGTGAGCTAACTTCTCCATAAGAAATAGGCTGACATATTGTCCAGGCTTTTGTTTTGACGATTTAAAAGTTAACTTTAAAGTCTCATCGAATATCATTAGCACGTTTTAAAATATGTAAAAGTCCTTTTTTGTGAATTCCTATGCTTCCTATGGGATAAATGATATTTATATTTTTACAAAATCGTAGATCAACAGTTAGTAGTTTTTGGCCGCCTCGAAAAAGTTCAAAGTCCGTGGCTGTAAATAGCAACTTCAATAAAGGTTCTTGCTAATATAAATAAGTAAGTACTCACTGTTTGACGATACGGAGACGATCGTTGTATATTTCGGTGATCTTTTTCCTCTTTCTCCACTCCATAATTTGTATATTTAGCAATGTTCTGGTAAAAGATTTAAACAATACCTGTTTTAATTTTATTCAGTTACTGAGATAATTAGTCTCCCATTATGTATTCTAAACACTGGATATGTCTAATGATGCGGTCTAAAGTCCAGCCTGGGCTAATGTCTCTTCACGTTTCATTTAAAAAACCCAATATCATTAAAGGCTTAGAAAGCCAAAAGCAAAAAGCATTTACATCGTAAAAATATTTTCTATTCTTATACTAACAAATAATTCTACAAATCGAGTTTACCTTGTCTATATCTTCTTCATCCCAGTAACGTTCCATCTAAAATAAAAATAAACGACCAAATCACTAAAATTACTTACTTCCAATTTTCCAGCAAGACCTATGGGTTTTCCTAAATCACCCCAGTACTTAAGCCAGAGGTTTTCAAAGTAGGGGACACGCTACCTAAGCAGCGAGCAGAGATCTACAGAGGGGAGCGTGGGCCATCGTTATTGTTGAGGACCTTAATTACATTTCAGCAGTTACGCCTTACTTACATTTAAACAGCGCAGGAGAGGACCGCTAGTTCTGAATCTCCGCATAATTAATTAGGGGACAAATAGTTTGTTCAGACATAGTAACAATGAAATAGTCAAAAGAGACTCATCTGGAAACTGGATGATGAAGACAGGCTACTGGAGCTCCGGTAGCCTATCCTCATTATCCAGTTAATAAATAACTATAAACGGGTACATTATAGTCAGTTGACATCCAAACTAAGGCTATATGTATCTTGGGTCTCAGACTTATTTATGTCACATAATGTTACGTGCAATACATGTACTACGATTGAACAGATTTTTATCTGTATAATGTGACCATGATTTATTATCTAAGCAAAAGCGTGCGAACATTTTTATTTTGTAAAAAGGAGGTGCGACATCAATAAGTTAAGGAACCACTGAATTAAGCGGACAAAACAAAAAATCAAATGGAATACGCTATTTTAGAAGTTATACAGAGTTGAGTCTCGGTAATTGATTAATATGGGATACAATAATAAAATAAGTACTTACCCCCACACTGGGAATACCACGTATTGGCGGTGACTGCTGCTAGAAGATTAAACATATATTATATTTTGTGTCACCGGCTAACATTGGCACATATTTTTAATATTTATACTCGCCTGTGGTGAAGGACTGCTTGGCTGAAATTAAAATTTTAATAGACAATACAAAATAATACTTTATATCTACTGTAAAATACGAAATACATACAATAAGGTCCAGAAGTCCTCTCGAATATTTCTGAAAACAGGAATTAATAAAAAAATATTTTCTAATATTTAAATATATTTTTTTTTACTTTTAGTAATAAAATACGCCACGCTATATCCCTTTCGGAGCGAACAATACATTAATGGTTGTATCCACTTTACGCTTATACGTCGTCCCAAACGTGACCAATAGCGCAGTTGATCGCCGTTCTCATGGCACTTACCCATCATATTTCTATTAGATGCCCTGCCGATTTCCTCGCGACGTTTAACTTCACCGAATAATTAAATTAATTTTATTTTAATATGTAATCACCACAGTGACTCACTTTGGCCTCTAGCGTTTTAGGATCAAATTGTATACATTCATTAACTCATATACCTTCAGTCGTGGTATATGTGGGCCGACATGACGACAGTCGACGACAATGGTTTTTTGTCTTTTTACACTGGACTCGCCACCAGATGCACCGTAGTTAAAAAAACTAAATTCAGTTTGATGCAGGTTTATACCTATTATTCCTTTGTATCCCAACAATGCTAAATATTTTATTTTTTAATGGACTTCAAAATTGAGGTTCTACATTCGGCTGTATGTATTTTATATGTATGTTGATCCATAACTATGACATTTATTGACCTATTTGGATAATTATTTCTTTATTCAATAGGGTATATATTAAAGTTAGTTGCGTTTTAATATAATGCGAGTCTGATTAACATCTTCAGAGATATGGGCCAGAATTCTTAAACAAAGGACAGAAAAGCTTCTTTTTTTTTTATGAAAAAAGAATAACGTAATTAATGAAAATGTATGTCTTACTGCCCACTTGTCTCGATCCTGTTCCCACTGCAAATAAATTGTTAAAAAGATATTGAATGTCTGCTGTAACGTGTTGGGGGATCATAGTCTTAAAAGGAAAGAAAGAGTAGTTTTTTTTTCGAACTGGCAATACATTGGTGATTGGGATAGACTTTCTCAACAAAACCGTGCGAGAAAGAGATACATATACATATAGTACGAGTATGTTTAATTCAATTTATTGATTGCACTCTGCCCCGAATCTTGAAATTTTTCGAGGGGGGGTTTGCCTGTCGAATGCTTGTTTACCTTTGTTTCTCAATTATATGGATTAATCCAATGAAAAACATGCTTACAGGACATTTTGTATACTACAACTTTGTCGGACGATGTCCTATGAGACTTTTGAGTTCGCTTATAAAACGTCAAAACAAAGGTTGTTAGTAGAAAGGTTGTTAGAGTAGTTGGTTCGCTTTTTTTAGATATGTTATTCAGTAGGTAAGTTGGAAGACGTGTTCGTCTGCTGGTCTTACAATTTGACGACTGGGATGCGGGTCCCTATTTGGTCCTCTCCCCCCCGAATGCGGGCCTGATTGCATTCTACGAATACAGATAACAATAAGTATATCACTATACTGTTATATACTTACACCTTACGCTTTTAAATAAGAACCGATGTGTTAAATTACCGCGTGGATTAACGCAAGGATTAACCACATTGGTGGGCATGAGCGTAGTGCGGAGTCATAACGTTGTCACCACATTGCTTAAAAATAGGTTAATTTTTATCGAAAAACAGATTATATAATAGGTATTTGAGAATAGCTTAAGTATTCGCAGAGCCAAGTCCAAATTGACGATACCGGTGACTTACCATACCCTTTAACATTAAATATAATTTGTAATGTTTGAGCAAAGGTAATGCCAATTTAAATCTCAGCGTAATAAGACTTGTGATAAGAAATTCTATCTGTTATATATATAGTTTCTAGTACTTACATTAGGCATTACTCGCCCTTCGTACTCTTCCTAGAATTTACAACGTAATATAATAGATAAGGGCTTTAAATTATTCTAATGAAAAAGTTTAATTGTAATGGTAAAATTGTTGCATAATTGTAATTAGTAATATTTTGTAATTTGTATAGGACTAAATGCTGTCAGCCGGACAAAGCTTATAATACTGCACCGGGCAAGTGTGTGCTGTGTTAGCCTGCAAAAAAATCTTAAATTAATACTGTTAAGAGAATTATTATTTATTTTAAGCTATTCTTACTTGTACTTGTTTGATTTCTGATAAGAATTCATCCCACTAAAAATATAAGTAGATATCATTTATTTCGTATATTACTGCGCTAAATTATAATTTATATGAGAAACTTCACTAGTTCAATTTTGATTTTGTTCATTAATTTCTTTTTTGTGTACGTGACCTGAGAACGGCGATCAGCTGGGCTGCTGGTTACGTTGGGCAAAAGCCATAAACACAAAGCAGATACATCCACTAATGTATCTCTGCTCACCCCAATAGCGTGACGATAAATTATTATTATAAATAGTTTTTTTACGGCGTAACAACGTACAAATATAACATTATGAACATCTCTACATATTATAAAACAAGAGCCCCAGCCACGTCTATCTATGTATTTACGATAAGCTCAAGAACTACTAAGCATTTTATGAAAATTATGATAATCCTGCACACCATATAATTTTAATTAATATCTAAGAAGTTATTGCAATATTAGAACACTCATGCGCTAAAATAAACTCAAGCGCGGGACATATACAAATGGCGATATGTAAATAAAAAAAAAATAAGTCTCTTGATATTTATTAATGTTATGAAAAGAAGATAGGATATAAAAAACAGAGGGTACGAGAAGAGAAGGAAAATAGGTTAACACAACATTCATAGCGGTACGAGGTGCGTTAAATCAGGTGGTAAAAAATGAAAATTGCTTTTTGCAGTGTTCTCAATGTTTATCTGTGATTTTAACTAAATTGAAAGAAATTAAGAAGTGTTTAAACAATTATTTGAATAATATGATACCAACTTTATCTGCTTTCGTCAATCTTTCGGGCTATAGGAAAAAAAATGTATTAAGCACAGACATTATAATAACTATAGGAAATATGTCTCACGGATCGCATTACAGAAAAAACATTTACCAATTCAGCTAAATCTTGTTCAGAATTATGATCTACCGCCGGAGCGTACGGTCTTGGCTGAAATACGATAATTTGTTTATATATCAAGGTAATTAGAAAAAATATATGCTACAAAAGCTAATGGTTATCATTGGATTGCTTTAAGAATGGAATATGCTTCCAACGAGCATAATTCCACGAGATTATAGCTTGAGAGCCTTTAAGAGAAGAGTGAATAGACAATTGTTGGGCTAACGCGGTGCATCATCGGACTCATCACAACCTTCTACCAGGCGTGATTGAAGTCAAGCGTCTGCCTGTAAATAATAATAATAAAAAAGAGTCTGTAAGGGATATCCTGAAGGTGCGGGAGGTGCCCCTGCTTCGGCTCCTCGCGAACATGATTCAGGGGTCCTCCTACGGAGTGCCAGGCAGCCCGTCTGAGGGAACGGCTGCTTGCACAATGCTCTGGTGGTGTCATGCGTGATCCCACGCACCACTTGGTGGCTGGGAGGTGTTGTACATCCAACCCAGAGATGGGATTTTTTTTTTACATTGGCTCGACATAATGACTACAGCGCACCTGATGATAAGTACAATGAAGTACAAAAACAAAAGCGACCATCAAAGAATGAATATCCTGATAGTCTCCGTCGTCATGTCGGCCCACATATACCACAACTGAAGGTCTCTAGGTATATGAGTTACTGGATATGTATACACAAGCTGATCCCGAAACGCGACAGGCCAAAGCAAGTCACTATGACGGCTTTTACACCTGTGTACTGTGGTCATGACCTAGTTTGGGCAATAAGTCTACCACCAAAATTATAATATATCAATTTAATCATATTAATGATGCAAAATATAATCGTATGTACATATCATTAGTATAGCACTTTAAGATGGTCTCTAGAGCTGTGTTTTTATACTGTATTATTTCCTACCTAGATGTTTTCTGCGCGTTGACACAACAAATGGGTGTCAGCTGAAAATCAGCGTTGGATGGCTCACCTGGTCCCTTGGCATTTGCTGAGCTGACTTCCCGTTGGCGCATCATTACAGCACAGGAATATTTATCTCGATTAACCTACCCTTCTGTGTTGTATGTTATATTGTGTGCCTAATAAATGCTTGTACTCAGTTTCTTAATCATTATTAATTAAACTGATTGCATTTTGCTCATCTATAATCCAACTTTTCCCACATTTCTAGAGGCGACCGTAATGGGAGGTATAGCGCGCCGGGACGCGGTTAGTGCGCTCTAACGTTTCCCGTAGAGAATCACCTCGAAGGTTTTAGTCGGTAAGGCTGAAATTTATAGACGCCAATTTATGTTTGCTTAGTCTTTACTAAAACATTGCAATTTATATTACTCAATGAATGTCAAAGGATTTGGTAGCTCACCGATTTTGTCAACATGGACTTAACTCTGCGAATACTGTAGCCATACTTAAGTTTCTATTATATATTCAGTATTTTATCAAAAGGAATTTATTTTTGAGAAATTTGCTAAGCAAAGTCGGAATAGCGTCTATACATCTCAGCCTAAGTGTTTGGCACACCGGAGCGATAGCCTTCAACGCTACCCTGATGGACCAGTAGGATCTCCACCGGATTACCAAAAGAATGGTATATCCTAATAGTGACTTAGGTGACCTAGCGGATAATGGTAGAAGCTTCAAATCCCGATACAGACCTCAAGGTTTTTCCAGAGTACATACGGATTTAGGCACCACATGCTCACCGGTGAAGAAAAAAAATTTTGAAGAAACCCACATGACATCTAATAGAAATATCATATGTACTAGTGCTGTGAGAACGGCGATCAGCTGTGTTACTGGTCACGTTGGGCACGACATATAAGCGCAACGTCGATACAGACACTGGTGTATCTCTGCTCAATCCATAGCGTGACAATATATTATCATATATAAAAATAAAATCGGGCTCTTTTTAATTGAATGGATACAGATCAGAACATCGCCGGGCCCACTCCGACGCAGTCATGAGTTTCTTAAGGTGTAAAGTAGAATAAAATTACTTTAAAATATAATAATGATTATTATATCAAATTTTATATTTCACACATACCCGATTAAGGGCAGGGTTGGCTTTAGGGAAATGCGGTATTTGATTTGGATTTCTGTATGAACTAATTCCCATTTTCTGTAATCACAAACGTAAAAAATGATGTAAAAGTCAATTAGCTGATATTGTGCTCAATTTACAAGTGGTACAAGCACGAAAACTTGTAAAAAGATATTCGTATATTGAGCTGCAGACAAGTTACGCTCTGTAAAGTACTTTCATGTGCAAGAAACTCATTCCTACTCATTACAACAGGGTTACACTTTTTTTAATTAATTTTTTTATTTATATTTTAAGAGACATACAGCAATATAATAACTAATAAAAAAACACACCCAAAAAGGAATATAAAAAAATCTCTTAAAGAAAAAATAACGGAAACAATACATAAAATATTAAAGTTTACTTAAAATCACACAATATTTTAGTTTGTCTTTGAGACAAAAACCAAAGGAATAAAATACTTACACTTGGTCAACTTTTTTTTTTATTAATTAAGTTAACTGCCATGAATATATTCTAATCTAAACAATATTGTATGTATTTAAAACCGTGTTCGATCCGTGAAGGCGTTACTCGGTGTCGATATTCCATTTTTTTTATCCTTATTAGTTATAGAGCAAGAATAGCCAAATAAAATAAATATTATATAATTTATTATTTAATGTTTATAAAGTTTTCTACTTTGTTTCATTGCACAGATATTTCACATTAAAATTAATTAAATGGGAAACCTTACATGACACCACTGAGACTGCGCGTAGCTCGGGAACAAAGGGAAAAAGAAAAGCAAAGGACCATGCTAGTAGGTCCCCCTGGTTACAACTCATTCGCACAACCACCTCAAAGGCTCCAATTGGAATTACAATAAATTTAAAAATATATATGTACCTTTAAATCATGTCTTTCAAAAAAACTAGGATATTGCTGGCTGTTAGTGTAAAGTCTTACTGTAAAATCAATCACAAGAGAGACCAAAACAATGGACAGCATGTCTAAGAATGTATTAAAAGGATACGTTCTGGTTAAATCAATTATTTTTTTCAATTAAAATTATATTATCCTTGCTTCAAACACCATTAAAAATTTAAATTCAATGATATGGTAAACCTGCTTTTAAAATAATTAAAACTTTAATCTTTCCAAAAATATTTACATACAGCGCCATCAAGTACGTTCCTTAAAAATTAACATAATATTAAAGTTATCATAGTATAATTAGTTCTGTTTGTTTCCATAGATGGCACTTTATGCTATTACAAAAAAATAATATACATAACTTTTATGCAGATATTATACTATATAATATAGTTATTTTATTAATATGAATGTACGTAGCAGAACATCAAGAAGGAAATTTACTGAAATTGTTTTTGTAACCTTTTTTTTTATTTCAGCAGGCCAATACACTGTTGGCTGGGATAGATCTTTACAATTTCTCTGGGCTAGATTTTTTGTTGCAACTAATTACTTGATAAACTTTGCTTGTTGTGTGTCTTTGTTGGTAGTTGCCGTCTTTTGTTGAAATTTAGTCGAGCATTTTTGTAAATACTTCCTGAAATACATCCATATAAAGAAGTAAAATCCATAAAGTATGCTTTTAAAAGTAGAAAGTAATATAATAGTGTCTATGATTTTTATACTTTTTTTACTAGACTAGTTACAGTGACCATACTACGCCTGATGGTAAGCATGGTACAGACCTAAAACGACGACTATCAACAGTAAAAAAACCTATCGATAGTTACACTGGTCATGCCGGCTTGCACAAATATCTCTTCACGCTTTATTTAAAGGACCTTTTATCATAGAATGATAGAAACATGCTTACCGGAAGACTATCCACAGCCCAACGACTCAACTAAAATAAGAGTTAGAAAATTTCTTAGTCATTGAAAGTTCATTGTAGGTTGAAGAATTTTAATAAAATTCCATATTGAACACATTACCTTAAAAACACAAAAATATTGCTTAAACTACATAATTATTTACGACAAAAACTTATTCTATTATAAAATATAGTGCATATAACAATAATCACAGCACTTCTATCACAATGAATAATACATACAAGAAAGAAAATTATAATTTTATGTACATAAAATCACAATATGATATTTCACAATTGTCTAAGATTTTACTAATAAAATAAGCTTAAAATCAATAATAACCCAGTAGCTGTACTACAATCTACCATCATCATCTATATTTTGAAATAATCTCTAAGACGGTGTATCCATACTCTATTATTCCCTTCTTTGGTGTTTTCTGTGTTGGTATACCAAATAGGTGTTTGCTGAATAACAGTGCTGGGTGCTGGATTGGGTGGGTGGAATTTAAACATAGAAATCAAAACCTACAGGATTCTTTCCGTAAACTTAAAATCTTGAAATTTGGCAAGAAGTGAGGTCTTACATTTAAAGTCCGAAAGTCATAAAGTATATATGATAGAAGAAATGCCCTTTTTTGTGAGTACTTTAATAATAAGATAGTATAGGGAAACCCTACACTACAAGTGATACAATCCTAGAAAATTTTAACATTTTTTTTCTAAAAATAACCAAAATTTTATGAAAATCTCTAGGTACATCAATGAAATTAATTAAATATATTTTTATTGAAATAAACTCAGTTTTATGCGAGTATTATTATTTTGTAGGACATCAAAAGAATCTGAACAATTGAAGTTAGTCAAATTCAATATTTTCTTCATAAATTTAAGTTTGTAGGGAGCTCTTGGTACCTTAGTTTTACTTGTACTTGGCCAGTTTTTTGTATAAATACTCCCTCTTAGCACAACAACCTGTATAAAACAAGATTATTTTAATCATGCTTTAGTAATTTTGTTCAGATACATGGATTGCCAATTTACACAAAAAAGATTTTTAATGTTGTTCTTTTATCCCTCATTCCATATTTGATGAATAAAACTCATTTTATCAGAACAACTTTGTACACCATTATGGAAGTAAGCTTACATGTTCAAAGTACATCATATAAAAGTAAGATTGAAACAATATCATTATAAAAATCATAGTACACATACATGTCTGGGTTTTGATAATTTATTTCACAAAAAAATTACTAATGTTTAACCATCTGGTTGAAGCTATAGGATTATTTATATCTCTTAGCCATGTGTGTAAATTAACCAACCATTCATTATTCAATTGGTTAGTGGAAGGCAAAATGGTTCCTATCTGGTTGAGGTTCTCCTAAGCTTGTTGAAAATCAATATTTCACTGCCCTTCAGGTTTGTCCTCACAAAATTGTGATGAAATCCAAGTTAAAGCCCACTTTAAATTAGTTAACATGTATTTAAGGGCTTTGGTCCAATGTTCTTCAGAATTGAACTGAATTTTGATCGAATATGCATGAGGTGGGGATGCTGTATCCTCAATCTTTCCTTTGTCTATTCTGTATGGCAAACAGAATCCTGTATTTCCCTTCTCTACTTGCTCTTTAAACTGCTGGAGACAGTCCAAGAATGCAACCATTGCTGCATCAAACTTGGTGTCCCAGAGGAAACGAAAACCCCCTGAACCATACAGCGGTAACACTTTCTGGTCTTCCAAGCATTCTATAAAGGAATGATTGCCATATGGAACTAATTTGTAACGTTGGAAATTGAAATCAATCTTCCGTGCCAGAGACCACAGTAACAGAACAGTCTGGCCCCATGCAGCATTTATTTCTGACCAATCAACTGGAGCAGTTGGTAATCGACCTAATCTGAAATTATTTATGATACCAAATTGTCCTGAATCTGAAATATGGAATGTTGCCTTAAACACATTAGTCTTCTTTAATTTTTCCAATTGAGTTTGTGTATATGCCAGCTGACATTCATAAAACTTCATCTGATCTTCCGTTGTCATTAAATCTTTCCGATACTTAGTGTATTCTCGCCAATACACATCTTGCTCTCGTTCTAGCCTTTCTTTTTCCCTCTCTTGTATGTCAATCTCTTCTTTCATCGCTCGTTCTTCTTTCTGAAGAGCTGATAACTCTTGCAACAGTCTGCTTTGCTCCTGTTTCCAATCATCTAGTTCTTTCTCTAAACCTTCAAGATTCAAGTCCTCTTTATCATCTTCAAGCTTCTTAAGATAGTCATTGTAGTCTTTCCACTCTGCTTCAGTCTGTTTTAACTGATTATCCATCAGCTCTAGTAAGGTATCAGTACATTCATCACACAATGGGTGATCTACATCAGAGTTATTTGATAATAAGTCAAATAATGTAGCTTTTACGTGTAGCTGGTGGCCTAAGGAGGTAGTTTCCCACCCGTCTGATATAACCATGAAACCGTTTGCGCCATTACCTGATTCAGACATGCGAAAAGGCGGGACATAATGTTCTAAGCTAGACGATTGCAAATCTAAGTCCACTTCGTTATTTCTTCGGATTTGGAGCGTTAGATCGGCTATTGTATGCTCTCCCAGGTTACTCAGAGATTCGTCGAGTTTCAAAGGCTGCAGGCATCGCTGGCAAGAAAAATTCACGAAAGTCTTTGAGTCACTCATGCTGTTTGATATCAGCTTTCACTATTACGTTTGCTATTACGTCATGAAACTTTGTTACGATTTTTAAAGGCACACACGGGTCTGTGACGCATTAAAAAATATTTACGACGGAATTGACTATTGCGTGCATTGAAATGCGACGTAAACAAAGGATTTTCGCAAAATAAATTCGCTTTTTGTTTTGACAATTTTTGACGCTTTCGTTTGACATTAGAGATATTTTAGGAAACAACATAAAAATCGACTTATTAAAGAAAATAATAATTATTAAATTAAATATAACTAATATTTTTTCATATTATTGTATAATTCATGCTCAATATCAAGTAATATTAGTTTATTTACCCTATTGCTTAAATAAAACTTTTTATAGTGTTCCAGGAGTTTATATTACTCTCTATTCAAAAGCAAGTATGTTTACGGTTCTGTTAACAATGACTTTTTCCTTAGTCATTTTCAGTCATCTGAAATCGTTCAAAAAGCTATATTATAGCTTTTTTTTAATATGTTGAAATTGTTAAAAATGCGTCTTCTATGAATATTTTAACATATAATGACAGGGATATTATTTCAGTTGTAAATTTTGTGACTTATTATAATTATTAATCACATCAGATTAAAAAAAAGTAAAGGAAAATTAATAAAGTAAATTAATAGGTACACAAAAATCGAACTGTTCACACACTAATGACATTTAAAAGCTGTCAAACTGAAAGAACTCCGACAGGCTGCCATTTACCGAGGTAGGATAAAAGTTGCATTTCGACATCGTTGAAACTCCATGAACAGTTTCACGTTTGGTAATATTGACAAAAATTATAAAGTTTCATCAAGTCATAAGCCTCCGTGAGCAATGTTATTTCGCCTCTGACAAATATATTTAGCAAACTCTAGGGTTGGCCATCTGTGAAGATCAACTTTACGTAAATATAAAAAAAAAGCTTACATACTCAAAATTGATTGCTAAACAATAAGCCTCAAGTATTAATTATCTTAGTATGCCACTTGAATTATTTGTTTACGTTTAAATGCCAATTTATGTGGGGCTTATATTTCACAAGCGGCCTGATAGAGCACAAAAAGAACAGTACTAATTAAAAAAAAGTTTTATAAATTAAGGGATAAAATGTAAAAATTATCTCTTCAAAAATAAAATCCAACTAAAATATAATTAAATAATAGTAGCCAGTAGTGTATAACGCAAGTGATTTATAAAAATAAGCAGAACAATTAAATTCTCATAGAAATTTAATTAACATCAAGACTAGATACAATAATTGGTTTTAAACATAACAGCACCTTAGCTTAAACGATAATCAAAAACACTTATATTTCTTATATAGAATTATTCACGTTCTTAAAATTTACATTATAACTCTTACAACCCAATGTGTTTCGATCCCTAGTATTAAATAGAAAAATTAAAACTAAAAAGATAATAAGTAGGATGTGCCGACACATTTTTTGCTTTGTTAATCATATTGCACTTATAAGAGCCTTTATCAATGTAATTATTTGAAATGTATTTGAAACGATATTAAATAGAAATATTAAATTTATAAGACAAATGCTTACAGTTAAATAATATAATACTAAAACTTTAAAACTTATTTCTGTATAAATAGGTAATCAAATACTGATACCTCCATCTTGCTCTACATATATCTTTCATGTATATGTATAGTATTATATCATTGAAACCATTTTCAAATCGGTATATGCAATTAAAAAAATACAATCGAAGCTAGTAAATAGATTAAAGAAAAAACTAAAATTATAATACACATCGATATATAAATTTCAAACAACATTTAGAAAACAGGAAAAGTCACGTTTTAAATACTTTTTTTCTGTGACAAGAATAATTTTAAAATAAAAAGATTATTTAACATTCATTAAAATTTTGCGATATTTATGAATATTTTGTTTATTTACATAATATAAAAATCCCGTAACAGGACCTTTAACTCTTTTCGCACCTTTAATCGCTTTACATATTTTTATAAATACAACTTCAAGATCCATCGTGTTATAATATAATTGTTTGGTACTTATCTAAACACGTTTAATACATATATGAGAAATATCGATTAAAATATCAAAATACAGATATTTAAATGAAATAACATATTCATAAAAATACACGAATAAGTACGAACTATTTTGATTATATTGTAAATACATACTAAAAAATATTGTCAAATTCAAACTTTTAAAGATTATTTCTTGTAATAGGCATGAATAATAATGGCTTATAAATTAAAACCAGTACTTCAAAAAACTGTTCATGAACTTTAAGAAGTAGATAAGCGGTTCATTAAATTACATTGTCTATTTGAAAATTAGTATGTATTTCAAAAGTAACAAAATTTATGTATATCCTATTTTTCCAAATTATTATACTTAAATTATATTTATTCAATATACTATGAGACAACTTATAGCACAAATATGTAAGATTTTAAAATACAAATCTTTACACTATTGAATTATAACTATGGCAAGATTTAGTCTTTACATGTAAATTATGGCAACAACGTTGGTAATGACGATGGTTAGTCGATTTTAAATTTAAATCAGGAGAACTTTGATATATCGACTATTACTCTACAGAGTGTAGAAATATAACGAATTTAGTATATTTTGTAATTACGTTGATTATATTAAAAAAATATTTCTTTAGATAAATATTTTTTATCAATTTAATATTATAATTAAACAACTATTCTTTAGGTAATCTATTTCGTGTTACTTATATAGAAATATGTTTCCTCATTGCATTTTTATAAGGAAAACTATACCAGCTTGCTGGCCGTTTCTACGACGAATATCAAAGGTAAATTAAAAGTAAAGAGAATATGCAATTGGTGGGAAAACGCAATCTTCATCAGCCCCATGTTCACCTTCCACCAAGAGCGATTGAGGTCAAGCGTTTGCTAATAGGTATATCATAAAAAAATGCTAACACCGATTAAGATGCTCCACCAATATAGTGATTTGGATCTTGTAGTTGATGATAATATGCGTTTGGTAACAAAGCTTGAGCCAAGCCGCCTTGAGTTCCTACGTATTGGGCCGGCACCAACATTTCTCTGGAATTAAGAAAATATTACTATTAATTTTATAAGAGCATAATTACAAACCATATAATAAGTATATTAAATTGAACTTTTTTTTTCCTCTGATTTATTTATGTTTTTGCTAGTTAGATTAGTGTTTTTCTTTAATGTTCCTTGTGTTGCTCGTATTTTGATTTTTCTTTCATTCTATGCAAGTAGTTTACACTTTTAAATATAGTCGCGTTTGTAATGTATCTTGTACATGTTTTTTTTTTGCTATATAAGTGTTTTTTTTTTAAATAAACAAATAGTGTACATGTGTATGTGTTTCAGCGTGTGTATTATTATAAGTTTGAAGTTTGATGAAAATGCAACGCTTAGGTCACAAAAATAGTAATTCCGTCCTTTTCGTTCTGAGTCTCTAATGCTGTGGCCTAGATACGTTCTAAATTCTTTCAACCTTTTCAATACACTTTTTATTAATTATTCACTTAATAAAATGTATATAAAAGATTTTATTAAAATGTTACATGAGTAGTAAACTAACAATTCTTAGAGAAAAGATAGTTTTTATACCAAAAGTTGGCGAATAAGTTATCAGCCCACCAGAAGAAAAGTGTCTTCTCTCGCTTATGACCGTGTGTAAAAAAAGTTTTGAGATCTTGCTGCAATTCTTTAAGCAGCAGAAGAAAACATCACACATGTATTGTTCCTAAAACACAACTGACCAAAGCGAGATCAAAGCAATGTAGATGAGCAGATGAGTTGAAAATGGTCGGAAGGTAAAAATGCTGCTTAATATCGAATTAAAATATCGAGAGGTCTGAACGACGCTTTAAAGTAATAAAAAAAACATTTCCTTCGCCAATCAGAGAGCACGTTTTAAAACTCAAACGCGCTATTGTTTGGCATTACGAAAGGCGGAACATTGTTTTTTTTTTTCTGTATCATGATCCATAAATTGATAAAGTTTTCGACCAGTAGGTAACTAACTATATTTCGGCCGCTGAGAGAATACATTTCTAACATCTGTCATTTGAACATAACTTTTGATGGGCAGCAAATAATAGTTTAAAAAGTGTTTAGAGTAGTAATAACCGTACCTAATAACCATTATCAACAAAATTTTGTAGTATTGATGGGCTATATTATCAGTCGAGCGCCTGACTACTTTCTCGATGGTGACACCTGCGGATATAGTTTGTTGAAGAACAAAAAAACATGTGAATGGAGTTCATCTACAGCTTATCGATAAAAGTCACATTATTTTATTATCCTTTTTTTCGGGTTTTTATAAAAAAAAACACTGATGTTTGACGGTAAGCTTTGTGCAGATCAAAAATTGAATACGACTAGCAATTAGTAAAGAAAAACGTATCGATATTTGCACTTATCATGCCACAATATCACAATCACAATATGTATCTCTTCACACTTCGTCTAAGAGAATCCAAAACCACAGGACGGTGGAAACACGCTCGACGGAAGACAATTTAATAACTTAACGACACGTCAAAAGTAAGAATTACAGAATCCTAAAAATCAGTTAAATTCTACAAAGAGCAATTAACAAATGATTTTTTTACAATACAGGTCAATTTTTTTTAATGACGCCAAAGCGACCAATGTTTTGCACATGTGTATTTTCTGACCTATGGGTTGTTAGTGATTGATGACCTCATTAGGGGGGTTGATACAATGAGTTCAAAATGTGTTAAAGACATAGGCCCATCACCATTCAAAAGAAGACGCCATGTAATAGATATTTCTGGTAATATATCAATCGAATAACACTAATATAATTGCAAGTCTATTCATGTCGCTACAATAACCAATCACTTAATTTAAACTATTGTCTGTCCTCCTCCCTCCTCTTCACAACAACTTTGTAAAAATGTAAATACCATATATCGCATAAGAAGCAATATATTCTCGAAAAATCACATTTGCGTAACAGGAGGTGGTAACGGCATCTTATGTGACATTTGAATTAACTTAAAACATCAAAACAAAGGCTTGTAAAAATTTTCAGCCTATTTGTTATGGAGAAGTTGGCATACTTTTTAAAATATATTATTCAGTTGGCACCCTGGGGGATGTTTTCGTCTGCCGACCCTAGAATTTTTATTGAACCCGGGGCGCGAGCCCCGGTTTGACCAACCCCAAAAGATCAGGGACTGTCACAACGCGACAAATAGCTACCTACATATCGTTGAAATTTAATATTGTTCTATTTGAGCACATATTTCGGAGTAACTTTAGGTGCGTGTATGTGCTTTTTCATATTATCAAATTCAATGTTTACCGTGTCATTAAATCGTGGACAGTTCCGGTGGACATGTACATTGTCCATAAGATAATTTTATATATTTTGAGATATTTTAATTGTAGTTATGTTTTAACTTCTGAACTTCGATATTAATAATAATAATATATCGTCACGCTATATACCTTTCAGGATGAGCAGAGATATATTAGTGGCTGTATCTAATTGGCGCTTACATGTCGTGCCCAACGTGACCAGTAGCGCAAATGATCGCCGTTGTTAGAGCACTTACATGTGACATTTCTATTAGATGCTATGCGGGTTTCCTCACCGGATGTATTTTTCCTTCATTGGTGAGAATGTGGTGGCTAAATCCGTACGTAGTCTAGAAAAATCCAGAGGTACTTGCCGGGTATCGAACCTATAACCATTCGCGTTGCCGCACATGGATTAATATATATAGTTGTTGTAGATTTAGTAATTCTGTTTCATTGATTATTTAAAATTTAAATTTAACAGTTCTTAAAACTGTATAATGTTCAAACTAGATTTAATTTGCTAGTGCATGTCGCTCTAAATGATTAAATCAACTTAAATCTTAAACAATGAGCATTTTGACCACGAAGTACACAACGTTTATAATATTTTCCAAAGTAAATAAAACGTAAACATTATTGTTTCGACTGTGTGGGTCCTTTGTTAGGTGACCAGACGCCGAGCTCATAAAATCGAAGGTCAAATTAAGCACAGGGAATATACTTGCCGTATATTTTGCGGCCTGACTAATATTGTTGGCCTAACAGGACCTTCAAAACTTCGAGAGACTTGTGGCCAAATGTTTTAGGCGATTATCGTGCAATTTTATGGATTTTCGTGACATCGCGAGCATATTTCTGTAAATACTTTATTGCAAAATGGGATAATATTGGCGGTTGTTCTTCCTTTTTTTATTTAGGATCTTTTGTTCTACAGAATATATTAGCCCCATTGTGCCTTATACTATGTCCTTACATCCTAAAGGAATCGCCGATGAGCAAGCGTCACTATCTAGTACAGCATTCTGGCTTCACTGGACAAAGGGTTTTCCAAAAGGCCATGATATGCTTCAATACTTTGTCTATTAAATTTAAACCTATTCATCAGCGACTTCCTTTGTGTGCCGTTCTGAGCACACTCCATCAATAAGTGATGCACATCCTCAGCCTTTCCACACATGTTACAATTGGGTAAGTCGGCGTTCCTCATGAAAAAAGAAAAACTAGATTTTTTTTTTACACTGGCTCGACATAGTGACTACAGCGTACCTGATGGTAAGTACAGTGTAGTCCAAAAACGAAAGCGACTATCAAAGGATTAAAATCCATTGATAGTCTACATCGCCATGTCGGCCCACATATACCACGACTGAAGGTCTCTAGGTATATGAGCTACTGGATATGCACAAGCTGATTCCGAAACGCGACAAGCCGAAACTGGTCACTATGACGGGCTTTACACCCATGCTCTGTGGTCGCGATCCAGACGGGCACCAGCGCTCTACCACCTCGCTGCTGCTCGTTTAGCACCACCCAGGAGTCACGTGTAGGGAAACTAGGGTAAAGCCTACGGACGCGAGCAGCTTCGACTCCCAAAAACAACAAGACAACAGATATAACTAATAATGCCCGGGGATGTTCTTACTTACGTTCTGTTAGGTTGCTGTGGCGTACGGTCTCGTTGCCTTCTGTTCTTAAACCAGTTGGAGACTTGAGTGAGAGTCAGGCCAGTCTTCTGCGCCAAAGCTCGCTTCTCATCAGGAGTTGGATAGCTTGGGAAAGATAGGAGTACAAATTATGAATATTTTCATAGTGTGAGTTTTTTTTTTCATAAGTAATTATAAAATAGAATGAATGACCTTCCGTCACAATATATGTGGGCCAACATGGCGATGACTATCGAGGGATTTTCGTCCGTTGTCGGTCGTAACTGTTCTTGGTTTACACTATACTTCCCATCAGGTGCAGTGTAATCATTTAATCGAGCCAACATAAAAAAGAAAAAAAACAGAATATTGTAATTATGTATTACTATTGCATAAATTACCGATTTCTATAATAGCAGTCTTTCAAGGCGTTTCGACTTTTCTCCTTGAAGCAATAAACGGTTTCTTCGCCGTCCCATATCGTCTTCGGCAGTGGATACTTTTTCCTCAGTCTGTACTTATCGACTGCTCCTTTTAAAAAAATAGAATTTTATATTCTAAAACCTAAGTCAAAATGTTTAAACCTATTGGGTTATGTAAATTTTTAAAACAAAAAGAATGTTTAGTAGTGTCCTGATTAGTTAGCGACTATTCTATAACGCTGACTATTCGGCCACTTTCATAGTCAGCGGCTAGTCGGCAAAGAGCGCCAATTATCGAGCTTCTTACTTTGTATATATATCTTAGTAAAATGTATCTATATAAAAGCAATTACATTAAATTAAGCTTTGATTATTACAATAATAAATCTTTATTTCACAATACATTTTCACATCTAATAAAAATGGTGATTATTCTCACAATCATACAAAAACACCGCTCTGACCCTTGCAAAACCTAAAATCAAGACGAAATATGAAGTGAACAAATCATGTCAAATCACGTTCGCAGGCGACGGTTGTTACTAATTGGCTAGCTATAGCCGGCACATCTCAAGTTTTTTGCCTATTTATTTATGCAAATAAAATTGTATGTAAAGTTTTATAAATATAACTCCTATTTCTATTTACAAGAAAATCAATTTTATTTAGTAAAAATAAAAAAAATAACCTTTAAATAATACCTACGCATTTCATAAAGTTATAAATATACTATATAGGTATAAATTATAATTTTTATTAATGACATGCAACCTCTAATCAACTTGAAGGCATACCTTTGTTTTGTTTTGATTGACATCTTATGTTTGACAGCTGGAGACAGAGTGGTTTGTATGGGAAAACGAAATTGTTGTTTTTACTATATTCCTAGCACTTTTTTTCATATTTACTCACCTTTTAAACCTTCCCTGGACTTCAACAATTAGTTCAAAACCAAAATTAGCCAAATCGGTTTTAGCCGTTCTCTAGTTTTAGCGAGACTAAAGAACAGCAATTGATTTTTATCTTATTTTTATATACATACATATATATGTATGTAGATATTTTTTTGTTTTAAAAGTACTCAATGTTAATAATCTACCAAACCTAGCTGTAGTGAGGGTTGTAGAAGAAAAACATAGTGACGAAACCCACATGGCATTTTATAGAAACATTATGTATAAGTGCCCTGAAAAAGGCTGTCACCTGCTCTACTGGTCACGTTTGGCACGACATTCAAACGCATAGTGAATACAAAAACTTATACACCTCTGCTCACCCCAAAAGGGGTATAGCATGACGATATATTATTATTCGATTCAACTTACCAAGCGCTCTGCCTCTGACTTTTTCCGCTTCCTTGTAATGCGCCTTGAACCAAAGGTTTTGCAGCGCTGTGTGGTGTCTGGGAGAGAATGTATGAGCTTCTAAAATGGCGTATAATTCTTGAAACACGCCTCTATGGTAAGCCACCAACGCACGAGCCCTAAAAACGGATTTTTTATTTATTCCTCCACGGTAGAAATCTATTTTTTATTTATTTCACGGACTGCTAGCGCAGTTTGTAGTGATCGTACTTACGACGTAAAGGTCCTTGGTTCGGTTCCCGGTTGCCGTAAGCTGCACTATGGTGAACAGATTACTTTAGCACGAGTCTTGGTTGTGTTTAAGAATTTGTTTGTCCTGTACCCATGGTACAACTGTAACCTTAGTTTGGGACTAGGTCACGTGTGTAGATATAGATCTATGAATATTATTATGTTTTTTTTTTTGCCTGGGTCTGTGTGTGGTGTGGGTGTACGTAAGTGGAAAGGAGAGCAGAGGCTAGCCGAGACTTGCCTACACGGACTAAATAAAGAGAATTCTGATGATCAGCGAGAGTGCAAGAAAGGAGTAATGAATGATAATATAGCAAAAAAATTATGCGAAGATAGAGAGAAGTGACATTTCATTCTTCTTGCCCACCTCAATAGTAAATCTTCGTGATAGTAGTTAAAAATCAAAGATACCTCAAAACAGTTTCGTTGCCGCGAAGCAATTCACTTGTAGGCAAGTTCCATAAAAAAGCGGCTAACTTCTCAATGTCCCCTTTCTGCTGCAGAGCCTCGCAGACGCATTGAACCTGCTCCGAATTGAAGTTAAGACGGCGTCTGATCGTTTCACTATCTGCAAAATAAGTCTGTGCTCTCTCATTGAGATTTGCATTGTCGAACGTTTGTGCTTGTGTCTTTAGTTCAGACAACGGGGTGTTCTCATTATTTTGGGCATAACTTTTAAGTCCGACGTCGTAAAACTGCCTTTCATTGTCAACAGGGAAGAACGTATCAGCAGTTGGCAATTTTATTTCAAAGTTTATATATTTCTTGCTTCTATTCTGATTTGGGTAGTCGTATTGTATCTTGTTGCTTTCTTGGAGATAAGTGTCTTTCCTTTCTTCGGGTTTAGAGGTCTTTTTGCAAGGGAAGTATTGCTTGTCTACCTCAGCAGGGTTGTAGAAATTATTCTGATCATATGCGAAAGGAGGTAGCGATGTCTCAGACTCGGTTGTCAAATCACTGGATGGGCTGAGTCTATCAGAACAAGTCTCCATATTTGTTGATTTCATTACAGTATATTTTATAACCAAATACAGAATACAGGGAATCTAAAACAATGAAAGCGTGGTGAATAACGGTTTTATATGTTGGCAATGCAAAAAGAGCACTGCTCATTAATTAATTTATTAGAACACTTAAATTTTTTTGTTATACTACGCCATTTTAAAATTTTTAAATTTCGCACCACCCACGTTTCACTGTCTTTCGTACTTCATTTTTCATCCGTCCGCTGAAAATGGTTGAGTGGCGACTTTTATTGTTCAAAAATTTACAATATATCCTTAAACTTAAACTTAATTCTACATTACAAATTTAAAAACAAAACAAAACAAACTTCAACCTTAACTATCGTATAAATAAAAGCGAAATTAAGCCTTAAATGAAAATACTACACTACCACTACTAAAACTAATACTACTTGTATGTTGTTACTTATACATTCTACAATATTATCCTTTTGTGTTGTGTCTATATATGTATTTATATGTTTTTTCTTTTTTTGGAATTTTATTATTATTCTTTAATGTAAACTAGCTTTATATATTAATCACTGTGCATGCTGTGGTGCCCTATAATTGTGGGGGCATTTATATGTTCTATTAAAGTACCAGGATCCTTTTGTTTTCTTGTCTAATGTTACCCATGTTGGGGACCCTATTATGTAAAATAAAATAAAATAAATAAAATAAAAACAACAACAGAGGAAGATTTATTTTTACAATGTAAAACTTAACCTAGTACAAAGCATTTGTGGGGCTGTGAGCGAGAAGCCGTGTCGAGGCGAATCTCCTGACGGCGGTACTACGCCGTGGCGTTGAGCCGTGGGGTTTACCGGCGAAATAGGATAGTGCCTCACTCTACATTATACTGAGGTGTCGTAAGAGCCGACTAAAATATACAGTATGCCGACATGCGCGCAGATTGCTAGCATATAAGCTGCTGCATGCACCTTCTCTGCACATGTGCACACCCGCTAATTGGACAAGCATGGCGAGTTAAATGTCCGTACCCCTTGCCATAGATTCCACAAATATAGTGGAAAAAGGGAAGGTAGGTTTTTGCCCTGAAGTGAGACGAAAGTAGCGAATAATAATAATACTAGACGGATGTACTATGTTGGCAGTAAAATTTTATTTGATTTCGAACAGTGTCAAGTAAAAACTATGTTTTCATAACATTTCTGTTATATCTCCGGACATTACTTGTAAACAAAGATTCCTTACTAAAAATTAGAATCATGTGGTTATTTCATCTTCAAATTGCGTCTTTTTACACTATTTTTATCTTGACTCGATATATGACCGTACGACGCTCAGGCGTCTGATGGTAAGCATGGTACAATCCAAAAAACGACAATGACTATTAACAGTATGGAAAAAATCTAATCTAATAAACAAATATCTGTTCCCGTTTCGTTTAAAGGATCCCATAACATAGGACGGCGTGAACACGCTCGCCTGGAGACCATTCCACAGTGCAACAACTTGGCATAAGTAAGAGTTAGAGAACTTCGTAGTCCTACCCGGGATGCGAGTTACCATACAGCCGTGACTCCATAAGCCCGCGCGCGTGGTTCTTTTATAGAAGGGAGACGGTGGAACGAGGTTAAATATCTCTACAGAACTCTAGCCGTGGTACAAACGGTAAAAAACGCTGAGTGAGGCTATATCTCTGCGCAACGAGAACGGTTCAAGATGCTTAGTCACATCAGGATCATTCACAATGCGGACAGCCCTCCGCTGCAACCTATCCAGGGCGTCAAGTAAGTACTGAGCAAAACCATCCCAAAGATGCGAACAGTATTCCATACAGGGCCTTAACTGGACCTTATACAATAGGAACAGTTGATGCGGCGTGAAAAACCGTGGCTCTCTGTTCAGGGTACCAAGTTTACGTGATGTTACGGAGACTACAGACTCTATATAATCCCTAAGGTTAAGATCACATCGAATATTCTTATCTAAGATACTTAGGCTGTCGCGCATTGCAAGCGCCATATTCTGGAGGAAAGGAAGGGGAGAAAGTGTTTTTTTACTAGAAAATACACACATCATACATATACAAATATGATTACATCTTATATATATGATTTAAACATGAAAGAATCCTAAATTGCATACAAATTTATGATTTATTAATGTTTGGAAGGGTTTTAATCATGATTACAGATCAAAGAAATTAATTACCTTAATTAATTAAGTTAATCATTAATCTCTGGCTGTGTTGGTCTAGTGAATAATTGACCGGTTTCCATGCGCGGCATTGCGAATGGTCGTTAATTCGAATCCCAGAACGTAACTCTGGGTTTTTCCAGATTCAGTACGGATTTAGGCAACACATGTTCACTAGTCAAGAAAACATCGTGAGGAAACTCACATGGTATCTAATAGAAATGTCATCTGTACTAACTAGTGCTGTGAAAACGGCGATCAGCTGCGCTACTGGTCAATTTGGGCACGACATATAGCGCAAAGTGGATACAGCCACTATTGTATATCTGCTACTCCCAAAAAGGATACAGCGTTACGATATATTATTATTTATTAATCTAATTAAATTTTGTCCATCTATGCCTCTCAATAATCTTACTCGGTTTTTGGATTACACTGTGCTTTGCATTAAGTGTGATATAGTCACTAAGCCAAGTTAGGATTTCAAAGAGTTACACTTGGTTTATTTTCTACTCACCCCCTTAAAACTGCGTCCTTAACACAAAATATTTAATCTAATTTTAATTAACTTTCACTAATAAATTTGATTTATTGCACTAAACACAATTTAATTTATACAATAGACACACCCTTGTCAAAGGTGAGACGGGAATCAAATGACAAGTTCTCGTTTCAAAGGCCGAGAGTGAGACGGAGTATGTGCGAGCGAGTGGAAGAATGGGCGGGGTTTACCGTGATGTGGAATTTTCTTATTTCCTCACTGACCTCCACCACGAGGCGGTACCAAAACTGGTTCTATATTATAAACCTCTCTGGGAAGTCGAAACTTGACGCCTTTTATATCTTCATGAACAGAAATGAGTCTGTCATCGCGCAGAGTTCCTGAAAGGATAGGCACAAAGGATAGAACATCGCCTAAGTGTGAGATCAGGAAATGTTTTAAACTTATTCAAAATTTTGATGCTTGTTCTAGACATAAGCACAATAAAGCTTTTGACTACAGTCAGAGCGAAGCTTCGGTCGCGGGTTCGGTTTTAACCATCTTATGACAAGTTGTAAGGTTATTTTAATAACCCCTATACATTGTTTGCTACATCAATACAAACTTTACATTATTTCAATCAGTTCATAAATAAAAAAGGTTAGTTTTAAGAAACATGGCGAACATATATCGGTTAATAATTACCTACTACAAAATAGTAGTTCACTTGTTTTCGTCAGTGTCGCGTCCCATTACAGAACATAGTAAAAAGTTCGTTTTAGTGACGCGTCCTATCATAGCACAGTACACAGCAGAGATGGGCAAAATGTAATCATATTAATGATTATAAAATGTAGTCGTAATTTTAATTTTGTTGCTCTGTAATCATGATTAAATTCCTTCAAAACTTTAATGAGCCATTAATGGATTTGCAATTGAGGATTCTGTAGTGTTTAAAACGTAGATGTGATGTCTATGCCAAAATGTAACCGTATTAATAATGCAAAATGTAATCGTAATAGTTTTTTAATAATCTGATTACATTTTACCTATCTATGGTACACAGTACTGTATTTACACATCTACAAATTTTTGGTCATAGAGTGATTGCCCAAACTAGGTCGTGAGTCGTGACCACAGTACACAGTTGTAAAACCCATCATAGTGACTCGCTCCGGTCTGTCGTGTTTCAGGATCGGTTTGTGTATATGTGGAGCGACAAAGCGGTGACGATTGTCAAAGGATTATCGTCCCTTAGCGGTCGATGCCATTTTTGGACTACATTGCACCTTCCACTTGTTGCGATGAAGTCACTTTGTCGAGTCAATATAAAAAAAATCCACAGTTAAACGGGAATTGTCGTTTGACAGTCAACACACGAAAGGTTAATAAACATGAACGAAATGAAAGAATGACAAAAAAAGATATATATATAATATGGCCGGCCGAAAATTACCCACGCAGATCAAATAAAAAGAGTTCTGATGGAGAGTAATGTGTAAAGTGCGCGGAATCGGCCAGTGTACAAGACGGGACTAATAAATGATAAGGAAGCGAAAAAAGTTTGCTGGAATAGAGAGATGTAGTGTACCATTCTCTCTGCCTACTCTAATAAGGCGTGATGATAGATCGATAGAATAAATATATTGACTTAAAATATGTTTGTAGTCAGAATAGGAGTTCATGAATCCAAATTTGACCAAATTTTAAGTCTATATATGTAGTAAATTTTCAATTGTAGCAAGATAATGCTTTTTATGCTTCTATGCGATGCACGCCACTGGTGTATCGTACCCGGGTGAAGTCAGGCTAGGTCCGCTAGTATACAGTAATTTCGCAGTATCACATAAGTGTTGTGTTCACACGATGTCGATTCCAGCTAAATGCCGATTCAGTCACTCGACACCCTGTAAATTCACAATACGACGCCGTTCTCTTTTATATATCTTCACGGTAACCATTGTGGTTAGGGTATTGACAGGCACTGTTGAAGTTAATTACAGTGCCTTCAGTCCGCGTCAACGCAAATGTCATTTTCAGGCGCTTAGACAAAGGGACATTCGCTTATTGATAATGCTAGTTGAAAAGTACAATTGCATGGAATGAATTGTAAATAATAAAAATATCGTCACGCTATATACCTTACGGGGTGAGTTGAGATACATTAGTGGATGTATCCACTTTGTGCTTATATGGTGTGCCCAACGTGACCAGTAGCGCGGCTGATCGCCGTTCTCACAGCACTAATACACATGACATTTCTGTCAGATGCTATGAGGGTTTCCTTACAATGATTACCTTCACCAATGAGCACCGGTGAATGAAATATTGCAGCGCATATTTTGAAAGCTTATCCATCCTTTCATACATATACATTTTGTCCTTTTTTATTATGGTTCGACAAAGTAACCACAGTGCATCTGATGGAAAGCACAGTGTAGCCCTAGGACGATTGCGACTATCATATATGAACATAAACCGCTGTTGAACGCCTCTAGGTACCTATATGAGTTACTGGACGTGCACCAGCTAATCCCAAAACGCAACAGGGCAAAAAGAGTCACTACGACGGTCTTTACACTTGTGTACTGTTCTCACGACCTAGTTCAGGTAATCGCCCAACTAACTTCAATCACTTTTTTATAAGCGTTATCAATAAAAGAATAGTTTTTGTCTAGGGTCTTTGGATGGTCCTATGAATTTATAAATATATTCACCATGTAAAAATTCCGCCCAAATTTAGGTTACACTCGCGCGTCAATGGTTTCATTCTAGCTTGTTGGTAGATGTTTATAATCACAAAGGAATAAAAAGAAAAAACTAAATATAAAACGGTTTTGAATGTTTCCTTTTAAGGTGCTGCGCCTTGCAAAGTCTAATATTTCTAGGTCCGGGGGAAGTATTTTAAAGGTTGTGTTTCCCTCACAAAAACGTGTCTTTTGATTGCCTTGATTTAAGAGTTTGAATTTTTCAGAGCTGAAGGGTACTGCAGACCAAAGTACCTATTTAATATTAATTACAACTTGACTTCTCCACGAAATCGATAGCGAAAGAGGATTTCAAGAATAGAAAGAAGTGGTGTTCCATTATCTCTGCTTACCCCGACAGGGATTCGGCCTGACGAAAGGAAGATATGTCCACGCTTTCTTGAGAATAAATGTCCCATGTTGCGACCCTGTGGAAATCCTGCGCCTGGAAGCCTGTTCTAGAACTTTAAAGTGAACAAGAAGGTTCTAGAAAACCGCGCTGTGGTTGCCAGCTGATGAGCTTAGATAGTGAACAGGTGTTATATTAATAGTTTAGTTTATCTTTTTCAGTTTCTGTTCTTGGGTATGTTATTGTTTGGTACGTTTATTTGCATTATTATTAAGCTGTATTTAATATAAAATATAAATAACTATTGTTTACATTTTAGAATAAATAGTAAAAAAAAAACATATATTTGGACATACATTATGGAGCAGCATTAGGTCCAAACCACCAAGGAGCTCAAAGTAAGGAATCTACTAACAACGCGTGTCGTATCAAGTACTACTGCCTTCTGAATCCTGCTCGTGTTCTGACAACCAAGCGATTCCCAACTTAAGACGGGAATCGAGACTGTGTTCAGATCAATAATCAATATGACTGTCTAGAAAATAGTTGTTGAATCTACATCCTACATGTTGGTAATCTCGTGTGCAAGGTATATTTTGAAAATTTATCTTTTTATGATTCCACGAAATACCAATCATTTGGTATGGTGATATGAACGACTGTTATTGTATTTACGTATGACGAGTATTATTACATATATTACATACGAGTATTATTATATTTATAATATGTGTTTTTATATCTTAGCATTTTATATTCACAACTAGTAGGTGCATAAAAAACATACCTACAGTATTTTCGTTGAGGTTTATTTTCAATAGAAACAAAATAATATTTACTGTTACTAAATTAATAGTCAACGTTTAAGGCAAAATAATTGTGAAATTACTACTGATGCAGCGAAAAGTACAAAATTTCGCAACAACCAACATGCCATTCTTTGTTTATCAATGGATTTATTTGTGGACAGTTTGCAAAATTACCGGAAACCGTTTAAATACGTCACATGTGAATGAACCTTGTTGATCATGTAACTAGCACCCGTCTGTGATTATTTTTGTTTTACTGGAGAAAATCCTTATAGGACCTCCCCGGCCGCAAAAGGGAGTAACGGCCGAGGTGTGTTGGACTGTGGGCCCTGTAATAAATGTTCAAAAGCCTCGCCGTACTGCGCTCTTGCGGGTACGAACTCGGATGAAAGTACTGCCTTCCTCAATATCACACTATATTTTTCGACAGAGCGCGTAACCCCGCTCCACAGACTTCTCGAAAGTCGCTAACCAGTAGTCAAGACCCCCACCTTAAGCGGCCACGACCCCAAATCATCAGCAAACCTATCGTGAACCGACGAGTCGGCTAGGTCTAATATGCTGGAAATGTTACCAGCGCCCGTCGTATTCTTACAGAGGAATGGGATCTCTTCTTTCACTTCTCGATATAAAATTTTGTTTAGTTATATCCTTTCACCTTTTTTTTTTATTCTGGCTCACCAGTGACCACACCACGCCAGATGGTAAGCATTATTCGGTCCTAAAAATGACTACTACTGTCAACAATACAAAAAACTCATCAATGGTCGCAATGACCATACCAGCTTCACGCTTTCTTTAAAGGACCCAATATCATAGGACGGTGGGAACACGCTCGCTGGAAGACCATTCCACAGCTCATCGACGCGGCATAAATAAGAGTTAGATAACTTCTTACAGCCGAGATATGAGTTACCGTATACCCGTGACTCACTAAACCTACGCGTGTGTTTCTTTTGTAAAAAGGAGAGAGTGTAACAAGGTTAAATAATTCTTCAAACCACTCGCCATGATACAGACAGTAGAAAACGCTTAGTGAGGCAATATTTATATGCTACTAGAGCGGTTCAAGATGCTTAGTAATGTCTGGATCAATCACATTTTTTTCGTATAGCCGTGACTCCCTAAACCTAAGCGTGTAGTTCTTTTATAAAAGGGAGAGGGTGGAACAAAGTTAAATAACTCTTCAGACCACTGTCCATGATACAGACAGTAGAAAACGCTTAGTGGGTCAATATTTATATGCTACTAGAGCGGTTCAAGATGCTTAGTAACATCTGGAACAATCACATTTTTTTTCACATTTATTTTATTTAAAAGTAGATTACGCTCCAAGAAGGTTTCTATGTATAAAGGCTTCCTCCAAAGATGGCCAGTCTAATATATGAATAATGATAAATAAATATTTGCAATGTTTATGAGATTTAAATCATGAGTAATAATGTTTATGATCGCCAAGTATCAAATATCCGAGCGGTACTTTTGTCACCGAATTATTTGTCTTAATGTGCGGTCTTATACTACGGCGCCATAGCGACGGAATTCCTAGGTAGCAATATTACATAGGCCAGTAGCTCCCAACCTGGGTTTATGCTTTTACGTACTTAGGTACTGTAGTGTGTGAGGTCTTCTATTTGATCAAAATGACTCTCTACTTTATATACTTTTATAACAATAATAATATATCGTGATGCTATATCCCTCACGGGGTGAGCAAAGACACATAAGTGGGTGTATCTACTTTGCAGTAGTGGAGCATTAGTACACATGACATTTCTATTAGATGCCATGCAGGTTTCCTTCATCGGTGAGCATGTGGTGCCTTAATCCGTACGTAAGCAGGAAAACCTACAATTACGTGCCCCGATTCGGACCTACAACCATTTGCGTTGCCGCGCAACCAGTCTCTTATCCACTAGGCCATTACAGCCACAGCTACACATATACTTTTACTTCGTGATATATAACTTTACAATTTTGATAATTAATTATTTAACGTTATTTACAACATCTTTGTACGCGTTCCACACCAGTAATTCTATCTATGTTTTCTAAATCTCGCTTTTCCATTCTTCGTTTAATTTTTAAGCTCACATTTTAAAATTCGAACCTTTATTCGTTCCTACAAAAAAATATATATTAACCAACTGTCTGGACAAGCAATCATTCGGCATTGACTGGATGTACATTCTTAAAAAAGGTTGGTAAACACTGCCTTAAAGTCGGACAGTAGACTTATAGGAGTCACTGGGAGTCTACTCTAGAATATTGAAGTGATAGGGCTATTACACGAACTGGATCGTGACCACAGTACGCAAGTGTCATACGCAAAATCGTCATAGTGACTCGCTTCGGCCTGGTGTATTTCGAGATCAGTTCGTATATATCCAGCAGCTTATATACCTAGAGACCGTCCGTCATTGTACAGTGACGAACATAAGTATTGGCACAGTGAGGTAAACAAAATTATTATAGTGCTAGCAATTATAAGAATACAAATAAGATCTGTTTTATTTATTATAACAATACTTCCATCCTTGATACTTCATTATATTAAAAAAACCGATTGAAAAGAATTTCGTAGTTCAGGAAAAAAATAATATAAATGGCATCATCTATTTTGGCCGGAACAAAAGTATTGGCACAGCACACAAAAATAACGAAAAAAAAAATTAATCAATATTTAGTTGGCAGCCCTTTTCCTTTCAGTAGCTTTTTTTTTTACTTGGGGAAAATCCTCATAGGACCGTCCCGGCCGCGAAGGGGTAGGCAGCCGGGGTGTGCCGGACTTTTACCAGCTAAAAACCCCAAGGTGACTACTTCTGCGAATTAGTGAGGACTGCGGGTCCTGTAATCAAATCGCCGCAGCCCCACTACGCCGCGCCTGACAGGCACAATCACGGGGGGGTTCCTTTCAGTAGCTACCTCAACCTATCAGGCTACGAATGCACTAATTTAGCCAGGAATGAGGGCTCGATGGCATACCATTCTTCCACGATGATTCTCTTGAGATCGGCTTTACTGAAAATATAATGTTTCCTTATCCTTATTTCCAGTTCGTGCCAAAGAGGTTCAATCAGAAAGCGTCTGCTTTTGATCGTTGTCATATTGAAAGTAAAAATTACATCCAAGATTCAGTCCATTAACGCTTTTATTTAAGTTCTCTTAAAAAAATCATATATACATACTGGTCCATTGTTCCTTCAATGAATACGAGATTTCCAGCTTCAGATGAACTCATACAATCCCACACCATTATCCTACCACCGCCGTGTTTAACCGTAGATAGAAGATTTTTCGCCTCAAGCTTATTGTTGAATTTTCTCCACACTAAAATTCACAAATCGGAACGAAAGATATTAAATTTTCTTTCATCCGAGAAAAGTACTGTGTCCCAAAAATCTAATTTCTCATACAAAAAATATTTTACGAATTCGATCCTCTTTTTTATTTATTTTTTGCTTATGTGGGGCTCCCTTCTTGCGATTCTCGCATTGTACCGGGCACTCCTGAGCACTCTGCGAACTGTTATGGGATGAAAAACTGTGCTTAGGTCTTCTCTTAATGTTGCTGCTATCGCCATTGATGAAATTTCCAGATTTGGTTTGACTTTATTGACCACTTTCCTCTTCTCTCTCTCGTTGAGCTTAGGCGGGCGGCCGCTTTGCGAACGATGTTCGACGTTTTCTTTACCTTTATATTTTTAATAACGCTTCGCACATTATAACGGCTTTTATAAATAGTTTTACAATTCCAGCATAAGGTTTATTTTGACTGTACAAATTCAATATAATTGTTCTCTCGGACAATGTCGTTTCTTTACCTTTACGTTCTATTATTATATTTTTTTACTTCTTTTTACTATACTACATAGATAATTCCAATAGCTATAACACTGGGATTCCCCTCTAGTTAGTTATACTCACCTACCGACAAAATATAGCAACATAGAACGCCTTGCCAACTTATGTTTTATACTGTGCCAATACTTATGTTCAGGTCAATATAGATGATGACATTTATATTATTTTTTTCCTGAACTATGAAATTGTTTTCAATTGATTTTTTTAAATATAATGAAGTATCAAGCATGTAAGTGTTGTTATAATAAATAATCCAGATATTATTTGTATTCCCATAATTGCTACCACTATAATAATTTTGTTTATCTCGCTGTGCCAATACTTTAGTTCGTCACTGTATATGTGGGCCGACCTAGCAATGGCGACTGCCAATAGATTATGGTCGTTGCAATTCTAGGACTACACTGTTCTTACCATTTGCTACCACTATATGCTATGTACTCACTTTGTCGAGCTAGTATAGAAATATATATACACGAGGTGTGTTATAATTAAGGAAAGACCCAGAGACCCCCTTTTTTTGTAACTCGGGGGAAATCCCTAACGGACCTTCAGGTTGCAGTGAGGGCCGCCCCCGGTGTGTCGGACTTGCACCGACTGAAACCCCCGGGGTGTTCCTTCTCCCGCCTGCCGAGTGCCAAGGGCTAGACTGAGCCGTCTTCCTCGGCACCCGGTGACGTCTGGCCTCCTGCAGGCCCAAAGACCCAGAGACCCCAATTAAATTATAACTTTTTGGTAGTTTATAATTCATTAAAACTTTATGCTTTAACAGACTTTGTTTTTCGTAAAAGAATTTACAGTAGCGGTCATTTATTTCAAGGAGAACGCATCTTAATGTGTTAGGCGTAGGGTTTAATTTATTTTAATGTAACAAATAAGAAAAATGTATTTCTGACAAGTATAAACTATAAGAAAGTATATGACATGGATTCAGCTAGCAATTCAGAACAAACAAGCCTCAAATACTTATAGTCCGATCAATTTAGACATACAAGGTTACAAAAATTCCGACTAGGCTGAATATTGGTAGGATTGTTCAATACACTATTATAAAGGAAATGTGAAAAGTCCTTATCGATCCGGCACGTGCAAAAAAATTTACTCGGGGTCAAAGGTCACAAAAACGGGTTTTTCGCGAGTTTCAGCAAAATGGTAAGTTTTACCATAAAATTAGCTGAGACAAAATTGTAGATCAGATCATTATTTATAAAAAATGTCTAAATGCTTTTTTTCCTAAGAGTAACCGTTTTTGAGACATAACGATTCAAAAAGTTGAAAGAGTTGTAATCGTCTTGAAAGAGTTGAATTGTAGCGTCTCTAGCACACCATTGATTGGTATTTGGTAAAGTTCTTTTTACGTAAATTTAAGTAAACAGATATTGACTGGTTTTTCCTTCGTACTTTGTTCTGGCTTATGACAGGCAAAATATCTACTTAATAACTAATTCTTATTCATCCGATCATGGGTGTAATTGTCCATAAAAATTAAGGAACTATGTTAACTATAATTTACTTTTTTTTAATGGACATACAGTCAAAAACGTTTATGGCGACATCGTTTAGAACAACATACCGGTTATATCGACCCCGAACGAAGGTCTCGGCAAAAAATTGTACTTCGTATCTCGAAAACATCACCGGTTGTTACTACCATCAGTTTTTACGATTAAATATGAGTAGTCCCTTCGACGTCGTTATAACAGATTTTGGCTATATTAAAATATCACTATTTCCACATATTTGTAATTTAAAGCCAATGCTTTAATACCCTTCCTTAATATCATCACTCTATATATATATGGTAATTAACCCCTTCTTTCACCTTGGACTTGGGATTGTGAATACGTTAATTCTACACTCAAATACCTATTATATTCAGTTTCTGTCAAGACGAAGACATTTTCAGAGCAAAGCAAAACCAAATTAGTGTTTATTAACATCAGCCCTAGTTGAATCGTTTAAATTCACTACTAAATCCTGAAATCACTCGATTCACCGTTAACAAGAGTTGTAATAAGACACTAAACGGGGTCCCTCCCTTACGATCTACCCTCCAATCAGATCGCAGCAAAGCTACCCTCCGAGATGGCATCCAATCACAGGGTTGTTCCCGACAGGTGTTATTTGGTATTAAATTACCTGGAAACAGGATGGATTAAGTTTTATTTTATAAATCGCTATTATAAAATGACTAAAACCTTTGATAATGACTGAATTGGTAGCAAAGAGGAAATGTCACCATTTAAGTTTTTTGTGGTGGTACAGTAATATCCCGAACTTGGTCGTGACCACAGTATACGAGTGTAAAGACCGTCATAGTGACTCGCTTTGGCCTGTCGCGTTTCGGGATCAGCTTTTGTATGTCCAATTACTCGTATACCTAGGGACCTTCAGTCTTGGTACTCTTGGTATATCTGGGCCGACATGACGACGGAGACTCAATAAATTTTCGTCATTTGATCGTCGCTTTCGTGTTTGGACTACACTGTACTTACCATCAGGTGCACTGCAGCCACTTAATCGAACCAGTGTAAAAATATCTTAATGACGCGAATGGTCGTAAGTTCAAATCCCAATATACACCTCTGAGTTTCTGGTTTTATATGTATATATATATATTAGGTCCTTACATATGAAATTGGCGTTTTGTATGGGAGGAACAAAAAGTCGAATATTTTTTAATATAATATATTTAATTAATCAAAGTATGAACCATTATTTTCTATGCACTTTTGCCATCTCATAGGTAGTTCATTGATCCCTTTACTAAAAAAACCAGTCGGACGGGAATCAATAAAATCTTTGAAGGCGATTTGGACTGCCCCATCGGAGTTGAATTTTTTCCCTTGCAAGAAGTTATCCAAATTTCGAAAAAAATGGTAATCTGTTGGAGCAAGGTCCGGGGAGTACGGAGGATGTCTTAGACTTTCCAATTGAAGCTCTTCTAATTTAGTAGCCGTCTGTTGCGCAGTGTGTGGTCTAGCGTTGTCGTGAAGCAGCAGTGGCGTGGAGCGATTGACCAGCCTAGGTTGTTTAGCCGCTAGCTTTTCCATCATGGTTTGCAATTGCTGACAATAGACATCAGCCGTAATAGTCTGGCCAGATTTGAGAAAACTGTAATGAACAATACCGGCACTAGTCCACCAAACGCTTACAAGTAACTTTTTTAGCGTTAATTTTCGCTTGGGGCAGGATTTGGCTGGCTGGCCAGGATCCAACCATTGCGCTGAGCGCTTCCGATTATCGTAAAGAACCCATTTTTCATCACAGGTAATGATTCGGTTTAAAATACCTTCATTATTGTGCCGGTTTAGTAATGTAACGCAGCAGTCGACGCGCGTTTGCCGGTTTGCTTCAGTCAATTCGTGAGGTACCCACCTTTCAAGCTTTTTAATCTTCCCAATTTGCTTCAAGTGAATTAAAACAGTTTTATCACTAACATCGCAGCCTGCAGCTAACTCGGACGTGGTTTGCGATGGATCCGCTTCCACAATAGCCTTCAACTCTTCATTATCAACTTGAGTCCAGGCCGTCCACGGGGCTTGTTCTGCAGGTCGAAATTTCCAGAACGAAAACGTTGGAACCAAAAACGAACTGTGTTTTCTTTTGCAACACGACCGCCATACACATCATTCACCCTTCGAGTTGTTTCCGCAGCACTAGTGCCACGGCGGAACTCGTACTCGTAAATAATGCGATATTTTAAGTTTTCCATTTTGTAAAATGAGTGACGCAAACAGAAAAAAACAGAAGAAAAAAACAAATGAATGACGATCATCGAAGCACAAATACATGAGTCTATAGCTGTACAAATTTGAATTTGGAATTCCTTACCAAAGAGGAGAAATTTGTGATTAAAGTGGCCAGTACGAAAAACGCCAATTTCATATGTAAGGACCTAATATATATGGGTATATATGTGTTGAATGTCCAAGTATAACGAGATAATGCTTTTTATGCTTTCTATGGGATGCACGGCACTGGTCACGTTCTATCCCTATCGAAAGTGGCAGGAGATTTTAGTTGTATCTATTTTGTGCTTATATCCTGCCCAACGTGACAAATACCATCTGATCGCCGTTCTCACGGCACAGCACAACATTTTTGAGTTAGAAAATGGATTAATACAGAATCTCGCTCGATCAAATATAAAGAATATTTAACACAATCTTAATACGATCTATTTTAACACAAACATTTTAGTTTTTGAAATATTTTCAACACATAATCAGATAAAACCATTCTCGTTTACACCCGGATTATATTATAAATCTTTCCGGGACTTTCAACCTCGGGTTTCATTTGTCTACGCAGTATATCAAACCTCACCTATTGCGCTCAGGTGCGATTTACATTTTTTTATTCACTATCATTAAATAGCACATACAAATATATTACACACGGTACAGTTTTACATGTACCAATTACACAATGATGATATTTAAAAACTAACAAAGAAAAGAAAAGTGTAATAACAGTCAACTCACATATAAGAAATAGGTCTGTGTGTGTGACAATGAGAGTGCTGTGTGTTTCTATGTGTAAATCATAAAAATATTAATATGAGAGTAAAACTTATTGTATTGTCACCGAATTTGAATAAAGATGCTACTTCATAGATCTTCAATGTATTCACTGCGATCAGTTACACTTTTTAACATCTTTTATTTAACCTTTTTAACTTTTTTATCATAACGCTATATTTGCACTGCGGTAAGTAAAAAGAACGAGCCATCACATTATTAATACTTTCAAGAACTGATACCTACGTACAATTATTATGTATTATAATTACGTCATATATATTAGAGTTTAAAATGAACCTAAGACCTTTAATTAGCTTGGCTTAATACGCTGAGGTACTTTCCAGTGACACATACTGACAGATTTATTATCACAAAAAATCACTATCCACACCCCATGAAAGAATGGGTGAGTGAAACGAAAGGTTAGGATGGACACATCTCAGTCAGAAACAAATAAAATATACAGATGAGATATTTCTTTTTTTTTACAGGTGATCTCATTCACACCTGGTGGAAGGTGAAGATTAGTCCGACGGAGGGCCAGTTTTGCCCAACATTCCCAACTCGCTTATTATTTGACAATCTATACTAATATTATAAAGCTGAAGAGTTTGTTTGTTTGTTTGTTTGAACGCGCTAATCTCAGGAACTACTGGTTCGAATTGAAAAATTATTTTTGAGTTGAATAGACCATTTATCGAGGAAGGCTTTAGGCTATATAACATCACGATGCAATTATTAGGAGCGAAGAAATAATGGAAAATGTGAAAAAAAACGGGGAAAATTATTCATCCTTGAGGGCTTCCATTGCGTGCGCTGCAAAAACGGTTCAAGATACCAAAAATATATGTATGAAAGAATTATTCCCCTTGAAATGATCTAAAAAAATGTCCGCGACAGTATATGTCTATCTTTTAAGATTAAGTCACTAGAACCGTTTTTATGGTAAACAAATTTGGTCGAAATTAATGCATTATTTGTTAAGAGTTGTATCAACGTAATAATATTAATCTTTATCCAAATAAATGTGTTGTTGATTAAGAGTATTTAATTGTGAACAAAATTGTCTTTGACATCACTTAATTTCAATGAACATCTTAGAAGATATTACAAAACCTTATATAGCAAAACAACGTTTGCCGGATCAGCTAGTAATTAAATAGAATTTGAAACATGTTACCAAGTAAAAGCGAACATCTCAAATTTGGTAATGTTGTGCTATACTTAGCAAATACGATTTTTTAACTGCGTATCCACAGTAATCTTTAGTTCCACCCTTCATTATGAATGTAGAAACGAGACAGTAGCAATAATGAGGTGTCGGATGACCTTTAAAAATCACAAAAATACCCAGCAAATATTTGAGGAGCTTAAAACAAAATTCTCTTTAAAAAGTCTCATGGAATGCGAAGAAATGCGACATTTATGTCATGTTTTTGAACCAATTTGTCATATTTTACCTTTTTTTTTGTTTTTGCTACGAAAGAGGGTTTTCGTGTAGTTTTTGTATTTGTCCAAGTATCTATATACTATGACTAATAATAGTCGATTTTGTTTCCTGTGCAACATCCCCTTTGTTAAAGGATATCATATACAATTAAACACACAATTCAAGGGTTCCGTACCTCGAAATGAATCCTATAGGATCACTTCGATATCCGTCTATCTGTGTGTGAAAACTCGTTTTCTTAGGAATGCATTGAGATATTAAGTTGAAGTCATTAAATACTCAGGTCGGCAGTCTCTTGTGCTTCTGAACTCATTCTTGTAAGTCAACAAAATCAAAAGATATGTCTGTTTATGTCATTTTTTTATCGTTTTGAAGTTTTCGCAAAGGAAACAAAACTTATAGAGTAATTTTGGATGACCTAGAACCTTGCAATTTGGCAAGAAGCAAGGTCTTATATCACAAGTAAGTATAGAAAAACATTCAGAAAATTGTAAATTTCTGCTTACATAATTTTTTTACGAGTATCTTATTTAAAAAGAGGACAGTACTTAAAAATACTAAACTACAAGTGATACAACAATAGTGTTCGAAAACTTTAGCTCTTTTTGTCAGAAAATAACATTATTTAAGTTTAAATTTTTGTCAAGCGTGAATTTTCTACGAAAATCACCAAGATAATGTTAATATTTAACTCACATTTCATACTATATTCTGAGTAGTTTTTTTTTAAGATTCACAAGTGGACGCTTGTCCTCTATAACACTCGGTGAAAATTGAAGATGAGTTCAACGATGGACCGCATCCGCCCAATAAATGCCTCTTCACTCTTCTCTTAAAAGCTCCAAGATCGTAGAAGTATGATCGCTGGAAGCATCTTTTACTCCATAGCTGTTCGCATGATGAATATAGAAGTATAGTTACTCAGAAACCAAATAATAGAAAACAAAGGAATGAACAAGACAAAAATATTAATAGAAAGAGCATCAATTTCAAAGAATGATTTACTGTGAAAACTGACAGACTAATTTCACGCAACGTCTATTTTTCTTCAAGCCTAGAGTTACAGTATTTATAGTTGATTAAAATTAAACATTAATAGTTGCGAATGCCTTGCTTCAGAGTGAAATATGTTTGAGTGTCATTCTTGTAACTAAAAATTAAATTATCACGCAATTAACGCACCGTATCCTATGACCTATACAATGGATATTTGTATGTAAAACGCTAAAGCGATAGCAGACTGGCGCTGCACCGTCTCCGCAACGCATTGTGTGCACCGGCACTAAGTATCAGCGAATATGGACAAGATCCAAAGTTCATCGCAATAAGCACATTCTTGAATAAATAACGTTGTATCATAATTAACAGAAAGCCGACAATTCTGTAACGTTACACCGCTGATAAGTCGGTATCTTGTGACGCCGCCATTTTCTCATCCCGTGTGAATACTGTAATACGATATTAGAGACGCCATCTTTTTATCATGGCATATTTCGCAATGTATATAATAATGTCAAGTTACTATATTAATTGCTACATCGATGGAAAAACATGTTGCTGTAATCCTATACCTGAATGCAAAAAAAAAACATAATTATAATATATCTTCACACTATATCCCTTTCAGGGTGAGCAGTGACAGATACGCTAATTGGCTATATCTACATTTCGCTTATATGTCAAGCCCAAGGTAACCACTAACGTAGTTTCAGGCCGGCATGATCGCTCCGACTACCGATGGGTTTTCTTTACCTGTCGATAGTCGTTGGCGTTTTTTTGGATTGCACCATGCTTACCATCAGATATGGTGCAGTCACTGTGTCGAGTAAGAATAAAAAAAGTTAATCGTTGTTCTCACAGTACAAATACACATGACATTTCTAGATGCTATGCGGGCTTCCTCACGATGTTCCTTCACTGGTAAGCATGTGGTGCCTAAATACGAGCTTAATCTGGAAAAATCCAGAAGTTCGTGCCGGGATACGAGCCTACGACCACTCGCGTGGCCACGCATGCATATTCCCTTTTCTACTAGCCTACCACAGGCATCAGTCACAGCCAAAAATTATTAGTCAGTCATTATACACTGAAAGAAGCGAATCCAGTCCGTATCTTCCAGATGCAATTTACACCTAAACTTGGAGACTTTCAAACAAACATCCATCCTTTATTTACCCTCTTAGGGAATGAATATAAAAAATTCGCCCGTAGTAGGTGCCTAAGAATACAAATTTAAATTTGATGTCTCTAGCTACAGTAGTACTAGGCTTCATGGTATGTCGGTCTATAGTCTTTATCTATATATAAATACAGTCAAAATCTGTAATAACGACATCGAAGGGACTATGTGCTCATAGTAAGTCGTAAAAAACGATAGTCGTAACAACCTATGATGCTTTCAAGATACGAAATTCTATTTTTTTTTGCCGGGACATTTGGGGCATTGGACAAATAAATTTATGCAAGTTGTACACAACGACAAAAAGAACGACGAGAGCCCACTGTTTTGTAACTGGCAGAATCCGACGGCTACCTTAAGAAGAGATAAGCAAAATGTAATCTGATCAATGATTATGAAAATGTAGTAGTAGTTTTAATCTTGTTGCTCTGTAATCATGATTAAATCTCTTCAAAACATTAAGGGCGGCTTGCACTAACGAATTAATCTAGTTTAAGCTTGTATAAAACGCTTATTAATTGAATTGGTTTGATTCCATCATAATGATGATTTCAGTTTAAGAGTTGTTACAACTAGATTTTGATTAAGTGCAATACAATAAATACAGATCAGCGCTAAATAGCATTTTATATAACTCTAAACTAGATTTAATTTGTTAGTGCAAGCCGCCCTAAGGAGTCATAAATGAGTATGCAATTGAAGATTGCGTAATTTTTAAAACATAGAAGAGCAAAATGCAGTCAGATTAATGATAAAAAACGCAAAATGTAATCGTAATCGTTTTTCATTAATCTGATTACATTTTGCCCGTCTATGACCTTAAGTTATAATATAATATTTTTATGTAAAGATTATTAGGGGCCTATGTTGGGTGTAGTCGGAATTCAGTGTCTATTTCTGTCAACCAGCCTCTATTTAGAGGTGACAGAAATTATTCAAACTCGTTGGTGAACCCTTCACTAGTGGCTGCTAGTAGCTGTGTAGCACGTCAGCTCGTGAGTAAAACCTGGTTTAGGGGGGCTTGCTGTTTTATCGCGCAAGTTGTTGCGGTGACTCCCCGATTAGCGCGAAAGTCTGCTTACTTATTGATCATATGTCGTACTAATGACAGCCTAGTCTACCCGACGATTCTAGCAAGGCAGCAAGGCATTGTGAAAGGCCAAGGTTAAGTTATCAGTTTCCTGATACTGCATCCTAACTCTCTCTAGTTGTGACAGTACACCGTCTCATTAGTTTAATAAGGGTTTGGACGAGAGGGTACGTTTTCGCAAGCCTTAGCATTCGCGCACCAAATATATCCTGCGCAATTGACTGTTTCCGAATATATTTATCAGCGAGATCGCCTTCGCTGAAGGGGTATGTAGCCCGCGCCTATTTGATGTGATTCGGATATATCGTGAAAGCCGAAATAAGCCAAAATTTCATCATCACTATACTAGTCCGTGAACAAATGATTCTATTGCTCAATTTTACTATATTCATACCGAAAGCTTGTCAATAGTAATGGAATTCAATAAGTTCGAAAATAGAATGAGTTTTTTTTAAAGGATATAGAGGCGTGACAGCGTTAATCCGCAGTTACGAGTGTCCGAACAAAGAACACAATGGTTAAGTGAACGAAATGAACAACTCCATTGTGTGTTTGTCACACTGCACGCAACTGTTTGGATTTCGAACACTTGGCGTAATGATGCGAATAGTATTGCAACTCGCTTTGTTATTTGTTTGTTATTTATTAAATTTTTATAATATCATCAACATTAAAAATACCTAAATATAGTGTATAAAGATATATTTATTTGAAAATACTAAATTTTATTTCAGGATAATCCAGTAACCGGTATAATGTTATTATATTATTTAAAACTGTCTTTTATGGCAGTTAGCAAGTAATTAAATTATACCAGTTGTAAAAGATATATTAATGTAAAATAACTGTGAATGACTTGTGTAAAACATAAGAATATATGAATATTATAAAAAGATAAATGGATAAATGTAATACTATTCAGTACTATTTAATTTTCTTATTCAAAAGTAACACAACTTTCTATTTTGAATGGATAATCAATGAAATAATATGAATATAAAGTTTCGTATAAATTTAAATATATCCTAAAATGTGTATCTAATTTGTGTATGATATCTGGAACTATTTTATAGTAAAAAAAACCACAATTGAAGCAAGAAAAGTTTATTTCAATCCAATAATAAGGACATATTTAGTTTAATTTATATTAATTGTGTCATGAAGTAAATTATCTTAAGGGTATCTCATAATTAGTTTTTAAAATCTGATCGACAAAATTTTACAAACAATGTATGAATCAAAAAGCACTTACAATATAAGTTTATATTAATTTTTTTTTAGTTACAGAAACAGAGCAGAAAATAATTGCAAATGTTTTACAAAGTAACTAATTTCTAACATTGTTTAAGCCTTTTACCATTAAATCTTAATTATAAGTAAGAGCATTTTATTATAGGTCCATACCAAAAACAGTAAATAAAATAAATCAATCAATCAATCAATAAATCAGTGGGTCTTAGATACAACAACTAAACAAATTAACGGTCGAAATTATCAACCTATCAGTATCTTATATGACGTTTGTTACTTTAACAACGACTTACGTCCCTCTTAATATAAACATGGCTAAAAGAAAAACGTGTTACAATATCTAAATAATATTCAGTTGTATTAATAATGTAGTCATTTTTTTTTATCGATATTGGCCACGAATAAATGCTAAAATTACATCCTATCTAAAGACAACATTAAATACTAATCTGTATATATGTACTATAGACACTTAATACAACGAATATGCGTTAAAATTCTACCACTCTAGGAAATAGTCATTTAATATTTAAATTGTAATAAGCTAATAATGTAATTGCTTGCCATATATAACGCAAAATAAACTGTGTACAATAAATTAACATAGATGTAAATAAACTGTGAATTCTCAGTTCACTAGTAAACATAATTATAACAAATAATCATATTTACCAAGCACGCGAAGTACTTTTCTGCATCACTCGAGATTCTTATTTTTTTTTTTGTACAAATTAATGAACAAACTAACGCATCGCATCTTAATTTCACTGTTTTTAATTTGACTTTTAGTCCGCTTATCATCATTTTCTTGAGATCTTTAAAAGGCTTTGTAACCAATCTAACAGCATTAGTAATGGAGCTACACTTGTTGTTATAGTAAAAAAACGTGTCATTTGCATAACATGATAATTAAAATACGGCACCGTTGAATTAGTCATATAATTGTAGGTCCATTCAATTTGTTGCATGAAAAATCCAACACACAAAATTATTATTGGTATGTAGCCTTTCAATTCTGAAGGTGGTAATCATAATTTAAAGTTTATTTTCTGAATTGTTGAACACATTTTAATGATAGCCTTATGTTTTAAAGTAAATGATAATGCAATTTTTGTTAAGAAGTTAATAATTAGAATCACATTATACATTGTTTTTTGTAAATTAAGTTCGATCATATATAAAAAATAATATGTTGTACTGTAGTGATTAAGCCCAATACTATACAATACATTTTTATGAGAAAACATGCCAGTGGTGAAGCTCTATGATCATAGTAATTTCCAAAAGCCAACCTCGTCATCATCATGCATTTAAAACTAAAAATGAATTGATACTTAGCCATTTTGTTAAATCTTCTTAATTAATTGTCTCTCTTATGTATTTTATTCTATATCTCTGTTATGTCTTCTTGCTACGGTTTCGTTAGTGGCTTATTTCCGGTTTTCATGTTACAATTCTACGATGTTGTTTCTTTATAAATATATTTGTTACACAAAGTTGTAATGTTATTAATTTTTCACAAGAACTGTGTAGTTACTTCATATGTTGAGGTAAACCTATAAAAAGATTTATTAATTTAATCTACAATAAGTTAACATACCTATGATTGATGATCTGTGACGTTTTGGTAGGCTAAAACTGATACATATTAACTTTAACTGAGATGAAATATTTTCGGAATCCAGCATAATATTGATTAATATTTTCGGTAGATAACAATACATTTATCATCACCAAACTTTGTATTAAGTAAATATAACATAACAGTATGTTCTCAGTACAACCTTGACAATAGTCACTGGTGCTATTTAAAATTAATTAATATTGAGAAACGTCAATATCTATTTTGGTATCATTGGAATATGTATTTTGTAACTGAATAGCGTTGTATTTAAATACTTTATACCTGAATACTCTTATGTTTGAAATGTAATGGTCTTGTGTTTTAAGTTATTTTCATCGTTTACCTACTAATGTATTTAAATACTTTATTAAACAAACATATAATCGGAATTTGTGTGGTAGAGCGATGACCTAAATTGGATCTAGACTACATTATACAAGTGCAAAGACCGTCATAGTGCCTCGCTTCGGCCTGTCACGTTTCGGAATCAGCTTGTGTATACCTAGTTGTTCACATACCTAGAGACCTCCAGTCGTGGTTATATGTGGGCTATCAGGACAAAAGTGACTGTTAATGGATTTGAGTTACTTGATTGACCCTGCAATTTTTAAACTACGCTATACTTTTCATAAAGTGCAGAGTAGTCATTTTGTGGAGCCAGTATAAAACAGGTCTTTGTAACCTGGCTGAATAATATAGAAAATACAGATTAGATTTTAGGTTAGGTTTACAAAACAGTTGGTAGATTTACATGAGTTAATTAGAAAATTAATCACGTTTCAAATGTAACATAAGAACATGCTTGAGACTAGTAACAACTCCTATTATAATTAATCGACATTGACAAACAAATAACTAATTTGGTATGATTCACTTATAAGCTGAGGCGTCTTGCGTTTAAATGCTTTGCAATCGAAAGCACGTATAATTGAATACAATTTAAGGGAATTACTTTGTATTAGCTTTGAATATATTATTATTCCACATACACTATATCCATTATTATCACCTTTGAATGTGCTCAAATATTTATAAAATTAATATATTTATAGCGGCCTTTGTTATCTCGAAGATAAATATGGTAGCTACAGATTATTTTAAAGCCTGCATTTCATGGATTTAAGAACCAGATCTAAAAAAAAAAGGATTTATGAAGTGCTGGCTCGTCAAAAAGTAATTATCATCCAGTATGAGATGCGAAAAATAAAAATAAAATATTTCAAACCGAGCTACAACATTTTACACGCACGTAACTAGGGTTGTAACTATTTTGTCGCTCAATCTAACACCGTAGCATAATGCGCGTACGCAAGTTGTATAACCTCTCCCCTCCACCCAACTTTGCTAATACGTCTCACAACAATAACTATTGTGTTCACACCCTTGACACTACTTGACATGTATGAGATTAAGGCCCATGACGCACTGCGAATTATCACCGCGCGATGTTTTCCTGCAAATTTTATAAAATTAGAAATTCCAGAAAAGCGTACATTCAGATTTTTTTTTCAGATTAACATTCGCAAAAAAGGGACATGCGGTATAGAATACGTTCGGCGCGTTTTATTTCACTTATGAATACCAAAATCGCGCCAAATAAATTTCGCAGAGCGCACAGGGTGAATTTTTGTTCGCCAATAAAATCTGCGCGATATGTTCCCGCGCAGTGAAGTTCTACAGTATGGTCCTAACCTTACTCTATATTTATTGGATTAGTCAAAATTATTAGCCTTAATATTTGTCTTTGAATTTTTTCATTGCTAATAGTTTTTCTATTTGTAAAACAACATGAGTTGTACAAAAAGAAGATAGATTAAAATAATATTATAAATTGCATTAAATTTGAAACCAAAACAAAAAAAAACAGTTATACCACGGGACGGCACGGGCCAATGTTCACAGTGGTGTATTACATTTAGTAGGGCAATCGTCTCGCGAAACTTTTCTATTTGCAAATATTTTATATTGGAAGTAATATAACAACTTGTTCACTTATCTATAGAACTTATTTACGTCATTCCCTTTCTGATTCCAAAAACGTAATCCCCTCGAAAAAAATTCTGTCCTATTTTAAACAAATCTCGATGTTCCTTTTTTTCGTTCTAACTCGAAATCCACAAACTTTTTTTTAATTTATCGGCCATCACTCATTCGCACCACAGATAAGGCAACCTATCTCGACTGCCTCCTTACACACATATCTATTATAGTAGGAATAATAATAATAATAATCTTTATTAAGTAACAATGCCCCAATTCGTTAGTAATCTCTTAAAACTATGTATTAGTATGGCTAAATACAAGGTTGTGTGGCGGTAAATACAAGTTTTTAAATAAGGGCAGTCTAGCCTGCCGATAATGATATATTCGATGTACCTTTAGTCAGTGGTCTATATTTAAAAAAAAATAATGTCAATTTTGAAGAGTTTTTTTATTTATACTTAAGAAGTGAACATTAAAGTCTTCGTAGAAATAAAACTACAAAATATTGGATTTATTTCAATATATTTGTATAGTGCAGAACCACATTACAATTTAAAATTATCACTCTTAACGAATAATTAAGTACAATTGCGATTTACAAACTTGTGCTTCACCAGGTGCCTATAATATTATAATTAACACAATAACTTTTGCAGCAATCGTGCAAACTATTGGTAAAACTTTCATATTCAATGAGTTATTCCAACTTATATTAATATTAAGTATAATTACTAAGAATTCTAAAGGTACACGTTAGATTCTGACAGTCGCGGGATGGTGGCTGCGACCCAGCAGCGGCTCTCAGGTCGCAATATACCAGGATTTCCCTCGAGTTACAAAAAAAAGTCGCAATATACCACTCTATATCCATTAATATGTAAATGTGTCCGGTGTAGGCCGTACTGTCGCAAGCTTGACACACCGACTGACAACATTGCGCAGACACTTATATCGGATGTCTATAGATACAAGGTGACTGGTAACTGACCCATAACCTCTTAATGGTAACATAGCTACATCAAGACTAACAATTTTTATTCTATAACTTGACAAAACGTAATACACCCTAAGAATTATTTTTTTAGTTTTAGTTGGGCTTTCTATCAAGCGTTAGCTCTATGTCTCGTAAATAACTATGTTCAGCTTTTATTCATTCGAATCTGGCATAGGTATGTCACAGTCCGGGCAGTAGACTTGAGGGAGCTGCTGTCCGCATGAGAAGGAGGCAACGCGCTGTGTCCGGCGCGCTGCCCGTGAAAAAGGTTTGAAGATGTGGGCTCTATACACCAACACCTCCCAGATATGAAGTCTGGATGAAGTTGGTTGTCTTGAAGAATTAGGATTTTTAGGCCCGGGTGGAACGATTGGAAGGACATCCCGGGGGTTTTTAGTCAGTAGAAGTCTGACATATTGGGGCCACTGCCCTCACAGAGACCATGATGATCCTATACAAGATTTTCCCGCGAATTAAAAAAAAAGATATGTTGCAGTCAGCCACAACGCTCTAAATAGGGTCGCCTTTGTATCGCGCGTGCTGCCGCCGCGCCCTGAGGAAAGTTATGTGAAGTTAAGAAGATCACAACTGCATTTCTTTTTGTTTGGGAAAAAAATCATTGGAGAAAGTCGTACAATAAAAGTAATCAGTCTCGATAAACCAGTAATGCTTAAGAGATTATATGTAAGTTACCAGGAACCATTGCATAGATGTATACAGAGCGGTTATATAGCCCTCGACTGCAGAATCTGAATAGCGCCTTCATAACTGCCCTTAACATTTAAGTTCATTATTGTTTCATTTCTACAACTAAACTCTTATCCTAATTAATAACAAACAAAATGTTAATATTTAAATTGCAATAAGCAGATTATGTAAGAGGAGCAGGCGACAAGAAAACCCAAAACCAAGTTGAGATTCATTGGAAACTTGGACCATAGATTAAATGTAACAGGTCGGATTTCAATGTAACCCAGGGCATCGTGCAACAACATACGTAGCTCAAGACCTGAAAACAAAATAAGAGAAACATTTAATTGCCTTTTAAGAAATATAACTCCCTTAGCCATATTTGTTCTAAGGGGAAGGGGTATAGTGAAAACACAGCGTCTATTTTTTTCTGCCGGCCTCTATTTAGAGCTGACAGGAATTAAGCTTTTTGGTTTCAGATGGACGGAGAGGGTTAAGTAATTGACAGCTTGCGCGGTGTTGCTAGAGTTAAGACGAAATTACCCGTTGAAGACGTAGTTGTAATAAGGAACACACCATAAGAATAATAACAAATGTCTACCTTCAGAAAGTAAGAAATGTCCTGATAATATTTCCTTGATCCCATCCAATTCGTTAGCAGACATCTCTACCAATACCATCGGAGTGAACATAATTATTAGTTCGCTGACAATATCCAAAACCCACGGAATAACAATAGCTGTTTCCTAAAAACAAATTATCATCGTGTTTGATTTGTATCAAAAGGATGGTTTGATTGATGATGATGATGGTTGTGTTTTGTTGTTGTCCCGTTTTGGAATCACTTTGTGTATATCCAGTTGTTCATATACCTAGAGACCTTCAGTCGTGGTATATGTGGGCCGACATGGTCATGGCAGCTATTAAGGAATTCTCATCCATTGACGGTCTTGGACTATACACTGTACTTTTTATCAGGTGAGATGTAGTCATGTGAGAAAAAAACCGGCAAAATGTAAATCAGACTCGCGCACCGAGAATTCCATACAAACTTAAAATGGATAATAAAATATCATTGAATTTGACTAACTTCCACTGTTCAGTTTTTTATCCATGAACTACAAAATCATGATCATCACACGAAACAAAGTTCATTACTATAAAAAAAATGTTTTAATCAACTTGGTTGGTGTTTGAATATTTTTTTTTTGTGTCTTAAATACGGCCTGACATTGCGCTATTATAGTAACATCTACAATAAGTTCTCTTGTGATTAAATTAAAATCATTAAGGCTTATCAGTGTTTCTATTAACAATCCGCAACAATTGGTTTTTGAAGAAAGTTCACGTTTGTCCAAAATTTTAACTGTGCCAATTTTATTTTCAGACAAAAAACGCTAATATTTTGTAACACAGAATCTTTGTATCTCTTGTAGTATAGAAAAGGAAAGAAAAGAACACATTTCATCAGCAGCAGCCAAACAAAAGTGATGATATAATACAAATAAATGACACGAGAAAAAAAGGAAAAATAGGAAAAAAAAACTTAAAAACTCTATGCCGCCACCGATAAGGGCTGTGTCTCAGCTTGTGCTACAAAGCTAGACTAGACAGCGCTGGTATTCTGACAAGTCCTAAAGGAAGATACAGCCACTTCACTGATACAGCCTTACATTTATAGAAATTACACATTGAACGTTAGATTATTGATATTATTTTTCCTAAAATCCCTATTAAGATCAGTATTAACCCACAAGTCTACATCACAGGTGTTATAAAGCTTACTTACCACATTCAAATCAAAATAAAGACAAAAATATATGAAAGACAGAATCTTAAGTGCTCCGCACAGGATGTTAATAGACATCTGAAAGAAATTAAATCAATTCAAAGTTTAAAATTTTATGCTTATCTTCAAATGAATGCATTTAACTATGAAATTCTAGACTTCTACACGTATTAGTCAAACTTATTGACGATCTATCAGAGGCTATTTAATCAATTAGCAACAAACCAACTTTTACTAGGATTATTGACTAAATAACTAGTATAAAGCTTTAAAATTGTTATTAACTAAATATTTTTAATTCAATACAAAATAAATTAGATGAAAGTAGGTAAATAATCATAGTAAAACCCATTAATTTGATCTGAACATTGAATGGCGTTGTAAATCAGTAGCATATTGAATATAATAATGTCTAAACAAAACAGTTCATATTAGTAATTTATAAATGGCATAAATTTATTGTAACTAAATTAACCCTAAATACCTAAAGACCTGAATCTAAAATTTAAAATATTCGTTGCCGCAGCGATCAATTTCGACAGCTCCCAGGGTCTAGCGTTATGCGTTGCATTGCTTATTTGTCTAAACGAACAATTTGTGTGGTAGATCAGATTTTATATAAAAAGATAACGTATACCGTATTCCGTGTATCCATAAATACATAAATATTTAAAACATTTATGTAGTTGTAGTGAAAAATCTTAGAAATAAAGCTTTGTACTGAAAATAGAGAACGAATATTCTCTACTATAAAATTTATCAGCGGTGGATTTACCAAATAAGCATTTAGACGACGCATTGGTTGTTTTGTTTATTCCTGGTGTAATTATCTGAAGACATTGTATACTAATTTATTTGGTATCCCTTAATTTTTTTCCTCATTGAATATAAAAAGGTCATTTCCCATATAAGTTGTGTAACCATTCACGTTTCGGTTATGGTGGTGTATTTACAGCTTTTACCAAGTTGCCCCACTTTTTTTCGAATTGAGGAATACGTTTATGGCCGACAGACCTTCACAACTAAACCGGGTGAGAAGGCAAACACTGAAGGGGGTCAGCCGGCATACTTATGGTTTGGGTGGCAACTTAAGGGCACCCCTATAGGTACGACCTTGACTTGAGCCGCCAGCCAAAATACAAAACCTAACGGTGATCTACGAGCGTTTCGGAAGCAACTACCTTAAGAAGAAACTCAAGAATGCGTCGGAGTGGAAGTTTACCCACTTTTGGTATAAAATAAATCTATAGACAAGTCATTTTTATAATTACCAGATATACAAAATGCTTATGTGTATCACACATATTCCTTGTAAGATCTTTGTATACTTTTATGAACTTGTTAACGCATCTTATTTTCTCCTCTTGCGTGTCTGCACTTTGATTCTCATTCAACATTTTCCTCAAAACCTTCAATCTACTTTGAAACCAATCTATCTTCATCACCAATGGGCTTATGGTTAATGGTACAGTTGCATAATATATCGTCATCAAGCTCTTAATGAAAATGAATGTCAGCGCCCAGTTCAACCTTGTCATAATGTGCAAATATTTTACAATGTGTAAGATGCATACTATGATTAAAGTCGATAGTGGTACATAACTCATCAATTCCGTTGAAGATAAAGCTAATTCATTATCAATGATGTCAACTGATATACAGGATTCCGTGAAATTATCGCTATTTACGATTAATGATAGTACAATCGATATTACAAAGTGAAACAAATTCACTAAAAAATAAACTGTTGCTGGAGGTATTAAAAAATCCAGTTGTATCAGGTAAATAGTCAAAAATATATAAAGTAGACAAAGGCATAAGCAATACAGCTTAGCTAAGAAACGTTTGGTTGACGAATTTGTACAATCGTAATAAATACCAAAAGCCAATCTTAAATTCATCAGGAATTTAAAAGTAAACATATAATTAGACATATCGATATGGGTAAGATATAATAAATATTTAAATATCGCCTGTCTATTATCCTTTTGGAGTTACAGCATTTGAAAGATATTTCACTTATTTGAAATCCAACATTAAATCTTCAAAACTTTCTATCTTCCTTTCCGTGAGTGTTCATAACTTTGCGACTGAGCCTTCAAAGCAGTTACTGAGCAAGCATAGAAATACATATACATTACAGTCACAATATCTGAAATCATTCCAATTGCCACAATCAGTTATTTTTGTTATCCAAGGTCCAAATAATCAGCAACAATGTTGTGTTGCTGTGTAATTGCATTGAATTCAACAATGTTTATAGACATCTTCCATTTTAGCCATAATTTTACTATCTCTGGTGAACTTCAGGAGATAATCTAGAGATTACGTCCTTAATCTGTTTACTTCTTTTTAGTACCTTCTGGAAAAACTTACAGAAAATTATATGTAGCCTTAAGTCCACCACTTGCACCCTTTATATGTAAAAATGATAAAATAAATAATATTCGTTTAAGATGCCATTGTAACAGCATTACCTTATAAAGCGCAAATGTTTTCATCACCAATGATTCTGCTGATAATAATATATTCCCCAATATATTTTCAAGAACACGTATCCGGCACATACCACTCGGCGATCTCTTGCATACTGCGATCTGTTTCTATAGTGAAGTTACCCCCTCGATACGGGGATGGAAACTATGTAACAAGGCTAGATAATCGATACCCTACTCGGCAGACATAGAATATCCGCCATCTGACTACGTAGATAGAAAACTTACGGAACCCAGAAAAAGCTAGATGACAAACGCCGAAGACTGAACTCAATGGCTCAAATTATTATTAGATGGGCTATGGCCAGCAGTAATCCACACAGATCTGATCCAGGTGATATACCTTCAGATGTCTCTCCAGCTATTGATCAGTAGCGTTCATTCCATAGATGCATGAAAGCACTGCATGCCCTAAAGAAAAATAAGTCTTGACTAAATCGCTTAATGTTAAACAAAAAAGGAACCATTTATATTATAATATATTCTATATTCACGCCAGCTATCTTTGCTATAAAAGGAATATAATATTTGCTATCATAATATAATATTCAAATAAATAATGCAAATTCTGCCTACCCTGTTCAAATACCCTATGCACGTCACTGCTCTTGATAAAGCTTGACATTGGTTTTCTACAAAGCAAAACTATTATATTCTGTTCTTAGCGTGTGGATTTATATGAATCTAATAATATTCTTAGCAGTAACATAATACTTAAATTGCAATAAACTGATCAAATAATTAGAACAAATGCTAGTCAAACTCAAGACCAAGTTAATGTCCATAGAAAAGTTTGACCACAAGTTGAAAATGAGAGGGTGAGCTTCGACATACTTCAATACATGATTCAATGTCTCTTCCAATTCAACATCTGAAAAAAAAGATCGATAATAATATTTAGGAAGTCTTATTATCTACAGTTGTTGCCTAGCTTTGTCTACGTTACGAATAATGAACAACCTAAAATTGAATTGAATGTTTATGATTTTTACAGAGCCAAAAAGGACCGCAAACCTGATTATTTGATAGAACCTAATTTCAATTTATGTATTCCCAGACAACGTTTTGTTCTGGTGTTTTCAGTACTCGCAGGTACAAGAAACATTAACTGCGGACAGACATTGATTATCGGTGCGCCGAATTTGCTCCAGAAATTATTAAGGTCATTTGTTCTAAAAAAAGTTTTCAATAAGCTACACACACACACATCAATCGTTGCAATTTTGTAACAATATATATTGATCCAGCACGACAGAAAGAAATATTAAATTTAAATGAATGTTACTACATTAATTTAAATTTAAAATAGCTCATACCTTGAAGTATATTTTTATAATAATCAATACTAGGAATATTGATTATGGTATAAAGGTATGGCACCCGTATCTGTAAAAAATACACATATAGGTACCGTGAAATTACAGTCATTAAGGGCCAGTGCACACTATCAACTATCAAACCTCCTAAAGTACCTAAAGAAAAACCCACTGTTAGTCGCAGCGATCACGCCGACCTACACAAATATATCTTGACACTACGCTTAAAGCACTCCATATCGTAGAACGACGAAAAACGCTCGCAGAAGACCATTCCACAGCCCAACAACTCGGCTGCAGTTACAGTTAGAAAACTTCTTAGTCCTAGCCGGGATGTGAGATACCGTATAGCTGTGACACGCGTGGTTTAATAGAAAGAATTAACGAGAGGATTTAATAGAATTTTTTTGTTTGTCCCCTGAGAAAAGCGATCAGTTGACCCATGACAGAGGTCACGTTGGCCATGACATACAAGCGCTAAGTGGATACAGCCACTTTTTGTTTTCTTTTTTATCCCGTTCGAAAATCAGCCATTCTGGACCATTAGGGACGCTGTGAGTGCATTAACCCTGATGTCCCAGACTCCTACTAACTAAAAACCCCAGGAGTATCCCTCTGATTGCTCCACCTGGGCCTGGGAAGCCAAATTCATACAGACACCCAGAGAACAAGAAGCCTTGTTGAGGCTATTTCTCTGGGAGGGGAAGGAGTAAAGCCCACCCCTCCAAAAACTTCTCTCCCAGGCGATGCGCCGGACACTGTGCACCGCTTCCCTCTCATCCGGGCAGCAGACTCCCTCAAGTCTACTGCCCGGGGATACAGCCACTAATGTATCTCAGTTCATCCCGAATATGATATAGCGTGGCAATAGATTACTATTAAAATAAAAATAAGTGAGCTTAAATAATGGAAACTATAATAATAATTACGACGCCTGACAAATCATTAGAAAAAAGATTCACAAGTCATTTCGTATTTTAAAAAAACTGGGCAATTTTCGTATCAAACAATTTCAGATGAGCCAATTATAGGAGTAATTTGTACAGTACAGAAACCCTACCCTGTTAGACTAATGAAATTAATTGCGTCTCCCGGGACAACACTGGCTTTTAAACTCGACAAATCATAGACTAAAAAAATACAGAACCCTCAGTCCTATTGACACCCAAAATTAATATCCTTTACATAAGGGCAAATTTATTCCTACAATTCTGAAATCGGCACTATATTTCAAATGTAATGTCCGTAGCTCAAAAGGAAAAAATAGAACCCTTGTTTCCGTTTCTCTCAGGAACACGAAGGATTAAGTTCAAATTCATATCAAATATTCAGATCTGCAGTCTTTTGTGGATATAATCAAAAGATACGTCCGTTTTTATCATATTTTTTTATCGTTTTTGCCGTTTTCGCAAGGAAATCAAAACCTTTATGGTACTTCCTGTTGCTCTAGAATCATGAAATTTGGCAAGAAGTAAGGACTTATATCACAAATATAGAAAAAAGTCCTAAAACACTGATTTTAAGTTGTTTCTTTTTAATGCTCCTTCTTTTTACACTGTGTATGGACTGTGCTAATGAATCTTGGAACTGTAAGTGTTTATCCTCTTATTTTTCGTCTTATACTTGCCTCTTCGTCTACTCAAGACCTTTTACCATTTTCACCATCACATATGATTATTAAACCAGAATAGCCCATTTAAAATTCAGACACTATCATTTTGACGACACAACTTGGGCCAGACAGGTTCTAGTTTTGTATTATTGGACTCAAGTAATTTGTCACAATTATCGCTTGTCAGCATAATCCCTTTGATATCGGAGAAGGGGACAGGACAATCATTACACGCTTACTTTGCGCACTTGGATAAACTGCAGGGGAGCTCTCGCCGCAAATTATTTGGAAAATTGTTCCGCTAATTATTCTGTTTTGTTTTTAGCTCTATACACAGGAATATTTTAGGCAAGAATTGAGAAGCTTAGGTTGATGTTTATAACTGCTTAGCTGGGCGGTAGACTTGAGGAAGTCTGCTGCCCGAATGAGAGGGAGGTGGCGCAGAGTTTCCAGCGAGCCGCTCGTGAGAAAGATTTGGGGTAGGTAGATTTGGGGGTAATAATTGAATAAAACGTAGCCTATATAAGCCATATAGCCTTTACGGATTGAGCAGGTATACATTAGTGGCTGTATCCAGTTTGCGCTTATATGGTATGTCGTGCCTAACGTGGTCGTTGGTGGTGGTGGTGTTGTTTAGAATAAGGACATAAATAATACCAACCAAATGTTTTTGTTCTCATTTATTCATTAAGACAATTCAATAAATGAACCCACTAAATTACAATATTTTTGAGATATGTTACTTAGATATTATGCGAGGGTGTGTATTATGTCGACATTGTCTTTTAATTAGTATATATTAACCGACATGTTATTTTATTACAAAAAAACGAGTTATTAAATATTGTAAAATTAAAAGTAAACATGAAATAATATACAAAATTATATGGTAAAGTGTTCCCCCAAATACAGGCCGCTACAGTTTGCGTTCATAAAGCGAAAAACACCAATAGCTATTAAAACGTATATTTATGACCAAAAACGTTTTGACAGTTACTTTTTTATAAACGATATTTTTGAGACACGCTATTATGTAAATATTAAAGAACCTATCATTCATAACAATATTATACAACAATACTATCTTTTTTTTTAATTTAACTAGTCTCACGCACGAAGGAACTTGGTTTTAATAATTGCTCGACGTTTGGACCTGGTTACACAAGCATGGTCACAAGCCGATTGACGCGCTGCGGAGTTTTCGACGCGGGCGGGAACTTACTTCCTCTACTCTCTTTTGTTCTTGATGATATGAATAATCACGACACACGGTATTCTTTTTTTTTCTAAGTATCGTTCGTTGCTTACCGTAAAAGGCCTTTATAACTTCAGCGGGCTTGAGTGGGCGAACACTGAAGGTGCTCAGCCAGCGATTTATGGGTTAGGTTGCAACGCAAGGGCACCCCGGTGGGTACGTACCTCAACTTGGGCGGCCAGCCAACGAAAACGAACCTAACGGTGATCTACTAGCGTAAGAGAAGCGACTACCTTGAGAAGAAACGCCGAAAGAAACTCAAGGCTGCGTCGGAGAGGCCACCGCATTCACAGCTAAACAAAGTCTTAGTATTCTAATCATTATGTTCCTACTAGCATAAGACTCGTTAAAATATTTATAAAGATTATACACGCAAAAGTTTAAAATAAAATATTACTTCCGATTTATGCCTTTTAAGGGCGGCTTGCACTAAGGAATTAATCTGGTTTAAGCTTGTATAAAACGCTAATTAATTGAATTGGTTTGATTCCATCTTAATGATGATTTTAGTTAAAGAGTTGTTACAACTAGATTTTGATTTAGAGCGAGACAATAAATACAGATCAGCGTTAAATAGCATTTTATATAACTCTAAACTAGATTTAATTTGTTAGTGCAAGCCGCCCTAAGTGAACTGGCACTGCGGCAATATGGGAAGACAAGTCTGATAAGAATAAAGATTATAACATATCAAGTGTCAATTCTTTACAAACATTTTATTTATTTATACGAAGTAGGTTCTAATAGAGTAAACGTAATAGAGTAAATAATTATTTTTTTGAAGTTCATAAATAAACAAATATAGACCTTATGCTTAAACAGACTTCTTAAGCTAAGTGGCATTATTTCAAAGAAAATGCGTACTTTAATGTATTGACTATATAGTTCAATTTAATTTGGCAAAAGTAACATAACAATTTAGATAGTATGTATTTATGACAAAATTTACCAGAAAATGGGTTCAGCTAGGCGGCTCTAAACAAATATGTGTCAGGAACTTGCTTAATTACTTCACACGTATAAGTCAGGTTAAAAAAAATTCGAGGGGTGAAAGGCCATTTGTTTTAAGCGACATTTTTTTGGTGATATTCTGTAATACACATTTTCGGAATTATCGTTTTTTACCGATACCAAATATATATATATATATATATATTACTAAATAACCAAAAAATAACGCTTAAGCCAAATAGCCCTTCACCCCTCGAAATTATAATTGTAGTGGTGTTGGTTACCTATATATGTATATAGTATGTAAATATGTATATATGTTGTGTGCTTGTTCTCGTTCCTGTTGCACTAATATCTCTTTATATATCTGTGATGTGTATTTTGTTCTAGTTAGTTATTTTCTTGTAGTCTTTCAGATACTTCAACAAGGCATCCTGAATGTAATTAAAATTAGCCAAAACCGGTCAACCTACCTCGGATACCATAGATAAAATCAAAACGCTGACATTAGTAAAACCACACTGGCCATATGCCAGTGGTAAGGCAAAAAAAATGTCTCAATAAATATCAAATACCTGTAAAATTTCAATACACAGAAGATATATCTAATTTTGTAACTTAATTACATGTTCGTATCGCGCCGCGCTACTATACAACGTTTCGACCTTTACATTATTTTCTCTCCATGTTACACATATGTATATACTTAAAAAAAAACAGAACATGGTGTAAAAATGCATAATTTATTAATTTATTTAAGTCCTTTGCTCCATTTGCCACGCTTGTTTTTTACTTGAAACGCACTTGCAGATTTCTGATATTTATAGACACGTGAACTAACTTTATTTTGCGATATGTCTTTATTTTCGCTATATTAATAATCTTATTCTTGAAGCAGTTGGGTTAACCGGTAGAATGGGATAGTGCCTCTCTCTCGATCATACTGAGGTGTGGTAAGAGCGTAACAGCCGAATAAGGTATAAAGCATACCGAATTGCACATAGATTACTGCTGCTTGCACCTTCTCTGAACATAATGCACACCCGCCAACCTGCATTGAATACGCGTGCTGAGTTAAATGTCCAAATCCCTTCTAATGGAATCCACAAATATTGTGGGAAAAATGTGAAGGCCTTTTCCCTGCAGTGGGACGAAACTGGCTAATAATAATTAAATATATATAATAATACTCTTATTATTGTATATGGTATTACACGGGATATTTTGAAATGTTAAAGTATAAAAAATAACGTGTTAATTACAATTTCGTTAAAACGAGTTTCAAATAACGACATAATACCACCGCCACTTCATTATTATAACCGTAATTATTAATAATAAGCTACGATACATTATTCTATTGTTATAAGATCAATATTATTGGAAGACAAATTTTATGGCATATTATATATAATAATTAGTACGATTATTATGTATTATTTTTTAAAATACAAATGCACCGATATCATTTACTCTACCATAGTATTGAAGAGAAAAACTACAAGAGTATCAATACAAAATCTTAGGAAAATATAACTATATTATATAAAGATATTAAGAAACAATATTAGATTAATAGAAAATAGATTTTTGATAGTTTTATACGAATTAATTTGATGTGCATAAGGTAAAATTTGAAGTGTCTTATATTAAAAAAACATTAATAGGAGACCATAAAAAGTTTTTCAAAAATCAAACTATAGTCATAGTTACCTTCTCACAATCTTACTAACTTGATCAACCTTATTAGAAAACAAGTTTTTAAGCTTAAACCATAGCAAAAGTCATTAATTACAAGACTATCTGCGGAGACCCGCCGTTGCCTGTACAAATCACAAATTTTAGCCTTCTGGTAGTTTAATTATATTTAATTAAGGGACTTTTATGTGGGCTGTATGTCAGCCCCACCGTATCATTACTTATATATAAAAATATCTAACATATGACACATGGGGCCATTGTTCTGAACAGGCCAGACGCCTCATCAGATAATTCTGTTAATTTTGTTAAACATCCCGACGTCTAGTCTGTTCAGACCACAGGCACTCATAAACGCCTCTTTCACAGTTTCAGAAACACATTACATCAAAAAATGGTTTTCTGGTGGTGATTTTCCAAAAACGTCAAAATACGTATTTTTGATTTCTAATCAAAAGGCTAAATACCAATTTTCTTAGTGTTTACTTTAAAATTTACGGTTTTTCCAAAATGTTTTCACTCTCTTAATAATATAAAATATCTAAAACTTTTTTTATATAAAAAATGCAGCAGGCTTCAAAAGTAAACAATAATCCTAAACCTACCAATATGACCATGTCTTTATTGAAGTCTATATATACAAGTCATTTTATAGACGAAGGAAAGATTGGAATCGAATATTCTAATTCTAAAAATGTAAAAAAAGTGATGTCAACATATTTAGAGACAATCACTCACATAAATAAATAAATAGCAATTAATTATTAAGTAGGCATATTGTCTATCTTAAGCGAGGATAAAATACGAAGAGAAAACGAGTGAATACGCGTTTACCTAAATTACATAAAAAGAGCTTTATCTACCTACCAATCAATTGTGAGCCACATGCACTACGGTGTACTTTTTGCATTTCAATGTTTCTTTATGAAGTTTTAATGAATATTGTTATTTGTATTTTTATTAATCACGAAAAGGTATAAAATAATGTAACTGGAAATATCTCCTTCGTCTAAAAAATCGCCCTGTACATTATTGCTAATATGATCAATAGACTAGCATTTGCTATATTATTAAAATTTGTATTTAAGATATAAGTTAATTTCAGTAACAACCAACTTTTGCCATTGCTTAGGCCTTCACAGTAATATTTGTTTTCTAATAAAGCTGTGTACATTTACTTACACTTATGCTATATTATAATTTGCGAGATAGCTGCCACGCCGGCTACTAACCGAAATAAAAATTAAAGGTAGTATGTCGGCCTAACGGCAACGTGCAGTAACAATATGTACAGCAGCATCATTGTTACTTTGTCGGAGGCTCTAAACAAAACTTACGAACTAATCGTTTTCCTTTCTGCCGGCGGTGGCTTTATTGGCATACCACCTTTACGCTCGCAACAATACAAGTCATTCTTTCAACTCTTGATTACACTACTATGACTAAAAAATACGATATAGTAGGTAAATAAGCGCTGTAAATTTTTCTGTTTGTAGGGTGTCCCACGAACTGGGTCATGACCACAGTACACAAGTACAAAGTTCGTCATAGTGACTCGCTTCAGCCAGTCCTGTTGGCACTAAAACCGTCTATGTAATTACGTTACGTGTTTGTTATTGTTGTTGTGTTATGTAATGTCTATGTAACTGCGGTCACGCCTCAGTTCATGCAATCGCCTTCTCATAAACATAGGTATAACTAAATTCCTTCATATAACATAACTGCTTTGGTTAATAATATTATTGGGGCAAGAGACGACTGATGTAAAATTTGGGTATAAAGAATGACTCAAAAGTTCAATAAAGTTATACGTACTTGTTAACTATAAACGACGAAAACAATTTTATAGCCTCAGAATGACTAGGGCGCGTAATAAATACCAACATGACGCAGCACTAGGACCCGATATTATCGGCTGTTTTTCAATAATTGATAATCTTGTTATATTGTCGCAAATAACAGTTTATAGGAACTGTTATTGGACACCAGCGTCCTGACCGATGCAACGTTGCAGCATCAGGTAGTTAGACCGTTGCACGTTATATTGAGAGATATTTTGTCCCCTAATGTATCCAAGGCTGGAGTTACCACAGCGCGCAACATAGCGTCATTTTTACAGCAAGAAGCAGTACACAAAGAGAAATCCAAAGAGATCCTCGACTTACTATAATATTTTATCTTAACTAGCCTAATTACTTTACTTATATCATACGAGTTTTTAAATGCAATGTTAACTTCGTAAACTGTAAAGGTGATATTATCTTTCTCAAAAAATCTGTCATTATTGTAAACTGTTTTATGACCTGTGTATGTCTGAATATAAGGAGTTTGGGTCCTTGTAATTATTTTAAAAATATTTAAAAATTTTAATCATCTACATGAGATTCGAAAATGTTGTCTTACAGTTGCATATTTGGAATTAAAAATTGGATATTTAACAATACGGGACTCATCTTAAATTTGATATCACTTGTGCACCTCTATCATCATATTGTGCCCACGAATGAATTTAATTACATGACCAGAAATTTGTTTTATACAAAAAAAAGCTGAATTTTAATTTTTTTTTTCTCCAAGAACAAATAATTTATTTCAAAATATATATCTGTGTATAGAGATCTTATATTAAATATAAAACTAAATATTGTATGTACAGAACAATTTGTTAAGAGATTTTCGTCTAAAGTCACCTTTACAGTCTATACGATTATTAACAAACGATAATATCTTAACCACATACAAGATCAACAACAGCCAAATTAATTATGCTATAATTATCATGAATATAAACATCATAATTGTATGTTATTACAATCGATTACAATATATACGACAAATAAATACAGCCTTAAAGACTTAAATTTCAAATGCTTAACACCCAGCATTATTCTAACAAGCAAAACTTGGGCCCTAGTTTTTTATTAAATACAAAAAAGATTATACCATCCCATCAAATTAATGGAATCAAAAGCATAGTAAAGCCCTACATATGAGTAATATTTGTAATCGTGCATCCCTTGGCGTTGTAAACATAGATTTAAAAATATCTGTAATTATTTCTATTTAATCCTTGTAATTAATTGTAGCTAGAACAAAAATTATTGTTTTAGTATTTATATGTAGGGTTTACAAAAATAGACCTACGTCTTGCACTAACTGACATACACGCAAATGCTTGGAAAAAGTGAGAATCTGTGATTTGTTTGGATATCTTTTTACTGACATTTTTTAAACAAGTTACTGGTTTTAATTGAATACGCATTGTAAAAAGAATTAGGAAAAATAAAAAATCTCATACATCCGCAAAACATGAAGCCAAAAATATATTTTTAAAAGAAACAATTACATTATTGTAACATAAAATTTTAACGATATTTAGTGACATGGGACATTGTCATCTCCTGGGTATAATTATATTATGCCGATTCTGTCATCCTTGTTTCCAGAAAAGCTGTAGAGTTAAAGAAAAAACACGAGAGAACAAAATGGGCACGAATGAGTTGAAGAATGCAGAAAATATATTGCTTTAACTTTTGTATTAGATTAGTCATCCAAATGTAATCCAAATAAAACCAAACAGATCCAGCTGAATGTAAATCTTCATCATTGTCTTCAAACTAAACTCTTAATTGCCAATGAACTGGCAAGGTACACAATATTACACTATTAATAAACAACAGTATAACTCTTATATTACTGGAAAAGAACAATTTGTTAAAGGAAGTCCGACGAGGTAGAATTTCCATAATATGTTATATATATATATACCAAGAAGTAGTACATACAATTTTATATTAAAAAAAATAGCGCGTTAACGATTTTTAAAAACAGTAATTTATAGATTTAACTTTTTTATTTATTTTTTTCCGCAGGACATTGTGCTATTGACCGGGAAAAGCCTTTACAACATCACCGGGCGAGAGAAGCGACCACTGAAGGTGCTCGGCCATAAAGCTATGGGTTAGGTGGCATCGCAAGGGCACCCCTGTGAGTGCGAACCGCAACTTGGACGGCCAGCCAGGAACAGAACCTAACGATGACCTACTAGCGTTTTGGAAGCAACTACCATAAGAGGAGGCGCCGAATGAAACTCAGGGTTAAGTCGAAATCGTGTTGTTATTCTCAATAACAAAATACTAATTAAAAAAGATGGGAAGAATTATGGCTGAATGTTTGATTTTTATACCTTTTTTAGTATTTAATTATTTACTTATTATTGATGGTATAGGATTTACTTAAGAATTCCTTTTATATAACAACTACTGCAATGAAATAAAATTAAGTAACTGACCAAATCCGCGACACTGTTATCAAAAATTACACGATGCTCCCCATGTTACCAAGACTAGAGAGGAGTGAAGTACGACAAACGACTTCTTAGGGAGTTCATGATGCTTAACGTTAGAGATGGTTATGTAGGTAGGTGTGGTTGGTGGTTTTCAATAATTAATTATGCTGTTATTTTGTTCACAATCTAAACTGTTATTAATTAAATGTAACTTTAATGCTTTTAACTGAAAGCACAAATTGTAATTGATAGTTTAAAAACAGTGAACGCTAGCGCCATCTCTTATAAAATTATCACAACTGACAATGATAAATGTCTTTGCACTAACAATATATATTCTTTGAGAACGGACAGTTTGACAAACAGCATGTTGCTATACAACAGTTTTTAGTTTTAAATACAGTGTTATCCATAGAGTAAAAAGCATTCAATAGTCTTTTCTTGCAATAGTTAAGAATAATACTCAGCATTGAAGATTAGGAGAAGAGGTGGGGAAGGAATTTAAACTGACAAAGGGCATATACAATTTATAAAACATACTCATAAAAAAATAAAATTATGAAGCAGTTTTTTTATACTCGTTATGAGTCCAAATATATAATATTTACATCAACATAATATTTACGAATAATTACACACATTTACGTAGCTCGAAACTAAGCTTGCACTTGTACAATGTGTACTAGACAAAGATATACAAACATCATAGGACCTAGACAAAGTTCGATAACATTCGATAAACAATAACGACAAAGAAAAGTACAAAATTTATGAAATTAACGGAACGAGATGACGTGATATTCCGAAAGTAATGTTAATTCTATACATTTTTCACTTTCTATTAGCGTTATCGTTTATCGGATGTTAATTTATCCAGTAGGGCTGCTCATCACAGTACAGTTTGCCGGTACTGAGACTCGCAACCAGGACCCTTAACGCCGCAAGGTCACTAAAGTTCTTCCAAGTTTTAAGTTCTTTTAGGCAATAAACTTCGTTATCAGACCGTCATCATATCCCTAAACATATTTTTATTCTTATCCCAACATACCTCGCTGGCGAAGAGGTTCAATTTAACACGGAACATAGACCAAGGCGAAGTAAAGAATTAATGTCGCATAAGATTAATGTTAAAACCCAAGTTTTGCGCACAATACAACATCAAATATCAGCCATTATGTGTCGTAACGACGGCATTTCAATAAAAACATGTTATTGCTTGTACACGTAATGTCCACAGTGTCCATCACACCGCAAATAATTCACAAAATATAAATTATAACTTTACTACTACACTTATCATTAAATAATTAATAAACTTCAAGAACATTCCCAATTTTGTACAATTAAATTTGTACATTCGACTTTTTTAACAATTCTCTAACAAAGAACGCTTAATTTACGGTTATAATTATCGTGTCAATAAATATCAAATCCCAGATTATCGAAGGGTTAAATAATTTTGTCGAATAATAATATATCGTAACGCTAAATCCTTTATGAGGTGAGCATAGATACATTAGACTTCATCCACTTTCCACTTTTGTATCATGCCCAACGTAGCCAGTGGGGCAGGTGACCGCCTCACAGGGCACTTACGCATGACATTTCTATTAGATGCCATGCGGGTTTACTCACGATGTTTTACTTCATCGGTAGCAAACCGGACACAATAGTTGACACTACAAAGACTGCAACTAAGTATCAAATCCAAAGAAACAACGGCGCTTAAATGAGTTTCTACTCAGACGCAATTAAACCGGTCGCGAACGCGTGCTGGATGCGCTGGAAAAGTTTACTACATTTAAAAACTCAATCTCTTTTTAATCTTGAGAAAATTCTTAAAGTTTCTTCACTTTAATTAATAACTCTCCATTAATATTAAAGTATACATAAATAAGAATGACTATTTGATATGCTTTATGATACCTTATAAGTCAATAGTCATATGCCTAAATTAAATTTTGATTAAGAGCTTTCTAGGCAACTTTCTTATTCATTTTTGTCTTTGTCTAAAGCTAAGATTTGTAGACGCTAATTTGACTTTGCTTAGACTTTACCGAACATTTACATATATTATTTATTTAATATAAAAGTATACAGTTAAGTTACCGATTTTGTCAAGACTTGACTCTGTGAATATTTGGGCTATACTCAAGTTATATATTCAGTTTTTTGACAAAGACGAATTTATTATCTGAGCAAAATTTCCGCAGCAAATAGCGTCTATAGATTTCGGTCTCAGACTAAATTATTTATACCAGAAGTATACATTTACATATAGAAATTTATTTTGAGTAATTTATTTGCATACTATTTAAATAAAAAAAAACTGATTTAATTTATTGAAGTACGAATGAAAGATAAAAATTGCCTAGAGCTCTAGCGTGATTTAAAGATCACATAACCTATGTTTCAGTTTTTAAGATTATATTTACTTCTTAAAAATATCATTCAACTTTTTAAAACCGATTTCTATCGTTTTTTACTTGATTCTATAAGATATGAGGGATTAAATATAATTTCTTACATTATTCATCAACATCAACAATATGTTTTTTAAAACAATTACATTTTCTTGTATACCGAAATGACTTATCATTAAAATGCATAATACTATGCACATTATTTTTTTAATTAAATAAAAATTTATTACAATCATCGTTACAATTAACGTGACATTAATTTAAATATAATTTTAAAATTATACACGAACTACTTCTATGCCTTGCAGACGAATGTCTGCCATCAAATATGGCTTCAAAACTTTTTGCTTTACCAAAAAAAAAGTTATAAAGCCGATACAGTTTAAGACATTGGGCACAATGCATACGTTTTATTTTTACGAAACAAAATAAAATTTCAATAGCGAAAAATGATAAACGAAGCCACAGTTATATAATCTTTATAGATATATAGTAGATATTATTCTGGATTATGTTCACTGGTTAATCTTGAAAATATGTGTACATGGTATAGACAGTAATATAAATAACAAATTAATTTAATATTTTTATAATCAAAGACTTAACATTTACTAATTCTACTATTTTTGTCACTTTTTACTATCAAAGACAGCGTATTGTTAGTGACGATTTACTTATAAATACGAAATCTTTTTGAATTTGATATTACCAACGAATTTATTCATACAAGAAATGTGAGGAACATAATCCATTTTTGGTGGCGGTTAAAATACTTACCTTACTCTTAAAAATTAAGTCAAAAATTCTTCTTCATTACAATCAATAAGTAATAATATAATAATGCAAATAGCGAAATCTTTACTGAGAATAAACTAATCCAACCTTTACAAGGAAAAGCCGTTACATTGATTGAAAAAAGGATTCAGACCCTTGCATACTTTAATTTCATCGATTTGTTGACAAAACATGCTTGAGCTCTATATGATACGAATTACTTGGAAATCGTATATCAATTTATATTGATTTGTTCTCCTTTTTGGTCCAACATAATTAGCCCAAAATGTTGGTGCACGCTAAAATTAAAATGGCGGTTGACGTTTATAACAAAGTTTTATTGGCCATTTTGTGAGTTTTTATATTCTCTTTGATCGAGAATTAAAAACAAAACTATTGGTTGAGATAACACAAATTACAGATCATTTACGTTGACTTTATAGTAAAATAAACGTTATAAGAGCAGCAGTCACCACCGGACCTATTTCACGAATGAATAAATTATAACTGAATTATAAATGACTACCGCAATCAATGTAATTTGATAATGTACGATAGCCTTTTTGAGGTATTTCGGCAGCGTGAGAACTGCTCTTATAGCCTTAATCTTACTGATGTGACAGCAAATAAAGAAGAGGTCTGTGTGAGGTTTTACAAGTTTACTCCTACTATTGGCAAGACAATTTTTAATAGTTTCTATGTAGAAAAGTGGAAGATCTGTTTCAATGGCTTTTATTGTAAGGGTGATCTTGAAAAAATAGGCTATTCATGACAGCTTCTGGAACTAATTTGTTTTTAAATATTAAGTTCCTGGAACCCACCAAATAAGTTAGAAAATATTAAGGCCATGTTCAGACAACAAGCGCTCAATGCACGGTCATATCTATATTTTTTTTATTGGAAAGTTAAACGCACGTTAAACACGCGTTAAGATGCGAACGCTTTGAACAAAACTGGTGTCATTGTAAAAGCACCTTTACAAAACGCGCGCTCAATGACTGTAACATGTGAGACCACTCAAACTATATCACATAACTCTCCTGTCCTCAAGTTGTGTTACCTGCTTCTATAGGGATTTGATTGAGGTGTCCGATAAGGCTGTTGAGATGGATTCAAACTGGTGAAACCACAGTACTTATCTGAATTCCATTATTCATCGAAAGAAGAGGAACTGTCATGTGAGCATAGTCTAAGTCAGTCATGACGAGCTCAAAGTGACTGATTGGTCAAAAGCATCATGGCCGTAGACCGGACCAACCATAGGTGTATCGCAAAACTTGATCTTAAAGAAGATAAGCTACAGAAAATCTTAACGAAAAAAGTGTTATACCATTTAGGACAAGTTTATGGTATTTATTAAATTTCCAATAAAAGTACAAGCATTAACTTCTTTTGCCAAATATTTAATATATTTTGCTTTTAATTCAGTTGTCTATTTGTGGGTTAATTTATTGATAGAAATACGTGTATGGATGTATTGCAACGTGTGCGTTCTCAAAAACGGTTTTTAACATGCTCACGAACATTATCTGGCCGTTGTCAAAATTGATTCGAATCGCTCAGTGGGCCCTATGTTTGAGATGAGTGTTCTAAATCGATACTATTTGACATTATAAAACATATACTAACTCGAAACGTGAATACTGTAAAAACTCACTAAGACCGTTACATTGGTATTTAGAAAAAAATGGAGTTAATAAAAGTATCCAGGTATATATAGCACGCGTTTACTCCATAGTATCGTATTGCACCTTTTTGACCTTCAGGTAGCGCCAAATAGCATATCCTAAGAGAGTGCCGGCCGTAGCAATGGCGAGGGCAGCTCCCACCGCCACTGGCGCCGCTTCAGAATGAGCTCGAGCGGAATCTGTGCAGTGCCAGGGTGGACCAAACTCACCGTCTCGTTTGAACATGAATGGTTGGAGGCGCATCTGCCTTAGATACAGCTTCGCTTTGTGTGCTGTCGTTGGGCTGGAACAATTCATTAAGTACTTGAAATGTGGTACCTTTTTAGGTTATATTAAAGACAGTCAAATACAGGTATATTATGTGAAAGATAACAGTAGCAACAATGTTGTTGGCAGCACGTTCTGCATGGAGTATGATATGCAGAATAGTAAAACATTTATTCGGGACATAACAACACTGAAAATAATACAATCATATAAACAATAATAAAACAATCTAAATAATACAGTAGAACTTCCAGCGAACAACTTCTGCCAATATTAGAAATATGAAAAACCTGATACTTTTGGCTTTGCTTTTAATATAACTAAATCCATAATATTTGTAACTTTCTTACATTAGTAGAAGTTCTGATTTTGTAAAAGAACATGTTAGAAAAGAAAACAAATTTTAGATAATTATAAAAACTAAGTAGTCGTTTTAACAGATCCGGTAAATATAGTGTTAATGACTAATTTGTAACAACTCTCCATTGCAAACTAAATCTTCAATTCTTCCAAACGAATCACGACTAAATGTATCTGTTTTTTAATTTAAAATATGAGTTAGACCTCTCAATGTCCCGTCAAAATTGTTTTGTGATATTACCGTGGTAGTGATGTACTGCCTTACCTGGCATCTTCTTCAGTTAGTTCGACAACAGTTTCTTCTGGACAGAAGAAGGACTTGCCCACAGGCGTCGGAAACAGGAGAATCCGGGAGTCACTGGTGAGGGAAACCTTGCGACCTTGATTGGCAGCATGCTCCAATATTCTTGCGCTGGTGTTGTAACTCAGCCTTAAGCTTTCCGCATACCAACGTTCGCCTCCTGGTGTCTACAAATAAAACAAAATATAAAATAAACCATTATGAAAACTTGGTCAGAGCCGAAGTTGGCGGTCCTATAATACGTATATTCAATTTTTTTTTCTATCTCGGGGAAAATCCTGCATAGAACCTTCAGGGCAACTGTAAGGTTGGCGATCCCGGTGTGCCAGAATACTACTGCCTAAAAACCCCCGCGTCCTATCTCAACTAGCCATCAGCCAAGCCCAGGGATCAATATTCCTTCAACAAGCTAACGAGCAAATAACCATGCTCAAATTCCATCTTTGGGAGTTCGGATTAAATTAATCCATCTTTCTGGACCTCTCCGGTCAGCAGACTCGCTTATATCCATAGATAGGCGAAATGTAATCAGATTAATGAAAATGATTAACGATTACATTTTACGTTTTTTACCATTAATATGACAGCATTTTGCTCATTTATGTTTTATACACTACAAAATCTTAGATTGTATAGACATTTATGATTTCTTAGGGCGGCTTGCACTAACAAATTAATTGTAGTTTAAGCTTGTATAAAACGCTATTAATTGAAGCGGTTTAATTCAATCTTAATGATGGTTTGAGTTTAAGAGTTGTTACAACTGGATTTCGATCCTATTCCTTAAAATAAATACATTTCAGCGCTAGATAGCATTTTATGTAAGTCTAAACTAGATTTAATTCGCTAGTGCAAGCCGCCCTTAATGTTTTAAATGGATTTAATCATGATTACAGAGCAAGAAAATTAAAATTACGACTACATTTTGTAATCGTTCATCATTAATCAGATTACATTTTGCCCATCTCTGCTTATATCTATTGCTAAAATATAATATGTAGTGCCTTAACCATGACCATATAATAGAAATAATTAATTAATCTGCAAATACTTTTTCACGTACATCCATTCGTAAGTTTATATGATCTGAGGTTAAGATTGAACCTTCGTGAAATACCGTACTGTTCACAACTACGGGACGGTCGTACATAATACTTCTTTAATAAACTGTATCTTATCTAGGTTACAGCTGTGAACTGTCAAATGTCCAAATCGCTAATAAGGTAAATATCATTAAATAATGAGAACCGCTGCAACTTCGAAAAGTTATAATTTGCTAACTGCTCCTTACAGCCTTCGCCACCTGTATGCCTGTTCTAAAGAGCCATGCTATCTTATTTTATAATCACTCTCTTCTGTAATGGAGCCTCTGGTTTTAACACCCACATCCATATGGTTGTTTCCATCTCAGTACAAGTTCTAGCCACTTTGCAAATGTGTATACAATATTAAGCTGTCAAACAATCTTTCAGATAGCATATTCCTACCCTCCTATATGAGATCTTCAAAAGAATGCTTAGTTCTTGGATGTAACTAACACAAACATCATGTGCCTCTTCAAATGAAATATCATATGCTGTAGAAACTATCAAATAAAGTGAAATGTAAAAATTACCTTAGCGAAGAACCATTCTAGTGAGAATTCCTTGAAGGATAACACAAGAGTTTCTGCATCGCCGTCTTTACACGTGCCTGCCACGTTTGCATTGTTTGGTACAAACGTATTGGCGTCCTAGAAATAGAAATGTATTAAATATCCATTTGTAATAAAGGTAGGATTAGACATGTTCCCTCTAGTCGTTCTTTGGATCTTTATTATCATCCAAAGCTTGTTTCTGACAACTATTAAGCATAGGCCTCTCTCATAGTGTGTCTCCATGCTCGAACCTGTTCTAATCACAGCCAGGCACGCCCAGATACCTTTACAATATCATAATTTTCATAATTCCATCTACCTTTACCTCGTCCAGACAAGTGTTCTACCCACGGGGTACAGGGTACAAGCGAGTGGCAATAAGATGATTGGATATCTATAATTGACTGGATCATGTTACCACTCAATGGAGACGATGTCTGTCGCTTTCGTTTGCCATAGTTTGCCGTCAAGCGTGATGTATTAAGGCCTATAAATACGCTTTTGTCTCTAGGCGATTGTTTAGATTTTTAGACTACATTAAGCGTAGTGTATGGGTCTTTATGTGTGTGTATTACAATTAGTCACAGTATAGCTATTTCGCAAAATAAGTATAGGAATAAATAACGAAAATCACAGAAAAGGATGCACCAAAGAATTCTTACGCGGAACATGAATTCTGCTTTGTCACACCATATCGATTTAAAAATGTTTGTAATAGACTTAAATAAAGTTCGATATTTAAATGCGTAATTTATATAAAGAAGGAAAGCAAAACTCACGGCTCTTTCATTAAGTTTTGTGACGTAGGAAATGTCAAGTAGAGCGTCAACTGTTAACAGGATACAGGTTTCACCGGCACTACCTTGCAGCCGATACGTCGCAGTCAAACTGCGCTCTGTTGCTGGCTCCATCTGTGAAGAAATGAACAGTGTCTGACTAAAGCTTCGGATTCGGTTTCAGCCACCTTAGCACCACCACAATCTTAGGTAAAACCTTCGGCTTCCGTCAAATGTTTTGAAAGTTTGCCGAAGCTAAAGATTTCTAGAGAACGCCGTAGTTGGTGGCTTAGGCCTCAGGCCTCGCTTCTGGCGGTCCACATATTTATATATTTTAAAATTTATGAAAAAATACGAAAATTTATTTTAAAATGTAAACAATATGTGTATTTATTATATTTATAAGTTATATAATAATAAATAAAGTGTATTGGGATCGAACCATCATCACAGACAAAACAATACACTATAATAGACCGGACATTACAGGACAAAAGAAACGAATTATGTAGTTTATCTTACAGACATAGCTATACCAAATACACATGACATCACTACAACTCACGCAAACAAAACAGCAAAATATACAGATTGTGTTGAAAACCTAATGAAAGATCCGAACAGTAAAAACAGTCTCAAATCCTAATATCAACCACAGGTATAATACCATACACCCTACACACAAGCCTCAATGAGTTAAGAATAAATCCTTTAATTTACACCACCATACAGAAAACTGTAATAGTAAATACTTGTCGACTTACTAGGAAATTTCTTTCCATAGGATAAACCTTTTTACCGTTTGGCCGAGAACCCGCAATAAGAAATAGAATAACCCAAGATATGGAAGAAAATGTGACATCTTTCAAACATAATAATAATAAATAATTTATTCAAAAAACGGTTTGAAATTGAACGAACTGTTACAAGTACTGTGAATATTACGAGATCTTATTAGTTTTGCTTTAAAAAAAAAAGTTGCAATGTAATAATTTCTAGATATCGCTTTTTGTGCAATAAACATAAAACTTTAATTTAAAAATTGTTCGTTATACATTATGGGATCTTATACGCGAATAAACTGACCATTAAATGTAGTGCGACATTTCGACCTGGTTCCACAGGCCATAGTCTGACCGTGAGCAGACTGACGCCCCGCGGACGTTTCTGCCTCTATACTCTTTTGTTCCTGATTATTTGAATTAATCACGACACATAACACTTGTAGTATCAGCCAACAAACAAGCCCGATAACCAAAACGAAACGTCAAGACATAATTAAAAGTAAATTAAATCGCGTATAAGACCCGTCAATATATTTATTATGAGTGCAAAAAAGCGCAAGTTCAAAATGTGTTAAAAGTTTTAAAAATAATTTATACATATTCACTTTTAGTCAATCTATAATTTTTCCTATGATTTTTAATCCTTCGGTTTTTTCGAAAGATTGTAACGATAGCCGATTAATCGGTTTCGGCTTCGGCCAAAAATCGACCTTCGATCATACCTTAGAAATATCCCATCTTCTGACCGTTCATTGTAAGTAAATGTAGGCAAGCTAACAAGCAACTATGACTACGAAATCAGAATTTTTTGGACTACTGTACATATCCTGTGGATAAAAACAGATATATGCAGTTTGTCTATACCAAACCAGTGCCCGAACGATTTTGCGATTTCAGGCTCATTCCCAGCCCACCACCACCAAATCGGGCCATGTTTAAAAAATTACAATAAACGAAACATGAATGCTCTACAATGATTAACAAAATAAGACTTACAGAAGATCCTCCAGGGGGTACAGTGGTCTTGCTATATTTGGTCACTCTGGGCCTCTTGGTAGAGGCCTGGTTGTCCAGCTGGATACACTGCACCGAGCATATCACAAGCACTGCCAAAACATAAGACATAGAAACATCAATATCGCACCGGGCTCGATACTCGACGTGATGAGACAGATGAAGTGTCCATTGTGATTCTGTTGACGCATCGAATAAGGTCGAGTGCATGCTCCGTTGATTTGTTTAGTGATGCACCGTTCAATACATCGACATCGATATTTTTATATCTTTCAGTTTCAGCTGTCGTAAATAGTCGTACAACCGAAGGAGTCATTCTCTGTTCAAAAGAGTAATATGGAAAAAAACTCAATTTCATAAAGATAACAATATCTTGATAATCTTCTGAATTTGGTAGTACATCATCACAAAATAAAAGTTAGAATTTTTTTATAAGAAAATAACTAATAGTATTAAATCAGTAAATGAAATGACTTAAAATTAACTTGATATAACTTAATATTACTTATCATTTTTTAAGTAAGTGCCTACTTACGCAAAATACTACACAGCACTAGCTTAAAAATTTACAATGTTGTATACATAATAGTATAAGTTTATTTTAAGTCATTACATTAGATTTAGGGTTATTGGTTACTTCTGAAATTTGTTTAATTTTTTAATTATAATTCAGTACGATATGGACAACACTTGTCAATAGATTTATTTATTTATTTAACAGTAGCTACACAGCACGTTATAAGAAAATTATATACAAAAATCTAAAATGCCAATAACGTAGTTACACATACATATTAAATTTTGTTAAACGTTTGGGTCGCTGTCCGTATCGTATAGTGAGTGTTGGGTGAGTGCATGAGTGTGTGAGTGCATTTGTGTGAGTGTGTGTGCTCATATCGGTGTTGTATGAGATTCATCTAACTGCAGTCCAGAAATAATAGTCTTAATGAACTGATTACGACTCAAGTGAAACATATCGATATCTTTAAAATATTTATTGTACTGAGCGCAACATCTATAGATGACCGAGTTTTGGGCATAACAGTGCTTTGCAAGAGGTAAGGCGAATGAGCAAGGATTTCGGGGTTTTTTTGTGAAAATTTTAATTTCCCGAGTAGTTCAGGACAATCTACTTTTGCGTTGAGGAGATTATAAAGCAGTCTCATATCATTTATAGTACGACCATGCTCCAGTGACAAAAACTTGTGCCTTTGTAAGCTGCCCACGTAATCGCAAGGATCCTTATTACTCTTAGTATTAAGAAATCTTAATTTTTTTTTTGTATTCTTTCCAAATTAATAAATTAACAGACAATCAACTTTTTGTGGTAACCGCAATTGTTATACTAAACAATAACTGATAATATTTATAATGTATCGTCACGTTGTATACCTTTCGACGGGAGCTGGAGGAGCATAAGAGGCAGTATCCACTTTGTGTTTATATGTCGTGCCCAACGTGACCAGTAGCGTAGCTGATCGCTGTTGTCAGGACACTAGTACACATGATATTTCTATTAGATGCCATGCGGCTTTCCTCATGATTTTTTCCTTACCAGTGAGCACATGAGGCTTAAATTCGTATTTAAACTGGAAAAACCCATAGGTACGTGCCGGAATTCGAACCCACGACTATTCGCGTTACCGCACATAGATACCGGTCACTTATCTACTAGGCTACCACACAATATCTACCATCAAATATAGCCATGAGTCTAACCTATAGATATAATCTAGTTTAATAACATACAATTCTTCATTGTTTTTACAACTAGAGCTCAACAAGGCATAAAAATAGATACAAAAACTAATATTTTATCGATACCTCACAGAATCATAGCATCCCATCCCTAAGATCGTTGTGTGGAAAAATTTATTTAGCCCGGTCAACAATATAATGGAGAAACAAGGTATCACGTCACTGATTTTTACTAGGCGAGGCGGGATAGTAAAGACAATATTTATTAACACCATTTTAAACCACAAACCCACCAGAATTGGAAATAACTTGGACTTAATTATATCTGCCAATAAAAATAATAATAAAGTACCAAGTTCTGCACAAAAAAAATAGCTTCTAAATTCATCGTACAAATATCTAAAAAGTGGAATATGCTTTTAGCGACCATATTTCCACGTTCATATGACTCGGGAGCTTTTAAGAGAAGAGTGAATAGGCAATTGTAGGCTTGACGCTGTACATCGTCGGGCTCATCTTTACCTATCACCAAGTGTGATTAAAAACAAGCTTCCGCCTGTAAATCATAAAAAATACAAATATTTGTGTGATCTAAAGGTAATCAATCCGGTTTTGAATACTTGTGAATGTAAAGTTTGTAAGCGTTTGTAAAAGTTTGTAAACGAACCCACGACACAGGAGTATATCCTTCTGTAGCGCACAGTTTGCTTTAAAGGTTTAAAAAAAATTATAAATAGATATAACTAGCTTGGAATAACATATTCACCCTTCAGCCGAATTGTTCGGATGTTTTCAAAACAAAAAATATTTATTGTGCTTCAATGTTAAGAAACATTTTAAACAAAGAAAGAAAAAAATGTTTGTTGGAGTAAATAAATCAACAGACATACATTTAGATAAAACAATACAAAGGATAATAGGCAACGTCACAAAATATCATGTAACGCTGTCGTGGACTTATTGTATGTCCTTTATATATTTTTGACCTAAAATTTTTTAGGACATTAGTCTCAAGTAACTGTTATTAGCGGACGAAATACAAACCCTTGTTCCATCGAAAGACATCATGATTTTTCTACAAGTTTCAAGATTTAGAGTAATAAATTATACACAAAACCATCCCAAATATAATTTTTAAGCGATGATCAAAACTATATTAAAGCCCATTGCGTAGTTTATAAAATAAAAGCGAAGACATAGACAGATTAACATAGCAACTTAAATTGATGCTATGTAAAGATTCATCTCGGTTCAGTTAACTTTGTGAAGTAATTTGTTACTTTAAAGTTTAGTATTCTCAAGGTGTTAATGTAACCCTTTATAATACACGAGGAATAAGAACTTAACCAACTTTCGAAGTTTCAAAAACTTAAGAAACCATCCAATTACAAACAACAAAAGAGAATTGTCCCTGAGAGAATAACAAATGAAAATACTTAGTTAAAAAGTTTTATTTTTATCACTGTCACTGAAAATTTAATAAAGCTTTGATAATTATAAGGCAGAATGAAATTACAAGTGTTACTGCTTTACTAGATGAATATACATATTTAAAAAAATATAAGGAACCGGTATCTAAGCGCGTAAACGCGTCATAGTTTAGATTCTCGGCACGTGCCTCTGGATTTTCTTTATTCACAAAACTGGCTACATCTCTCGTTTGTACAACATATAAAATATTTATTATTTGAGAAATAACCTACTAGATGTGAATATGACATGCTAAGTTATACAAATAAAATAATAATACACGTAACATAATAGTAAATACAATAATAAAACAACCACGCTCAAAAACAAAAACTGAAAAAATGATCCGTTTGTGTATGTACTCGTATACCAGCTGTTCATATACCTAGAGACCTGTCGTGGTTTATATGGGGCGACATAGCGATGGCAATTTTCAATAGAATTTCGTCCCTTAGCGGTCTCTGCTATTCTAGGAATACTCTGTACTTTCCATCAATTGCAAAGTACTCACTTTGTAGAGCCAGTATAAAAAAAAAACTGAGTTAACCTTTAACTAGTCACATGGAGTATCACAGGCGTCGTACGTGTTTATCTAAATTTATTTAAATTATATTTATTTATATTATATATGTTATATTTATTTAAATTTATCGTTTTCTTTGCATAAAGTCGATTGAAACGTAGAATAAGGATTTCATACCAATTGAGGCTGGAAAATGCTACTAAGTGTTAATACTAATTTTTTAAACTATTTTATAAAGAACATTGATTTGATTTACTGGTGAGTTTTTCATTACATACCGATAGTTGAATATGAAGGCAATTTTGGAACTCACAAATTAATTTTCCCAACAAAAATGAATTTAAAAATGATAGCCTGTGAGACGTCATGTCCTCTATAGTGTTATAAATGTTTCATGTCACAAGAATAAAATTTTTATGAATTAATTTTACAGGTTTTTCTATATAAAATATAGATTTCGGCACCACATGATCATCGGGGAAGGAAAACATCGAGTGGAAACTCACATAGCATCTAATACGAATGCCATGTTTAAGTGCCCTGAAAACGGCCACCCACAGCACTACTGGTCACCTTAAACACGAAATATAATCGCAAATTAGATACAGCCACTTGTATGTCTGCTCACGTAGCTGATTTGACGTGACATTTTATTCATCATTACTATTATCATTATAATTAATAACCATCTAAGTGCGAGACGGGCTCGCGCATCGAAGTTACAGTACAATCTACTTGGTAGAAGCATAATCTAAAAATCTATAGTCGTTTGAGGTACATAGATGTCTCAATGGACCAATCGTGCGGGGTGCTAGCAGCGAGACGGGGAAAGATCGAGCTCTAGTCGCATACAGCCGCCACGTTAGTAGCTTGGGACACAAGTTTCAGGGCTAACGCCAATCATCTTAGTGCGATTTTATTTCTTGTTTTCATATTAAAATGCTGTGTGCGACTTGTTCTGCTAAATGAATAACGCTTAAAGAGTATATAAGTTCATCTACCATATACCGTTATTGATGATTCCACAAATAAATTATTATTTACATCGAACTTTTAGTGAATCTTAATTTATAGACAGAGAGATAATTTTGATCTTGAAAGAATCAATAATTAAATTAAAAACATATATTGTTTATTTGTGACAGCCCTAGCTATCGCGGCATTGTCAGGACGATGGAGGCATTTTTCGCCGGATCAAAAGCACCCAGAGATGGGCAAAATGTAATCTGATTAATGATGAACGATTACAAAAAGTAGTCGTAATTTTAATTTTCTTGCTCTGTAATCATGATAAAATCCATTTAAAACATTAAGAAATCATAAATGTGTATACAATCTGGGATTTTGTAGTGTTTAAAACATAAATAAGCAAAATGCAGACATATTCATGTTTAAAAACGTAAAATGTAATCGTTAATCATTTTTATTAATCTGATTACATTTTGCCCATCTATGAAAGCAACCTACTGATAATTATTATACTATGATTAATGGTATTGGATTATTTTCGCGAAAAAAAGGAAATTTCTTCAGTTTCGTCGTAATAAAATGAAAAAGCTGCACTAAAAAGTTGCAAATAAATAAATACATATGTATATTTAAGCCAAATAGACTGCATAGCCCCACATTGTATAATAATAATATTTAAGCCTGAAAGAAAATATAATAGACAATTTCACTTCTACCACGTGAAAACTGCAAACACACACATTTGTTCTTGTATAAATAAATGAATTAATTCTCTATTCCTTTCTATAGTCGTAATAAATACTTGAAGGTCTAATTTCACCATTTTACTCTAAATTAAGCTATTGTGACGTCAACCGTTCAGTCATGACACCCACACGGCAATAAGCAAAGGTCAGGTCGGGTACAGAAATGTCGTGTTCCAAGAATAATAGACAGTAAATGAAAATAAAATATTGAAGCATTTTCTCGAAACATCAAAACTCATGTATTGACTCCAAATGAAGAACAAGTGAGTAGATGATAGGGTTCGCTTCTACATTCATCACACTAACACCTAAGGAGTGAAATATACTTCCAGCGACCATATTTTCATATTCTTATGACTGATGCCTTTAAAAGTAGCACTTTTAACTGTAGGAGCAGGAGCCGATGACATAATTAATTAAATAATTAAGTCTTCGCAATCTGGCTAATCCACTTCTCCTCTTTAACAATTTGGTTAACTATCTAATTCCAATGCTAGCCCATTAAATATTGTAATTTAACAAAAGAGTCACAGGGAATGAACACTGCAAACGACTACTCCGCAACACGTGCACTGGGCAATCATTGCCGACCAAATTATGACCTAGAGTAGTGCGTGCGACCTTTATATAATAAATTTGAATGGTGGAGGCTTGCTCGTTGGCGGGTGTTTCTCACAACAGTTGACGTTAGCGTCGTCATATACATATACACATACATACCTCGCGAGAGCCAAATTTGCTCATCACAAATGTTGTCACTGTGCCTGAAACCCAGAAGGTTTAGCGTTGCAGCTAGGATCAATACAAACTGCCCTATTAGGCAGTCGATATAACTTTCAATTCATTCACAATAGCATTCCATTAAAACTAGAACAATCTTTAGCTTCTTGAGCCAATTGGCTTAGTGGCATGTCTCATTCAATAGACTCGTGTAAACACGGCCTAGATGTAGGTAGAGCATTCTCTTGTTGCCTGTCTTTGCTCACAGAGGTCATATAGCATATGTATTATAATAATAACAAAATACATAAAATAAAAATAAAAAACCATTTATTTCTCGATCAACACAAAAACAAAAATTATTATACAATTATTATGACAAATTAATTTAAAACAACGTGAAACAAAATTCTAATAATAAAACTATCAAATTAAAAATTTAATCGAACAGACACTATTATATTGGGCCGTATTCATATACATTTATTATATACCTTTCGTGGGGGGCGAGAAGTTACTTGCTCTACCCGCTTTCGTTCTTGATAATTTGAATAGTCGCGACACACAACACTCACAGTATCGGTATTTTTACAACCCAACATAAAATAAGGTCCTAGTTCCACGCCAATGATGACGAAAATACCCAACAGAGAAACTTCATGCTCCAGTTAATATCTGTTTGGAGTGAATCTACCTTTACAAGAATAACAAATGATATTCTCGAGCGATAATACAAAGCGAGAAAGATTTGCAAGACATCTGGTCCGTGATCCCATTAGGGGTGGAAGAACTTGAAATTAGGACACGGAAATGTGCCATTTCTTTGTTTCCCGAGCAAATGAGTCGATTGTCAACTTTCTTGCTTTAGAATGGTGTCTTTATTTATATTTATTCAAATCTAAATAAATAAATATATATAATATTTTATTTTGTTATATTTTATTATTTCTTTTTTTATCTTCCAAGTTCTATAAGTTAATAATAATAATAATAATATAGTCACGCTATATCACTGTCCGGGTGAGCAGAGCTTATATGTCGTGGCCAACGTAATCATGATATTATGATGCACTCTGCCATGCCCAGAATAGAAGCTATGGGTGTATCACTAAATTGTTTTATATTTATGAAGTAACTAAGCTTTAAAATTAATGAGCTAGTAAAACAATAGCCCCTATACCTATAAATAGCGCAAATGCATAAAATAATACAGATGTATTATCAACCCTTTTATTTATTATATTTACATTTATTTTAAAAAGTGTCGCTTGTTTTAGATAGCTCGTAGACTTATTAGCGATAACCCTTTGACTGTGATTAAAATGTAGAACATCCAGCAACGACGAAAAGTCGCCTGCCTCCATGTCTTTTACCGGCTGCACACTGGAGAGTGTTCTCAACAGTAACATTCTCTAATTCCTCCAGTTCAAACCATTCTGGACTATTCCAGAGTAATACAGCTTTCTGCATGTGGCCCCGAAGAACTGCCAGAAGGCTCGGCTTATCTAGCTCAATTTCGTATTATTATATACATAATAAGAAGTTATATTATTAAAATCATATTAATTATGTTATTATTGCGACCGTGGTGGGCTAGTGGATAAGGAATCTATATCCATGCGCAACAACGCCTGGTGCGTGTGAGTTGACGAGGAGAAGTAGGAAATTCGGGAACGAACTTACTTGTGTATATGGACCCCGGTCCACGGCGCTAGTTCAAGCGTTACACCACAGTTTCACTCGTTGTAGGGTAAGGAGAGCTTTCGAGATATCACAATTGTATAACACAGCGTTGTAGCGTTTATAAGAGATTTCAAAGCGAGCGCCTTACAGTTTATACGAAGCTTTCGAACCCAGAAAAGGAAACGGATAAGAAAGGTAGGGAGATAAAATGTTGAGTGAGTGTTACTAGTGTAAAAAAAGATAATATAAGAAAATATATACTAGAATATTATAAATATAAAATAAGCAATAAAATAAATATAAATCAATAATAAACGGAGCAAACAACGCCAACGTTCGTAGGTTCGTATGGATTTTATCAGATTAAGTACGAATTTGAAAGTACATGCTTACTGGGGCAACATTGTGAGGAAATCCGTATGGCATCTAATATAAATGTGAAGTGTACTAGTGCTATGAGAACGGTGATCAGCTGCGCTATTGTTCACATTGGACACGACATATAAGAACAAAGAGAAAACAGCAAATAATATATCTCTGCTCACCCTAAAAGGAATATTACGTGACGATATATCATTATTATTACAAGTTTTCTAAATCTTACTTTTGCCCAGTCGATGGGCAGTGGAATGATCTCCCGCAGAGCGTGTTCCCATCGTTCTATGATACTGGGTCCTTTAAAATGTGAAGAGATATTTGTGCAGGCCGGCATAATCACTGTGACCAATGATAGATATTCCTATCGATAATTGTCGTTTTCTGGGCTGTACCATGGTTACCATTAGACGTGATGATGCCACTATGACGAGTCACAATAGGAAAAAGAGGTCCAAAAACGGCAACGACTAACAAGGGACGAGAACCCATTGACAGTTACCGACGTCATGCTGGTCCACGTACAGTATGTTATAAAAAGCCTGTCTGACTCGTGAAGGCGTAACTCGGTGTTACATTCTATTTAGATTATCCTTTTTAGTTACTTCGCAAAAACATTATTCACTCAAAGTAAACTGATATATCTATAACTTAAAATATTTACAATTAATCGAAGATATATAAGTCATAAAGTATGCTTTGCCAGCAATACTCACACATTCATTTGTTTATTGACGCTTTTTTATTAGTGTCTTTATTGTATTTTTTAGCCGTGAGATTCAACTGTAGAAAATTATAGTAGCTCCCTCCTCTGTATAACCGCCTCAGTATTAATTTATTTATAGTTGATAAAATTAAACTTTAAAAGTTCTAAAAGCCTTGCTTCCCAGAAAAATCAATTTGAGTGTCGACGTTGTAGCTAAAACTTAAAACATTAGCTTAATTTTTTTTATCACTAACAAGCTCACACGTGGAACAGCACGGCTAATAAACGAATTAGGCGTGGTATTTACCGGTAGAATAGAATACTGCCTTCCTCTTCATCATACTGAGGTGTCATAAGAGCCAACTAGGCAACACAGCATGCCGAATTACACGCAGATCTAACATCTAAGCTGCTGCATGTACCTTCTCTCCGCATAGTGAACACCCGCCAACCAGCATTCGACAAGCATGCTGGGTTAAATGTCCAAACTCTTCTTCATGGATTCCACAGATATAGCGGAAAAAGGGAATCCCTTTTTCGTACCCTTCCCTCCCGGCCATTGCCATGCAGTGGGATGAAACCGGATAATATAATAATAATATTTTTATTGTGTCATGAATAGTGGTGTTTCTTTTTTAAATTATATTTTTATTAGTCTACCCCAATTTGTTATTAGTATTTTGGTAAAATCTAGTTGATTTAAATGTATATTTAGTATTTTATCATAATTGTTTGTTTTCTTGTAAATAAAATATAGAGTACTAACCTATATATATTAACACGTCATTAGGACTAACTATTCAATACGTTTGCACTATATTTTTTCAGTTGGCACAGATTATAATTAAGTTTGTAAAAGAGCAGATAAAAGGTTTTACTCACATAAACATAATACTTTCGCCAGCCTTGCAGACGTGGCTTCAAACATTTTCAGAAAATTTTTCTTCATACCACGACAAACCATATTGCTTTCACCTAACTACCGTGTTATCGAATAAAAAACGCGTCAACACCGATAAGTCATTTAAATTATATTCGTTAAATTAATATATCAGTCACCGAAGAAAACGGTGCGGTTTGGGTAACATCTGCCGTTGTTTTAAGATAATACTGGCTAGTAACGTTGTTTTTTTTACTTTTGAGGCGAGCCAAGTTGGTCGACGGACATTTTGTGACGTCATACTCGATGAAAATCAATCCTTTGGGGCATGCGCGGTAATTACCTTGGCCTATATGAGAACGAATTCATTTTGTTATGCTTAACAACATCCAAAATGGCGGACGCGTTTCATGAATGAATCAATTTTGTTCATTCATTTGTTTATTTGGCAATCTGCTTTTATTGGTTGTTATAAATACCTACGTCTAAACCGATTTTTCTTGAATGGAAAATTACTTGTTGCTAATATTATAATGCGAACTATGTGAACTTTCATAATTTATGTACGGTAAGGACGTAGTACCGCAACTTATTGTAAGTATCAGTTTGTGTATATACAGTTTTTTCATATATGTACCTTCCTTCGTGGTATATGTGGGCCAACATAGTTATGGCGACTGTCTATGGATTTTCCTGTGTGGTTGTTGCCTATCTTGGACTAATCTGAACTTTCTACCACACGCAATGTAATTACTTTATCTAGCCAATATAAAAAAAAATATTTCGAACTCTTTGGGAAAGAGTGGAAATCAATTTCATGCATGTCATAACAGACGTTAATAAGCTCAAAATTGGCATCTGCGCAATACGTCACAACTTACATGCCCTCTATACAATACAGTCCAAGAAGGACAGTGACCGCCAAAGGATGAGATCCTAATGACAGTTGCCGTCGTATTGCTCGCCTAAATATATTAAGACTTTGTAACGATTGGAATATAGATAATTGGACTTACACGCGTTAATGTTTAATTTTTACAGTCCGGAATGAGTCACCATGTCGGATTTTACATCAATGTTCTCTGATACCCAACCATTAACAAGATTATGCCAGAACAAAGGCAAACAACGTGCGGCTCGCGAGTCACATGCGATTCTTTGGATATGAAGCTACGGCTCTTTAATTCCATACCGCAAATATTATCTAATTTATATATAGTATAAAAATAAAATAAAAATCGTTCTGAATTGATGAATTAAGATTTTTTTTATCAATTATCTTTATTTATGCAAGTAACTATTTATTTTAGGTAAGAATTGTTATGTGGCTCTTTAAAAACTAGAAATTTTGTAAATTATTATTTTTTACTCTTCCCACTCAAACGATTGCCGACCCCTGTGCTAGAAGAAGAAATAGCAATCCAGTCGAGTATGGGTGTACTTACAGCTGTAAGGTGTATTTTACAAACAGTGCCATTAGTTTCCGTTTCTGTCTATAGTGTGATCAAAGCTAAAACATGATATCCTAGAATTATTATAGAATATGGTCTGGTTACATTAATAAATATTTATAAGAATCAATTGAGAGTATGTTTATTATTTTTGATTGTAAAGCATAACGGAATAACCTCGTCTGGATGACGGGCATTCATAAGGGTGGCACTCGTACAGTAAAGACGTACGCCTGGCCATAGTTATTCTGTAAGGATATTATTAAAATATAAGGAAGGATTATACACAAGGAATATGAGTCTGGTTAATATTATAGCTAATGTAAGGAAATGGGAATAAATGATATACGAAAAGAGTTGTTTTTGTTAAACTTCTGAACACCGATATTACTACGTACTTCTCGCTTGCTAAACTCTAGTATCTCGGCCATAAATGGTCCAGTCTAATTATAATAATAATAATATCGTCACGCTATAATTCGGTCAGGGTGAGCAAATATTTATTAATGGCTGTATCCACTTTACGTTTATATGTCGTGCCTAACGTGACCAGTAGCGCAGCTGGTCGCCGTTCTCAAAGTACTTACACATAATATTTTTAATAGGCGCTATCAGCTTTGTTTTCTCACGGTGTTTTCCTTCACCGGTCAGCATCACGAGCCTAAGCTCACATCCTGGCTAAGAAGTTATCTAAGTCTTACTTTTGGCAAGTCGTTGGGATTTATTTATTATTTACTAGCTGATCCGGCAAACGTTGTTTTGCTATATAAGTTATTGTAATATCTTCTAAGATATTCATTGAAATTAAGCGATGTCAAAGACAATTTTGTTCACAATTAAATACTCTTAATCAACAACACATTTATTTGGATAAAGATTAATATTATTACGTTGATACAACTCTTAACAAATAATGCATTAATTTCGACCAAATTTGATTACCATAAAAACGGTTCTAGTAAGTTAATCTTAAAAGATAGATATATACTGTCGCGGATATTTTTTTAGATCATTTTAAGAGGAATAACTCTGTCATACATATATTTTTGGTATCTTGAACCGTTTTCGCAGCAATGGAAGCACTCAAGGATGAATAATATTCCCCGTTTTTTTTTCACATTTTCCATTACTTCTTCGCTCCTAATAGTTGCATCGTGATGTTATATAGCCTAAAGCCTTCCTCGATAAATGGTCTATTCAACTAAAAAAGGATTTTTCAATTCGAACCAGTAGTTCCTGAGATTAGCGCGTTCAAACAAACAAACAAACAAACTCTTCAGCTTTATAATATTAGTATAGATTTATTTACTTTTTATAGGGTTGCTAGTGGCCCGGTACAATAATTCATTTATACAGCACATATACACAGTTACAATCAAAAATGTACAGTTCATGTTCAGTTGGGATATGAAGTGGTCTTCAAGAGAGCACGTTTCCATCCTCCTATGAAGTCCTATGATATTGGGTTCTTTAAGCGAAGCGTAAAGAGATGTTTGTGCAGGCCGGCAATATCGCTGCGTGTATCGATAAGTTTTTACTTTTGATAGTACTTGTCATTTTTGGACTGCACCATGCTTACCATCAGTTGTGGTCGTGTCCGGATAAAAAAAGCATACAATGGTTTTTTTTTTGTACCCAAAAAAAGTTAATAAAAAGTTACATTTTTTTTTCTCCTTGCTATTTGTTTAGATTGCATGGTGACTATCAATTCTAAAACTTTAGACTAAAATATTTGCAAAACTAGTATCTTAAAGCTTAAAATGCTTTTTTTTTTCTTATACGATCATCTTTCGTTTGAACACAGACTCAAAACTCACCGAAAATTTCAATATTATTCTGGCCCTTTCACTAGTTTTTTGGTAGTAGGCCGATTGCCCGACCTGGGTCACGTCCACAGTACATGAGTGTAAAGACCGTCATAGTAACTCGCTTTGCCATTTCGCATCCCGCCCAATTTAGTTGTGAAGACCTTTTCCGGTCATCAACAAGCGTAGAATTCGAAAAAAAAAAATTGGAATGTCGCGTTTCGGGATTAGCTTTTGTATAACTAATGACTAATATACTTAGAGACCTTTAGTCGTGGTATATGTAAACACATGCCAATTATGAGTCCATTAGTACTGTAAAATAATATTATTCATAATAAATATAATATAGACATCTCATTATTTGAAATATTATACATATTAATCTTAATAGAATGTATTAATTATAGACAGAGATGGGCAAAATGTAATCTGATTAATGATGAACGATTACAAAATAAAGTCGTAATTTTAATTTTCTTGCTTTGTAATCACGATTAATTCCATTTAAAACATTAAGAAATCATAAATGTGTATACAATCTGGGATTTTGTAGTGTTTAAAACATAAATGAGCAAAATGCAGTCATATCAATGGTAAAAAACGTAAAATGTAATCGTTAATCATTTTCATTAATCTGATACATTTTGCCCATCTATGATTATAGAGCCATCTATTTAATAATATTTGGGTATTTTTTTAATGAAAGCCATCACAAATTGGAAATGTAAATGTGATAATAGTTATTCCCGATAGATGGCGACATAATTAAATAAAAGGGAACGGGCCAATAAGCTTCGAAGAATGGATTGGCATATACATTATACATTGATTCACACTGCGTTGATTGATAAGCAAAATAGATGTTTGCGTTTTGTGGGTACCGATAGTGTGACTAATTATTATAAAAATAAAGAAAGTGCTAACTATGACTGTTTTAGTTTTCAATAAGAAGTGATGGATTAACCTGCGTGCTGGAGATTTTGTGCAGTGAGTGCCCTCAAAATATTTTTTTTTTTTTGTCAAAGGATTGAAAACATGTTGAGTCTTTGAAAATAATTGTTTTGATTGCAACAAATATCATACCTACATATAATTTATTGTCCAAAGTAATATGTAAATGAGCGAAAAAAAAGCCTGGAAAAAAAATTAGGTTATATAAATTATATTTATATTATAAAGTGCGCAAACGTTTCAAGACGTAAATTAATACGATTAAGACAAATACACACACACACACACACACGAAACTGGATGTATTTAGATGAGTGATTTAAACTTTGTAGTGGCGAAACTGGATAGTGGTTATTGTATTTTTTTTTTTGGTTCTATTCTCCCCTTTGTGGGAAAAGCAAAGACTTACGCCATACAGCCATGTCTGGGGTCTCTTTTTTTCAATTCTAAATAATTTTCATGTTGTCTCCCCGCCACGCTTTTATATCATCAGTTATAAAAACCAAAACCAAACCAAATATGAAATCTAAACTAAGTCAGCGTAGTTTAGATTCCATATTTAGTTTTTTGTTCATTTTCGTTTGGCATTAATGAGAAGGATGTGCTTGCTTTTCTGAGCATAGTTTCGCAAAACGAGGGTCAGGTTTCGAAATTGCCACTCTCGTATCTCTCTCTCTCTCTCTCTCTCTCTAAATTTATTTTCGATCTGTACTTTTTAAGATATAGACGATACAGACAGCCAACCTGTTTAGATCACCTCACGACGGCCCTGGGATAATACCGCGGCGTCCCAGGGTGTAGCGACCCACAGTTTAAGAAGGCCTACTCTAGACATCTTTTGCAATCAATAGAAGCTACCTGAGCAGATTTGCCTAAACTCCGAACAAGGCAGTTGAAGTAAGCTTCACAAAGAATTTAAATAAAACGTTATATTTCTTACTTTTAGTTTATGTACCTTCAGTTGTTCATATATCTAGATAGACCTATGACCTCTAGAGGCGTTCAGTCGTGGTATATGTAGGCCGACATGGTGAAGGCAACGTTTGATGTATTCTCGTCCTTGATAGTACCTACCGTTTTTTAACTACAGTGTACTTTGCATCAGGTGCGCGGTAGTCACTCTGTCGAACCAGTATAAATAATACCATATATCTAACAAAGTGCATATATACACTTTCTAGGCAACTTCTTTGAGTATTTTACAAAACAGATAATTGTTATTTTCTACTTAAGAGACATCTGTAGGCGCTGTGTGATAATTATAACCTCTTTATTTAAACAAATACCAGAAATGCTAATCCTTTCAACTCAAAAAACTTATATAATTAATAAAAATAATATTACCAAAATAGATAACTTTTTAAGGAATATGATTATTTTTACTTTATTTTTGAACATAAGAAATAAAGATAAAAAAATTAGGACAAACACAAAAAATATTTTTGTAGAGTTGTGTAATGATTGGACAGAGAATCAAAGCGGGGGCAGTAAAATTACAAAAAAATAAATCTCTATAGGATGAAACTATTCGTTTTTTACATATAAAACAAACACTTAGTATTTTAAAAATTTAGATAGATAGTTTTAGGTCTAGACCCCGCATGCTCATCCGTGAAGGAAAACACCATGAAAACCCGCAAGACATCTAATAAAAATGTCATGCGTATTAGTGCTGTAAGAACAGTGATCAACTGCTCTACTGGTCACGTTGGGCACTACATATAAGTGCAAAATGGATACAGCTACTAATACCACCATAAGGACCTATCGCGTTGCAGGCAGGGACACTACTAGTGTGTTATCAAGCATTCAATTGCTCATATAAAAAAATATTCAAAATTTTTATTCTTTCATATACTTAGATTGTATTATAAAATGCAGTAAACAGTAACCGAAAAAGATATGTTTATTTCATAACTAACGTAGTTATTTTGTATTTCAGGTAGTAAAAGTTTGAAATTACACTATGTCTTCATGCGAGGAAATATTAATACAGAATGCAAGACTGTTCCTTGCCTTACGTGAAAACAGACCAAAAAAAGAAAAAGAAAAGAAAGTTACAAAATGTTTGAATAAGGGAGCAAACGTCAATGAACGTTTTAGAGGTGATGATGATAACACGCCACTACATATTGCTGTAATAAAAGAAGATAAGGACATTGTAATACTTCTTCTATGCAGAGGTGCAGATACAGATATTAAAAATAATGACGATAAGACTCCTCTGGACTTGGCTAAAGAACTTAATACAGTGACAGGAAAGCATATTGTTAACATATTAGAAAGTCAAAATAAGAAGACACAAATAAACGAAAAAACTGATAATATTGAGGAACTTTATTCCAGTGAATTTATTCTAACAAAAAATGATTCTGTGACTACTAAATATATGTTTAAAAAACGCTCTGGTGTTAAAGACATTAAGGGTGAACTCTATGAAACGAAATTACTTAGTCTCATATATGTGAGAGCTATATTGAATAAAACTTTAGATTATTTTTATTTTGGATCTAGTATGGAAGAAATTGGGGCGCTCGATGACATATGTTTGAGATATAAACAAAAAGATCGAGATAATGCTATATTTATACAAGCAAAACATAAAACCAACATAACGAATTGCAAAATCACTTTAAATGATTTGTGGAGTCATAATGGGGATTTTAGCTTACCAAAATATTTCAGTAGTTATTTGAAAATTAAACAAAAATTTAATGTAACAAATGAAGATGAAATGTTTCGAGGAAGATTTGAAGATGTGAAATGTTATTTTATATTATATACAACAATAAAGGGTGATTTTGATCATAGGGAATATAGTAACATGTATAAAATGAACGAAACAATCAAAGAGTTGATATATAGTAGTGAAAATTGCAATAATAATATATTGCAATATAAATACAATGAACGTGATATTGAAACACTGACCAAAACTGTGCAGATAGAACGTATGAAACTTCTTGGAAAGATACTGTTTAGATTTGTACAAAACGGTAACTATCACTTAATGATGAGTGATGAGCTTATACGTAAATTTCATGTTGCCTTGGCACAAAACGTAATAAAGGTTACTGAAGAAATAAATGAAGATGGATATCGTACAGGTTCGATTCGTCCTGAATTTTTGACCTCTAATGATGAAATATTGTTAGCACTGAAAACAGTTTTATATACTGAGACTCTGCGAGAAAAGAAAAATTGCGAAAATATTGATAGTTGTCTTCTGTCTATCTCTTATGAACCAACAGCAGAAAACATTAGCAAATTGATTGGAAATGTTTTATTTTATAATGATAAAACAAATAAACTTGAAATAAGAGACAATGAAATTAAAAATCAAAGCAAATTTTATGCTTATTTGTCTACGTTAAAAGTGACTCAAAGTATTATTAATGAAGCTATTGAAATTGCTGGAGTAAAACAATTAACTTCAGGAAATTGGAAAAAAATTAAATTACCAATATTATTTGGAAATCTTAATATGGTGATGAACGAAAAAAAAGCAGACAAAAGAATAAAACATTTAGCGGACAAAATAACTGAATTAATATCAGAATCTACTAGTAAAACTATTGTCATAGATTCAAACTGCTTATTAGAACCAAATATTCTGAACATCAGTGGTGGTATAGGAAGTGCTGTAGGCAATTTGTTGGTATTGGATGAAAATAAGTTATTGAAGTTTAACGTTTATGAAGAATCGTTGGATAAATATGCACATAAATTAATAAATATGTTAAAAGAGAACGTGAAAGATCTAGATTCTTTTCGATTTCAAATAAACATAGACAGCTTTCCAACGTTAACGTTTGATACTAACGAAAGTGAAGCAAAGGTTGCTAAAGATTTTTTAAACAATTTATGGTTTTATACCTGCCAAGCTACAGAAAATGATATAGAAATACACTGTAAGAGAACAATAGAAGATTTTTATAAACGCAGTAATCAAAATTCATATAAAATAATATCTTACAACTACGCGGAAGCAATATTTTTAAAAGTGCATAGTGAAATCCAAAAGTGGTGGATGTTGCATTATAAAACTTATCTGACAAATGAATCAGAGTATTTCCATAATTTTCTTAACAAATTTGCAGATAAATCGCTTGCAGGCGTTCTAAATTTTATATTTTATAATGAAATAAAAAATTATGAAATAGAATGTAATGAGAATGCTGTAAATAATTTACGACTAGATGAACTGAAATTAGGCTGGACTGCTATAGTAACTGAAAACAGTTTATTAACAAGCATCAAATTAGTTCAATATTTTGATGATATCAATGATCACATGTTTTTGAATCTAGACTATATATTATTGCATTCTGCAAGGGAATGTCAAATGCTATTCAATGATATTTACAAATTGAAGTTCAAAACAATAATAATATTTTGTAAAAGTATATCACAAAGCAATATTGATATGCTTTTAGGGAATTGTAACACTTCGATAGAGACTAAGTTTATAGTAGTAACAAAGGAAAATTCAATTCCAATACTTAAACAACATTTTCCACATAACAATTTCGTGGTAGTCAAAGATGAAAATAATAACTTTACTGACTTAACTCCAGAAAGTCAAAACATAATTTTAAGGGTCCCATTTATATATCAAGGACTAGAAGTGAAATTTAATGTTGTTTTTGATAAGGAATCTACATATATAATAAATACACATATATTACGCAAAATGATAAAAAAAGAAATAATTAATGTAGGTAAATCACTCCTAAATTCAAATTATAAAGATATAAAATGTTATTATATACATAGAAGCGTGTGTTGCGATAATTCTTCAACCCCCACTGCAACTTATTTTACTGAAGATGAAACCGACTACTCACCATCATTCAGTACGGAAGAAGATTCATATTCATCTGATGACTCTTTGAAGGTTGTGCCTTGTGCTTCCAGTTTAATAGTAAAAAAAAAGATAAAGATGAAAAGTCTCGAAGATTTAAAAGACACGGTTATTATTTTAGGTGCCCCTGGTATGGGAAAATCAACCTTACTATCACATTTATCTATTACTACAAAAATGCTGAAACCGAACATTTGGATTGAACGAATTAATTTACTAGACTATACAAAAGAGTTTCACTGCTGGAAAAAGAACAAAATCAAAATAGGCAAATTAGATGCATTGAAGTTTGTATGTAATGCTGCGCTATCAAAATATAGGACAAAGATCATTGTTCAAAATAATGATGAAAACGATTTTGATCTTGAAATTAAAAATGGAGTTTTAAAACTCAGAAATTGCAAAATTAAGGACGTTGTAGTTTTATTTGAGCTGGAATTATTTATTTATTCCTACAATAAGGGCGATACGTATTTACTCTTCGATGGATTCGATGAAATATGTCCACATTATAAAGTAGAGATAACTGATTTATTAAAATGTCTTGAGATTCAGTCAAATTGTGGCATTGAAAGGAAACAAAATTTATGGATTACGAGCCGATCCTACAATAATATAAGAAAGACATTAGAACAAAAATTTGGAAATTCTTATACTCTGAAAGAGTTTTCAGAAAACGATAAAACAATATTCCTTGAAAATTATTTTGAAATGCACTTTAACATAAAAGATTTTACTGTCGATCAATTTCAAAATATTGACAGTCTTTTTGAATATATGAAACAATTTGAATTATATAATCATCCGAGGAATGGAAGAAAATGCATTAAATTGACGAGTCTACTATTGCACAGTATTTATGCAGCTGCTGTAGCGTACATACAAAGAAAAATAAAACAGATACCTCTAACACCTGACAAACAAATATTTAGAAATAAATTTGGTCAAATAAAGAAAGCATATTTTATTACTGATAAGCTACTTGCTGGGGGAAGAGATATTAATAAAGTTATCAATATGACCAAGACACCACTACATTTGTATATAGCAGTCGATTATTTTCTGAATAAAATCAAAGATACATCTTATTCAAAAAGCAGACATTTGTCAAATATGTGGGATTTAGACGTAAACACTTTTACTTTTTACAAAAGTTTTTTTGAGACCAAATTAAAAAAAATACGCTTTGAAGAGAAGGGAGGCATGAATATCTATAATCCGGACATGAAAATTGTATATGACAGAGAATATAAAGAATTTGTTGATAAACATAAAAAATTAGCATTTTATGCATTGTTTCTAAACGATATAGAAAAATTTCTACCACAAATGGAAATTAAAAATATAGAGGACACCATACAAAGAATGGAAGAGGGAGAAGAAAAGACAGGAGTTATCGAATATATACTTAATGGTGTGCCGAAATTTGTACATTTGTCATTCGCCGAATACTTTGCCGTGGAATTTTTATCGGATTTACTAAAAACAACGACACAAGAAGAACAAAAAAACTTGTGGTCATTTATAATTAATGATATTCTATTTGGCGGTTTAATAGGTTTTATGAGTGTATTAGATCATAAATTCAAAATTGATAGTGAATTGATGCATAGTATAACAAGTACAGCCTTAAAAGAAATGATTTTTAAAGAGATCTCTTCCCAAACTATAAACCCTTATTCAGCAGAAGTGTGGATCGATTACCCAGGAGATCCATCTGTATTTACTGAAACAGCATTAGATAAAGCAGTAGGTTACGGCTTGAGACATATAGCAAAGGTGTTACTAAGTGCTGTCACAAGCGTTGTAAACAATGGTAACTTAAACAAATTTCTTTATCTTATTACCGATTGTAAATTTTTTCCCAATGCGATTGCTTTAGGATTTGATGATATTTTAGAGATTGTTTTAGACTGTATTAGGAAAGTAGATTCAAGCATGTTGCACAAGATTTATGCGGGAAGATGGTATTGTAAATTCACAAAATTCGATTGTAGTAATGAAGATATTATTAATGATTTAAAATCAAAACATAACGAAATAAATTATTAGATAATCGTCCTTTATATGATAATTAATATTATAATTACGTTTAGATTTTTACACATTACTGCCTGTTGCCCACGAATTGTTCTTCGTTAGCAATAATGGGTGTTGGCGACGCGCTCTGTTATTGTTAGTTATAATAACCCTTGTATAAAAACTGATGTATGTGTGTAATATTCTATAGTGTTCGGAGGCGAAGCGTACGCGCCGAGACTAGAGATGAAAATGCCCGAAAGTTTCGGAAAGTTTCCGGGAATCTTCCCTTTATTCCCGGGAAAATTGGGGAATATTCCCTGAAAGTGTCCAAAATTCCCAAATCTCATCAATTTTGACAATCATAATTTTCTCGATTCGTGCTTTCTTGAGGGTGTTTTTAAGGTGTAATTTATACTTAGTACCAATAAACCTCGGTAATATATTACATTACAATGAAATTATTATAAACTATGTGATTAAATTTAAAGTTAAAGGGAAAGTATGACATTCGTACCTTCCGGCAAGCCGAACCCATGTGTTTTTTTTTATTTCACGTATTAATTTTATAAACAAAGGAAGGCGATATTATTCATGAGTTAAATAAATAATATTTATTTAGTTTTAACCTATGTTCAAAAATCTATATACATATGTATATAAAATCACTTGTCCTAACATTCATGACATAACATTCATGTATATATCATCGTTAAGCTCAAACGACAACAGCCAGAAACATGAAATTTGGAAATTGGTTTTTACTACTAATTGGTATGATGTAGGTATCCACAAAACGCAGAGTTTTTGTGATTCCATCGTTATGAGGGTGTTGAAACTATGGTTGGAAAAATGTTTGAAAAATCTGCCAATTTTGAAGTAAGCACTATCAAAACCAGTATTTCGACTATTGGTTGGAAATTAGAAAAAAAAAATGTGTCGACCTTATTGAAAAATCAATCCCTAAGAAGATAAAATAAGGGTGAAAAGTTTGTTTGTTTGTTTAAAATCCGTCAATTTAAGTAAGCCCTATAAAAATTGATATTTAGTTTTTTAGTTAGAAATAAAAGAATATGTCTTTCGTCGTTTTTGAAAAACATATGGCGAAGTGAGTAAATTATTTCTTCCCGAGGAACGCCGGGACACACAGCTAGTGTGTAATGTTTTTTATGAATGTACACGAACTACTCCAGATTTGTGTATTTTTTAATGATATTTATTATATATATAATTTTTATAATATTTTATAGTATAAATAAATCCGGAGTAGAAGTTTTTATATCCACTGCAGGTGACAATCTCCTAATGGCGGTGTTTCAGGTAGTTCTTTAAATGTTTTGACTGGCGTTTAGTGATTATTTACCAGAGCTATATTCACTCTCTGCTATAATAATATTTTCTGTATCTTTTTACATAATGTATATGTAGGTACAAAAATATAATTACACATGACCACTGCATTACTTTTTAGAAGTCGTTATTTGAAAAAGAAAAGAGAACCTTTATAGAACCAATTCCTTGTCTGTCTGTCTGACACTTTTTCTCAAAAACGCCCAGAGGTATTAAGCTGAAATTAAAATCAAATACTGATATTAGCAATTCCTTGTACTAATTTTACTTTTAAGATAATACTAACAAAACATGTGCCCTTTTATGTCGCATATTTTACAGTTTATGACGTTTTCACAAAGGAATCATATTTTAAAGGATATTTTCTGTTCATCTAGAATCATGAAGATCTTAAAAGAAAAGTAAACAAAAATAAAATAAATTAATTCTTTAATTAATTATTAAGACTCTCATCTGTGCGGCATTTTTGAGCGGTGACATAAAATTGTCAGCGGGAACGTCTTGCTGCGCTCTCACTCACACGCTCACAATCTGTATAATGCCGTCGCATGCGTTGTTTGCCTCCGCGCAACTTGTCGCTTTGCCGGTCCACAGTTGGTAAACATATCGCAGAATACGAATAAAATCCGTCAAAAATATTTTGTAGTATAGCGGTGGTGGCCTAGTTTATAAGGGACCGGTTTCTATGCGCTAGAGTGTGAATGGTCGTAGGCTCGAATCCCGGTACGTACTTCTGGGTTTTTTTCAGATTAAATACGGATTTAGGCATTACATGTTTACCGGCGAATGAAAACAACGTGAGTCAACCTACATGGCATCTGATAGAAATATCATGTGTAAGTGCCTTGAGAACGGCGATCAGCTGTACTTCTGGCCACGTTAGGCACAACATATAAGCGCTAAGTGGATAAAACTACTTTTTTTATCCTGAGGAAAATCCAGCATAGGAGCATCAGGGACGCCGTGAGGGCAGCGACCCTGGTGTGTCAGACTCCTACTGACTAAAAACCCCCGGGGTGTCCCTCTGATTGCTCCACCCGGGCCTGGGAAGCCAAATTCGTCCAGACGTCCAGGGTACAGAAAGCCTTGTTGAGGCTACCTCTCTGTGAGGCGTAGGAGTAAAGCCCACCCCTCCAAAACCTGTCTCTCAGGCTGCGCGCCGAACACCGTGCACCGTCTCGGATAAAACTACTACTGTATCTCTGGTTACCCCGGATTATAGTGTGACGATATATTAGTATTTATTTTGGTGGCTGCCGGCAGAATAGAATAGCACCCCCCTCTTCTTGCCGAGGTGTCGTAAAAGGCGACTAAGGTATCTCTTTAACACCACAATTCAACCAGGTGTTCAGAGAAGGAAAACTCGACCAAACCTGCATCCCGCTCCCTCCCGATCGTACTGGTTCTCCTTTTCATCGGGCCAGAGGGAGCTCGGACGAGAGAGTGCTTTTCTGGCTGCGCGTCCAGCTATGCACTTAAATATCTCCTGCGCAATTGACTGTTTCCGAAAACTGGACCTCGAATTTCTTAACCGGTGTTGAAACAGTCGCCGTGGCCGAAACCGGCTAGGACATCATCATCATCATCATCATCATTTATCATGATTTTTTTTATTGTTCAAAAATAAAAATATTTTAAATAATAATATACAAATATATCTATTTTGAAATATTTTCTGGTTTATTACGTCTCAAATCATTTTGAAAAGTTTGACCTCTTCATACACACACAATTTATACACTACACTCGTGTAACTTTCCTATATAATAAAGACACCATCCTTAAATAAGTATAAATAAAAAGTTTTTTGATTATTTCAAATTAGTTATGACTTCATCCGGAATGAAATAGCAAAGGTAATTTATTTTTTATATTTAAATTTTAAGTAAGAAAATAAATTGCAATATAAAAGTCTCGTTTTGATATCATATGTAACCATGTTTACAATCGACCCACAGGCCATTATTTTATTTCGGAAAGAAACTTTAAGAAATAAACGTATATTTCTGTTTACACGTTCCATGGGAATATTCCCGAGAATTAACGGAATGTTCTCGGGAATTTTGGGCACTTTGGGAAAATTCCCGGGCATTTTCATCACTAGCCGAGACCCGCTGTGGCATCAATGTTTTTAAAAATCAGTTCGGATAAGGTCACTGACAGGGTAGGTCGCGTCGCGTGCGTACCGCCCCTACAAATAAGTCGTGCTTGTACTCTGCCTTACTTGCAATATACGTGTTATACAATCGTGCACCTCTTATTATTTTGGCTGCGTCAAGCGCACACAGCGGCTACAATGGGCTTTGGATCGCTTTGGTTATAGTGGCCTAATTCACAAAGTTTAATCCTAAAACGCCTCTAACTATATATATCGGCCTGACAACCGATACACTGGATTGGTAAAACGTCCCGAGGGCCTAGCACCAATATTTGCGATTATATATTCGTAAAGTAAACCATCTTATGCCGAGAGTCTTTGAAATCAGTACTATAATCTATGGTATTTATAAAAACGCTAATCTCATTAACATTTTTTTTTTCATCCTGACTTTGGCATAATGGCCATGATACGTCTGATAACCATGGGGTAGTCTAAAAATAATTACGACTATTAACAACCACGAAAAACTTTTTTTTTTTATTACGTATAGGTACGTTTGTATATGTATATATGTACGTTTATTTCATTACGTTTGACCTCAATCTCACCCGATGGAAAGCGATGATGAGGTTGATGATGGAGCGCGCTCACTCAACAAATACCTATTCGCTAGTTTGAATATCCCCATGTCAGATATTGTAAAAACAGCCAGGAAGCGAATTCCACTCCTTGGTGGTTCGTAGCAAAAAAGAAATGAATCGCATCGAACCTGTTTATAATATTGCAGTCATAATACCGGCTTGCATAAATATCTCTTCACGCTTAGATTAATGGACCCACTATCATAAGGTGGGAACACCCTCGCCGGAAGACCATCAACTGTTCAACAACTTTGCAAATGAATTGAAGAACTTCTTAGTCCTAACCGGGATGTACATTTGTTAACGTTTTTTTTTACTGCAACACTCCCGATGAAACAATACTAACGATGAAATATTGCGGTAAAATTTAATAAATCGTATGAAGAGTTGTCTACTCATAAATACTTCGCATTATAATGCCGATTTCACACTCCGTCTGACTCTTGGTGTTGCAATTGCCTTCGGCAACGGTAACCGCTTAGTATCAAGTGAACCATCAACCTATTTATAGACAAAAGTTAAAAAGTAATTATAAATTACTAAAGCTGTCTCGGGCGGCAGGTATGTGGTGCTGTGAGTCACTATGGGTTCAGACTATTGCAGAAGTTTCTAGTTAGTGAACTCCCAACCGCCTGACATTGCCCAAACGGATTCAAAGAAAAGAAAGGAAAATAAAATCAACAAAACATTTGCTTAATTCGTTTTATTAATAATAATTCCCCAATTTCTGTCTCACAGGCAAGCCATAATTTAGTCTTATGAGACCTTAACTTCTATGTGTAAGGTTAACCAAGGCAAGTGCAACATAAATTATAGACTGCGAGGTTGTGATGAAGCAGAAGGAGGCCGCCGAAAGGGTCAGAGAGCGAACATCTTCTCTGGCTATTCGGCGCCCAAGGCACCTTCGCCGGAGGGTTGCGAACGCTCAGAGCGGGCGCGATATCCCCAGATGACAATAGCCGGGCAGTAGACTTGAGAGAGTCTGCTGCCGGGATAAGAGGGAGGCGGTGCGCACCGCCTAAGAGATAGGTGTTGGAAGGGTGGGCTCTTTACTCCTACCCTCCCAGAGAGTCAGCCTCGACAAGGCATTTCGCTCTCCGGGCGTCTGGATGAATTTGGTTTCCCAGGCTCGGGTGGAGCGGTTAGAGGGAAACCCCGGGGGTTTTTTAGTCAGTAGAAGTCTGACACACCGGGGTCGCAGCCCTCACAGCGGCCCTGATGGTCCTATGCAGGATTTTCCCCGGGACACAAAAAAAAAACATAAATTATAGAAATAATATTTCCATTTAATTATTTCTAGTCTGTATTGGTTAAATACATATAATTTTTATTTAAAACGTTTGATTTTTGTAGTCACATCGTTGATCAAATACGCACGTGTGTGTATCAGTGCAATTCTGAAATATAATTTAAGTAAAACTTAGGCCGATAGAAGACTCACGCTTGCCTTACTAAGGCAAGCTTAACAAAAGCCTGCTATATTTTTTTAATTTGGGGTTTGAAGTTTTAAAACATATTACGCTTAAATTATTATTATTTAGAACCACCTTGTAAACAAGTCTACATTATCATGATATTCTCAAATATTGCCGTTCAATTCACCGATGGATTCATTTTGCAAAATGTCGTCCAGTAATAAAATATTAAGGCCGATTTGCACCAACAATCAAAATATAGTTTTTACTTTTATAAACGATAAATTTAAATTACCTTTGAAGTACAATTTTATACAAGTCTAGATCTAATTTGTTGATGCAAGTTGCCCTTAGGCTAAGATTTATAGACGCAACTTAAACTTTCCTTAGATTTTACTAAAACAGTACGATTTATATATTGCAATGAATGTCAAAGGTTTGTTTAAGTCACGGATTTTGTCAACATGAACTTTGCAAATATTATGGCTATAGTCAAGTTCCTACTAGCATATACAGTATTTTGTCAAAAGGAATTTATTTTTTGAGAACTTTACTAAGCAAAATTGAAATACCGTCTATAAATCTCAGTCTCAGAGTTTATTCCATGTTGTTGATATAGTCAATAATATAAAAGTTCTTACACTGTAGATCTCTTAAATAAAAAACGTGCATAAGTTGATTTATTTATTTAAAATCGTCACACTTGCCTTAGTTGATAATATCATTATGAATAATAAATTTAAAAATACTCCTTAACATCAAGCGAACAATGCCAAAGTGATCCAAACAAAAATTTAGTGCTTAAACACTTTGCAGAAAAAAAGATCTTGAAACAATATCTTAAAGATGCTGGATATAACATTACTTTATCTAACAACAATAGATGTTACTTAACTACTGTAGACTAAACCAGAATAGCCCATTTAATTTGGAGCACAATCAATTCGGCATCACTTGGGCCATTCTGGTTCTGGCGGCTTGATATTTCCTGGGTTTAAAATCACTATATCTATTACAATTATTTAAGAATACACGAACATAGATAAAACGTAATTTTTAATCAATTTGACAATATTACCAATAATGTTTTTCTCGTTTAGTAGTTTTGTGAAAAATAGTTTAATATTGTTCTTGAGGTATATGATACGACAGAACATGTGCATTAATTTCTGACGAATTCCAAAATAAAATACAATTTTATATTACTACACGGATATTTAAAAAACAAATACGTTCCCAATATTTTTCTTAATAATTTTGCTATTACACCAGTATCTATTTTTTCCAGAGACAATTGATTCTGCCAAAAAATATTAATATTCATATGAGGTACTCGTATAATCATTACACAAATACTACCTGTGTAAGAAGAGACGCGATACCATTGTTCTGAATAACTACCTAACTATGCATAATTTCAAGAAACAATGGCATTTACAATTTTTATGGTTGTAGTGATGCGATTGAAGTTGAAAATAAATTGATTTTAAGAATAAAGTCAAAACCGTTTATAACGAAATCGTTTAGAACAATATACCGGCTATATTGAACCAGAACAAAAGTCCCGGCAAAAATAGGACTTTGTATCTTGAAAACATTACCAGTTGTTAGGACTATCGGTTTTTTTGTTTTTCGAATTGTCGACGCGTTGGCGGCCGGCAAGGGCCTTCACAACCAAACCGGGCGGGAGGGTCAACACTTAAGGTGCTCAGCCGGCAATTTATGGGTTGGGTGGCAACGCAAGGGCACCCCTATGGAAACGACCACGACTTGGGCCGCCAGCTAAAAATACGAAACCTAACGGTGATCTACTGGCATTTCAGAAGCGACTACCTTGAGAAGAAATACCGAAAGAAACTCAAGGCTGCGTCGGGGTGTAACTGCGTTACGACTATCGGTATTAACGACTAAATATGAGTAGTCCTTTCGATGTCGTTATAAAAGATTTAGACTGTAATTTCAAATCGATTTCACGTCACTATTACTAAATTTGTTACTAATTTAGCTATATACATTCCTAAATGGTTTCGTAAGTGAATGTTTGTGGTTCAGTTCCAGAACGAAAAAGATTAAATCAGGTGAAACTTAATAGTTGCAGTAACATTTAACGTTTTTCTGGAACTCAATGTTTAAGTATCATGCCCGTTTTCACCAACGTACCCTATATTTCAAGAGCCTCTTAATGCAATATAGGTGATCCCTAGTGATAATTTCGTTTTCACCAACATTTAGGTGAGGTTTTACTGCTGGTGGTAGTCACATTTCACTTTGACAGTTTATACTTCACAATTACAAATGAAGTTTTTTTATCTCAAAGAATAGATGTACAGAGCTACTAAATAACACAATAAAATACTATATATAAAACATATTTGCAGGGTCACAAAACTCAATCAAACACGTAATTTTAATCTCGAATATCGAAGAAAAATCGTCGAGACTCCCGGGATTTCAAGACTCGAGTCCCGGGATAAAAGCCCTAGTCATGACCACTGTAAATACCAATTGTCCTTTATCAATAAATCTAATTTATTTTATTTATTTATTTTATTTTATTTATTTTTTTTTTATTTTTTTTTTTATCTAATTTGATTAATCTTGACTCTAATTTTTGTAAGTAAACCAAGCTTAAATCGCATGTAAAATATTTCAATTTCATATGACTATAACTTTTTAATGTTCTTGAATAATTTTCTGATATATTTTGGTAATGCTATCGTGCCACTAATATGCCCCTTTCAAGTCGGACAGGGTTTTTAAAACTTACTGTAGAAGTACTTTTAGTAATAAAACTTAGTACATACATGAGTATTACTTTTCGATGGACGATACAAGTCGCTTATGGAAATCAAACAGCTCTTGCAAATAGAGGAAGACTGTTGGAACAGATTGAAAAATGTTAGCAAAAAATTCCACCCTGTCAACACCTTTAGTTTTCAATTCGTATAATAACTTATAAACAAACGTGGCATTATACGTTTTACTATAGATAGTCGGTCTAAATGGAGAGCCACATAGTGTATTTAAATAGTTTATTTGTTCGAGGCAATACTGGAATTCAAATAGCGAATTGATCATTTCTTTATCATAAATTAAGTTTATTTCAACACAGTTTAATTGAAAATATGTTTTGGTTGCATTTATTGCGAATTTTTTAGTTATATTATCATGCTTTTGATCATCAAATACCACTCCAAGAATAATATAAGATGACAAAATGCTGTACAACTCGTCTAGAGTTTCGTTTGTTTTTATAATAGTTGTGAAATAAGTCAGTGTTATCATTAAAAGTTTAGCATCTTCTGGAATGCCTTCCAGGATCGACAAATCGATTCCTTTCATGGAACCTTTCAGAAAATGCTCGAATAATCCAAGATCCCTAATGGAATCCCATCCATTTTCAAACACGGAAACAACCGCTTCGTATTCTGGTTTTGGAAACGGTAATGTTCTTGTATCAACTTCAATAATCAATTCGCCAATTTTATTACGCAATTGGATTTTTTCTTTAGTGTAATTTGTTAAGAGATTGTAAGCATATACAATTATATTTGTTGGAAGAAGCATTTTATCGTCGCTTTCCGAAGATTTGTATATTAATAAATCAGAATAATAGAGAACAGTGTATGGTTTCGCGATGAAGTTATTGAGGACACCTTTTTCAAACCATTTTGGATCATTTCTGGTGATTTTCATTGAGTCTCCATGTAAGAAAAGATTTAACGGTATTCCTGTTTCTCTTTTATTTAAGATTTCTCTTACTTTTTTTTGCATATTAAAAAATTTCATTCGATCGTCTCGACTTAATTTAGTAAATTGGAAGATTTTATTTAAAGCCTCATCTTTTGATAAATGGGCCAACCAATGCAATAAGTGAAGAATTCGTTTATAATGATTCAATGGCGCACGAATAGCTTTAAAAAAATTAATGAAGTAATTTTCAGGAAAGCAATCACTATCAGTGAGTACTATGAATATTATAAATTTCTCCATATCTAATCTGAATTTTCTGTAAAAATCTTGCTTATTAAATACAACACAACTAAAGGACTTTGTTTCTTTATCGTAGGACATTTGTTTATGAGGGATATAGGAAACGCTTGAGAGTGCATATTGCATGTCTTGGCTAATAATGGGGCAATTAAGTTTCTTTGCCAAAGTAATACAATAGTCTTTAGGTTCTAATGGACAGTTTACATAATCAAATTTCATTTCGGCGAGCACCTGTTTCCAAATACTTGAGATTAACGGAGGTCTTGGTATATCAACATTTTGATCGTCTATGTAGAATTTTCTTGCTTTATCGAACTTCTTCTGCATATCTTCATTGCCTCCTTTGAAGACAAAATAGCACCTTAAATTGGCATTTTCGAATTTTAATAGTTCTCCTTTTAAAAACTCTGCATATTTATCGCTCTCACATCCAAATTTGAACGGCAAGTTACTTTTTTGATACGTAGTGTAGAAAAAATTAAATCCATCAATGACCACAGAACTATCTTTGAAACCATAATTTTTTGTTCCATGGGTTTCTATGAAGTAATGGAACGCTTTGATCCTCATCCTGACCGTTTCCTAAAATAAAAAAATGTATTATATAGTTTTCAGGTTTATAGCGGCAAAATACCGAATCTAGCTACTACTGCTATTACTGAATAGTAATTCAATGACTAAGTTTTCATATTTATATATTAAAAAAAAAACATTTAATATATTTAATTTTATGATCTTCATAATCCCCGTATCAATTTTTTACTTATATGTCACCCGGCAAACTTGTTTGTGTTTTTCTGCTGAGTAAAAGGGCGTGGTACCGAAGCGATTGCTATTTATACGGCGCAGAAACTCCGTTAGAACTTAGAAACATAAACGTTAATGATTTTAAAATTATGATTGGAGATGGGAACGTACACGATTATAGGCGCGTCCGCGTTCTTCCTACACTATGCTAAGTGATGATTTATATACTGATACCATGCTACAAAGCATATCTTTTTTACATAGTATAAAACGAAGTCGCTTCCGCTGTCTGTTGGCTTAGATCTTTTAATCTATTCAACGGATTTTAATCCAGTTTTCAGCAATAGATAGTGATTCATAGCGAAGATTTATTTATGTATAATACATATATATTATAGTACAGAAAAGCCAAATAATTCAAAGATTTGTAATGTGATGTCGTAACAAACATATATTTGTGCGCTTAAATCGCAAACGCTGGTTAAATATTACGAGATAAATCAAATTAATGTAATACGGAATTGTATATCTTCCAAAGATCGATATATGGCAGAACAAGTTTGCCGGGTCAGCTAGTTATTTATATGTAAATAAATATTTAAATTACTCACCTTGTGATATTCTCAAAACACAATTGGGAACGAGCAATTTCAGCTTTTCTCGTAGGCGGAAGGCCTACTGGACACTTGCATCCGACACTAGTAAATATCTTTACAATTCTTTCCTTGTTATAAACACCGATTAATCGGGCCAGTCGCAAATCTGTTAATGAAATAATTCCTGTGTATTGTGTAAATATTAGTGTCCGACCGAAAGTTTGGTTTCGGTTTCAGCCGAGTTTCGGCCAAAATTTAAGTTTCGGCGGCAGTTTCGGTTTCGGCCAAAATTGGCCGAAACTTTTGCCGAAGCCGAAACTGATTTCGGTAGTTGTCGTACATGCTTGCCTAACTTCGTTTCTCGCGGCAACGCTTTGGCGGACGCTGGCGGCCCTGTTCGGGATTCGTGCGCCGTTCGTGCGTCGGAGTGTAACTGCGTCGCTTAGACGACAGTTGACGGATCTAATTCGCATTGCTCTACAGCAACACAACTTAGTCAGTGCGTTATCACCCGACGTAAACATTCTTTAGAGGTTATGTTTTGATGGAACTGATTACATGTAAGTTTTTGTTTTATTTTTTTACTTGACCATGTTGACTTTTATACTTGACCACGTGAGTTTCGGTTACGGTTTCGGTTTCGCCCGAAACTGAAGCCACGGCCGAATATTCGGTTTCGGTTTCGGCCGGAAAGGCAGTTTCGGTCGGACTCTAGTAAATATGTGTAATCATCCGTCATGGAAAAATCCCCGACTAGCAAACCAGTGTGACCAGATTTAAATAATTTATTTTTTTACAAACTCTGCCTTTTATGTAGCCAACTTGTAAGTTAAACAAAGGTTTAACAACGGCAAAACTCATTTATTGTGAAATATGTTTTATAGCTTACATTTTGCCCCCATCTATGTCTGTAACCAGATAAGTTGTAGAGTTTTAGGTGTATAATAATCTATGTTTTTAATATTATATAAAAAAAATAAGCACTCTTTTGTAACAACGGACTTTTATAAATTTTTAAACTTTTGCTTAAATTAAGCCCGTATTCCAATACGATTGAATTTTATCTAAAATTAAGACTCTGGCTAACGCAACTAAACCTGACAATGCAAACAGCTCTGGTATCCCAAAAAATCTACGACATACAGTATTGATACTTGATATTTTCCATTACAAAGGTCCTTCTATAAGACTTTTATAGAATGATAGGGAGAAAAGTTACATATATTCAGCACCGATTTCAAATGAGCCGGTTATGATGATGAATTTTTCACTTAGGACTGCGAGTGTGAAGTCATATTCATTCGAGTTTGTATATATCTGCAGAATTGGACTATAACATCCATATTATTATGGAATTTAATATTACTCGAGGTCAAAATAAATTTTAAACAATTATTTGTTACTAGTGACCTTGTTGATCAATTGAGATTTTGGTTATATCTCTTTAAGTCGTGATATCATTGCGCTTCTTTTATATACTGGGTCGACATAGTGATTAAAAATGTCCTGATGGAAAGTATTGTGTAATCGGCGAGTCTAAGAATGGTAATGACTGCAAAGGGATGAGAATCAATTAACAATCACCGTTATCTTGCCGGCCCACGTATAGAACGATACATGATTTCTGGGTATATCCTGTTGTTCATATGAACAACAGGATGTACACGAGCTGATCACGAAACGCGACAAGCTCAAGTCAGTCATTATGACGGTCTTTATACTTGTAAACTGAGGCTATTATCCAGTTCGGGCAATCATCCTACCACCTCAAAAATTAATATTAACACTTATTCAATCGTAATTCGTGAAAAGTACATTTCAATGCAATAAATATATTAATATATGATAATATTTTATACGTAGTTTGTTGCAAAAACAGCAACACTATGTCTATTTTCGTTTTAAAAATGTCAAATATATAAGCATTGGTTTGTCACGTTTTCTATAGTCATACATTTTAATCACAAAATACACATTAGATATATAATATCCAGTAATATAAAAAAAAATATAAATTTTGAGAAGGACTATCAACTATTGTAAATCCAACAACTCAACTTTTTGGTATATTCCCAGCATATCTCGAAACAGGGGCTGCCAAAGTATATATTTTACCAAAACATGGCAAGAAATTAGTGTGTGAGAATTTAGACTTGAAATATTTTGAACCTTAGAATAAAATATATATATATATATACCCACAATATAAATCTACAATGTTAAAACTATGAATAATAATTAAATCAACTTGTTTAAAAAGTAACAAACGTGGTCACATGTGACTGTATGCCTCAGTTCCTTTGACTGCTATTAGTAAATATATTAAAGTATTGAATTTAATAAATGTGTGTGAAAATTTGTTTCAAAAGGTTTTATATAAAACTTGCAATAAATTTTGTTTAAAGGTTAGAACGTGATCTTAGGTCAGAACCTACTGGTTTTATATTCAGGATGTTATTAAATCCTTTAAATGGTATGTTTTCTCTGATATTTTGAATTATTGTTGTATTCACTACTAACCTATTTCGTGTTTAAAGTTTTATATTATTATAAATATATATTCGTAAATATTATTTTTAATGAGTTATAAAGTAACAATCTTTTAAATAGATCACAATTAGAATTTCTGATAATCCAGAAGTAGGCAGAATGTTTATATTCCATATTTGTAATGAATTTTGTGCCTTAGAACACAATAATAATGAACAATAACCCACAACTAGAAATAAAATATACAGTCATAATTTTAATGTAACGGTATAATCTTGTCCTGTAACTGGAAAATGTATTCGTAATGAAAATTACACAAATAGTAATTTTAATAGAAGTTGATTCTTCAATTTATCCATTACTATTTATTTATTATAAATTTTTGTATAATTTCACAGCTGCACTTTGTAAGTTTGTATGTAGGAAATATTCTCTGAAATAATCCAATTATTTTTCTTTTTTACAATATTTAACATTTTAAATTTCATGAAAGTAGGAACAGGGTTGAGAACAAGCGATAAGATTAGTAAAACTTAACAATTTATAATCTCCCGATAATGTCAAGAACGGAGGGAGACAAGTCAAGTGATCCGAATTAAAGGGTGAAGTTGACATTCCAGCTGCTCATAGGAGAGGTGATTCGCCTCCTCTTTTTTGTTGTGAACCACTCAGGAGTGGAATTCACTTCCTTTATCTGTTTTGTCCAACATCCTATGATATGAAAATCTTCAAAGATCAAATGAATTGGTATTTGCTGGATGAGCGTGCTCCATCATCGGCCTCATCATCACTTTCCAACAGTTGAGATTGAGGTAAAGTATAAGCCTGTCTGTAATAAAAAAACGTAAGATGTATATTATCCTATTCCCACATAAAATATGAATTCTATGCGGATAACAGCTAGTGATTTGTACAGCAGAGCCATTTTGTTTTATTAGTGTTTATCTACAATCAGTCCTCCTGCCATTAGTAATATATTTCAGTTAAAGGGGTGCTACCATCGAATTATCCCATATAATTTGTCAGAATCAAATTCTCTGGTCTAAGTTTAATATGTGCCATGGTTTTCTTTTAATGTTTTCCTGAGTTTGTAGCAAGTTCTTTGCTTGCTTGCTTGCTTGCTAGCCTGATTTTTATATTTCTGGCTGAATTTGTTAACATCTTGGTTAACAGATAACATTTTCAGATATTCATGTATTTCTGAGTTTCTCACAAACCAGCATGCACCTGAGCGATAACTAAGAAAAGCAATTCAAAATCTCTAAAGTATCTCAATGTTAGATTTGCATGCAGAGCCCCAGAGTTCTATTCCATAATGGTTTTGTGATTGGTTTTTAAAGTAGATGTAATTATAGCACTCCACACATTTACACCATATTAAATACATGCAATATTTTCAGAATTAAAACGTCGCTTAACTGATGATAGCACACCACTTCCGAAACGCCTCTGCTTAGCTAAAAATGTAGTGAATTCTCACCATTTTCCTACAGCCCGTAAAGAAAAGGTGGTTGGGAATTGGCTCCAAGTTCTGATGCAAAAAAATGCACTATCCAGCCAAGAAATACAGGGTGTGCTGGAATGGTTGAACATTGTTGATGAACTTACAGTAGAACTGAAGAGTCATTTGGTACAGGTAAATCATAATCTTCTGTTTAAACTTTGAACACACACCAATGTTTTAATTCAAGCATCTTAATAATCATAGTTCCAAGGCTTGATCATTGTAAACTCAATTATCATGTTTTTTTTCTCAGTCCATTTTCTCATTTCCTAACAGTTAGTTGACTGCTATGATAGTCCGGCCTACTGGTTTTAATATTGATAATCAGGTTGACAGTAGGATTATGAACTACATAGCATCATAAAACTGCCATATTACTTTAATATAAAGTCCAACACAGCACTGACTGGCAAATACCGACCTGATAATGAAAAAAATAATTTTAATTTGAAAGGAAAAGTACGTGCATTTTAATTTGATTGCCATGAACATTCACCTGTACCTTAAAACTCATAAAATCTAACATATTTTCATGTATAAACAATTATTTAAAAACATTTGAATATACTACACTATACTTCTGTTCTAATTTAGGTATCTACATGATTCTAGATGAAGCCGCAGCATCAGGGCAAGGATATAGAACATGATATTGTAATATCATTGAAGTGACAGGGCACTATGAATTAATCAGAGCAGTAGAAATTGCTCTTACCACTCACATACGTATTCTATATCTTAAACAAAAATAGCTAAATAAAAATCCGTTCATCCATTTAAAAGTAGACATAAAAACATACACATGTTTTAGCTTCTAACACCCCTCTTTTTAAGTTTGCGATAAAAAATAGTACCATATTCCTTTAGAAATAGTTAAATATCCTAATTTAAGTATTCCAACATTCTAATTTCAGATTGTATCACAATATATTCAAAATAATCCACTAGAAAATAAGGATATACACTATATATTAATATTCTTAGAAAATACAAAAATATCTTCACAATTAAGTAATCATATTGACGATTATCTAACAATTACTATAACATTGTTGCAATGTTTAAGGAATGATGAACAAGCAAACAAAATTTTGTGTCAAAAGTTATTTAATAACATGACAAAGTATTACAAAGAATCAAAAAAGAAACTTGAATTTATCATTCAACTACTAAAACTGGATAATATAGAAACTATATTTAGTTATTTAGATACAGAAACACGACCAAATGTTATTGAATTTTGCCAACATGTATTATTTCCTATAAACAAAAAAACCTTTTTCATAAGTTATTTACAAACATTAATAAGAAAAGACAATATAAAAGAGCTAATTGCAGAGAAAGGCGATAATATACAGTCAGTTTTGAAAATAATGAATGCCTTTTTTGACCACCCCATAGAAGAAATGGCAAAAAATCCCAAATACATACGAGATTTTATTGATGTATTTGTCAGCTGCTTACATGATGAGAGTCAAATTGTCTTTGCATTCTACATTATGGTTGCAAATTTTTTGAACATGCAACAAAATTACATAGTCCCTGCCATCAGTATGCCAGTGCTAATTTTTTCAGATAATGATGAGAAACATAAAAGAAATCTATTCCTAAGCATGTTGGGGATTCTCTTGCAAAGTGAGGTGGATATAAGTGTGAGACTGACTGACACATTTGGAGAAAAGATATCAAAAGTTGAAACTAAAAAGACTTTCATGACCCTTCTACAGACAGTCATGTTAAATCAACTAAAGTTGCAAGGAAAACTAGACAAAACAACATTACATATTATAAAAACTGCAATAAAACTGGATCCAGCGTTAGTTGAACAAAAAATGACAGAAATCCTTCCCGCAATCATGTTTGCAAAGAAGAATAACTCTAGTATCATTGAATCATACATAGAAATGTTGAATTGTTTGTTGGAAATGTTATTTAAATTAAGCCGGGGAACTAATTTTATTACTCAAATACTACCATTTGTTAAAACATATTTAGAGGCTCACAATACGGAACAATTTGAATTAAAGCAGAGTCTAAATAACAGTTTAGAAGCTGGTGTTGATTGTGAGAAATTGAGAAATAAAATTATCACAGGCAAAGACATATTTCCTGATGAATGTGCAGAAACTTATGGAAAGTTAACATATGAATTGATGTTCAGGCAAAATAGAGAACTGTTGGAGTTATTCCAAAAGGATTTTGAAGAGCATTGCTTGTTGATGTTGGAAGAGGGATTTGTTAGTAAGTATTTTTATATAACATTTCTTTTTCAGATTCCGTACCTCAAAAGAAAAAAGCAACAACAATAGGATCAATTTGTTGTCTGTCTGTAGAGACCTTTTTTCTGAGGATTGTGTGTCTCCCTTCCATATCACAACATGCGCTCGAGTTTACTGAATCACAGCTAAACGGTAACTGACATCCTGGCTAGGACTAAGAAGTTACTGCAGTCGAGTCGTTAGACTGCTTAATGGTCTTCTGGCGAGCGTATTCCCACCGTCCTATGATTTGAAGCCCTTTAAACAAAGCGTGATATTTGTGCAGGCATAATTGTTGCGATAAGTTTCTATTCACTGTTGATAGTCATTGTCATTTGTGGACTATGGTCTCTGTTCTGATTCAGCATTAAAAAAAAAGGAATATTTTCTAAAAAGACACAACAACTTTTGTTCTGTGACTTGTGATAATTAGATAATACTTTCATAATAAATATATAATGATTATATATCTGAACTTCAGGTCCGTCTATAATAACATTGGCTGAAGTTCTATCCTCCATAATGTCTTCCTTCCTTCGATACAACAAAATGGCGGATCACACAGTGCCACAACAAATCGCTGAAGATTTCTGGAGTTTATACAGTAAATTCGAAGATGAATGTCTGAAGAAGTATGGAGAATCTATTCTTAATCTTAGTTATGTGAGTATTTTAATTATTTTTGCTGCTTACATTCTAATATTAAAATAATCTGATTACAAAACCATGTCCAAAGCAACCAACCAGGTCTTTAGTTATTAAAAAAATAGTCAATCTTATGAATCTTATTATTATAAGAAATAAAAAAGTTTGGGAATCCACCACCAGCATCTCTTTTTCCAGTATCATATATTTTTATAAGGGCTCGTTAAAGTGAGTATATCTCAAATGATTGAAACTAAAATGTGGTCCAAAAATGGGTGCGATAGTTAAGGGGAGAGGTTTGATATTCCTAGGGAATCCATTAACAGGCGCAATCGTTATAAACCTGTTCCTTATCATCCATCAGAATTATATTTATTTGGTCTGTGTAGGTCTTATGGTGTATCTGCAGCAAACATTTCTTGTTTCAGCAAATATTTTGTATCTTTTTCTCATGTATATGCAACTATTTCTCTCTTTATAGCAATATTTTTCTTGCACAAGCATGTCATTTGCTAATGACGTGGGAGAAAGAGAAAAAATATAGCAATGTCACGAGAAAGAAAAAGACAAACAGACGTATTGCGAAAAATGAAACATTTGCTGCAAACGCACCATTATATGTTTTCTAATATACATTTTCAGAATCCATCATTGGTATGTTCATTTCTAAAGCTATGCCAAAATTTCGCCCAGTTAAAATTGTTAAACATTAAATACAGTAATGTAAAATTGGCAATAAAAAAGCCTGTTAATACATTGGATGTTTTTGACTTGAATTTCTTACTACCGTGTTTGTCAAGTGAACAATGGACGACGCTAGCGTCAAGAGTGATTGATGACGAAGCTCTGTTAATACTGGTGAGTTTTATAATTTGGTGATCCAATTTTGGTGCGATGGAGCGGGTAATGTTGGGCATATCTCTGAAGAATAAAATCGAATTGAGGTTATCCGACAGAGAATCAATATTGTCGACATAGCTCTCCATATTAGTAAGCTAAAGCGGCATGCGTAGGCCTTGTATGCTGAAGAATCGATAATAGTTGGCGTTGGCGGGTCCTGGACTGGTGACCGCGAATCGGCTGAGGTAAAGGATTGTGGCTGGAAAGGAGAATGAGAAGAGCAGATGACCGGACTCCATGACGCTTTTTAGGCAAGGTCTATGTCCAGCTGTGGACTAGGGTAGACTGATGATTATGAGCTAATTTTACCTATTCACATTATTAACTATAACATTTATTTTATCTTTAACTTTGGCAAATATAAATCAGACTTTTTTCATATATCAAAAAGCAATATTTTTAACAATCTTTGTGTTAGCTGTTATTTTTATAAGTTTTATACTGGCTCTACAATGTAACTACACAGCACCTGACGGAAAGTCCAATGTAGCTCAAGAACAACATTAAACACCAAGGAACTAATACATTGACAGTCGCCCTCGCTGTTTATCCACACATAACGCGATTAAAGGTCTCTATGTTTCTGCACCACTAGATGTACACAAGCAGATCCCGAAACGCAAAACGCTGAAGCAAATCATTATAAAAGTCCTGGCGTTTGTGTATTCTGGTTATGACCCTGTTCGGAACATTGCTCAAATAATTGTTGAGTCATTACTCTACAGCCTCAAAAATATCACAACATTTTGTTTTTTTCGAATCCCGACACATATCTCTGGGTTCTTCCATATTACGTTCAGACTTAAGCACTACATGCTCACCGTAGAAGGAAATCATCGTGAAAAAACCCGCACGGGATCTAATAGAAATAAATGAATAAATAGAATGTGTAAATGCCCTGAGAACGGGGAACAGCTGAGTTACTGGTCACGTTGGGCACGATATATAAGCGTAAAATGGATACAACCACTAATGTATCTCTACTCACCCCGTAAGGGATATAGTGTAACAATATACTACTACTACTAAAATTTTCTTCACAGGATAACCTATTGCTAGTAAAATCTATGGCCATAGAATTATTGTTAGTTAACGAGAATACTGTACAACTGGCAGAATCGTTAACAGCCACTAAAACAGTATTAACCAAACGTGTATCTGAACAGCCAGAAATTATGTATTTCAATAATTCGTATAGAAAAACTTTACTTCAGAATTTAGATAAAGGTCAATATAAACAACTAGGCAAAGGTTTAGTTAAATATTATTTCGATAATGGGGTAATAGAAATTATAGAATCAGAAGGACTTTGTGACAATAAACTTTTACTTAATGCTTTGGTAATTGAAACTGTTAAATGTTTGTCAAAATATTTTAACAATTTCGAAAGTTTAACGAGATCTTTAAACAAAAATGATTTTAATATTGGTTTATTTGTAAAAGATTTAAGTGTACAAGAACATTTCTCTAAGTTATCTATGAAACCAAATGTCGAGGATGCAATAAAAATGTGTATCGATTTATTAAAAAAATTGCGAGTGCCATATTTGGAAGAGAACTACCAGTTGGTAGTAATATTTTTGCTGCTGGCAACAAAAAAGTGTTGTCAATCGAAAAAAATACGCCGAAACGCCGATCAGGTCTTGCAGAGTATATTTGAATTGAGCTTACAATCTCCAGATTTATATCAGATATTTCCAGTTGATTATATATTTTCATTTGAGGATAAAACAATGATAGATTCGCTGACATTAAAAATAAAAACTCCAAATAATTTACTGCTAATAAAATGCATACTCGAATCGGCTGTGAAAAGAGTGAGAACTGACAGTGAACTAGTGAAAAGTATTGTCAATTTACTATTGAAGAAAAAAGAAGTAAACTCGTCTACTTTAAATACATTCAACGACCCAGTTTTTCAAATCAGTTGCATAATACTACCTCTTATCGTAAAACAGAAAAAAGCTATCACCGCAAGCGCTTTTAGATCAATATTGGCTGATTTACAAGAAAAAATACACAGAGAATTGTTAGAAACTTTTAAAAATATTGATTTTCATCAAAATGGTAATGTTGGTGTAGATGCTAATGGCAACACTAATAATAGTATGTTAGACTTTGGTAACGATATGTCAACACTGAACGCAATGACTGCTTATTCCTTGACTCTTTCAAAGTATTGTGAGACCACCGATACAGCAGAATTAAAGAATTTGGATTGTCTATGGTCTGGTTTGGAATATTTTATGAAAAATGCCGTGAGTATTGTAATTTTTAAAATATTAAACATTATTAATTATTTAACCACATTACATTTCTATTTTTCTCTTATCTTTCCACCCAAAACATACAAATCGCTAATTGAACACATTAAGCGCTCACCCCTCTCACCAGGAGAAGTGGAAAAAGCCTTTCCAGGCCAACATTTCATCCTTGCTGCAGCTGTCAGCTTCGTTGACATATTTTCCTTTTCCAACTTTTACGTATAGAAATAACAACTTTTTAATCAACAGCTTCTAATAGTCCACATCACTCACTTTTTTATATCTTTCAGATTGAGACAATACAGAATGACCTATCTAAAATACAACACATAGAGTCATCGCTCAAGTTAATCAATGTGGCTTTAAGACACATAAAAAAGATAGAGAATCATCACATATTCCAAGAGAAAGATAAATTGTTCACAAACATATGGCAGTGTATCAAAACTAGATTAATGATGATGTACCAAGAGAATGAACAGTCTAAATTCAATTGTTTAGATGAAGATATATCAGTGGTGTTAAAGTTTTTGTGCGAATTGACTTCTATGGAGTCTTTCGTTAGTAATTTTGTTGGGGATCTCACAACGTTAGCTGTTTTAGAGGTATGATTAAACTTTATATTTAATTTGTTGAGGATTGTGAATAAGCGTAAATGTTCTGCCTTCTCGTGCGCACTAACCGCACATCGGACACCCGTGCATATAAATGTGATGGCACTATCCTCAATTATTGTGAGCAACACCCGCCAACGGGCATGGCCCCAACATTCAAACTCTATTATATAAAGCACTGTTCTTGTATCATTATTTGGTTGGCATCATCGTTGATGATGATCATTCTGTATCATCATTTGGTTGGCAACGGTTGCCTGCTGCACGTTTTGCAAAGTAATTGTTCACAGTGTTTATTTTACATGATCCTTTTGTTTAATTTCAATTTTAATCAAATTGTTAAGAGAAAGTTAAGATGGATTAAGTGGATTGTGAGAACTTCGTTGTTTTATTTAATGATATCAGTCCCTGCCCCTAAAAATGCATACAGAGCCATACATTGCGACCTGACAGCTGGTGTTGGGTCCTGACTGCCAGAATAGTACACTTACCTTTACATTGTCGTATCATTGTACCGCGGATCAATCTTTTGACGAGCATGTTCTCATCATCTTAAAGGAGAGTTTTTTTACACTGGTTCGACGAAATGACTACACTACATTTGATGGTAAGAACGGTGTAGTCCAAAAACGAAAGCTACTATCAAAGAACGAAAATCCATTGAGTCTCTGTCGTCATGTCGGCTCACAAATACCACGATTGAAAGACTAGATATGAGATACTGGACAAGCTGATCCCGATACGCGACAGGCCAAAGCGAGTCACTGTAACGGTTTTTACTCTACTGCTTAGTGAAATATGGTCATGGCCCAGTTCGAGTAATCGTCCTACCACTACATATATATATATGCTGTTGATTTTTATATTGATTTTTGGTGTTGGCTAGCATGATCGCGGAGCCTTCCGCCAAATGTGTGTCTCTCTGTAGTCATGCTCTCTTTTGGACGCACTATACTTTTCATTAATTTGTTTTTTACAACAAGGCACTATGTTGTCCAAAAGAGGCTTTTACAACTTCACTGGACAAAACTTTGTATCTAACATGATGTAGTTACTGTGTGCGCAGGATAGCGCAGAGATACCGAAGGAATCGAAAGTTTTATGTAGCCGTCGGAGAGCGTCGCTGGTCTGGATTTTCACGTAGAGAATTAGGGAACAAAGAGTTCGTTCAGGCACAGTGACAATGAAATATTCAAAAGGCACTTACCTGGAAACTGGATGATGAGGACAGGCTACTGCAGCTCAGCACCGTTCACCGTATACAATTAATTAGATGTTCCGCCGTATTGTCCAAAGCAACTGACTATTCCGTAGTGTGACCGAGTTGGCCGCCGATGATAAGTGTAGCGATACCGCCGTGCGTACACATGTATCACCGTTAAGGACCGAGCGTGGAATGGTTGTAGGGAGACGGAAGGGAATCTCAAGTACCTTTTTTATACCCATGCCCTGTGCCCAAACAGTTACTATGAAAAGTCAAAATAAATAATATATCGTCACGTTGTATACCTTACTGGGTGAACAGAGATATATTAGTGGCTGTATCCACTTTGCGCTTTGCGCTTGTCGTACTCAAAGTGAACAGTAGCGGAATTGATCGCCGTTCTCAAGGCGCTTACACATGGCATTTCCATTAGATGACATGCGGGTTTCGCCACGGTGTTTTCCTTAACCGGTGAGCATGTGGTGCCTAAATCCGTACGTAATCCGGAATAACCCAGAGCCGCCTATGGAAACCGGTCCCTTATCTATAAGGCTACCACAGGCACAAAAAGTCAAAATCCAAAAATATATTTTCTCTTCTTTCAGAAACCAACGATACTAATAAAAGATGAATCAAATTCTGTACTTATATCACACAAAGTGTCCAAATTTCTATGGTCGCAATGTTTAAAATCAAACATAGTCGGCCCCAAATGTGTTGCCATGTCGAAACTTATGTACCGTTCATGTAAATCTTTGAGATTTTGGATACGGCAACATTATGACGCGGAAAGTGTTACCAGTAAAAAGAGGAAAAAAGTCGATTTGCATATGGATAATGAAAATGAAAGAAAATTAGTCAAGATTAATGAAAAAGTATGCGAGCTAATAAAACTATATTTGGATACACTGTCTGAAGTTGTTTTTGCAGCGAAAAAGGTGAGTAAATCTTCACTCCTCAGTAAGTCATCCCTCCTGCGACGGTATCTGGGCAGTTGCATCTCGAGGGTAGTTGTTTTCTCCCTCTCTCTTTCGGCGGTCCCCTTCTGTTTTATCACTTCTTCACAGGATATTACACTCGTCCATCTCTCGCTACCAAAAATGGCTTCATACTGCCGACGAAAGATTGTTGATGATTTTTATAATACTCTCTAAAAGTGTGCTTTCAATATTTTTTCATTGGATTAATCCATATAATTGAGATACAAAGGTATAAGTACTGGCGAGAGGGGTATGTAGGGGGGGAGTTGCGACAGACAGTAGCTATTGTCCTGGCTCGAAAAATTTCTAGATAGGGTACTGCCGCTCTCTGTAAGGTGGTTTACCTTTTTTTGGCCCGGTGGAAATGCTCATGTACCTTCAAGGCCGCTGTGTGGGCAGCGATCCCGGTATATCGAACGCTAAAACAACCGGGTTGTTCTTCCTACTCGTCTACCGGGGCCAAGGATACGGCCACGCCAACTTCGAATATGTTATCCTAAATATTCGTGCTAGGGCCTCTATATTACACTTACTGTAACATTTTACAGATATCTTTGGACTACAAATTCTTAGATGCGATATTTTCGCTGCAACACATGCTGCATTACATTCTGGGCATGACGAACACAGAAGTGCAATGTGAGGTTACGCCGAAAGCTTATTTTCAACTCTATGGCGGTTGCGTTAAGGTTCTGAACAGCTTGTTGGTGTCGAGGGAAGAGATGCTGGAGGATCGGTTAGTAAAAAAATCTTATACAATGTCACTTTTCTTAGACACCCTCCCTACTCCTTAATGCAGGGGTGCTCAAATCGTCGATCGCAAGAGCTTTTTTAGTCATTACTAGTCGATTATATGGCACATACCAAGGTAGAAAACAACAAAACCAAATACCATGTTTTGTGATGATGCACAGGTTGATGGTAGGTTGAGGTGATGCGTAGGTTCGAATCCCGACAACTAGAGGGTTTTTCCAGATTACGTACGGATTTAGGCACTACGTTACCCGGTGAAGGCAAAACATCGTGATGAAACCCGCATGGAATCTAATAGTACTAGTGCTGTGAGAGCTGCGATCAGCTGCGCTACTGTTCACGTTGATTATGATATACAAGTGCAAAGTGTATACAGCCACTAATATATATCTGCTCACCTCGAAAGGTATATAGCGTGACGATTTATTATTTTATCTTTTTGTATTTTCAGTTGGCCTAACTATATGCAATGCTACAGGGCACTTGTGATATCCCTTTGTGAGAAATCCAGTTCTAATATTGATATAGACAGGGAAACTGAAGAAAAATTAGCAGAAAACGCGCATAATATAGAGAAGTAAGTACTAAACTATATTTAAAGAAAGAGAAGATCGTCTCTTTATATGGAAAAATCTACATACATTTTTTAAATTCATGGGATATTTTATAATACTATCTTTTGCTACTTTTTGAAGTTGTTTAAATACCACCTATATTTTAACAGTCTACAAGAATACTAAAATTGTAATAAAGCTTATAAAAGTCTATTTATAATATTACTAGCTGATCCGGCAAACGTTGTTTTGCTATATAAGTTATTGTAATATCTTCTAAGATGTTCATTAAAATTAAGTGATGTCAAAGACAATTTTGTTCACAATTAAATTTTGAAGCAGGCGCAGAGGAATTAATTAAAAACCATATTTAGATCGCACTTTTGTATATTACGTATTTTATGACACCATAATTTTCTTATGTGACACATTCTAAATTCATCGTGATATGACTTTTCTCATTTGTATAAAAACCTTATGAACCTACAGACGTCGACCTCTTCAACACCCCCCCTCGAAGTCGTAGGTACAACTGTCTTCATACGTACACACATCTTTAATTCTTAGGTTATATATAAACTGACAATGTTCTATACTATTAAAGCCCTTGGTTAAAACATCCGCAGGGACTCTCTGTGTGTATAAGTAGTTAAAAAGCATTCGATAGCTTTCTCTTCAAACTTGACTGACGCAAAACATAGAAAGACTTTTTCAGCAAACATACGACATTATTACATTCTTTTCCACCATTACGCAAGCGTTTAGCAGTATCAGACATTTTCTTGTCTTGGACAATCTTTTTGCATGTGCCAATCTTTTTCTTTGCGAGTACTCTATCTAAAAAGTAGCAGCAATGCTTGCAGTTATTCTTTCATGTGATTCATAATTTTCTGAATCATCACCGCTGTCTGACTCTACTTTGGCAGGTATGTACACTTTACGTGGTCTACCTGGTAAGCCTGTTCTTATTAATCTTGGTCTTCCTTTACCTCTTTTTGGGGGTTCTAATGGTATGTTCCAAGATATTGGTGCATTTAGTATATTATTTTTTGACATGCAATCCTTTTTATTTTTATCATTGATTTCTACATCTTTATTAACTACATGATTATTTAAATCAACCAATATTTTTCCATCATTAACATTTTCATCATCAAAGATTTCTTTATACTCATGTCTAAATGCAGTTTCATTTAAAAATTTTACGTCACGTGTAATAATCGTTGTCTTAAATTTGGGATTATGAACTCTGTAAGCTTTCGATTGACTGTCATATCCCATAAAGATTCCTTGTTTAGCTCCTGATTCTAATTTTCCTTTCTTAGAACCTTTTTGTTTATAATAAACTTTCGCTCCGAATAGTCGCATATAAATGACTGTAGGTTTCTTTTGGGTCCATACAGTAAACGGAATTTCTCCTTTCAATGCTGCCGTTGGACAACGATTTCTAATATAATTTGCAGTATTCATTGCTTCAGCCCAAAATTCCGGAGGACTACCAGCTTGACGCATCATACATCTTGTCATCTCGATTAATGTTCTATTTTTCCGTTCGGCTACACCATTCTGTTGCGGTGTATAGGGCGTGGTCAGCCTCCTTCTAATCCCTTCATTTCGCAGGAATTCATCAAATTTATGATTCACATATTCTCCACCATTGTCAGACTGAAGAGTCTTTATTTTATGTCCCGTGAATTTTTCAGCATAAGCTTTATATTGTTGAAATACGTCAAATACTTCATTTTTATTTTTAATAAAATAAATTTCACACCAGCGCGACTTGTCATCTATGAAAGTGACAAAATATCTTTTCTTTGAAAAAGATTGGTGGTTCATTGGACCGCAGACGTCGCTGTGTACAATCTCTAACAATTCACTTGTGCGTTTTGCACTACTTTTAGGGAATGGCATACAAGTAATCTTCTCGCTAATGCAAGTCTCACATTGTGACAATTTTTCGTTGTCTTTCAAATTTAATCCATGAACAAGACCATTCCTTGCCATCATCTTCAAATCGCGTTCATTGAGATGTCCTAGTCGCTCATGCCATACGTCAATGGGCTTCTTCGTTAATTCTACATTATTAGCAGAATGACTCATACGAACGTGATACAAATTACCTTTTCGGTCAGCACGCATCTGAACTTTATTCATTTTATCTAGTACAATAGCATCATTTTTTCTGAAATGTACTTCAAAACCATGATCAGTGATTTTAGCAACTGACAATAAGTTTGTTCGTAGATCCGATACATAAAATACTTTTTCAATATTTATATCATGATTTTTATTTCCTGTGTCGACTGAAATTGTTACCTTTCCTGTTCCCGTAATTTGAGTACATTCATTGTTCGCTAAATTTAGCTGTGTATCAATTTCTTTAAAGTTTTGAATCATATTCTTCTCATTGCACATATGTCCGGTGCATCCACTATCAATACACCAAATTGAATTTTTCTGCTCACTCCAGTTTACCTCTTCGGTAGTATTAAGCATAGATAAATTTTCTTGTGCAACAATATTGGTTTCCGGATTTTGTACTCTTTGTCTGATTTTGTTTACATATTTGACTTTGCAGTCTCTTACTATATGACCACGTTTACCACAACGATGACATATAATATTGATATTTCTATCATTTCTATTCTCTTTGGAATAATTTTTCCAGTTGGCATTATTCGTACGTTTGGCAATCATAGCCCCCTGATCCTCTTTGATCTTCGATTTATGATGTTCATATTCTTCTAAAATTTTTACTTTTAATATATCTGTTGTCGGAAGATCGTCGCGGGATTCGATTGCAGTTCGAAACATTGAAAAGGAATCAGGTAAACTATATATAAGCAAAATTGCTAATAATTCATCAATGACAACCAAACCGATTTCTTTGAGCTTTTTTACGACATCGAAGAAATCCGCTAAGTGTTGACGCAGGTCATCTTCTTCCTGCATTCGTGTCAAAACTAGCCTTTTTAATAATGACGCTTTTCGCGCAGGCCCGCTCGACTGGTACATAGATTGCAGCTTGTCCCATACCGCTTTTGACGTTTCCAAGCCATCTAATGCAATCAGTTCACTTGCCGATACAGCCAATATAATTTCTGATTCGGCCTTACCGTCCATTCTAATCCAGTCTGCATACTTCGAATCAGTGCGATCCGGTTTTGGTAAAATTCCTGATACATATTCCCATAAGTCATTTTTCTTCAAAATAGCCTTCATGTGAATTTTCCATGTATCGTAATTTTCACCGTTCAACGCATCTATTTTTATAGAGGCCATTTTTGTAGCCTGGGCCCATAACCTTTTGAAGCAGGCGCAGAGGAATTAATTAAAAACCATATTTAGATCGCACTTTTGTATATTACGTATTTTATGACACCATAATTTTCTTATGTGACACATTCTAAATTCATCGTGATATGACTTTTCTCATTTGTATAAAAACCTTATGAACCTACAGACGTCGACCTCTTCAACATTAAATACTCTTAATCAACAACACATTTATTTGGATAAAGATTAATATTATTACGTTGATACAACTCTTAACAAATAATGCATTAATTTCGACCAAATTTGTTTACCATAAAAACGGTTCTAGTGAGTTAATCTTAAAAGATAGACATATACTGTCGCGGACATTTTTTTAGATCATTTCAAGAGGAATAATTCTTTCATGCATATATTTTTGGTATCTTGAACCGTTTTCGCAGCGCACACAATGGAAGCCCTCAAGGATGAATAATTTTCCCCGTTTTTTTCACATTTTCCTTTATTTCTTCGCTCCTAATAATTGCATCGTGATGTTATATAGCCTAAAGCCTTCCTCGATAAATGGTCTATTCAACTCAAAAATAATTTTTCAATTCGAACCAGTAGTTCCTGAGATTAGCGCGTTCAAACAAACAAACAAACAAACTCTTCAGCTTTATAATATTAGTATAGATGAATTAATATTTAAAATATTTTTAAACATTCTTAATTTTATTTTTCAATCACTATGACCTTTCTCCGCCCAAGTCGAGGTCCGTATCCACAGGGGTGCCCTTACGCTACCACACAACTCATAACACACTGGCTGAGCACCTTAATTGCTCGCCCCCTTCTTCTCCGGCGAAATTGTAAAGGCCATTCCCGGTAAACACCATTATATCTTGACTAAAAAAAACTTTAAACGCTGTAATGTTATATGCAACATATAATGTATAACTATATCTATCTTGCTAAAGTATTGCCAATTTTTTATCCCTTTTAAACATCATTATATCATTGACTAGCGGACCCGGTCTTCTTGGCTAGGTGCTGCAATTTACACACAAAACTGAAGGATTTTCATACAAAATTTCTACCCCCATCAGGCATCGTTGTAGAGTCCGTTATTAGGGGATGCCTACGACTTAAAAATCCAATATAAAAATATCATCTTTTCTAGTTAGTAATTTAGGCTTTATGGTGTTATGTCAGTAAACACGAGTATTTTTATATATACATTTAATGTATTAATCGTTCGTTTCAGATTGACTCAATCGATTTCGAAAAAGAAGAAGCATGTTTCAAGAATAGCTGCATACACGGTCGGCGATATATGCATATTGCTAGAAAAGACGGTCCCGATGAGGGTAGTACGGCAGCATCTAGAAAATTCCGTGGCTTTGCTTATACAAGCGTCCGATTCAACTTACGCCATGGCTTTCCTAAAGAGGGCTTTGGCTGGCAACTCAGGGCAAATGACTATGACGAACTTGTATTCGATGTATAAAAGATACCACAAGTATGTGGGTAACGCTTGAAACCATTTTATGACATTAATAAAAATAATATACGTTGTGTAAAAATAATACGTTTTTTTTTTTTTCAAATTTTCTTGTCTCCAAATATAAGGACATCTGTTATGAATCTATTTTATTTCTCTTAACCATGAACCCTAATAACGAAAAAAACTTCCTGGGCATTGTCTGTTAGACGTACTTAATCACTAGATACAATGCAATAAATGAAATGTGAATTAAATAAACATTCGAAATGGCGATCTTCAAGAAAAGCCTAGTCCAATAGTGATCTGAAGTAGGTTAATGGTATAGGGCACTTAAAAAATGTGTCAAATGATCACTCATTTATTTAAAATACCAGTGTATAACTAAATATGTGGCATGGTGTAAAATTAAGATATGTAAGAAATTATTCTTAGAATAGCGCTATAATAAGATTAAATACAGATTAAGAATAAATTGAAAAACTGCACCTCTTATCAATTCCTACATCATGAATGATAGTGGCGTTACCGATAAACTGGTTCGTTCATAAAATGTGTTCGAACATCTCCTTATAAGGAAACTATGTTAACTTTTCTATAAAGACACTGTGGTGTGATGGTATAATTTGTTGGTAAAAAACGACAACAAGCTCAAATAAACAATCTAGGTAAATTATAGTGATTAGGACACTCCGCCAATTTTCAAATCATTTAATGACTTTTGTGGTTGTTTCCGTCAGTCCGTATATGGGCATTTGTTGAATACTAAATTGTGATTGGCTAAAAAGCCACAGTCAGCAGTGAGTCACTTTTCAAGTAGTACGTATAAATATATTTTTAACGTCAACATTCAATAGTGTTATGTATTCTCGTATCTTATCTTAGCAAGACCGGAGTGGGTTTTAGTTATCGGGAGTATTTTTTCCTGTAGTATTAATATATTAATATTCTAGCAGAGGTACTGAATCATTTATTAGAAAGTTGTCAACTTGTGCACTTCTTTATTGTGAAATATTTTAATTTGCGTATTTTGTCAATTAAAATCATATTGTTAAATAAATGTTACAGTTTATTTCAATGTTTGTTATTTAGTTTATAATATAGTTAATTACGTCATCGTTTGTAAAAGATAGTGTGTTGACTCAAAATTGTTTTGACGCATGCGCTGATTGGCCGTTGTGAAAAAAGGAGTGCCAACATTTCGAACAGTGTCGTTCCGGTCGCCGTTGTCGTAGTGTCGGTGAAGTTTGTGGTGCAATTTTTACGTGTTTAACATCAAAAAATGGTAAGTGAAAAAATTTATTAAGAGTGTATAAAGCCGTGAACTGTTCTCCCTTTGTGTGAGTGTCAAAACTTTTACGTAAGTGCCACAATTTCATTGTAATTCATCCTTCGAGTCACCGGTGCCGCCATATTTCGCACGACCGACTGGAGACTGCACGCCTTTTCACAAATTTCGATGTCACCGTTCAGTGAATTAATGCCACGTGTTGTGTATTGTACACCGCAGATTAAACCCAGACGCATTACGAAAGTTTAAGAAGTGAACTTATGTATTCAAAATCAGGTGTTAGATTTCACGTATGGACGAAAGGTTATTCTCTGCGACGCCTTTTTTGACGAGTCGGAGAGCCGTTTGCGGCGATTTAGAGTTAATCTTGCCAAAATCCCATACAGTAAGGGCAGATTAGTTATCAGTGGTGTAAGTCATACGGGGGCAACGAACTTTGTATAGTGGTTGCATCGCGCGCAATCGCACTATACTTTGCCCATATATGGCATAGCCGTCGCGGTGCGGCCTGACATTTCGTTTCGTGTCTATTTTGGGGTGAACAGACCACTCCACGAACGTGAAAGTCGATAAAATATATTATTGTAGCGATGGGTGCAATGCCCTCAAAGTCAAGGTCAGAAATAACTTTGTCAAGTATAAAAATATACCTTCAAATACTATCAGAGTTGCTTTGACCTAATCTATATTGTATTATTCTTTTGAAAAACTTTTAACATTGTATGGAAATTCTTATCAGAATATTTTTTTCTATTTGGAATCCAGCTATACTACATTAGTATACAGTAGTAGTACATTGTGAATTTAGATGGTTCATAGAATTTGTCATATAATCTTGATAATTATTGCAGTTTGAGTCACCTATATCGATTATAATAGTTAGTCATCTTAGGCTGATGCTAAAAACAAAGAAAAAAGAAAACATATAATTATAATAAGAAACATTCTGGTGAAAATGGGCCCTAATTCAAATTTGGCCACCAGAAAGTCTCTGGCAGTCTTTTTTTTTTAAGGTGCCCAGATTGTGGTAACAACTTCATAATAAAAAAGGGTCAAAAGAATAAAAAAGATTGTTTATGATTTTAATTGCAATGATATGTGTAACATTCTGCCTTTTTGTAGTTATGAGTAAGTAAATTAATATTGAAGTATAGCTTATAATTATAGAAGGAAAATAACACAAATAATGTTCATATTTTAGTATCATTACTTCCTCATAAGGAATTAATTTATACATAGAAAAATAAGACCAAATCAATTTTAGTACAATATGGGTTTTATTTTAAGCAAAGGTTTTAAAGATGGTAGTAGCAAAAGTTCATTCCTACAAAATTTACATTATTTCTGAAATAAAAAAACAATCTTAGTTGGACAAATACTTCTCTTTTTTTTTGCATTTACAATAAAATATTTTATATTATAAATGAGTTTAGCCACTATAACCGGTCTTCTAATAAGGTCAAATTTCATCGTCACCATCATTTGCAGCCCAATTTTACCCACTGTTGTGTATAGAAATAATCTACTCGACGGTGAAGTACTAGAGCTGGATTTTATAAAGTCTGACAGTACAAATAAATTAGGCTAATTTTTTTGTAAACAATTTTAAAATATTTCTCCTTTACAAGAGGAGCAAAGATCACAAGGCGTTGAGCTAGGCAGTATTGTTTTTAAAACAATAGAATAATTCCACTGAAATATATAATTTATTGTGTGTATTATTTATTCCTTATTAGACTGTAGTGGCCTAGTGAATAAAAAACTGGTATCCATACATGGGAATGTGAATGGTAATAGGTTCAAATCCTGGCATGTACTTTTAGTTTTTTGAAATTAAGTATGGATTAAAGCACAACATACTCACTGGGGAAGGACAACATCATCAGGACACCAGCATGAGAATTAAAAGGAAAAATGTCCTGTATAAGTACCCTGAGAATGATGATCAGCTGTTGTTAAACAAGTGCAAAGTGAATACAGCCATTGATATATTCCTGCTTACCCTGAAAGGGGTATTGCATGATGATATGTTATTATTATTTATTATCAGGCAGGCAGTTGAAGCAACTAATCTGACCTGGACTGACTTTGTCCAAGTGTGATTTACTTTAAAAACTAACAGGGAAATAATGTTTCTGTGTAAATATGGCTGTGTTTATTTACGTATGTGGCATTTTTTTTATGAAACTGACTTGATTGTGATTATTTTTATCCAAAATTGAAATTGATCAGCTTCCTGCAGATAATTGGGTCTTTTCTAGTAGTTAAAGAAATTAAATACATTTCTATTCATTAAATCGATTTGAATTTTAGTATCCTGTAACTTCAATGATATTACAAAAACATATTTAGGCTGTACCTGATGATGCAGCAGCATCATCTGGTAGCAACAGGAGACAACTCTTCACTAACTTATGGCAGATTTATCCTGTTAGAACTCATTGAAATGGTATTAGTAAATAGCTTGCAAATAATTGCATAATTGAGTAAGGATGTTTTATGTTTTTAACTTAATGGTTATTGACAAATTGGAAAATAATATAAATTATTTCTAGACTTTTTAAACAATCACTATAAGCCTTTATTTAAATTTAAAACCATTGTATGTTCACTTATAATCAATCTTGCATTGAATTTATTAGGGTTTTAAATGGGCAGCCTTAGCAGAAAGACGCGATAGCCGATTAATCAGCTCTAGCTATGGCTAGAAATTAACCTTTTTTCGGACACTAGTATTCATATTACACATTTGCTTGAAAATGTCCAGAATAGAGCTACCAAGATTCCGGTAAAGTTATGTAGAAAAAGTTATTAGGAAAGATTGAAAATTCTTCAACTATCATCACTATAAGTCTGAGGTTAACATAGGGATCATATCAAGACATAGAAAATTAACAGGGAAATATAACTGTTCCAAGCCATGCAATGTTTTAGAAGTCGCCAATTGTCCCCATGCTTGTGTGAATGGTGTGCAGCTAGTTCATTGGAATTCGAAATCGAATATTGTTTACTACTCGCTTAATAACAGAATATTACTGTTGTTAGTTTTAGGTTTAAGAGAAAGACGTCCCGCAGAAGCAATTTAGTTTTTATTATATTTTTAGTAATAGTGAGAACAGACAGAGTATATTTTATATTACTTATATTAATAGGCAAAGGTAACTATTACATACAGCCAACACACCCCTCTAATGGTGTAAGCTTTGCCTTCATTTTACATGACATTATAACACAGCCTTAATATTAAACATATGCAATATAACAATTATGTATTTTATTTTAATTTAACAGCTATGTATACTTCTAATATCAAATACAGTAGTATAAGATATTGTTTTAAAAGTAAAGATTGATATTTGAAATTGTTATATACTTAATTATATACAAAATTGTAAAAATATTGTAAAATTCAAATTTTAAGTTCTTTTAAGCATTAAGTAATTTTTATAGCAATCATTGAAGTTAAGTTGACAAGTTTTTAAGTTATACAATTTTAACCAATCATTTTTGATGAGAAATATTTAAATTTAACACTATTTAATGGTTTTGTAAATAGATCAGCAATTTGTTCATTTGTAGAACAATAAGTTATTTTAATGTCACAATTTGCAACTTTTTCATGAATGAATTTAAACCTTACATCTATGTGCTTAGACCTTCTATTTAACACTCCACTTTTTATTAGAGCTATAGCACTTTGATTGTCTACTTTAATCTCAGCACTTATATTCACATTTAATAGTTCTTCACACAGACTTTTTAGGTAAAGCAGTTCTTTAACACATTCTGCGGCAGCTATGTATTCAGCCTCAGTCATTGAGAGAGCGACCACTGGTTGCTTCCTTGTACACCAGCTAACTGGACAGCCACAGAAATAAATAATGTAGCCTGTAGTGCTTTTTCTTGTTTCAATATCACCTGCGTAGTCAGAATCACAATATGCTATGAGTGATATTTCATTTTCCTTTGTGTACTGTAATCCTTTGTCTTTTGTATCTTTTAGGTATCTTAGGATTCTTTTTATGTTTATAATATCTGATTCTTTGGGGTTTTCTGTATTTCTACTGCAATAATTCACTGCAAAACTGATATCTGGTCTTGTTTTGTTTGATAAATATGTTAAGCTTCCAAGTAGTTGTTTATATGGAAATTTAGTATTTTGATTATTTTTTATATCTGGTTTTATTGAATCAATTGGAGTTTTTGCGCTCTTGGCTTCATTCATATTGTAGTCATTTATTAGTTTACTAATTAATTTTTCTTGTTTTAATTTTAATGTATTTTTAGTTTTTATTATTTCCATTCCAATGTATTTCTTAGGGTTTTTCTCTATGGTAGTTTTAAATTGTTTTCTTATTTTTTCTAGTAGATTTTCTATATCTTTTTCATTCTTTCCAATAAGTATGCCATCATCAACGTGTATACCTAAATATATAGTATTTCTTTCATTTTTAAATATGCATGATTCAGTATTAAGTTGTTTTAGTCCTTCACCTTCTAAAAAATCAGTCAGTGTTTTATTCCAGTTTCTAGGTGCTTGCTTCATGCCATATAAAGCTTTTTTCAGTTTACATATTTTTGATCCATTTTTAATTCCTTCTGGCAGATACATATATATGTCTTCATCAAGATATCCATACAGAAAGGCGGTTTTTATGTCAAATGTTTTCATTACATAGTTTTTATTCTGTGCTAGGGTGAATAATATTCTCAAAGGACTAGTATTTATAACAGGACTATATGTTTCGTTATAATCAATTCCTTCTGTTTGTTCAAAGCCTCTTATCACTAAGCGAGCTTTAAATTTTCCATCTTCTTTTATTTTTAATACCCATTTACTTGTAAATATTTTCTTATCCTCAGGAATATGTGAAATCGTTTCCCAGGTATTGTTTTCAAGTAATGATTGTTTTTCTTCTTCAATAGCTTTGAGCCATTTGTTTTTATCTTCTCCTGATATTGCTTCCTCATATGATATAAGAACATAGTCATTGTATCTTTGAGGGGGTTTTATTATTCTTCCTGATTTTGTTTTAGTTTCTTTATTTTCACATTTTTTCTTAATTTTATTTATATTATTTTCTTCTTTATCTACTTCTTCTTCAGTAATATCTTCTTGCATTATTTCTATGTCTTTTTCATTATCATAATCACTTTCTTGACTTGAAAAGTATTCATTTTTATGTTCATTTATTTCATCTGTTCGTAAGTATTCATTTTCATCTTCTAGTATATTTATTTTATGTGATTTTAATTGTTTTTCGTCTTCTTTATTATTATTTCTTTCTATGAAGATAACATCCCTTCTTAATAGTATTTTCCTTTTTTCAGGATCCCACAAACGGTATCCGTTTGGAGCATATCCTAACATTATTAGTTTTTCATTTCTCTCTTCTAGCTTTTTTAAATTTGTTAGTTTTTTACTGTATACTTCAGCACCAAATGGTTTTAGGTTTTTTAGGTTTGGTTTTATATTTGTCCATTTTTCAATTGGTGTTGCAGTTTCATTATTTTTAGGGATTCTATTTAAGAGGTAAGTGCTTGTTATAGCAGCTTCACTCCACATTTCTTCTTGTAGACCTGAGTCATAAAGAAGAGATCTTACTTTCTCCATGAGTGTCCGGTTAAAGCGTTCAGCTTTTCCATTAAGTTGAGGACTATAAGGTATTGTATATTGTAGTTTTATGCCTTTTTTATGCGACCATTGTTTTAGTTCATTACTAGTATATTCTCCACCTCCATCACATCTAATCACACTTATTTTTAGGTTTGAGCTTCTTTCTACTTCTTCCACATATCTTTGAAGGTAAGTTATAACTTCACTTTTATGTTTAATACAATATGTTTGTGTATAATCTGTGTAGTCATCGATAAAGGTGAGTATATATCTTTTATTATCCCAGCTTGCTGGTGTTATTGGTCCACATACATCACTATGTATAATTTCAAGTTTTCTTTCAGCTTTTTTTAGATGAGAATTAAATGGTAGACATGTTTGTTTAGCTCTTGTACATATATCACATGTTGAGGTTAGTTTATTAATTTCTTCTTTTGTTATATTAATACCTTCAACTGAGTTTATGATCTTAATCATTGTATTTTTACTAGGATGTCCGAGTTTGATATGCCAATCTAATGCAGATTCATTTTTATTTGTTAATAAAACATTTTCATTATTTTGTGTTTTTAAATTTATCTTATACAAACCATTTTCTTTTTTGCCTCGTAAAATTACTTTATTTTCCTTTTCTATAATCACATTATTTTTTGTAAATATCACTTTTCCTTCTTTTTCTGTAATAGAATTAACCGATATTAAGTTTTTCTCCAAATCTGGTACATAGAGAACATTTTCAAGGTTACATATATTGCTTTCTATCTTTCCTTTAAATTTTGATTCAATGGTGTAATTTTTCTTAGCAGTTGTTATGTCTACAGTCCATTCTTTAGGTTTTGATAAAATATTATAGTTGTTGGTCATATGTGATGAGCAACCACTATCTACTACAAAGGTTTCATTGTTAAATAAATGTTTATTAGATATTTCTTCTGTTAGTAAAGATATAGTATTATGTTTCTTCTTAAAATAACAATCTTTTTCTTCGTGATTTGTTTTCTTACAAATTTTACATTTCTTTTTTCTAAAGTAACAATGGTTTTCACTATGGTTTGTCTTTTTACAGATTTTACAAAATAATTTATTTTTATAATTAGCTTTAAATGCAATTTGTTCATCTAGAGGTGTATTTCCTCTGTTTTCTTCAGAAAGCAGTCTATTTTTAAGATTTTCTAAATTTTTTTCTTTATATGGTGTAGATTCCCATGCTGTTACAAAGTAGTTCCACTTTTCGGGTAGTGATGTTAATATTTTAGATATTATTAAGTCTTGTTCGATATTATGACCCATTTTTGCTAGTCTGAAGGTTATATTTTCTATGTCAGTAATAAAATCAATTACAGGTTGATTTGTATATTTATAATTGAAGAAGTCTTGCATGATCTGACATTTGTTTCTTTGTTCGTTGCCATCATATAGCTGACAAAGTTTTTCAAACATGGTTTTCGAGTTTTCACAAGATAATAAATGCACACAATGTTTTTTATCAATTGTTGTAATTATTAATTTTTGACATATTGCATCTTTAGTAAGCCACGTTTCACGATCGGATGTTTTTTCGACTGACGGGCATACCGACTCTCCATTAATTATGTTGTACAAACCTTTTGCTTTAAATAAAATGATTATCTGAAATTTCCACAATTGGTAGGTGTCTATACCATTTAATGTTTGTATATTGTTTTCTTCAGGTTGATTTTTAGAAGCCATTTTTGATTTTCTTTAGATAGTTGGTTGTTAATTTTAGGTTATTAGTTTTTAAGTTATTATTTTTTACACTTTCACTAGTTATTACACTATTTATATTTTTTACGCTTCTGTGGGCAACCTGGACCCATGACCTGTTGTTAGTTTTAGGTTTAAGAGAAAGACGTCCCGCAGAAGCAATTTAGTTTTTATTATATTTTTAGTAATAGTGAGAACAGACAGAGTATATTTTATATTACTTATATTAATAGGCAAAGGTAACTATTACATACAGCCAACAATTACAAGTTTGGAATAAATTGCCTCCAGACATATTGACGCACCATTAACAAATAGTTTCAAAAATAAACTGGATAGTTGACTCACGATCATCAAAGTCCAAAACAATATGTGATAGTTGAACACACCAGCTGAGATATAGGCACATCAGCTTATAGCTGCGTGCCTATTATTTCATAATAATAATATTAAATTGCAAAAAAATGGTTGATTAACTCTTTTGTATATCAATCAAGGACTTTAACAAACAAATCCTGGTAATTGTCTGTTACTTGAATGGTAACAGATTACGTCACTGCATTGCAAATGAATCATCTTAACCATTTTTGGATTGTGTTTTAATCGTCTAAACTTTCTCTGCTTGCTACATATACAAATGATGATAATTGTTAGAAATAATGCTATCAATTACATACACGTAGAAATATATGTTCCGACCGTGACTTCTGTCTTAGAAATTATGTAAATAACCTCTTGAAGGCCAACATTACCTGGGCAAATGATAAAAATGTGTATGTCTTGTTGAGATGGTGGAGCTGTTGCCCAAAGTGGGTCCTGACCATAATATATAAGAGCAAAGACCGCTGCAGTGACTCGATTCGTAGAACTGCTTGAAAACGTCCAATTGTTCATATAGATTGAGTATATGTCGTCCGATATGTCGATGAGTTTTTGTCCTTTGATAGACACAGTCATTCTGGGTCTATACTGTGTTTTCCATCAGGTAGATTGTAGTAACTTTTTCGAACCAGTATAAAAAATCCATGTTAAAGCAACTGATATATAAAACAACATCAATAAATTAGTAAGCCATGCCCTTTTTCATTATATTTAGAACCCTTTTAAAGATAATATACGTTATATGGAGATATGGTAGTAAAGTCATTCATAAATTTATTTTACCTTAGGCATACTGGGATGTGACTTACCAGAATTTATATTAACCGACACAGTTATATGTGATAAATTTACTTAGCTTTTATTTTTATTGTTAACAGGCTAATCATACTGTAAATACGTTCTTACATCATACTAGCAGACCTCATCTGACTTTGCTCTGATATGATATACCAAAAACGAAAATAATGTAGCGATAGAGGATTCTCCGGGTCAAAGGACGAATGTGAACTCCCAGGTCCGGTCGGCAGCGAGTAGACTCCGTGGGTTTTTAACCAGTAAGTGTCCGGCACAGCAAGGCCAACTCCCTCACGGCGGTTGAACGGTCTTATGCGGGATTTTACCTCGGTTTGCCAAAAAAAGGAGAGGGGTGGAAAAAAGTTGTGAAAACCTGACTTATGCGACCGTCATGACTTTTTTTTCGAACACCTGAATAAACTGATGACGCATCATCGTCCACAGTACTGCCGTGACGAGTCGATCAACCTGTTTTTATTAAACAATCGCAGCTAACTATACAACCTACTAATGAATTAATTATTATATTTCAAACATCATGTCGATTCCCTATTAAGGTAGACATAGAGATCGGAACGCCACTTTTTGGAACATTCTACTTTTGCTAACCTCTTTCGGTTCCTTAACATGCATCCCTTGATGCAGTCTCGTCGATTCTACGTACTCCGGATCTTACCCTCCCATTCTCCTCCAGAATGATATTTATTTGGTCTATTTTAGTCTCAGACGGCATCAACTCTTCTACTCGCATTCATCCTCTCCATGTATCTAAGCTAATGAAACATGCTATTGATGACACTATCTTTCAAATTATTCGTTCTGCTGTAATATCTTCCTTATTTACACGATCCGCGAATATAGAACGAAGAGAACGCACTTTTTCCCTGTATTAATCCTGGGTATGGACGTCCATACATAGCGTCATTATCTGGGTAATAAATTATTATTACCTTATTATGTTTGGCAGTTAGTGTGTGGTGACCTAGAATAACAAAATCTAAGCTTGAAGTCCGGGAGTGCAATATGAGTGGACGATGTAGTCAAGCATGCAAACCATAACCGAATGAACTTGACAAGGGATCGAGGATGGTGGCATAATATGAGAGAAGCGTATTACCCAGTAGTGGGTAGAATCGAGCTGCTAATGATTATGATCTTATTAATTAGATGAAATTCCTATAAAGGTTGTAATTGTCTAGTATCTTAGAGCCAATTTCCTTAATTTAAATACGTTCAAGATCATATTTCGATCAAACTTCAGTCTCGAAAATTCCAACAAAACTCATATAAGAAAATTTAAAAAATCTTTGGATAAATATTTACGTATGAATTAAAAGAAATAAAGAGTTACAAAAATTGTACAATAGCAGGATCCAAGTACTTAACAGTTTCAGCTGCGTGCCTGATAATAAATAAATAAAACGTCTAAATTGACGTAGATTTAAATGCAGTTGTAAATGTAAATATAACATTATTACATTTTACTTGGCAATATTAGTAAATGATTACTGATATACTTACACATTTACTTATACATTGTACTAATATAGGCAAAGAACAGTAATAATATTTTCCATAAATCCGTTTCACGAAATGTTTCGTGTTTCACAAAACAACTATGGATCTTTTTTTTTACTCTAAGAAATCTCTATACCGTTCCTGTAAAAGTGGAAAGTACTGTTTAGCCTAAGCGCGACAGCGCCCGTCTACTGACAAATCCATTAACAGTCGCCGTCATCATCCCGGCCCACATATACCAAGACATAACGTCTCTAAGTTTATGAACAACCATGTACACAAGTTGTCCTGAAACTCGACAAGGCGTGTTTCCTCTTGCGGGAAATTGTCTCAAATGCATGAAAAAGTTTCATAGATGTTACGCGAAACACGAAATATTAGCTGGAGACGAACGGTAAGTCATCGCGCGCGTTTATCGTAATTATTTATTCTATGGTTTACGACATGATTCACAAACAACCGGATACAATTTTGATTCAACATTAGAAATTCAAGTTAATTTTATAATGTCGAATTGTGACTCAGAGTTTTTGTCATATAAAAGTTATAATCATGTTTATTCATAGAATAATTCAGAAAAAGACGTTGAATTTTTAAGTTGATAGCCCAGTTGTCTGAACCCTCAAATCATGGTGTCTTTCAGCCCGCATAACAACAGATCTGTCAATGGATTCTCATCATTTGGTAGTCGTTCCGGTTTTTAGATTACATTGTTCTTTCTTTGTAACCGTTTTGTTGACCCAGTATAAAAAAAAGAATATACCAATAACGAAACAAATCCCACCCACCCTTGGGAAAATTACGCAGATTGACTTGGTAAAAAATGTCTATTTTACCATTAGATAGCTGAGGAGATGATAAAAATGCCACTAATTAAAAAAAAATGAAATAATTTAGATACGTTTTATTTTTAACCCGGTGGAAATCCCTTCGGACCGTCAAAGGAGTGGTGACTAAACCACCGAGGTGCCAACTCTGTCCTCTCCTCGCCTTCGCCGGGCCTGGGTATCCGTATACTTCCTACGGACCCGGCGAGCGACTGGCCTTAGCAGGCCTCCTCTCTGGGAGGGGTCAGATATTACCTCCTCACTACATCTCAATGAGGCGTCATGTGGACACACACACGATGTCTTGTCCTCTCTGCCAGACGGCGGACGCCCTCAACGTCCACCGCCCGCCTGTGTCAGGAGGGGAGCGCGCCCCAAATTTAGATACTTGAGTTTTATGAAACTAGAAAAAAATATTTTTACATTATATAAATTACATTCATTAATTAGGTACGTAAATTTGAAGATGGGTAATTTTCTTGTTTATAAAAATTACTTTATTATTATACCTTCTATAAAATTTCTAGGTATCACTGAACATATAACCCCAGGATTGTCTGTGACTCTAAAGTTCGAACAATTTAACAAAAATTTTAAGGAAAATACCAATTCTATGTAATAAGTCCCGCGTAATGACAGTATAAATAGTCTTGTCTATGGCGGAAAACAATATATTAGTTTCAAAGTATATTATTGTAGTCAGCAACCGAATGGCGTCATAAAATTGTCGCCTAAAATTATATTTAATGCAAGAGATATTTTACTAAACAAACACTTGAGAGGTCGTTGAAGTGATAAAAATATGATCAAATGTAAAACACATATTTCATAATTATACTAGCAGAATGGTAGGTTACCATTTCCACACCACATTAATGGTGGTCGTACTACTTCGCACGAGAGTTTATTATTACTTTAGTATTTTAGAAAATTTACATCTAGATATTACAATGCAAACGACAATTTTAATGTGTATTAAGTCCTTAACCCTTTCGCTACGGCAGACCTCGCTGCAAAAACCCAGAGATACGTCTCGGGCGGGATTCGAACCTACGACGATTCGCGTTGTGCCGCGCGTAGAAATTGGTTCATTATCCAATAGGCCACCACAGCTATTTTTAAATATAATTAAATTATACATGTAAACAATTGAAAATACATTTTCTGAGTAGTGGCGAAGAATGCATTAAGATGAGCAGTTAGGAATACATGCCGGGCAGTAGACTTGAAGAAGCAGCCCGGATGAAAAGAGGCGGTGTGCAGTTGGCGCAGTTGGCAGTCTGGCGCGCTGTCTGAGATAGGTTTTGGAGGCGTGGGCTCTTTACACCCATACCTCCTAGAGAGGTAGCCTCAACGAGGCTTTTCGCTCTCCTGGCGTCTGGATGAATTTGGTTTCCTTGGCCTATAGACGCCCCGAAGGTTTTTAAGGCTCGCTGGTGACAACTACCCATCGGGGCTATCAAGCCCTATACAGTATTTTCCTCCGGATTACCAAAAAAATTAGAAGATATAAGCGAACACACAGCTAGGCAGACAAAATTATCGACTAAAGATGTGTGTGTAGTACAAAACGGTATGATTCAACGGAAGCTACTTCCGAAAGACGATTGTCTTTAATAAAGCCAAAGATTTTTGTGATAAGAATAATAAAACCATCATCCATTCATTGCGCCATTTTATTACGTAAATTGTATGTAAATTAGACAACGGAATGTGCATACGTAGAGTAGACGCTTTTTTGTTTCGTTTTTGTGTCTAACGTCATTTTACTAATATAGGGGATTTGACGAAATACTATTCGATCGGCGATGACGGTACTAGATAACTTCTAAATATATAGAATAGATATAACGTGTCGACGTGCTAGTTCGAAACCTTATGACAATCCCATATATTTTGTATTTGTCTACTAGCATTATCGCGGGTCCAATGATACTTTGTCTAGGCCCTATGACTGAAATTGTTAGGACTCCTGATTTCTGTGTGGTATCTTAACTTCCAAGACTCAGTTGGCATGTCGTTGAACTTGATTGTTATGCTAAGTCTCCATTTCAAATTATGAATGGATCTCTTAATTACTAAAGTTCATTGAGCTTTGATAGCTCTGAAAGTCATGCCTATCGTGTTAGTTTTTTGCACAGTAATATTCTATTAGCTATACTATAATAAAAAAATGGATTATTGTTTTTATTATTATTATTTTTTTTAAAGAAATATTAATTGTACCGTCCCGGCCGCAAACGGGCGTAACGCAACCCGAAGTACCCAGGACTTTTTCTGACTAAAATCCCCAAGATGACTCCATCTTGGGTCAGCTAAAAATCAGCGCTAGGTAGCTCAGCTGGTCACTTAGCATTTGCTGAGCTGAATTCCCTTTGGCACAACATCACGACACAGGGTATTCCTTTTGTTACTTTCTATCTTCATTAATCTGTCCTGTGTTATGTTGTGTGCCAAATAAATGCTTTTTATTTCTTTATTTTCGTTTTATCTGTCCATTAGCGAGGACTGGTACCTGTAATAAATTGTTGTGTCGCGCTTTCTGAGCACTATATAAGTGGGGAGGCAAGAATCTCTCCCCTATACCTTTATAGTGTTTCCGGCGGAACGCGTTACTTCGCTCCGTCGAAGTTTCGAGGGTCGCTAACTGATTGTTCAAAACACCAACGAAATTGACATAAATCGAAACGTTATATCAATCCTATGCAATTTTTGGACGTTCTACGAGTATTATCGCTAATACAATGTTTCTTTATCTAGACGCTCCAGAATTATTTAGATTTCGTCTAAAATTCTTGCTTTACGTAAATCTCGCCAAGCAACCTGTGGAGAAAATATCTCTGAATATATTACTTGGAAAATGTTTAAACACAATTGTCTCCCGCGTGGTATATTTAAAAATAAACGCGCGTCTATAAGACATTGAAACGACGGACCCGGGCTAATAATACCCGGTGCGTGAACCCGCAACCGCCACGTGTCGGGCAATTCCTTTCACGAATGCATTTCCCGAAGTTTTTGAAGGGGAACTTCTTTGGATGCGATAAGAGTGAAATTCCAAGGTCAAAATTAATGCCGGCTTCCTGTAACGATTTTGAGCTGGAAACAACTAAGGTTTGTAAGCATATTAAAACAGGTAACATTTTAAAGATGGTGCAAAATTGTCATGCCCCTGATTTTAATTACATGCCATTTATATGTATATCGTACTTGTATAAAACATGCTACAAACTTAAAGAAAAAACACGATAAAACAATAAGTATGAATGAAGATTTTTTTATACACTTATCGACATAGTGACTACGGTACACCTGATGCTAAGTACAGTGTAGTCCAAAAACGAAAGCGACCATTAAAGGCTATAAAAATCCATTGATAGTTTCCGTCGTCATGTCGGCCGATATATACCACGACTGAAGCTGATCCTGAAACGCAAGGCCAAAGCGAGTCACTATAACGACAAAGACCGTCACTTGTGTATTGTGGTCATGACCTAGTTCAGGCAATCGCCCTACCAATAAAAAAAACTTAGAAAAGTTGAAGTTATGGAAACTTGGAAAATATAATGTTGTTTCACTGTTATACGCACGTTTTGTGATGATGATGGTCTCCCTGACGTAATACCGCTTAGCTTAAAAGAGGCAAATATCAAGCATTGTTGCTTCGTTCATGGGCTCGAAGATAGTCCGGTTACCCTAGTTTTGTGCTGAAGGTCCTGCTGCATGGCGCACAGTGCATCTGACCTGCAGAGTTGTAGGTATATGCAGGCTTGGGAAGATTCTTTAAGGCAATGTGTTTCTTATCGAGGTCTTTAAGCCGGTTTTCTTCAAACCAAGTAATAGACCAGAGCTACGCCATTTGGCCCTCTGCTACGCAAGCCTTTTCTAATTTCCTAGAAGACTGTCACATAAGACGAGATGGCGCTTGATGACATCCCTGTAGTTCAGATACTTTCCACCAAGTTTGCGCTTTCCCTCCTTCAGTTGTAAATAAAATACAGATTTAGACAACTTAGAACGGCTCATACGCACTGTATGACCGCACCATCTCAGTTGACTTTTCATTGACATTACCTCTATGCCGCTCAGCTTAGTCCGACACTAAACCTCTGATTTTTGGACCCGGTCTTGCCACTTTATGCGGATGATTGCGCTTTTTGTACTAGATTATCCCTTCATGTATTTCTTAATTCCATGTATGAAGTACATTGATAAACATCAAACCCTCAGTAGTTGCTGTTTCAATCTTCCAATAGTTACTTTCGAGTTTTGGACTAGATCAAACTTACTTTGAAGTTTGCCATACTGTTTTACATAAATATCCGTTTTCACTAATATGGAATTATATAATTATAAATATAAATTATATAAATTAAAAATGACACGGTTTCCGCTGCATTAAACGACCCATTAGAGATAGTGTCGATAACATGGCATTCCTGGTGAGTCATCCGACATTCAACCCGATAAAGAGCTTTGTTGGCCAAACGAAATGAACTTTAATGTGTACGTAATAAAACCGATGTTAAATGATTTCGTTTCATGTGACAGAAATTGCTTTGTGAAAGGCTTCACGAATTTTGTTCGGACGAATTATTGAGACCGTGACGAAACGAGTTGAGATTTCTTTTACATTATCATGTATCCAAGGCGAATTATATTTAGTCAATAGATAACAAAATACCTCTATAATCGTTTGATCAGCACCACTCGTACGCTGTTATTGCAAGATATAGACCTTACCATGCTTTATGTGGTCTGTTCATTCTCAAATCTTGCCCCGTGATCTTTCTGATGTCGTCAGATATATTTCTCAGCCGGAACTTACATCCTTCGACATGTACATTTAGTTATTATTACTTTACGTTTGGAAATACTGCTTTAGTCTATTAATGACGGAAGAACTACGGGGGAACCAGTGTATCTGCAGATGTAAACAATCAGTAATGACCAAACTCATCAAAGGCTGAAGTTAGATAATATATATTCATTATTAGTCTTAAGTCCATTGTTAGAAATTTAGAAGGTTCTGTTAATAAGTGTTATTGAACCCTGTTTTTGGCTCATTTCATCCAGTAAATACCGGCTGCTTTTTGGAAATAGAGGATGTCACTCACTAGTTTGCCGAAGAATTCGCCAATTCTATCGAATATCTCTATAGAAATATTTATTAAAGATGTTAAAATGCTTTCCAGCATCGTATTTTAGGCGATAATATATTTAACAATATGTGTTAATTAATCTAAAGATAGATTCTAATCATAAAAGATTTTTTAAGGGGAAATGAGCTCCTAAATATAAGTAACGACTTGAAACGTTCCGAACAGATTGCAGATATTAATTCCAAAATATATTTTGATGAGTCAGAAGGCCTAGACAAAGACGATCAATCATCGATAGCATTATTAGGAAAGTGCAAAATATGTTCAATAGATATAGATTTCAAAATATCCATGACATCACATAACATCAATTCCATACATTTTGTACTTTTCCAATAGCGTTACTGCTGATCGCATGTTACTTTGTTTAAAATCTCTGGTCTAATAGCAGTTTCATCTAATCCATCTAAAATAACCAGAGTTACGTGATTTTTGTACAAGGAAAATTCGGTAAATATTTTGATTCACAGCTGCGTGAACTCGGGACTGTTTTTTATTATATGAGCCGCTCAATGCACACATCGTTTAACTCCACTTTTTGAAAAATCTTAAATTTAAGTGTCAAAGCCCTTAGTATAGTCATAACGTTTTATATTTATAATAACTTTCCCGAATAATAAATATTAGCACCATTTAATGGCAAATTTTTTTTGGCCACTGAATAATAAGTAATTTATTTCAGAAGCCATTTCGATTAACTCCATAGTCTAATATAAATCGTTTTAGTAACGCCGTATCTGTTCTGGCCGTGTATCGGCGCTTATTTTATTTGTTTTTAAACAGCCGAAGATGCTCTCTCCCTCTCAATAATATTCGTAACACAATCGCATCGGTAAATAGATAAAAAGAAGCACAATGCAAGCGGTAGTTAGTATAGCAGTGATCTCGCACGCTGAATGTTACTGTGTACTTCTTAGTCTTTTCAACATTACTCCCAGATTTTTTTTTGAAGAAATAAATATTATACCGTTATAATCAAGCTGAGTGAGACTAATAATGTGAGTGAGGAAAGCAGTGATTATTCTTCAATACGATTTATCAACAGAAAGTCTGGGTTAAAAAGACGTTTATCGTTATCCTTGGATTTATCGGATTGCAATAGTACAAATCCAACAAACTCATTGATTGGGAGAAAAAGAAGTCGTAATCCTGTTAAATGGATACGAAATTTACAAAAGCATAACTAGATAAAAGGTTTGGCGTACAGGAATAGGGCAGAAAAATTAATACCTGCAAAAACATTTGTCGATATACAATGCAGATGCCGTCAAAAATTAATTAATCTAATCCAAATGTCTCGTCAAGATTTTTTTTTCAACAAAACCTTTAGAACAGTCTATCATTAACAGAAAAGTAACCGTGACAGGGCTTCCAGTAGGTTGGCTTAAAATACGCTGTATAAAGTTAGAAAGGTCCAAACCCTATCTCATACAATTCAAATGTGACTATAATGAAGATACAGAATTTCAAGCCATTAATATAAGAAAATCTTTAGTGGGTAGACCACAAAGTTTGAAAAATATAGATCAGCCTTTATTATATCCTAAAGGTAGAACTGTGACAAAGGAAAAACGTAGAGACATGATGGACCTGCTAAAATTCATTCCTCCTGTTAAACACGATTACTATAAGAACTTGTCAACAAATCGAAATGACGAATCCTCGCAAACAGACATTAGACAAGAAGACATTATTTATAATATTGCTGAATCATCCCATAGAATAATGCCGCTAACATAAAGCTGCTATGAATTAATTAAATTAAATTAAATAACCGAACTGCCGACATTCATTTTTATGGAAAACTTGTGATAAAAATGTATAACCAACTTTTTCTGTAATAAAAACTTAAAAATGAAAAGATTAAATTTAACATTATTACTTTTTTCAGTTGCCAAATCGATTAACTCCATCAATCACATAAAAACTGTAACATTACTGACGATTATTTGTGGGCTATTCTTTCTTATTAATTTTATATACCGTTAGATGACACCTATATCTGCAATTATGCATTCCACATTATATATTTGAATTCATATTATCAGAGGAATTTTTAAAAATAATGTACATTACATCATCGCGTTTCTCAACTTTTCGTTTTATGGAGTTAATCGATGTGTGCACTGAGCGGCTCATATATAAGTAGATGTGCTTGACTTCAATCACATCTGATGGTAATTGAAGATTAGGTCGATGATGGACTGCGTCCGTCAAACAAATGCGTATTCACTCTGAAACGCTTCCAAACCGTAGGAACATGGAAAAATTGACGCGAAGAATGTGTTGCAATCGTTCGGTTTTCGCATTATGAATGGAGAAACGATTTTTAGTGCGGACATATGGAAAATATATATAATATATGAGAGAGAGAAATAAAGTTATCTTGAGTAGATAGCCGAGTTTCAAAGACGCCATCTAATTACATAACCTGAAATGCATCAAAAACGGACCCAGAATTAGAAGCGGTGGACGACTGACGTCACGGCAGCTGTGCGTCGCGTCTCTTACGAAAAGCGAGGGCGTTTCATTTATAAACGTTACGAATGCGACGCTAAAAGTTTTTGCGGTCGCTTCTTGCGACCCGAATCAGTCGTTTTCCTCACTCGGATTCTACGGGCTTATCATCGAACTCCCTTTGGCGTAACTACAATAAATAGTACTAGTAATACTTCTATGGGACCACATAGTTAGTCTGACTTGACAAAGTGGCTAGATCGCACCTGATGAAAAGTACATTGTAGCCCAAGAACGGCAGGAAGATCGCGAAGGAACGAGAATTCGTTAATAGCCACTGTCGCCATGCTGACCTACCTACCTACGTATAGTACGACAAAAGGTCAGGCACGAGGCATCAAAATAACTGGACGTACACAAGCTTATGTACTATGATAGGGACAGTTGACACTCACCCTACCACCTAAATATTATGAAACCATCTCCCGGTAGCTTTACTAGGACATACAGAAGCATAATCCTAAATGAATGACTGAAATATTATTTCAATAGTTTTACTTTAAATTATTTGAGATCTGCTAAAAACTATCGAACCATTTTTTATTACATTTCTGAAATATCGAAACACATTTTCAGATTAATAAAAATGGTGTGATTGATGAGGTAGATCCGATAATACAGCTTGATTTTTCCCTAGTGCTGGCTGTCATTACAGCACAAGTAAAATTGACCCTTTCCCATTATTGACTAAAAATGTCGCTTTGAAAAGCTTGTATCGTAATAAGTACATTTGTAACACTCACTAACAACAGTACAGTACAACCATAGATGGGCAAAATGTAATCAGATTAATAAAAATGATTAACGATTACATTTTACGTTTTTAACCATTAATATGACTGCATTTTGCTCATTTATATATTAAACACTACAAAATCCCAGATTGTATATACATTTATCATTTCTTAGTGTTTTAAATAGATTTAATCATGATTGCAGAGCAAGGAAATTAAAATTTCGACTACATTTTGTAATCGTTCATCATTAATCAGATTACATTTTGCCATATCTGAGTACGACAGTAACATTCACTTTGGTTTTTTTTTTGACGATTCAAATGTGCTTGGAAGTAGGCCTATTTGAATAAAGTTATATTTCATTCGTTTCACTATTTTATTATGTCAGAAATATTGAACGATCCTTAGGTTTAAACATTTGTGTTTTAGATATGTATCTTATCTTTAAGCAGAAAAATGAGTATTGGATAATTTCATAGTAAAACATGATTGTAGAGTAACGATCTAAGATTACCAATAATCCACACATACATGAACACTTGATGGAAAATAATCCAGAGACTGTCCCATACATTCCTTCACTATATTGCCTGTCGTCAGTTAAAGTATATAGAGATGTTATGGTGTAGCGTAACTGTTCTTTGTTTTTTAGTATAGGGTACAATTATTATAATATTAAACATTAAATATGATTGTTATTTCTAGGCGTCTGGCGTGACAGTTTCGGACGCTTGCAAAACGACGTATGAAGAGATAAAGAAGGATAAGAAGCACCGCTATGTGGTGTTCTACATCCGCGACGAAAAACAAATTGACGTTGAGACGGTCGGCGGCCGCAACGCAGAGTACGATTCATTCCTCGAGGACCTGCAGAAGGGGGGCACCGGAGAATGCAGGTAATTGTCCCACAAATATATAATCTCGGTTAGTGAATAATACCTTAAGGGACTGCAGTAGGGAGCACATGAGAATGCAGATAATTGTCTTACAAACGCCTAAACTGTTAGCGAGTTGTTCCTTTAGGACCTGCAGAAGGAGTAACGGATAAAGTAGATTACTTGTCCTATAAACACAAACTCTGTTAGGAAGTAGTTTCTTGAAGACCTGCAGAAAATGGGCTACTTAACGCAGAAAACTGTCCCATAAAAACAAATTGTAGATTAGATGTTCCTTGAGGATCTACAGAATAGCACTAGTGATTGCAGGAAGCTGTCTCACAATAGCAAGATCTGTTTCATGATAAATAGGTAGAAAATCAGCACACATTAGATATAGTGTAGTGGAGAATACAGTTCATTGTAACTACAAATACTCCAAACCCTGCTGTGGATGTGATGTCATCTCAATACTATGTCTTGTCTATAGGATTTACACTTCAAAAGTAATTCCCGTCGCTTGAATGGCTGTGATTCTACTATAGCAACAAAGTAAAGTGATGAGTAGATTGGTGGCATCTGTATTTATGGTGCTTAAAACAGCAGATCATGCAGAATTGATATTTTTTTAATGTGGTAACCATGTGGGATATTCAGGATTCCTTGATCTGCTCATTGGATAAATTTCTCAGTCCTGAAGCAAACTGAGAATGAAGAATGTGCAGAATCAGTCTAGAATATGCCTAAAACATGTTCTATAGTAGTCATGTTGCATGTGGACCAACTGATGCTGAAATACCTGTAACCAACAATGTTTGCTGATATCTGGAAAGATAGAGTGAAAAAGATGCAGAAGCTGAAACCTTTATTGGTGGTCTGATAAGATCTCCGAACATTGTTAACTAATCTCTGTTTTTGAATAAATTCTGACAATGGATGAGCGATATAAAAGCTGCTGACATAAGCATTTACAACGTTTTGCAGGAACCCTTTATAACAAGACATGCATAATCCTTTCAGATATGGCCTTTTTGATTTTGAATACACGCACCAGTGCCAGGGCACGTCGGAGGCGAGCAAGAAACAGAAGCTATTCCTAATGTCGTGGTGCCCGGACACCGCCAAGGTCAAGAAGAAGATGTTGTACTCCAGGTGAGGATCTCTATATATAGTTCACAAAGTATAATTATTAACAGAATAAAAGTACACAAAACATTGCACAATACAGAATATGCATAGAGAACAAAGAAATTGGTTTACCAGCTTAGGAATTTTTATTTTGAGTCTTAAAAAATACATGTTTTTTTATATTCAAAAAGTAATTTAATCACTAATTTAAATTTTTGTGTGATTCTGAAACTAATGAAAGTTTGTAGAGTATAAACTCATTATAGCCAATTAATTTAAAATATTAGCTTATGATGAAATGTTATAATTTTCTATTTTGTAAGATCATTTGTTAACTTCCAACCTTTCAATTCCACTCCAAATACAGCTACTGTATAACTTCATAATAATTTCTTGCGTGATGACAAATATTTTTTATATTTTATTGATTATCATTCGCAAGGCAATGATAAAATTTACATTTGTTCTCGTATCTAATTTGTACAATGATGTATCAACATTATTTTATCATCTATAATAATTCTTATCAGGCACGGTTTTAATGATATGGTTCAATTGACAAAGTCATTATATAGGTTTTTTATTGTATTTTTTATTTACTTATTAGTCTGCATTGTCCCACTGCTGGGAAAATATCTTCCCAATTTCTCTACTCTTCATTATTTTTGACTTTTTGAGACCAATCCTTTCAATAAGTGCCTAGCTCATCTTGCCAAGCTCATCCGGATAAAGGATTAATGAATATTAAGGAAACGAAAGAGATTTATAAAAGTTGAGAGAAATTGTGTTCTTTTTTACCTTTTTTACTTGCTTACCCTCAACAGACGTGATTATAGATATTAGTTTTAAAAAATATGAAAAAAGCCTAGCCCAGTACACACTAGTTTGTATCATAATGTCATTTCATACATCAATATATTATTCACTTTAGCGGCAATTCCTTAAGACTATTATGTCTGCATTGACTGCAGTCGGATAAATCACATGCATCACCGAAATAAACGCACACACACACATACAACACACATATTATAAGGACGACCCAAACAAAAAACACACTATAACATTGAAAATTGCAAGTGAAACTTCTTAACTGGTTCTGTACTTTTTAATAATCTTTTATTATTAATTTTAAGAAAAATGTGCTATAAGGTTATTATAGAAAATATTTGATTTGTATTATATTTTCCGCAGCTCCTTTGACGCGTTGAAGAAGTCTCTGGTCGGAGTGCAGAAGTACATACAAGCGACCGATCTCTCTGAGGCGTCTCAGGAAGCCGTCGAGGAGAAACTCCGCGCCACTGACCGCCAGTGAAGCAAGCATTTAGCTCCCGCGCCTCGACCCGGCCCGCTGCCCGCTAACAGCACGTTCTATTCAGTATTCACGGGCAGCGGGCCGCGGTTGGGCCGCGCCGCGTAACCTACGGTCATATTTTTTTATATAACTATCATTTGAATCCTTAAGCTTTTGCAGTCGATCCGCAGGGGTCGGGATTTCTGTACAGACTACCGACTCAGCCTCTTCTATATAGCTATTAAGGAGTCTATGTAATAATTTAAATTATACTAATATTATATATATTTTTTCCTATAACTAAAGAGTAGTAAGTTAAGCTCAAACTAAATTTAACCGTCACATGTGTGTGGTACTTTTGTTTTTTGTATCGTAATTCAACAGGTCAGCGTATGCCGGTCACTCTAGTATTATAATAATGTAAAGGCGTTTCACACGAGCGCGTGTATTCGTCAGTATCGCTGTCTTGTGCATCTCGTATACTAGAGCGCGGTGCATAAGTATTTTGTAACCAATTTATCCAGAAATACACTTGATATAAGTGAACATCGATTGTTTTATTTTTCTCCGATCCCACTACCACCTAGTGACGTACACAAATTCTCATTTTTTTTTATACGAAAAGGTAGGTACTGTCTAATCATTTACAGTGTCCTAAATCTAGCTATTTTACCGACATTGAAGAAGATACTTATGGCAGTGTTAAGTATATAATCACATCGTTATATAGATTGTATCTCAGGATTGACCAAATACTTCTTTGAATAGATATATACAGGGTGAACGGTAATGCGATACATTCCTTGATAGACGTTGTAGTACAGTTTATTTGGAGTCATTTAAGTCATATGACACCATGTCCGAAACTTGTTAATTTCTGAGATATTCAAGATTTAAGTATTTTTTTAAAAAACTCCAGTTTTTATGTTAAAATGTTTCCTTGTAGTGACGAATACAAAATAATGTTATTGTTTATGCTGTATTCGTATAGCTAAATAATAATAATCTCATTTTAAATTAAAATTTGTAAGAAGAAATCGTCATTACTTAAGTAAAAGCTAAAAAACCAAGTATCATTTTGCAAAAAAAAATTGTTTTAGGTAAATAAACGAAGAATTTCCAAGAAAATGTGTATGGAATGTTTTGTACAAATTACATAATTTTGTTCCTTGATTCATTGGCTATTCTAAAAAGTACAAATGTCATAACAAAATACTAAGAGGTTGATTTGCAACCCTAATAATAGACGAAGTGACCCGTTTCCTAGAAATCCTCTTCATTATGTTACCGCCCACGTGTGCAGTATTTGTTCGTTTTATGACACCGCTTTGCACTTGACACTGCTACAACAATAGGATTTATTGATATGAAGGGCAATTTGCTCGTAGATATTTTAGTTATCTGTATCAGTTAGTTACAACTGTCTTCTGAGTACAGACCTATCGTTGCTTTTTAACTACGTCTCTCCTGATTAAAATCTTGAGAAATGGCTGCCTTCCGTAATGAAGAATACGCGGACATTCTGTACGTTTACGGATTATGCGACGGCGACGCTGGAGCAGCGCAAAGAGAGTACATGCTGCGTTTTCCTGACCGACGTGTACCAAACGTAAGAGTGTTTTCGGGAACGTATCGACGCGTCCGTGAAACAGGGCGTTTCGCAGCGCGAACAAGCGATTCTGGTAGATCTCGAGTTCAACTTCCTGATAAAGAAGAAGAAATACTTGATTTATTTCGCAGAAATCCAACAATCTCTACAAGGATTGCAGCTAGAAGCCTTGGATTATCCCAGTGGATGGTTTGGTTTACCGTACATACAGCAAGATTACATCCCTACCACTACACACCGGTCCAAGCTCTAGAAGATGGCGATCCAGCCCGACGAATGGAATTCTGTCGTTTCATGCTAAATGCCGATATGGAAGATCCTCATTTTCTCGAGAAAATTCTGTGGACTGATGAGTCCAAGTTTGACCGTGACGGAATCACTAATTATCACAATTCACATTATTGGGCACCGAAAAGAGAGAATCCAAGGATGAAAAAAGAAAGGGCACATCAAAGAAGATTATCTGTGAACGTTTGGATGGGAATAATAAATGGCTAACTGATTGGGCCGTTCTTTTTTTCTCAAAATTTGAATGGGGAAACTTATGAACTTTTCCTAAGAAACCAAGTGAATATTTTATTGGGAGACGTCCCTTTAGCCACGAGAAGACATCTTATCTACCAACATGATGGCTGTCCAGCTCACTTTCGGCTCAGTGTACGCCATTGGATGAATCAACAATATCCACTTCGTTGGATAGGGCGCGGTGGACCTATTCCTTGGCCAGCCAGAAGCCCGGATCTGACCCCTTGCGATTTTTATTTATGGGGTCACATGAAGAATCTCGTGTATGTAACCCCCGTAAACAACGAGCAAGAGCTTCGTGAGCGCATTCAGAGGGCAGCTCAAAATATCCGGCAAAGTTTGACAACAAGAGTCACAAAAACAGAAATGAGAAACAGACTTCGAGCTTGTATTAGAAGACGGGGCTCACATTTTGAGCAGGACTTGAAATAATGTACCCAGATAATTAGCCAATAAATGTATTATTAAAATACTAAGTTTTTCATTTATTAGGGCCCAAAAATACTAGTTGTTTGTGTGTCTTTTTATTTATTCATTTTTTTATTAAAGTATTTACTAGACATTTAAAATTAAAATAAAACAATAAGTATGTAGTTTTTGTTGACACTTGTACCTTTTTGAATAGCCAATGAATCAAGGAACAAAATTATGTAATTTGTACGAAACATTCCATACACATTTTCTTGGAAATTCTTCGTTTATTTACCTAAAACATTTTTTTTTTGCAAAATGTGACTTGGTTTTTTAAGTTTTACTTAAATAATGACGATTCCTTCTTACAAATTTTAATTTAAAATGAGATTATTATTATTTAGCTATACGAATACAGCATAAACAATAACATTATTTTGTATTCGTCACTACAAGGGAACATTTTAACATAAAAACTGGAGTTTTTTAAAAAAATACCTAAATCTTGAATATCTCAGAAATTAACAAGTTTCGGACAAGGTGTCATATGACTTAAATGACTCCAAATAAGCTGTACTACAACGTCTATCAAGGAATGTATCGCATTACCGTTCACTCTGTATAGATAGATAAATAGATCTTAAATAACATATTTGACCCCAAACAACTTTATAATAATAAAAATTCGCTTCTGATAGAAAAAAGAAACTGGCACTGTATACATGTTCTAGCATTTTCATTATCTATTCAGTCGCCATGGATATAAAAAGACCAGCATGAAATTTTACTCTGGGCTAATGGTTAAAGTTACCAAGTGTTAAGATTTTGTCAATGTCCAGATATTCAGGGGTTCATTAACTCCCCGCTAAACCTTAAAATTCCCTTTTTTATTAATCAACAAAATTCTAACCTGCTTTTGACATACAATATTTGTGATCTCTCTTAAATAGCTATCCATTAAATCTATGAATATTTATGTAACTTAAAAATGTTTTCTGTAATGTCGTGTTTATAGTATCTTTATCATTTTTTGAATAACTTAATTGATTTACGAAGTTATTTTGTTTCAGAGTTCTGATAAGATAACCTCAATATCAATTTTTTTTAGCTGTCCCGAAATTCGCCACCATACCTGGCAACACTAGCTATGGCTGCTAAATTATAGCTGTGACGCTTTGCTAAATGCTATTTGACACTTGACACATATTTCTGTGCGATAGCGTGGTGATTTAATTTGCTATATTTTATAATTCAACGTGCTTTTAATACGTTTTAATGTTTAAAAACAGTGCTGACGAAGTGACTAATTTGGAACTAATTGTAATTAACGCAGATACGACGAAAACATCTAACACAATCCAGATGCCGCCTCGTCGAAATGATTTACCAATTTGGAATTATTTTGATAGATCCAGCGATGGAAATAAAACAGCTATTTGTAATATTTGTCATCGAGAGTTGTCGTACAAAACGACTGTCACGAACTTAAAAACACATCTTAAACAAAGACACTCAGACCTGTATAGTGAATATTTATCACTTAATGAAAGTTTACATTCAAGTAGTGTCCTAGAAAATGTGAGTAACAACATGTTAATATGTTATACCGACAGCTGGCCGCTATTGGATTATGCTAAGTAACCAATATCTAATAGATATTCTCACAGAGATGTGATATCAATTAACAAATCTGTAATCTAATTCCATGATAGTCTAATATAAAAAATATGCCTGATATCTATATAAATAGCAATTATAACGTGTAATTTTGAGGTTGATAATTTGCATAATAAAACTAGCTTTTCGGATAGCATTAGTTTATGATTGCTTTTTGAATCGTGCTATTCTTAACATTGTTATATCTTAACAAAATTGTACAAAATAGTTATTGAATTCGCCAGAGTTATTAAAACCCCGCTAAAATTGTTTTATGAATACTGAAGCCATGTTTTATTGTTTGACAAGTAAATCATAAAAATAAATGCCATTCGAATTAATATTTTATTAAAAATTGCCTAGATCATCAAACATTTAATAGGTTTATTATACAATATAGAATAATAGTATTTAACGTGATACTTTGTTTATCATCTACATATAAATTTTATCATCGTAATTAGCAGTATTTTATGAAATCGAATTCTTATTTGTATTTTAGTTTGTATTAATGTATTGTCTTGTGTTTTGTTACAGCAGTCAGTAAAAGATGATCCCCTGGATGTTGCCGTTAGCCAAACTGAATCCCCTCCTATAAAAATTAAAAAATATGCCCCACGACGGTCTCCAGTAGACTTCGAACGTACTTCTATACTGTACAGAAGACCAGAAAAAGAAGAAGAAATACTAGCCAAAACCTGGGCTATCAAATTAAGCCGCTTAAATTCCGACCAGAAACGTTTTGCTGAGAAAATTATTAACGACACACTCTTCGAAGCCGAAATGGGGACTTTAACCCGAAATGGGGTGTATTTTTTAACTACGTCCGATCACGCGACTGAATCGCCCCAATGAACATTGTTTTTCATATTGAGTCAATAAAGCAACTATAAATCGGATTTCCCACTGCATCCGATCTTAAACCATGAAAATACGTTCTGATGTAACCGTAGAACCATTTGTATGGCAGTTTACGCACTAGATCCGATTTCCATCATGCAAATCGGATCAGAATATTGACGGAAGTAACTGAAGTATTGTTTAATGAGCACTCGTTTGTACGACTTTATTTTTTGGTAACCCCAGGGAAAATCCTTCACAGGACCGGTCCTCTGTGAGGGCAGTGACCCCAGTATGTCAGACTTCTACTGACTAAAAACCCCCAGGGTGTCTTTCCAAGTGCCCGGGCCTGTGGAACGAAATTCGATCCTTTGACCGAGGATCGAATAGCCTATTCAGGCTTCCTCTGCCAGAGAGGTGGATATACAGAGCCCATCACTCCAAGCCTTTATCACGGCCGAACACCGAACCGCACCGAACACTGCGCAACACCACCCTTTTATCCGGGATTAACACGTTACCGCCGGCGGCTGAATTCGCTGTCTTCGGCATCTGACGGCTCTGTAAAATCAAATTTGTCTCATCGGGCAGCACCGTTTGCACGTAATCACATATCTCTCATTAAGTGCTTCCGCCGACTATGCCTGCGTTCATTTGCAAAAAATACAAATTAAATTGATTTTTTTTTATTGCACCATTAATGGTACAGGCCACCCGATGGGACAATTGTGTATGTACCATAAAAGTACACGCCGACCGATGGAACAATCCTCAATGTACTATTACTGGTACATGCCGGTGGAAACGTGTTAAATCACTCTAATAATACATGCGGTCGATATAATGTAATAAATGCTAAAGGATTTTATCGGTATTTACCGTTGTCATGCCAATTTCCAAATACAACAGCGTAAGGCTGTGTATACATAACCATCATGAGCAGATACCGTTAAGCGACATAACGAAGCGAGTCGCAATGACAAGTGTTCGAAGAACAGCAATACTATTCCTATGGACTCTGCCCATTTTTAGGAGCCTAAACAAAGTAACAATCGATAATTGTTATCCTTAGTGGAAAGTGCAAAATGTATGAAATTGATATAAGCTATTGAAATATACATATTGTGTATGTATGTATTTACGTATCATTATCTATGACACTGTGAAATAGTTTTTAGAGCTGCGTATGTATTCTCTTTTATTCCCTTCCTCGCTGTTTTCTGCACGCTGACACAACAAATGGGTGTGTGAACCCAGCGCTGGGTGGCTCAGCTGGTCACCTAACATTTGCTGAGCTGACACCCTTTGGTGTATAGGGTATTTGTTGTGTTTCTACCTTGATTAACATAGGTTAAAAGAAGGATAGCCTTCTGTGTTGTATGTCCATTTATCTGCCAAATAAATGTTTTTTCTTTCTATAAATATCACATTGACACGTTATGTTATTTCCATACACTAATATTTATTTATAATATTTAGTATTTTCTAATAGTGTTATCGATAAATGAATGTTACTTTGTCTATGGTGGCAGACCTTTTGCTTGAGCGTAATTTTTGAAGTGAAAGTTTTTTAGAGCTGGACGACATTTTATTTGATTAATGAATTAATTTGTACAATTTTGAACTTAAAAAAATCTTTTGCATACCACTCTCAATAGAATTTGATACGTTACCCGCGCTGTTTAATGCGTGGTGTTTGTTACATGTCTCAGTCCAAAGTCATGGTAATAATCTATAAAAAGTATTAATATTTGATATCGCTGTATTGGCAAATGAAAAAACTCAACCCTTAATATTACAAAATAAAAGATATGATGCAATTAATAATCGTTTAATTTGATAACTTGAGTCATTTTATACGACACTGACGCACGATATAAAGTTGAACAATATAACAATATATGTTAATTGGATCTTCAAGATAAGTATAAATATAAGAAAAAGGACTTATAATTATTTAACAATTTATTGTTGTTTTTTGTTCGAGTAACGTAGTGTTACCAAAATAACGCATCCATAAATTATAATTTCGAAGATGAAATATATCCGAATCCACTAGAGAAAACTATCTTACTATTACTATATTCTCTTTGTATCTTACAATTAATCTAGAATTAATTTACCTACGTAATTAATTTTAGTATTCTTAGAAATATCATTCTCATACTGAATACCAAAATTTAATGCGAAATAAACATGATTATACTAATGATGACCAAAATTATCAAATAGTTTTCATTTACAAATTATAAAAATGTATGAAAACGAATATCATAAAAAATGTTAAACAAACCCATAAAAAATAACTTTTTTGCTATCAAAATCATTAAATAATATCACTCAACTCTATCCTTTCCTATATTCTTGATCATTTCTAAATTTTTTTACCAAACATGTTCGAAATATATTCTCAAGTCTCAACTATCGATCGAATACCTATACATAAATTTTAGATTATGCGCCAATTCCAAGTTAAATTCAATCCTCCATAGATTGTTAATGGTTTATATTGCTGGAACAAGGGCAAAGATATTCATAACCATACAGCCATATTTGGCTTTTAATATCGTTCAATTTTAATTGTTTCATAACATTTTTTAAATACTAATGGTACTAATTGTATCTGCCGGTGCTGAAGAAACGTTGGATTGTTGAACACTCGGATCTAATAATGGGATGTTGTCTGTCGTTCTGTGAAATCAACAATATATTTTTTGTTATCAAACTTTAAAGGATATCATAACAGTCTTATTTCTTTTTATTCTACTACCTCCGATAGGCGAATGCCTACATACTTCCTAAGCGTATATACATATGTATATTGATATAGACCATAATTTTTACTCTAGATTGATTAACTGAATTGCACGAAAATAAAATATATGATTTGTCTAGTTCTCAAGCTTTAAAAACAGAAACCAAATAACAAATGCTTGCATGTCTTATTAAATTAAATCAGTACCTTGTTCTACTTAGCGATTGTTCCGTAATCACGGATTCACAACACGGTACTGTGGAGCTCTTCTGTCGTATAATAGGCAGATGTGCACATATGGTACCCAACATGTATAGGAACTGTAATAAATGTTATATTAGTTTTGTCCCAATATTTTCCCGTTTTAAGATTCGTCGTAGTATCTTCTTATAACTTGTCCCAATTGGCCCATAATCTCCAGCTATCTAGAAGCCTTCCATCGTGATATATTTAGGTTGAAATAATAATAGCGACTGTTAATGGATTCCCTTATCTTGGCAGTCGTCGTCGTTCTAAACACAGGCACTAGACTTACCATCAGGTAAAGTATCACTTAGTTCTAAAATATTATCGGTACGTACTAATAAAAGCACATTGTCCCGCTATATCCCACTCAGGATGAGCAGTAAGATATTAGTGACTGTATCTAGTTATGTTCACTCATCGGTATCTGATATCAATTAATTTATCTAGAAATGTAATATTTAAACTCCAACTTAAATCACGAATGTATCGGACAGTATTTTACGGCCTTAATTTCAAAAGAAAATTGTTTTCTGTCTCCTAAAATTTATTTTATTACGCGAGACTTGTTTTTACGATATATGCTGATGGCACGTTTTAGTGTGGCTTGGCATTGTGGTTAGATTAAATTATAAAGAAATAATAAGAAAACTGATATAAAATCACTTACCATACACACGACTAATATTAAGTAAAATATCGGAGTAGGCCAATGCCTTGTATTCTCTACAGCTAAAACGCCCATTACCCAATAGATGGCGAAAACCGGCTCCATAACCAAGCACAAATACAGGTAAGCCTTAAGATCGTTCCCTTCCGTATTCCAGCTCCATTTTCCAGTCATACTATCAATATATAACATATTTATAATGTTTGTCTCTTGGATTGTTTTTGCTTGGATGTTTTTCTATAAAAGACATTTTAATCTTTTCAAAACTATACTAAAGGTACTGGCTGTATCTTACCTCTGTTCCTTGGTCTAAGTTGGAAGCTTAATTAACACTTTATCACTCTGTCCGTTCGTCTGTCAGAGGTTTATAACTTCTTAACCAAATATGATCACGATATAAAATTAGAATGTATTATGTAAACCTTTGACCCAATGTCGAATATGATATTTCAACTTATAACAAATAAAATATATAGGGGCCTTCATACATGCAAACAGCGAGGCGTTTTTTTTTAAATTATTGCACTAGTGGTATCGGTACAAATAAGCCGAGTTTAAACTCATTTTTATTTTAATGTCCATAATTCATAATTCGGTAAGCCGACAATGTGGTTGTTTATATTAGAAATAATGGTTGCAGCAACTTCACGCTATGAACGTCCAGCTTCGGAGGACGAAGGAGCAAGTTATGTTATCATAGTTTGAACATAAATAAGAACTTGAGCTTACCTCATTACCATTCTCGACGTTTCCATCATTCTGCGCCGCCACATTAGCGTATTGACAATCGTCTCCCATATTGCACTCTTTATCAAGCGTCTCGGAAGAATCTGTATTCTTCCTGCTGCTGCCAGGCGTGTAAATATCCAGGGTATCAATACTAGCATTTTTATCTCCATTTTGTTCGTTTTTCGGCCAATTAGTGACGTGCCCATCTACCAACTCTTGTATTTTCGCTGTTAGTATTTCCGCTTGTTTTCTATTGACACTTTGCAACCCGAGAATAACTATCGCTGTGTTTATTAAGATTAAAATCATTATCGGGACCATGAATCCCATCACCATTCCCTTTTCAATAGACATCCAGCAGTAACGTTTTATTTCGTAGTGTTCCATCGATAATGCATAATTAAACTGGAATAGTTTGGAACAACCGTTAAGCGTTGCGAAAAGTTATTGTCTCATTTAGTGGTTTCTGCTGTCTGTATCACAGCGAGTTTTTTGAACAATTGTGGAACCTTTGTCACTCTCTCCCTTTCACAACAGAAGTTCGCGTGTAAGTTTACAAAGTCATAGCCTTACAGTTGCTACTACCCCGTTAAAACTAAAATGTTCTCTAACTCTTACTTTTGTAGAGTTCTTGAGTTGCGGAATAATCTCCCGGCGTATTTCCACTGTTCTATTATATTTGGTCATTTTAACAAAGCATGAAGTGGTAAAAGCCCTTATGATCCAGCGACTATCGGTAGCCTTTTTTTGCCCTCAATAGTTGTAGCCGTGTTTTTGCTTGCACCATGCTTACCACCAGGTATAGTATAGTCAATATGTCAAGAATAATTGAATAAAAAAACGTTCGCAGTGACGTGAGGTCATATTGACCCAATCAGAGCGTTCATATGAAGTGGCACGGATAGTGTTACATTTTCTAAAGTCAATATAAGAGAAGAGTAGGTAAAATATTAGGGCGGTCCCTCTTTTCAAAAATTTGTCCTTTAGATACAAATTTAATTATTTCAATGTCTAGTTCGCTTTTAGATAATTAATAAATGCTGGGAAACTTCTTTTAATATTGCTTATGTCCATAGGTTTAACTGAAAATGCCCTACACGTCACCCTGGTTGGTATTAAGTAAATGAAGAACCTGAACACAAATATTATCGAAAACAGCAAGTGTTTTAGCTTCTAAAAGTTTCTAATTAGATAACAATGCAGACATACCATAACAACCACCGCCGGAACACCATACGCAAGCAGATAGTTGTACTTAAGCGGTATCAGAGAATCGCAAACACAGTACTCAGCCACGGCAGCAGCTAGTGCGACAATCCACATAGCGCAAGATATATGCGTGTAGTGGAGAATTAAGGCAATCCTTTCACACTGATATGATGATGAAACACCCTGCAATTTTATTACACACTATTGATTAGCTATTGATTGATTGTATTGATTGATTATAGGAAGCCGTGGTGGCTGCCGGCAGAATAGAATAGCTCCCCCCTCTTCTTGCTGAGGTGTCGTAAAAGGCGACTAAGGTATCTCTTGAACACCGCAATTCAACCAGGTGTTTAGAGAAGGGAAAACTCGACCAAACCTGCATCCCGCTCCCTCCCGATGGTACTGGTTCTCCATTCCATCGGGCCTGAGGGAGCTCGGACGAGAGAGTGCTTTTCTGGCTGCCCGTCCAGTTATGCACTTAAATATCTCCTGCGCAATTGACTGTTTCCGAAAACTGGACCACGATTTTCTTAACCGGTGTTGAAACAGTCACCGTGGCCGAAACCGGCTAGGACATCATCATCATCATTGATAAGGATACCAATATAAACAACATCATCAACAATGCAATTCTTCAGAAGCGTCTTGTCACACATTTTAAGACTGGAGAATAGGTTTTCAGGTTAAATACTTCCTCTAGATTAGAACATTATTAAACAAGTAGAAGAACATAAGGAATAAATAGAAAAACAAAATAAAGCAATTAATTAGTGGCTAGTGATTACACTTATGGACTCACCGTAATAGCCGCTATGTAGATAAAAGTACAAACGCCAAGACAGCAACAAAGATTAATATTTATAGGGTACAGCATACTGTTACGACGGAAATCTGCCGTGACCTTCCCGCACAAAAGCCATAATATTACAAAGGTCAACATAAACAGAGCCAGGATACTTGCCAAATAGAGCTGTTGAGACAAATATGAAATGATTAAAAAATAGCTTAGAAAAGTGCTTATTTTGACACGTAATATAATCGTAGTGAGATCATATTTCAGATCTGCATTAGGAGTTAATATTGACAGCGGATGTCGATGGCAGAACATCCTTAGTCGATGGCATTGTAGTTCGCGACTTATATCTACGGCCTGCGAAACCAAGTCGAAACTTGTATTTATAATCTGTAAAAAGCACGTGAACTTATTGCCAAACATAAATACCGTATGTTTCCATTGATTTCCACCACCGTAACAGTTGTTGATCCCGTATAGGTATGTAACGCTATCGATGACATCGTGCTCCTTTAGATCAGCATCGGCGAGAGAATCGTCCGGCAACTCCACATCAGTTTCAGCCAATTTCACATCAGCGATCTTGCTTATTACTACAAATAAGCAACGCGTGACTGAAGTGTTTTAGTAGATATAGGGCGTACTCATGTCGGAAAATACGTATGCTCGAAAGTTGACATCCTATTTCTTAAGTCTAGGCTTTTCAAGATTAGTGATTGTACCCTGCGCCGCAATAAATAGTATAGTCTTGGAGACGACAACGCTTTTGGCGAATGACGAATTTAATACAAAAGCCACATCCATGCATAGAAATAGTCATCTAGAGGTTCTTGGTCGTTAAAAGTCCGACAAACCTTATTCAACAATCCTCGCGGTCAAGACAGTCCAATGAGTATTTTACTCAAGTAAAAAAAGGTTTTTCTAGATTAAGTACGGCTTCAGATTCTACCTGCTCTATTCTGTCTATTAGAAACCGCAACAATCCATTATAAAACATAGGCTTCTCCTAAGACTCGCCGTTGATATCCATCTGTCCTGGGTATTATGCATCCAGAAATATACTTCTACCTATAGCACGTCATGCCTGAACTGAAAATGAAGCCTTCACATGAAAACTTCATTACCTTAATGAATGTACTACTAGGACCCATAGTCGACCCATTTCCGCTTGCACACATGCTTACTGATGATAGAAAATATCATGGGAAAACCCGCACGCAATCTAATAAAAATGCCATGAATTGCAATCACTTGAGCTACTAGTCAAGCTAGTCACAAAATATATGCGTAAAGTGAATACAGCATTAATATAGCATTGTTCACACTGAAAAGGGTATATAATTTATTATTACTATAGTAAAGATTCTTTAAACAACGAGTGAATTAGAATTTGCTAGGCGAGCGCACTCATTCGCCGCCCTCAACACTTTCCATCATGAGAAAGCGTAAGCTCATTATAAAAAAAAATAGATAAGCCATACTAGAACCCCTAGCAAAGACGAAACAGCAAAACTGTTTGAACAAAAATAGGCATATGTGAATGGTTCACTAAATGAAATATATTTGCAATATTCGAAAACAAAATATAAAGAAAAAATAATTTACCGACATCTCTTAACCATGGTAATAAAGAAAATAAAATCACGGAAAAATATATCTATCTCATTACTGTGTCGGAACGCAAGTAGTTCTGTAATAAACTAATAGAGTGCGCTTTAGTACAGTATTTACATTACACATGTAAATACGAGCGTGGGGTAACGCGTAATTTCAAAGACTAATTTGACTTGCCACATTAAACTTTTCACATTTAAATGCCATAGTTACCTTGGCTCTTCGATAATAACTCAGGATTTGGATAAAGCGGCGGATTATCTTCATAAGTGAAATTAGAAACGACTCCACCATACTCGGTGTCATACGATATATCGTAGTCAGTTATGCCCACTGGCCCTTCATACGATCTATGGGGTTTTAATGGCATTGGTTCATTGGGTGGAAAGGAAGACTTCAGTACCTTCATAAAGTCATAATATTTACTGATTCTTCTGCTGTGGTGGTTCGTTTTATTTTGCTGATATGCTGAAAAGGAGTTTCATATTACAGCCCGCGACCTCGTCTACTTCAGTTACAAGGTATACCCGTTTAAGTCGAATTATATGTGCAAACTTAGTTATGCTCTTTTAATATTACACAAAAAATTATTTCACTTTTCCGTAACACTTTAGTATAGTATAAATGACTACTACTATTAAAATATCCAGTTATATCTCTGTTTCTATCAAATAATTTTTATAAAACTTGTCCATTGCAGAAATTGTAAATATATGCTAATTGTAAGAAAGTTTTTAATAATTTATGTTGTAGTATAGTAGTGGAAAGCTGAATAAGTGCCCATTTTGGCAATATTTATTTGTTCTTTTTGTTTAATAATGTCCATTGAATATAGTTTTTATTTTTAATTTCTGTAGAGCGAAAATATATGCAGGTATTTATTTTATTATAATTTTAATTATATCTAATTTTTATAACGAAACTTTTTTATTAATTCTGTATGTAATATCTATGTCAACAAACAATAATAAAATAAAGAATGCTTACCGTTTATATCAAGAATTATACACTGTTGAATAAAAATGGCATAAAATATTTTTAAAATGCAAGTACGCATATCTACGCTTTATATTTGCATACAATAAACTATCTTTCGCTAATAAAGTTTATTTAGTACTAATAGACTTTATGTAGTACTAATTCATGTTACATCTGTAATATTATTCAGTTAATTGTATGTAAACTATGCGCTAACATATATTTTCCAACCATTTTCCCGGGAGTCGTGATTTTGACTAAAATCAATAATCTGGAAAAGTTTCGTTATACGTTAAATTGAAACATAAACATAATATTCTTCATTTTAAAAATTGTTTAAATTATTTGCTAATATTATTTATAATCATATTACATATTTCTGAATAAAATTGCTAATATAAAAATAAGTGACAAAAAAAAGCTTAAAATACATAAAGCGAAAAACGAAATACACTAAAGTTGTCAAAGCAACGTCAAGTGTCAATATAACATAGGTATGTTTTTGGTGTTGGTAAAAACAGCAACAACTTTTGCCCTTGTTTTTCAATCACTAATAATTCGTTCAGGGAGCTATTGTTAAACATGGTACAAATGCTAAAAATATATGTAGGTAAAAATAACAAACATTAAATGAACAGTTTGATATTCAATGTCTGTTATTTTATTATAATTGTAGATTTTGTTGCTTAATATTTTTTTATAAGGATCAATTAATTCTTAAGACAAATTTTTGACTAAATTAGGTAAAATAAATGCACATGAAAGTCAAACAATTTTCTCATTCATGACATTTAATCTGTATAATTAACGAATCACCATCAAATTTCTATCTAGCAAGACAGGGCCAACATTGAAACTTCATGCACGGTTTGATTAAACATCAATTATTGGCAAGTTTGATGATGTCATAAACCTCCATGTACGGTGCCATTTCCGCCATTGGTGAACATGTTTAGCACCCTGAATAGCTCTGATTTAATTTGTAAAAAAAACTTGAAAACGCATTAAAAATATGAAAAAATAGCATAAAGTGAAATAAAAATGAGTTCAATATTGAAATTTATTCGTGAAAATCATATATTAGCTTTAATAGAACGTACTATCGCTAAAAAGAAGTCTCGGTTGCATTTGAACGCGTTTGAAATTAGTGATATACCCAGTTTATTGTACAGCTGTTCGGATGTCGAGCAACTTTATTTGCATAAAAATAAAATAACAATATTGCCCGTCGAAATTACACAATTAATTAACTTAACAACTCTTACTTTAGACTATAACAGTATAAGTTCATTGCCACCTGAAATAGTTAACTTTAAAAACTTGGTTAACTTAAATATAAGCTATAACCCGCTTCACGAACTGATACCGGAGATCGGAGAGTTGGAAAACCTGGAAGCCTTCTGGTGTAACGGGATAGGGCTGCGGGAAATACCAAAAGAGATTGGAAAGTTAGAAAAATTAGATACATTTGGAGCAAGAGGCAATGAATTGAAAACTATTCCTGAAGAACTTACAAGGTTGAATAAATTAAGGTAATATACATATATACCAAATAAAAATAATTCTAATGTAAGGTCTTTAGTATGCAGAATCATGCATAGCAAGAGTGCAGTGTGTGCCTCCCATAGAAGAGTAAAAAAGTATTACATTAATTTAAAATTTGGTCCAATTTGGATTCTGGAACTTCTATTTTGGTAATTACCAGATTTCAAGTCAATATATTTATTAAATGCCCGAGTATAACAAGATAATGCTTTTTATCCTTTTATGGAATGCACGCCACTGAGTGAGCATGCATGAAGGGATTAATTAATGAAAAAAAAAAGTGAAATAGGTTTGCAAAACCAGAGGGAAGTATCTTTTCTTTATCTTTGTCTACTCCTATATGGAATCGGTTTGATGACTGATTACTTATACATCAGTCTGCTAAATTGCTACCTAGACAAGACTTTTTTTTACCTCTAGTAACAACATGCATGAAAGTTGTTAAGTAGTTTATTTAAATAATTTCTCCTCACAAGTGCTTGACTTGCCTGTATTTTCCTGGTGCTCCCATGACAGATAGGCATAATTTGTTATTTAGTTAAGTCCATCAGATTTATGTATATTACACTTAATGTGCAAAAATGACTTTACTTTTGCTGAGTCATGTGCTGTGGAATGTTCTTCCAGTAAGCGTGCTCCCACCATTCTATAATATGCGGTCCTCTTAAACGAGGCATGCAGAGATATTTGTGCAAGCCCACATGATTGCTGCAACTATTAGTTTTAACTTTACTGTTTATAGTCATTGTTGTTTTTGGACTGCACCTTGCTTACCATCAGACATAGTTTGGTCACATAGCAAAGAACAAAGACAGAATAAAAATTTTAAAAAATTGCTAAAAATCCTGCTATTTATGGAATATTACACACATTAAGCTTGTGTTTATACTAAAATATACTCACCTATTTACATATACACATCCATGACTTGTGATGAATAAATCATCTCATCATACAAAGTTTGAATAAATTAATAATAAACTAAATTTATTGTATTTTAATTATAATTTCCAAATTTGTAAACCTACAAAATGTTATTGTATTTAAAATCATGCTATTGTTAAGAGAAATGTAACTACTAATTCACTGGAAATTAAATTATGATCCACTTTACAATTTAATAAAAATTCAATTATGTATAACTATCTTTTTTCAATGATGCTAATATCAGAGAACTAGTTTCAATGGTGCTTATTAGGTAAGGCTTATGTCCAATTGTGGGTGATAATGAGTTCATGATATTTGTAGCATACTGATACAAATTTATCTGTGTGTGTGTCATAATAGTTGTCAGATCAGGACTAGACACAAAAACATTTTCATAGTGGAGTAGATGTGTTGTATTGACTGCACCTGTTTTTTTTAACTGTACCAAGTATCTCAGATGTCACCAACGGGTGTAACAATGACGATGTTTTCCAGATGGCTAACACTTGAAAATAATCAAATAGAGACTCTGCCAGACACAATGGACAAAATGGAGGCCCTGGTTCATTGTAACTTCAGAAATAACAGAATAATTGAATTCCCGGCATCAATATTGAAGTGTGCTGACCTCATGTTCCTTCAACTTAACAGTAATCAGGTCAGGCATCATTTTACTTATAGAAACATGTTATTCTTTGTTCATGTTATTTTTTGGTGGTAGGATGATTGTCCGATTTGGGTCATGACCACAGTACACAAGTGTAAAGACCGTCATACTGACTCGCTTTGGCCTATCGCGTTTCGGGATCAGCTTGTGTATATCCAGCAACTCATATACCTAGAGACTTTCAGTTGTGATATATGTGGGCCGACATGACGATGTAGACTATCAATGGATTTTCATCCTTAGATAGTGGCTTTTGTTTTTGGACTACACTCTACTTACCATCGGGTACTCTGTGGTGACAGTGTTGAGCCACTGTAAAAAAAAAAACTCAAAAACTATTATATTCTTGAGTCTCTGTGCCCCTGTATTTGTCTATGCCATTCTAAAGGTAAGAATCATATTATAGTAGTTTCTCAAATTACATCTCTGTATTTATTTATTTAACTATCTAAATTACATTATAATTTTATGAATTTACCAACTATTATCGTTTTGAGCGAAATTACAATACCTGCTGGAAAATGAGTGAAAATTTGTATAGAAAATGTTACAAAAGAGCTATAACTGAATTTGACAAACTTTTCCAGTTCAGAGTTTTTAATTCCATACAAGACAAAGATCATGGCAAAAAATAGAACACATTTCAACAATTTTTTTAACTTTTTGTTGAATGTTCACACTAGACCAAAATTTTCATATAGAAAATTTTATATTAGGACAAAAGAGGTAAACATTTTAACACTATATTGTTGATCTGTACATCAAAACTTCTCTATACTGTCCGATTTAAAAAAAACCTGTATAAACAGCCAAGATCATAATATTTTAATGACATTACGCTAGACTTTGTTTACTTAATATTTTTCTTAAGAATTACAGTTTTAATACTTAACATATGCCTAATATGTTATAGACTTCCGTTCTTTCTATTTACTCCAATAGAGAATCAGGATGATAATAGATAGGATTTGTAACATAATGTTGTTTTCTAGATATCCACATTACCTGATGATTTTGATACATCGCTCCTCACAATTTTGGAAATGATTGACTTGAGGTCTAACCCTATATGTGACCTGCCTCGTCCAGTAAGTATAGTTCTTTTATCTTACTCTCACTTGTTAATTGGGGCGATCGAGCAAACTGAATTGTAACAGTACAGGAGTGTAAAGATCGGACCTCGGCATTTCGGGATTAGCTTAAATAGGGGGATTTTATAGACGAGGGAGATATTCAGCATTCGATTCTGATTCCAAATATGTAAAAATAGTGATATCTTAATATTTCCATTAAAACAAAGCAAATTATAGTTAACATATTGAGGGGCAGTTACATACATGAATGAATGAATAACAATTATTTACTAAGTAGGTATTTTGCTTTTAGGAAAAGCCTAAAGCCAGGATGAAACACGAAAGGAAAATGAGATAATACCTGTTTACTTAAAATTACGTAAAACGAGCTTTATCTACTTACCAATCAATTTTGAGCCACACGGGCTTTGGTGTACACACTTTTCACGTTTCAATTCTTATTTGTTCATCAATTTTTATTTATGATTTATTAGAGAATGTAGTTATTTTCATACTTGCAAGAAGGTATAAATTATCGTATTCTGAAATATCGCCCTCGTCTATTAAACATATATTAAGTATACATATAGTTGTTCATAAACCGAGTTGTCGGGCTGTGGAATGGTCTTCCGGTGAACGTGTCTCCATCATCTTATGGTATTGGATCTTTTAAGCGAATCGTGAAGAGATATTTGTGCAGGCCGGCATGATCACTGCAGCTATCAATGATTTTTTTTGTTGCTGTGGCGTTGGCGGGCATGAAAATCAGTCCCTAATCCATTAGGCCAACATACCCAAAAAAAAGGCATATATATGTATATATTATCATTATAATTTTAGCAACATCCCTTAGTCCGATATTCAGAAGAAATGCCAACATTCGGAGGGACTTTGACAGACCTGTCTTCCCTACCATCAAGCAGTAGTCGAATGCACGGCGCTCAAGCCCTGGCTATCAATGCGACTGCGCTACGTTTACCGGCCGTACCCGCTGCGAGGCACCCGGATCCGCTCATCGTTGGTAAGTGGCAATATTCTCAACCCGGAATGATAATAGGGTAGTGCGTGAGGTGCATGCACGTAATATACTGCTGACGTATATAATATCAAACACTTGGAAGTTTGTATGTACAGAGTCTTCTGTACGCAAATTCGATTCGTACTTGACCGTTTTTTTTATTCTTGAAAGATGCGAAGTGTTAAGGACAAATCTAAGAAAAAATCCTCTTTCCGTGTCATTACAATCTAATAATGCCGCGAGATCTCGGTTTGCCACAAACGACTAGTTTATTGTATCTACAGATTTGGACTTGGATGCGTCGTCAGTAGAGTCATCGGAAGACTGGGAGAACAGCGTGAACAGTTCCGAGCTTGATGTCCAGTACCAGAGCGATGAGGAAGGAGTTGATAATGAGGTGAGTGTTATCGGCACATACTGCCGCCAAATCTCCACTTACCTTCATCAGCCCACCATAGTCCACTGCTAGACATAAGGACCAAAACATGATTAAAAAGCAATAGAGTCTTACTAGGTCTTGGTGTACGGTATTTCCATACGCATGTGAATGCTTTCTAATCGCTTTATCTCCGCTTTGCTCCAAAAAATTGTATAGAAAAAAAAATATAATAATATTTATTGACCTTCCAGCAATAGGACGCGAGATATTCGCGAAAAACTGATGTTTATTACGTTTTATTTTTAATAACTTTTTTTTAGTCAACTCGATATTAATATCTGTTTTTCAAATTACCATTAAAACACCCTAATAAATGTGAATAGTTCTGTATTACTTTCCGGTTCCAGTTAGGTTTTAAAACAAATTGTTCTCATTTAGTTGATTTTCATTTTTATGAGAAAAAACTCTTTAATACCCCAGACCTAAAACCTAAATAGTATGTCGGAATGGCACTTCTTATATTCTCCGTCATGATTATCTTAATTCAGCAATAGAGCTGTCCCTTATTTGTGCATATTCAATGTCGTTCGCCCCCCTTGTGTCAAAATGCCTCCCTCGAGGTTAGCTAGAGTTGCCGCGCCATCTACTCGCAATCGTGCGTACTTTGCCAATACTTGTTCTTTAATTATCTTTAAAGAACAAGTTTCGTTTCTTTTTGTAGCGCCATCTACATTGTATAGTTCACAGACAAATAAGTGTAAAATTGCGTAGCGTAAAGAGATTATTTGTGCAGGCCAGCATTATTGCTGCGACTACCGGTGGATTTTTCTGAACGGTTGATAATTGTTGTTGTTTTTGGACTGCACCATCCTTACCATTAGGCGTGGTTTTGTCACTGTGCCAAGTTAGGATAAAAAAAAACAAAATTTAGCTCACTAGAATTTTTCTGCAGATTGAGTTTTAAAAAAGCTAAAATAAGGCGAAACGACCTGCCAGCCGTTGCTGAGTCGCCACTGACGAGCAACGGCTGTCAGAATTCGATTCGCGCCTTTAGTTAAAATAATACAAATTATAATTTACGAAATATCATAAAAGGTGGAATAGTTTCGAAACATACTCTGTACCGTGGTAACATACATGCTGAGATGTTCCCAATCGATTTTAACAAACGATTAAAAAAACCCCGGATAACGGGATTTTCTATTTTGATTCATCTTGAAACTGCAACGTTGCTCGAAATTGGCCCAAAACCACAGACGACACGTTCTACTCGACGCGCAAATCCCCCGAGTTAAATCCTTCTCTCTCTCTCTCTCCATTTCTGTAGAAGAGCTCTTCTGCCGTCGAGCCATCTGCTCATTATTCAACACCTTATATTCCAAAATAAATTTCTGTGACACAAGGGCTGGCGTTTTTCGTTCCCTAGTCGGGCATTCCTTGTTACAACTCGATATAATATTACCATTCTATGCTAATTAATATTCCCCGTTTTAAGTTATTTCATGATGAACCTCTGGGACGGTGTAGTTACATAGCTAACTGTAGATCGCGCAATTTTTCCAGGCAGTGGGGATGGTCTTACCGGAGCTATCCCGATATGCTTCTACAGCCAGTTGAATGAACCACATACTGGAGTCAACAATACGGGATAAAGAAATTATAACAATTCTTGAAATATTTAAAACTAGAGTAATACTACTAGCGAATGAACCTATGAGGGCTATAGTAGGGCTGTTTTGAACTGAGTTTGGATATAAATGTCAGTAACAATAGGAATAAACTGATCTACCTGCAAAACGTCGATAATAACGAATATGTATAATAGTTTTTTTTAGCAACTTTAGGAATTATAACTTATATTGTATATCATCGGTGTTATTTTCATCTGACGGACACGGTGTCATTGAGGCTAAGCCTTGGCCTGTAAATCGTAAAATAAACGGAGATCAACAGTTTTTTTTTTTTTATTTTGTGTATCTATGTACAGTTTTAAATAATTTAACTTGCGAATGAAATAAAATACATAGTTTTAATTATATATTATTGTAAAACAGATAACAATACATAGCTAGTTTATTCTCAACTTTTTTTTTTTAAATAATAAAACATTGCGTTTACAGCCGGAATGTTCATTCTTTAGAAATATTACCCTAATATAGATAATAATCACTGTAACATTAAAAATAATCAAACCTAGGCTAGAATTTATATAAAAGTTTTAAGACAAACGATTTTAAAGATATCGTTGGATAGACAAGTTAAAAAAAACACTTGTACCATTATTCATTTTTAAGAATCTGAAAAGAGGATAATGATTAAAATAAGTTGTCTAAAATATGAAACAAACGTCATTTTAGTAAATTATTTTGTTTAAGAAACTTGTCGTAAAGACTTTGCACTAGCAAATAATAATTGCACAGAATTTTTTTAAACGTACTATTTTCGTTGTATTTTTCCTTTTGGATTTTTTGTACTTAAATAACTATTTTTACTGTGTATTTATTGTACTATGAAAATATATAATATAAGGGTACATTACGCATTATTAACTATTATATCCAGTAGATGTAATACAAGATATTATATACATGAAATATAAGTGTTAGCCAAATTGATAATATTACCCTTAGATATTAAAAATGGTATTCTATTAATAAAACATATTATTGGAATGATTAATTATGTAGATAATTAAATGGGGCTTCAAATATTAATAATTTAGCATATTATTATTAACTTTAAAAAAATCAGTAAAATTAGTAGTTGTGCCAATAATGAGGTGATTTAATGTGTCAAAAATTGTTTGTAAAGGTTATAGAAATCCAACAGATTTAGTCATATATACAAGTGTTTTTCAAAGTATGAATCGTGTCTCTTTAAGTGTCGTACTGCCAAACAAACAAGGAAGTGCAAGGGGGTTACGGCGAGGCTGTGGAGCATTGATTACAGGACCCACAGTCCTCGTGAAAGTGCAGAAGTAGCCATTTTGGGGTTTCAGCCGGTACAGGTCCGACGCACCTCGATCGCAACACCCCTGTGTGGCCGGGAAGATCTTATGACGGGTTTCCCAAAAAAAAACTTCTACAAGGGGTTTACGAAGCATCAGTAAAGAATAACTTCAAAAAATATTTCACAGATGACAGAATTTTGATATTTGTAAAATAATAAAATATTGATTAGACTCAGCGGAGAGTAAAGGGGTCACAAAATATATCCCAATTTTCATAGGGTTGCGCCATAAAAAGGTTGAAACCATTGATTTTATGCTATCAATCGAGAATTTAAACCCGTGGATAGTAATTTAAAGTCTTTGTAAATGAATGAGATTTACTTAGTTTTTCTATATTATAGCATTGCCTTAAATAACTAATTAAAACGAAACCTATAAGTATTGACAATTAGATTGTTCTCTTCAAATATAATCTCTTTATAGCTTGGTGATATTATGATAGTAATTTTATTTCTGTTCTCATTTAAATCTGGTGCCCTCTAAAAATTTTAAATTCAAAGGTTAGCTTTCTAAAAACGACTAAATTACTTGGATTTCTATAGCCTGTGCTCATTATATTTGTGTCAAAATTTTAGTCGATTATAGGCATGCAGTGATATTTTTTCTTCACTTTTATGTACATATCAATCAAGTTTTTAGTGTTTAATATATTTAATCAATGACAGGGTTTGGTGAGAATTTAATATGATCTTTAAAGGACTTGAGGCGCACTTTTTTTATACGGATCACGTTAGCCTATCTCGCTCTTCTCGCTACGTTTGCGGGATTGCAAAAGAGATGCACATATACTTTTGGGTTGGTATTCTTAATTTTGTTTTTAAATTTGGTACTATAAATAAAAATAGATTTTTCTGCCTATTTTTAGAATACAACTTTATTTTTAGCATAATAAATGTGATATACATATAAACATTTACTATGCGTTCCAATTAAGAGTAAGTTGGTATTTGCGGGTAACTTAACTCACTGCAATTGTTGTACTGTCGGCAGAAAAAATTAGATAAATTCAGTTCAAACAGTTCGATTGTGAATTTTTTTTCTTGGCAACTATACTTTTAAATTTGTCGTACATATCAGACAATAAATATAGATGAAATAATAAACTTTAGTATGATAATTTACTGGACATATAAAACGACATTTATCTTATTAGTGAGAAAGAAACTTAATAGTACCAAGGCCGCGATTATTTACGAAACATAATTGTGTTATGTTCGAGTGATAACATACTCAGAAAGAATCTGTGCATAGGCAAATGTTAGCCTTAGAAAAAGTTATATAAAAATTGTCACAATCTCTTAACACGTTCCCTGCCGGACCCTTTTTTTGAAGACTTTTCGTTCAGGCCGCGTGGGGCGTATGCGCCCCACGCTTTATACTTGTATTATTTTGTTTCTGGCGAATGCCTTACAATAATTAAAATGCCGCAAAAATCATAATTATCAAGGAAAGGTTGTATACGACCCACGATTAAATGAAGGCATCAGCAGTAGTACTAAGATGCCCGTAATCGACTGCATATTGAATTTTTTTAAAAATCTTCAATTTACAATGATAATACCAAATGGCTTGAACGGAAAGTTCAGCGTGGGGCGCTTGCGCCCCACGCGGCAGGGAACGTGTTAATGATATTATCGTTAAGTTAGAATTTTTATTATGAAATAATGTTTTTACCTGTTTTTGTAGACCATAGATTAATGTCAAATCTGGAATCCATTACGGGAAAGATCAAGGCCTGTACTATTGTTAGTTGGCACGCATAGTTGTTATCATGTTCCATTATATAGCTGTAACCAGGGATGTTTCTTTGTTGTGAATTACTTTTTGTGATTAAAAATATAGTTACTGTAGAATATAAATTGATTGTTAAGTTTTACCGCTCTTTTTTTATTTGTTCGCACAAAAATAAAGGTTAATGAGTAAAAATTATTTGTGTTTATTTATTGAAATACCACCAGCTTTTCTATTATCTCTGTTATAAATGACAATGGTGGCAATTTTTTTGTAGTTGTTTTGTAATTTATTTATTTTTTATACTGGCTCGACATAGTGACTACAGTGTACCTGATGTGGTAAGTACAGTGTAGTCCAAAAACGAAAGCGACTATCAAAGGATGAAAATCCATTGGAAAATGATATAAATTCGAAAGTGTCTGTCTATGTTTGTATGTTCCGTTCTGACGTCAAAATGGCTGGACAGATTTAGATTAATTTTAGAATAGAAATAGATTTGACCTTGCAGACAGACATAGACTACCTGTCATTGTGAGAATAATACTTCAAGGGATTGAAACCGGAGCAATAATTTGCATTATAAATAGTAATACTACAGGGATATTTTTTTTATATTAAGGGTACAAAAAGATATAAAATTAACAACAGAGGGGTTTTAGCTACAAGTTAACAAAACATGAATTGACTATCTAGCGGTAAGAAGTACGCCGGATCAGCTAGTTGTTAATAAGAAGTGAAAAATTGGTGAACACATTTTTAATAGTTAAAAATAGCGTAATTCAGGGTTTTAAATCAAGTTACGGCAAAAAGACGCTTGCTGTTTATCTCCTGACACCGCGCTGCTACCTCGGGCGGGATTTATGTAGCGCTCACGGTCATAATTTTACAGTAAATTTCAAACATTTATGTGGAGGTTCATAGAATCTCCCCCCTCGCCATTCTACCATAAATTGACGAGACGCCTTGCGGGATCGCACCCTTATGTGGTTAAAGTTTTCGCTGCTCGCACGACCTGTTTCGCCTCCTCTTTTTACTGCGAACCGCTAAGGAGTAGAATTCGCTTCCTGCGTCTGTTTTTGCAACATCTTACGACACGGGAATCTTCAAACGTTGAGTGAACCGGTATTTGTTCAGTGAGCGCGCTCCATCATCGACCTCATAATCACTTTCCATCAGGTGTGATTGAGAACAAGAGCAAGCCTGTCTGTAGTTAAAAAAAAACGCAACTTTGACTTTGCTTAGACTACGTAGGAAATAAATACGTCTTTGACCAAAAACATTTTTTTATTATTTACAGGCTGACCTCAATTACACCTGGTGGATGGTGAAGATGAGTCCCAAAGATGTCCCGCGTCCGCCCAACAAATGCCTATTTGTATTATTTAAATAATATACTTTTTAATGTTTCAGCAAAATCTAAGAAAAGTCAAAGTAAAGTCTGTGAATCTAATTCTTAAAATAAATAAGACTATAATAAAGACATCATAAAATTTATTCTTAATCTAGTTCCATTCCCAATTTTAACTCCAACGAAGAGCATATATACATTGCAATTTGTTCTCCATTTTTAATATAGCACCATAGATGGTATTTCTTAATGATAATTACTTTTCACTGATTTAGTTTCACATTTCATTAATTAAGTTTACTGAAGTGAAATTTCTTTAAAATTCTGGGAAAAATATCGATGCAAGAAAGAGATAAATAAATATACCTATAGCTTTAAGCCTGCGATAGAATGAGATAAAATACATTACACACTTTCATTTCTACCGCATGAGAATTGCACTTTTTTATAGACTAGACATTAGACACCTTTTTACTAACTCACATTTTATATAAAAAATTTAAGGTAAAAAGACTTTGCTCTTTGGCAATATTAAAATTCTTTGGAATTATTCTTTTAATAAAATTACTTAACTCACAATTATTAAAAATTAAATAACAAAATCACAATAATTTAAAATTTCATTTCTCCTTTTTCTCTTCAATCTGCATGAATTCTTCTAGAAGAACATCACCTTCATATAATGAAGGAGATTCTGGAACAAAAAAAATCATTATTGATAGTATGAACTAAATTCAAAATAAGCGATACACAATATAACAAAAAAAAACCTTCGCGCCATAAATAGGCAAAATGCAATCAGATAAATGAAAAACAATTACGATTACATTTCACATCATTAATATGATTACATTTTGCCCATCTATGTTTTAAACACTAATGAATCCTCAATTGGATAAATATATATGTCTCATGAATGTTTAGAAGGGTTTTAATCATGATTACAGATAAACGAAATTAAATTAATTACATTTTTTTACACTGGTTCGACATAGTGACTACAATGCACCTGGTGGTAAGTACAGAGTAGCCCAAAAACGAAAGCGACAATCAAAAGATAAGAATCCATTGATAGTCTCCGTCATGTCGGCCCACATATACCACGACTGAAGGTCTCTAGATATGAGTTACTGGATATACACAAGGTAATCCCGAAACACGACAGGCAAAAGCGAGTCACTATGACGGCTCTTACACATGTGTACTGTGGTCATGACCCAGTTCGGGCAATCGCCCTACCACTAAAAACATTACTACATTTTGCGCATCTCTGCTTCGCACTGAGACAAACTAAAAGAATGTAAATTAATGTCACGACGGAACTAGGGCTAAACTTTAGCCCTAGATTTCTAGGCTCTCAGGCATCGCATGACTATAATTTTAAAACGCATAGATTATCTTGAGGTACTGCTTCAAATGAAGTAACTTTCAACCAGATCGGCAAAAATTGTTTACCTTCGAAAAAATCGGAGGGGTCGCATCTGATTGATCTTGCCGCCCGAGTTCGTGACGCGTATATCGGTGAGAAGGCCGCTATTGGTGGAATTCCAATTCGCGAAAGGCCAATGGACCCATTCTCGAATATACGAGTAAAAACATAGGGTTCAAAAAACTCTATAAGATTATAGTTCTCTTTCGAAAATACTGGAAGGCGGCTGTTCTGATATAAATACGCGCTCGATGCGATCACAGGACAGTTCTAATTTGGACAGCGACACAGTGCGATGTCATAAGCGATCTTCAAGGGCTTTTGGCGATCATACTGCGACCATATAGTGGTTCTACGTGCGATTATTTCGACTGGATTTTTGTTACTGGACTTCGATAACTTTCTGCGGTTGGACTTTTGGCGACTGATCTTCGAGAGCGTTTATCGACGTGTTTCTGGTACTTTCGACAATTCGACATCGAGATCGTCCGATGGTTGCGATATGAGATATTTCTGCGACTGCGTTCTGTTTTTATGTGCTCCCTGCGACCAATAAATTGATTGTCCGTCATAACTGGCTTTTTATTACCCCGCGCTCGTAACAATAATAATAATGCCTACCTTCTTTCTCTAATTTTATTTTTCCGACTGCAGTTTTTTCCTCAGCTTCTTCTTTTGTGCCCAATTGCATCTGGAATAAACCATTTTTATTAATAAACAAAAATGCTAACCAAATCAGTCAGAAATGGTTTTTTAAAATATCTAACGATCTAATTTATAAATCAAATACCGTCACGCTATATCTCTTACAGGTTGAGCAGAGATACGTTACTGACTGTATCCACATTGTGCTTATATGTCGAGACCAACGTGACCAGTAGCGCAGCTGATCGCCGTTCTCACAGCACTAGTACACATGACATTTCTATTAAATGCCATGCGGGCTTCCTCACGATATTTTCCTCCGCCGGTGAGCATGTGGCTCCTAAATCCTTACGTAACCTGTAAAAATTTAGAGGTACGTCCCGGGATTCGAATCTACGCCCATTCGCGTTATCGCGCATAGAAGCTAATCCATTATCCGCTAGGCACCACAGCCACAATCCAATTTTATTTTTTCTATAAATAGCAAGGAAGGGGACATCGAGATTTCTTTTTGTTCTTTGGAAGCTCATTTGGAGTTACGTTAGGTGCCATAGCAAACCAATTAAACATGCACAGATCCTGTTTCATATAAGAATTATTAATTATTATTGTTACAAAATACAAAGTATCAAATGCATTCAAATAACAATTGACATTATTCGATAGTTATCAACTGCAACTAGTTATGCGCAGAGCTATTATCACAACACGCCCGGACACTAAATATCTATTAAAATGTCGATTTTCATTCGAATATTTTCATATAGCAACAAATAATAATCGATTAGTCAATTGTGCAAGAGCCAATGCTCAATCGTTTGATGTACCCAACATTTTTCGCAAGAATAGCCCAACGCTTCCATGTTGTAGAACATAAATTCTCACTAATGCTAAACTTACCTTCATAAATTCAGGCAGGCCGTCCTGCAAGTGATACCAGCTGAGCATGAATATAAACGTCACGAAGAACAAATTGGTACTAATGCCTGTTGACACAAACAGTTTTATTTTAAACTTTACTACTATGACAGGCTGATTTTCGAGATGGGATTCTATGGCCAATTAATAAATGGAGAAAAATGTATTACGTTTTTATAACTATTTTTCGTTGTTTATCCTTTCGTTTTTGTGTTTTAAAGGCTGAAATGGATCTGTTATTATTTTTGCAGTTTTAATCATCAGCATATCGTAGCAAGGCGCGATTGTGATAAAAATAATAGAATTAATCGGATATTCTGTCGAACATATTGCCTTCGAATAATAATCGACGTTGTTCGATACTCCTCGGTTGGAAGAAAGCACACGTGGTGTTCGCGAAACACTGATACGCTAGGCCTATAAATAAATTTATCGAGTGATAATCGACACTATCCGATAGATATTAATTGAAAGTGGTATTGAGTTTCGTGGCGCTAGCGGTACCGTATTACTAATTACGATATCTATTCGGATGTCGATTTAATAGGCAAAGATACATCGACAATAGGTTATTCCTTTGTTTCATTGTAATTTTTAATTTCTTTAATTGTTTATTACTTGTCCCTTCAAATTTATTTGTTGGTAACAAATATTTATAATTAACACGTACGCTACCGGCACTTGAGAAAAAAATGTTGAACCACAGCCCATGGAATTTTTTCTTATAATATGACTTTAAATGGCATTGATTTTTTTTATTATTATATTTATAAAAAAAAACGTAATTATCTCCAGACCAAGGTCAGTCTGCATCTATTGTGTTCTTTTACAGGCCATTGTAACTGCTTCGGAGAAAAACAACTGTAAGAATTTGTAATAAACTGAAAAAGTAAACACGCCGCTCATTTGCGGCGGCGGGCTCTGATGAAGGAACTGAGACGACGCATATATGCGGCGCTGGTAGCGAACGTGTTAATTAGAAATGACACAAGGGAATGATAGAAGTCATTCAACCACACTTTTTTCTATCATTTTCTATAAGATTTGACCGTAAAATTTCATCACAAAAACTCATCCTGTATAAAATAGTATTTCATACAAGCAGAAAGGCACTGCCTGGTTTATGTTTGCTTACAAAAATAAACCCAATATAAAATTATTCACATATTTTTTTAATTATTTCGATAAATATCAAAACCTAGTAAGTCACGTCCAAGTATATTGAAGTTATAACCAATTTTGTAGTTTAATTAGTAACATTTATACTATCCTCTCTCGAAATTACATACAATTTCTTTAAAAAAAGCCATAGTATAATGAAAGAATGCATAATTTATTTATAAAAGTATTTTGTTCAATTTTTTTAAGGATGGACATACGGGTTTTTGTTATTTATCGATACAGTGATTTTTAACTATCGCAACTATGTCACACGTGCCAGGTGTGTGCAATGAGCAGTAAAAAGGTGGCCAAATATACAGAACACTTGCCAAATAATGCGGAGAGTTTGGGCCAGTGAAACATAACGTATCGCAGTCCGGTGAAGTGGGCCTCCACTCTTAATTCTCCGCTGTATACTTGGACATAACGGGACTGCAGCTCCACGTAGGCATCCGTCACAGGCTGACTCTGGATATATAAAGTTAATTCAAGATTCAAAAAGATATAGAAACACAATAGATTAGACGGTTATGCGGCAATAGTTTTTTATAACTCTTTCGCTATTATCGGTGACCATAGTCACCGGCTAAAAAATGCCACCTTTACACAATGGGTGACTTTATTATTTTATTCACCCGTATTATTTTTCTTCTGAAAACTAATGAAAATTGTTTTGAGCCAAAACTCTAGCCAGTTCATGCTGTGCGACAGCGCGCGTTTGATGTGTACACTTTCATTACGGGCTCCGTTTTCTGCGAAATACTTTACAGCGAGGCCTTCCGTAGCGAAAGAAATTAAATAGTCTCAGACTCCTCTGGCATATTCGAGAGACCTTTTTATTTTGTTTTTACATGTATACTTCTTTCTTTCTCCTTGCGCGCAGTATCTCTGTTTCTCGACTCAGCCCGAACATTTGTGCCTCTATGTCTCAAATGTAGCAACATAATTTCAAGACAGAGTTAATAACCAACCAAGGACATCACGCCTTGGTCGCGCTATGAAATTCTGCTGCCACATAATGTGGTCTCAGGTTGAAGTAAAACGTACCGGGTCATCTATGAATTCTGTGAACAGGTCGACCTGTAACTCTTGCCTCTCTTCCTGCATATCAAACACCAGTAGCGGGGCCAGCAGTAACGTCCGGATGAGCTGGTGAACTTTGGACCTTGAAATATTATTGACTGGTTTAACACCAGGTGAAGCGTTGCAGTACTGAAGCGACTCAAGTTTTTTTAATTCTAACTTAGCTTAGTAATCCTGCTTGATGACAAGCATTGTACAGACCAAATTCTGAGGCTCTTATTCTGTTGATTACCAGATTTTAAGTAAATACATTTAATTAATATTAAAAGATAATGTTTTTTATGCATTAAAGGGATGCACGCCACTGATCCTGCACGTGGGATCTCACCCAAGAATTACATAATATAGGGATTAAGAGGAAAAGTAGATAGTTACGGGCATTAAACATGAAAACTTTTCCAGCGCTGTAAAGGAAAAGCAAAAATGCAACCTTAGCGCGTCGACGTGTAATTTCAATCATCAACCCTTATGTAGTTGACATTCCATCTGTGAGCACGAGGCGATTCGCCTCCTCTTTTATGCTGGGAACCGCCAAGAGAGAAATTTGCTTCCTGCGTCTGTTTTTACATAGGAATATTCAAATGACGAGTGAATCGGTATTTGTTGGGTGAGCGCGCTCCATCACCGATGATGATCCGATGAGGCCGACCTCATCATTTTACATCAGGCGAGATTGAGATCAAGCGAAAGCCTATCTGTAATAACAAAAAACACTCTAAACAAATATTTATATGATCTACAGGTGATCCTGTTCTAAATGTATGTGGATATGAAGTTCATTGTAAACGCATTAATGACACAGGATGAAACCCAATAACAGAAAATAATTTAAAAAAAAAAAATTTTCCTTTCTTGTGGCCTTGCCACTGGTGTATGACTAAAGTGATTTTTCCAATGTCTGCGCTTTGATTTTGACTTTGATATTCAAAGGAGGTTGAACGGTATTAACTAATTTTAATTACATTGATTGTCCGGTAGAAGCACTAAAATATATTTTACCTGTATCGAAGCATGACAGATCTACATGAAGACGACACAAGTACGCCACCCTTAGCGCGCATTTGTGTACACACCATAAACATACCTGGAATAACAAACACAAATAACAAGAAAAAAAACACGTGTGGGACAGAGCAACCATATCAAGTATGAAGTACTAATTTCTTTTTTTTTTTTACACTGGATCGACATAGTGATTACAGAGTACCTAATGGTAAGTACAGTGTAGTCCAAAAACGAAAGCTACTATCAAAGGATGAAAATCCATTGTTAGTCTACATCGTCATGTCGGCCCACATATACCACGACTGAAGGTCTCTAGGTATATGAGCTACTGGATATACACAAGCTGATCCCGAAACGCGACAAGCCGAAACTGGTCACTGTGACGGGCTGTACACCCATGTACTGTGGTCGCGATCCAGACGGGCACCGACGCCCTACCACCTCGCTGCTGCTCGTTTAGCACCAGCCAGGAGTCACGTGTAGGGAAACTAGGGTAAAGCCTACGGACGCGAGCAGCTTCGACTCCCAAAACTCGAATTATTTCTTTCGGCGTAAGCAGAGATACATTAGTGGATGTGTCCACTTTGTGCTTACATATATGTCGTGCCCAAAGTTACTAGTAGCACATCAGATTGCCATTCTCACCGAAGTACCCATGACATTTCTATTAGACGCCATGGGAGTTTCCTCAAGACGTTATACTTCACGGATGAGCATGCGATGCCTAAATCCGTACTTTATAGGGTTAGGGTAGGGGTTATGGAGTTCCTACAGCAAATGAGGGCTGGCGCGAAAATGTCTAAAAGGCCATTAATTAGGATGAACGTCACTCATAATGTTAATATAGTAATCTTTGTTTTAAACTGTCGCATCGCCAGATTTTTTTTCTTTTTTTATTTATATTTAGAGGCTTTTATTCCGTTGAATATATCAGCCCCATTGTGCCCTAACCTACGTCCTTACATTCTAGGGGAGTCGTTGATGAGCATGCATCACCATCTAGCACAGCATTCTGGCTTCCTTAGACAAAGTCACACGTCGCCAGATTATTATTGTATTAGCCCATCTCTATTATTACTAAATTTCTTGGTACCACATTCTTTGGAGGTCTCATCCAATTAAAGGCATGGGGTGATCCACCATCCTTCCAGTACAATATTGAGCAGTGGGATAAGGTTAGGGTGAATAGTTTTGTATTTCTTTTTTATTTTTAAGTTTCCCTGTTAGTATTTCCATAATAATTAGATATTTATTAGCTTCTTATTTGCTTTTTTGTAATAAAATAAATAAATCTACTGTGCTCCAGTGAACCAGTTTTAACTAAACATAACTCACCCATATCCTTATTAACCTGTGATTCCGGTAAATCCAGGACCAGTTTTATTTTATAAGGCTGAGCGGACATCAATATGTTACTGGTCTTTGTGAGTTGCACATATGCATATGGGAATGAACAGATACCCATAGTGTCCTCGCATGGTCTGAAATAACCGTAATAGAATCATTATTACCCCTTATCACTAGTGATGCCACGAATAGTGAATTGGCCGAATACCGAATATTCGGCAACGCTGTCGGCCGAAGCGCAGAATATTCAGCCGCCGAATATTCGGCATGGAATACATGCTTGTCAGGGGCGCGTTAGCTGGATTAAGGCAAGTTGCAACCTGTTTTCCTCGTTGCGTTGGCGCGGCCAGCAAAGACAATACAATACCCAATACAAACGAAAAAAATACCCAAACCTTTCGAAATTTGCTAAAGTTTATCTTTCTTCTCCTGGAAGTAGCGTGTTTAGTGAGAGGTTATTTTCTGAGGCTAGTAACATTTACGATGAAAAGCGTAATCGCTTGCTACTAAAAAATGCTGAAAAGCTTATTTTCATCCATCACAACTTACCACTGATCAATTTTAATTACTAAAGTGTTGTAATTTGGAAATAAATAGATAATGTTGAGTAATATAACGTGCCTTTTTTACATGATTTGGTATTCGGTATTCGGCCGAATAGTACGTACTATTCGGCCGAATACCGAATAGCAAAAAAAGTGGCCGAATAGGCCAAATACCGAATAGTTGCCGAATATTCGTGGCATTTCTACTTATCACCCACAAATGTCTCACAGACAAAGAGTCATCCAAATGAACTTTTATAATTTTTTCTTATTATTTTCTTTAATCCTTTAAGTCTTTTAAGTTGACTGGCCTACAGATTTACACACCACAAAAGGTGGATGGACGATATAAAAACTGTTGCTAGTGACATGAACTAGACCAGCACATGACATATGTTCATTGAAGGTGTTGAAAGAGGCCTTTGCCAAATAGCATACAGATATGTTTTTGTCAGAATAAAGGCTTTATTTAATAATTTTCTTAGTTTCTTCAACTATCCTACAATGGTTTTAGAATTGGTCTATTTAAATAAATATTATATTTCATTACATAGTGCTCTGACAACAGTAATCAGCTGTGCTACTGGGGTTACATTGTGCAATGAGTATAAGCACAAATTGGATACAATCACCAATATATATGCTCACCTGAAGGAGCTATAAGTAGCTCAATGATAAATTATTTATCATTATTATTCATTACTTAATTGATGTTTTTTTATTTTATTTATTGATACCTTCATATATTACAAATAATGCATTCAAACATAAACAGAACTTAAAATAATTCTGATGATTTCATTATTTGTTTACTCCTGTCCCCACTGTATTCAAATTAGGCCTAGAGAGCAATGTGATTTTATACCACCCAGTAATTTACAGTTAATTGTGATGTACTTATAAAAATTCAGATACTATTGAAAAAATCCATGAAAAATTGGACTATATTGACAGAATATAGTCAAAGTAGTAGAGTATAGTCAAATATAGTAGAAGTAGAAGAAAAATCACCATGGAAAATATTCTATGTTAAAAAATTGCTGTATTAGCTGGGTCTTCATTAAAATGGATAAATATGTATCCATTATTTTAATATTTATTTTTATACAAATCCATAAGGTTATCATATTCTGCCCTCCTGATACTATTTTTCAGTACAAAAGCATACTGGGTTGATAAGAATTAATCAGTCTATAGATTAAGTATGGACATATGTCCATACATATATACATTGTACATTATATATATGTACATAAGTACATTGGTGTATATACACCACATAACCAGCAACACAAGTAACTATCACAAGAAAAAAAATTGTGTAAATACCCACACATTTAAAAAAAAAATATGTATAGGGTTCTAGGAAGAGGTCAGTTGAACTGTTAATCATGTTTAGATTTTTTATTTATTTACAAGAAAAAGCATGAACATCAATGGACACCAGGTGGAAAGTGAAAAGTAGACTGATGATTGACCACATCCACCCAACAAATGCCTGTTCACTCTTTTCTTAAAAGACTCCCAAGTCATAAAAATGTGGAAACAAGCTCGCTAAAAGCATATTCCACTCATCAGCTGTTTACATGATGACTGTAAAAGGAAATCTATTTGTATACATAGACATGATATATAAAAATAAATATTTGAGTGTGGGATGGTTAAAGGGATCTTTAGGTTTGGTTAAGTTCTTTTTACATATTTATGAGTACTGAAAATGCCTACAAATGTTTGTTCGCTTTCAGAATCATTGCCATTGGTGATCTAACACCAAAAAAAATGCTGATTTTAATTATGACGATGCTGGGTCCCTTCACTAAGTTTCAGCCATTTTCTGCCTTTTTATTAAGGAAAATGTTTGTTGGATGATTCTAGTCAAAATTCAAAATAACTATAAAAAAAAGTAATCCAGTAATAACAAAAGAGCCAAGCAAACAACAAACAGATTTATGCTGATATTTATAGACGCTACATTAATGTTGATTTGCCTTTACTCAAACATTACCAATTGTATTATTTAATACATGTCAGAGTAAATTTACTCAAAATACATTTGGCTCTGTGAATACTCAGGCAATACTCAAGTTTCTATTATATATCCCATTTATATTGCAAGACGAACCTATTTTCTGAGCAAAGTTTAAGCAAAATCAAAGTTGCGGCTTTAAACCTCGGTCTTAATTATACTATAACTACCTTCATAAATAATAATAACTATTTTAACGTACTTACTTGAACTGAAAATGTGTAGATCGGACGTGGGTAACATTGGGCATGTACGTGTGATAAAAAACGACATATAAAAATATGGAAAACCACAATATTGCACTTAAAAATATTATTAAAACAGCCGCTTTGTATACCAACTCCTTTGCACTTGTTAGACCGACACCGGTTTTCTCTTTATATCCTGAGTATTGATTGATTATGAATGTTTCAAAAGGTTTCCAAACTAGATCTCTATAAATTCTAAACGGATTAATATAACTCACAATCGACATTTTTTAAACACGTTGCTAAAGTTTTAAAACCAAGATAAGTCGCCGTTTGTCGGCAAATGGTATGTACTTAAAGCTGTAAAAACGATACTTTTGCCATCCCTACCTTCAATCATCTACAAACTATTCAAGGTGCTATAGTTAAAACTTGAATATGTCGAAATATCTGAAAATGTACCCTTCATTAACAGTTTGTCATTTAATTATGTTTTATTTCCAGCGGATTTCATTTCTTATTATCCTGTTAATTCTTTTAATTAAAGTTAATTCTTAAAAATATTTTTAACTAATTTAGGTAAAATAAATGCACAAAATTCAAACTGTTCTTACTGTTATGATATTTAAAATCTATCATACTGACAGACCGCCATCCAATCTCTATCTACCGAAATGTGTCAAGCCCTGCGTTATTTCAGACATCATTGAAGCACCATAAACTATATCACTTTTAGCATTATTGGCCCATTTGATGACGTCTTTAGCCGCCATGAGCGATTTTATTTTCGCCACTGGTAACATGTCTAGCGCCCTGAACATGCCTTAAGCGGCTTTGTTTTGACATCTTTGACAATAATAATAATAGAGATGCCCTATGATTCCTCGACAGAATCATTTATCAGATCAGAAGTTTCATCATTCAATTACATTCATACTTTCAGGCCCAGTAAAGGAGTTACCATGTTGCGAATTCGTTAAGTAAGTATACTGTAAATTACACTTCGAAAATAATAACTCAACTTTATTAAAAAAAAAATAAAGCTTTCAAAATGTTTTAGCAAAATAAATATGCTAACTGTAGATGAAGTTTCAGATCATGTTTTAGGCCCTGGGCGCTTCGAGACCGGTGCAGGTCACGCGATGAGGTATAGCTATATTCTATGGGTATAGCATATGAGCTCTATTCTGAATTTATATTTATGAAAAAAGTTCTGACCAATGTGCATTATAAATCTTTTGTATGACAAGATTAATTAAATATTGTAAATTATGACACTCCAAATAAATTAGTAAGCTCTAAATTATCATCAATGTGAAATAAACTTTATGTTTAAAAGTTAAAGTTGAATTTGATAAACACGAAATACAATTCAAATAAATCTTTCAAATATCTTTCCTTGTCTCGTAAAATCACGATAAATCTAAATTTTATATATTACCATCAATCATTTAAATATTCAGTTGGGAATAGTAGAGTTACTGAGTTGATAGCTGATTTTATCAAATCTGATATATTTTTTTACCTAATCAGTCTGGATATACACATTTCTATTATAAATTTTATTATAGGAATAGGTTGGCCTATTAGGATTAAAGGATTAGCAATGAAACTTCAAGTCAGAGCGGTTGCATCTCTTGTCCATTCTCATTGAATAAGTTTTGTTTTCTTCTTGTAGCGTTCGGCTGGAAATTTAATTGTTGCCTGAACGTATGTTGCAGGCTTGGGCAGCTATGGAATGCTCGGCTGACCGTACGCGATGCGGAATCAATGACTTTTTGTCGAGACACTAACGAAGTGGTGCGACCCTTGGGCCCTTGAGTTTTTTCACCAATATGCAGTCTTCCTAGCCATTTATGTTGTGTGCAAACGTTTTGAAATGGAGTATAAAAAAAAAATTAAGATGGAAAGGAGATTGAAATTATGTCAGAGATACTAAAGCGTGGCCGAAAGACGTGACAGGAAAATTAATAAGAGTTGAAAAGAAGAGATCCCAGATATAGCTGTATAGCACGAAAGCCTTAGCCTTCCCCTCATAGAGGAAACAATAACAAAAAAAAAGGTTGTGTCGGACAAATTTCAAATAAGAAATGTGTAAATCTTATTCCTATTTTCATTCAATAATTAAATTAGAATCATGAATTATATTCTTCAAAATCATAGAGTCAAATGTATAATTATAAATAGGAGATCAACATCAAGCACTACACGTATAGTTTCAAAAGAATTTTTGCCGGCAACTGCGTATAAACCGGAAATTGTGGAAAAAAACAAATATGAGAAATGGGAGAAACATGGATTATTTAAAGCGAAAAGTTCTAGCGAAAAGATGAATTTTAGCATGGTGTTACCACCGCCAAATGTTACTGGAAAATTACATTTAGGTTAGGCAGATTCTTGTTTACTTTTATATAGTACGCACGCTTACGATTCACCTCAATCACACCTGATGGAAAGCGATGATGAGGCTAACGATAAAGCGCTGGCGCCCAACAAAAACTGATTAACTATTGTTGACTGACATTCCATATGAAGCTGGAAAAACTGGAATAGATTTATTATTCCTATTTATGTTTTATTTTATGCATCAAATCACATGAAGATGCCAGAATCAAAATAGGCCGAGTGAAAATTTACAGTTAAATGCAGAAAACTACTTTTAAAAAATATCTTCAAATTTCATAATAATTTTACATACAATTACAAACATTAAGCTTACACATGGAGCTTAAAAATGTATATATTTTTTTATTGTTTTTTACTAAAAAGATAGGGGTAGAGCCCCATAGCTGGCTATAAAAATCCTCTATCTACTCTAACTATAAGCCAAAAATAAACTTAAAAACTAGAATGTACCAAGTTCTCTTGGGTGATCCCCATATCCTCAGTAGTGCATATTTCTCATCTGTCTTTCATAGAGAACTGCAGTATCTAACACACTTTCTAAGCAACAAGATAATCCGAGTCTTGAATGATCTTCCAGAAGACATAATCTCAGCTCAAAATGTAAACCAATTTTAAAATTGCATGGTCAAATACATCCTCAATCCTCAAAGAAAAATAAATAAAAATGATGGAATAGCAGGATATTGGCACATATCAGTTGTTTCAACTGCCTGCCTGATAAATAAATATGTTTGCTTATGATTCTCAGGTCATGCTTTAGCTTGCACTATCCAAGATGTTATAGTTAGAAGGAAGAGATCCTTAGGGTACAATGTTATGTGGCTTCCTGGGACTGATCATGCTGGCATTGCTACACAGGTACAAAATTATTATAAAAAAGGACACCAAACTCCGATTCCTATCATTATAAACCAAAACTCAGCATGCTTAAATATCCAAACATGGAATAAAATAGAACCAAATTTGCAGGCTTGTAGTAAGTTATATTCAAAGGAAGCAATCACTTAGTGGATAAGAGACAGGGACCCATGTGCGGCAAAGTGAATAGTCATAGGTTCAAATCCTGACACTTACCACTACATTTTAGCAGATTAAATGCAGAATTACGCTGTACATGCTCACTGGTAAAGAAATACATTGTGAAGAAACCCTCACATATCTAATAAAAATGTCATGTATAAGTACCCCAAGAATGGCCATCTGCTATGCTACTGATCACGTTGATCATGACACATAAGGGCAAAGGGTATACAACCACTAATGTATCTTTGCCCACCCCAAAACCGATACAGCGTATAGTATGATATATTATTATAAAACTTGTGCAAACTTTTCTTCTTTTACAGGGTGTTGTAGAAAAGTATATTAAAAGCAAACAGAATCAAACCAGATATGACATTGGTCGGGAGAGATTTATAAAAGAAGTCTGGAAATGGAAGGAAAAGCATGGGGATACAATAACAAAACAACTCCGCACTCTAGGTTGTTCTTTAGATTGGTCACGAGAGGTTTTCACAATGGATCAGAAACATACACATGCTGTAAACATGGCTTTCGTGACATTATTCAAAAAAGGCTTAATATATAGGAAAAAAGCTCTAGTCAATTGGTGTAATGCTCTAAAGTCAACAGTATCTGACATAGAAGTACAAAATTTAGATATAAATGGCCCAACAGAAATAACTTTGTCTGGTTATGAGAAACCAGTGAAGTTTGGCATGATTTATGAGTTTGCTTATAAAATATATGGTAGCGATGAAGAAATCATTGTTTCAACTACAATGCCGGAAACAATGTTAGGAGATACAGCCATAGCTGTGAATCCTAATGACGACAGGTAAGTTTTGATAACGACCTCAAGGCCGATTTTCTTATTTTCACTCTGTTTAGGGTTGCATTTTAACATCACATCACATTGAATGTTTGCTTTATACAAATAAAAACAATTTAAATATTGAAAATAATACTAAATTATGAACATTTAAGAATTGACTCTAAGGTCTATTCCTATTGATAAAAAAAAAATCTCCAAAAGGACGTTACATTGTACATAAGCATATTTAAAGTTAGTAGAATCAGTAAAAATTACGAATTAAGGCTCATAATTTCTCAGGTGACATCTATTAATTAAAGATTAACTTGTAATAAATCAGATTGATCAGGTACAGACGGCATAAGATTTAAATAGAAGTAGGGGTCTGGACTTTTCAAGGAGGATAATTAAATGAGGGCAAATAAAATTAAAACAAGCTACATCCATACTAAGTCATTGTGATCTAGCTACCCTTAATTGTATTATTCCTCAATTTAAACATTGCGGCCAAAGTAATGAACCAAATTTATAAAATGAAGTTCTTGGCAATATATTAAAAATATTGGTAATAAATATACTTTTTCATTACAGATACAAACATCTTAAAGGGAAAAGAGTTGTCCATCCATTTCGCACTAAAAATAAAACTATGCCTATAATATTTGACGAGTTTGTCGACATGAAATTCGGTACGGGCGCTGTAAAAATTACACCAGCTCATAGCAAAGTAGATTACGAAGTAGCCAAACATCATCATTTACCACTGGTGCAAGTTATAAACGAAGAGGGAAAGATGGAAAATGTTGAAATATTTCATAATTACAATCGTTATGAATGTAGGCAACTGTTGCTTCATAAAATTGCTGAAATAGGACTCTTGAAAGGAGTAAAACCACATTCAATGACATTACCAATATGCAGTCGTACAGGAGATGTTATAGAGCATTTACCAAAAGAACAATGGTTTGTATCATGTAGTAAATTGAATGAAAAAGCTGCTAATCTGGTTAAAAATAATGAATTAAAAATTAAACCAGATAGATTCGTCAAACATTGGCTAGACTGGTCTAAAGACGATAGGGATTGGTGCATATCACGCCAATTGTGGTGGGGTCATCAAATTCCAGCTTATAAATGTAGTGTTGATAAAGATATAATATGGATTGCCGCTTTTGATGAAACCTCTGCAAAAGTAGAAGCATCCAAATATTTAAGGACATTACCTGAAGAAATAATTGCTGAAAGAGATATGGATGTCTTAGATACTTGGTTTTCATCTGGAATTTATCCATTTGCATCATTAGGGTGGCCTGAATATTATTACAATGAAGATTATAAAGAGTATTACCCTCTTAGTCTTATGGCTACAGGACATGACATTCTGGGTTTATGGGTTCAAAGGATGGTGATGTTAGGTTTAGCTTTAACTGGACGACTGCCCTTTAAAAATGTTTTGTTGCATGGAATTATATGTGACAATAAAGGAGCCAAGATGTCGAAAAGTACGGGCAACGTTATCGACCCTTTAGATGTTATAAATGGCATATCTATCGAAGATCTTAAGGTTAAAAGTGAAGAAATGTATGTAAATGGTGTTTTAAATAAAAAGGAATTAGACAAGACTTTGGAATACCATAAAATTAATTTCACACAAACTAAAGGCATACCACAGTGTGGTGTGGACGCCTTAAGATTCACATTACTCTCTCAGGATATTCAATCGCATTTTGTCAATTTCGATGTCGCCTTTTGTCATGCAAACAAGTTATTTTGTAATAAAATATGGCAAAGTATTAAATACATGCAAATGGCCTACTCAAAGTTGAAGCCTTGCGACAAAGATGTTACGAAAGAAGATTTAACAGTTTTTGATAGATGGATACTGAGTAGGTTAGCTGAAATGGTTGAAAAAGTGAATGATTCCATGGATTCATATGATTTTCATTTAGCAACGAAAGCGTTAAAGAACTTGTTATACAACGAATTCTGTGACATATATTTAGAAGCAACTAAGCCGGGATTTGAAGATGAAAACATTATAATTGGTTATAGTCATGCTCATACTTTGTCTGCAGTTTTGAATACATCGCTAAGATGTCTAGCACCATTTATGGTCTATTTAACGGATGAAGTTATATCAAAAATACCTGCTATGGAGCATAACATTATTTTTAATTACAATGATTTCAATAAGGAATATTTACATTTTCCCAAAGTTGAGGAATTTAAAATATGGAAAGACGATACATTGGAAAATCAAGTTGACAAGTTGCTAAACGTTGTCTATCTAACTAGAGAGCTTAAAGGACTATATAACATATCTAATAAATTTAGACCTTCAATAAAAGTAAAAAGTACGAATAATAAACTTACATCGGATATAAAAAGTCACAATAATGTCTTATTAAACCTAACGCGATGTGGTAACATAGAATTTGATAATATTGACGATACCAAAAAATATGCAAAGGGAATTTTAGATAAAGAAACTGAAATAAGCATTGAAATTCTAGCCGATAATGTAGAAAACGCTATTATTTCAGCTAAAACAAAACTGGAAAAGAGAATTAAGAAATTGGAAGATAGTTTAGAGAAATTAGAAGCGAAACTATCAAACGCGCATTATTTGACCACGTCAGCTCAATGGTCACAAATTATGGACAGAGAGAAATTAATGTTAAAGAGAAAAGAACTCGAAGAATTACAAAGATTGATTTAATCATATTTTACATAGATAAATGAAATTAACTCTATTCGCAACCCATTGTTGATTGATGTTCGTTAAATTTTTCCAATCACTAATCGGAACCATATGCGTATTTTCAATTTTATTTATTTGAATTATTTTATTCTATATTTTTATTTTTGTGTACCATACTACAAAAAATCATAAAAAAATCACTAGTAGCAATATATATATGTATAATGAAATATGAAGTTTTTTTATTTATTTCTAGTAATCTTTTGCTTACATAGTAAAATATTCTGGTTATATCTCAATCTACTTACTCAATCCACTCCCGCGATGTTATAGTGGAGCGGGAAGGATAATAGAGGGAATTGCGCAAGGCACATCAAATGGCCTTTGTTGTCAACCCCCTGGTATCTTTAACGTCGTCTAAAGTCTGTGTTATCCTGAATATTCGAGGATATAGAAAAATTGATATAACTCATTAGGATTAACAATTAAAGTATTATTTATTGATTCAAAGTTTATTAATAAATAAATATAAATATTTTTAAAATTAACAACAAACAATATAATTTATTTTTCATTAATTGACTTGCGCCAGTGGACCCATATTCGTGTCAACCAGGATGTATTTACTTGAGGTCAAGCGGGCAGGCCTAAAAGCTGGCCCTACTATAAAAAAGCACTTATCCTGTATCACCTATATAAATAATAAAATAAACGTTATTATGAGACAACAGCGAAAGACATTTTCTATGACGGATTTTTTTGTAGACCTTTTTAAGTCCTACAATTTTTTGGTACATTGATTTCATGTAACATTTGGCCTTCCTAAAAAACATCAAGATTTCTCTGCTATTTTTAATTAAATAGAAATGAATACATATAAACCCTCTAAATTTGTAAATAATGGACTAAAATTCCTAAACGATTAAACAAACCTACGGAAATGTACGCTGTGCGTTTTATTTCATAAAAATCACGAGATGTGGCTACCACATATAATTAATAATCTTAAACATATTTAAACGAATAAAAACAAATCTAATGGTTCTTTCCCTTCCTATGGCGATTTGTCATTGCCAGTCACCTGTGGTGTGCATCCCATATCAGCATAATTAATATACAGATTTTATTGATTTAAAATCTGGATTCGGAGACTTCTATCCTGGTAATTGCCAAATTTTTAGTCAATATATTTATTAAATGTCCAAGTATAATAAGGTTTTATGGGATGCTCGCCACTGCCAGTCACATGAGACCGTCTCCACAGTTTAAGATGGGCGAATATGAATAATCATACAACGCAATGTTTGCTTGTTTTTTTATAGAGTAATCTGCTTTTTTATGTTAAATCGGGAGAAAATCCTGCATAGTACTCTCAGGTCGCTACCCTCACGGTGAGGGTATACTAGACGCCTACAGACTGAAAACCTCTGGGATGTCCTTTTTTTTTCGAACAAGATATACGTCGGTGGCCAGGATTCTAGAATGTCCTGAGTGCTTTATGCAATTTATATAAGAAAGCATCCGAGGTAGGTGCCTGTGCAGCGCTGTCAGATGTCCCGATCGCGAGTTTGACATGCCGACTGACAGCGCCGCGCAATCATCTACATCGGACATCTTCCTATTTAAATGCAGACAAAGCGGTACATCGCGGCCGGCTCTGTGTTAGCCCTCGCGACCGGTTTAGTTGTGAAGGCCTATCCCGGCCGTCAACGTAGTTCTGTCAAAAAAAATTATCGCGGCCTTGAAGCCGTTCCTAGATCGCCCCCTGTCCAGCAGTGACTGCCAGAATCCGAATCGAGATGTACCCTATAAAAAAATAAGCAAGTACAATGCAATCATATTTTTCCACTTTTTTTCGTCGAGACGAATTCGCCCAACCCCAAACGACTGCGTAGAGTAGCGATATAAAATTACACAAAATATACATTATTATACAGCGTGATTTTATAGACAAGGGAGATATTACAGGATAAAGTATTTTTTTGTACCTACTGGCAACTAATAAAAATGTAAATAACTATATTCACTAGTAAATCATTAAAAAAAAGTGATGAACAAATGAAAATTGATCCGAAAAAAATATGGACACCGCAACGTGCCCGGCGCACCATTGATTGGTAAGTAGATAATTTTCTCTTCAAGTAATTTCAGGTAAACAGGTATGGACTCGTTTTCCCTTCGTACTTTACCTTGGCCAAAGAAGGGCAAAATGTAATGTGATTAATTAACGATTGCGAAATGTAGTCGTAATTTTCACTTAGATGCTATGTAATCATGTTTAAATCCCTTCAACACATTAAGAAGTTAAAACGTAAATGCAATTAAAATCGTAGTGTTTAAAACATACATGTGCAAAATATGACCATATTAACGATGAAAAACGCTAAATGTAATCGTAATCGTTTTTCATTAATCTGATTACATTTTGCCCATATATGATCCTAACTTAGGACAGGCAAAATACATACTATGGTTTATTCATTCATGTTTTTATGTGTAATTGTTCCTCAAGATGTTGATTATAATTTACTTTGTTTTAATGGGTATATTAAGATATGACTATTTTTACATATTTGTAATTAGACTCGAATGCCGGATATCCTCCCTGAGTACCTATCTTTCTCGCCTAAAAAATCACCTGTATACATGCAAAATACTAACATAAAAGTTCATAAACTGAACCTTGTTCATTTTACCACATGACAGACAATGGATAGATGTGTAAAATAATTTGTTTCATTATGATTTTAGTTTATTTTAATAGTGTTTTAGTACCTCAATCTATAAATATTTGTTTTCACTGTCTATACTAAATAGTGATGGGAAAAATGTAATCATAATCTTTTTCATTAATCTGATTGCATATTGCCCCTCTATGATACAAAATATGGAAATGTACGTTCAAAGAATTGTTATAAGGGAATTTTTAAAATGAACAAGGTATATTAGACAAATATTTTTAAAAATTCCAAAATTTGGCTGCAAAATTACTCTCTCGCAATCGCAAAAATGTGCAACATTTCTTTTTCTCCATACAACTTACCTATCAATACATATAAATGTTAATATTTATACATTTACAATTAACGATTTGGTTGTTTTCATCGGAAGAAAATGTCAATAACAAATACATTTTATTAACGTACGTAATATTCAACAACCAGTGACGTGCAGTGAACATCCAATTGGGAAGCTACTTTTTTATTTCCCCCATAGTTCACGTGTAATCTAACATTTAGTCTGTTTGGAAAGTTAACCTTTCTGGGCTCATATTTGAAATACTGGAGAAAAACAAAGCATATCTGTTCAAGTGCCAAATTAAGGTAATACACCCTTTTTTTGTAACCCGGTGGGAATTCTCATAGACCGTCTGGGCTATTTTGTGAAAAGCGGCCCGAGTATACCGTACCTTTATTGATTAAACCCACCGGGATATACCTCCTACCCGTTTGTCGGTATCAAGGGCGCCTTGGCAACTTCCTCAGCACCTGGCGACGTCGGGCCTTTTACAGGCCTGTAATTTTAAGTTTACGCGCAGTGGTGTAAATATCCACCCTTCGCTCAAGTCTTGTATTGGAGCTGTGTGCAGGAACACATCACTCACCGCTCACGCCTGGATTTGGACGACGCAATCCTCCCAAATGCGCCGCCCGGATGTTAACTGTTTAGGCGTAGGACATGAATATAAAAAATATACTTGTTCTCCCTGCCCAGTTCCTCACCGCACTGCAACCCCGGAACTCAGCAGTTACCATTTATTACCGGACAGTGGAACAAATAACACTTATCGAAATATTTGATTTTCTTCGGACAATATGGCGGTACATTATTCTCTATAAATATAATTATGTATAGTGAACTGTGTGGAGCACCAGTTGCCTGTCCTCAGCATTCAGTTTCCGGGTGATCGTCTTTTTACGTATATCATTGTCACTGTGCCTGAACAAACTGTTTGTTCTTGATTAATCACGTGGCAATTTAGAATGAGCTGTGCTTCCCTGCGCTAACAGTAACAGTCCCATAAAATGCTATTTTGTGTATCTATGGAACAGTCAAACTGCATCAGCAACAATTGTTTGACTTATAGAAAGGAATTATTATAGAAGGCTGGATGAATTCTACCGCATTCGTAAAATAAAACGACACATTTATACAGATTACATACAAAGAAAAGAGATGGACAATTTTTTTCTGTCTCTATCTATGTGCTTATCAGTTTTATTTACAACTGCAGTTGCAAAATATATTTATTGCAGCATTTGGTGTCTTATTTGTAACCAACAGATTGTCCTTCAATGATTGATTACAATTATGAATACATGATTCTTGGATTACATTCTCCTTTTCATTAGGTGCGGTATAGTTATTTTATTGAGTCACTATAAAAAGGAAACAGATTGTGCTGGGTTCCCTTTAGAACATTCACCATACACCACTGTTAACAAGTTCACTAACACAGGATACTATAGTAATAAAGTAAGGTTGTTTCAATACTACTTAATTCAATAATCTATTGCCTTTGGGGTTTATCAAAGCATAAAAAAGTTAATTATACAAAAACAAATTGAACTTTTTATACTATTAGATTTCGAAAATGATTTAAAATCCATATTTGCGTCGATAAATATCAAATCCCCGTATATCATACACCAGTATATTGCAGGTATAACAAGTTTTATAGTTTAATTAGTAACATGTTTCCTATTTTCTCTGCATATTCACTTTACAAAACCCCAAAATATATTGTAATCACTATACAGAGAGGGGCAAAACGTCGTAATTTTAATTGTAATTTTTTTTCCTTCGCACAAACTAACAAGGATTTTAATCCCACAAAATTTAAATGAAGACTGAGGCAGTTTTATTCCTCTTTTTGGCATTTTGTTTATCTTTTGGAAGAATTGTCTTTTGAACTTAGACTCAACATCCTATATACTGGTATATCAAAGTATTTTCTCTTTTCGTGTTTCTCTGTCTATTTGTCTGTGTCCATAACTGTTTTATTCACACTATAGACTATATAATTTACTTTCATATTATTAAATATAAACATACTTAAGGAACTCTTAAGCCAATAACTACTATGGTTTACGTCTTTTTGGTACCTTCCTTTTATTTGATTTTAACTTTACAGACTTTTTCCTACTCGATTGTTGATAAACATCTTTGTCTAAAGTTTTCTCTGAAAAAATAAAAGTATTTATTAGTACATATATTATTGTCATACTTTACCTATTCTGCCTGGGCATTTAATTTACTACTGTATTTAATGAAAATAAATAATGTGCTTCTTATGTGTTCCTTGAAGCTTGAAAATCAATATAGGTTACCTCACGCACTCACTCAATAACAGAATATTCTTCATTAGGAATAAATTGTCTCAGAACATTGTTGACACACCATCAAGCAATAGTTTCAAAATTAAACTGGATAGACAGGCCCCATCTCAATCAGTTTAGTGTATTGTCAACTCAGTGTTAAACAATATTTGACAGTAGAACACACCAGCATAGAAAGCTGCTCACCTATTATTTGACAATAATAATAAAAAACATACTCAGTTTACTGGAATTCACTCCACTGTGTTTCTTCTGTTCATCTTCATGTGACTTTACATGTTTAACCAACGAGAACAGGTATTTGAAACTCTGTGAGCATTTTGCACAAGCATACATCATCTCCTTGCATTTTGTGGGTTTATTTTTGGATTTAGGCACTAACACATCTTCTTCCCTTTTATTAGCATGTTTGATGAACCCACCAGGCAGTATTTCTAGAGTGGGCCAGCTGTCTGTAGATGCAGTTTTTAAATTGTCTTCCAACTCCTATAAGTGTACATTAAATTATTTACATAATAGTAAAAATTAATTACTTAACAATTTAGTAGGGTGTTGACAAGCTAAGGAAGCCCTACTTAGAGTGAACTGAAAAGTTTCCTAAACTGTCCTGTCTCACTAAATTACAGATATGTAGGAAGGAGCCTTGGAACCATAACAGGGTAAGGTTATTTTAACAGACATCTCTTGTTTAGATTTCCCAGAAACTACCTTTTACAGAACATACATGGGAGAAGAGACAGCTAAAGATGTTCTTGAATGCAAACTGATTGTGAACTGGCAGTGCAACAGGCATAACATCTGGGGCCCTGCCGTAAAAAACCAGTAATATTAGGCAGCTGTAATATTGAAATCAACTTGTCCCAGTCTCATGCAAAATAGGCATACTTAGGCGTCAAATTGCAAAAAAATGAGCCAGTTCCAATTTAACATATAAAAAAGGAAGTAAGTAAAATAGCAGGATATATGGATATATTATCTAAACCAGCAGCTAGATAAATATTTTCTTAACTACACAAATTAATTAGTTGTTAAATTAGAACAATCTACAGAAGGTGGGCAGAAAAGGATCTATGAGAAGAGTCAAACATTGGGCTTGTCGCTTATTAGGGGAGGCTTATGTCCAGTAGGTTAATAGTTATGCTGAGGCACTTATATTTGTGTGAACTGCCTAAAAATTGATAAATAATTTAAAACAGCAGTATAGATATATACACTATATTTCTTTTATGTAATGATACATTAATGACTGTATGCATTTTGCATTTTTATATTGGGGGATTAAATATTATTTTTGGCAATATTGAGTCATATTTTAAGAATAAGTGTTTTTCACTGAATATGCCAATGTTATTTATAGCAAACAGGCCTCTATACCCTGTATATTATACAATGATAACCCCTTTATAAGTGCCCAATAAGAACAGTAGTTAATTCTTAGGGCATAAGATTTTGTTAGATGCCTTACAACAGTAATTCTTACATTTTTAAGATAATGCCACACTACATGTTTATATATTGAAGATACTGCAGTGTAAATAAGAAAAAAACTTTAATCTCTATGCATCAAATGCTAGTTTATTTGCTGTGCCACAATAAAATCATACTTTTTTCATTTCCAAAGGCTCCACAATTTCAGTTACGATATCTCCATCACTGCCATCAATAATATCCTCAGAATGTATAGACACCATACTGCCAATATTCGAGTCTTCATCGTTAACAACACATTCGTTGTCAAATACAAGATTATTTATCACGCAAGACTCTATCTCTAGCAGGTTTCGTGAAGGCTGGACATCTTCCATTCGAACAAGACGTACGTTCAACAAGTCATCACTCTCCAGAGCAGTGGAAGACATTATACTAAAAACATTTATGTATGACAGCAATAAACTGCTGAAATTGGTATAAAAAGAGTGGTATGAAATAGTAATAGTTCTTTGAAATCACAGGAAAGTTTACTTCATGCTAAATTTAAAAATAAATTACACAACGAACTCAATTTTATGATATTGTTGTATTTACTGTCAAACACAAATGTCAATAGTGAACATGATGCTAACAATGGCTGTTTTTTCAATAATTAGTAATCATGTTATGTTCAGAAATATCAGTTTTTATTGACCGTTTTCATTGATATAAACTTTATTGCTTAAATATAAAAGAACAAAATTGTAATTGATAGTTAACAGTATCATCATCTTTCAAAAATTTCACAACTGACAACGATAAATATCGTAGCACTGCTAATATACATTTGTTGATAACGGATAATGAGCGTTGGTACGGTGTTGGGAACATGTTCTTGCGCTTAATAGACAAACCAATGAATTATTGACAGCTGCATTTTGTTGCTGTCTAGATGCAACAGCAACCCAAAAAAACAAAACAACACAACTCTCCGATGAAGAGAAATAGAGAATACAAGTTTTAAGATTGAACGTAAATCTGAAAAGCGAAATTTGAATAAGTAATGTCAGCATCTGGATAATTTAAATAAAACAGTCCAAGAAAAGAAGCCAACACCAAGAATATTGCACTGCAATATGATAGTGTCTGGCCGTATGCTGCTTTGGAGAAAAAAAATTACATTCTATCATCAAAAAATAGCTCAACTGAGCTGGAAAATTCTGTAGCATACAACATTTTCCCCGGATTTAGCACTCTGTGATTTTCATTCTGTTTGCTCCATAAAAAAATTAATAGGAGGCAAGAAATTAAAAATGAAACAGATTTAATCAAGTATTGATAAAATTTTTCACCTCATAAGATTAAAAAAAAAAACAAAAGTTGTATATACAAATTGCTATAATGTTAGCAAGAAGTCATTAATAATAATGACAACTAAGATAATTAATAATGTACATATCACTAACGACGGGCTCAAAAGACCTTGTATCCAAAGTCGTAAAATTTTATATTAAAAAAGTCTACATGTCGCCTCAACTGCATAGAATAGAATGTGTCTAATAAATTGGATGAATAAATGTACTTCTTAATGCATTTCAAAGAGAACAGTTGTCATTCGAGAAGATTCCCTATAAAGTTTAACATTTTTTTTAATATGGCTTGGTGTGCTGTTAAATTGTGTAGGAATTATCGAAGAAACGGTAATACAAAAATTTCCTTTCACAGGTAAGTAGTGGAACACATTTGCATTTCTTTTCAAAAAAAGGTCGCTATTACTGTCATTTTTATCACAATCATTTTTAACTGTTAATTTTGTTAGCATTTCAGTTTCAGACTCCCCAATTTTAGGTACTTATCTAACATGTTCTTTATGAAATATTTATTTTTATTTTTTTGTTGGCATCAAATATGATATAGCTTTTATCAAAAATGACTGATGAAAAAGATTCCTATTATTTGTCTAAACTTTCAGGCATGTGCTAATTGCTATTAGCCTGGTCAGGATAGACATTAAAGATTATTATAATGCGCATTGATCTGAAAATGGATACGAATGTTGGGAACGCCATAGTAAATAAAGTTTGAATATATTTCATGCGTATATTGATTAACGACTCTGATACATTTTTACTAATCTACATCGCACAACCGAAATTTTTCTCTAAGGCTTATATATAGAAGCCCTCAAATATAATAATTTCCAGCGGAGGAATGGATTTCTTATATCTATTGACTAGCTGATCCGGCAAATGTTGTTTTGCTATATAAGGTTTTGTAATATCTTCTAAGATGTTCATTGAAATTAAGTGATGTCAAAGACAATTTTGTTCAGAATTAAGTACTCTTAATCAACAACACATTTATTTGGATAATGATTAATATTATTACGTTGATACAACTCTTAAAAAATAATGCATTAATTTCGACCAAATTTGATTACCATAAAAACGGTTCTAGTGACTTAATCTTAAAAGATAGACATATACTATTTTTTTAGATCATTTCAAGAGGAATAATTCTTTCATACATATATTTTTGGTATCTTGAACCGTTTTCGGAGCGCACGCAATGGGAGCCCTCAAGGATGAATAATTTTCCCCGTTTTTTTCACATTTTCCATTATTTCTTCGCTCCTAATAGTTGCATCGTGATGTTATATAGCTTAAAGCCTTCCTCGATAAATGGTCTATTCAACACAAAAAAAAAACAATTCGACTTAGTAGTTCCCTGAGATAGCGCGTTCAAACAAACAAACTCTTCAGCTTTATAATATTAGTATAGATTTTAGAATTACATTATCAATAAAGTTTATCCACAGTAAGAAAAATTTGTATTTTGTTCATTTCCAAAACAGACAGAGCTTTTCGGTAGAGCGAATATTTAATCCTTATTATAAGTAAATAGTATAGTTCATTTTACTATTTGTCTTATTACCTGTTTTTATCTTAGAAAAATTTTACCCAAAATAATTCCCGTACCGGTTTACCGGTATTGTTGTTATTTTGGGTAAAATGAAAACATATGTATGTGGGGAAAATTGAAAAATCAAACCAGCAATGCTACAAAGAGCATAAATGGGCAAAATGTAATCAGATTAAAGAAAAATGATAACTATTACATTTTGCGTTTTTCATCATTAATATGACTGGGTTTTGATCACAGTTGTAACCAGAGATGGGCAAAATTTAATCTGGCTAACAATTACAAAATATAGTCGAAATTTAAATTTAGTTACTTCATAATCATAATTAAAACCTCTGTAAACATTTAGAAGTCATACATTTGAATGTAACTGAGGATTCCTTAGTGTTTAAAACATAGATGTGCAATATATAATCATATGAATTATAAAAAATGGAATCTTAATCGTTTTTTATTAATCTGATTATATTTTGCCCATCTATACCCAAAAAAATGGTTGTTAAAACTTTTGTTTCTGCATACTAAACTCAGAATCAGCTTAACCGATTTAAATGCGATTTTGGCCAAAGACACGCACACTTATAACACAAGAACGGCACATGTGAACATTTTCCGCGAGGTCTGGGTGTCCTTCAGGAAAAGGGTAGTTTAGGCTATTACGGCAGTTTTGGATGGATACGATTGACATACAATTACACAAATACTAAGAGATATACACAATCACACTACATACCTCATATATAACATGTAATTATTGGTATTATTATTGTTATGAGCGCGGGGTAGTAAGACGCCGGTTTTGATGGACAATCAATTAATTCTCGGTGAGAGTTTACAATACGAGTAACAGAATGCAGCCGCAGAAATGTCTCGTAACGTAACCGTCATATATAGTGCTATTTATAATAGTTTTAATAAATATCTCAGAAATTGTATTTAGGCGAACAATTTATAACTATTTTCAAAATTTGTATAATATTGTTTATTTTTATGTGTTATAAATAAAATTAAATCCACAATATTTATCACTATCTTGTACTAGTAAAGAACATGTTATTTATTAGAATGAAAAAATATATTTTTAAGACAAATATAAAGACTGGTCCGTCATTTTACGGATTCAGTAAATTTAGTGTTAAAAATATAAATCTTAAAGTTTATGGACGTTTTAGGTTTCCAGCAGATACAACTATGTTTAGACTTTGGACAAATGTTATTCTACAAACCGAAGATAGAGATAATTGGTTTCCGACTAAATATTCCTTTATTTGTTCAGAACACTTTGCTGCTGAAGATTTCTATAATACCAAAAGGGGTATACGGAAACTAAATAAAGGAGCTATACCAAGGAAGGTATGTACATTTATAAGTGTATAAAAAGAATTAAAAGATTAATTTGGTACCGCATTTTTCGTCACCCATCACAAAGCTTGAAGGTGAAAGTCTACCAGTGCGTCTTACCTGTAATGACGAATGGTGCCGAGACGTGGACACTCACGGTACGACTAGTCCTCAAATTCAAAGTCGCTCAGGGTGCTATGTTAGATTTTTCTCCGAAGAATCGAATCAGAAATGAGGTGGTCCATCAGAGAACTAAAGTCATCGACATAGCTCAGAGGATTAGCAAGCTGAAGTGGCAGTGGACTGATCATATTAGCCGAAGAACTGATAACCGTTGGGGTAGACGTGTTCTTAAATGGAGACCACGCCTCAATAAGCGTGATGTAGGACGCCCTCTGGCAAGGTGGAGGGAGCGACGATTTGCGGAAACTGGCAGGCAAATGCTGTATGAAAAAAGCCGAAGATTGGGCTTAGCGGTGAACCTTAGGAAAGGTCTATGTCCAGCAGTAGACGGATTGGGGTCGATGAATATGGTACATTATTCTTATGGCTTGAATGTTTTATAATATAATGACAAAATGATAGTTTTGTTGACTATAATACTTAATTAGGACTCATGCTGTTTGCGCAGGATAGCGAGGTAGACCGAAGGTATTAAAAGTTTATGTAGCCGCCGGAGAGCGTCGCTGGTCAGGATATCCACGTAGAGAATTAGGGAACAAAGAGTTCGTTCAGGCACAGTGACAATGAAATAATCAAAAGGCACTTACCTGGAAACTGGATGATGAGGACAGGCTACTGCAGCTCAGCACCGTTCACCGTATACAATCAATTAGATGTTCCGCCGTAATGTCCAAAGCAACTGACTATTCCGTAGTGTGACCGAGTTCGCCGCCGATGATAAGTGTAGCGATACCGCCGTGCGTACACATGTATCACCGTTAAGGACCGAGCGTGGAATGGGAATGTAATGGAATGTAGGGAGACGGAAGGATGTCAAGTACCTTTTTTATACTCATGCCCTGCGCCAGAACACATGCCATCTGAAATGAACTATAGGTGGCAATTTTTGTATATATCGCATAAAATATAATTTGTATATCGAAATGTAGGCAGAGACCAAATAATCCACTCATCTCGCTTCCAGTTGTCTCACGCTTTGTTTACCTACTTAAGTTGTTTGCCCTATTCAGGATCCCTGTTTGGTGCTAAACCAGCAGCAGTAAAATAATGTATTTGTGTCCAACTTGACCGCTATCACAGTACATGGGTGCTAAGTCCTCATAGCAACTCGGCTCTAGGCCAGTCGAAAAGAAAAACACTAAATATAATTATTACATGTTACAGGCACTGTTTTTATCATCAAAAAATGATAACAATGATAATGAGCGCTTAGATTCTAAGAAAAAACCTCCTGATAGCTTGGTAAGTGTTAACTTATCTACTTAACCCCCTGTACGACCTGAGGGAAGTGTTATATTTTTTTAATTATTATTTATAGTTGGACGCTTGACTTCAATCACACCTGGTGAAAGGTGAAGATGAGTCTGAAGATGTACCGTATCCGCCCAACAAATGGCTTTTCACTCTTCTCTTAAAGGCGCCTAAATCATAAGATCGTGGAAATATGTTCGCTGGAAGTATGTTCCACTCTTTAGCTGTTCGCATGGTGAATGTAGAAGCGAATTTCTTCGTGTGGATATAAGGAACGTCCACCACAGTCAACATGATACCTCCACTCTTCAAGACTTTACAATAAAAGTATCGGGTTCGATTTGATTGGAATAGCTTCAACGAGTAGGTTACTAATAGATACATTATAGTCAGGTGGAATTGTTAAATTTATAGAAAGTAAATCAACGTGTTTCATATTTAAGTAATCGGACTGGGTTGTGACCACAGTACACAAGTGCAAAGCACGTCAGAGTAAATCTCTTTGGCCAGTTGGGTTTTGGGATCACTGTGTATATTCAGTTGCTTATATACCTAGAGAGTCGACATACGTCAGGGCTTATAATACGACGGCGACTGTCAACGGATTTTCACTTCTTGGCGATCATTGCCGTTTTTGGAATACACTGTACTTCCCATCAGGTGCAATGTAATCACTTTGTCGAGTCAATATAAAAAAAATATAGCATTACGTAACTTACTTCCAGAGATCAGATTTGGCCATACCTCATTCGGGTAAGCTTTGCGTATGTGAGACAAATGAATATCATGTTAACTGCCAGAAAAGGGATGAAATATCTCTTGATGTTATAAATGATGCATGTACAACGCCACATGTTACACCTGATGGCACAGTGTATATCAAAGAGGAAATTGTGGAAGATACATCTGATCTCGAATCGATTGTAGAATCTCACAGGAATCACAAGATGCGTATAGAGTTACGTAAAAGAATTGAAATACAGAAAAAACACACTTTAAAAATCAGAAGACTTAGAAATCAGAATATACGGTTGAGGAAAAAGGTAGATTTCCTGACGCGAACTATGAAACACCTTAAAGATAAACGATACGCCGATGACGCTGTTCATAGGATTTTGCGCAATAGTGTTTTCGCAACGAATTTATGTACATCTATAAACAAAAAACTTAATGGGGTTGTCACAAGGCCTGTAGGAGAATATAAAGCAGAATTCAGAGAATTTTGTTTGAAATTATTCTCTTTGTCGCCTTCGGCATATAAGTATGTACGAGCGCAATTCGAAAACTGCTTGCCTCATCCAAAAACTCTAAAAAAGTGGCCCGTTCTTAATAACATTGATAGTTCACGGGACTTAGAAGACTCACAAATTAAACAAGAGGCTTTGGAGTTAAAAACCAGACAAGATACAGGGGGAAAATCTGATAAAGACGACTCGGTGGTTAATTTAGAATCTGACAAAGAAGATTTGTTGGATAACTTAGAATCTGATAAAGAAGACTCGTTTGATAATTTAGAATCTGATTAAATAGATCCATTAGATAACTTATAGAAGATACAAAAAGCGAAATAGAAGACTCAAAGGAAAATTACAATTTTTAATCAAAGTGTTTAGGTATATTTCATACAAAAGTTTGTTCTACAGATAAACTTATCTTAGTACCTGTGCCACCACAGGTTTAATATAATTTTTTATTGTGATGATAACTAATGAAGAAAATAAATATTATTATTTTTCGAGATGAAACTTTTAGTATATGAAGAGAATAAAAATGCCACAAGTTAAGACTAAGATATTATATCTATGGTGATGGTATCCTGGCCGATATCAGCCTCGGCGACGTTTCCAAAACACATCAAGTAGGCGTGGGCTGCAACTCCTTTCAGCGAAGGTGCTGATGAAATTATTAGGGAACAGTCAATTGTGCAGGACATATTTGGTGCGTGAAAGTTAGCACTTGCACAAACGCACCCTCTCGTCCAAACCCCTCTTAATCTAATGGAACGGGAATGCGACACTACTAGAGAGGGGTAGGACGCAGTGTGTGTTGACTCCTATCAGTGTCTTAGGCCTTTCGCAATGCCATGCGGCCTCGCCAGAATCGTCGGGAAGACTAGGCTGCCACTAACATGATAGATGAAGAGAGCTAATGATACTAAGAGGCTCTTATATGTATAAGAGTTATAGGTAATTGAAAGCAAAAGCTACGAAATTATTTTTTGTCAGCTGTCAAATTGAAGACATAAAACATCGAGAAACTGTAAAACAGTGTCATTCTGCAATGTTAATTTATCTTATTTTTATGAAGATATGTTTATGCAGATCGGCTTAATTTTGTCGACTATCGACAGACCAATTAACTACAATTTTATTGATATTTGTATATTTTCGATAGTTTGAACTTTGCTATGTTTACTATGAGGTGTAGTATAAATACCGAATGTAGTGACATGTGTTCATAAACATCAAATACCTGTATGCCCATGTAATAAAGTGCGAAAAATGCAAGAATAGACCATCGACTTGCATTTTTTATATTATATTTTAGCTCTTTACAATTCGTTTACACAATATACAGCTGTGCCGTCCACGCGTCGCGCGGTGCAGTTTTACGCAAAATTTGAAGCGCGGTCGCGAAGCGTGGGAGCTTACGGCCGCACACGCAATTATCAAATTAAGACTGCACTGCGCGACGCGCGGACGGCACACAGTGCAAATAGAATAAATGTTTCCAACGCAGTTTTGAGTTTCTTTCGACGTTTCTTCTCGAGGTGGTAGCTTCCGAAACATTAGTTAGTAAGGTTCGTTTCCAGGTTGGCCGTTCATGTCGAGGTTTGTACCCACAGAGGTGCCTTTGCGTTGCGAAACAATACATAAATTAGCTGGCTGAGCACCTTAAGTGCGCGCTTTATGTCCGGAGAGGTTGTAAAGGCCTTTCCCGTTTAGACAGGCACGGTCACGAGCAGACAGACACGCCGCGAAGTTTTCATTGGAGGCGGGAAGTTACTTCGTCTACCCTCTTTTGTTCTTGATAATTTTAATAGTCACGGTACACAATACTTATAGTCAAAACTAGATTAAGAATGTTAAAATTACGAGAATAGCTTCCGAGCAGAGATAGGCAAAATGTGATCAAATTAACGAAAAACGATTACAATTACATTCTGCGTTTTTCATAATTAATATGACCGCATTTGGCATATGCTTGGAAGCATATCCAAGGACTGTTTTGTTTAATTATTCCTAGAACAGTTTAAAATTATATTTTTCATTTGGTTTTCCCAGGTGAAGTTGTTTTGTTTGTTAATCTGTTATTTAATTAATAAAAGTATTATAAAGTTTAATTGGTTGTTATTTAAGATTATTTATTATTTATTTATTTATGGGCTGTCAACAGCTCCATTACACTTCACATTCACAATCTGAATCACATACATAAGCTAAATGTCGGTAACGGATACCAATAATAGACAACCACAGCATGGCCCAAAAGCATTAACTAACAATATCAAAACAGACAACTAAAACCAAAACACAAAAAAAATAAAATAAACAAAACAACAGCAGACAATAATATCTCAAATTAAAATTAAAAATTATATAACATCAAGAACAATGCCAAGCTCAACACACCTGCTCACTGATTTTTCTCTTGAAGGCCGGCATTAATTAAATACTTTTTTTACTTTTATCCATATTTATTTATAAACCTAGTAATTTACGTAACGTTACGTACGTAGTTACTACCAGTATTTAGTAATTACGGCCAACTAGAACCAACACATTGTTTATTTGTTAGGCATCAAATGAGAAGACCGTTTGATGAAATGAATTCTTATATAAAAACGTAACAAAGTAGAAGTTATTTGGTAGTAGAATCTTCATATCAAATTTATTCGAATAAGGCTGAGATATATAGGCGCTACTTTGACTTTGCTCAGAATATAAATTCGTCTTTAACACTTAAATACATAATGATGAAAAACTGCAACACACCACTATACCACAATAGTATACAGTTAATGCATAGTTTTGTATATCTGCAAAATAGGTTTTTTAATAAATTAGTACAAAAATATTATATATATATATTCTTTTCTATTTTTCCCTGCATTGTAGTGTACCTATCTGCAAGATATTTTTTTTTAAAGTATTAATTAAAGTCATGCATTTAAGGGCTAACACAATACTTAGCTTATACTTGAGAAAGTCTATGACATCCATATATTTTGATATAAATAATATATTAGGTGTAGTCGGATAAATCAATCATATGCAACTCTGAAATAAACGCACACATACAACACTCATTCGCATATTATAGAACGTCCTAAAACACTAACAGAATGTGACTTCTTAAACTGACTGAAATCAGCTAGGAGGATTTCACCATTAAGATAAATAAAAATATATCCTCACGCTATATCCCTTTCGAGGTTACAGAGATACATTAATGTCTCTATCCACTTTGTGCTTATATTTCGTGCGCAATGTGACCTGTAGCGCAGCTGATTGCCGTTGTCACAGCACTAGTACACATGATACATCTATTAGATCCCATGTGAGTTGCTTCACGATGTTTTCTTGCACCGGTGAGCATGTGGTGCCTAAATCCGTACTTATCGATCCCTTATCCACTTGGTCAACAGCCATAAGATTAACATACCTTTACTTTTTAACACACTTTCCTTTTGTATACAAAATACGACAAATTAAAGAGACATTGAAAATTTTATAAATTTATTTAACATTCATTAAAACAAAAAGTTTTAACAAGTAAAACCGGGAGCTATGAACCGATCTTAACCTCAAATCATTCTGTAACTGATGCACCATCGTTATAATTCCAGTCGTGCATCGGAAAATACATCTGCATTAAAGTCTCGTAAATATCCACATCGATTGGCAGAAACGTGCAGAATATTATTCTCTCAATATCGGAGTTGTCTTCTAGAAACTTCCTAGCGGTTCGGAGGGCGATGTGTGCTGCCAGACGATTGGGGAAGCCGTAAATCCCTGTGGAGATGCAGGGAAACGCAATTGAGCTCAGCTTGTTTTCACTCAGGCTAGTGAAGCACTTCTCATAGCAAGACTGGAGTTTTGACGCTGAACCGTCTTGTGGGCCAACTGTGTGTATTACATCTGAAAAATTTGGGCCTTATTTTAAAAAAGTATGTGTGTGTAATGTAGGCAATAATTCGCAAATTATTGCTACATTTTTATCATTGTTATTGTCAATAGTGACAATAATAAATGAAATTTCACTGTTATATAGCAGGTGAAAAATAACTGTCAATTACTTTTTAAGCTTGTAATTTTAAATGATAAATAATCACAATGATATATATTATTCTATTAAAACAAAGCTTTACATCAAGCCTTTATTTTAATTTTACTCTAGCACATGATCTGTTTAACTGTTATATTGGTTTATCTCTTTCACATGCATTGTTTTGACATAGTGCCGTGAGTTATGACAGTCTGTGTGATATTAAACAAGTGTTTTAGAGTCTTGTAATAGATGGAACATAATTATGATTTATTTTTGACACATTTTTTTTACAACAGGTGATGCATGAAATATCCCATGTCAAATGTAATGTGACATGGTAATAGTCCAACTGTATAATGTATTCTATCAAATTCTTAAATCTATACAGCCTCATTAGAAAGCAAGAAGTTAGAGCTTGTTTTCTAAAAAGGCTGTATAGGTTTAAGAATGATAGAAAGTATGTAAACTTAACACTGGTCGAAGTATGTTGTTGTTATTTAATAATATACTTTATATAACATACATTTAGCAGGTAAATTGTATCCACCAGTGACTTTGGCCTCTCCAGTCGGACAACCACCCAATGTATTGCATTCTTCCTATAAATAAGATCAAATTAAGCTTGATTCAACTGTCTTTTGTTACCTATTCACTGAAACAACTTCAGTGAACTTAAGCAGACATTTTAGTACTTTGTTGAGTCTGTTCAAAAAGCTGCTATGTTGTAAAAGTATACCTGAAGTAAAGGTCCTGCAGCTCGGTGTATGGCTCCATCAACTCCTCCTCCAGCCCTCAACTTGGAGTTTGCAGCGTTAACAATAGCATCAATCTGAAAATAATATTATGAACTTTTTAATAACACATTATAAACTTTCAGATTTTGTGCTGATTCTAAATATTGTAATGAGCTTATGAATTAATTGACTTACTTTTAACTAGAGCTTGACATTCTCCATGATTACTTCCCGCCCCCGACAAAAACTTTGTGGCATGTCAGCCTGCATGTGACCATGACTTGTGTAGCCAGGTCGAAAGGTTGAGCCATAATTAAAAGTATGTTAATTTGCATATAAGCCACATTAAAGTATTTATTATTCACTCATATGCCTTAGTCGTCTCATATGATAGCAGTCAAAATATAGGCTTATTTTATGTAAGTCAACTTCCTAATTTTGTTATTACAATAAAATTGTAAGTTTATTTTTACTAGAATGAATATAATAGCCATTAATTCTTTTTTCATGAGCTTTTATAGTTGGGAATCAAATAGTTTTTTTTTTATAACACTTATTATAAATATATTATTATATTTATTTAACTTATTATAATACTTATAGGAAATAAGTACAAAAAAAAGAATTAAGCTTTACAATTCTATCTCAAAAATCCAACAACATACTGCAAAGATTTATCACATTTGCAGGAACACGTGTGGTGCGACACCGTGCCGCAATGCTGTTACGGCGCAGCAGCGCCGTTCAGTGAATTTTGTTATTAAAAATGTACTGGGAAAAACTACAAACAAGTGCAAGTACATTGCATGTGGAGCGCGGCACCAGTACGCACTATAGAAAATTTAATATACTATAAACTGACTTTATAGCCTATATGATGGAAAGCGATATCAAGATCAGAAGTTTACATGCTTACCAGACATTAAACATATTTTTTGTATCGTTTGCTTTATTTTACAAAAAAGTATTTTTAATTTACCTCCAACTTTGTAATGTCGCCTTGAAATATGGATATCTTCTCCGATAACTCTTTATTTCTTTGGGCATCCAGCTTTATCTTTTTGAACTCATTGAGATCGTCCAAAGTGTGTTTTTTCGCCTCCAATCCTTTATTTCTAATAATATATTTACTCCACGGGTCAACGTTACTTAACGTAATAAAATCAGAATTGTACATCTTTCTCTTTTCTTCTAGAGATAGGGAAAGCATCCGCAATTTTTCAGTTTTCCATTTGGGTGGAGTAGTCATTTTTAAAACCGAATAAAGACAGTATTGGAAAAACCTATAATCTGGAAAAAATAATTTCGCGTGGTTAGCCGGCAATAACATATTTAATAGAGATGTAGTCGTGCTTACAATAACAATACTTATTTAATGTTTCTAGTTCAGAATAAATTTTACTTAAAATTATTCTATTCAATAAATATTAAAATTATTCTTTGTTATCTTATTCGCTTAAATAAAATTTATTTTGGAGCTTAAAACATGTGAACAAAATGCAAAATATGAACAAAGATTTTTAGAATAATAATTATATATTATGAATCTGACGTGGTTATATAATGATGGTAACATTGTATTTAATTGTCAGACGAACAGTGCTACCAATTTGTAACATTGCTCTGGATTTTAGGAAATTTTCGGTCTATTTAGTTTCACGTTACACGTTAAGGATTTATTATTTAGTATGTAATCGTCTAAAATTTTTTTTCAACCGTTTGATAAATAAAGCTATGTTGCTTTATAAATTGGAAATTAGAATAGTATAAAAGAAAAAAGTCAGCGTAAGCATCTTATTATCATCAAATTATCTCAAAACTTAGTTTTTTATTTAATTAAATAAGTTCTTATTTTCAAATTGAGGAAGAATTAATTAATTACACAAATATTTTATTTCATCATTGTTAACTTTTAGTACAGATTTTTTATATTCATACTCGGTAACACTGCATGTGAGATTCCTCCACGTATCGAACGAGTACGTTGTCGGTAAATTTCAGGAATAATTGTAAAATTAAGATATTAATATCGGCAATGTGTGTTTAGACATATCATCACAAACACTCCGAAAAAAATTATTATCGGATACAACCAATTTCAGTAAAGTAAGTGGTCTAAATCGTGTTAGATATTACGGGTAAGCATGCACCGGCCTTTGTGTAGCGGTGGGTTTAATTATAAAGAAGTCTATTTTATTCTAGAATGAAGGCGTTAAGATTTGTTATATTTGCCGTATTGGCAGTGAGCGGCATTTCTGGGGTGGACAGAAACAATTTTAAAACCTGCGATCAATCAGGGTTTTGCAAACGACTGAGGGCGTTCAAGCCGGAAAAATCTCAGTACAGCTTAAACTTGGATTCTGTTCTTGTTCACGGGAATGTTTTATCGGGTGAAGTAGTTACCGTGGACGCAGAAGCCGAAAAACGCACCGTTTTGGTAAGTCTGTCATTAAAACTGATAATCCATATTAATTAATGTTATCTTGAATACTATCCTTAACTTTGGAAGTATGCCAAAATATCTGAATTGTAAAGAATAATCTAATTACAGTTATGCTGTCATGCACAGTAAAATATTACAGATGAAAAAATCCTTACTAAGTTTTGGTTACTGATGATGATATGATTTTATCTGTTGGCCTGTTCTTTGATAATGAAAAATAAAAATTTAACATTTATTTATATTATATAAAGAAATATACTAAAATCCCGGTGACAAACAATCACTTTTTTTTTGTTGTATTGCACTCATTGTGAAAAAAATATTTAGATTGACTTTCATTGTATCCTCACAATTTATCAATAACTCTCTTAAAGATATGAATTAATAAAACCATAAAACATTTATTAAAACAGATTCATAAACTATGTCAATTTTGACATAAACCACTCCATTTTATTTAAAATTTGAGTTAACAAATACTTGTAGCTATTATATCTTAAAGGTACATCTTTTTTACAATATGTGTGAACTATTAATTAGCCATTGTAAATTTTTGACTGAAACATATCAAATATTTATCTACTAAAACATAACTGTATAAAAAATTTATCTACTAAAACATAACTGTAAAAAATAATGACATATAATAGAATTGTCATGTGTAAATGCCTTGAGAACAACAATTAGCTGCAATACTTAAAATCACTACATATAATCAGAAAATTGATACAGCTACTAATGCATCTTTGCTCACTCCAAAAAGGATATAGTTTAATGATATATTATTATAAAAAGTATTGTGAAACACTGTTCATAACTGCAAAATGAGAATAATATGCTGCTTTGTTTAATTTCATCACATGTGATTGATCTTCAACAGAATTTAAAATATTTATTATGCAATGATGGTATTGTTTTGACTTTAAACTTGCTTTAAGAAGTTAATGCCACCATAATGAATGCTTATTATTGTGACTGAGATTATGGTTTTATTTTCATTAGTTAAAACTTTTACATAAAAAGTATTCAACTTTTAAATGTCATACATATGTTGTTTTATTAATGCTGCATTTGAAGTGGTTATTGTTTATTTAGTTAAAAAATGTATCTTGATTGTGAATGATTTACACACAGTGAAGAGAATGAAAATAAAACATTTTTTTATTAATTTTTTATCAGGCAAGCAATTGAAACAACTAATAAGTACCTATATCCTGCTATTTCACTTTGTTTTACTATTTATTAAAAAAAAATATTGATGAAAATAAATCTATCACTGTAGAGGTTCAGAAAGCAGACTTCACTGGAAAGATATTTAAAATTGTCTAAATAAATTACTTGAATAGTTATAAGAAAATAATAATAGTTTATTGTTGAACTATATCCTTTAGGGGAGAGCAGAGATACATTAGTGGTTGTATCCACTTTGTGCTTATATGTCGTGCCCAATGTGACCAGTAGCACAGCTGATCACCATTCTCAGACCATTTACACATAACATTTGTATTAGATGCAATGCATGTTTCCTCACAATATGTTCCTTCACCAATGAGCATGTGGTACCTAAATGTATACGTAATTTGATAACCTCAGAGGTATGTACCGGGATTCGGTCGTAGGATCACTGCGCATGGAAACTGGTCCATTATCTACTGGGTAACCACTCCCTGTAAGGAATATAGCGATATCATGTTGATATATTATTATTATTGTTAAATTGATGTAAATAAAATTATTTTGTTTATTCTATGTATTAAAAAAATCAAAGTGATTTAGAACTTTAGTAACAGTGTTAGTTAATCCACAGTGGCACTACACAATCAGGCTGTCTGCTCTTGTAGATGGCACGTTCCGAGTGGAGATGGATGAGTCTGACCCACTGTATCCCAGATATAGAACACAATTGGCTTTGGATGGAGAACCGAAACCTGATGGGTGAGTAACATGGCTATTTTATGGTCATTTTTATTTATTTACTAACCAGCCAAAGTGACTACATTGTACCTGATGTAAATTAAAGTGTAGTCCAAAAACGGCAATGACCGTCAAGGGACGAAAATAATTAGTTGACAGTCGTTGTATGTAGATTTATCAGTCAGGCAGTTCAAACAACTGATAAGTTTCAGTATCCTGCTATTCCACAATTTTTCTTCTTTTTTTTTTGTGGCTGTGGTGGTTTAGTGGATAAGTGGCCGGTATTCATGCGTGGCGACGCGAATGACCGTATGTTCGAATGTCGGCTCGTACATCTGGGTTATTCCAGATTGAATACGGCGTTAGGCACCACATGCTCAAGGTGAAAGAAAGCATCGGTAGGAAACCTGCATGGCTTCTAATAGAAATGTCATGTGTACTAGTGCCGTGAGAACGGCAATCAGCTGCGCTACTGTTCATGTTGGGGTCGACATATAAGCGCAAAGTTTATGTACTGGTTATATAATAACTGGTAATGTAACTTTGCTTACCCCGAAAGATCATTATTTCAGCCTAAAACTGGTATCCAATGAAAACGGCAAACTTACCCTAATAAACACGCAAGGACATAAAGTCGTCATCACAGCAGAACCCTTGAAGATAGAGTTTTTGGATCGCGCCGGTGACGTAGCGGTGGTTTTGAATGAAAACTCGCAGCTTCTCATCGAGCCTTTGAGGGTGAGGAAGGAAAGGGTTGACGATGAAGATGGGAATGGGGAAAATTTAGTTGATGTCGTGAGTGTCGCTTTTGTGTATCGCTTTTGTTTTATGCCACATCATTTCCATAGATACAGTGGCGTGCATCACATACAAAGCATAAAATGCATTATCTCGTTACACTTGGATATTTAACACATATAAATATCTTTTCTTTTTTCTTTCTTTCTTCTAATTTTGGTCCAATTTGGACTCTCAGACTGCTAATAAGCATTTAATGATAACAAGATAATGGTTTTTATGCGTTATATGGGATTCACGCAATTGCATAGATATTTATAAGACTGTTTTTTTTTACTACTGTGTCATAAGTACGTGTATAATCATGCACTTGAATCGGTGAGAGTGCATGACTAATGAATCTTAAGGAAGCTAAAGAGGATTGCAAGAATACAGAGAAGTGGCGTTCCATCCTTCTGTCTTTCTTCTGTCTAACCCAGTAGGGGTTCGGCGTTATGATAGATAAATATATTATAACATGGTAATATGATTAATTTAAACCAATTTTGCATATTAATTTTATTAATAAAAATAGTCGATGCTTGTAAACTAGTTCGCTCCAACTCACTGGCTTTCCATAAGGCTGACATATGACTTCGCAGTCTTTAATTAATAATTTATTTTCGTTTGTAATTTAAAACTAATAAATAAAATGAATAAATATATCAGCAGTTCTAATAATGAATCAATTTTCAATTAGGAGTAGTGACTTTAAGTTCGAAGATATACAGTTATATTTTGTTTGTTGTTTGTAATAAATCAATTTCAATTTTTTTGTTGCTATTTGGAATTATGCTATAATTATATGGAACTAAATATTTTAAATTATCATTAATAATTTAAAGATTTGTTCCGGAATCGTAGGATTTACGGATTTGATAGCTGCTTTCAACAGATGTATGTCTTTTTCAGTTCAAAGAGTTTATTCTCATAAAGATACAAATCACTTGCTTGAGAACATTTTTTTTAAATCTATCTGGAACAGTGAAGTAGTAAGAGCTCATTTGGTATAAACAGAACTAAAATTGTTGGTATTTCTCTTTGATATATTGTAATAACTCAGTTCTGTACATGTCAAGCGAGCTCATATTTCTTATACAGAAAGTAACGTGTTATATAGCTGTGCTCCCTTAAAAAAGATATACCGTTTTTAATAACTAGCCCGTGCTATAGGATGCACATGCAAACTTGGTCGGCGAGTACTGCATTTAGAATCAAGTGAGATTTTTACCCAATCAATCGGGTTCATCTCTACACATTAGCGTCCAACTTTAAAAAAAAAAAAAAAGTATTATTGTTTTATAAACCTTTTTAATTAGAGTAAAGAAATACAAGAATACAAAAATGTATTTGCTTTTTTAAGAAATAATGAAAATATAGTCTGCCCTATAAATATGACACTGGTAATTAACACGTTCGCTACCAGCGCCGCATATATGCGTCGTCTGTTCTTGCATTAGAGCCCGCCGCCGCAAATGAGCGGCGTGTTTACTTTTTCAGTTTAATACAAACTCTTACACTTATTTTTCTCAATTCAAAAATTCAATGCCATTTCAAGTCATAAGAAAAAATTCCATGGGCAGTGGTTCAAGATTTTTTTTTCAAGCGCCGATAGCGGACGTGTTAAGCGCATATCAACCTCTATAAAAGGTGTATAAAAATTCAAAATCATTTGTTTTTGCAATTTCCTGTAAATAGGACGCTGGGGTATAATAGGTTAAATCTAAAAATTAATAGACAACTAGTTAACTAAGAAAAAGATATAAATAGATTAAATATGAATACATTCATTTTAAATTTTATTAGATTGACTTTATTTATCATATCATATAAATAGATTCATGTGATCTTCGATGTATTCGCATGCATTAATGCCATATTTAAGATCATTGACAACGTGTCATTGATCTTACGCATTATCTTCTGTACGTGACTGATAACGCATTGATCTCTGGACGTTATTCGGTTTTATGAAGCATCTTTTGTCCGATTAGATCTGTTTCCACTGGTTCCCAAACTAAGCTTCATATCCTCCTGAGGATATAAATTTTTACGGGCTTAGCAGCGGTAGTTGGAAAGCAAAAGAGAAAAAAAGTTATGTCTCATGAAAACACACTAAAATAAGAGATTTAGGTTTTATTATACACATTATAAATACATTAACGGGTCTTATGCGTGAATTTACTAGGACAAAAGGTCAAGCCACAATTAAAAGTAAGTCAATTCGCTCATAAGACCCGTTATACAATAGTATTTCTAACGAAAATAATAGATTGGTCAAGGTAGTATACATCAGAATATCGGGTTTTTTCAAAATTTATTTTTAGCATACGTAACCTTCAGTCAAGGTTCTTGCCTCAGGGTTTTAAGGGAAAGCTCGACCGGTTGACAACAGTGTAAAATTGTCGATTTATTAATAGCACGGTCAAGGTTTTTGATACTGCCACATTGGAATGCCGGCGACTACATTTACGTAATGGAGGACATGCGTTATTAGCGATAGATAGCTACTGTAATAACTAGCCAAAAAAGGCTACTCATAATATATGACTAGGTTATCTGTCCACACTTTACTTAGCTTCTCGGTTGCCATGTTGCTGGCGTTTAGCGCGGCTTGGAATATTCGAGTAGGCTAGAGAATAGCGGATAACCGAGTTGGTATTTATTCCGAGCAATTTATTCCAGACTTATTTATCTTAAGGGCATGCAATGCGTTCATGCATCTATGGAATGAACGCTACTGATGTTTAGGGTATAATAGGGCCGATATGTTCTTAAGAATAAAAATTCCTAAAAAAAAAAATAAACAACTATTATTTTTAATTAATACTTAAATATTCATTAGGATTTGTTGTTTCCTTTGTAATCTTGATGTTTTTCCTCATCTTTACGGTCATTAACAGTGCTCCTTTGTCTGAATACTTTGTACGTACTTTTACGGCATCAATGTCCAATTATGTATTTATTATACTATTTAATTGCATAGATAAGTCATTCAGGTCATGCTGTCAAGTGTACAATGTACATTTGTATAAATAAAATATGTCACTGCGAGATCGATATATCGTATTAAATCGCTGATTAGTTATATAAATCAGTGGCTGTAGAGGCGTAGTAGTTAAGGGACTGATATATATGCGCGACGACGTAACTGGTCGTAGATTCGAATTTAGACATGTGTAAAACCCAGATAGTTTTATCCAGATTTTTTTTTTATTAAAAGCAGGCTAACGCTTGACTTCAAACTCACTTGAACCTCGGATCTTGAGGCTGAAAGTTATAGACGCGACTTTGACTTTATATACACTTTGCTCAAATATAACAAACTCTATTATTTAATTAATGTCAAAGTATTATAAAGTCACCGATTTCGTCAATTGGAAGTTGCATTTGCGACCATTAAGTCACTCATGGTCGCTACCAGAGATGGGCAAATTGTAATTAACAATTACAAAATGTAGTCGTAATTTTAATTTTGTTGCTCTGTAATCATGATTAAGTCCCTTCAAACGTTAAGGAGTCATAAATGTGTATGCAATTGGGATTTCGTAGGGTTTAATTAATTATGAAAACGATATTAATAATGAAAAACGCAAAATGTAATCGTAATCGTTTTTCGTTAATGTGATTACATTTGCCCATCTAAGTTCCCTACTATATTTTTTTTGTGAAAGACGAATTTCTTTTATACTGTCTGGACAAAGTGACAACATTACAACTGACGGAAAGTACGGAGTAGTCCCACATATACAACGGCGGAAGGTCTCTAGTAGTGATGCCACGAATAGTGATTTGGCCGAATACCGAATATTCGGCAACGCTGTCGGCCGAAGCGCCGAATATTCGGCATGGAATACATGCTTGTCGGGGGCGCGTTAGCTGGATTAAGGCAAGTTGCAACCTGTTTTCCTCGTTGCGTTGGCGCGGCCAGCAAAGACAATACAATACCCAATACAAACGAAAAACAATACCCAAACCTTTCGAAGTTTGTCTTTCTTCTCCTGGAAGTAGCGTGTTTAGTGAGAGGTTATTTTCTGAGGTTACTAACATTTACGATGAAAAGCGTAATCGTTTGCTACCAAAAAATGCTGAAAAGCTTATTTTCATCCATCACAACTTACCATTGATCAATTTTAATTACTAAAGTGTTGTAATTTGGAAATAAATAGATAATTTTGAGTAATATAACGTGCCTTTTTTACATGATTTGGTATTCGGTATTCGGCCGAATAGTACGTACTATTCGGCCGAATGGGCCGAATACCGAATAGTTGCCGAATATTCGTGGCATCTCTAATCTCTAGGTATACAAACAACTGGATATACACAAGCTGGTCACGATTCAGTTCGGGCAATCTCATTACCCCCTTAAATTTATTCGTCGTTTAACAAAAACTTTTAGCGTCTATAAATGTAAACCTTAAAACGGTTTTCAATGGTTGTATAACGCTTATATTTTTTAAAATAAAAGAAATCTCAATGTTTGTTATAATACAATTATTAGGGCCCTCCCATTAGCTATGGATTAATTTACTTTTAATACAAGGAGACCTCTAATGAAATCCGTAGTAACGATATACTTTATTTTGTAAGAGCGTTTGTATCTAGGCCAGACTTGATAGCGACTGATGTACTAGTGTTAGAACTGGTATCTATATTAATGGATTAACCTATCGTCTATGAAATCCCATTACAAGACTAACCTGATTTTTCCAAATCTAATTGGAATTTTGTATAACTCCAATTAGTTTTATCAATAAAATATATTTCTTTATGTAATTTCTTACATTACACTTGACTTTGAATTGCATTGCAACTGTTCTATGAGAAATAATATGAGCTACCTAATAAGATACTGACTTTTTACCGTATCTTGTAATGGGACGCGTCACTGACGAAAGGTTTGTAGTCTTGCAAATTATTTACATGTGCTGGATCACAATATTACTCGATAAGGAATTATTCATGTGGAAATAAATTGCGTAATTGTGTCCATTAGGTAACACCTTATCAAAATTTCAATTGTTATTTATTACGAATCCGCGATTTATCTTACCAATTAAAGGGGTATAAACCAAGATTGATTAGGTAGAAAGATGTACATCTGTAGAAAACAGATATCAATTCAGTAAATCCTATATTTCCTAAATAAATCTTTAAATTATTGATCACTATGCAACTGATTTAGATTGAGACAATTATATAGAAGGGTGAAAGGCTATTTGGTTTATGCGACATTTCGTGGTTTTATAGTAATATATATACCATATAGCCTTTACCCTTCGATATAGTTTCCATTTTTATTTTGCTATCTGCTTATGTTATCTACGTTATATTTAGTTCAAGTTGTGCTCGTCTGTGAATAGTGATGTAATTGCTCCAAAATATATTCTAACTTACATTTATCCAGAATTGCTAAGCCACTGTTATTTGTAAAGATGTGATTCGGATCTGTCAATCGCCGCTCGAACGACTTAGCGACGTGTGCCGGGTTGCGATATACCGTTCTGTAGCATATATATGGAACAGCCTTCCATGTAGGTGGCTACACACTGTTTTCTGCTGTCACGATTATGACCTTGACATACAACTTAACAGCGCTGTGTTGTCACCAAAATGAAACGACTTACAATAAAAATGCCTATAAATTAGCTCATCCCGGCCTAGCACACGTTGCTGGCTCTCGCGGCTGCTGCATGTGAATAGTACTTTCCAATAAATTAAATATATAAATACAAACATTCGCTGGGGCAATAATAGCGGATGATGAGCCTCACAAAGATGTATTTCAGTAGTAATTCATAATTGTTTAGGGTTCGAGCAGTGGAAACACTTCAAATCATAAGCTTTTTAAAAAAATTTTTAGGAAGATGAGACCGCTTGGGCTGAAAATTTCAAGTCCCATCATGACAGCAAACCGCGTGGAAATGAAGCGGTGTCCCTCGACGTATCATTCCCTGACGCGGACCAAGCTTACGGTAAGTTTTGCCAAAGTATCTAAAGCTAAATCAACTTCCCCAATATCATTCCTCTCCGCTTCTCTCAACCCACTCTCTCCCCTCTTCATTAGTTAATAAAATTCAATCCCCTTTTTAAAATACTAATTTTGAAATAGTAAATTGCATCCTATATTTCAACCTCTTAGCGTTTCAATTTTGCAACGGTAGTCTATTCTTGTTTCCAAGGCCAATCTATTTCTATCTAAAATTCGTCAAAATCAGTTCAGTTATTTTGAGGTGAAAACGGAACATATACTTTCAAATTTATAATATTAGTAAGGATATTATCACTGTAAAGTAACTACAGTCAAAACCTGTTATAAGGACATCGAAGGGACTACTCATACTTAGCCGTAGCAATCGTTGATTCTTTCGAGATAAAAAGATTTTTTTGCCGCAATCTTTATTCTACGTCAATATAACCTCTATGTTGTTCTAAATGGTGTCGCTATAAACTGTTGTGACTGTAGTTATTTGTAAAAGGCTCTATTCCTAGTAGAAAGGCTATCTTGTGATGATGAACAATATTCGTAGGTCTCCCGGAGCACACGGACGGGTTCGCCTTGTCAACGACAACCGGTGGCGACCCATACCGCCTCTACAACCTGGACGTATTCGAGTTTGAAGTGAACAGCCGTATGGCGATCTACGGCTCTATACCGGTCATGTACGCGCATAGGTGAGTACCCACTGATCATTTAACGGCGTGACCAGATTGACCAAGATTCTACAACTCCAGTATCACAAAGCTAATAATTTAAACACCAATCGTTAAATACTGTAACGATTGTAATTATGGTTCGACTATTTGACCAGTTTACACAAGCTATGGTCATGAGCATGGGGTTTTCGCGAGGATCGTGAATTTAATGCCTGTGTATACAATGTGATGTGGCGCCGCAACTATGGTACAATGCGCAGCACCGCTTAGTGCAGTTGGTTAACAAAAATGTATCGGAAAAGAGTATGGAGGTGTACCGCTCCTGCATTGCAACGCGTGTACCCCTCCTCGTCTCGACTAGCGAAGCGCAAATCAGGTGAATAAGCCGCATGGAGTCGGAATGCATCGTGTGCACCGGCCCTTAGTTTCTCTACCCGCTTATGTTGTTAATAATTTGAACAGTCGCGACACACAACATTCACACTATCAATATTTTTACAATGACTGTGATGAAGGCCTCTACCACTTGTTGAAGGCGTGTGAATCAGAACGCAGTCTTAGTGTGAATTATTTTTATTATTTAACTGGTGCGCGTTTTATATAATTCGCTTGACCTATATATCGCATTGCATTACACTCATTAGTGCATCGAACTTCATATAACTTTACATGTCCATCGACTTCATAAGATCGAATGACGCATTATAATTAAGATTATTTTTAGGGCTAACCATTATTTTTACCTCTAGAAATCTCTCTAGCCAGTAAACAAACTATATTTTTTGTATAATATAAAGGTTTTTTGGGTTTAAAATCGCATAAAGTGGCACCAATTGTACAAAAGAAATTGTTTGTCGTCAGTTCAAAGCGTACAGTCGGCGTGTTCTGGCACAACTCCGCTGAGACGTGGGTGGATGTGGTCAACTATGCTGACAGTACCGTGGTGTCCTCGCTCGTGAACCTCGTTACTGGCGGGCAGAAGCGCAGGATCGACGGCAGGTGAGAAACTGTGTTTTAGATATCTACCTCCCTAATAGTATCATTACATAATGAAAATGAATTATGTATCGACCTCTATTGTCAAGTAAATGAACCACCGTTCGTAATGCCATCTTGTGGAGAATAGCACAACTTCATACATAAGTGGTGTCATCTAATAAAAAGCGGTTTCTAGAAGTGTCCCTGTAGCCTAATGTGAACTCCGGAATATAGGAAATGTCTGGAGAATCTTCTATGCAATTGGTGATACTTACTGGAATGTATAGGGTGAGACGGAGGAAGGTTGAAGGTTGCATCTCGATAGTACCTTGGGACACAACATCCAGGGCAATGAAACAAATAATTTAAGCAAAATTGTATTTCAATTAAAATGATGCGTTGCAAAATGAAGGACGTTTCAAAAGTTAGCATATTCATCTACTGTATACCGTTATGGGTGTATCTGCAAATAAAGTTTCATATAAATTTTTTACTACCTTGAAATTACAGAACTTGTTAATTTATATAAAAGAGGATATACATTAAAAACTATATTATATTAAAAACTTTATGCGACTCGTGAACGTTACTCAGTATCGATATTAGAATCTATTTTCGTTATCCTTTTAATTAAAAAGCATAAAATACCCGAGTAATAATAAAAAAATAAATAAATGAGGAAACGTTCATGGCAACACTACGAGCGTGCGTAGTTCATGATCAAAGGATTATGCTGGTAGGTCATGACGTCATAAGGATCACGATCCACGTAGATCCAAAGCACCGTTTAACAATGAAATCGTTTTATTAGCCTTTACATTGATTTTTGTAAGTAATCTGAAATTTCTCTCTCTTCTTTTTACATTTTCTTTTGTCGATTCTAAAGTGTATGGAAGTACGTCTATTTAAATAAAATTATATTTTATATAATTTCACATTCTTTCCTCTTTAAAATTGGACGGGGTTTTTTAATGCATACTGTATATTGGAAGTTAAAGTTAACGTTGTTATTGTTTCCTCAGATTTATGAGTGAATCCGGCATAGTGGACATTTTTGTGATGATGGGAGACACTCCTTCTGACGTATTCAAGCAGTACACTAGGCTCACCGGGTTCACACCCCTACCACCGGTATGTTGTATTATGTTTTTATTTATTTATTACTAACTAACTCGGCTAACGTTGTTCTGCCACATAAATAATTTCTTATAATGAATACAATACAATTCAATACGATGTCGTCAATCTTTGAAAAATTCGGTTTTTTTGTACTATAACATGTATAATACATATAAACCTTCCTCAAAAATAACTCTATCTATGGTATATTAAAAACCGTTGAATAGTTTAAAAAATTTAAGCAAACTGACAGCGGAATCGACATCATTTTATTATGTAAAGGAGCACGGTACAGACGATAAACATGAGCAACCTATATACAAAACCAAAGTTATGAAATAATAGAATAATAAAATATGACTGGGTTGGTTATGTTATTACATGAACGAGAGTTGTCTCAAACGAGTTGTGTCTAAACAATGCTTGATCCAGAATCCCTAATAAAGTTTTATCTATTAAATACATAAAAGTCCGAATGTTTTTTTTTTTTTTTTTTTTTACACTGGCACGACATAGTGACTACAGAGTACCTGATGGTAAGTACAGTGTAGTCCAAAAACGAAAGCGACTATCAAAGGATGAAAATCCATTGATAGTCTACATCGTCATGTCGGCCCACATATACCACGACTGAAGGTCTCTAGGTATATGAGCTACTGGATATACACAAGCTGATCCCGAAACGCGACAAGCCGAAACTGGTTACTATGACGGGCTTTACACCCATGTACTGTGGTCGCGATCCAGACGGGCACCGACGCCCTACCACCTCACTGCTGCTCGTTTAGCACCACCCAGGAGTCACGTGTAGGGAAACTAGGGTAAAGCCTACGGACGCGAGCAGCTTCGACTCCCAAAAGAATGTCCCGTTACTATATTTTATATATGTTTTTCAAAATTATCGGTACAAATAATTTCTAAACAACAGAAAGAAACAAAAAAATCTGAAATGATAAAATATAGACACTAATTATGTATCAACCAGGAATGTTACTGAGCTTCGACTCCGACTCCGATAAGTCGGAACTTTCGATTGATATTACACCTTCGGTTCCGAAACTTTTTAATCGGAGGTATTCATCGGAGGTCACCATCACTATTATAGTCAATTTATTTGATTTAATTTTATATGTAATCAAACAATCAGTGCTAAAGATCTCATTTTAAAAATTTGGATTAAAATGACTAAATTTAGAATTAAATGTACATTTTAATTTATTACTAAAAGTTTTTTTTATTTTACCTTTACATTAAATTAAATTATATAGAAATTAACACAAAAACAACACTGGAGCAAATTTGATTTAATTTGTGCATTCTTAATGGAAAAATGTTAATAAGAAACACAGCAATTTTTATTTTCGTTGTCTGTGTATGTGTAAATTTATCACTTTCTAATTAAAAAGGTTCACTGAATAATGTTTTATTTGTCCCTTAATAAAACTATTTTATTCTGCCGTCACTTGGGACTGACATTGCCTCCGACTCCGATAAATCAAATTTAAAAACTCCGACTACGACTTCGGTTCCGATAATACTGCCTCCGTTACATCCCTCGTTTCAACTGCCTTCCTAATAAATAAATTATATCCAAGCGTTTTTGTTAGTTAAAGAGCTGTAGAAGATCTGATTTTATCACTGTAATTTTTATATAATGGTGGCCCTACTGGCGAGAAGAAAATACGCAGTCATTGTATTTAACAAAACTTCTCACTAACGTTTTTACACAATGGGGCACTACTAGAAGAAATAAACAACGCAATCGTTGTACTTGACAGAAATTCTCACTCGCGTATCACCAGTCTCGATGGAACTACGTCGACGAAGCGGACGTGAGAGGAGTCGATGAAAATTTCGATGTACACGACATACCGATGGACGTGATCTGGCTGGACATAGAGTACACGGATAAAAAAAAGTAAGTTTCATTACTTTGTCCTATTATTTTTTATAATAATTTATATGTGTCAAGGGCACAATGCGGCAAGGGACCGTGCGATACAATTAATAATTCAGCAATTATGTTCTGTTGTTCTGTAGGTTAAATGCGTTAAAGAATATTTTAAATTATCAAACAGATTTCACCGACTTAAATATTTAAAAAAGTTAACCGACATTAAAAGTAAACAATTATCCTATCAGTAAATGAAATGAGCTATATTGGTATATGTATTAATATAACTTTGTCATTTTTTAAATGTGTGCTGCGTGATATTTTATGCAACTTAATAATAATATGTCGTCACGATATATCCTTTTCGGGATAAGCAGAGATACATAAGTAACTGTATCCACTATGCGCGTATATATCGTGCAATGAAATTGAATAAGAAACACTTTAATGTCCTTTGCTTACAATAAGCACTGCTTTTAATGCGAAGAAATTCGAGAGTTGTGTGCGTGGCCAAACCTATTTGTATGGCGCGGGACTATGCAAAATTTACTTAGCTCTCTGTAAGCAGTGTTGCGTTGTTAATTTGTATTAGCAAACGCGATACTTGTCTTATCGGAAATATAGATAATGTGAAATTGGATTTTATTATAATGAAATCAATGTTTTTTTTGTAATATTAAACTTCAAGTAATTTATCGAAGATTTTTATTGTAAGTTATGCATTGCATTTATGCACAAATAAGGTGAATGCCACTGTACTTATCCTATTTTAGTTGAAGTTAAGATTTGAAGTATTGTGTTCTTTTAGGTTAAGTTTTATTGCCCACCTAGTCTACGGTCATCATATTTTCGACCTACAAATGACTTTTAGCATGACAAGACTGCGTTACATCAACTATAAAGTATTTTTGTAATAAAAACCCCAGATACTTCACATGGGACCCGGAGAAATTCCCCCGCCCAGCAGAGATGGTCGCCAACCTGACAGCCAAGGGCCGCAAGTTGGTGGTCATCATCGACCCGCACATCAAGCGCGAGGCAGGTTACTTCCTGCATGAAGACGCCCTGGAGAACGGATACTACGTTAAAGACAAGGACGGCAAGGTATACGAAGGTAATTTTTTTTATATTACCTCAACTAAGTGATTTTTTTTTAATTAATTTATAGGCGAACGCTTGACCTCAATCACACATGGTGGAAGGTGAAGATGAGTCCGATGATGAACCGCGTCCGCCTAACAAATGCCTATTCACTCTTCTCTTAAAGACTCTCAGGTCATAAGATCGCGGAAATATGGCCTCTGGAAGCATATTCCACTCCTTAGCCGTTCGCATGATGACTGTAGAAGCGAATCTTTACGTGCGGATATAAGGAACATCCACCACATACGGATGGTATCCGACACGATGTCTAGTGGTTTTGTGATGGAATGGGGCTGGTGGAATCAAAGAATGCAGTTCCTGAGAACACACTCCACTGTGCAACCGGTAAAAAACTGTGAAGCAGGCAACTCTACGTCGATGCTCGATGCAGAGCGCATTTTAACGTTAGTTAAAGTATCATCGCCAATAAGTCTACGAGCTTTATTTATTTATTTTTTTATTTTATTTTATTCATTCACAAATCTACAGTATATAATTTTATAATTTAAAACAGGAAAACGTACAAAAAATCGGATTAACCAAGATGATTTGTGTAACAAGGTTATATGAAAGTATTAAATGCGATTCAAATAATTGTTGAAAGAAAGTTATTAAAAGTTATTAACCTAGTAAAATGTATATGTGAAATGTGTAGTTTGGTTGTGTATGTGACTTAGTGTGTGTGTATAAATGTGTATGTTAACTGTCCCTGTCTGAAAACGGCCCGATAGCCTCGACTACTTTCTTCCTGAAGGACCCGCAGCTCTCGTGGAAAATATCCACATGTGGTGTGCTCGTGTTGTATGTGTGCACACATCTAGCAAGTGTAGCCTGACAGGCGTAGTTAGAACGTTTTGTTGGCTCGTGGAATAGCAGTGGCTGACGGGTGCGTCTTGATGTACTCAGCCCTATTTGCTCTAACAAGTATGGACAATCAATTTTGTTGTTCAATAAATTATACAAAAACATAAGGTCCAAAACTTGGCGTCTCTGTTTTAGTGTTAAAAAATTTAGATTTCTTAAATTATCAATTTTACTCAAAGATTCAAGCATACCACGCCTTCTAAGTAAAGATAAAAATTTGTTTTGAATATTTTCAATTCTGTTAATATGTATTGCGTAGTTGGGAGACCATATTACCGATGCAAACTCCAACAGACTTCGCACATACGCGCAATACAGTGTTCTTAAAGAGAATATGTTTTTAAAAGGTGCTGTTATCCTAGATATGAAACCCATCATTTTATATGACTTTTGAACAATAAGATCAAAGTGCTCAGTATATGACAATTTATAGTCTAGTTGAACCCCTAAGTCCCTAACACTTGACACTCTCGATATTAGATTATTATCTAAATGATAATCATGTTCAATGAACTTCTTTTTCCGTGTATATGTAATAGTCTGACATTTGGCAATATTAAGATCTAAAAGATTTGACTTACAATAATTACAAAGTCTATTTAAATCTTGCTGCAATTTAATGCAGTCATTATTTGACGATATCGGCATGAATATCTTTGTATCGTCAGCGTACATAGCAAAGCTCGTATACTGAAAACATGAACCTATATCAAAAACGTATATATTAAATAATAGAGGTCCCAAATGTGACCCCTGCGGTACACCAGAGGTAATTAAAGAAAACCTAGAGAGGTGGGTCCCTAACTTAACTGCTTGTGAACGATTGCCCAGGTATGATATTAACCAGCGCAACAAGTCACCGTGGATTCCTACTACTTCGAGTTTTTTAGAAAGAACGGAATGAGACAGTCGATCGAAACACTTAGAATAATCAGTGTAAACTGTATCTAATTGCAATCCCTTATCCATTGTTTTCACTGCCAAATCTGTAAAACAAGCAAGGTTCGTCACCACAGATCTTTTTTGCATGAATCCATGTTGATTATCCGGCAAGCATTTTCTTAGGAGTGGGTAAAGTTGATTATGCACGATAAGTTCAAAGAGTTTGCTAAATACTGATAAAATTGAAACCGGGCGATATGTTTCAATTTTTGTCCTTGAACCTCCCTTATGAATAGGAACGACCAAAGCCTCCTTCCATTTCTGGGGGAATGTGCCTTCCAAAAGCGATCTGTTAAATAATATGGATAAGGGTCCAGCTATACTCGAAGCGCATCTCTTAGCGAAAAGCGGAGGTATTCCATCACTGCCGGGCCCTTTGCTACAATTGAGCGTTCGTAAATGTTTAAACACTATATCATCGGTTATTTTTATAGCCGATATAGTTGGTAAATCAACAGGCCTAGTGCTAAATGTATCTGTATCCAATTCAGTTGGTCGTCTATAAACGGAGCCAAAGTATTCAAGGAAAGCCTCACAAACCTCAGGTACACGATCATACGATCTGACTCCAAGTGTTAACCTTTTAGGTATATTATTTATGTCCTTCAATTCTTTAGCATAACGCCAAAATGACTTTGGACACTTGGTTATAGCTAACTCGCATCTAAGTATATAACGATGCCAACAATCCTTCTGTACACCCTTCTGCCTCTTTCTTAGTAATGAAAAAGTATCATAGTCCCTTGGGTTCTTATATCGTTTCCATAGCCTGTGAAACTTACGTTTTTCGTTTATTAATTTCACCAAGCTTCTAGAATACCATGGCGGATAATTACTTGATGCTGTAGTTATAGTTGGAATAAAATCCTGGATTGTTTCAAACAAAATAGAGTATAAAAAATCCACAGCATCATCAATACTACCCCTTGAGAGCTCAAGCTTCCAGTCCACATTCTCCAGCTTAGCCCGAATGGTGTTATAGTCTCCTTTATTAAATAGGACAATTTTCCGTGGTGGATAGTGGGCTGGTTTACTGTATAACTCTGATAATTCAAGAGAAATAGCTAAATGATGAGGCAAGTCTTCTGGAATAAGATGTAGTTCGGCATGCTTAACGGTCACATAAGTATCGCTGAATATTAAATCCAAATATCTACCATTAAGATTAGCTATATGATTGTATTGGTGTAAATTAGCCTCCGAAATGATATCAAAGAATTGTTGCGGCAAACCATCCAGAGGCCCGTTATAATTAAGTATATCACCTAACGAACCTGACCACTGAATCGTCCCAAAATTAAAATCACCCAACAAGAGATAATTATCACCAACAAAACTATTAAAAATATCATTAAGATAATGACACACGCTCTCAAGGACTTGGTCTTGAGAAGTACGTGTGCCCGGAAGGTAAACACATATCACATGCAGTTTTGATTTAGATCTAATGGATTGAGCCGGCACGACTATGTGAATGCCCTCAAAAAAAGCAGAGTATGCCGAGAAAGCACCGTCACAGCAATAGGCCCCCAACTCACGCCTGGTAAGCAACATAACTCCACCCCCACGCGCATGACCAGTTGCAACCACATCGCGGTCACGTCTAAATACATCATAGCGCTTATCTGAGACCTCAGCATCAAAAACACCGTCAATCAGCCATGTTTCCACTAAAGCCACTATATGATAATCGGTGGAGAGTAACCCCTGTCTAAGCTGAGACGTTTTACCACGAATGCTTCTTACGTTTTGGAAATATACTCTTAAAGACTCCATTAATATAGTATTGAGAAGCTATCATGACAATAATACAGCAACTATATAAGAAAATGAATAACATGTGCATTATGTGTTTATTTGTTCGCTTCAATTAAATTATAATATAACTATATATTAATATGTTATTAAAATAGTCCCCGAATGCACGCTTCAGAGACGTACTGTACCTACATAAAATTAATAACATTAAAATGCACAATGACATTATGAACAACACGACGCACACTGCGCGGAGCGTACGGTATACATATATATATATGTACATAAAAAAAAAAGATAACATGAAAAAGAAACGCCGAGGGCACCGAGCGATTCAGACAGTTTTATGGTGTATATGTAATAAGTGTAATGATGTAAAGTGTAAATATGAGTGTATGAGTATATAATGTTAACATTAACATATTGCTTTAATATAATAGACAAATACAATACAAACAAGCATGGCTTATAACTAATTTTGAGTAGGGATGCCGCGCGGGTAAGCCGACAAGAGCAACCAGTGAATCTCAACCTCTGCGTCACGGGTCCTTTTTCACGTTGACTGCTGGCAAGTCGTGTTCTGATTTTATTAGCAATGGTGGAGATGTATCGTTTTTCCTTATGTAAATCTTTCCATTTCTTACCCACGAATAACTAAACCCCAGAAGTGAGCAAGCATTTCTTGTAATTTTAAGTAATAGTTTGTTATCAACAGTAAGATGCTCGTTTATATATATCTTTCTCGGTTCTCCTGAAATCCCTATGTCTGCTGATGTGCAACCCTTTTTTTTCCGTATTGCACTGATTATGATATCTCTCTTCGACGTAGAATTTAACTTCACTATTATTGGCTTAGGTAACCCCAGAGTGTTGTGTCTAGGCTTAATTCTTGCGGCGAATATAATGTCCGATTTGTCCATGTCCACACCTATATACTTAGCGATATCAAGGGTAATTTTAATTAAGTTCTCAGACTTATTCTCTGGTATGCCAAACACTTCTATATTGTAAGATCGAGATTTCTGTTCATAATCATTAATTTTAACCCTCAATTTTTCCAAATTTTTTTCGTTGTTTTCAAGTTCTTCTTTGATAGTTTTACTTAAGGATTTTACTTCAGATTCCATTCTGTTATTTCTTTCAATTAAATCGTCATATTGAGAGCTCAAAAATTTGTGCGAATCTTCTATGTCAGAGCAGCGCTCAACAGCGCCACGCAACTCGGTCCGGAAATTATTAATTGAATCTGTAATTAGCTTAATTTTTTCATCTTGTGCCTTGTATTTGTTGTCTATAGAAATTAATATTTCCTGTTTCATAAACTCAAGATCGTTTCTATTATCTTGGCGCATTTGTGTCATTTCATTTTTTATTAAGCAATATAAGCTTGCGAAGTCTATAGGTTTAGAATCGCTGGCGGGTGAAACTACCTCGAGTATGCTAGTTGTGGCGCACTCACTAGGCATGTGTTTATCGGGACCGCTCAAACATTTTGTGTCTTTGCTGCGTTTATCGTCAACATTAACTGCTAAACTCAGCTGTGACTCTGTACAGCAAGGTCCGACCCAATTTGCCTTTTTAGTTTATCTCAGCCTGCGAAACTTATCCTCACAAAATCCAATGCATGCAAAATGGTATTCCTTATTGCACGTCGAGCAATTAATATTATCCTGATCGTATATTGCTTTACTACAGTGATTGCACAGCATATTGTGTTGTATGAAGTGAGAAATAGTGAGTAGTGATACCTTGTCAAACGATGGCGAAACGATGAGATGTCGTTCTTATGATTCCGAGCAGGTAGGCGTGACCACAATCTTCATTACAACTATATGAGTATTCAGCAGAGTTTTTATGCCGAAAAAATAGCTTTTATATTTGGTAATACAATTAAAAATATTAAATTAAATAAAGAAAGCAACGTAAGACGTGTTATGTTTGAATCGCGCGGGTAGGTTATGATTTTACGATCATAATTATCGATATATTATAATTATTCATCGCGCCTGATTGAAAGTGTAGTGTAATCCATTAAGGGCGATGTCAGCTAAGGAGTGAGAATCAATTGACAGTTGCCCTCGTCGTGACGGCCCACTTTCACTATTCCACCAGACAATGAAGGCAAGAATTTAAGGGGCTCAGCCAGCGATTTATGTATTGGGCGGCCAGCCAGGAAAAGAACCTAACGGTGATCTACTAGCGTTTCGGAAGCAACTTCCTTGAGAAGAAACGCCGAAAGAATCTCAAGGCTGCGTCGAAATGGAAGCCGACCCTCATATACTATTTATCAGGTTGGTGCTGGCCCGGTGCGTCGTCATACCCGGATTTCTTCGACCCGGTAGTGAGCAAGTACTACTCAGAGCGTTACCTCTATGAAAACTTCCCGGGGACCAGCAAGGATGTGCACCTATGGAATGACATGAACGAGCCCAGCGTGAGTACTACATTTTTTAAACCAATACAGAATTTCATTAGACATTTTGCTAAGCTATGCTATTATTGGCAATTTTAATTCGTGAAGAAATTCGCGCGATATCATTTTGAACGATGAAACTGCGCAGTGAGGTCTAAGCCTTATTCAGTATCAACACAGACAGCTAGTGGACAGCCCTTAACTGTAATTTTGTTTAATTCTAACTCGGCACTAATGGCAAGCGTGATGCAGTCCAAAAAGTAATGGCAGCAACCATGCCGGCCTGCGCAAATATCTCTTCACGCAACGCTTAAGGAACCCTATATCATAGAACAGTGGGAACTCGCTCACCGGAAGACCACAGCCCAACGATTCGAATGCAGTAAGAGCAGTAAGAGTTAGAGAACTTAGTCCTAGCCAGGTATGAGTTACCGGACAGTTTTGACCAAAGACAGGCAAAATGTAATCTGATTAATGATTTAACGATTACAAAATGAAGTCATAATTTGTCTTGTTGCTCTGTAATCATGATTAAATCCCTTGACAAAATCATTAAGAAGTCATAAATATGTATGCAATTGAGGATTTCGTAGAGTTTAAAACATAGACGTGCAAAATGCATTCATATTAATGACGAAAAAGTCGAAATGTAATCGTAATCGTTTTCCATTAATGTGGTTCCATTTTGCACATCGATGATTGTGACTCTATGAACCCGTGTCCCCTTGATTCTATTAATGTAGGAAAATAAGTATAAACACATTTGGAAATGTTGTAATGAATTATCCAGGTGTTTAACGGCCCAGAAGTGACAATGCCCAAGGATTGTAGGCATTACAAACCGCCTCAAGACGGTCATGAAGGACTCGCTTCATATTGGGAACATAGGTGAGTAGCACATTATTTGTTTAACACTAGAAAGATTGAATATAGGTATAGCACATACGTATATAGGGAATAAAGAGATGGGGAGGTAAGTGCAACTACTTAAAAATGCTATAAAAAATTATATATAAAAAGTCATAATATTTAAAAAAATTGGTTCCTTATAAATATATATTGTTTTTATACAACGTTACTGGTAACTAACGCAAAACCTCTTAAAGGTAATTTAGGTACATCAATACTAACAACTTTTGTTCTATGACTTTTGCCAAAACTTAACACATTCTAAAATATATATTTTTTTAGTTTTAGTAGGGATTTCTATCAATCATTAGCTCTATGTTTAAAGTTCAGTCAGCTGATGCTACGAAATCGTCTGCCCCAGTTGCATCGCGCCGCCTTTCAGAGTATTAAGAAGATCAGAACTGCAAATTTCATTTATTTATTTTTTTGTATGGGGAAAAAAAGATTGAATTATAAAAAGACGTAAAACAAAAGTTGTCAGTCTTGATATACCAAAGTCACCCTTAAGAGGTTTTGCGTTAGTTACCTGTATCCCTGTATAACTAAACTTTGAAAACTGTCTAAATGACTGATCTGAGCAATCTAGTGTTAATACTGAAATTGTTTAACAAATTTGTTTTAAATTGTTTAACAAATATCTTTAACAGACATGTTCACAACGAGTACGGTCTATTGAACATAAAGGCGACTCACGAAGGCATGCTGAACAGAGACAACGGCAAGTATCGACCTTTCATTCTCACCAGGTCTACATTTGCTGGCACTCAACGGTGAGTTGTATACACAATTATAAACGACAACGTTAACAACCAATTTCAGACACATTCCTTCAATTTAAAAGTCTTAAATATAAATATGATCAGCGTGAATTCGTCGTGAATTACAGGTACGCGGCGGTGTGGACTGGTGACAACACTGCTGAATGGAGCTACCTAACCGCCTCCATCAGCATGTGCCTGTCGCTCGCCTCCGCCGGCGTCAGCTTCTGCGGCTCAGACGTCGCCGGCTTCTTTAAGTACCCGGAGCCGGAGCTCGCGACGCGCTGGTACCAGGTTTGTACCAGGCCACTGCCTTAGTTCGGCATAATCACCATATTACTTGCACTTAGTTTTTGTGAGACATGCAGTGCTTTTGTGCATATGTGGGTTGAACGCTACTGATCTACTAGCTGTATGATCAGGGAATTCCAATATTCAATGTAAGACATATGGTGGGTAGTCTCTTGGATGGATGTGAAGCTGTTCAGTGTCTACTATGCCTTGTTCGTTTTACGAAGTCCCTTATAACAATTATTTGGAAGTAATTTTTTCATATTTAGTATAAATAGTGAAAATAATCATTTATCGATTGACGTGCTAAAACACAATTGCTGAGAAAATGGGAATTACTTTTAAGGTCAGGCGGCATTTCACTCCGACCCAATTTCTTAACCTGTATCTGTTAGGTAGCAACACTACCGTCGCACTTCGTGTTTAGATAGATAAGAGTCGGACGTTGTCAAACGTAAATATATTAAATAGAATCTTCTGTTAACAGTGTTTTAAATTACTAACCATCCTGAACAAGTCTAACATGGTGTCAGAAAGTAAAGTTAAAGTTTTGAAAAAGTGATTGTGTAAATATATAAAGTTATATGATTATAATTTATAATGGATCACGAAAAGGTGGATCAAGATGGCGTACGTTCCAGCCGCAGCGTGAATTCTTTACAGGGAAGTTTACGACCACTTAATTTACGAAGTACAAATATGCCGCTAGAATGGAAAAATTGGTGTATACAGCTTAAGATATATATGAGGGCTAATAACCTAGAACAAGAAAGTGATAGTCGGAAGGTAGCCATATTACTTAATTTTGTCGGTACTGAAGCGTTAACAATATTTTACTCATTTAATTACGACTTGGATACGGTAACATTTAAACAATTAATAGAAAAATTTAATAATTATTTTCTACCACAACTAAATATTACAATGGAGCGTCACAAATTGTTTAACAGAAGACAAGGAAATGATGAAAGCATTGATGAATATGCTACTCATTTGAGAAATATCGGGCAACAGTGTAATTTTGGTACATTGACTGATGAAATACTAAGAGACATATTTAGTCTAAATTTATCATCAAAAAACCAATACATAAAGGAGAAAATTTTAATCCAAAAGCCTGAAACGCTTGATAATGCTGTCCAATTGGCTAAACAAATGGAAACAACCAAAGAACAAGCCAAAACATTACAAGACTCTTTTGTTGGTCAGGTAAAAATAAAACCTAGATCAAGAAGTCCAAGCCAAGGAAGGGAACCATGTAAAAAATGTTTGCAAGTACACAAATACCAATACAAATGTCCAGCGAAGGGGGTAAAATGTAAAAACTGTGGTAAATTAAATCATTTTGCTAAAGCTTGTTACATTAAACATGTAAAAGTTATACAATCAGATAATAATTGTAGCGATCAACCTAATTGTAATGATAAGATGTTTGTAGGATTAATTCATATAAATAATATAAACACAGAGTTATGGACAACAAATTTAAATATCAATAATATTAATATTAGTTTTCTAATAGATACAGGAGCTGATACAAATATATTAACGTTAAATACATTTAATAGTCTAGGATTATCAACAAATATTATTTTTAAAAGTCAGTTTAAATTATCAACATACAGTGGAGAAAATATACCCACCACAGGTCAATGTAATTTGCAGGTTTACTATAACAACCATCCATATAACATTAATTTTCACATAGTAGATATAAACAGTAAAAATATTTTAGACAGAGACTCATGTAAAACCTTAAATGTTTTAAAAAGAGTTTACAGTGTAAATGTCATACCACACAATGTTTGTGAAAATATTATATCAAAAAATAAAGATGTTTTTGAAGGTTTAGGCTGTTTAAAAGATTTTCAGTGTGATTTTAAACTAAAACTAGATGCAATACCTTCAGTAGATGCATGTCGTAGAATACCTTTTCAATTACAAAATTATTTAAAAAAAGAGTTACAAGAACTTGAAAAAAGTAAAGTTATTTGTAGAGTAGAAGAACCTACAGAATGGGTTAGCTCAATAGTTCTCACAACTAAAAAGAATGGTTCCTTAAGATTATGTATAGATCCTCGTAAACTCAATAAAGCAATTTTAAGATCACATTATCAATTTCCTACACTTGATGAGATAAAGTCAGATCTTGCAGGTGCTAAAGTGTTTACTACTCTTGATGCAAATAAAGGATTTTGGATGTTAAACTTGTCTGAAACTGCATCCAAATTATGTACTTTTATAACACCCTTTGGTCGCTATAGATTTACTCGATTGCCGTTTGGTATTAATGCTGCTCCGGAAATATTTCATAGAGAAATGATTAATAGATTTAGTGATATTAAAAATGTTAAAATAATGATAGATGATTTTCTAATATATGGTAAAACGGTTGAAGAGCATAATCAGACACTACAAAAAGTCTTAGATAGAGCTCGTGAATTAAATATAAAATTTAATAAAGAAAAATCAATAATATGTACAACAGAAGTTAAATACTTAGGACATATTTTTAGTCAATAGGGTGTAAAACCCGACCCAAGTAAAGTCAAAGCCATATGTAAAATGCCTAGTCCAACTTGTGTTAATGATTTACAAAGATTTATGGGAATGGTAAATTATCTTAGTTCTTTTATACCTCATTTATCTAAAGAATCAAGTTTACTTAGATCTCAATTAAAGAAAAATATTATATGGTCATGGTCTGAACAGCATGAAGCTGAATTTAATAATTTAAAGAAACTTATTAGTAATTCACCTGTCTTGACATATTATGATGCTAATAAACACATAACTTTATCAGTAGATGCGTCGAAAGATGCACTAGGTGCAGTCTTAATGCATGAAAAACCTATAGCATATGCTTCAGCAACCTTAACTAAATGTCAGCAAAATTATGCACAAATTGAAAAAGAGTTGTTGTCTATACTATTTGGAGTCACTAAGTTTCACCAATATATTTATGGCAGAAAAATAACAGTCGAAACAGATCATAAGCCACTTATAACATTGTTTAAAAAAGCTTTATATGATATTCCAGGATGTTTACAAAGAATAATGTTACGTTTACAGCCATATGAGCTTGATGTAATATATAAACCAGGTCGCTATTTATATATAGCCGATACCTTGTCTAGAGCACCATTGCCAGATAATACATTATTAGATCTTGAAAATGACATAGATTTACATATTAATTTTATTGTGTCAAACTTATCAGTTAGTCAAGAAAAAATCCAAGAACTCCAACAATCAATAAAAACAGACCCAACTTTAAGTAAAATAGTTTATTATTGTCAAAATGGTTGGCCAGAACATAAAAGGTCAGTTAGTCAGTCCATAAAGCCTTACTTTTCTCTTAAAGATAAAATATGTTACATAAATAATATATTACTTTTGGTTGATAAAATTATTATTCCTGAGTCCATGAGAGATTTTATATTAAAATTAGCTCATGAGGGACATCAAGGTATTAATAGTTCTATACGTTTAGCAAAGTCAACAGTATATTGGCCACAAATGAGTAGTGACATAGAAAAATATATAAATAAATGTCATACATGCCTAACATACCAGAGAAATAATTCTAAACAACCAATAATGCATCATGATTATAAACTTTTACCTTGGAATAAAGTAGGTATAGATATTTTTGATTTTAATAACCAAAAATACTTGATAGTAGTAGATTACTTTTCAAAATATGTAGAATTAGCATTATTAAATAATACCTCAAATTCAAACACAATTATAACTCATTTAAAATCAATTTTTGCTAGACATGGTATACCAGAGATCATGATATCAGATAATGGTCCACCATTTAACTCAAAAGAATTACAGATCTTTGCAAAGGAATGGAACATTAATTTCATTACCTCTAGTCCGTACTTAAGCCGTTCAAATGGTATGGTTGAAAGATCCATAGGAACAATTAAACACATATTAAAGAAATGTCAAGTAGATAATACAGATCCTTATATTGCGTTACTTATGTACAGAAACACACCTAAGAGAATAGGATATTCCCCATCACAACTTTGTATGTCTAGAGACTTACGTACTAAAATTCCAGTTATAGATACTAAATTATTGCCAACACTAGTAGATATTGATGTACTTAAAACAAATATTGAAAAACAAAGGCAATATTCAAAAATTTATTATAATAAACATACAAAACCATTGTCACAATTAAAGGAAGGTGATAATATACTTTTTAAACAAAAACCAAAAGGAATTTGGGTACCAGGTAGAATTTCACAGGCAGGAAAAGAGCCTCGTAGTTATCTTATTCAGTCTCCAGAAGGAATATATCGTAGAAATCGCGAACATATCTTAAAGCCATCATCTCGTTCACCTGAAAAGAAAAAGGATATTAGTGAAAATGTAAATGTACATAATAACTCACCAAAAACCACACGTTCAGGACGAATTGTTAAATCTCCTCAACGTTATGGCTATTAATTATATTTCTTATATGTGTAATTGTCATTTATTTTGTAAAATTTAAGGTTAATTAAATTAATGTGTTGTTACTAATGTCAAACGTCACTTGTCAATTTAGTCATTGAAAGATAATGTCAAATGCGTTTAGTAATCAAATGTAAAGATTTCACAGCACTGGGTACAAGTAGTTTTGTCCAAAAAATAAATAAAAATAAATTGTTTTGTTACTTACCCTGGCTTTGAATTCTTTAAGTAGTCTAATAGTTTATAGTATTGTTTTCTTCTTTTCAAAAAAGGAAAGATGTTAGGTAGCAACACTACCGTCGCACTTCGTGTTTAGATAGATAAGAGTCGGACGTTGTCAAACGTAAATATAATAAATAGAATCTTCTGTTAACAGTGTTTTAAATTACTAACCATCCTGAACAAGTCTAACAGTATCAAGCACAAGTGCGGTCGTGTGTGGAGTGTAATTCGCTTCCTGCGTCGGTGTTTCCAACATTTTATGACATGGGAATCTTCAAACGTCGAGTGAATCGGTATTTGCTGGGTGAGCGCGCTCCATTGTCGGCCACATCATCACTTTCCTGCAGGTGAGATTGAGGTCACACACAAGTTCGTTTGTACTTAACAAAACAAAACCAAGGTATTTTTTGTCTGTCAGGAGGGACGTAAAACGAACAAGACATAGATCAGACTTGCCCGTCTAATGAGGGTGTTTAAGATGTCGTGCGTTCGCAGGCGGCGGCGTACCAAGCGTTCGTGCGCGCGCACTCGCACATCGAGACCAAGCGCCACGAGCCCTGGCTGTACGAGCCCGCCACGACTGCGCTCATACGTGACGCGAACCGCCGGAGATACGCGCTCCTCGACTTCTGGTAACTTATTCTATTTTTTTTGTTTTATTCTGGCTCCACATAGTGACTATAGAGTACCTGATGGTAAGTACAGTGTAGTCCAAAAACGAAAGCGACTATCAAAGGATGAAAATCCATTGATAGTTTACATCGTCATGTCGGCCCACATATACCACGACTGAAGGTCTCTAGGTATATGAGCTACTGGATATACACAAGCTGATCCCGAAACGCGACAAGCCGAAACTGGTCACTATGACGGGCTTTACACCTATGTACTGCGGTCGCGACCCAGACGGGCACCGACGCCCTACCACCTCGCTGCTGCTCGTTTAGCACCACCCAGGAGTCACGTGTAGGGAAACTAGGGTAAAGCCTACGGACGCGAGCAGCTTCGACTCCCAAAGTTTCTTTTTATCCTCCTCACCAGTTTCAATATTTTACCCATACCCCATCTCCCGTTCTTACTATAGTAGTCCTCCCATCTGATGTACATACTATAACAATCCCTGGTTGGACTTATTTTACATTAGCAAACCTCTCACCTGCGTTGGTTGCTATGGTAGTCCTCCATCTGAAGTTTGTTACTATAACAATCCCCGATTTGACCTATTTTACATTAGCAACACCCCCCCCCCCCCTATGCTATAGCAATCCTCTATTAGATGTTTATTACTGTAGCATTCCTTCAGTTGACATTGGTTGCTATATCAGACCCCATCTGGAGTTAATTACTATAGCAATATTTCATCTGACGTTTGTTACTATGGCAGTCAACCATCTGACATTACTATAGCAGTTTCCCATCTGGCATTCATTACTATAGCAATCCTATATTAGACGATTGTTACTATAGCAACTTCCCCCCATCTGTCGATTGTTATTATGTTATATCGTGTAAATTCCTTAATACATAGTGCGAATCATACCCTAATTGAATTTTTGTTTTTAAGGTACACGCTCTTCTACGAGCTCTCTATCGATGGTCTGCCCGTGACTCGTCCGCTGTTCCAGGAGTACCCGAGGGAGGAAGAAACTTACACTATCGACAATGAATACCTGTTAGGTATGCAATTTTTTTCTTAGTATAAAAGATCGCTCTGGAAGTCTGGGATAATCTTATATTTGCGCTTACATGTCATGCCCAAAGTGACCAGTAGCACAGCTGAGAGCCGTTCTCAGGGCACTTACACATCAAATTTGTATTAGATGCGACGCGGGCTTACTAACAATGTTTTTCTTCACCAGTCAGCATGTGAACTGAATCCGTACGTAATCTGGAAAAACCCAGATGTACATGCCGGGATTCGAACCTACGACGTCTGGGATAGTTAGTATAATAAGCATATGCATATAAGATAGAAGTTACTAAATAGAGTTATATTCCATATTAATTGATCCACCCTCCCCCTTTCATAGTAGAACCACGCGCGTGGGCTTACGGAGTCACAGCTATATGGTTACACTAGGCTAGTGACGGCTTGGACTAAGAAGTCCTCCAACTCTTATCTTAGCCGAGTTGTTAGATTGTGATCTCCCGGTGAGCGTGCTCCCGCCGCTCTATGATATGCTGTCCTTAAGCGTAGCGTGAAGAGATATATGCGCAGGTCGGCATGATCGCTGCGACTATCGATTGATTTTTCTTAACTATTGATAGTCTTTGTTTTTTTTTTTGGACTGCACCATGCTTATCATCAGGCGTGATGTAGTCATTATGCCAAGTCACGATTAAAAAAAATCATAAATTTCTAACTACCCACAAGATATATGTTTTGGTATTATTCAAATATCTATAATAAAGATAGAAATTTGATAATTGGCTATAAAACAGCGCAATGGACTGACGACATGGTGAAGCTCACGAGGAGTGCCTGGATGCGATTGACACATGATCGAGGATGGTGGTTGAAGCGGCGTGCAATATTTTGCGCTCCGCCCAACGTTTGTTAAAATGAAAACTAAACAGGCTTCTCGCTCCCGGGAGGTCTGGAAGAATCTGTATACACAGCCAAATGGAATGTTTAGGACACTCGGGGGTTTTAAGACTGTAAGAGTTTGACACACCGGGGTCGCTGCCCGCACATAAGCCATGATGGTCCTATGCAGACTTCCCCTGGGTTACCAAAAAAACGAATGGCGGCACAGTACAGGGGCTATGCTCAACAGTGGACTGAAGCAGTCTGTGAATATTGAGGATCATGGCTTCAACTTTGACTTTGGTTTCTGGACATTTCTTAAGTGTGGCAATAAACACACAGGCGACAAGCTGCTGGTACGTCCCGTGACGGAGCCCGGCGTGAGTAGCGTCCGCGTGTACCTGCCGGGGGCGGAATCCCACACGCTCTGGTACGACCCGGACACGTACCAGGCGCACCAGGCCAACGGGTACATCAACCAGCCTGTCACCATAGCGAAGGTACGGTGTAACGTCACAGCTTTACAGCAACTCTCATCCCGGCTAAGGACTAAGAAGTTCTCTAACTCTTACTGCAGGCGAACCGTTAGCCTGTGGAATGATCTTCTGGTGAATCTTACACGTTCGTCGCTATGTCATCCGTATCTGGGTGACGGCTTGTTTCCCTTGAACTCCTGTCGCTTAAATATGGATGACGCTTTTCTTGTTGAAAGGATTTTTAAAAGGAATTTAATCAAATACGCACTTATATGTAAATATAGGATGCACAACATTAAAATACTAAAAATATAAACACTATACAATACCGTTTATTAATTTATATAAAATAACATATACATTGTACTATGACGCACGTTTGTCTTTAAAACACTCTAAACACATTTTAGTTGAAGAACAATATTCTTTGCTAAAAGATAAATTAAAGACAATAATATCATAATACTCGAGTTACATTGTTTATATTGCCGCATATCACTTGTTTTACACTGTAATGAATAGTGCTTTGAAAAATAATCTACGTTACAATTTTTAAAAGTCACAGGCTAATAGAAAAAGTTAAAATTTATTTATTTATGGGGCAGCCAGTGACCGACACATTCTATACAAAATTACAATCATAACTTGTTATAACAAACGTCTAAATGCATCAACCGGTGAAGGCTAGGTCATCAGTAAAATCAAAAATTACAGAAAACCCAAACATTTTAAAAATTGATGATAAAAAAGGAGGGAACAGAATATGCGCTTATAAGAACTAGAACTGCAAGAATATCAATAAAACCAGAGTAAAATCAAAATTAAAACTAATGTTAACACTCAAAATTTACGTTTAGATGACCATCGGTGCTTCAAATGAATTTAAAAAATCAGTAAAATAAGAATATATATCAATATTATTTACAGATACCGGTTTACCAGCGCGGCGGCTCCATAATACCGCGCAAGGAGCGCATTCGCCGCTCCTCTGCACTTATGGCCGACGATCCTTTCACTCTGGTCGTCGCTTTGGATGCTAATGTGAGTATTATATTATTATTATTATTCACAAGCGGACGCTTGAGATCAATAACACCTGGTGGAAGGTGACGATGGGTGCGACGGTGGACTTTGGCATTTTTTGGGTGGACGACCGCCCACAAAATGCCTATTCATACTTCTGTTAAAGACTTCGAAGTAATAAGAACTGTTCGCATGATGAATGTAGAATTGAACATATAAGGAACGTCCACCACATACAGATGGTAGTCGACACGGCATCTAGTGGTTTTGTGCTGCTGGAATTAGAGCTGGAATGGAACTCGTGGAATTAGAGAATGTAGTAGCTCTTGAGAACACTCCATTGTGCAACCGGTAAACTGGCGACTTTGCGTCGATGATTGATGTTCTGCAATTATGAAGTAGATATTTTGCCTATCCCAAGCCAGGATAAAGTACGAAGTGACAATGAATCTACATAATATTACGTAAAAGCAACTTTATCTACTTATCTTGCACCACACGGGCTTTGGTGTCCACACTTCATCAATGTTTTTTTTTATCTTTTGTTAGGGAATATAGTTATTGCCCTTTTTATTAGTTGCAAAAAGATAAAAATTATTGCTTTCTAAAATATCTCTCTTATTTATAGAATCAGCTTGTATATCTTTGTCTAAGTACTTTGTCCCATGGTATAATCGCAAGCTTAATTTGGAACTAGGTCAATGTATGCAATTGTCTTTAAATGTTAAATAAAGTGACTACATTAATAAAGAAAGATCTTAAAGATCAATTGTAAGACAATTTAAATATTGATTTGAGGGATTGTGTACACAGAAAACTGCGCACGGCTCCCTCTACATGGACGACGGGGAAACATATGAATATCGCAACAACAAGTATATTTATGCTAAGATATCCTACGAACCCAACCGCATGACATACACGTGAGTATCAATTTTATATTTTTTATCGAAATCGTTTTGGGTTACAATTTAGAGAAAAATTGGTGGACACGGTGATAGTGATAGCACTAGGGTGATATTTCTTGACTATTTTAATAATATACAAATTCATTATATATCTAAATATCAATACGTGAAGCGAAAACTTTGTACTCCTTTTTACGAAAATTGCGTGGACGGAGGTGTATGAAATTTGGCACACTTATAATTTATATAGAGGAGTGCAGAATACTAATGTTTTATTTTAAATAATGCAAAAAAAATACATTAAATCAATAAAAAAACATTACACACCATGCATTTGATGTGCACACGCATATATACTCTTTTGTTTATGGTCAAAGAGTGGGCAAAATGAGAATAGATTAATATTGTTTGTCTTTAGTATGATTTGCATATAGACTTACTGAATGTCAAATGTAACCATAACTATTATGTAACAGATATTTGTGCTTCATAGTGTAACAAAATTAATTTATTACAATACATACATTAGTTTTATTGAAATACCGTTCCCTCAATATACAAACATATATCTAATGCAAAATCTCCATATAAAAAGAAAGATGTGTAGCAGTAATCTGCATTAACAATATCATATAGGTAAAAAAAATTTTTTTTGTTCAAAGATCTTTTGGTATTTCTTATTATGGTGACAATAGAACCTTAATAATATTCAAACTTATAATTTAAATTAATTATGGTCGAAGTTCGACCACTATTTATTATTATTATTTATGAAATATCTAAGTAGAACAAGCTTTTTGTGTTTTCATACCATGCTTAGTTTTGTGATATCGACAGGTTCGTAAACGAAAACGCCAACTACCCGACACGCTCGTGGCTCGAGCGCATTGTCATAGCCGGTATCAAAACCCCGCCCAAGACTGCCAAACTGCAGCAGGGGGACAAACAGGTCGCTCTCCAGATGACCCTGCACCGAGGGAACGACGTGCTGGTCGTCAGGAAACCTGGTGCCAGCATGGCACAGCCCTGGACCATTACTTTTACGTATTAATTAGTTCGGGGTGAGCGTGCTCTAACACTTACCATCAGGTTAGATGGAGCCTCGCGTAAGATTGTTTGTAATAAAACTTCATATCTCAGAAAATATGTCTTCGGCCCATTCAGAGACAATTCGAACGTGTTCCAGTAGAATATAAAAACGCCATAATCGACAATTAAAATTATTGTAATAACTGGCTAATCAATAGGAAAACAAAAGGTCTTTTATCGTTCACTTTGTAAACATGATTTTATAAACTGACGACCGTTGTCGCTTTGAGTGAAAATTACAGCACCCACGAAATAATAAGTGATGATTTGTATAGAAAACTAGCTGACTCAGCGAACTTTGTATGCCCTAACAGCCAATGAATGTCGTATTATCTTAGCTACTTCCCCTACATCCTCCTAATTACTCTCCTAACCCTTGCGCTCTCCCCTTTTCTTTATATCAAAGAACCAAATATTTCAAAATCATTTGTATTCTGAACTTAAAAAATATATACATCCTTAAAAAATATATATTATATAATATTGGTAAGGATGTATGAATAAAAATAAGCTTATCATTGAATTTTAATAACTTTTCCTGTTTATATTTTTAATGCCATGAATGGTAATGATACGTGAAACTAAAATCATATTTTAAAAGAAAAACATAATCAATTTCGTAACTTTTTGTCGAATGTTCACGTGTGAACAATGCCATCTTAGTTTTCAACCATGAGACTATAGATGGGCAAAATGTAATCAGATTAATGAAAATGATTAACGATTACATTTTACGTTTTTTTTCATTAATATGATTGCATTTTGCTCATTTACGTTTTAAATACTACATAATCCCAGATTGTATACACATTTATAATTTCTTAATGTTTTAAACAGATTTAATCATGATTATAGAGCAAGAAAATTAAAATTACGACTGCATTTTGTAATCGTTCATCATTAATCAGATTACATTTTGCCCATGACTGCATGAGACAAAGCTTCCTAAGACTGTATTTTTGAATGTCTTGTAGTGTAATATTCCCTCACACTGTTCTCATTTAAAAAACACCGTATAACTACTTAAGTAGCTAGTACTAATCGATCATTTCCTAAAGCATTACATAAATACTTTAACGGTAATAAAGAAAAATCTGTAAAAAAGGCAAGTCGTTGCTTACGCTGTTCTTCCGTAACACGCTCGATATAATTTAGGAAAATAAACCCATTTTAAGCCATACATTTTCATCAATAAATATTTTACGTTAAAGTAGTTTCATCATGATATTCATATCATTATAAATCTTTTTAAAAATATCGTAATAAATATGGGTTAAACAACCTGTTATTGACCCTCTGTAGTTATACGTGTACCGTGTGGTAATTTTATTTTTATCCATTTTAGATAAAAATTATTCACTATATTTTAACTAAACAAAACTACTATATTTTACACACACACACATATACAAGTATATATATATATATATATATATATATATATATATATAGACTCTTGATATTGTAAAAATATATAATACATATATTCCTTCGTCTAAAAGCTAAATTTGATAAATCTATATAACTATGTGGTAACTAGTTATGAAGGATATGTCGATTATTTTTAAATGAAACTGTGAGATGGGTTTACTTTAAACATTTTAATACAAAACATTTGATTTTAACATGCAATTTTCTTCTAAAGAAGTTTAAAGGATACAATTATACATCGCTATAATCGTTTTTTTAACAGTTGCAATAATGGGCTATTTACAAATTTATAGATAATGTGAGATTGTGTTTAGTTAAATAACGATTTAAAGAAACTCGTACATTAGTTATTTATTATATTAATATATCTATAACGCTATAATAATCGTATCGGGGCAAGCAAATAACTGTTTCCTTCTTCCAAGAATGAGGTAATTTGTGGTAATTATTTTCCCCAATTTCAAGCTCTATTGTAACTAATAGGGCGATTAACCTACTCGTAATACTACATATATCTTTAATTAATATTAAAGGTTTACATTTATTTAAGCAGGATACGTCTGCTAGGATAGTGTATTATATAGAGGCATAGTAAATATCGAGAAAACATGTTTCTACTTCATAAATAAGTTAGCAAATTAAAATCAATAATTAACTAAACACGATCTTATGAGCGAACTTATATAATCATTCTCAGTGATTGGTGACATCTCTATGATAGTGCGATAAAGTTTTACACAGTCGATAAAATAAGCAAGTAAACAAACATACGAAATGATTTCATATTCGATAGACATGACGTTAATTTTATCGATATGGACAAGTCGTACTGTTTAGTGTAGTGAATGCCATGTGAAACTTGTCGGTGTATTCTCGATTAATATCGTCAAGTGACCTGAAATATATTGATAATAGTGTGCATTTATTTATGAACATTTCACTGCCACTGGTCATCACAATTATTTCTATCGACTATTTTATGTAGATCGAATCGAATGTGTAAAACTTTAGAAATTTAATTTTTTGTAATCAGTGCAAACTTAGCATATATTTATCCCTTTAGTAAGATTTGAAGTACCTAATTAAAGTAATATTATTATTTTAATTGTAAAAAATGCAATATCTATATTGTGTAACAGTGAATTATTTTATTTATGTACCTAGATGATATACGTACACGGTGTTTAAAGATTATCAATTTTAATTAGTTATTTTTTCATCAAGTGACCATTTCATAGCCTAAGCTCTATGGAAACATTTTATTTTTGACATAAGCACGCCTTTTAAATTTAATCATTATCGACAGTCAATCACATATTAAAATAAGTTTTTTCAGTTCAATAGTGAAGCGACGTGCTTTTTTCGGTGTTTATCGATATTACTGTAATCATACGTGGGCAAAATGTAATCAGATTAATGAAAATGATTAACGATTACATTTTACGTTTTTTACCATTAAATCACCAAAATCCCAGATTGTATACACATTTATGATTTCTTAATGTTTTAAATGGATTTAATCATGATTACAGAGCAAGAAAATTAAAATTACGACTACATTTTGTAATCATTTATCATTAATCAGATTACATTTTACCCATCTCTGACTGTAATGTATTAAGTAAATGATTTATTTTAATATATTTATTTAAAACAATGAGTATAAATAATCGATTGGTAAAATCGATAGACACTTATTCATAAACAAAATACATTGTTATAAAAAAGATTCGATAACCTATTAATCATCAATTTATTTGTACTAATCAAGTTGTCAAAAGTTTTGTAAATAGTTGGAAGGGTTCTTTGGTATACATTTTTTTTTTATTTTTACGATAAATCGATATCAGAATAATTTAATTTTCGTTCATTGTTAGATAATTTGGATACAAGTATGTTATAAATATTCGACAATTTTTTTTTCGCTTGATAGCTGTAAGTTATTATTTTTGTGTTAAAATAGACATTCTTTATACAATAGTGTATAATAAGAAAAGTTTTAGAGGTCCACATGCCCTGAAATTTAGTAAAAGTTACTTTTAGAACAAAATTTGGTCATTTCAAGCCTCTAAACTTTTGTGGGTAGTTTGATAAAGGTATTATTAACAGATACGATGGAGAAGTCTTTATCGTTATATGATAATAAAACAATTTTAGTAATTACTTGTTTTGTTTTGTTAACCATTTTTAGTGAAATTGGAGTACAATTCAGCAAAAATTTGAAAGAAAAATATTTCTCATTTATTGGATTTTTCTAGATAGAAAAAGTGACTACATCGCACCAGATGCAAAGTACAGGTTACTCCAAAAAAGTCGGCAACATTCAAGAAACTAATATCCTTTAGAAGTCTATGAACTGGTCGTACATAAGCTGATTTTAAACGTAAGAGCCCGAAACGAGTCACTATGACGGTTTTTGTACATGTGTACTGTGTTGTGGGCATAGAGGGGCAAAAGTTAATGAAAAACGATTATGATTACATTTTGTCCATCTATGTTTTAAGCACTATGAAATCCTCAATTGCACACAAATTTCTAGAAGACTTAAATGTCTATGATTTTAATCGTGATTACAGAGTAACGAAATTAAAATTACTATATTTTGTAATCATTAATCTGATATCATTTTGCCTACCTCTGGTTGTGGGTATAGTAAAAACAAATATACTTCAGTAGTATATATATACAGTAGCTGCCAAACTTCAAATAAAACAAAAATATTAACCCAAGTTTTTATATAATAACACAACTTAAAATTACTAAATACATTAACAGCTTTGAGCGTAAACTACTCAAACTAGAAACATAAAACAGGGGTCGAATTGTTTTTGAAAATCCGTCATTTTTTTTTACACTGACACGGCACAGTCAATCAATCCACCGTCACCGTCGTCATTTTGATTTTGAATCAAACCTGGGCGAAGGCAAGCTCGTTCCGCGAGCAAATAATAGAATTGTGGATGTTCCTAATCTTCTCATTTGAATACAGCGTAATTGATTCATTTATAAATTATCAATTAGAATGCAAATGAGAACGACAATTATAATGTAAATAATGTTCCAAACTCTTTTTTATGTTATACCGGTGTAAATCCTAATGGATATGAATGACATGCTGGCTTAGTAATGATAGCCGCTTAGTTCGTAACGTTTGCCATCCAGTATCGGTCGTCTAGGGGCACAAAGTAAGGCTCGGAGACCACACCTAAATGTATCCCACAGTCATGGTTTGGGATAAAAGATCCTATGCACTTGGCATTGTGGTTAATATTTCCCGGAAGGAATTGGATTCGCATGTGATCCATTAATGTTACCAACCATAGAAACATCGTCCATGTAATTGGCACCAAGCTATATTTATGGACTATATTTTTCATTAAATCAACAGCCCATTTCAATTGAAGTATTTCGCGTCCGCATTATTCAATAGCATAAGCAAAACGACATTACAATTACGCGTGCGCTGATACATATTAACATCCAGAAATTTATCCCTGCTCAGTTACGTAACAGCTTAAGGCACGCAACAGATTCTGGCAGTCGCGACTTGTCAGCATCTGACGATTACCTTTAGCAATATCTTAGTTGCCTCTAGTTACACTAAACATAAATTTCATTTTATAATATTGACGATTAATTATAAAACTAAACACACATTAAGGCAAGACTACTTGAAGAATATTCTACTGGGTGTATCTTCATTAGGAAACTCTATGAAAGGGTGTGTTTGTTTGTGGTCTAGCATTTCATTCTCGCTTGGGAATTTTTCACCGCATATATCACAAGCCACTTCCAACACTTCAGAAGATTGACTCCTGCTTCTATCCCTCTCCCTTTTCCTCTTCTTCGCTCCTCTTTCTTCATTCCTTAAAGTCTCCTTTAACTTCACTTCCTTTGAAGTAGACTCCTCATGTACTAACGGCACTCCTGTCAGCAAGAACTCCTTCATATTCAAGTGTTTTAGCGACATTTTATGCCGCTTTAACCTATTTTCGGAACTGCATTGGTATTCGCATATAAAACATACATATTTCATATCACCTGTGTGTAATTCAGAGTGAATTTTTCTTTTCTCTGGTGTAGCGAAGCGAAAATCACAGAATTTGCAAGGAAACTTCCTATCAGGTGAATGTAGACGCATGTGGGATGTCAAGGCGGTCATGTCTTTACACATTTTCCGGCATTCCAAACACATGATGCTTGTATCTTCTGAATTTGCTTCGTCTATGGCCTCTATACTGTGATGAATTCTCTTGTGGGATGTCAATCCTTTCTGACTAATAAAGACTCTTCTACAATCAGGGCATTGCAGTTGGGGATCAGCTTTTATTTCTGGACTGTGTGAAGATATCTGGTGCAATGCAAGTTTATCTGCTTCATGAAACTGTTCTCCACACTCTTCGCATTTCCACGCTTTCACGAGTTTCGAAAAGGCCTCTAAAACGTTGAGAACTGACTGCCCTTCAACCTCAGGGTGGTATGTTTTTGTGTGATTGCCAAAATCAATAATTTTTAGGAAGGTATGGTTGCAATGCGGACAAGTGTAAGGTTCTTTATGGTCATCCATTACATGTGATTTCAAATCTGACAGTTCATTGTATGTTTTGGAACACATAAAGCACTTTAATTTCTGCTTCCCTTTAACGACTTCCGAAATAAATTTGTACTCCACCAGTTGAACTTTCTGATGTGCTCTCAGGTGTTTGAAAAGCTCTTTGCGCGTGTTGTAGTCTGTAGGGCAGAATTTGCACGCGAATCTCTTTCTGTGCATCCGTCTTCGGTGTACGAGCAATTCCTCTTTGCTTCTGAATTGTCTAGAACATGTCAAGCATTGATAACTTTTTGTATCCGTGCACAGATTGTGAGATTTTAAACAGGTTTCCATGCGACTTCTTCTACGGAACACATTGCCACATGTACACATATAACCTTCCTTCTTTAATTGTTCCATTTTAACTTTACCATCTTCAACTCTTGGTTTCACATCAAGCTTGTTCTTGCGATTCTTTTCCCTCGTCTTTTGACCTTTTATAACGCCTAATGCTCGTTTCTCTATGGTATCATGCACCATTAAATGCCTCTTCAGTTGATAATTACTCGCATATATATTTGTACATTTTGGACATGGAATATTTTTATTCATAATATTTTTTTTTGTTTTCCTCGCCAACAGTCCATATGCTTCTTGTTCTAATGACAAAACGTTCCCTGTAATCGAGTTTAGTTGGAAGTTTTTTTCGTAATCCAAAATCATATCATTTGTGGGCAAAATCTTTTCTGGGTTGTTGATTTTTAAATGTATGTTTCCTTCCGTCATTGGTCTAATTTCCATGACCAAAGTCTTTGTGGTCTGCGATTGAATGAAACCATCCATTGCATTAGTTATTGTAGATGTTGTGTTTATTACTTTATTTGAAATAAGATGGGTTTCAGTCACCGTCAGATCTGATTCATTTTTAATAACACTATAGATGTCTTCCTTTCTATTGTTCTGTAAAGATTGATACATAAAGACATTTTTAAAATGTTAACAGTCTAATGATATTTCTTATATAAAGGAGTTAGAGTAATTACATGACTTATATAACTGTAAGGCAATTTTTTTTTATTAATACTCATATGCGAGGTCTACTTGATATATCCAATTAGTACATAGACATATTATATACAAGTTTGATATCTTGAGTTTCGATTAAAAATCTCAGCTATAAATATTTTCAGTTTTAATTGTTGATAGTATTTAAATTTTATTTCGATGAATTGGCTAAAATCACCATAAATATTTAAAAATGCTATAATAGAATAATTTCTATTTGGCATAGAACATAGAATAGGTTAGTTAAGTTAGAAAACAACAAAAGCAAATTCCCTGTGCTATGATGCTAAAAATAAATGACATTGAACTATAATGCATATTGGAACATTTTTACTATCAAAAGAAGTGAACTTACTGATATTTGTTTGTGTTTTACAAACTATATCATTATAAAAAAATATGTTTCAATGTTGTACAAGAAAATGAACAACATACTGACTTATTACAAATATGATATAGAATTGTTTACTATATTTTGAAGAAATAAAACTACAAATATTAAAAATACCTCTACATCTTCAGTTTTGATGTTTAAGTCTTCTTGTAAACAAGCTTCCACTTTAGTTAAGGCCACTGCTTCATTACTATCCATGCTATCATCATAATTAGGATATTCATATGGCACAAACTGATCTCCAGTTATTGTTTCTTCTTTAACATTCATACAAGATGGCTCAGGAACTATAATACCGATTGGTTCGGTGTTGGCTTTACTCATGGAATCTAGTGACCTTATTCTTATTGGAAAGACATCACAACTTAAAGAATCAGCATTGTCTTTCTCATTATTCATTGCTATCTCCTGTTTTATTTGTAGCTGGATATTGTCAAAAGGATTGTCTTCATCACCAGAATTTTCATCACTTTCACCATGATGAAGTTCTTCCTCAATCTTTATATTTAAAGTCCCTTCTTCCAGTTCTTCTTCTTTGATAGCAATATCTTTTATACATGTTTGCTCTGGTAGACCAGTGTTAATATTTCCGACTTCCATAATTTCTGAAAAAAAAAAGAACTCTGTAAGCATAATTTGTGTTATGTCATGTTGGACAACACCTTTCAGTGGGACAATGCTAACAAAATCCCTTGTTTCTATGATTGTGTGTATTTCTTATGTATTATGAAACTCGCCTGGCATTTTATAAAAATGTCATGTGTAATTACAATCAAATGTGCTACTGGTCACATTAGGGATGACATATAATTGTAAAGTGGATTCAGCCACTAATGTATCTCTACTACCCCTGTAAGGGATATGGAGTGACAATATATTATTATTATAAATGCTAGCACTTGCACAAATGCACCTTCCTGTGCTAGCTCCTCGTAATCTGCAAATATATCTCACATAATTGACTTTGTGCAAATATATTCGTCAGCAAGCTCACCTTCGCAGAAGAGGCTGCAGCTCACACCTACTTTATGTGATTTGGAAATGTTACCAAAACTGAAATTTCTTGATATATATCAAACCAGCCCCTACTAGAAGCAAAAAAGTGGATTAGAAGCCCCTGGTTCATAAGACTTTCATATGAAGCATTTGTTTTAGTACATAGGAGATATTAATAATTAATAGAAGCAAGAATATTCTCCATTTTCTCCGAAATAACTGGTGTCAAACAACCAAGTTGGATGATAATTTTGTACTGATTCTATACTAACTTTTACAGCTTTACCTAACACTCTATCATTCTTAAAACTCATATTTTCATCTCCAAAATAAAATTCATGTTTTGTTTTCTCAGCCAGCATGGACATAATGTGTAATAATAGTTTTATTTATGCATATAATTTATTATCACATACAATATGATGATTTAATTTAAGAAAAAATAGTGAGTGTTGTACCCACACAAAATTAAAATATTATGTGACATATGATATTCAAGGAAATTAATAATCTACATTGAAAAGCTAAATTAAGATATTAATGCTTACAATAAGAACCCTATATTCATACAATAAATAAACAAATCTACATATGTATTGACATATAGGGAGGTATTGTGTGCTTTTTAAAAATCACTTTATAAATAATTTTCTATATGTAAAGGTCATGAAAAGCAGGGGTTTGTTGTACAATTTATTAATTAATAATGAGGTTTGCAAAGACTGTGGGTAAAGAATCATTCTTTTTGTCTATTATAGTACAAAGTTGATGTGATGATAGAAATATTTCTTTTTAACAAAATAATACAAAGACAAATCCTACTAACTAAAATATTAAGAAAGAATACAAAATAGATTATATCAATATTTTATAATAAATTATAATGTATTTATTATAGCATACTAACAAACTTGATATAATCAAGTTTTATAAAACTAAATGAATGACCTTGAAGTAGTAATCAATGCGACATACCTATAAATATGGTTCATTTGCATAATACATTTCTTTTAAAATATGGTATCCATGACACAGAAGAGTTCAGAATACATGACTTAATAATTATTACTTTTACGAGCTACGACACGTAACAACAAAGTCTCGTACAATAAGTAATTTATTCCTCAAAGAAATTCTATCTGAAAACGTATAATTATCAAACGCCGATCGGTTTTGCATTATGCAAAAAAAATACGTTAAGTTCACATTTCTTGTAAACGTAGGTAAAATATTTTTTTATTGATAATTACTTTAATACTTAATAAATGTCTCAAACTTAAAAAAGATTTCAAAATAGAGTTTTAAAGGAATTATAGAAAAAAAAAACTAAACACATCCCCCATCTGACCACTACAATTTATTGACAGTTTATGACAGATGTAAGGTTACTAGATCAAGTTTCTTAAGTTTATCCAGATTTACATGCATTATTAGTAATAGTATGTCTTTAAAAATTTTGCCAATTATATTATTTAAAAACGAATTTAAAAAAATTATAAAAACTAATATTACAAAATACTCCTTTTCCTATCGTAATTTTTGCGATTTTTGTTACTATGTAGCTCTTAGTATGCAGCTTCAAATATTTTTTGCTTCATAAAATATATTTTTGACTCTTGTGTTTAAAATTACTTTTCTCTTTTTCTCAATATTTGTGTACGCAAAACAAAACACGCAAAATAAAGTAAAACATCTATGGCGTGCGAGGAAGAGAAAAATAAATGCATACAAGAAATATAAACAAAAATCCATGTTTTGCGAAACACAAAACATTTGCGGTAGACGTACCATTAGGTTTAAATTTTATTCATCCACAATGCAGTGAGTATAATATATGCAAGTAATTTACGAAATAATTCAAATTCTTCAAAAATTTGGGAAAACCCGAATCTTTGAATGTTGAGCTATCTTTTTTTTAAAGGAATAAGATTTATTTCACTCTATGATCGACTATCATATTCGATTTCTATAATACCCAATTTAAGCTAGAATTTACTTTTATTGTTTTATTAACCCGATTTATTTTATTAATCAAATAAAAATTAAACAATCTCTCTGAATTTATATATTATAAGGAACAATTAATTATTCATCTTATCGATTCAGACAACTTGCATAATATTACTATATCGATCACAAAAAGATATAATTTAAAAAAAAGGTGAAATAGCAGAATACAGGCACTTATCAGTTGTTTCAACTGCTTGCTTGATAATAAATAAATAATACTTGAATTAATTTTAGGAGCACGATATGGCGTTATTTAATGTAATTTTTTTATTTTCTACATCCGATTCAGCTTCATAAACTAATCGATTTATGAAATCGATAGAATGCAAATGAATACTTTTTATATTATTAAATATGGCGTCCATTATTTTTGAACGAATCTTTTTCTATTGTCTAAAGGCGAGTAAAGGATGTACAGAACGCATCCTTATTTTTTAGGGAAAAATTGGTGGTAAATTCTGAAACACAGACTAATAAATATTATTCTGAAATGTCCGGGATTAGGATTTACAAATTAATAACGTATATTCAAATTATTTTTATTCTCAGACGCGGTATAAGGAAAACATGGGCAGTGCATTAGACGAAAAACTTGTAATTAAACATTTAATCAATGGAACTTTAGGCGAAAATGTATGTATAATTTGTTTGTCGCCATTGAACGAGGATTATGAAAATATATTTACAAAAATTTGCAAGGATGACAAGGAATATTGTATTGCAGATATCTTGAGTATTTTATGTAATATAGAGGTTAGTACATTATGCATGTATTATTTTGGATACAATAAAGTTGCATTTTTCATAATTTTCTATACAATTTTTATGTTCTGGAAATTGCAGCTTATGACTAAAACACCCTTATTATTATTGGCACCTTTATATATAGGAATTGCAAGAAAAAAATCTTGTTTATGTAAAAAGTTCTTTCTCCTTTTAGCTTACAGATGGCAAAGAAATCTTCAATGTATGCCTGGAATGCTTCATATCAGCATCTCAAGCATATAAATTTTATCTGCTTGCTAAGAGCAGTCACAGTCTACTCAATATCTATGCAGATCATCTTTCAGTATACAACTTAGAGAGCAAAGTACCACCCATGGAAAGTGGTACAAACAGTATATGCATATATTTACCTAAGCTTGGCTTGGATGTGTTTGATTTTGACTTAGACGGAATTGGATTACAGAAATGTGTTACTGAGGAACGAGTCAAGAAAGTTAAAAAAATAAATATGAAAGAAATGAAGTGTACAGATGATGAAAATGTAGTTATTGTTATAAATGAGAAAGGAAAATCATTGTTTTACAAATTTTTAGACAATGGTAAAATGGTATTGCTTGATGAATATGAAAAAAAAATTATGAAGAACACATCACAACTGTTACCTATTTTGGATAAAAGTAGAAAGGTTAGAAAGCAAAGAGACCCAATGAGTTATAAAACATGTAGCCAGTGTCCAGTTAAGTACAGATTTGTGGCAAAATTAAGACATCATATGAAAACCGCTCATAATATTAACTTATATTTATGTAAGGTATGTAGTTTTTTAAATAATATTGTAATTATGGCTATGGTGCCTTAGTACTCAAGGGAATACGGAAAAAATAATGGTTATAGGATTGAACTCCTGACATGCATTTGCTTTGGGCATAGATGGGCAACATATAATCAGATTAATAAAAATGATTATGATTACATTTTACATTTTTTACCATTAATATGACTGCATTTTGCTCATATATGTTTTAAACACTATAGAATCCCAGATTACAAACACATTTATGATTTTTTAATGTTTTACATGGATTTATTAATGATTACAGAGCCAGAAAATTAAAATTAAGACTACATTTTGTAATCCTTAATTATTAATTAGGTTATATTTTGAACATCTCTGGCTTTGGGTTTTTCCATATATAGTAGTATTTCATTACTGGTTATGTTGGGCATGACAATAAGCGCTAAGTGGATACAGCCACTAATATATCTATACTGTTTATGAAATCCCTTTCATAGTATAGATACAATAGTGGCATAGCATGATAATATTATTGTAATTACTCTGTCTGAAATTTCATATCCCACTTCTGAACAATTATTCCAATTGCCATAATCCGACTTATACCTGTGGCTGTCAAATGATGACTGCCTGAATTAAATCCGCGACTTTAATACATCCACACATAAATAGAATGCCGATTATTTTCTACATTTACAGATATGTAAAGCGATGACAGAGAATGAGGTAGAATATCACAACCACATGCGGACTCATACCAACATACACCAGTGTGCAATCTGTGACACTGTGTTTAAACGACGAGAGACCATCATAGCACACCTCAAGTGGCATGACAAAATGAATAATCTTGGACAGGTACCACTATATATAACAAATATTTTGAACCAACATCAAATCACGTTCGCGATTCTGGAGCTCACAGAAGAATAAACAAATTTTATTATATTCTCATACAGTTTTGACAAATAACTACACTGCACCTGATAGAAAGTACAGAGTACTCAATGGCAACAACTATCAAAGGACGAGAATCTAGTGACACTTACTGTCATATTGGCCCACATAAGCTGATCCTGAAACACAACAGGTTGAAGCGACTGTAGTATAATGTCTTCTACACTTGTATACTGTGGGCACAATTCGGTGGAAACTATAAACACAACGGGATGTCCCTCAGATCCTTTTGCCAGGACCAAGGATATGGAAGGCAAAGCTTCTTCAGCACCTGACAGCTGCAGTCACGACCCTGTTCAGGCTATCGATTTAACACATTGTATTATAATTTATATATTTTGTAGTTTTCTACTAGAGTTATCGCTGATGGATTATTAATTTGTCTACCTCTCAGTTGGCGTGACACCTCAATAAGTTTAAGATAATGCTTTTCACTTTTATGCTTTTATGGGATGCACGTCACTGATTCAGGCAGAAGGTGCCCACATCTGTGAAGTATGCGGTTTGATACTGGACAGTGCGGAGAGTCTAACCCAACACTGGGACACAAGACATTGTAAGAAGTATACATGCTACTACTGTGGCCGCATGTACAAGGGCGAGGGAAGTTTTGAAAGCCACATCAAGAAACATGAACAGCATTTGAAAAGGTATTGAAGCATCAATTAATCATAGAATCATTGTTTTACATTTGAATTTCATCACCATAGGGTGCCATCTTCGTAGTGCAAATTTGTAGGTCAGAAGGCAAATAAAAATAGAGATACAACTTGACTCAATACAGTAGAGCCCATTCTATGTTAGAGAGTTCAATTGAAATGGATATTTAAAATAGGATTAAAAACTGCCAGTTTTGAACTATCAACAGAAAAAAAACAAAGAAAATGAAAGCAAACAAGATTAGCCTACAAGCTAACATTTTGTATGAGCATAAAAAGTTGGGAGTCATTAAATTTTAAAAGTATTATAATTAATTTAAGTACTGTTTCTGAAATTAGGTGTATGTATTGAACACTTCAAAAATTTTTTTAATGAACTACATGCAATCTATTTATCCCAATCACGTGATGAAGTGAAAATGTATCTGATGGTGGAATGTGTTTGCCTCACTTGAATGGGTTAATTCACCATCACTCTTGAAGACTATGTTTTACTCGACATACATTTTCACATTTACTATGGAAGTTTTGATTTTGTTTTCTTGATTAGTAAATATATTTTTGAACTGCATTTGAACACTATGTAACATAAAAAATATAATGTCACACTTTTAATAGGAAGATCTAAGAAATAAAATAAAATTTATTATAAGGCAGTTAGTTGATACAAGTGATAAGTGCATGTATCTTGCTAAGATCTGCTTCACAATATTTAAATGTTTTCTATTTATTATTTATTTTTAATTAAAATACTAAAATCAGGGATGAAAAGAAGATATCAGATGGGGCGGATAGTATACAGAAAGGGAAGGCGAAATCTCGCTGCACCTGCTCCACTTGCGGGCGGAACTTTGTTGACCAGAGGGCGTTGATGTGGCACGAGCGACTTCATAACAACGAGAGACCGTACAAGTGTGACGTAAGTATTAAATGAATGAATGAAATGGAATGAGTGAAAGATTTAAAATGAGTTTATTGCAATGAAATGAGTTGAATGAAAAGATTTATAACTCTCCTATGTTTCAAAATATTTATATACTGCATGTCTACTACTATCACGGCATTCTAATGTGTGCTAGGTATGCGGGCGGGGGTTCGTATCTGTGAACCGTCGTAACCAGCACGCGATGTGCGCCCACACTGCGCCCGCGCGCCGCTGCCCGCTATGCCCGGCGCTCTTCCATCTGCGCTCTATGGTCAACACACACGTGAAGAAGGTAGTGTCATTTATATTTTATTTACACTGTTTCTATTTCATAAGCATTATTTAGTTTGGCAGAGGTTCTAGAACTTACTCTATTAACCACCGAAAAACAATAATTGATTTTGAAAAGGAAACTCTCTGCTCCCCAGCAATGTTCCTTCCTCGTCCTTTTGCGGACTTGAGCAGATGGACGGTGCGTTCATCTGGTGTTTACTTTTTACAATGAAGTAATTGTAAGCTGTTATATTGTTGCCACAGTAATAACTCGTAATTACTTAGTTTTTTTTTTGTCGGTATTCCCTCTTTGCTATTAACACTAGAAATGTTAGGAGATCGGTTTATGGTATGTTTAGTGCATTCGAGCTGCGGGACGCGTGGAGTTGAAAAAAATCCAAGCGCGATTGACTCAAAGGATCGGTTTTTTCCGGAAAAAGGCACACAACAAACAACGCGCATACAGGACGCGTTATACTTGTTCTATATATAGCGAGGAGGATGTAATCAACTATCGAAAACAACATAAGACAATTATTGCGTGTGACACTATACCTTTAGTAGCGAACCTGGAGCCTGGAGATCCTTATTCCTCCTACAATTCAGCGACCTTAAAGCCTTACGCTGACGCCATCTCTAGGAGAGGTAAAGGGCTCGCACCACAGGTCATCCCTATTAGGCTATTCATAGGAAACATACGCACTATCTCCACTTCATCTGGACTGCGAACTCCCTCAAGCCTAGTGCCCTGTCAAACGTCTAGTGACTTACATCAACCATTAGTAACAAACAATTATCTAACAGGTGCATCTAAAGTCACACAAACGTCGGAATCGAAGCAGCAAGTACCAGAATGTGTATTGGCGCACCGAGCCAGTTCCCATACAGGATCTCAGCGTCTCCATACAGAATGAAATACTGGAGATACAGGCTGCTAATGAAGGCCAAGTGTCGGATCATTGGGTATGAATTCAAACAATTCTTCGCCTGCCATTATTGAACCAGTGAACGATATAGGAGTAACTATTAGTAAAGTCGAGTGTTACTATAGATTAGCAGACGTTTTACGACTGACGATTAGAGAAGCTGAGTTTTAATACAGATCTAGGGACCGTTTAAGAGACACGATTAGTGAGGGAAAGTCTTACTCGTATCTACGACCCATAGAACATAAGTTGATCCTTTAGCCCTTACGTCAAATGATTTAAACTTTTTTATTTTTCAGTCAAGGAGATCCGGTGTAAAAATTGAAGATCTCTGACAGAAAGAAGTCAAGATATTTTTTTGTATAAATTATTTACCGGCTGACTCGGCGAGCTTTATAACGCATAATGTCAATGAATATCGTGTTTATATTTAGTTAAACCTACTCCCTTTCTTCCACTTCCCGCTTTCTCCGCTCCCACTTTACTCTTTTCCCTTTATCCTTAACATCATATTAAAGAACCGAATATCAAAAAAATATATATCCCCATATTTAAAAAAAAAAACAATTATTTCCCTGTAATAAATTCCTTCCCTTATTTCAACCCTTTCAATGTTTATTTTCGTAACGAAAAGTAGCTTATGTCGGCCTTCTAGGTTTAATTTATTTCTATACTTAATTACATCAAAATCGGCTCAGCCGCTTTATCGTGAACATTTTGGAATTTATGTTATAAATAAGAAATTATTCTGTTGTAACTCTTGATGGGATCTTAAAATCGGATTGGGATTGTTTTTTTTTTTTTTTAAAGAAAACGATATTATATTTCAGTCATGCATACATGTATTCACGTCTGCAGGATTATTTTTTTGTTCAATAGAATATGTCCCTACGTAATGTCATATTTTTCAATGATATGAATGTAATCTCTTGTAATTAATGGATGTTTAGAAGGCATATATTCAGGGCGATGATAAGTAATTTTGGAGTAAGATTGATAATGCTTCAAGGTCAGTTAGACACAATCGCAGATATATCGTGTCTAGGCTAATTTTAATAAAGATTTTTGTTACGAATGCGATAGGTGATATAAACCTGATATTACGGTAAGGTTAGCTGAATTCTATCAAGCTTCTGAGAATATTGTTTTTTTTTTTAATAAAAAAAATGTTACTTGAACCCTGGAAAAGCACTATAAAGTAAAATAATATAATTTATTGTCACGCTATAATCACACAATATGTTAGTGAAAACCGCATCAAAATTAGTTAAGGCGTTTTTGAGATCAGTGGGCAGAAACTGGTACAGATATGTGTATTTTGATTAACGATTTCGATATATTTTTACTCGCGTACATCGCGCAAGCGAAATTTTTTGTAAGGCGGTATATATAGACGCTCTTAAATAATTTTACTGGTTACTAATGTAACAGCTACTTAAGCTGAGAAAACGGATTTATTATATATATTGACTAGCTGCTTGTTTCGGGTTCGCGCGGTTGTATTTGTGTAATGAAGAAAATAAATAATTTCGACCATAACTTATTGCAATTTTATTCATTTAGTTCCTTCGATTATAAATAGGCCAACAAGAATAATGCTGGGATAAGAACCTTGAGCAAACTACGTCTAATCTTCATGGCCGGAGATTAGACGCTGACAAGGCCCGAAGACGAAAGACGAGTACGTTCTATCTGTAATGATATACGGAGCCGAGATGTGGATAATCACGATGCGACTAATCTACAAATTTAAGGTCGCTCAGCATGCGTTGGAACGTTCTATGCTCTTGAGTTTCTCAAAAGAATCTAATTAGAAATGACGGGATTTGTTAGAGAGCTAAAGTTATCGATATAGCTCCGAGGACTAAACCTCTACTACTAATAGTTGGCCCGTCATACTTCTTGAAGAATCGATCATTATTAGGGGTATTCGATTTCTTGAGAGGAGACCGTGTTCCGACAAACGTAGTGTAGGAAGTTATCAGGCTAGATGGAGCGAAGATTTGCTGAAAATGACAGGAAATTGTTGGATGAGAAGACGAAGATCGTGCTCAGTGACAAACTTTGGGATAGGCCTTCATAACCAAACCAGGCAGATACAGGCTGATGATGAGCACCTTCAAAATCGCAGAGAACATAATCGAATTAGGTTGATTATACACCCTACGCTTCTCAAAAACGAAAGTTTTCACATTACATTGTTTACCTAAAATAGGCCTTATTTTGGCGTGTTATGCTGTCAAATTGTGTAAAAACGAGATAAATTATCCAGGACTAGGTATGTAAAGAACACATTTTGTAATAAATATAGTGAACGTCTTTTTTTAAATACCAATAGCCTAATCATGCTAGATGGAGCGAAGATTTGCTGAAAATGATAGGAAATTGTTGGATGAGAAGACGAAGATCGTGCTCAGTGACAAACTTTGGGATAGGCCTTCATAACCAAACCAGGCAGATACAGGCTGATGATGAGCACCTTCAAAATCGCAGAGAACATAATCGAATTAGGTTGGTTATACACCCTACGCTTCTCAAAAACGAAAGTTTTCACATTACATTGTTTACCTAAAATAGGCCTTATTTTGGCGTGTTATGCTGTCAAATTGTGTAAAAACGAGATAAATTATCCAGGACTAGGTATGTAAAGAACACATTTTGTAATAAATATAGTGAACGTCTTTTTTTAAATACCAATAGCCTATGAACTCAAAAGTTGCCAAGTTTTTTACATTTATAAAGCCCCTATATTTAACGTATCGTTCCAGTTCATTTTGAACGTATAAACAGACGTTAAACAATTATTATAAAAATAATATATTGGAAACGGATATTAGCAAACATGGGCATACGTGCAGAATTTTTTATTGTATTGTTTTTATAGTTATCAACTGGAAAATTAACTATGGTAGGATAAACATGATAGGGACTAAAATAACAAAGAAAGAAATCAGCAAGAATATTATTAAAATTTAAAAATTAGTGAAGATACTTAAATTTAAAAAGGCGCCTTAGACCCAGCGGAATTTAGTCATTTTGAATTAATACTACTAACGATCCCCGTAAAAATTATTGCACTGAAATGTCTGCCGATAATGCCAAGAAAAATATTTAAGTAGATTGGTCTACAAGAGGACTAGCGTCATTATGGTTTATGGAAAAAAATACATTTCTTTCATATATATTATAATAATAATATATTGTCACGCAATATCTTTTTTAGGATGAGCAGAGATACATTAGTGGCTATATCTGCTTTGCGCTACGTATATGAATACATAAAACTTACATCAAAATCTCTCCAAGAAAATTTTACTTTTCATCTGTGGGTTTACTACGAATGAGCTGTTATTAAGCATGGGAAAAATTATAACAGGGGACGTCCCTACTATTAGCTTTATTTCTTTCGCATGAGTAGCTTAGTCATAATGCTATCTCTGTCTTGGTCCATGTCATTTCATTTATCACTGTTAAATTACCACTTCTAGCTACATGAAGATACCACGTGACAAGAAACGTACTTTCTTTAACGACGCCATCTACATACTCTGACGCGGAAATTATATGGTCGGCATATGAGCACACTTTTATTTTTACATATTTATAATCGATTTAGTTCATTTATAAATGTCACGTATGACCGTCTGTTCTATTGATTCTCACCTGACCTCGCCTGTATGGATTCTACCATAGCCATACGCCATCGCATGTGAAAATTACGTGCACTGTTTAATTTCAAACGCTGCCGATGCTCTTTCTCAGCTTCATTACGCCTACGATTATAATTTCGCCTTGCGTTCCGCGTTCGCCGACCGATATCTGGACGTCTTGCTGATGGCATTATCTTAACAATGAAATAAACCAAGATTGAAGACATTTGAGTGATACAATATAACACAATTATAACATACTAAGACAACTATTAAAATTGCTACTTTTCTAAATCTTTTTTTTTTACTAAACTTTTTTGTATTATTTTTGGATATAACAGTTACGTCATTGTAATGGTCCATGCGAAGTAAATATTTTTAATTTGTTGCTAGTCTTTTTTTTCGCATAATTGCAATATGTTTTTCTTTTTCCAAAGACAAATGTTTAGCTTGAAAACACGAAACATTTTATACAAGAAAAAAATATAGCAAATACATGAGAAAAAAGTCAAGCAGATGATGACGACGAACCATTTGCTCCAGATACACACTAAAAGAATGAATCAATATATGTATGTGAAAATTTCTATGTCTTGTCTCACTCACTCACATTTTTATGGAGATTTTTTAATCCGACTTTTTTACTTTTCTGTACAAGTTTTCAAACATTTCCTTTCATACAAACCTGGTTATGATAATTATATACACAACAAAAAAAAAATAGTTACATAGGTGCAGTCGTTCTGAAGTGATGCACTTACATACAATTGATTTTTATTTATAGTCCTTTTCACCGGTGTCAAATGAGGTAAGTAAACACAAAATCACAAGTTTCCGATCCAAAAGACAATATAAAATATGTTTAAGCATCATACCTTACAAAATAATCACTTATGATTTAAAACTGACTTAAAACTAAATCATATTTGAAGTTTTTATTTTTTCTTTTCCAAATTAAACATCGAAGGTTATATTTGACAGCTCGCGATTAACTTTGACGATAGAATAGTAGCATAGTGATGAGCGTTGCACACTACAAATAGATACAGAATCCATTTATTGATTCAATTTCAATAATATACGGCGTCGCAATAATTATTCATTGAGCGAAACGGTGTTTAAAATGATGCGACACGACATCGTGGTTACAATAACTATTGAGTTAAACTATTTAGTTTGATGCGTCACGAGTTCACTACACTCAACAAAATACATACACAAAAACAAATTTAGCTGATAATTATCGAAAGTCACTGAATACAAGTTGTGGTCACTCGATGATAAAGAAGCTTAAATTATTTATATATAAGGCTTAAAATGTAACGCTTCTTTTCCTTTCATACTTTTAAAATTAAACACGTTTTTGGTATTACGTAATTATATGTACTATACAATAATAATGATGGTATGATTATGTACTTATAATAATAGGCTAGTAAATGTATGAACATCAAATTTAACAGAAGTAAAAATATATAATCTCTATTATAAGACCCTCGTTGAGTAAATAAAATACAAGTATAGTCATAATAAAAATACAGTACAATTTTATTTTAATCCAATATATTCACTGCCCAATATTACTTACAATGGAGAATGTACGAAATGAACTATGTGATGGAGAGTCTTTTAAGCGCAGTCTGTAGGTTCGAAATCATTTTTTCGTAGATTTATAGAAGACTATACAGCAATGGCGCAGACAATAAGTATGTAATTGTGGGGCTGTCACTTGGCAACTTAGCACTTAGCAGTACTTGGCACTTAGCAACGATAATGTTGCCGACTGAGCACCTTAAATGTTCGCCTTTCCGCCCGGTTCTGTTGTGAAGGCCTATATCGGTCAGAAATGGGCAAAATGTAATCATCGTAAACATTTTTCATTAATCTGATAACATATTGCCCATCTATGATCGCGGCCACCAATGTATTATAGTTAAAAAAAAAATGTCAATAAATAGTTATTAAAATAAATAGTTTCGAAAGACGTTATTACATTCTAATACCGACCGACATACGTTGTGGTTTTGTAAAAAATCGTAACAATCCACCAGAATTGTGACGTCAACTGAAACCACGAACGACCATAGACAATAGTCGAACGAATATGAGTTGATACACTTTTTTATTTGTTTTACAACGTCATTGTCAACTTAATTTATTTGTTTATTCAATTATTTACTACTATTATTATATTACAATGCTTATAATCAATACTAACAACTCTTACTGTGTGATGATAACATACAATTTGCTTTGTTTCACGATCACAAATTACAAACACACTAATTGGTGTATTGCACCCATGATCAAGTCCTCCCTGAGACTAATACTCTGGTAATTATTCTCATTATACGCTAAGAAAAGTACAAAAGAGCAACACTCTCGAAATCTCCAAAAATGTTACTGAGGGAGTCAGGCTATTGATTTTTATGCGAATCTTGAGCCTGCTCTCATAGTTGTACCTTGCGTATCAAAATCTTGGAAATCTACTAGCAGGTATAAATCGTATATGTTGACCCGTCAGCGTAAGAATAGGATGGAGAGATACACAGATTATACCTATGCAAATTCTTTATCAGGGATTCATGTCCCGTGGGTATTTGGGATAAAAGTTTTTCATTTTGACGTCCCTATAGATACTATGCGAATACGGAGTAATGGAGGCTAAGGTAATAAGTACGTGAATGTGATGTAAATGCACGACGACATTGACGGGCGTTAAAGAGGCGAAAGACATTTGCAAAGAGAGAAGTGGTGTTTAATTATTTCTGTTTACTCCGAATTGGAGCCGAAGTACATACAATACATACATATATAAACACTCATGAAATACTGATAATTATGTTTCATCTAATATATTAGATTAGATTTATTAGTAATTTTTATTTATTTTTAGTTGTAAAGGCATGACGTTACATTAAACTACAATAATTATAATACAAAAATTTTAATGTAGAAACTCTCAGTGGGCAACTCTATTATAGCAATTGTTCAATAGGGGACAACTCTAACTCCCTACCAAGAGCGCAAGCGCGCGAGGAAACGATTCATTTTTAAATACCACCGGTGGAGTTAACTCCAACTTCAAATATATTCTGCTGTATTAGCAAACCCTTCACCCTTGTTCCACCTTGATTTCCTTTAAAGGTGAGTGTTTTAATCGTATTTTACAAACAAGAAAATTTTGCTTTGCTAAATTACGCATATATAACGATTTTTGCTTCGGTCACTCGCTACTGCATAGATGACCGTTACTCTCGTTAAATGCTATTTTTTATAACTTTTAAACGACTAATTAGCAATCAATTATATTTAAATTGTTTTGTATAGAATAAAAAGTGTTTTTTAATTATATAACATTAATTTAAAACATAAAATTGGTATTTCGTAAACCATAATCATGCATGCATAATTTATTAGCGGGTAATTGCGTATAACTTTGCAAAAACGTATAACGTTTAAATCTATGTGAATTGTTGTATTTAGGATAATTATCTGTTAATAATAAGTTACCTAAAATAGTTTTTTTTTTTAATTCTGATTCTGCTCAGATCGCATCTGGTGGAAAGTACAGTGTAATCAAAAAACCAAATACTACTATCGAGTGACATCTACCTCCCGATAGTCGCCGCTATCATCTACACAAATATCACCCTTATCCAACCCTATATCAAATTGCACCCTTTGTTTAAAAAGCCAAATATTGTAAGATGAAAGAAATTAAAATGGTTAATATTTATAAGAATTTTTAAAACGGAGTAAGTAATATTCGTTCGACATGCAAGAGTTTTCACCCGACGATACCTGTTAATTTATTAATATTTTTATCACTGTTTAAAGATTTCGCTTTTGGCAGGGCTGTTTTCGTACTGACCTGGGAAGGTAAAGGCCACTTGCATCTTTGTCTTTAGGTAGACAATAGGACGCATAGAATCTGATCCCCAAACGCGATAGGCGGAAGTGTGGCATAATGAGCTATTTAACTTTTTTCCACCCTCTCCCTTCAAAAATGAAACACGCGCGTGGGCTTATATTATAATATACGGTAACTCGTATCCCGACTAAGCTTAAGAGATTCTCTCTTACTTTTGCCGAGTTATTAAGGTATGCTAAACTTCCGGCGAACGTGTTTCCACCGTCCAATTGGGTACTCTAAAGGAAGCGTGAAGAGATATTTGTGCAGGCCGGCTTGATCACTATCGATTGTTTTTCTTTACTTTTTATTGCTGCAGCCGTATTTTAGACTGCACCATGCTTACCATCAAGCGTGGTGTTGTCACTACAGAGTCAGGATAAAATAAAGTAATGACGATCTTTGCCCTCGCGCACTGCGGTCAGGACTCAGATCTGGCAATCGCCCTATTACCGCAAATACTGTTAACTCAATTTTTGTATACTGTCTGAACAAAGTGACTACACTACACCTGATGAGAATGACAGTATAGTACAAGAATAGCAGCGAATTTGATGTTATTCAATGATTACACAGGCCGACTTAATTTTCGTTGTTTAAAATATTATTCATGTCTGCATTGAGTGTCTACCCTCTTCGTGCGTGAGTGTCATACATTGGCAGGTCGGGACAAACTAATGAACTGCACTAACGTTCGTCTTTGTCTGTAATTTTAGGATCGTTCTACGGGGTCATCTATTATAAAACACCCTACGAGGTAAGCTGATACGAAAAACCCCACAAAGTCATCTGCTACGAAAGACCCTACGAGGTAATCAGCTACGAAACATCTTACGAGGTAATCTGCTACGAAAGACCCCTGTGAGATCATCTACTATTAAACATCCTACGGTATCATCACTAGACAACCTTTTACGGAATGGTGTACCAAATGAATAACCACTTCTGCATAACCGCAACGTCCATTGGGCAGCAAGATGGCGCCTGTTGTGTTAGTCAAAGACCACATCGCTGAATGATCAACTTTAACGTCTGCAGAATTAGCTACGCGCCATGAAGGCATACGGTATTTCGAAGCATTAATATTTGAGTTTTTTATGCTGCCTACTGTACTCTTCGAAGACTTGGTGCTTGTATAGGCAACATATTTATACACTTTTCGGCTTTCACTTGCGGTATCTTAAGGTACGATACAGATATTGGCATTCGCAACCCAGTAGAGTCTGCCAGTTTGCGGTGCATATTTTCGTTTGCATTTATATGGAAAACCGTCGGATGTAGTTAACTGCGCAGCGCTGTCAAGGTCACGATTGTAACAGCTGTTACCGGCGGCGTAAAAACTGACGGATTTTTAAACCAACTGTACATCTTAGAACGAAATAGGGATTGGTGGGATAAAATCAATCAAATATCCAAATGTCATATTTTTAGTTTTAATAGTTTGGGTTTTACGATAATATGTAAGATTTTCTTTCTAAAAATATACTAATATTTGTCGTGGCAGCGTACCAACATTAACTATACTTGCATTGTCAATATAATTGTCTATAAATATTATTACTTATATCTGTGTTAAGCCTCTCAAGCTCCATGTGGCTTATCACCGCTTGTGAGCTAACTTTATTCACGAATGTCTTTGTGTCTTGGGTGAAATCCATATTTGTACTTCTTCGCCTCAAACACGAGCCCGATGGACCACTTCTAGGAGAGGTTTAGGAGACTTGACCTGTCAACGAAACGAGAAACCTTTAGATATATTGGGTCATGCTAAAATAATTAATAGATATGTAAAAATTTATTCATCGTCATATCTTGGCTACTAGTATTTTTGGACGAAACGAATAATAAAACAAACATAACCAAAGTCTTCATAAAATAACACAACTAAAAATTATTGATACGTATTAATAGTTTTAATGAATCTTCCAGAACCTTCGTTAAGCATGTAGCTGCACGTCTGCACGGCGCCACGATCGGAGCAGCAAAACCCGAGTATGATTTCGCGCAGGCTTATATGCACTCTCGACTGTAGCACTGCCGCTTTCTGATTGGCCGGTCAACTTAGGTTAAGGATAAACAAGAACCGTGCGCGTTCTATTTGTTAGGCTTAAGATGTAATATAATTCTAATCAGAAATTTCTCATCGATACCGGAGCGAACATTTCAATCATACTCGGGTTTTGCTGCTCCGATCGTGGCGCCGTGCAGACGTGCAGCTACAAGCATATTTCTAACTAGCTCATGTCGCCCTGCCACTTCAAACAATCTAGTAAGTACCTACCTTATAAAACGGACCCAATGTAAAAATGTAATGTTTTTAGTTACAGTAATTTAAGCTTTACAATGTTACATCTTTCACTTGACTCCTGGCATTGACAGTCTTTTGGGACGATCAATGGCCCCAGCGCAGTCTATTTCTATCTAGTCTATCACAGAACTATCCAAGTTTTAGGTGGATTGATCCAAATACTTATTTTAGAAGCACAATTTCGTATGTTTACATAAGTCCAACTCAAGCATTCAGTATTTCACGCTTAAACATTGATATTGTAATGAAGCTCTACCTTGGCATAACTTGAACCATTCAGGAGATTGTTTCAAGTCGATAGTTCTGGATTTATATTTATATATATCTCCTATAATCTCGCGGAATACGTTTCCTACATTGTTAGAAAGATCTTAAAAAAGTTATGTAAATTTGTGAAATAAAATGATTTCGGTCGGAATCTTATGCAACTCTGATCTTATGCAACTCACGTCGACATCTGTGTCTAGTTCTCATATTGTAAGGGCTTAGTCTTAGATTTATAGACGTTATTTTAACTTCGTTTAGATTCTACTCAAACATAGTTTATAGTATCCAATGAATGTCAAAGGATATGGTAAGTTACTAACTTGAGTTTGTCTCTGCTAATACTTAGGCGATTATCAAGTTCCTTATATATATATATATTCTGTTTTGTCAAAACGAATTTATTTTCTGAGCACTTACTGACTAAGCAAAGTCAAAGTAGCGTCTATAAATCGCTCATCTTTAGTCAATATAATTTTCTACAATTATTACTTACGTTAATGTTTAGCCCCTCCAGCTTAATACGGCTTTTCACCGCATGGGACATAACGATTTTTAAAAATGACGTTATGCCATTGGTGAAGTCCACGTTTATGGTGGTCGACTCAAACACCAGCCCGATGAGCCCCATCGAGCAGTGGTTTGAGACGACAGGTCCCTGTCAATCGAATCGAGAAACCTTTAGATATATTTGGTCATACTATAATAATTGACAGATGTGTAAAAATAAATTAAACGCTACATCGTCATATCTTGGTTTCTGCTATTTAAGCACGTGCGTGTGGGAGTACTCCCATAGCGGGAGCTCCATCAGGATCCTCTTTATTTGGTCAGTGAAGGTAAATCTCGGCCCTTATTTCTACCCTCATTCATCAGCCAAATTTATCTAAACACTTTGGATATTTAAGAAAAATTCTCAAGGCTAGCTAACGAATCCGTTGATAAAAAAAAAACATTAAGTCTAACTTGATCGAATGCTGGAAAATATTGATAATATTAACTTGTTTGTCTATAAATCTTTTAATGTGGTATATGTAGGTTGGGAATAAGCTACATTGTAATCACCATCAGCCTCAATATAGGCATTATATTTATTTTAATTAACCAAACACAATAAATAACAATCAAAATAAATTAGTATACACTACAGATTATTTTATCCTGTAAAAACTTGTGGCGCCATTATAGCGACAATGAATTGTACCATGTGTACTTTACGGCGTTCTATGACCAAGTGTCAATAATCAACACTGAACAATAAAAATCCTTTTAAAGATAAGGGTTTTTAAAGATAAAAACACTCATCCTGGGGTCTCAGACGAGGAAACTAAGGTTAATATTAACCGGTTTCCTTAGTAGGACCGGTCTAGGCTACTGCCACTGACTATAGACCAAGAAAAACTCGAGGACTAAAGTCGCCGGAGCTGCGTTGGGGTACGATTGGCATGTTCTTGCGACCAGTATCGCCTAAGACACGCCGCCAAGGAACCCCAACGCGTTTGAATATATTTCGTGACCAGAGGAACAGTACATATTACTTAGAAACTTTTAAAATTTAGTTTCGATTGAAAGTCCAATTTTTGCTTTATTAAAATTATTCCCTGTGGTATTTTTGGATATTAAATAAAACTATTTCCTGTTTAATATAATTCAGAGTCCGGCTCTTATATTTTAAAAGATAGTAACGTTGCCTACGTATGCGTAAAACTACGAAAAACTCTTTGAAATATTATATTTATTTTGTAGCTGCAGAATATAACATCTATAGTCACGTTTGGCCACAGTTTGATGACTCTCAGTGCCATTTGAAAAATTATTTACGTTCGGCACCGAGCGTATTAACTCTTTTGTTACACGGCAACCATTCAAGGACCTTACGCACTTCTGGTTGAGATTTTTTAATAGTTAGACATGTCGCAGCTCCAATGTATCTATAACCAAATTAAGTAGATTTATAACGGTGGATCTTTAAAGTGGTGCCCGATAAATAAACGATCGGTTGAAAAAAAACTAGGAGAGGTTTAGTGAAGTTATTCTACCTATGTTTAGCACTAATAAGGAACAGGACGGCCTGGAAGACAATTTAAAGGAATCTTCGTACCAGTCGTATCGTTTCGCTAAGAGATCTTGTAACTTTCACGAATTCAGTCATATCGAGGAGTGAATGGCTATATTTTTTCCTTGTATTTACAAGTTCCCCCTGGTAAAGGCCCAGGGTCTTTGTTTTCGTATTTTTCATTTAATACAACATTAAAAACTGTCACAATTACATAGCAATGTACTGCCGCTATACTACACATTGTGGTTGCGCATTTTGCTATCACATTAACTACTATGTCGGTTAACTGCAGCAATCGTTATTGTCATTTCTCCTGTTACAGTACTCTGTAAGCTCTGCCTCGGCATAACTTGAAACATTCGCGACATTGTACATTTTACAAGTCGATATTTCTGGATTTATAGGAGATATATATATACGTTTCCTAGTTTGTTAGAAAGAGCTCGAAAAAGTTATGTAAACCTGTGAAATATAACGATTTCGGTCGGAACCGCATATCCTATCTTATGGAATTCACGTCGAGATCTGTGTCTAATTCTCATAATGCAGGGGCTTAGGTTAAGATTTATAGACGTTACTTTAACTTCGCTTAGACTTTTCTCAAACATAATTTATATTATACAATGAATGTCCAAGAATATGGTAAATTACTGATTTTGTCAAATTGGGCTAGTCTCTGCGAATACTTAGGCAATACTCAAGCTCCTAATGTATATTCTCTTTTGTCAAAATAAATTTATTTTCTGAGCACTTTGCTAAGCACACACAAAGTAGCGTCTATAAATCTCATCCTTAGTCAATATAATTTTCTACAAATATTATTACTTACGTATATTTTATTTTACGTATATTACGTTCTCACAGTGTAGGATTTTAGTCAATGTGGTTGTGTACAAACATTGTTAACAAATGACGTTATGTCATGGGTGAAGTCCACGTTTGTGGCGGTACGTTTCAAACACCAGCCCGATGAACCACATCGAGCAGTGGTTTGAGACGACAGGTCCCTGTCAATGGAAACGAGAAATTTTTAGATATATTGGGTCATACTATAATAATTAACAGATGTGTAAAAAATAATTAAATACTGCATCGTCATATTTTGGTTTCTGCTATTTAAGGTGCTTTCACAGCGAGAGCTCCATCAGGATCCTCTTTATTTGGTCAGTGAAGGTAAGTCTCGGCCCTTACTTCCACCCTAATTCATGTTGTATGTTTTTGCCATATTGTATATATTCTCATACTTGTATTGTGTATGAGTTGAGTAGGAAGGTGCGAGAGGTGTCGCCGGTATGAATGTTATAGAGTTATTGAGGCGCTACTTCCTTTGCTCTATGAGTGTTTGGTTCCCTTGTGACGTGTGATCCCATTATGAATCTGATGTTATATTCATGATACGTCTGTATTATTTCTGGTTATGATTTGGGGCATTGGTAAATTTATGACGTTTTCTTCGTATAAAAATCTGTAAAGACAATATTATTCTGGAAACATGTTTAAACATGATATCTTTTCCAGTCTTTTTGCACATCTTCTATTAACTTTCTTCCATATTTTTTTACTTTAGTCCAATTACGTCGTATCACTTATTTTGTTACTTAAAATCAAAAACCTAAACACTGGTTTGATTTTGTTTGGTAATATCCTACTAAAGGCACTCTGTATCTTTTATAACTACATTTTTAATTAATTACATATTTAAACTGAACAATTACAGTCCTTTCTAAGGATTTTATTTTTTAAGGTAAAAATACTCACCCTGGGGTCCAGACGGGGAAACCAAGGTTAATAATCAGGTTTCCTTAGCAGGATCGGTCTAGGCCACTGTCACTGACTAGACCAGGAAAAACTTGAGGACTAAAGTCGCCGGAGCTGCGTTAGGGTACAATTGGCATGTCTTTACCACCAGTATCGCCCAAGACACGTCGCCAAGGAACCCCAAGGCGTTTGAATATATTCCGCGACCTGAGGAGCAGCAAATATAACTTAGAAACTTTAAAAATTTAGTCTCGCTCGAAAGTCCAGTTTTTTTATATTAAATTTATTCCCAGTGGAGAATTTGGATATTAAATATAATTATTTCCGGTTTAATACAATTCAGAGTCCGTGTTTTGTATTTTAAAAGATATACTTAAAACTACGAAAAACTATTTGAAACATTATATTTATTTTGTCGCTGCAAAATATAAAATCTATACTCACGTTTGGCGCTTTATTAATGCTTTATAAGTGCTAGGCACTGAGCGTATTATATTTTCTTTTATGTGGCATTTATTGTAAGACCTTGTGCCCTTCTGGTCGAGATTTTTTAATAATGTGGCATCTCGCAGTTCCAATGTATCTATAACCAAATGAAATAGATTTATAACGTTGGATCTTTAAAGTGTAGCCCGATAAACAAACGATCGGTTGAAAAAAAAACTAGGAGTGATTTACAAAAGTAATTAAACCTATTAAAGTAAATAAGCCCGGGTTTTATATTTTAAAAGATATACTTAAAACTACGAAAAACTGTTTGAAACATTATATTTATTTTGTAGCTGCAAAATATAACATCTATACTCACGTTTGGCCCAGAGCTTGATATTAGTGTCCGACCGAAAGTTCGGTTTCGGTTTCGGTTTCGGCCGAGTTTCGGCCAAAAATCAAGTTTCGGCGGCAGTTTCGGTTTCTGAAACTTTTGCCGAAACCGAAACTGATTTCGGTAGTTATCGTACATGCTTGCCTAACTTCGTTACTCGCGGCAACGCTTTGGCGGACGCTGGCGGCCCTGTTCGGGATTCGTGCGCCGTTCGCATTGTTTTTTTTTTTTTCGAATTTACGCGTGTTTGTTGACCAGGAAAGGTCTTCACAACTTAACCGGGCGGGTGGGCGAACACTGAGGGTGCTCAGCCGGCAATTTATGGGTTGGGTAGCAATGCAAGGGCACCCCTGTGGGTACGAACCTCGACTTGGACCTCCAGCCAAAATACGAAACCTAACGGTGATCTACTAGCGTTTCGGAAGCGACTACCTTGAGAAGAAACGCCAGAAGAAACTCAAGGCTGCGTCGGAGTGTAACTGCGTCGTTTAGACAACAGTTGACGGATCTAATTCGCATTGCTCTATAGCAACACAACTTAGTCAGTGCGTTATCACCCGACGTAAACATTCTTTAGAGGTTATGTTTTGATGGAACTGATTATATGTAAGTTTTTGTTTCATTTTTTTACTTGACCACGTTGACTTTTATACTTGACCACGTGAGTTTCACGGCCGAATATTCGGTTTCGGTTTCGGCCGGAAAACCAGTTTCGGTCGGACTCTACTTGATATCTCTCAATGCTATTTGAAAAATTATTTACGTTCGGCACCGAGCGTATTAATTAACTCTTCTGTTACACGGCAACCATTCAAGGACCTTACGCACTTCTGATTGAGATATTTTAATAGTTAGACATGTCGCAGCTCCAATGTATCTATAACCAAATTAAGTAGATTTATAACGGTGGATCTTTAAAGTGGTGCCCGATAAACAAACGATCGGTTGAAAAAAAACTAGGAGAGGTTTAGAGAAGTTATTCTACCTATGTTTAGCACTAATAAGGAACAGGACGGCCTGGAAGAAAATTTAAAGGAATCTTCGTACCAGTCGTATCGTTTCGCTAAGAGATCTTGTAACTTTCACGAATTCAGTCATATCGAGGAGTGAATGGCTATATTTTTTCCTTGTATTTACAAGTTTCCCCTGGTAAAGGCCCAGGGTCTTTGTTTTCGTATTTTTCATTTAATACGACATTAAAAACTGTCACAATTACATAGCAATGCACTGCCGCTATACTACACATTGTGGTTGCGCATTTTGCTATCACATTAACTATTATGTTGGTTAACTGCAGCAATCGTTATTGCCATTTCTCCTGTTACAGTACTCTGTAAGCTCTGCCTCGGCATAACTTGAAACATTCGCGACATTGTACATTTTACAAGTCGATATTTCTGGATTTATAGGAGATATATATACGTTTCCTAGTTTGTTAGAAAGAGCTCGAAAAAGTTATGTAAACCTGTGAAATATAACGATTTCGGTCGGAACCGCACATCCGATCTTATGGAATTCACATCGAGATCTGTGTCTAATTCTCATAGTGCAGGGGCTTAGGTTAAGATTTATAGACGTTACTTTAACTTCGCTTAGACTTTTCTCAAACATAATTTATATTATATAATGAATGTCCAAGAATATGGTAAATTACTGATTTTGTCAAATTGGGCTAGTCTCTACGAATACTTAGGCAATACTCAAGCTCCTAATGTATATTCTCTTTTGTCAAAACGAATTTATTTTCTGAGCACTTTGCTAAGCACACACAAAGTAGCGTCTATAAATCTCATCCTTAGTCAATATAATTTTCTACAAATATTATTACTTACGTATATTTTATTTTACGTATATTACGTTCTCACAGTGTAGGAGTTTAGTCAATGTGGTTGTGTACAAACATTGTTAACAAATGACGTTATGTCATGGGTGAAGTCCACGTTTGTGGCGGTACGTTTCAAACACCAGCCCGATGAACCACATCGAGCAGTGGTTTGAGACGACAGGTCCCTGTCAATGGAAACGAGAAATTTTTAGATATATTGGGTCATACTATAATAATTAACAGATGTGTAAAAAATAATTAAATACTGCATCGTCATATTTTGGTTTCTGCTATTTAAGGTGCTTTCACAGCGAGAGCTCCATCAGGATCCTCTTTATTTGGTCAGTGAAGGTAAGTCTCGGCCCTTACTTCCACCCTAATTCATGTTGTATGTTTTTGCCATATTGTATATATTCTCATACTTGTATTGTGTATGAGTTGAGTAGGAAGGTGCGAGAGGTGTCGCCGGTATGAATATTATAGAGTTATTGAGGCGCTACTTCCTTTGCTCTATGAGTGTTTGGTTCCCTTGTGACGTGTGATCCCATTATGAATCTGATGTTATATTCATAATACGTCGGTATTATTTCTGGTTATGATTTGGGGCATTGGTAAATTTATGACGTTTTCTTCGTATAAAAATCTGTAAAGACAATATTATTCTGGAAACATGTTTAAACATGATATCTTTTCCAGTCTTTTTGCACATCTTCTATTAACTTTCTTCCATATTTTTTTACTTTAGTCCAATTACGTCGTATCACTTATTTTGTTACTTAAAATCAAAAACCTAAACACTGGTTTGATTTTGTTTGGTAATATCCTACTAAAGGCACTCTGTATCTTTTATAACTACATTTTTAATTAATTACATATTTAAACTGAACAATTACAGTCCTTTCTAAGAATTTTATTTTTTAAGGTAAAAATACTCACCCTGGGGTCCAGACGGGGAAACCAAGGTTAATATTATCAGGTTTCCTTAGCAGGATCGGTCTAGGCCACTGTCACTGACTAGACCAGGAAAAACTTGAGGACTAAAGTCGCCGGAGCTGCGTTAGGGTACAATTGGCATGTCTTTACCACCAGTATCGCCCAAGACACGTCGCCAAGGAACCCCAAGGCGTTTGAATATATTCCGCGACCTGAGGAGCAGCAAATATAACTTAGAAACTTTAAAAATTTAGTCTCGCTCGAAAGTCCAGTTTTTTTATATTAAATTTATTCCCAGTGGAGAATTTGGATATTAAATATAATTATTTCCGGTTTAATACAATTCAGAGTCCGTGTTTTGTATTTTAAAAGATATACTTAAAACTACGAAAAACTGTTTGAAACATTATATTTATTTTGTCGCTGCAAAATATAAAATCTATACTCACGTTTGGCGCTTTATTAATGCTTTATAAGTGCTAGGCACTGAGCGTATTATATTTTCTTTTATGTGGCATTTATTGTAAGACCTTGTGCCCTTCTGGTCGAGATTTTTTAATAATGTGGCATCTCGCAGTTCCAATGTATCTATAACCAAATGAAATAGATTTATAACGTTGGATCTTTAAAGTGTAGCCCGATAAACAAACGATCGGTTGAAAAAAAAACTAGGAGTGATTTACAAAAGTAATTAAACCTATTAAAGTAAATAAGCCCGGGTTTTATATTTTAAAAGATATACTTAAAACTACGAAAAACTGTTTGAAACATTATATTTATTTTGTAGCTGCAAAATATAACATCTATACTCACGTTTGGCCCAGAGCTTGATATTAGTGTCCGACCGAAAGTTCGGTTTCGGTTTCGGTTTCGGCCGAGTTTCGGCCAAAAATCAAGTTTCGGCGGCAGTTTCGGTTTCTGAAACTTTTGCCGAAACCGAAACTGATTTCGGTAGTTATCGTACATGCTTGCCTAACTTCGTTTCTCGCGGCAACGCTTTGGCGGACGCTGGCGGCCCTGTTCGGGATTCGTGCGCCGTTCGCATTGTTTTTTTTTTTTCGAATTTACGCGTGTTTGTTGACCAGGAAAGGTCTTCACAACTTAACCGGGCGGGTGGGCGAACACTGAGGGTGCTCAGCCGGCAATTTATGGGTTGGGTAGCAATGCAAGGGCACCCCTGTGGGTACGAACCTCGACTTGGACCTCCAGCCAAAATACGAAACCTAACGGTGATCTACTAGCGTTTCGGAAGCGACTACCTTGAGAAGAAACGCCAGAAGAAACTCAAGGCTGCGTCGGAGTGTAACTGCGTCGTTTAGACAACAGTTGACGGATCTAATTCGCATTGCTCTATAGCAACACAACTTAGTCAGTGCGTTATCACCCGACGTAAACATTCTTTAGAGGTTATGTTTTGATGGAACTGATTATATGTAAGTTTTTGTTTCATTTTTTTACTTGACCACGTTGACTTTTATACTTGACCACGTGAGTTTCACGGCCGAATATTCGGTTTCGGTTTCGGTTTCGGCCGGAAAACCAGTTTCGGTCGGACTCTACTTGATATCTCTCAATGCTATTTGAAAATTATTTACGTTTGGCACCGTATTAGCGTATGGAGCGTATTTTTACACGGCATCTATTCATAGTCCTTGCGCACGACAAGGTCGAGATTTTTTAATAATGTGGCATCTCGCAGGTCATGTGTATCTATAACCAAATTAAATAGATTTATAACGGAGGATCTTTAAAATGGTGCCCGATAAAAAAACGCTTCGAAAAAAAAAAACTAGGAGCGATTTACAGAAGTAATTAAACCTATGTTTATACCTAATAAGGAAAAGGACGGCCTGAAAGACACTTAAGAGAAATTCCGAACCAGTCGTATTGTTTCTCAGCAACAGCATTCATAGAGTTCCATTGACTTGAATGCAACTATTTACATGTATCGAGTCCCTATGATTGTTCAGATTACTCCCCGTAGCGTTACAAGCTAGCATAGGTCTATAAACTCAGCAAACATAACGATCCGACCAAAACCAAAATTTGAGAGCATGGTTGTTACTGAAATTTTAACCATTTAAGAAGTTGTGTAAACTTCGAAATAAATAATAATCCGATGATGAAAGGTCGGGGTTGTATGGAGGATGCGATATCACATCCCAACCAAGAAGGTCTTTCTCTGGATTGAATTGCATACGCCAAAATTCTCTCCAGAGACAGTTTTATCCAAGACTGGTTGAGAAGCGATTGAGATTATGAAGCATAAAACTTTTAATCGGAATGATGGGTTCAAGTTGTAATCTGCGTGGAACCCAGCGATCAAAAAACTAGGAAAATCATATGTCGCCTTGTCAGAATGCTGATACTGTGAGTAGTGTGTGTTGTGACGATTCAAATTATCAAGAACAAAAGAGGGTAGAGGAAGTAACTTCCCATCCCTGACGAAAGCTCCGCGGCACGCCAGTCTGCTCGTGACCATGACTTATGTAACCAGGTCGAATCGTCGAGCCATAATTTTAAAGTAAGCTATTTCGCGTAAGTTCCGTTAAAGTATTTATAAGAATCCCAACCAAACTCCAGTAGTTTCGTGCATATTGCTAAGGATGTATGAAGCCTCGCATTGTCGTAGATAGAAAAATCCGAGTTCTATTTCACACTAAAAACCTAAATTAATTTCTTACCAAACTAATAAAAATATGAAATTGTAAATCACTACTGGGGGAGTCAGGCTGGGTCTTCTGATAATTGTATATTAGATAAAGGGTATTAGAAATGTAATTGAACAACTTACCAAGTTGTAATTCTTCTTTTATTATGGTTCTTGTCGATATCGATATATTATAAGACGAATTTTGCTGAGGGTAAGCCGGTGTAATGATCGGCATCAAGTGATTCCGATCAGTCAGATTAACCTAAAAAAAAAAATTAAAAATTAATAATGGTCTATGCAACAAATACTTAAAGATTAGATTGTTTAATAATTCTCATAGCTATTCATTCAACCTGGTTATTGAAAAAACAAAAAAGGGCATCCAATGTAACGGAATCGAATTCTGGAAAATGTCGATTATTAACTTGTATATCTTCAAGTCTTCCAATGTAATATAAAAATGAAGGTTGGAATAAACTGCATTGTGAATACCATCAGCCACAACATGATCATTCTATTCATTGTACTAGTGCAAACACAATAGATAACAAGCACCCTTTTTTGCACCTTATTCAACCCCCTCCCTTTTATAAAACAACCATCCACACGGGTTTATGTAATCATGGCTATACGGTAACTCACATCCCGGCTAGGACTAAGCAGTTCTCTAACTCTTGCTTTTGCCGAGTGTTAAGCTGTGGAAGTCAGTCAGTCAGATTAACCTAAACAATTTTTAAAATTAATAATGGTCTATGCGTGAAATACTGAAGATCAGATTGTTTAAAAGCTAGGGAAGTCCTATGAACTAAGCGAACATAACTATCCGTCAGAAACCACTCACGTTAAATTTGGCCCTTTTTAAACAAATCCAAAGGTTTCTAGAAAGCACCGAAATAGAATAAACTGTGGGCTTGGATCAAGTAACATTCGACAAACGATGATGCTACTAGAAAGATGCAAAATGTATAAAATTAAAATAATGTGACGACAGGATATTTCAAAGGTTATGTCAATTCCATATATTATATAGGTACTTTCTACTAGCGTTATCGTTTATATAATGTTACTTTGTGTAGGTCCTCTGTTGGGAATGCGCGAGGGAGGTGCGGTGTCAGTGTTTATTTTCTAGTCGAGAAAAACATTAACTGAGTAAATAAATATTAATTTAAGATAGTGCTAAAATACCAATAATATAGGCTGATCAGAAAAAAAATCATAAAACCTTGTAAAAATTAATAATTACCTGCGCCAGATATTGTGGTGGTCATGCCGTATGTCTGCGAACTTGCTGATTAAGAGTTATCGTTATAAACTTCGGCAGCTGACTGGCGCGCATGCCACGTGTCAGATATATTAAAAAAACCGAAACAAGAAACGTCTAATGTTTTAGAAGGTTTTAGATTGATTGTTGTAGAAGTTTGCATAAAATCCCTACCTTCGGAGACAATTTTAACTTGCTTCTCCTCTAATATTTCTGTTAGCAATGAGATTTTGTAAATTTTCAAGAATTTTATCATGACGATGGGTGAAAGGCGAAGTTTTTACCTTGACAAACAAACAAACAAACAAACAAACTCTTCAGCTTTATAATATTAGTGTAGATAAAGGGTATTAGAAATGTAATTGAACAACTTACCAAGTTGTAATTCTTCTTTTATTATGGTTCTTGTCGATATCGATATATTATAGGACGAATTTTGCTGAGGGTAAGCCGGTGTAATGATCAGCATCAAGTGATTGCGGTCAGTCAGATTAACCTAAACAATTTTTAAAATTAATAATGGTCTATGCGTGAAATACTTAAGACCAGATTGTTTAAAAGCTAGGGAAGTTCTATGAACTAAGCGAACATAACTATCCGTCAGAAACCACTCACGTTAAATTTGCCCCTTTTTAAACAAATCCAAAGGTTTCTAGAAAGCACCGAAATAGAATAAACTGTGGGCTTGAATCAAGTAACATTCGACAAACGATGATGCTACTAGAAAGATGCAAAATGTATAAAATTAAAATAATGTGACGACAGGATATTTCGAAAGTTTATGTCAATTCCATATATTATATAGGTACTTTTTACTAGCGTTATCGTTTATATAATGTTACTTTGTGTAGGTCCTCTGTTGGGAATGCGCGAGGGAGGTGCGATGTCAGTGTTTATTTTCTAGTCGAGAAAAACATTAACTGAGTAAATAAATATTAATTTAAGGTAGTGCTAAAATACCAATAATATAGGCTGATCAGAAAAAAAATCATAAAACCTTGTAAAAATTAATAATTACCTGCGCCAGATATTGTGGTGGTCATGCCGTATGTCTGCGAACTTGCTGATTAAGAGTTATCGTTATAAACTTCGGCAGCTGGCTGGCGCGCATGCCACGTGTCAGATATATTAAAAAAACCGAAACAAGAAACGTCTAATGTTTTAGACAAAGGTTTTAGATTGATTGTTGTAGAAGTTTGCATAAAATCCCTACCTTCGGAGACAATTTTAACTTGCTTCTCCTCTAATATTTCTGTTAGCAATGAGAATTTTTAAATTTTCAAGAATTTTATCATGACGATGGGTGAAAGGCGAAGTTTTTACCTTGTATTTACAAGTTTCCCCTGGTAAAGGCCAGGGTCTTTGTTTTCGTATTTTTTATTTCATACGAAATTAAATATTATCACAATTACATTGTAATGTACTAAAGGATGCTTGGGTCATCGTTGGCGTAAGTGATGAGAATGCTTAGTAACTTGAGCTGCTACTAACTTTAATATTATTTTGCCCTTTTTGCAGCAGGTACGTCGATCGCTGGCGGCGCGGCATTGTCCCGCGCCGCGGTATTGGGCTCGTGATGCTCATCCACGGCCTTAAGCTTCAGAGGCGTTTGGCCCCTGTTTAATAGCGGCGACGACAAGTACTCACGTACCTGTTTGCGACGCAGGTGTTTCGCCTTAACACCAACATACAGACAAATTTTTGATATATAATTACATATTTCAGTTGACTCTTGGCACCGGCAAAGTCTTCTGTGACGATCAGTGGCTATAACAAATTATATTAAACCAGCTGACTCGGAGAATTTTGTACTGCGTCGTTTAATGAATATCATATTAACTTATAGCTAAACCTACTTCCTTTCTCCCTCTCTTCTTGGTGTCAAATTGATTTTTGACGTTTAGTAACTCTATTACTTACTAATGTGTGTTATAAAATTACTTTTAGAAAGCCTATTTTATTAACTATAAGCAATTATAAAGAAAACTATAATATCTGACTTTATGCTAGTTTGCATAAATCAATTGTCTTTGGGCTGTGGAATGCTCTTCCGCCAAGCGTGTTCCCACCATTCTATAATATGGGATCGTAGCGTGAAAAGATATTTTATGCAGGCCGGCATGATCGCTGCGACTAACGATAGGTTTTGGGACTGCACCATGCTTACCATGAGGTGTGGTGTAATCACTGTGTCGAGTCAGGATAGAAAAAAACGGAAATTTACAAATAACAGATAACAAAGCGTAAGGCTATATCTCAATATATGAACGGATTATTCATTTTTTAAATGAATTGTTCCAAACATTTAAGAAGCACAGTGTCGTATGTTAACTTATGCCCACCTCAAATATAGAGTATTTCAAGCATAAGCACTGAAATTGCAATTAACTTCTGCCTTGGTATAACATGGAAAATTCGCGAGATATGACCTTAAGGACAAGTCCATATCTTTGGATTTATAAGGGATCCATGTACGTTTCCTAAATGGTTTGAAAGAGCTCTAAAAGTAATACTATGAAATATAACGATGTTGGTCAGAACCGCACATCCGACCTTATGGAACTCGCGTCGAGATCTGTGTCTAGTTCTCACTGTATAGGAGTTTAGTCAATGTGATTGTGTACAAATATAACTTACGACTACGTTCAGCCCCTCCAGCTTAATGTTGCTCTTCACCGCATGGGCTATAACGTTATTAACAAATGACGTTATGTCATTGGTGAAGTCCACGTTTGTGGCGGTCGCGTCAAACACCAGCCCGATGAACCACATCTGGCTTCTGTCAATTGAAATGAAAAATCTTTACATACAGGGTGTCCTTTAAAGCGAAGTCCAAAGCGGAAGAACTGATAGAGGGAGAAGAGCACTATAACCTGCCCCAAACACGGTTCCCTAATTTTCGATGAATTTGGGAAAAAATGTGTTTTCGGAAAATCTTAAATTGCTTTATAAATATGATTATTCTAAAAAAAAATACACACTTGTGATGGGTTAATTGTTTTCGATCTGACAAACTACAGTTATATGTCGGCAAATGACCTTGAATAGCATTGATATTATAAAAGAAAAATGTATTTTATCGATAGTATTGCCGATATCGAACCGAAACCCTTCAGTTCCAAAACGACTATAAATTTACTCGGTATAGGAAACATTGCTAGGCTTAAATTGCCTACTGAATAAATAAATAAAATAATATTACGGCATTTAATATTTCCCCTGTAAACGTTTTTTTCGCACCTTCTGTTTGTAAACAGGGGTTTTCGTGTCCTGCCGTATTTTCACCCCTTAAATGCATTCATAAAATTCTAAAAAAATATTCATATTGAACTACCAATTAAAAATTCTTGTAACTTAGGAACAGAAACCGTTCCTCTATTTAGCAGGTATAAACAGAAATTGAATTTGTTGGGACACTGACGACCCCCGTTTACAGACGAACTGTTCATGTTATCAGTTTAACTTGCCTTACACGATTAGAAATGAGAATTTACACTGACCTTATTGTCCTTTTCTACTGCTGTTAGCTCAGAAGTGGCTATCGGAGTGCCTTTAATAAAAAATATATATTAACGTCGGATACACAAGAATGTATAACGTGCACTATTTAGAAAGCGAAGGCCTTTACAGTGGGTAGTTACTATGTAAATCTTGAATAACAGTCTAACCTACGATATAGGTGTTGCAAATACCCTCTTGAAGTAAATTTAAATTTGTTATAATTCATTAAATATAATATACATATAATTCATTTATAGCCAATAAAAGTCTTTAAACTTGAACTCTAGTTTAGAATAGATAATATTACGGATACTTAAAGCTGTATCTCTAAATCTATACATTATATATCTATTCACCGCAAGTATAAATATCAAAATGTTTCTGTAAAACATAAAAAATTGTTAACAAGCTACTGAGTAATAGATTTTTTTTATATCTTTAATATAACACTAGCAATGTATAAAATTATTGTAATATATATAAAATCGTAGAAAGCTAAGACAGAAGAAGTATATCTGTCTCTCTCAGACGTTAGGCCGACATGATTTAATATGATGATAGAATTATACATATATCGATGACTAAACATATTATTTGACATAAACTCAATAATATAAGTTATAATGTTTGTGTAAAGGCTTAGCAAAGTCAAAGGAGCGTCTATAAATCTTACCCTAAGAGGCTCTCTTACGTGTGCTGAGTCGTTGAACTGTCGAATGGCTTTTAAGCGAGACGTGAAGAGATATTTGTCGGCAGATATGGTCACGACGACTATCGATTGTTTTTGTTTATCGTTGATAGTTGAGTCATTTTTTTGGAATGCACCATATTTTATATCAGACTTAGTTTAGTACCTGCGCCATGTCAGGTTAAATAAAATATAAAAAAAATCGGCCCTTTATGACTTCTTCATTTTACGAAGTCCCCCACTACAGACAAAAGAATAGGTTGGTTTTGTTTGTAAAACACCTGTTTAATGTTTTATTTCAATTCTAGTTTGTTTTAGTTCTTCAATCGATAAATATTTATTATCAATATTCATATGAAATATGGAAATCTTACGTTCAAAGAATTTCTATAAGGGGTTTCGTAAAAGGAACAAGGTATGTGGATGTCTACGTCAAAAAAAGAACTCATTGTCCAAATGGCAATCAACATAAATCATTATAGATATAGATATCATTTAAAACCCCATTCTGTAAATTTTAATTAAGTAATATAGAATTATTTTCAATTTTTCATATTGTTTTCTTTACCATTATGATATATATAGAAAAATACAAATATATTTTATACCAACACTTTCTATAAATATTTCCGTAACAGGAATTATCAAATTATTTTAAAAAATTGAAATTGTGAGTTTCTGTATGATCAATTCTAATCCTAACCTGTTAATCCTGTAATCCTTTCGTATTGACAGGGCTCGCTTCAAAGTGTTTTTCAGGAAACAAACCTTTTAAAAGTGCGCACATCAAACGCGCGGAGTCTTCCGCATTCACGCCAACATTTTACTTAAAACGATGTTAATTCTTTTTCAGAACGATAGATATGGACGAATTAAATATCGTCACCCATCGTGTATAAGCGATGATTTATAGCTGGTGACTATAGTCACCGATAGTAGTGAAAGGTTAAACAAAGTGAAATCCAAATTTAATGAAGGTTGCAAACTTAAAAAAGCTTCAACTTAAATAACAAAGAAATAGTAAAATACATCTCTTTCTCTCTTGCTACTGATCTGCAGGCTGTTGGAAATTATTATATATTCGATCACTATTTACTACATTGTAATGCTACTTGGACTGCACTGGTCTATCCATCAGATGTGCTGTAGTCACTTTGTCGTCCCAGTAAAGGGTCTTATGTCCGCCATGAAATAAGGACATAGTAACTTGCTTCGGTGTGTCACATTTCGGGATCAGCTTGTGTATATCCAGTTGTTCATATACCTCGAGACCTGCCGTTGTGGTAGTCATGCTGTGAGCCGACACAGCGATATTGATTGAAAACGGATTACAATCCCTTGGAGGTCGTTGCCGTTCTTGGATTACTGTGCGTTCCTTTAGGTCCACTGTTGTCGCTTTATCAACCCAGTATAAAAAGGAAAAAAAAACGCAAAACAAAATTTTAATGCATTTATTGATGGCTAATATCTTAACAATACATTCCTAAACACGACTTGAAACATATATACTCTGGCAATACTTATTCTACATTTTGACAGTTGACTTAGTTACGTGGGACAAAATGGCTTTATTTTGAGAGGTTGTAGCCTATTTTGTTGATACCTATTAAATTTTACCATGTTGTACCATTTAGAGTATTAACACATTTGCAACTGTCGACACAGTTGATATCCTTAACGATACTAAGATGAACTCTCGATAGCGCTACTATCAACAATTCACATCCCTGATCAAAAAATATTCATATTAAAACTATCTATATATAAGAATTACATTTCAATTTAATTAAGCTTCTAGTCCTCCATACAAGAACTACGTAAATATAAAAACAAATATTAAAATAGTTACAAATTAAAATATAATTTATTCAGAATATAAAATTAATTTAAAATATCACTAAATGATTATTTTTTTAAATTATTGGTGTTTACACGTTTTTAAAGATCCTTTCTTTGATAAATAAACCTTACAATAAAGATACAAAAACAAAATCTTATTTTTTAAATACCTTAAAATAATAAATGCAACTTTCTGGCCACTTCACTAGTCATTTACATATAGTGATGTCCTTAATTAATCAAATGACTTACAGTTCAGTCAGAAAGGAACTTTTCTGTACATATCAGGTATATTTGTCTGGTATGTTGGTCATAAATAATGACGATGAAATATTGCTACTTATGCTTGTAAAGAAAACTTCTCAGGCACGCTTTTAAAGAATACCTATCAGGAATTTAAACAGACACGCTCTTAAGGTATACTTATTTAGGAAATCCTGCCTGGGAATATTATCAGGTAACATTATCAGTCATATTTATAATTTATTGATATTTGCTTTTGTTGGTTTTATCTTGATTAACCTATACTTCTGTATTATATTGTGCCTAGTAAATTCTTTTTCTTTCTTTCTTATTTATATTTGTGAGTAGTATCTGTCAGGTATACTTGTTCGGAATACTTGCCTGGTATACTTGTGCATGTATGGCAGCAATAAGTTTATTTCCCATTATCAGGTTATGAAAATTATAGAAAGACCGTAAATAATACAAATTTTAAAGCATATAAAATTGTTGAATTATATAATAATTTCAACACGAGATCGTATGTATAATACTATTCTATGAATCTAGGCTCCTCGTGACATGTTTGTAAATTATATTACCCTCAAATCCAAGAAGAAAACACAAACGACAGTTAATATAAATATACTTAATTGATAATAAGTTTTAACTTGGGGACGTATAAATCACAATGTCTTTCAGGACGATTGAATATAATTCTATACATTCACGAACCGTTATTAAAAATAATTTATCGATAGTTGATAAATTGTATTGACTTTTATGAGGTGTTGGACCGATTGCCCAAACAGGGTCGAGACCACGACACACAAGTGTAAAGATCGTCATAGTGCCTCGTTTCAGCCTTTCGCGTTTCAGGATCAGTCTGTGTATATCCGGTGTTTCAAATAGTTGGAGGACATACTGTCATGATAGATGGCGACTGTCAACGGATTTCGTCCGTTGACGGTCTTTGCCGTGCTTGGACCACGCTGTACTTTCCTTCAGGTGCAATGTAGTCACGTTGTCGGCCCAGTCCAAAAAAACATATATTACATTTATAAAACATCAGTATATTATGTATATAATCATAAAAAAGTAAGCAAATAAATTTTTGTAAAATAACAATTTTGTTACTTTCGTTAATAAAATAGGAACATTGTAACTAAACATTTTAAAAAGTAAAATATACTTTACTGATCATCAATAACAATATTTTATACCCTATAATTTTAATATCATTGTCTCTCAAATCGATATTACCATTTTTTTATGTCCCGGGCATAATCCTGCATAGGAGCATCAGGGCCGCTATGAGAGCAGCGATCCCGGTGTGTCAGACTCCTGACTATAAATCCACCTGGGTGTCCCTCTAATCATTACACCGAGGCCTTACAAACCAAATTCGTCCAGTTGTACGGGGAGCGAATAGCTTGTTCAGGCTTCTTCTCTGGAAGGGGGGGGGCTACAAAAAGCCTACTTCTCCAAGCCTTTCTACCAGGCTGCGCGCCGGACGCAGTGTGCAATCTCCCTCTCATCCGGACAGCATATTCCCTTAAATCTACTGTCCGTTAAGAACGATCGTTGCCGGAACAACGTTGGGGTACAATTGGCATGTCCTTGGGACCAGTATCACCCAAAACACGCTGCCAAGGAACCTCGACGCGTTTGAATATATTCCGCGACCTGAGGAGCAGTACATATAACTAAGAAACTTTCAAAATTTAGTCTCGATCGAAAGTCTAGTTTTCATTTATTAAAATTATTTGCAATGTTATGTTAAACAAAACTATTTCCGGTATAATAAAATTCAGAGTTTGGCTTATGTATTTAAAACTACGAAAAACTGTTTGAAACATTATATTTATTTTGTAGCTGCAAAATATAACATCTATACTTACGTTTGGCGCTTTGTTAATGCTTCACTAGTGCTAGGCATTAGAGCGTATTAAATTCTCTTTGACGCGACATCTATTCAAAGCCCTTACGCACTTCTGGTCGAGAATTTTTAATAGAGTTTCTTCTGGCAGGTCCAATGTATCTATAATCAAATTAAATATATTTATAAAAAGGCTCTTTCTTTAAAGGCTGTATCCGATAAACATAGGTTGAAAAAAAAAACTAGGAGTGAATTACAGAAGTAATTTAACCTATGTTTGTACCTAATAAGAAACAGGACGGCCTGGAAGATAATTTTAAGGAATCTTCGATCTAGTCGTATCGTTTCTCAGCAACAGCATTCATAGAGTTCCATTGACTTGAATGCAGCTATTTACATTTGTTGAATCTCTATGATTGCTCAGATTACTCTCCGTAGCGTTACAAGCTAGGAAAGGTGTATGAACTAAGCGAACATAGCTATCTGACAGAAATCACTCATGTTAAATTTGGCCCTTTTTAAACAAATCCAAAGGTTTCTAGAAAGCACCGAAATAGAATGAACTGTGTGCTTGGATCAAGTAACATTCGGCAAACGATGATGCTACTAGAAAGATGCAAAATGTATAAAATTAATGTAATGTGTAATGTGACGACACGATATTTGGAAAGCTTATTTCAAGTCCATATAATTTTATACTATCTACTAGCGTTATCGTTTATATAATGTTACTTTGTGTAGGTCCTCTGTTGAGAATGCGCAAAGAAGGTGCGGTGTCAGTGTTTATTTTCTAGTCGAGAAAAACTAAGACTCGATTGACTGTTTGTGACTGATTAATTATTTTGAACTGAGTAAATAAATATTAATTAAACATAGTGATAAAATATCAATAATGTAGCCTGATCAGAAGTCATAAATCCTTGTAAAAATTAACAATTACCTGCGCCAGATATACATAGATTGCGCTGGTCATGCCAAGTCTGCGAACTTTCTGATTTAGAGTCATCTTTATCAACTTCGGCAGCTGGCTGGTGCGCATAAACTGAAACAAGAAACGTGTAATGCTTTAGATTTATTGTTGTAGAAGTTGGCATAAAATCCCTGTCTTCGGAGACAACTTTAACTTGCTTTTCTCCTAATAATTCTCTGTTAGCAACGAGATCTTGTAAATTTACTATGTCGATGGCTGAAAGGCGAAGTTTTTACCTTGTATTTACAAGTTTCCCCTGGTAAAGGTCAGGGTCTTTGTTTTCGTATTTATTATTTCATACTACATTAATCATTGTCGTACAATTTATTGCTGCTATGCTAGACGTTGTTGTTACGCATTTTACATTTACTATTTAGTTGGTTTACTGCAGTAATCGGTACTGCCATTTCTCCTGTTACAATTCTCAATGAACCCATCCTTCCTCTCCACAAACTTCGTCCATTCCCTCAGGTGAAGGGCTATTCTGCTTAAGCGACACTTTAAGCGACATCAACTTACATTCAGGATTGCTTGTATGTCACGATACTTCTCAGGGTTCAGGTGGACTTGTTAACTTAGGTAAAACGAAAAGATCTCTTCATAAGGACATGTTATAAATAAATAATTTAGAAAAGGCTATTTCGGTTACTTAATTAAATAGTATATTAAATGGAATATACTCCTACATACCTATTATGTATAAAATATAATGTAAGTGTATAATTAGTAATTGTTATTTCATGAAATATGTTAGATACCTTAAGAATTTAATGTAGTTCAAAATTGTTTATATTCGTTTTGTAATTTATTGTAATAAAAAAATAAATGAATGCTGTTTTTTTTATACTGGCCCCATAAAGTGTTCACATTACTCCTGATGGGAAATACAGAGTAGTCTAAGAACGGCGCATCTAACAAAAATCGATTTATTCGTTGCTTGAAAACTCCCATATCATACGGAGCTAGAAAAATAGATACTCGAAGTGAATTTAATTGTTTGGCGGTACGCATTTTACTGGTTGTTCCGTAAATCTGGTAATGTAAATACGGAAAGTATATGATTCGTAATGCGAATGGGACAGAGTTTAGACCTGTTGCAGGAAACTTTTTCTTACCGTGTTGTTCGCGGGCAGCGCGATGTAAGGCGCGTCCTGCTGCTCAGCGGTGTTGAACTTTGAGCCGACTTTGATTCAGCAGCAACGGTGGCAGCCACTGATGCCATTGTGATCGCCATACGTGCGTCGCCTACACACAGAAACATTCTGATACATTATAACATTTAATAACATCATTCTCTTGACTTGAGCATCGACGTAAAGTCGCCTGCCACGCAGTCTTGCCGGTTGCACAAAGGAAAGTGTTCTCAAGAGCTAATTCCATCAGCAACCAAGTGAAAAGTTTGTGGCTGAACAGCTTGCTACAGAAAAAAAGCTCTTAAAGATATTTGAAAGACAAGTCTCTCTCTCTCTTCTTAATTATATGCTTTTGACAGAGCAGTCGTGTTCAGGTATAGCGTTTGGAGGAGTGCGGAACTACAGCTCTATATTTATCCCAATTTTTGATATTAACTGATTCTTGGAGGGAGTTTTTATTGATCGAAGAGTTGACCAACAACTTTTTAAAGTAACTTTTTTAACAAATGTAATAGATTTTACTACACATTATAATACCACTGCAATTTTTACAAACGCTTACTAGCGGCCACGGCTTGGTTTCACCCGTGTGCAATTTACGTAAAAAACCGGTAGATTGTCAAAAAAAAACTTCTCTTATTAATGTTGAGGGTAGCATCCGTCCTTAGTGAGTGTCTACGACGTAAAAAGGACCCAATGTAAATATTTAATGTTTCTAGCTACAGTAATTTAGGCTTTACGATATTACGTCATTTAGGACATGTAATTTTATGTATATATAATATATTGATTACTAGGCCAGAATAGCATATTTAATTTGATTCAATGTAATCTTGACTAGATCTCTTGGGCCACTGCCTGGCGGCCTGATATGTTAGTGTGCTAGATTATATATTTATGTACGTAGGTGCGTATATGAAAGTTGGGATGCATATGTGTACATAGTTAAAGGATGAATGAATCATTGCTAGTGTGAGTGATGAGAATGTTAAGTAACTTGAGGTGCTACTAACTTTGAAATTATTTTGTTCTTTTTGGAGCAGGCACGTCGGTCGCTGGCGGTGCTGCGTTCGCCGGCGCCGCGGTATCGGGCTCGTGGTGCGCACCCACGGCCTTCCGCTTCAGAGGCTTTTGGCCTCTGTTTAACAGCGCCGGCGACAAGTACTCACGTACCTGCTTGCGACGCAGGTGTTTCGCCTTAACACAAACATACATACACGTTATTGACATTTAAATACATTTTTCAGTTTCGTATGTGGGTTTGCGGAGTCACAGCTATTCAGTAATCAATATCCCGGCTAGGACTAAGAAGTTCTCTAACTCTTACTTTTACCGTGTCGTTGATCTATGGAATGGTCTTCCGGCGAGCGTGTTCCCACCATCCTATGATACGGAATCCTTTAAGCGTATCGTGAAGAGATATTTGTGTAGATCGGCATGATCGCTGCGACTATCGATAGGGTTTTCTTAACTGTCGATAGTCGTTGTCGTTTTTGTACTGCACCATGCTTACCATCAGGTGTGGTGTAATCACTGTGTCGAGTCAGGACACAAAAAAAAAAAAAACGGAAATTTACAAATAACAGATAGCAAAGCATAAGGCTCTCAGTATATGCCTAACAGATTATTAATTTTTTAAAAGAATTGTTCTAAACACTTTAGAAACACAGTGTCGTATGACCTCAAGCATGGAGTATTTCAAGCATAAACACTGAAATTGCCATGAAGCTCTGCCTCGGCATAACTTGAACCATTCGCAAATTTTCCATGTTGCAGAATTGGACTTTTAACAATCTCTGGATTTATAAGAGATACATACACGTTTTCTAAATGCTTTGAAAGAGCTTTAAAAGTTATACTATGAAATGCGAGTATAACGATGTTGATCGGAACCGTACATCCGACCTTATGGAACTTACTTCGTCATCTGTGTCTAGTTCTCACAGTGTAGGAATTTGTCAATGTGATTGTCTACAAATATTGTTACTTACGTCTACGTTGAGCCCCTCCAGCTTAACGTGGCTCTTCACCGCATGGGACATAACGGTATTAACAAATAACGTTATGTCGTGGGTGAAATCCACGTTTGTGGCGGTCGCGTCAAACACCAGCCCGATGAACCACATCGAGCAGTGGTTTGAGACGACTGGCTTCTGTCAATTGAAACGAAAAACCTTTATATACAGGGTGTCCTTTAAAGCGAAAGAACTGATAGAGGGAGAAGAGCACTATAACCTGCCCCAAACATGGTTCCCTAATTTTCGTTGAATTTGGGAAAAAATGTGTTTTTCGGAAAATCTTAAATTGCTTTATAAATATGATTATTCTAAAAAAAATACACACTTGTGATGAGATAATTGTTTTCGATCTGACAAACTACAGTTATATGTCGGCAAATGACCTTGAATAGCATTGATATTATAAAAGAAAATTCTATTTTATCGATAGTATTGCCGATATCGAACCGAAACCCTTCAGCTCCAAAACGACTATACTTTCACTCGGTATAGGAAACATAGCTCGGCTTAAATTACCTACTGAATAAATATATTCAATAATATTACGACATTTAATGCTTAATCTGTTAAGGTTTTTTCCGCACCTTCTGTCTGTAAACGGGGCCCTATCGCATCCTGCCTTCTTTTCAATCTTTTAATAAATGCAAAAAATTATGCTATTGCCCAAAACATTCATTTTGAAATACCAATTGAAAGTTCTCATAAATTATAGACAGAAGCCGCCGCCGCTCCTCCATTTAGTGGGTATAAACAGAAATGGACGACCCCCATTTACACACGTGGTGTTCATGTTATCAGTTTAACTTGCCTTACACGATTAGAAATGAGAATTTACACTGACCTTGTTGTTCTTTTCTGCTGCTGCTGGCGCAGAAGGGGCTACGGGAGTACCTGTAATAAAAAAAAATACGTCCGATACACAAGAATATATAACTTGCACTATTAAGAAAGAGAAGGCCTTTATAGTGGATTGTAACTATGTAAATCTTTAATTAGTCTGACCTTTACATATGATATAGGTATTGCAAATACCCTCTTAAAGTAAATTTATATTTACTTTATTTATTTATTTTTATTTTTACATAATTAAGGACGGCCCGTGGCCTACACACTATAAAACAATTAAAAAAAATCGCAAAAATGTACATTTATGTGTTGCGCCGTTTAAGGCCACCACATCGTGCATCAAAAACATAAACGATACAACTTATAATATAACTTAACTTAACTTGTGATATTTGTTATAATTAGTTAAGATATTTTATGTCACTGCGACTTTAAATTGTTTTGCTTTACCGTTGATATTTGTAGTCGTTTCGGGACTGCACCACGCTTACCATCAGGCGTGATGTGGTTACTACGCAGAGTTAGGATTTAAAAAAATATGAGATACCGATGTTGCGGACGTGCCAGGCCTTCAGTGGCTCTCCAGTAGCCTAAGACAGCTAGAGATTAAACATTTTCGAGGTACGTCCAAAGATGTACTCGCTAAACATTTTTGTGAGGTGATGAAGTAATGTTAGCTTTAAGAAGATCAATCGACTTACCTGGGGGCAGTGCCAGCGGCTGTCCATTGTTAGTGTTCAGGGGCACGGAGTTATAGCGTTCTGTGTTCACGTGAGCTATTGTTATGGGCTGGTTGCGTTCAAGGGACACTGTAACAGATAGCATTTATTATATTATTATCAAATAATAGACGAGCACCTATCAGTCGAGGCTGGCATAGTCATCAAGGATGCACTGAAGCCTTATTAATATATTTGATTTTTAAAAAGCATCAATTAGCTGATGTCCTATGTCTCAGCTGGTGTGTTCAACTATCACACGTTGTTGAGAGTCATCGATCCAGTCATATTTTAAAACTATTAGTTCATAGTGCGTCAACAATGTCCTCAGGTAATATATTCCAAACTTGGAATATTCTGTTATCAACTGAGTGATAACCAATATTTGTTTTCGAGTTCAAATGAGCCCGCTGCACACCATTCACACAACGAGCGCGGTGACGACTGTTGTCTTGAAAAATATTGTATAGCATGGAACAGTTATATTTTCCTGTGAATATTTTAAATGTCTCGATAAGATCCCCACGCTGGCGCCGCTCCTGTAGCGGCAACAGTTGCGGAGTTGTCAATCTCTCGTCATAACTCTTTTTACGTAACCCTACCGGAATTCTAACAGCTCTCCTTTGGTTTTTTTTTTTTAAGTATACTTATATTTTTGACAAAGTAAGGGTTCCAAACCAGAAATGTATATTCTAGCAATGAATCTAAAACTTATATACCACATATAAGTTTTGTATATCTTAACAAAGGCTTCAGGAGTTAAGTGCTGAAAAGATCTGCGTACCATACCAAACATGTATATTGCTAATAATTAAGTTAATAGGCTAATTTTTGCTATTAGATCTAACATTTTGGTAGTAGATCGGTGGGCGAATCAGACAATACTTACTCGTTGATATCACCATACCACATGATGAGAATCTCGTGAAAGCAGAAAAAGAGAAGTCTTCAAAATATTTGGACTTCGCGCACGAGATTACCAGCATGTGAGATGTGGATTCAACGATAATTGTCACGATAGTCGTATTGACTAATGCGCTGATCGCAAAGATCCTCGATTGTTGTGGGAAAGTGAATGCGTAAGAGAGTTTAAATATTTATACTAACAGATGAGATGCCGTATCTTGCTCTCGACCAGTTCGCACCACGGCAGATGTTCGTCCGCGGTCGCTGAGGTGGCCATCAGCATTAAGAAGTGCTTGTAGCGCGAGAAGAAATCAGGTACTTCGAATAGTTGCCGCCAATCGCTGTTACCGATCATTACCTCTTCGGTTACCCTCAGTCCTGCATCACAAATTATGTCTCATTATAGATTAAAAAACATTTGTATTTAAAAAGTTAAACGGACTTCAAAAAGTTAATAAGAATCCTAAAGATACCAATTAGATTTTGTAATTTTTAATAATAGTGCCATGGTAAATATTGGACAATTAAACCCGGTTAACCAGACAGGTTTTTTGAGGTGCCGTGGCATCAAACCCGGGATATTTATCCTGTTCCACACGTAATTTTGATTGAAATAGGTCCAAACACGATAAACTTGTTGTATCAAGGAAGGTCTTTTTCAATCCTTCACTATTTGAAACCTCAAGCAACCTGTGTATATAGTGTATTGAACAAAAACAATATCAAGATTGGTCTACCCTGGACGGAGATATAGAGGAAGACTATAAATGTAACTGTTGTCATTTTAAGCATTATGGTCTTTATCTCCAAAGACCTTAATCAGAGCTATACTATATTAAAACCGGACCAACTTCATGATGTACCTAATAGCTTAAAAAATAATTATCCAAATCAATTCATAAATGGCCAAGTTATGGGTGAACATATATTAAAAATAGTCACATACAGAACATCCTACGTTTTGAAGACTGTTAACTAAAATTTTAAAATGCCCCTGAATTCAGTTATTATCTATTAGGAATTTATTTTATAATAAAAAAGACTTGTACAGACTGGCATATCATCGAAAAGCTTAAATTACTAAAGTTACGACAGGAAAGTAATTTCGGTTTTTAGTGTACAATAAAACTCGATTTTTTTCTATAAGTACAAAAAATTTACTTTAGTCAGTGAAATATCTTCCATTCTGTTCGATGACCTTTCGTCACCTTTCTGGTAGCTTCATGATCTCACGCTCCAACCAAGCTCCAATAGTTTCATGCATATTGCTAAGGATGTATGAGGTCTCGCATAGTAGTAGATAGGAAAAACCGAGTTCAATTTACAATAAAAACCTAAATTAATTTCTTACCAAACTAATAAAAATATGAAATTATAAATCACTCCTGGGGGAGTCAGGCTGGGTCTTCTGATAATTGTATATTAGATAAAGAAATTCAATTAGAAATGTAATTGAACAACTTACCAAGTTGTAATTCTTCTTTAATTATGGTTCTTGTCGATATCGATACATTATAAGACGAATTTTGCTGAGGGTAAGCCGGTGTAATGATCGGCATCAAGTGATTCCGATCAGTCAGATTAACCTAAAAAAAAATTAAAAATTAATAATGGTCTATGCAACAAATACTTAAAGATTAGATTGTTTAATAATTCTCATAGCTATTCATTCAACCTCGTTATTGAAAAAACAAAAAAGGGCTTCCAATGTAACGGAATCGAATTCTGGAAAATGTCGATTATTAACTTGTATATCTTCAAGTCTTCCAATGTAATATAAAAATGAAGGTTAGAATAAACTGCATTGTGAATACCATCAGCCACGACATGGTCATTCTATTCATTGTACCAGTGCAAACACAATAGATAACAAGCACCCATTTTTGCACCTTATTCAACCCCCTCCCTTTTATAAAACAACCATCCACACGGGTTTACGTAATCATGGCTATACGGTAACTCACATCCCGGCTAGGACTAAGCAGTTCTCTAACTCTTGCTTTTGCCGAGTGTTAAGCTGTGAAATGATTTTCCGACGACCGTGTTCCCACCGTCCTATGATATTGGGTCCTTTAACCGAAACGTGAAGAGATGTATGTGCAGCACATCATGATTACTGCGACTATCGTTCGGCTTTTCTTTGCTGTTGATAGTTGTATTCATTTTTTTTTGGATTGCACCAGGCGTGGTACCGTCACCACGCCGAGTTATGATAAAAAAAATCAAAATAAATTCAAATTATAGATTGCTTTAGGCAGGCTGGCGCCATTGTCGCGACGATACATTGTACCAGGCATACTCCACGGCGTTTTATGACAGTGTCAAACATAATCAAATGCCTATAGTGGTTTAGCGATAGGAAAGATTGGTCGTTTTCTTAATTATATGAATGAATTATATGAAAACAGAACGTGCACTACAAAGAAAAAGAATTAATATTTTTGTGTTTAACGCACATAAAAAATGGGATTTAAAACGATGACTCATTGTGCATGTACTGTTAAGGACCGTGCTCACGGTGCGTACCGGCGCACTATGGGACGAACCGGCATTTTCCATCTCATAAATGGTTAGGACAAAAGTCGTGTTACTGGAGCCGTTTTGATGGTTTTACATTCTTAAATGCTTAATGGTTTAAGGACATAAAATTACACCCAAACTTTAGACTTTGATAATTTCATATAAACTAGTCTTCTCATTATGGAAGTTCAACTTAAGATATTTTCTATGTTCTTCAAGGAAATATATAAATATTATACATTTTCGGATTGCCCAAGATCTACAGTTTACAACTATATTATGTATTAATGAAAAATATTTTTTCTGTTTTTTTTATTAAATGTTTAAATAAAATGAAAAATAAAAATGACTAAGGAAATATTCCGTCTTTTTAATTTTCAAATTGAGGTTTCGTTGTTACCGATGGCCTATTCAGAAATACAGGGAAATAAAAAAAAACTGCGTCATTAATGCGCCATTTTGAGTTAGAAGCAAAAATGTCGGCCGAAAACAATTTTTTACCTGATTTTTTTTTACGGTATTTTAACCATACATATGATAAAAAACATGTTCCATAGTTCTTATATATTTTGGTAATTATAATAGATATTGGTGTGAGAACTATTTTTATCAATTTTCTCATTGGTTTTGCACAAGTTACTGAAACTAGGGTTCTATAAATACTCGAGTTTTCAGCGTGTTCATCAAAGTGTCCAGATATCTTCCTTCAGTAACTGTGAATTTGCTGAAAAAAGTTTAAAATGAGTGAATTCGTTTCTTTTTGACACGATATATGTGCTCAAATAAAAAGCGGGAAAAGTACTTCAGATATTGAAAAATATCTGTTGGACAGTTTTCATTTATCAACAACAGAAGTGAATACGGTTATACAAAGTATACAAAGGAATTTGATTACGATTTGTAACCAAGAATGGGTGAAAGCTCAAAGAAAACAAGATCACTTTGAGAGCCAAAACACAAATTGGTTGAATGGTGAGTTTAAAGTACTACTGCCTTCATGCAGCGTGGTCCGAAGCGTCTTCGGAGAGTACGAGAACACGCAAAAACATGGAATTACTCCAGGAGTATGGAATGGAGCATGTGCATTACGCTTATGTGCAAGGTTTACGATCTATGGGTGAAAATAATGAAGCTTCGATTGTGAGTATTATGAGAATGCAGATGGTGTACCTTCCTATACTAAAGAAGAAGCATTATGTATATATATTGAAACCGATCTATCCCAAGCTCAATATTTCTACCTGAGGCTGAGATTTGTTGAGGAGAACTTATTTTCCGTATTTCCATCATACCAAATTTTGGCTGAAGCAAAGAAGGATTGCTACCCTCTTGCGTCAAGCATATCCGTAACGAATATTAGTGCCAAAGTGAATCTTCAAGATCTTTTAGATCACACTGCCTGTTGTATTTTAAAGATAGACTCTGTTTCCAAAAATTTCACCCGTCTTAAACTATATAGCAAAGGGGGTTGCGATGGATCCTCGGGACTCCTTATGACTCGGAAACTCTTATACATGGTGCCAAAATAATCGAGCATTTTGCTGTTTTGCCAAAAGGCCAATTATCTGAAGATGCTCAAGAGGCTCGTAATAAATACTATAAGAAATATCGGTTAAATCACGTTCGAAAGTGTTCCAGGTCGGCTACAATGGAAGATGTTCTACACATATTGTTATATACTTCTGATCCCTATATATCTAGCTTAAATAGATCAAATACTATGTTACCAAAAGAACTATTTAACGAAGCTAAGGAGCTTTTAGTATTGTCAAGTGATGAGTAGGTTAATGTTATTTTTTTTTTCATTTTAAAATTCTGTAATTATGTAGTTACTAACTTGTTTATCATTTTAGTTTAACTAATGAAAGAAAATAAATTCATATTAATAATTCAATTTCATTTTCGTGTGAAGATTTTCAAACTTTACGTTTGTAATTGTTTTACTAAATAAAAATAGTTTTTAAATTAGCAGTGTTTTAATGATCTTATAGCATATGTATTCAGTAATATGTACACAAATTTCAATTAAAAATGTCAAGAAACAAAAAAGTTATAGATTTATGATATGGAACGCACAGGTTGGTCCCATAGTGCGGCGCCGGGCGAACTTGGGCTTCGCGAGACGAGGTGTAGAGGATTGCACGCATTCTGATACCGGAGAGGTACCGCTTAGCATTCTTTCAATAGTGTAATCGGGTCGAACTGTCGAGTCTCAATCCTTTCGCATCGACAGGCCTCGCTTCTAAGTGTTTTGCAGGAAACAGAGTTAAAAGTGCGCACATAACACGCACAGGCATTCAGGGCCAACATTTATACTCAAAACGATTTTCATTAGTTTTCAAAAGAAAAATTATATGAATGAATAAAATATAGTCACCCATCGCGTATAAACGGTGTTTTTCAGCCGGTGACTATACTCACCCAGCGTGAACAGGCGGCGTTTTTTAGCTGGTGGCTATAGTCACCTATAATAGCGAAAGGTTAAACAAAGTGAAATCCATAGTTACTGAAGGTTGTATACTTATAAAAAACTTCAACTTAAACAACAAATAGTTCAACATTTGAACAATGTCAATATCTACCAAACGTGTAGGAATAGGAGACATCTGTTTACGGTAAGTTATAGAGAAACCCTTCTACCAATACTTTATAGCTTTGGCCTACGACTTATAAGATGCTGAATATAGCCAGCGGCTGAAAATCTTTGTGCCTCAACCCTTATTAGTTTGATGTTTAATAGTCGTACAAGAAAGTTAAATACATCTCTTTCTCTCCTGCAGGCTGTTGGAAATTATTATACATTCGATCACTATTAACTACATTGTAATGCTACATGGACTGCACTGTACTTTCCATCAGATGCGCTGTAGTTACTTCGTCGTGCCAGTAAAGAGTTTTATGTTCGAATAAGTACATAGTGACTTGCTTCGGCCTGTCGCATTTCGGCAACAGCTTGTGTATATTCAATTGTTCATATATTTAAATACCTTTCGTCGTGTAGGCCGACACAGCGATGTTGATTGAAAACGGATTTCAATCCCTTGGAGGTCGTTGCCGTTTTTGCATTACTGTGCGTTCCTTTAGGTGCAATGTTGTCGCTTTATCAACCCAGTATAAAAAAAAACGCAAAACATAGTTATTAATGCATTTATTTATGACTAATATCTTATGAATACATTCCTAAACACGACTTAAAAGTTAAAACACATCTACACTGGCAATACTTATTCTACATTTTGACAGTTAGCTTAGACACGTGGGACAAAATGGCTTATTTTGAGAGGTTATATAATCTAAAATTTCGAGTATAGTAATGTAGTATTCATAAAAATGATCTTTTAAATTCTATAATGTTGTAAATCTTTTTCGAGGGGTATTTAAGAGCGGCTTGCATAGACAAATAAAATTTAGTTTAAGACTGTATAAAATATTATAAAAAGAATTAGATATATCAGCTTTTAAATATTTCACACATTACCCACCGAAAATAATTACACAAACTTTTTACAAATATCTTTCAAATCTTACTAAAGTAACATCAGTACAAGTTTTCGATATATTTCCATAAAGCGCCTACACACACGTGCAAATATATATACCTGGCGTACTTGAACAATAACTGACCATGTTAGGTATACATACCTGAGGCCCAAGTGTGAGTGTTTTCGAGACTTCATGAATTAATTTCAATTTTTTACGTCAAATCGTATGAAGTCTTTCATCAGCGTTACTAACGAGTAGTTCGAGAATCTTTAACTCCATACATTTCAACATTTATAAACGTAAACTAATTCGACATCACTAAATAAACTCACACTTAGGCCTCTGGTCGGGAATCGCATAAAACGGACGAGAATTCATTGACAGTCACCGTTAATAGACCGCCATTTGAGGACATTAACTGTATGCAACTGATGTTTAGTTTAACTTCAGTGTCAATGTACATATCCAGGTATATTATTTCTCGTGTGGGGCACTTTATATTGCTTAAAAATTAGAATAAGATTATATATATACAACGATGACGCTCGAGCCTTAGTATTATTAAAGACGCTATTTTGTTTTTGCTTGCACTTTTTTCAATTAAAATTTATTTAATTAATGTCAAAGTATACGGTAAAACATCGATTTCACGAAATCAAACTTAGCTCTGCGAATGCTTGAATCAAGTTGCTATTACACATCCCGGTTTATCTTAAAGACAACTTTTTTAAGTATAGTGTAAGCAAAATCAAAAAAGTTGTTTTCCATTTTAGACTCGGCATTTTATACGTCATTGACTATATTAACACATTTGCAACTATCGACAGAATTGATATCCTTAACGATACTAAGATGAACTCTCGATAGCGCTACTATCAACAATTCACATCCCTAATCAAAAAATATTCATATTAAAACTATTTATATATAAGAATTACATTTCAATTTAATTAAGCTTCTAGTCCTCCATACAAGAACTACGTAAATATTAGGTCCTTACATATGAAATTGGCGTTTTTCGTACTGGCCACTTTAATCACAAATTTCTCCACTTTGGTAAGGAATTCCAAATTCAAATTTGTACAGCTATAGACTCATGTATTTGTGCTTCGATGATCGTCATTCATTTGTTTTTTTCTTCTGGTTTTTTCTGTTTTGTCACTCATTTTACAAAATGGAAAACTTAAAATATCGCATTATTTACGAGTACGAGTTCCGCCGTGGCACTAGTGCTGCGGAAACAACTCGAAGGGTGAACGATGTGTATGGCGGTCGTGTTGCAAAAGAAAACACAGTTCGTTTTTGGTTCCAACGTTTTCGTTCTGGAAATTTCGACCTGCAGAACAAGACCCGTGGACGGCCTGAGACTCAAGTTGATAATGAAGAGTTGAAGGCTATTGTGGAAGCGGATCCATCGCAAACCACGTCCGAGTTAGCTGCAGGCTGCGATGTTAGTGATAAAACTGTTTTAATTCACTTGAAGCAAATTGGGAAGATTAAAAAGCTTGAAAGGTGGGTACCTCACGAATTGACTGAAGCAAACCGGCAAACGCGCGTCGACTGCTGCGTTACATTACTAAACCGGCACAATAATGAAGGTATTTTAAACCGAATCATTACCTGTGATGAAAAATGGGTTCTTTACGATAATCGGAAGCGCTCAGCGCAATGGTTGGATCCTGGCCAGCCAGCCAAATCCTGCCCCAAGCGAAAATTAACCCCAAAAAAGTTACTTGTAAGCGTTTGGTGGACTAGTGCCGGTATTGTTCATTACAGTTTTCTCAAATCTGGCCAGACTATTACGGCTGATGTCTATTGTCAGCAATTGCAAACCATGATGGAAAAGCTAGCGGCTAAACAACCTAGGCTGGTCAATCGCTCCACGCCACTGCTGCTTCACGCCAACGCTAGACCACACACTGCGCAACAGACGGCTACTAAATTAGAAGAGCTTCAATTGGAAATTCTAAGACATCCTCCGTACTCCCCGGACCTTGCTCCAACAGATTACCATTTTTTTCGAAATTTGGATAACTTCTTGCAAGGGAAAAAATTCAACTCCGATGGGGCAGTCCAAATCGCCTTCAAAGATTTTATTGATTCCTGTCCGACTGGTTTTTTTAGTAAAGGGATCAATGAACTACCTATGAGATGGCAAAAGTGCATAGAAAATAATGGTTCATACTTTGATTAATTAAATATATTATATTAAAAAATATTCGACTTTTTGTTCCTCCCATACAAAACGCCAATTTCATATGTAAGGACCTAATATAAAAACAAATATTAAAATAGTTACAAATTAAAATATAATTTATTCAGAATATAAAATTAATTTAAAATATCACTAAATGATTATTTTTTAAATTATTGGTGTTTACACGTTTTTAAAGATCCTTTCTTTGATAAATAAACTTTACAATAAAGATACAAAAACAAAATCTTATTTTTTAAATACCTTAAAATAATAAATGCAACTTTCTGGCCACTTCACTAGTCATTTACATATAGTGATGTCCTTAATTAATCAAATGATTTACAGTTCAGTCACAAAGGAACTTTTCTGTACATATCAGGTATATTTGTCTGGTATGTTGGTCATAAATACTTGACAGGAAATATTGCTACGTATGCTTGTAAAGAAAACTTGTCAGGCACGCTTTTAAAGGATACCTATCAGGAATTTAAACATACACGCTCTTAAGGTATACTTATTTAGGAAATCCTGCCTAGGAATATTATCAGGTAACATTATCAGTCATATTTATAATTTATTGATATTTGCATTTGTTGGTTTTTATCTCGATTAACCTATACTTCTGTATTATATTGTGCCTAGTAAATGCTTTTTCTTTCTTTCTTATTTATATTTGTGAGTAGTACCTGTCAGGTATACTTGTGCATGTATGGCAGCAATAAGTTTATTTCCCATTATCAGGTTATGTAAATTAAAGAAAGACCGTAAATAATACAAATTTTAAAACATATAAAGGTGTTGAATTGTATAGTAATTTCAACACGAGATCGTATGTATAATACTATTCTATGAATCTAGGCTCCTCGTGACATGTTTGTAAATTATATTACCCTCAAATCCAAGAAGACAACACAAACGACAGTTAATATAAATATACTTCATTGATAATAAGTTTTAACTTGGGACGTATAAATCACAATGTCTTTCAGGACGATTGAATATAATTCATAATATAATATATTGACTTTTATGAGGTGTTGGACCGATTGCCCAAACAGGGTCGAGACCACGACACACAAGTGTAAAGATCGTCATAGTGCCTCGTTTCAGCCTTTCGCGTTTCAGGATCAGTCTGTGTATATCCGGTGTTTCAAATAGTTGGAGGACATACTGTCATGATAGATGGCGACTGTCAACGGATTTCGTCCCTTGACGGTCTTTGCCGTGCTTGGACCACGCTGTACTTTCCTTCAGGTGCAATGTAGTCACGTTGTCGGCCCAGTCCAAAAAACATATATTACATTTATAAAACATCAGTATATTATGTATATAATCATAAAAAAGTAAGCAAATAAATTTTTGTAAAATAACGATTTTGTTACTTTCGTTAATAAAATAGGAACATTGTAACTAAACATTTTAAAAAGTAAAATATACTTTACTGATCATCAATAACAATATTTTATACCCTATAATTTTAATATCATTGTCTCTCAAATCGATATTACCATTTTTTTATGTCCCGGGCATAATCCTGCATAGGAGCATCAGGGCCGCTATGAGAGCAGCGATCCCGGTGTGTCAGACTCCTGACTATAAATCCACCTGGGTGTCCCTCTAATCATTACACCGAGGCCTTACAAACCATATTCGTCCAGTTGTCCGGGAAGCGAATAGCTTGTTCAGGCTTCTTCTCTGGAAGGGGGGGGGGGGCTACAAAAAGCCTACTTCTCCAAGCCTTTCTACCAGGCTGCGCGCCGGACGAAGTGTGCCATCTCCCTCTTATCCGGATAGCATATTCCCGCAAATCTACTGCCCGTTGAGAACGATCGTTGCCGGAACAGCGTTGGGGTACAATTGGCATGTTATTGGGACCAGTATCACCCAAAACACGCTGCCAAGGAACCTCGACGCGTTTGAATATATTCCGCGACCTGAGGAGCAGTACGTATAACTAAGAAACTTTCAAAATTTAGTCTCGATTGAAAGTCTAGTTTTCATTTATTAAAATTATTCCCAATGTTATGTTAAACAAAACTATTTTGTGTTTAATACAATTCAGAGTTTGGCTTATGTATTTAAAACTACGAAAAACTGTTTGAAACATTAAATTTATTTTGTAGCTGCAAAATATAACATCTATACTTACGTTTGGCGCTTTGTTAATGCTTCACTAGTGCTAGGCATTAGAGCGTATTAAATTCTCTTTGACGCGACATCTATTCAAAGCCCTTACGCACTTCTGGTCGAGAATTTTTAATAGAGTTTCTTCTGGCAGGTCCAATGTATCTATAATCAAATTAAATATATTTATAAAAAGACTCTTTCTTTAAAGGGGTATCCGATAAACATAGGTTGAAAAAAAAACTAGGAGTGAATTACAGAAGTAATTTAACCTATGTTTGTACCTAATAAGAAACAGGACGGCCTGGGAGATAATTTTAAGGAATCTTCGATCTAGTCGTATCGTTTCTCAGCAACAGCATTCATAGAGTTCCATTGACTTGAATGGAGCTATTTACATTTGTTGAATCTCTATGATTGCTCAGATTACTCCCCGTAGCGTTACAAGCTAGGAAAGGTGTATGAACTAAGCGAACATAACTATCTGACAGAAATCACTCATGTTAAATTTGGCCCTTTTTAAACAAATCCAAAGGTTTCTAGAAAGCACCGAAATAGAATGAACTGTGGGCTCGGATCAAGTAACATTCGACAAACGATGATGCTACTAGAAAGATGCAAAATGTATAAAATTAATGTAATGTGTAATGTGACGACACGATATTTCGAAAGGTTATTTCTAGTCCATATAATTTTATACTATCTACTAGCGTTATCGTTTATATAATGTTACTTTGTGTAGGTCCTCTGTTGAGAATTCACAAAGAAGGTGCGGGGTCAGTGTTTATTTTCTAGTCGAGAAAAACTAAGACCCGATTGACTGTTTGTGACTGAATGATTATTCTTAACTGAGTAAATAAATATTAATTAAACATAGTGATAAAATATCAATAATGTAGCCTGATCAGAAGTCATAAATCCTTGTAAAAATTAACACTTACCTGCGCCAGATATACATAGATAGCGCTGGTCATGCCAAGTCTGCGAACTTGCTGATTTAGAGTTATCTTTATCAACTTCGGCAGCTGGCTGGCGCGCATAAACTGAAACAAGAAACGTGTAATGCTTTAGATTTATTGTTGTAGAAGTTTGCATAAAATCCCTGTCTTCGGAGACAACTTTAACTTTTTCTCCTAATAATTCTGTTAGCAACGAGATCTTGTAAATTTATTATGACGACGGCTGAAAGGCGAAGTTTTTACTTTGTATTTACAAGGTTCCCCTGGTAAAGGCCAGGGTCTTTGTTTTCGTATTTATTATTTCATACGACATTAAACATTGTCATACAATTTATTGCCGCTATCCTAGACGTTGTTGTTACGTATTTTACATTTACTATTTAGTTGGTTTACTGCAGTAATCGGTACTGCCATTTCTCCTGTTACAATTCGCAATGAACGCATCCTTTCTGTCCACAAACTTCGTCCATTCCCTCAGGTGAACGGCTATTCTGCCTAAGCGACACTTTGAGCGACATCAACTTATATTCAGGATTACTTGTATGTCACGATATGTATCAGGGTTCTGGGGGACTTGTTAACTTAGGTAAAACGAAAAGATCCCTTAATAAGGACATGTTATAATTAAATAATTTAGAAAAGGCTATTTCGGTTACTTAATTAAATAGTATATTAAATGGAATATACTCCTACATACCTATTATGTATAAAATATAATGTAAGTGTATAATTAGTAATTGTTATTTCATGAAATATGTTAGATACCTTAAGAATTTAATGTAGTTCAAAATTGTTTGTATTCGTTTTGTAATTTATTGTAATAAAAAAATAAATGAATGTTGTTTTTTTATACTGGCCCCATAAAGTGTTCACATTACTCCTGATGGGAAATACAGAGTAGTCTAAGAACGGCGCATCTAACAAAAATCGATTTATTCGTTGCTTGAAAATTCCCATATCATACGGAGCTAGAAAAATGGATACTCGAAGTGAATTCAATTTTTTGGCGGTACGCATTTTACTGGTTGTTCCGTAAATCTGGTAATGTAAATACGGAAAGTATATGATTCGTAACGCAAATGGGACAGAGTTTAGACCTGCTGCAGGAAACTTTTTCTTACCGTGTTGTTCGTTGGCAGCGCGATATTGGGCGCGTCCTGCTGCTCAGCGGTGTTGAACTTTGAGCCGACTTTGATTCAGCAGCAACGGTGGCAGCCACTGATGCCATTGTGATTGCCACACGTGCGTCGCCTACACACACAAACATTCTGATACATTATAACATTTAATAACATCACTCACTTGACTTGAGCATCGACGTAAAGTCGCCTGCCACGCAGTCTTGCCGGTTGCACAAAGGAAAGTGTTCTCAAGAGCTAATTCCATCAGCAACCAAGTGAAAAGTTTGTGGCTGAACAGCTTGCTACAGAAAAAATCTCTTAAAAATATTTAAAAGACAAGTCTCTCTCTCTTCTTAATTATATGCTTTTGACAGAGCAGTCGTGTTCAGGTATAGCGTTTGGAGGAGTGCGGAACTACAGCTCTACATTTATCCCAAAAATTTGATATTAATTGATTCTCGGAGGGAGTTTTTATTGATCGAGAGTTGACCAACAACTTTTTAAAGTAACATTTTTTAACAAATGTAATAGATTTTACTACACATTATAATACCACTGCAATTTTTACAAACGATTACTAGCGGCCACGGCTTGGTTTCACCCGTGTGCAATTTACGTAAAAAACAAGTAGATTGTCAAAAAAAAACTTCTCTTATTGTTATATGTTGAGGGTGGCATCCGTCCTTAGTGAGTGCCTACGACGTAAAAAGGACCCAATGTAAATATTTAATGTTTCTAGCTACAGTAATTTAGGCTTTACGATGTTACGTCACTTAGGACATGTAATTTTATGTATATATAATATATTGATTACTAGGTCAGAATAGCATATTTAGAGTCAATGTAATCTTGACTAGATCTCTCGGGCCACTGCCTGGCGGCCTGATATGTTAGTGTGCTAGATTATATATTTACGTAGGTGCGTATATGAAAGTTGGGATGCATATGTGTACATAGTTAAAGGATGAATGAATCATTGCTAGTGTGAGTGATGAGAATGTTTAGTAACTTGAGGTGCTACTAACTTTGAAATTATTTTGCTCTTTTTGGAGCAGGCACGTCGGTCGCTGGCGGTGCTGCGTTCGCCGGCGCCGCGGTATCGGGCTCGTGGTGCGCACCCACGGCCTTTCGCTTCAGAGGCTTTTGGCCTCTGTTTAACAGCGCCGGCGACAAGTACTCACGTACCTGCTTGCGACGCAGGTGTTTCGCCTTAACACAAACATACATACACGTTATTGACATTTAAATACATTTTTCAGTTTCGTATGTGGGTTTGCGGAGTCACAGCTATTCAGTAATCAATATCCCGGCTAGGACTAAGAAGTTCTCTAACTCTTACTTTTACCGTGTCGTTGATCTATGGAATGGTCTTCCGGCGAGCGTGTTCCCACCATCCTATGATACGGAATCCTTTAAGCGTATCGTGAAGAGATATTTGTGTAGATCGGCATGATCGCTGCGACTATCGATAGGGTTTTCTTAATTGTCGATAGTCGTTGTCGTTTTTGTACTGCACCATGCTTACCATCAGGTGTGGTGTAATCCCTGTGTCGAGTCAGGACACAAAAAAAAACGGAAATTTACAAATAACAGATAGCAAAGCATAAGGCTCTCAGTATATGCCTAACAGATTATTATTTTTTTAAAAAGAATTGTTCTAAACATTTTAGAAACAGTGTCGTATGACCTCGAGCATGGAGTATTTCAAGCATAAACACTGAAGTTGCCATGAAGCTCTGCCTCGGCATAACTTGAACCATTCGCAAATTTTCCATGTTGCAGAATTGGACTTTTAACAATCTCTGGATTTATAAGGGATACATACACGTTTTCTAAATGCTTTGAAAGAGCTTTAAAAGTTATACTATGAAATGCGAGTATAACGATGTTGATCGGAACCGCACATCCGACCTTATGGAGCTTACTTCGTCATCTGTGTCTAGTTCTCATAGTGTAGGAGTTTTTCAATGTGATTGTCTACAAATATTGTTACTTACGTCTACGTTGAGCCCCTCCAGCTTAACGTGGCTCTTCACCGCATGGGACATAACGGTATTAACAAATAACGTTATGTCGTGGGTGAAATCCACGTTTGTGGCGGTCGCGTCAAACACCAGCCCGATGAACCACATCGAGCAGTGGTTTGAGACGACTGGGTTCTGTCAATTGAAACGAAAAACCTTTATATACAGGGTGTCCTTTAAAGCGAAGTCCAAAGCGAAAGAACTGATAGAGGGAGAAGAGCACTATAACCTGCCCCAAACATGGTTCCCTAATTTTCGTTGAATTTGGGAAAAAATGTGTTTTTCGGAAAATCTTAAATTGCTTTAAAAATATGATTATTCTAAAAAAAATACACACTTGTGATGAGTTAATTGTTTTCGATCTGACAAACTACAGTTATATGTCGGCAAATGACCTTGAATAGCACTGATATTATAAAAGAAAATTGTATTTTATCGATAGTATTGCCGATATCGAACCGAAACCCTTCAGCTCCAAAACGACTATACTTTCACTCGATATAGGAAACATAGCTCGGCTTAAATTACCTACTGAATAAATATATTCAATAATATTACGGCATTTAATGCTTTATCTGTTAAGGTTTTTTCCGCACCTTCTGTCTGTAAACGGGGGCCTTTCGCGTCCTGCCTTCTTTTCAATCTTTTAATAAATGCAATTATTATGCTATTGCCCAAAACATTCATTTTGAAATAACAATTGAAAGTTCTCGTAAATAAGGGGCACAAGCCGCCGCCGCTCCTCCATTTAGTGGGTATAAACAGAAATGGCACGACCCCCGTTTACAGACGAGGTGTTCATGTTATCAGTTTAACTTGCTTTACACGATTAGAAATGAGAATTTACACTGACCTTGTTGTTCTTTTCTGCTGCTGCTGGCGCAGAAGGGGCTACGGGAGTACCTGTAATAAAAAAAAATTACGTCCGATACACAAGAATATATTACTTGCACTATTAAGAAAGAGAAGGCCTTTATAGTGGGTTGTAACTATGTATGTAAATCTTTAATTAGTCTGACCTTTACATATGATATAGGTATTGCAAATACCCTCTTAAAGTAAATTTATATTTACTTTATTTATTTATTTTTATTTTTACATAATTAAGGACGGCCAGTGGCCTACACACTATAAAACAATAAAAAAAAAAACGCAAAAACTGTACATTTATGTGTTGCGCCGTTTAAAGCCACCACATCGTGCATCAAAAACATAAACGATACAACTTATAATATAACTTAACTTATGATATTTGTTATAATTAGTTAAGATATTTTATGTCACTGCGACTTTAAATTGTTTTGCTTTACCGTTGATATTTGTAGTCGTTTCGGGACTGCACCACGCTTACCATCAGGCGTGATGTGGTTACTACGCAGAGTTAGGATTTAAAAAAAAATGAGATACCGATGTTGCGGACGTGCCAGGCCTTCAGTGGCTCTCCAGTAGCCTAAGACAGCTAGAGATTAAACATTTTCGAGGTACGTCCAAAGATGTACTCGCTAAACATTTTTGTGAGGTGATGAAGTAATGTTAGCTTTAAGAAGATCAATCGACTTACCTGGGGGCAGTGCCAGCGGCTGTCCATTGTTAGTGTTCAGGGGCACGGAGTTATAGCGTTCTGTGTTCACGTGAGCTATTGTTATGGGCTGGTTGCGTTCAAGGGACACTGTAACAGATAGCATTTATTATATTATTATCAAATAATAGACGAGCACCTATCAGTCGAGGCTGGCATAGTCATCAAGGATGCACTGAAGCCTTATTAATATATTTGATTTTTAAAAAGCATCAATTAGCTGATGTCCTATGTCTCAGCTGGTGTGTTCAACTATCACACGTTGTTGAGTGAGAGTCATCGATCCAGTCATATTTTAAAACTATTAGTTGATAGTGCGTCAACAATGTCCTCAGGTAATGTATTCCAAACTTGGAATATTCTGTTATCAACTGAGTGATAACCAATATTTGTTTTCGAGTTCAAATGAGCCCGCTGCACACCATTCACACAACGAGCGCGGTGACGACTGTTGTCTTGAAAAATATTGTATAGCATGGAACAGTTATATTTTCCTGTGAATATTTTAAATGTCTCGATAAGATCCCCACGCTGGCGCCGCTCCTGTAGCGGCAACAGTTGCGGAGTTGTCAATCTCTCGTCATAACTCTTTTTACGTAACCCTACCGGAATTCTAACAGCTCTCCTCTGGATATTTTCTAGTATACTTATATTTTTGACAAAGTAAGGGTTCCAAACCAGAAATGTATATTCAAGCAATGAATCTAAAACTTATATACGACATATAAGTTTTGTATATCTTGACAAAGGCTTCAGGAGTTAAGTGCTGAAAAGATCTGCGCACCATACCAAGCATGTATATTGCTAATAATTAAGTTAATAGGCTAATTTTTGCTATTAGATCTAACATTTTGGTAGTAGATCGGTGGGCGAATCAGACAATACTTACTCGTTGATATCACCATACCACATGATGAGAATCTCGTGAAAGCAGAAAAAGAGAAGTCTTCAAAATATTTGGACTTCGCGCACGAGATTACCAGCATGTGAGATGTGGATTCAACGATAATTATCACGATAGTCGTATTGACTAATGCACTGATGGCAAAGAGCCTCGATTGTTGTGCGAAAGCGAATGCGTAAGAGAGTTTAAATATTTATACTAACAGATGAGATGCCGTATCTTGCTCTCGACCAGTTCGCACCACGGCAGATGTTCGTCCGCGGTCGCTGAGGTGGCCATCAGCATTAAGAAGTGCTTGTAGCGCGAGAAGAAATCAGGTACTTCGAATAGTTGCCGCCAATCGCTGTTACCGATCATTACCTCTTCGGTTACCCTCAGTCCTGCATCACAAATTATGTCTCATTATAGATTAAAAAACATTTGTATTTAAAAAGTTAAACCAACTTCAAAAAGTTAATAAAAATCCTAAAGATACCCATTAGATTTTGTAATTTTTAATAATAGTGCCATGGTATATATTGGACAATTAAACCCGGTTAACCAGACAGGTTTTTTGAGGTGCCGTGGCATCAAACCCGGGATATTTATCCTGTTCCACACGTAATTTTGATTGAAATAGGTCCAAACACGATAAACTTGTTGTATCAAGGAAGGTCTTTTTCAATCCTTCACTATGTGAAACCCCAAGCAACCTGTGTATATAGTGTATTGAACAAAAACAATATCAAGATTGGTGTACCCTGGACGGAGATATAGAGGAAGACTATAAATGTAATTGTTGTCATTTTAAGCATTATGGTATTTATCTCCGAAGACCTTAATCAGAGCTATACTATATTAAAACCGAACCAACTTCATGATTTACCTAATAGCTTAAAAAAATAATTATCTAAATCAATTCATAAATGGCCAAGTTATGGGTGAACATATATTAAAAATAGTCACATACAGAACATCCTGCGTTTTGAAGTCTGTTAATTAAAACTTTAAAATGCCCCTGAATTCAATTATTATCTATTTGGAATTTACTGTATAATAAAAAAGACTTGTACAGACTGGCATATCATCGAAAAGCTTAAATTACTAAAATTACGATTTTTTTTTTTTTTTTTTTTTTTTTTTTCGAATTTGACGCGTTTTGTCGACCGGGAAAGGTCTTCACAAACTAACCGGGCAGGTGGGCGAGCACTGAGGGTGCTCAGCCAGCAATTTATGGGTTGGGTGGCAATGCAAGGGCACCCCTGTGGGTACGAGCCTCGACTTGGACCGCCAGCCAAAAATACGAAACCTAACGGTGATCTACTAGCGTTTCGGAAGCGACTACCTTGAGAAGAAACGCCGAAAGAAACTCAAGGCTGCGTCGGAGTGTAACTGCGTCATTTAGACGACAGTTGACGGAACTATCCTTACTCGTCGTCGTCGGCGCCGCCGGCGGCGCCGGTGTCTTGGTATGTACCTGGTGCATGAGTGTACCTCACTGTTTTTGGGATCTGCGGTTATCAAAGCCGCGGTAATTGGATCGTCCGGATCCAACAGGACAGAGCGCGGGCGGCGTGTACCCCATCCGGTGCCGCGAGTCGGTGGGTATTCGCATACGTTGCGAAGAAGTTCATTGGGATGGTGTGGTAACCTATCGAAATAGCGACGAGATGCTGTGCGCATGAAACTGGCGATCGTCTCGAGTTTGAGGTCGTCGTGGAGATCGACATTTCTCAAATAATGTGGGGCTCCTACTATAGTGCGGAGGAATTTGTTTTGCACTTTTTGCAATCGGGCGATGGTGGACTTGGAGGCGTGGGCGAAGACTACGCTAGCGTAAGTCATCACTGGCCTAACTACTGTCTTGTAAATTGTCAGCTTATGCCTAAGTGACAATTTACTCTTTTTGCACACCATGGGGTGTAGCCTACTGAGGATAAAGACGGCGCGATTGCGCACAGTCCTGACGTGGGAGTTGAAGGTAAGCTTCCTATCGAGGGTGACACCTAAGTATTTGACCTCATCGGCCCAAGGGATCGTTCGGTCAAATAGCTTAATGTCTGTATCGGGGGTGGGGTATCGGTTACTCCGAGAAAAGAGTATTGCTACACTCTTCTCGGCATTCACCTCTATCCGCCATTTGCGGAACCACTCGCCGAGAACGGTGGCTGCGTTTTGTAAATTTTTGTGGAGGGTTTTTTTATCCCTTTGGGAACAGAAAAGAGCGGTGTCATCCGCATAGAGCGCGAGATGTATGTTCGGCAATCTAGGGATGTCATTTGTATATAAACTATACAAAATGGGAGCAAGTATAGACCCTTGCGGGACTCCTGCTCGGATCGGTCTTGGGTTTGAGAACACTCCTTCGACGCGGTATTGGAAATGCCTGTTCGACAAATAGTCTCGCAAGATGAGCACGAGCCTGTCTGGCACTTTGAGTGTGTATAGCTTGTATAGCAAGCCATTGTGCCAGACTTTGTCGAAGGCTTTCGCCACGTCGAAGAAGAGCGCCCCTGTCGGGGTATGGTCATAATTTCGAATGAAATTATCGAGGATGTGCTCCGTGAGGCGGTGCACCTGATTGACGCTCGAATGTTTGGCACGGAAGCCAAACTGTTCGTTAATCAAAATCTTATTGGACTGGACGTGATCTTGGAGACGGTTGAGAAGCAACCGCTCATACAGTTTCCCCATCGTCTTGATGAGACTGATGGGCCTGTAGCTAGTAGGGAAGTTTTTGGGTTTCCCCGGCTTGGGGATTCCTATCACACCTGCCTCTTTCCACGCGTTTGGAAAGATGCAGTTTTTGATCGCCGCATTGAAGATGACGACGAGAAGGCAAATGATTTGCTCCGGCAGCATCTTGAGGACTCTGTTCGAGATACCGTCAAGACCGGGAGCTTTCTTGATCGGGAGGTGTCTAATGATCTCGTTGACTTCGTCAACTGTGACGATCGCCAGATCTGCAGTGGGAGGAAGCGCAGCCAGACGTTGGACTACAGAGTCCACTCTGGCTACGTGGTCTGGGTCCGCCGGGAGCAGGCTGGGAGAGCATTGGCGCTCTAAACTGTCCGCCAGACATTCGGCCTTTTCGACATCGTCGAAGGAGACAGAATTGTCCGGCCCTAGCAGAGGAGGCATGCAGCGGTCATTATCTAATTTGAGTGATCTCGCCAGATTCCAGTAAGCCTGGTGGGAGGGCGAGAGTTGGGACAAATAATTATCCCACTGGTTTCCTCGCATGTCGGCGATTCGTTTCCTTACCTCCCTCTGTAAGGAACGCAGCCTCGTGCGGTTTTCCGCAGTGGGATACCTATCATATGCTCTGGTCGCGGCATTCTTCGCCGTCATCAGCCTCCTCACGTCATCAGGGAGCCTCCAACGGAAAAAGTTTTCCGCTGGGGCCTCCCTGGTGGCTTCGGCGACAGCGCCTTGAAGGTGGCCGGTGACGGCGTCGATTGCCGCATCTGTATCCTCTGTTGAGGAGAAGAAGTCAGGGATCGGGTCGAGGAGAGGTTTCGGACCATCCGAGGTTAGGATCGCTCCTAGCTTCTTCCAGTCCGTCACCAATTTTGTGGGGATTGCCTCCGGCTCAGAGGAGCCGAGTTGCATTAAGACAGGTCTGTGATCCGAATCCAGTTCACTGAGCGTGACTATAGAGCGCAACCGTAAGGTTATGCTCTTTAGCAGCGCAATGTCCAGGATATCGGGCCTGTGGTTAATAATGTTAGGGAAGTGAGTTGGACTCATCGGGGACAGTACGTCAAAAGGGTAGACATTACTGTGGAGAAGTAGGCGTTTGCCATTACTGGTAGAGTAATGACAGCCCCACTGCATATGTTTGCAGTTGAGGTCGCCTGCGATGATAACTGCGGGACCTAAGTCCAGAAGTGCGTATAGGTCACTTCGGAGAAGTACTTTGTTCGGTGACAAATAGACCGAAGCAATATATATTGAGGGATGACCGCTCATGCCGAGCCTACAGACCGAGGCCTCGAGATTTTCGAGGGGAGGCGGGTCGATCGGCATGCAGTGCAGAGCCCTCCTATAGTATATGGCAGTGCCCCCGCCGCGGGCGTGGGTCCTGTCATTCCTAACCAGGTGATAGTTGGCCAGACGGGGCCCTCTATCACTCGGCTTGAGGAGAGTCTCTTGCACTAGCATGACGTCGATCTGATGGGTGCGAAGGAAATCACCGACGAGATCCTTCTGCCTACGGAGGCCGTAAGCGTTGAACCACGCGAGGTTCAACGCGTGCGGTTTGATCCTACTCGTAGTAAAGAGCATTGGATCAACAGAAAAATTAATTGAGAAACGGAGGGGCATCTATTTAGATGCACTGTATTTTTTAAGATTTCTTAGTAGATCCGCGTGCTTCACTACTAAGGCAATCCTGTGTGCCGGGTCGGTTTCACGGAGCTCCCGCGCGAGTTCTGTGATTTCGTCCACGTCAATGGCGCAGGCGAAGTCACAGGCCTCGTCGAGGTCCTTAGAAAAAGAAGTGGGCGCGGAGGGCGCCTGTGGAGCCGGTGCGCTGCGGCGCACCCAGGGGTTCTGGGTGCGAGCAGGCACGGGAGGAGCGGCCACGAGGGGACGCACTCCCGCCTTTGCGGGAACGGAATTTGGCCGAACGGCCTGGGAGCCGGCGATGCCGGTGCGAGCTGGCTGCTGAGCCGGGGCGGCAGCGGTGCCGGTGGGCTCAGCGGGGCCGCTAGGCGGGAGAGTTGCTCCTTGCCTGGCGGGAAGCGGCGGAAATTCGGACGCCGGAGGTGGTCTGGGGGCCGCAGGGCGAGTGCGCGGTGCGGGCGCCCTGTGAGGCCTCCAAGCCTCGCGCCGCGGCTGCGGGGCGCGTGGGCAGCCGCGATAATTCGCGGGATGCCCCTCACGTCCGCACAGAACGCAGCTCGGAGGCGTGGGTGCCTCCCTGGTGCGCGCGCACTGTGAGGTGCCGTGGTCTTCCAGGCACTTCACACACCTAGGGCGCGCATAACATCGGAGGGCGGAATGCCCATACAGTTGACAGTTGTGACACTGTCCGGGCATTCCTGTCTTGTATGGAGGCTCAACTTTAATACCGCTGAGCAGGCAGACGGTCTTAATGTTAAATATCTGTTTTGCCTCTGGAGTCAGAGGCAGAATGACAAGCACCATATCGAATGGTGTTTTTGTGGACGCCCTGTGCATCCGGTGGACTTCTTCCACCGGCAGGGCTTGGGAGAGAAGGTCCTCCTTTATGAGCTCAGTGCTGAGCTCTTTCGGGAGGCCTTTAACGACTACGCGGAGTCGTTTCTCTTCAGGGAGGGAATAGGTATGATAACCTATTTTTTTGTCGCGGAGGTATTGGGTGAGGTTTTTGTGGTCACCCGGCGTGGGAACGACCACCCGGATGCCATCCATAGTCGCGGTGGCGCGCGTATAGTTTATGCGCTTCTCCTTAAGCGCAACGGAAATTTGCGTCCAGGCGCCTTTCTCCCGGATAATTACCGGGGGAGGGGGGCCGGGGCGGAAAGCGGGCGGGTTGGCCTTTTTTGGCTTGGGAAGATTGGCGGCTGGAGCGCGCGCCGAATCTTCGGGGTGGCGTTTGACGGCCTTGGAAGGCCCGTCAACGCGGGCAATCTTACGTTTGCCGAGAACGGGGGTGAACCCGTCGTTGGCAGGCGCGGGAACGTCGGATGAGTCCGAGTTATCAGAATCTTCGTTCGCGATTGACATCGCGGGCGAAGAATCGCGAGAGCGAGAGGGGCCGTCTGCGTTCGAGAGAGACGAACGGACGGGCGATCGGTCGCGGGTGGAGGAAGCGTCTCGCGGGACGCGGGGGTCGCGGCCTGTCGGCGCGGCATGAACGGGGGGGCGGGGAGCGAGGGGCTCCGCGTCAGGGGAGGCGGGCGAATCCAGCACATAGTGCGCACTTTGGACCGCCTGCATCTGGCCAAGGGCGGCAAAGAGTTGCTGCAATTGAGCCGCAGGCCACTTGCAGATGTGCTCGACGAGCACCTTTACCGGGTCGGGTGGGTCCATATTTAGAAACTTACCACGTTTTAAAAATTATAGAAACTTACTAAGGTGGGCAGTCCCCCAGACCCGTTTAAGGCCCGAGGGGTGTGTACCTAGCGTCCCTAGCCAGGGATGTGTGCCTACTTTGCACCACCGAGACAGGGGTCCGCGCTAGCAGACCCAAGTCAAACAAATGGCGCGGCAGGAGAAGGAATAAGGTAGGGTGGGAGGGCGATAGTCGGGGTTGACTAGGGGGTCGCTCCCTGTGCCAACTGGTCCGACCCCGTCCGGTGAGCGCGGTTGCCAAAAGGGCAAACGCGAGCGCCCGGGGCACGCTCTAGGCCGGTTCGTGTAACACCGCTAGGTATCCCCGGCCTAACCACTAAAAAGCGTGGTTTTTCAAAGCGTTTAACAATCAAGGTTATAGAAACTTGTGCGCCTCGGATGTCTTGAAAAAGACACCTCGGCGCGAGAAAGCGTTTGACGGTCCGCACTTAACAGAAACTGTACGACTAGGACACCTTGAAAAAGGCGCCTAGGCGAGAAACACACTGCGCAAGGGCGCACGCGGAAGCACGTGATTATTCGGCGTCGCGCTGAAAAGCGCGCGTCTAATAACACGTAAGATCGCACGGGTATGGCGGGGGGAGGCGCTCGTGAACACGCGTACACGTCCGCACTCGACCGCGAATTATTTTTTTCTAAAATTACGACAGAAAAGTAATTTCGGTTTTAGTGTACAATAAAACTCGATTTTTTTCTATAAGTACAAAAAATTAACTTTAGTCAGTGAAATATCTTCCATTCTGTTCGATGACCGTTCGTCACCTTTCTGGTAGCTTCATGATCTCACGCTCCAACCAAGCTCCAATAGTTTCATGCATATTGCTAAGGATGTATGAGGTCTCGCATTGTAGTAGATAGGAAAAACCGAGTTCAATTTACAATAAAAACCTAAATTAATTTCTTACCAAACTAATAAAAATATGAAATTATAAATCACTCCTGGGGGAGTCAGGCTGGGTCTTCTGATAATTGTATATTAGATAAAGAAATTCAATTAGAAATGTAATTGAACAACTTACCAAGTTGTAATTCTTCTTTTATTATGGTTCTTGTCGATATCGATATATTATAAGACGAATTTTGATGAGGGTAAGCCGGTGTAATGATCGGCATCAAGTGATTCCGATCAGTCAGATTAACCTAAAAAAAAAAAAAAAAATTAATAATGGTCTATGCAACAAATACTTAAAGATTAGATTGTTTAATAATTCTCATAGCTATTCATTCAACCTGGTTATTGAAAAAACAAAAAAGGGCATCCAATGTAACGGAATCGTATTCTGGAAAATGTCGATTATTAACTTGTATATCTTCAAGTCTTCCAATGTAATATAAAAATGAAGGTTGGAATAAACTGCATTGTGAATACCATCAGCCACAACATGATCATTCTATTCATTGTACTAGTGCAAACACAATAGATAACAAGCACCCATTTTTGCACCTTATTCAACCCCCTCCCTTTTATAAAACAACCATCCACACGGGTTTACGTAATCATGGCTATACGGTAGAACTAAGCAGTTCTCTAACTCTTGATTTTGCCGAGTGTTAAGCTGTGGAATGATTTTCCGACGACCGTGTTCCCACCGTCCTATGATATTGGGTCCTTTAACCAAAGCGTGAAGAGGTGTATGTGCAGCTCATCATGATTACTGCGACTATCGTTCGGCTTTTCTTTTCTGTTGATAGTTGTATTCGTTTTTTGGATTGCACCAGGCGTGGTATCGTCACCACGCCGAGTTATGATAAAAAAAATCAAAATAAAGTCAAATTATAGATTGCTTTAGGCAGGCTGGCGCCATTGTCGCGACGATACATCGTACCAGGCATACTCCACGGAGTTTTATGACAGTGTCAAACATAATCAAATGCCTACAGTGGTTTAGCGATAGGAAAGATTGGTCGTTTTCTTAATTTTCATGCATGACCTAGACTCGGAGTAACCTGAAGCAGCGCTATTAGCTGTTAGTTCCTTTGCTAGGTATTTATTTATTTATTTTATCGAATAAAAATTACAGTTAATTACAAAACATTTTCAACTAATACAAATTAAACAAAAAATTTGCCCAAAATGGTTTTTCTTAAAATGGTTAATGGTATGGTTTAATTTATTTTTTTTTTTCAAATGGTTTTTAGATTAAGCTTTCAATATATAAAAATAATAGGATATTCATCTAATCAAAACCAATAATAATTACAGTTTTAATAAATGTGCACGCGTGTTGTATGGTCTCCGTAGAGATTGCGTGCGTATATGGAAGAGAGCAAGCTATATAGCTTTCAAAGTAAAAATATGCCCTTCAGTTCTTATCTTATCTTATAGCTATTTTGTTGGTAATAAAAATATCATAAAAACACTAATATTAATCATATCTTATTTCAAAGTTACTGTCAACTTTTATAGCTAAATTTACATGCTGCATAACATCGTTTTACATTGAACAATAAAAGTCCTTTTCCAGGTAAAAACACTCACCCTGGGGTCCCAGACGGGGAAACCGAGGTTAACATTATCTGGTTTCTTAAGCAGGACCGGTCTAGGCCACTGCCACTGACTGCAGATCAAGAAAAACTTGAGGACCAGCGTCGCCGGAACTGCGTTGGGGTACAGTTGGCATGTCCTTGCCACCAGGATCGCCCAGGACACGCCGCCAAGGAACCCCAACGCGTTAGAGTATATTCCGCGACCTGATGAGCAATAAATTTAACTTAGTAACTTTAAAAATGCACTCTCAATCGAAATTAAAGTGCATTTTTTCCAAAATTATAAATTTTAGTATGCACCAATCAGTCTTATTAAAATTAAGTGTACAAAGTGCAAAGATTTAGTTCTAAAAACGTTTTTTACTATCGTAATTATTACAAACTGTAAAAACATCGTGAGTAAACCCGCATGACAAAAAATAGAGGAAGTCGAAGCTGCCCGCGTCCGTGGGCTTTACCCTAGTTTCCCTACACGTGACTCCTGGGTGGTGCTAAACGAGCAGCAGCGAGGTGGTAGGGCGCCGGTGCCCGTCTGGATCGCGACCACAGTGCATGGGTGTGAGGCCCGTCATAGTGACCAGTTTCGGCTTGTCGCGTTTCGGGATCAGCTTGTGTGTATCCAGTAGCTCATATACCTAGAGACATTCAGTCGTGGTATATGTGGGCCGACATGAGGATGTAGACTATCAATGGATTTTCATCATTTGATAGTCGCTTTCGTTTTTGGACTACACTGTACTTACCATCAGGTACTCTGTAGTCACTATGTCGAGCCAGTGCAACAAAAAAAAATCATCTGTAAGTGCCTTGAGATAGGAATCACTTGCGTACTGGTCACATTGGGCATGGCATATAAACAACAAAACGGCAAAGATGGTGAACTTACCTACAAATACTTAAAACGAAGAAAGACGTTGGATGGGAAAAATTATAATATATAAAACGAGTAAGTAATGGGTAGCTGCAAAATATAATACTTACGTTTGGCCCACAGCTTAATAACTCTCAGTGCCATCTTGAAGTTATTTAAGTTTGGCACCGAGCGTATTATTTCCTCCGTAACGCGGCAACCATTCAATGACCTTGCGCACTTCTGGTCGACATTTCTTAATAGATGGACATCTCGCAGGTCCAACGTACCTATAATCAAATTAAATAGATTTATGAAGAGGGTCTTTGACTGATTCGTTTGGTGTTGCGCCGCTCTGCTCTTATATATATATCGTGTCAGATACCCGATGATGTAAAATAAAATAAATAATAAAATATATAGTTCATGACTACTATAACAGATTTTGATGAGGCAAACAAGACTGAAATATATCAACAATATTATTTTTATTTAAAAAGTAAATCTTGTGTAATTTTAAAAGTTTGATATGTTCAATTCTCTTGATCATATTGGGTTTACTGATTTGTTTTTACTTAAAGATATGTGATATAAGGAAGTAGTAAATATCTTTCATTAAAAGATTTAAAACTCATTTATCTTTTAAGATATGTATATTGATCAAATCAAATTTAAACATACTAATGAAACTTACCCGGTATTTCCTTGAGCGCCAATCTTGCAAACAGCAGATCTATTTCTATGCCGTCATAGTTCATCTTCATAACTGGTACAAAAGCGTCTTCGACAGATCGCAATTCTTTTACCTGTTAGTAATACAGAAGTCAATTAACAAAAAAGAAATTAATCTTCTATTCTACTTTTCTTTTCGTTAACTAACGCAGTTAAGAAATTTGTAAATAAAATTCATAATATCTCCTATCAATTTCTCTATTAGTGAGTTCTTATTAAAAACCTATGGTTAAAAAATCATTAATAATATCATTGTTGTGAGCCTGGGGTTTTCAATAAAACCACACCGGCACTGCTTAACATAATTTACTCAAATACAAATGAAAACGCGAATTCGTTCACAAAATATTAACTAAGGCTGAGATTTATAGACGTCATTTCGACTTCGCTGAGAAAAGTTCTCAAAAAATAAATTATTTTTGACTAAATACTGAATATATAATAGGAACTTGAGTATTGCCATAGTATTCGCTAAGACAAGTCCATGCTGACAAAATCGGTTACTTATCAAATTCTTTGACATTTGTTGAGTAATATAAGTTGTAATGTTTTACTGACGTTCAAGCAAACTTAAAGTTGCGTCTATAAATCTTAGCCAAAATGTCGCACTTTAGTTTCCCTTAGATCGCTTTACTTCGCTTTCCCTTGACAACTACTATTCCGCGTTTGAACCTGCCTCTTATTTATGTGGGAGCGGCAGGTCCAACTAATTGCATATGAATTCTGCAGCTGTCTTGTATATTCCAGCGTTCACATTAAGCCGCAGTGACGCTTAGAAATTGTATTCCGATCTCCAATAGATGACACCACTAGTCGCTATAGTTCTACTTTTCGCCGAAAGATGGCAATACGAACAGTAATTCGTCATCTGGACTACAGGAGTCGATACATATTTTATTCTTGTTCCCTAACAATATCATATCAATTAATCATTCCACATATATCTTTTAGGGTCGGCTTATAAAACAAATAAGGTAGTGATATAAACAAAGGAAATATACAAATTTAAATAAAAATATTAAAACAGAGTAGAAAAGAGTAAAACTAACCAGAGGAGACTCTTTAAGCAGTTTATAGAAGGAATGGAAGAAGTCTTTTCTGTCTATGTTGCGCGGCGCTACGCAGAGAGCATCGATATCGGCACTTTTGCAATGTACCTGAAATTATACACAGGCCGTCAATATTACACTCAAAAATATCATCTTTAGGATTTGACTTGTACTTCTTGTTGCTGTAACTTGTGGTTACAGTACACGAATAAAAAGACCGTCATAGTGACTGGCTTCAACCTGTCGCGTTCCGGTATCAGTTTGTGTATATTCAGTAACTCATACTTGGAGACCTTCAGTCGTGGTATATGTAAGCCAACATGACGACGGACTCTGTTAATGGAATTCGTCATTTAATAGTCACTTTCATTTTTTAACTAAACTGTACTTACTCTCAGGCGCACTCTAGTCACTTTGTCGAATCAGTGTAATATTAACCTAAACCTGGTAATAATGTGAATTATACAACAATTAATGTATCTCTGCTCACCCCGTAAGGGATATAGTGTGACGATATTTATTATTTTGAAATTAATTTAAAGAATTCATTAACTATACATAATTAGTTAATAGCTTTACAATGAATGCTAATTAATAACTTAATTTATTATTACTTATTAATATTTTCATTTAATTCTATTCATATATAATTTGGAATTACTATTATTATGGTTAATTCAAACATATGTATGAAAAATGTTTAGTAAGTTTATTTAATTTGGAACCATTTTATATTTTATTAAAAAAAACAGTTATGATTCATTGGTGAATGTTTGGCCTCAGTCACGTGTGGTGGAGGGTCTTATAGACTTGCAGGTCATAAGATCGTTGAAATATGTTCGCTGGAAGTGTATTCTACTCCCTAGCTGTTCGCATGATGAATGTAGAAGCGAATCTTTCGTGCGGATATAAGGAGCATCCACCACATACGGGTGATTATTGTCCAACGCCATTGTAGATTTTATTTTTAACAAAAGTCAGTTTGATTTCTCGTGTAGAGATTCTAATTTTATCATGTTATGTACTTCTTGCCTAACTAAAATTATTTTACTAATACAAGAAGTAAGGAAAAGACATGCTTACCCCAAGCCGGAACGAGCCAAATATATGTACTGCGCCTCCGACATTATCAGCGACGCTGTCAGGCATATTTTTCCTCACAGATTCGTCTCTGATCCACTGCTTGACTAGGCGATGCAGCGTCGCAAGAACGTCCATTCTGCGAGCCATGTCACTATCGGACTCGAATACTCCGTATGGAATGAGGGCTTCTAGGAGTTCATCATTCCGTTTAATGTCAATTGGCTTCGGACCTGAGGAAAAATATAGATCATTAATCTACATATGAATACGCGACTTGTAGCAATTATAAGGGTTTTTGAGTATTTTTTATAAACGGTTAAAAATCTAATTTACTTAAATTTAAAGGTAATATATCTAAAATGTTAATGTAAATTAGTTTTTAATTTTGAAGATGCTTTTGAACACTAAAGAATAATGAACTTCATTATAAATATTTGACGTTAAAACCTATTACACAGGCTATGGTCACGAGCAGACTGATGTACCGCGGAGATTTTGCCGGAGGCTGAAATTTACTCTCACTACCCTCGTTTCTTATATTTTAATAGTCACGAGACACAACCCTCTTACTATCAGCATTTTTACAAGGGGAGATACAACGAGATCCTAGTTTTCTAATCACTAGGTTCCACACCGATGACAACTTTCAAATAATCAAGAATAAAACAGGGTTGAGGAAGTAACTTCCTCATATAATGTTAGCTCTAAAATAACAAAAATATTGTCTGATCAGAATAAAAATACATAAAATCTTGTGAAAATTAAGTATTACCTGCCACGGATATAGGGGCGGTCATGCCGAATGTCTGCGTATTTCGTTCATTGGGATTTTTATTATTTTTCTCACCACCTTGGTACGCTTTCCACATGTTAGACATTATGAAGAAACTGAAACAAAAAAACGCTTAATTTAAACCGGTTGTGCTAGTGGCGACTAATATCTCTCTCTTTGTATCTAGATAACTTGTTGAATTCTGTAAGCAAATATATCATGTAAATTATCGTAAATTCAGTCACATTGAGGGGTAAAAGGTTGCTTGGCTGAAGCGACATTTTAACCGATATTAAGTTAAAAAAAAAAAGGAAAAAATAAATAAAGGATACTTCTAAGGGTTCACGGGGATTTGATAACCCAACTTAATAACTTGTGGTATCGCCATGTAACGACATTTAATAAACCCATGACTAATATATTATAAATAATATCTATTATAATATAAAAAAGAGAATAATTGTTTTTTTTTAATATATCGGTAAAGGTTTTTGAATAGTACATTTACAAATTTAAACTAAGCTACAGAAATTTCTATGTTTTTGAAGAGGTCTTAAAAGACTTTTTTACGGAATTTACATCGAGTGCTAATCATCGTAGATTTGCTGAAAGCTTTTTCAGGCTCCAAAAAACTGTATTCTAATGTTGTAGGCTTAGAAAAAGTCCACCGAAAATTTCGAATTAACGTACTTTCTTTTAAAGATAAACCATAGGTACTAGACATATTAATCAAATAAAATGAAAAACAAAAACAATGATTTAGAGACACGGCATTGTTTTGAACAAAAAAAAAATTACTCTAAATTAAATTTAAATTTACTACGTACTGTAGTAAACATTTTATTTTATCAAAAAATTTACTATTTAACTAGAGGAAAACTTGGGAAAAAGAATGAATTCCTTCGAAGGAGTTCAAGTACATGCATACAAAAAAAAAGATTTCATTATTGACGAAATTTTGAACGTAAGGGTTACTGTATTAAATACTCACATGAGAAAACAAGTATTGTAGAAAAATTCGCACTGTTTATATTCACAGGGCAAGTCAATATAATATTAAAATAATATAATATATAGTCACAAGAAAATTCACTAAATCAAAGTACGTTACAAATAAAATATCACGATTTACACACAAATTACAAAATATGAATTAATTCCGTCGAAAATAAGCGCGACAGCACTAATGGACAGAGCTACTAAGCGCTAGTGGCTAGACGTCTCAACAAGTTGAAAGCTAGATACTAACTGACCGTTGTCAGCGAACACAGGCACAGCGATCCATCCGCATACCTGAGAAGTGGTGGGGAGCAAGTTACCCTCATTAGAGGTCTTTTATTTTCAATTTACTAATGATAACATTCTTTGAAATACAAAAGATTTTATGACAACAATATAGAGGATTAAAGTGTATATTACCTGGGTCGAACAAAAGCTTGAAAATGGGAAGGCAATTTAAAATGAATGAAAAGAAAAAAAAAATGCAATAATATTTTTGAATATTGCTTCACTGGAGAATTTGTCTATTTTAAATAAGTTCAATAACAATTACATTTTAATACAGTGTAACTGGAAGAGCTTTAAACCCACTGTAATATAAATATATAAATATCAAAGTTTTCAACAGACCTATTCTTTGAGTACAAAAGGACAAATACTTAAGTTAATTCTTATTACAAACAATATCATTATTTTTAGGCTTTACGTTAATACCGTGGTCGATCGCGCCACCTTCTATCTTGGTCGTTTACACCCTTTATTGAGTAAACATAGCAAATTGTTCCTTACCTTGACCCTTTACACAACCGGTGATGACCGTGGTAGTATTTGCCTATAGATCCGCGCCTTCTCTAAAATGCCTTCAAGCGATTCAGAATAAATTCTTATCTTGGATGCCCAATAATTTGTGTGAAATTTAGATGTTCATGACGACCTGCAGTTGGATGCGATCGATAGTTTTACGCACGAAGAATCTCGCCGATATTTCTCAAAGCGTCGCATCATCCTATCGAGCTAGTTCTTAATGCGTAAAGTGCAGTGCCCTGAGAACGGGGATCACTCGCGGTCTTTTTTTTTCGACAGGACTTTGCTGATTGCTGGAACAGGCCTTTACAACTAAACTAGGCTTGGTGGGCGAACGCAGAAGGCGCTCAGCCAGCGAATTTTAAGGGTTGGGCGGCTACGCATGGGCACCCTTGTGGATAACGAGCTCGACTTGAGCGGCCAGCCAGTGAAACGAACCCTAACGGTGATCTACCAGCGTTTCGGAAGCGACTACCTTGAGAAGAAACGCCGAAAGAAGCTCAAGGCTGCGTCGGAGTGAAACTGCGTTATTTAAACGACGGTTGACTGACCTGTCCTTATTCGTAGCCGTCGGCGCCGCGCTACTGGTCACGTTGGGCATGACATATAAGCATAAAATGGATATAACCACTAATATATCTCTTCTCACCCCTAAAGTATATAACGTGATTTTTATTTCATGTATTGCGCTATTATAGCGACATATAGATTCGCAGTTACCTAAGGAACAACCTTAATGGTCAATAACTTCGGTATGTGAATACAACTATGTAAGCATTCAGATATTACATAAATTAGAAATTTCGGTATTGAAAAAAATGCATTTTGATCTATCTTATATATTTTGTTAATAATATGGAACGTTTTAGTAACATTAGCATTACTTATGTTCCCATGTAATGTTATTATGTCAACTCCATTCTGTAAATCTTATCAGTTTTAATGTTTATCACAAAAGTGTTTTTTTTTTAATCAAAAAAATCATTATTGACCGTCAGGGGAGCGGTGAAGCCCTCCCCCCGGTATATCGGACTCTCATTGACTTAAACCACTGGAGTGATACTCCACTCGCGTGTGCACTAGACCCTAGAGACACTAAGAACTTCCAATGGACCTGGCATGCGATCAACCCATTACAGGGTACGCCTGAGTGTGGATGAGGTGGAATGTGAACTCAAAAGTCACATGATACAACGTTTTAAGTTATGTAAGATCAAAGCTAGTTCCTTGGGAATATTTCGCTTCCTATACAATAATATATATTTACATTTTACAAAGTTCTAGGGGAAAAAATCTCTAAAGATTGTTCTGTAAATATAGTATTTTTTTCATATGATAAAATAATATAATATATATAATTGAAAAAACAAAGATAAAAGAACTGGCAGGAGGCATAGTGGTAGACATTTGTTCTTCACCCTTCTCGAGAAATATCCAAAGCAGAGAATCCAAGAGATATTGCCTCAATTTCGTTTTCTACCGTATGCATTATGGCGAGTGTTCAGAAGAGTTATTTAACCTTGTTCCACCCTCTCCCTCACTTAGTAGAACCACGAGTGCGGGTTTACGGAGTCACGTCTATACGGTAACTCACATCCCGGCTAGGACTAAGAAGTTTTCTAATTATTACTTTTGCCATGACGTTGGGCTATGCAATTGTCTTCCGTCGAGCGTGTTCCCACCGTCCTATGATACGAAGTCCTTAAAACAAAGCGTGAAGAGATATTTGTGCAGGCCGGCATGATCGTTGCGACTCCGATAGGTTTCTCTTTACTTTTGATAATCGTTGTCGTTTTTGGACTGCATCATGCTTACCTTCAGGCGTGTTATGGTCACAGTGACGAGGCAGGATAAACAAAAGATTTTTTTTTAATAGACTTTGAAAGGTTTTTGAAAAACAAAAGCTTGAAAAAATCCGTATTGCAAATAAATGGTTAGAGACGGCAATATTTCCTAGTTATTGTGAGCAATATTTAAATCTATTATTTTTTTCTTTCTGTGGGACATAATGATGTTTACCAGGAAAGGCCTTTATACCTTCGCTAGGCGAAGTAACTCTATTGTATTGAATTTTGAGGGGTCATTTTATTGCAGTTCCACGTAGGGTTTATTAAGGCGGACATTTATAGACGCAACTTTCACTTTATTTTGCAACTTTACTCTGCAGATTTGTGGAGTCATAGCTATACGGTATCTCACGTCCCGGCTAGGACTAAGGCTGATATTTTTAGACAATATTTTGCTTATTTGCCCAGCAAATACTTTCCTCTTTAACAAAAAAACTACATATTTTATGGAAAAATGGGATTAATTTTTAGCCTGAATATATACAGAGCCAAGTCAAAGTTGACGAAATCGGTGACTAAACATATCATTTGACATAAATTCAATAATATAAGTTATAATGTTTGTGTAAAGGCTTAGCAAAATCAAAGGAACGTCTATAAATCTTACCCTAAGAGGCTCTAACTCTTACGTTTACTGAGTCGTTGAACTGTAGAATGGTCTTCCGGCGAGGATGTTCCCACCGTCCTATGATATTGGGTCATTTAAATGAAGCGTGAAGAGATATTTATCGGCAGATATTATGATCACTGCGACTATCGAATGTTTTTTTTACTGTTGATAGTTGTATTCGTTTTTTGGATTGCACCAGGCGTGGTATCGTCAACACGCCGAGTTATGATAAAAAAATAAAAATAAAGTTAAACTATGACTGATGATAGTTCAGACGTTTTTTTTTTTGAATGCACCATATTGTATATCAGACCTGTGCCATGTCAGGATAAAAAAATATATGAACAATTTTCAATTCTTTCTAGGGGGTGGAATATAAAAAAATCAGCTCTAATACCTTGTTCATTTTACGAAGTCCTCCACTACAGACAAAAGAACAGGTTGGTTTTGTTTGTAAAAAACTTATTTAATGTTTTATTTCGATTCTAGTTTGTTTTAGTACTTCAATCGATAAATATTTATTATCTCTATTCATAGTAAATATGGAAATTTACGCTCAAAGAATTGCTATATTTTATTTGATTTTTACTTTTGTACTAATTTTTGTGGAAACTTTGCTGACTTATGTAACATTTTTTGTGTATATTGTTATCATTTTTATATTGCTGTATGTTTCCCTTTAAAATAAATAAATAAAGGGTTTCGTAAAAGGAACAAGGTACGTGGATGTCTACGTCAAAAAAAGAACTCATTGTCCAAATAGCAATCAGGACAAATCATTATATATATATAGATATCATTTAAAACCCCATTCTGTAAATTTTAATTACGTAATATAGAATTATTTTCAATTTTTCATATTGTTTCTTTTACCATTATGATATATATAGAAATATACAAATATATTTTGTACCAACACTTTCTATAAATATTAACAGGAATTATCAAATTATTTTTAAAAATTGAATTTGTGAGTTTCTGTATCTCCAATTGTTCATACACATAGAGACCTTCAGTCGTGGTGAATGTGGGCTGGTTTGACAACGGGGGGTGTCAATTGATCCTCGTATTTCGAGAGTAGTTATCGTTCTTGGACCACCCTTTGCTTACCATCAGGTGCGCGGTAGTCATTATGCCGAGCCAGTAAAGAGAAAGTGGGTATCCGAAATATCATTTTGCTAACAGCCTTAATGAGTTCTCAACAATTATGGCATTCTTTGCGCAATCCATTAGTAATTACTAATTAGATGGATATTATTTAATAGTTTCAATTTGATTATTATCATTGTTACCTAAAATACTTGACATTATAAGGTAATTAATTCAAATACACTTTGCACATAAATATTTTTTTATTTATTTATTCACTATATATATGTGTATATATATATATATATATATATATATATATATATATATTTTTTTCAGTATAAATCGTCTTTACCACAATATAGTTAGTTATTCCTTGAAATTTTCTGTTAGTAATAATTTTACTTTAAAGAAGTCATTTGTAATATTCTATATATCGTCACTCCACATCCCTTTCGCGGTGAGCAGAGATACGCTAGTACCTTTATCTACTTTGCGATTACATGTCGTGCCCAACGTGACTAGTGGCGCAGCTGATCGCTATAGTATTAAGCCCTTGAATGGACAGTCATTGAAAAAACCTTTCGCGTATGCTATGAAAGATACTTATTGTAAAGTTTGAAAACGAATAAGTTTTATCGTTTGTTATACTCGTAAGACGCTGAAAGCTGGACTTTCTCTCCATAGGTACTAGCAAGCTGGCAGTTTGTAGGCTCTTTACTGTTTGTATGGCATATAACATTTTTCTTTTATATTATTGGTAATTTTATGTATTTGTTGACAAATAACAAGATATTCGTTAAAATTCAACGTACGCATTAACTGAATACGATCAACCGTTTATATGTAGAGTGTACATATTCTACAAATAATAGTAAAAAAGGTGCTATCTACAATTACAAAGCATCACTCCAATTATAAAAAATGGGATTTAAAACGATGACTCATTGTGTATGTACTGTTAAGGACCGTGCTCACGGTGCGTACCGGCGCACTATGGGACGAACCGGCATTTTCCATCTCATAAATGGTTAGGACAAAAGTCGTGTTACTGGAGCCGTTTTGATGGTTTTACATTCTTAAATGCTTAATGGTTTAAGGACATAAAATTACACCCAAACTTTAGACTTTGATAATTTCATATAAACTAGACTTCTCATTATGGAAGTTCAACTTAAGATATTTTCTATGTTCTTCAAGGAAATATATAAATATTATACATTTTCGGATTGCCCAAGATCTCTAGTTTACAACTATATTATGTTTTAATGAAAAATATTTTTTCTGTTTTTTTTTATTAAATGTTTAAATAAAATGAAAAATAAAAATGACTAAGGAAATATTCCGTCTTTTTAATTTTCAAATTGAGGTTTCGTTGTTACCGAAGGCTGCCGATGTTGAGTTATTGACATTTTAAGATACCTTACCTATTCAGAAATACAGGGACATAAAAAAAATACTGCGTCATTAATGCGCCATTTTGAGTTAGAAGCAAAAATGTCGGCCGAAAACAATTTTTTACCTGATTTTTTTTTTACGGTATTTTAACCATACATATGATAAAAAACATGTTCCATAGTTCTTATATATTTTGGTAATTATAATAGATATTGGTGTGAGAACTATTTTTATCAATTTTCTCATTGGTTTTGCACAAGTTACTGAAACTAGGGTCCTATAAATACTCGAGTTTTCAGCGTGTTCATCAAAGTGTCCAGATATCTTCCTTCAGTAACTGTGAATTTGCTGAAAAAAGTTTAAAATGAGTGAATTCGTTTCTTTTTGACACGATATATGTGCTGAAATAAAAAGCGGGAAAAGTACTTCAGATATTGAAAAATATCTGTTGGACAGTTTTCATTTATCAACAACAGAAGTGAATACGGTTATACAAAGTATACAAAGGAATTTGATTACGATTTGTAACCAAGAATGGGTGAAAGCTCAAAGAAAACAAGATCACTTTGAGAGCCAAAACACAAATTGGTTGAATGGTGAGTTTAAAGTACTACTGCCTTCATGCAGCGTGGTCCGAAGCGTCTTCGGAGAGTACGAGAACACGCAAAAACATGGAATTACTCCAGGAGTATGGAATGGAGCATGTACATTACGCTTATGTGCAAGGTTTACGATCTATGGGTGAAAATAATGAAGCTTCGATTATGAGCATTATGAGAATGCAGATGGTGTATCTTCCTGTACTAAAGAAGAAGCATTATGTATATATATTGAAACCGATCTATCCCAGGCTCAATATTTCTACCTGAGGCTGAGATTTGTTGAGGAGAACTTATTTTCCGTATTTCCATCATACCAAATTTTGGCTGAAGCAAAGAAGGATTGCTACCCTCTTGCGTCAAGCATATCCGTAACGAATATAAGTGCCAAAGTGAATCTTCAAGATCTTTTAGATCACACTGCCTGTTGTATTTTAAAGATAGACTCTGTTTCCAAAAATTTCACCCGTCTTAAACTATATAGCAAACGGGGTTGCGATGGATCCTCGGGACTCCTTATGACTCGGGAATTCTTATACATGGTGCCAAAATAATCGAGCATTTTGCTGTTTTGCCAAAAGGCCAATTATCTGAAGATGCTCAAGAGGCTCGTAATAAAGACTATAAGAAATATCGGTTAAATCACGTTCGAAAGTGTTCCAGGTCGGCTACAATGGAAGATGTTCTACACATATTGTTATATACTTCTGATCCCTATATATCTAGCTTAAATAGATCAAGTACTATGTTACCAAAAGAACTATTTAACGAAGCTAAGGAGCTTTTAGTATTGTCAAGTGATGAGTAGGTTAATGTTTTTTTTTTTTTCATTTTAAAATTCTGTAATTACGTAGTTACTAACTTGTTTATCATTTTAGTTTAACTAATGAAAGAAAATAAATTCATATTAATAATTCAATTTCATTTTCGTGTGAAGATTTTCAAACTTTACGTTTGTAATTGTTTTACTTAATAAAAATAGTTTTTAAATTAGCAGTGTTTTAATGATCTTATAGCATATGTATTCAGTAATATGTACACAAAATTTCAATTAAAAATGTCAAGAAACAAAAAAGTTATAGATTTTTGATATGGAACGCACAGGTTGGTCCCATAATGCGGCGCCGGGCGGACTTGGGCTTAGCGAGACGAGGTGTAGAGGATTGCACGCATTCTGATACCGGAGAGGTACCGCTTAGCATTCTTTCAATAGTGTAATCGGGTCGAACTGTCGAGTCTCAATCCTTTCGCATCGACAGGCCTCGCTTCTAAGTGTTTTGCAGGAAACAGAGTTAAAAGTGCGCACATAACACGCACAGGCATTCAGGGCCAACATTTATACTCAAAACGATTTTCATTAGTTTTCAAAAGAAAAATTATATGAATGAATAAAATATAGTCACCCATCGCGTATAAACGGTGTTTTTCAGCCGGTGACTATACTCACCCAGCGTGAACAGGCGGCGTTTTTTAGCTGGTGGCTATAGTCACCTATAATAGCGAAAGGTTAAACAAAGTGAAATCCATAGTTACTGAAGGTTGTATACTTATAAAAAACTTCAACTTAAACAACAAATAGTTCAACATTTTAACAATGCCAATATCTACCAAACGTGTAGGAATAGGAGACATCTGTTTACGGTAAGTTATAGAGAAACCCTTCTACCAATACTTTATAGCTTTGGCCTACGACTTATAAGATGCTGAATATAGCCAGCGGCTGAAAATCTTTGTGCCTCAACCCTTATTAGTTTGATGTTTAATAGTCGTACAAGAAAGTTAAATACATATCTTTTTCTCTTGCTACTGATCTGCAGGTTGTTGGAAATTATTATATATTCGATCACTATTAACTACATTGTAATGCTACTTGGACTGCACTGTACTTTCCATCAGATGCGCTGTAGTTACTTTGTCGTGCCAGTAAAGAGATTTATGTTCGAATAAAATAAGTACATAGTGACTTGCTTTGGCCTGTCGCATTTCGGCAACAGCTTGTGTATATTCAATTGTTCATATATTTAAAGACCTTTCGTCGTGTAGGCCGACACAGCGATGTTGATTGAAAACGGATTTCAATCCCTTGGAGGTCGTTGCCGTTTTTGCATTACTGTGCGTTCCTTTAGGTGCAATGTTGTCGCTTTATCAACCCAGTATATAAAAAAACGCAAAACATAGTTATTAATGCATTTATTTATGACTAATATCTTATGAATACATTCTTAAACACGACTTAAAACACATCTACACTGGCAATATTAATCTACATTTTGACAGTTAGCTTAGACACGTGGGACAAAATGGCTTATTTTGAGAGGTTATATAATCTAAAATTTCGAGTATAGTAATGTAGTATTCATAAAAATGATCTTTTAAATTCTATAATGTTGTAAATCTTTTTCGAGGGGTATTTAAGAGCGGCTTGCATAGACAAATAAAATTTAGTTTAAGACTGTATAAAATATTATAAAAAGAATTAGATATATCAGCTTTTAAATATTTCACACATCACCCACCGCAAAATAATTACACAAACTTTTTACAAATATCTTTCAAATCTTACTAAAGTAACATCAGTACAAGTTTTCGATATATTTCCATAAAGCGCCTACACACACGTGCAAATATATATACCTGGTGTACTTGAACAATAACTGACCATGTTAGGTATACATACCTGAGGCCCAAGTGTGAGTGTTTCGTGAGTGCATGAATTAATTTCAATTTTTAACGTCAAATCGTATGAAGTCTTTCTTCTTTTTATTACTAACGAGTAGTTCGAGAATCTTTAACTCCATACATTTCAACATTTATAAACGAAAACTAATTCGACATCACTAAATAAACTCACACTTAGGCCTCTGATCGGGAATCGCATAAAACGGACGAGAATTCATTGACAGTCACCGTTAATAGACCGCCATTTGAGGACATTAACTGTATGCAACTGATGTTTAGTTTAACTTCAGTGTCAATGTACATATCCAGGTATATATTTTCTCGTGTGGGGCACTTTATATTGCTTAAAAATTAGAATAAGATTATATATATACAACGATGACGCTCGAGCCTTAGTATTATTAAACACGCTATTTTGTTTTTGCTTGCACTTTTTTCAATTAAAATTTATTTAATTAATGTCAAAGTATACGGTAAAACATTGATTTCACGAAATCAAACTTAGCTCTGCGAATGCTTGAATCAAGTTGCTATTACACATCCCGGTTTATCTTAAAGACAACTTTTTTAAGTATAGTGTAAGCAAAATCAAAAAAGTTGTTTTCCATTTTAGACTTAGCATTTTATACGTCATTGACAATATTAACACATTTGCAACTGTCGACAGAATTGATATCCTTAACGATACTAAGATGAACTCTCGATAGCGCTACTATCAACAATTCACATCCCTAAACAAAAAATTTTCATATTAAAACTATCTATATATAAGTAATACATTTAAATTTAATTAAAATTCTAGTCCTCCATACAAGAACTACGTAAATATAAAATCAAATATTAAAATAGTTACAAATTAAAATATAATTTATTCAGAATATAAAATTAATTTAAAAAATACACTAAATGATTATTTTTTAAATTATTGCTGTTTACTCGTTTTTAAAGATCCTTTCTTTGATAAATAAACCTTACAATAAAGATACGAAAACAAAATCTTATTTTTTAAATACCTTAAAATAATAAATGCAACTTTCTGGCCACTTCACTAGTCATTTACATATAGTGATGTCCTTAATTAATCAAATGACTTACAGTTCAGTCACAAAGGAACTTTTCTGTACATATCAGGTATATTTGTCTGATATGTTGGTCATAAATACTTGACAGGAAATATTGCTACGTATGCTTGTAAAGAAAACTTGTCAGACACGCTTTTAAAGGATACCTATCAGGAATTTAAACAGACGCGCTCTTAAGGTATACTTATTTAGGAAATCCTGCCTGGGAATATTATCAGGTAACATTATCAGTCATATTTATAACTAGCTGATCCGGCAAACGTTGTTTTGCTATATAAGGTTTTGTAATATCTTCTAAGATGTTCATTGAAATTAAGTGATGTCAAGTACAATTTTGTTCACAATTAAATACTCTTAATCAATAAGACATTTATTTGGATAAAGATTAATATTATTACGTTGATACAACTCTTAACAAATAATGCATTAATGTCGACCTAATTTGAATACCATAAAAACGGTTTTAGTGAGCTAATCTTAAAAGATAGACATATACTGTCACTGACATTTTTTTAGATCATTTCAAGAGGAATAATTCTTTCATACATATATTTTTGGTATCTTGAACCGTTTTCGCAGCGCACGCAATGGAAGCCCTCAAGGATGAATAATTTTTACCGTTTTTTTCACATTTTCCATTATTTCTTCGCTCCTAATAGTTGCATCGTGATGTTATATAGCCTAAAGCCTTCCTCGATAAATGGTCTTTTCAACACAAAAAGAAATTTTCAATTCGAACCCGTAGTTCTTGAGATTAGCGCGTTCAAACAAACAAACAAACAAACAAACAAACAAACAAACAAACTCTTGAGCTTTATAATATTAGTATAGATTTATTGATATAGGGTATTTGATTTTGTTGGCTTTTATCTCAATTAACCTATACTTCTGTATTATATTGTGCCTAGTAAATGCTTTTTCTTTCTTTCTTATTTATATTTGTGAGTAGTACCTGTCAGGTATACTTGTTCGGAATACTTGCCTGGTATACTTTTGCATGTATGGCAGCAATAAGTTTATTTCCCATTATCAGGTTATGAAAATTATAGAAAGACCGTATATAATACAAATTTTAAAGCATATAAAATTGTTGAATTATATAGTATTTTCAACACGAGATCGTAAGTATAATACTATTCTATGAATCTACCCTCCTCGTGACATGTACATATGTATATTATATTACCCTCAAATCCACGAAGAAAATATAAGGGAAAGTTAATATAAATATACTTAATTGATAATAAGTTTTAACTTGGGACGTATAAATCACAATGTCATTCAGGACGATTAAATATAATTCTATGCATACATGAAGCGTTTTTAGTAATAATCTATCGATAATTGATCAATTGTATGAATTTTTATGAGGTGACAGGGCGATTGTCTAAACCGGGTCGTGACCACACGTGACACAAGCGTAAAGACCGTCATAGAGCCTCGTTTCAGCCTCTCTCGTTTCAGGATCAGTCTGTGTATATCCGGTTGTTCATACAGTTGGAGGACATATCGTCATGGTAGATGACGACTGTCAACGGATTTCGTCCCTTGACTATCATTCCCTTTCTTTAACCACGCTGTACTTTCCTTCAGGTGCAATGTAGTCACGTTGTCGGCCCAGTCCAAAAAATCATATATTACATTTATAAAACATCAGTATATTATGCATATAATCATAAAAAAGTAAGCAAATAAAATTTGTAAAAGAACGATTTTGTTACTTTTGTTAATGTAGCGAGCGCGGCGCTCTCAACCGGGCAGGATGTCCTTGCCCGGCCCTGACACCGCCTCCGTCTGGACAGACCCCTTCGACACCAAGGGCGTGGAACGCGCCTCGGTGCGCTGGTAGGTCCGTCTACCGACTACGGCAGAGCGAGCACCCCGCGTCAGCCAGCCCCGTGAAGCCGGGGGGAGTGAAGGAACTGAGGAGGGGGAAGGGGGGAATGCGTTTGACGTATAGAAACTTTAATAAAAGACCCCAATTTTGTAGAAACTTGAACTAGGGGCGGTGACCAGCCAGCTACTTTAGACCCCTCTTGAAATCTTCCTAATCTTGAATTATTCTTGCAGAGTTCCTTGCTGAAGATTTCTTGCTGACTTCTTGAACTGTTTCTTTCTTGAGGTTCTTCCTTTCTTGAGTTGTTTCCTTTCTTGATGCGATCTTGAGACTGCCCTTCTGTACTCGAAAATTGGCCCGTTTATAAATGGTCGAGCACTACTTTATCGAGGCACCCTATACAATTGTACCCCTTTTGCTGGCATTTTCACTTCACCGCTCCCAGTTTTCTTTATTTATTCACCAAATTATACATGTTACAATTATGTTACATAGCTTAAACTAATCCTTACGTAAATACCTATCGATTTATGTAACATTCATATACCTTACTTATTTACCTTACGTTTTATAACACAAAATGTTCCTATTCTACAAGCGATTTCTGTCTACTTGCACACAAAAGTGTTAATATCTTTTATAATACTTAATATACAGACATGTAATATGTTTCCCTATAATATCCATTAATTTATCTTTAAAATCACATATTACATTATTTACCTATCCTATGTATTTTTATTGTACGATCCTTTCTTTTGCAACAAAATAATTCACATCGAAATATTGGAATAAACACTAAAATCGAAATATCTTGAAAACTACTGATCGTACAACGAACTATAACCTACGAAAATACTTCTTATAAAGAATCCTATCCTAATACACTATTTTCAAAATGCTTACACCTAGGTATTAACAGATACACTAGGCCTTATGGGCGATCTAGTGTGTTAGAGCGGGACGGAGATATCTCGCTTACTCCGTGGATATACACGCGTCGCCGACATCCTCCCCTTCGTGCGAAGCACCAACTCCGGTCTCGGCGACTCGTTGCACGTTGTCCCGTTGATCTTCCTCGACGGCGGGAACCAGCAGCACTGCCTTGGAGCTCGGACGCCTCAGGATACCGTGCGCAGTACGGACTTCGATGATCCTGGTGCGGCCGTCTGGTCCGGGGTAGGTCTGGAGCACTTCTCCTCTCGGCCACACGTTTCTCGGCAGCGCGGGGTCCACGATGAGGACTGTGTCCCCACACTGCAAGTCTCGCGTAGTCGCCTTCCCGTTGATTCTTCTCGGGATCAGAGTTTGTAGTTACTCTTTCACCCATCTGCTCCAGAAGTGGTTGGCTCGTTGCTGCGATGTCCTCCATGTTCTCCGCGTCGCGATGTCTTCCTTGGTGAACACGCCGATTCTTAGTGCGCCGCAGGATCTCCCAACGACAATGTGATTGGGAGTGAGGGCTTCCCTTTTCGTGTGTTCCGCCACGACGAGTGGTTTTGATTTTTCTGTGTTCGGTTTCTAGCAGCGATGTATGTAGAACTTCTTTGGGGCTTCTTTCTATGACGTCTTCATTCATCCGCCCCCCAACTGCCTCTTGGAGTTCCTTTTTTGCTTTCGAGTAGTTCGTACCGTTGTTACTGGAGATGTTCCGCGGCGCTGCTCTTCTTGAAGCGAAGTCCTCTTCCAAATTGATTGCTGCCTTTATTTTTCCTCGAACACGTAGTAGCCTGTCAAGTTTTTTCATCTCGCTTGCTCGTTCGGGGGGTTTCCTTTTCTTAAAGCAATTGATTTCTTCGCTGAAATTTTCATCTTGGTATCTTTTCAATAATATTTTTTCAGCTCCTTTCATATAGTGCGTTTCTAAAGGACGAAATTTTCTATCTTGTTTTTCTTTCTCTTCTGCCATGAGCTCCCCTTCGGTGTTGAGAGTTGACATGGTGGCGCTCGTGACTTCTCTCTTCATATCCATAATTGGTGGACGTGGTTGAACCCCCAATGACTTCACAACGAAGCGCTCCTTATTGATCCTCGGTAATTCTTCTTCTCGGCTGGTCAAGTGCGTACAGGTGAGAGAGTTAATCCGTTCTGTCTCTCCATCAGACCCATGTAGCACCCATCCCAGATATGTGTAGGATGCTACGGGCTGATTTCTTCTTCCTTTGCGCGTTGATCTTGACACGATCAGTTCCCAGTTGTCTTGACCGATGAGGATCTTGGGTGGTTCTTCTTCATACAGAAGCTTGTCGACCATTTTGCTGAGGTGGGCGCATGCTTCTATCCTTTTTCTTTCTACCTTCTGTGGTGTCAATCGAATGTCATCGATGGTGCGAGCTCCGGTGATTTTCCTTTTGGTGGGGTGATGAACTCCTCTTATTTTCAGATCAATCTTCATGGATTCTTCCGTCGCGATCATTCTTCCACCAACTGTCTCCAATGTTAGAGCTTCTTGTGGTCCCTCTAATCCAATATGGTGTGCGACTGAAGAATCGACCAATGTCACTGTCGATCCTTCATCCAGCAGTGCTAGAACCTCCACTGATCCTCTTGGTCCGTACACTTCAACTGGCACCATCTTCAGGTAGGCTCTTCTTGCTCTTGCTACATTCACTGGCAGCATGACGTTGTTGGCGACTTCCTTCTTCTCCTCCTTCTTTTCTTGCAACTTGTCCTTGTGGAGGAGTCGATGATGCCAACGACTGCATTCTTCACACGGAGGTTTCTTGCATGTTTCTTTTCGATGACTTCCTTTAAGACACTTGAAGCATGTTCGCGTCTTCAATGCTATGTTCCACCTCTCTTCGTTCGATGCTCGTAGAAACCTTCTGCACTCGTAAAGGTAGTGCTCTTCTTCACAATGTGGGCATACTGCTTCTTCTCTTCTCTGCTCGACGGCTGCATGTGATGCTTGCTTCCCATATGACTGCCTCAGTCTCGGTGGAGGCGGTTCTATCCTTTGGACTGGAAGTGCATCCTTCACTGCGAGTGGCCTATGACGAATCGCTTCTTCCTTCAAGAAGTCTGCCATGTCTGAGAGCTCCGGTTCCATCTTCTTGCCAGCGTAGTCCAGCCACCTGAATCTCAATATCTCTGGCATCTTGCTAATGATGGCCCTTATCAGGTCTGGACTGATGAGGTAGTTCGGCCTCTTCAGAGTCTTGATCGTCGCCACTGTGTTGTTCACTTGCTTTGAGAACTCGCAGATATCTTGTGCGCTGGTGCCGAACCTTGGTAGGCTCCTGATCCTGTCCAATTCCGCTATGATCAGGTGGTCCGGTCTTCCATATTCATTTCTGAGAGTCTCCATAATTTCTTCCGGCGTGCAATCCGAGTATAACAGACATCGGACTGATTCCAATGCTGCTCCTTTGAGGGCGTGACGTATTCTTGAAACGTTGTGGATCTCGTCGAACAATCTTGCTGTCCTGTCGTAGGCTCCTTGGAACGACAGCCACTCCCTGTAGTCCCCGTCAAAGGTTGGCAGCTCTTGCACGTAGGTCGGTGCTGACCGGATCGCTTCGACCGGTCTGTATGTCCTGGGTACTTCTGGCTTGATGGCGTCTTCTTGGAGTCGCTCCTTCCTGAGCGTGTCTGCTGATGGATTCACCGCCGGTTTCCCAATTTCTATCTGCGGTTGTCCCTTCCCGGACCCGTTCAGCAGACGTCCCTCCTTTGCTTCTTCCACCGTGGATTGTACCCACTTCTGGACATCTTCTTCCCGATCATTGTCTTCAACTTCAGTTTCGGAATCCTCTTCTAGCGCAGCTTTCCTTTGTTTGATCTTCAGCAACTTTTTCTGTAGCCGCGCAATTTGCAGTTCAAGTTCTAGGTCTTGCTCTTCAAGTTCCAGTTGTCGTTCGGTCCTTATTGACGACGTACGACGATTCTTCTTCGATTTTGACCCGGTCTTCTCTATGGTCTTCTTGGTCTTTTCGGTCTTCTCGGTATTCTCTGACGCCATCAATGTCCCCTCTTCATATGACGTCGCTATGGTCTCGTAGGACGTTGCCTCTTCGGTCCCAGAAGATTCTTCCATTCTTCTTCTGGTACTGGAGGTCCCGACGGGCGCGCTGAGTGCGGCAGTGGAGACGTCCTGATGTGCAACGTCGACTGTAGACCTTTCTTCAACCGGCGGCGTCTGTTCCTTCTGGGCCCCTGACTGGCTTCGGGTTTGGGGCATGGTGACTGGGAGGTGTCGGATAACCGGATAGATCCGGCTCGAAGGACCAGCTGTAGCGAGCGCGGCGCTCTCAACCGGGCAGGATGTCCTTGCCCGGCCCTGACACCGCCTCCGTCTGGACAGACCCCTTCGACACCAAGGGCGTGGAACGCGCCTCGGTGCGCTGGTAGGTCCGTCTACCGACTACGGCAGAGCGAGCACCCCGCGTCAGCCAGCCCCGTGAAGCCGGGGGGAGTGAAGGAACTGAGGAGGGGGAAGGGGGGAATGCGTTTGACGTATAGAAACTTTAATAAAAGACCCCAATTTTGTAGAAACTTGAACTAGGGGCGGTGACCAGCCAGCTACTTTAGACCCCTCTTGAAATCTTCCTAATCTTGAATTATTCTTGCAGAGTTCCTTGCTGAAGATTTCTTGCTGACTTCTTGAACTGTTTCTTTCTTGAGGTTCTTCCTTTCTTGAGTTGTTTCCTTTCTTGATGCGATCTTGAGACTGCCCTTCTGTACTCGAAAATTGGCCCGTTTATAAATGGTCGAGCACTACTTTATCGAGGCACCCTATACAATTGTACCCCTTTTGCTGGCATTTTCACTTCACCGCTCCCAGTTTTCTTTATTTATTCACCAAATTATACATGTTACAATTATGTTACATAGCTTAAACTAATCCTTACGTAAATACCTATCGATTTATGTAACATTCATATACCTTACTTATTTACCTTACGTTTTATAACACAAAATGTTCCTATTCTACAAGCGATTTCTGTCTACTTGCACACAAAAGTGTTAATATCTTTTATAATACTTAATATACAGACATGTAATATGTTTCCCTATAATATCCATTAATTTATCTTTAAAATCACATATTACATTATTTACCTATCCTATGTATTTTTATTGTACGATCCTTTCTTTTGCAACAAAATAATTCACATCGAAATATTGGAATAAACACTAAAATCGAAATATCTTGAAAACTACTGATCGTACAACGAACTATAACCTACGAAAATACTTCTTATAAAGAATCCTATCCTAATACACTATTTTCAAAATGCTTACACCTAGGTATTAACAGATACACTAGGCCTTATGGGCGATCTAGTGTGTTAGAGCGGGACGGAGATATCTCGCTTACTCCGTGGATATACACGCGTCGCCGACAGTTAATAAAATAGGAACATTGTAACTAAACATTTTAAAAAGTAAAATATACTTTACTGATCAACAATAACAATATTTTATACTCTATAATTTTAATATCATTGTCTCTCAAATCGATATTACCATTTTTTTATGTCCCGGGGATAATCCTCCTGCATAGGAGCATCAGGGCCGCTATGAGGGCAGCGATCCCGGTGTGTCAGACTCCCGACTATAAATCCCCCTGGGTGTCCCTCTAATCATTACACCGAGGCCTTACAAACCAAATTCGTCCAGTTGCCCGGGGAGCGAATAGCTTGTTCAGACTTCTTCTCTGGAAGGGGGTCTACAAAAAGCCTACTTCTCCAAGCCTTTCTACCAGGCTGCGCGCCGGACGAAGTGTGCCATCTCCTTCTTATCCGGACAGCATATTCCCTCAAATCTACTGCCCGTTGAGAACGATCGTTGCCGGAACAGCGTTGGGGTACAATTGGCATGTCCTTGGGACCAGTATCACCCAAAACACGCTGCTAAGGAACCTCGACGCGTTTGAATATATTCCGCGACCTGAGGAGCAGTACATAAAACTATCAAAATTTAGTCTCGATCGAAAGTCTAGTTTTCATTTATTAAAATTATTCCCAATGTTATGTTAAACAAAACTATTTCGGTTTTAATACAATTCAGAGTTTGGCTTATGTATTTAAAACTACGAAAACCTGTTTGAAACATTATATTTATTTTGTAGCTGCAAAATATGACATCTATACTCACGTTTGGCGCTTTGTTAATGCTTCATTAGTGCTAGGCATTAGAGCGTATTAAATTCTCTTTGACGCGACATCTATTCAAAGCCCTTACGCACTTCTGGTCGAGAATTTTTAATAAAGGTTCTTCTGGTAGGTCCAATGTATCTATAATCAAATTAAATATATTTATAAAAAGGCTCTTTCTTTAAAGGGGGTATCCGATAAACATAGGTTGAAAAAAAAACTAGGAGTGAATTACAGAAGTAATTAACCTATGTTTATACCTAATAAGAAACAGGACGGCCTGGAAGATAATTTTAAGGAATCTTCGATCTAGTCGTATCGTTTTTCAGCAACAGCATTCATAGAGTTGAATGCAACTATTTACATGTGTTGAATCTCTATGATTGCTCAGATTACTCCCCGTAGCGTTACAAGCTAGGAAAGGTGTATGAACTAAGCGAACATAACTATCTGACAGAAATCACTCATGTTAAGTTTGCCCCTTTTTAAACAAATCCAAAGATTTCTAGAAAGCACCGAAATAGAATGAACTGTGTGCTTGGATCAAGTAACATTCGACAAACGATGATGCTACTAGAAAGATGCAAAATGTATAAAATTAATGTAATGTGTAATGTTACGACACGATATTTCGAAAACTTATTTCTAGTCCATATAATTTTATACTATCTACTAGCGTTATCGTTTATATAATGTTACTTTGTGTAGCTCTTCTGTTGAGAATGCGTAAAGAAGGTGCGGTGTCAGTGTTTATTTTCTAGTCGAAAAAAACTAAGACCCGATCGACTGTTTGTGACTGATTAATTATTCTTAACTGAGTAATAAATATTAATTAAACATAGTGATAAAATATCAATAATGTAGCCTGATCAGAAAAACAAGTCATAGATCCTTGTAAAAATTAACAATTACCTGCGCCAGATATACATAGATAGCGCTGGTCATGCCAAGTCTGCGAACTTTCTGATTTAGAGTCATCTTTATCAACTTCGGCAGCTGGCTGGCGCGCATAAACTGAAACAAGAAACGTGTAATGCTGTAGATTTATTGTTATAGAAGTTTGCATAAAATCCTTGTCTTCGGAGACAACTTTAACTTGCTTTTCTCCTAATAATTCTGTTAGCAACGAGATCTTGTAAATATATTATGTCGATGGCTGAAAGGCGAAGTTTTTACCTTGTATTTACAAGTTTCCCCTGGTAAAGGTCTGGGTCTTTGTTTTCGTATTTATTATTTCATACGACATTAAACATTGTCATACAATTTATTGCCGTTATGCTAGACGTTGTTGTTACGTATTTTACATTTACTATTTAGTTGGTTTACTGCAGTAATCGGTACTGCAATTTCTCCTGTTACAATTCTCAATGAACGCATCCTTTCTGTCCACAAACTTCGTCCATTCCCTCAGGTGAAGGGCTATTCTGCCTAAGCGACACTTTGAGCGACATCAACTTATATTCAAGATTACTTGTATGTCACGATATTTCTCAGGGTTCTGGGGGACTTGTTAACTTAGGTAAAACGAAAAGATCCCTTAATAAGGACATGTTATAAATAAATAATTTAGAAAAGGCTATTTCGGTTACTTAATTAAATAGTATATTAAATGGAATATACTCCTACATACCTATTATGTATATAATGTAAGTGTATAATTAGTAATTGTTATTTCATGAAATATGTTAGATACCTTAAGAATTTAATGTAGTTCAAAATTGTTTGTATGCGTTTTGTAATTTATTGTAATAAAAAAATAAATGAATGTTGTTTTTTTTATACTGGCCCCATAAAGTGTTCACATTACTCCTGATGGGAAATACAGAGTAGTCTAAGAACGGCGCATCTAACAAAAATCGATTTATTCGTTGCTTGAAAATTCCCATATCATACGGAGCTAGAAAAATGGATACTCGAAGTGAATTCAATTTTTTGGCGGTACGCATTTTACTGGTTGTTCCTGTACATTGTAAATCTGGTAATGTAAATACGGAAAGTATATGATTCGTAACGCAAATGGGACAGAGTTTAGACCTGCTGCAGGAAACTTTTTCTTACCGTGTTGTTCGTTGGCAGCGCGATGTTGGGCGCGTCCTGCTGCTCAGCGGTGTTGAACTTTGAGCCGACTTTGATTCAGCAGCAACGGTGGTAGCCACTGATGCCATTGTGATTGCCACACGTGCTTCGCCTACACACACAAACATTCTGCTACATTATAACATTTAATAACATCATTCGCTTAACTTGAGCATCGACGTAAAGTCGCCTGCCACGCAGTCTTGCCAGTTGCACAAAGGAAAGTGTTCTCAAGAGCTAATTCCACCAGCAACCAAGTGAAAAGTTTGTGGCTGAACAGCTTGCTACAGAAAAAAGCTCTTAAAGATATTTGAAAGACAAGTCTCTCTCTCTCTCTCTTCTTAATTATATGCTTTTGACAGAGCAGTCGTGTTCAGGTATAGCGTTTGGAGGAGTGCGGAAGTACAGCTCTACATTTATCCCAAAAATTTGATATTAACTGATTCTCGGAGGGAGCTTTTATTGATCGAAGAGTTGACCAACAACTTTTTAAAGTATAATTTTTTAACAAATGTAATAGATTTTACTACACATTATAATACCACTGCAATTTTTACAAACTATTACTAGCGGCCACGGCTTGGTTTCACCCGTGTGCAATTTACGTAAAAAAAAGGTAAATTGTCAAAAAAAAAATCTTGTCATATTGTTATATGTTGAGGGTGGCATATAAAAAAATCCGTCCTTACCCAATGTAACCAAATGTAAATGTAAATATTTAATGTTTTTAGCTACAGTAATTTAGGTTTTACCATGTTACGTCACTTAGGACATGTAATTTTATATATATAATATATTGATTACTAGGCCAGAATAGCATACTTAATTTGAGTCAATGTAATCTTGACTAGATCTCTCGGGCCACTGCTTGTCGACCTGATATGTTAGTGTGCTAGATTATATATTTACGTAGGTGCGTATAGGAAAGTTGGGATGCATGTGTAATTGTAGGTTTATTTATGTATATGTATGTTTATTTGTGTTTTTATTTATGTGTGCATAATTAAAGGAGAGATGAATCACTGCTAGTGTGAGTGATGAGAATGTTTAGTAACTTGAGGTGCTTCTAACTTTAAAATTATTTTGCTCTTTTTAGAGCAGGCACGTCGGTCGCTGGCGGTGCTGCGTTCGCTGGCGCCGCGGTATCGGGCTCGTGGTGCGCGTCCACGGCCTTCCGCTTCAGAGGCTTTTGGCCCCTGTTTAACAGCGCCGGCGACACGTACTCACGTACCTGCTTGCGACGCAGGTGTTTCGCCTTAACACAAACATACATACACGTTATTGACATTTAAATACATCTTTCAGTTTCGTATGTGGGTATGTCGAGTCACAGCTATTCAGTAATCAATATCCCGGCTAGGACTAAGAAGTTCTCTAACTCTTACTTTTACCGTGTTGTTGGTCTATGGAGTGGTCTTCCGGCGAGCGTGTTCCCACCATCCTATGATACGGAATCCTTTAAGCGTATCGTGAAGAGATATTTGTGTAGACCGGCATGATCGCTGCGACTATCGATAGGGTTTTCTTAACTGTCGATAGTCGTTGTCGTTTTTGTACTGCCCCATGCTTTCCATCAGGTGTGGTGTAATCACTGTGTCGAGTCAGGACACAAAAAAAAACGGAAATTTACAAATAACAGATAGCAAAGCATAAGGCTCTCAGTATATGCCTAACAGATTATTAATTTTTTAAAAGAATTGTTCTAAACATTTTAGAAACACAGTGTCGTATGACCTGAAGCATGGAGTATTTCAAGCATAACACTGAAATTGCCATGAAGCTCTGCCTCGGTATAACTTGAAGTATTCGCAAATTTTCCATGTTGCAGAATTGGACTTTTAACACGTTTTCTAAATGCTTTGAAAGAGCTTTAAAAGTTATACTATGAAATGCGAGTATAACGATGTTGATCGGAACCGCACATCCGACCTTATGGAGCTTACTTCGTCATCTGTGTCTAGTTCTCATAGTGTAGGAGTTTGTCAATGTGATTGTCTACAAATATTGTTACTTACGTCTACGTTGAGCCCCTCCAGCTTAACGTGGCTCTTCACCGCATGGGACATAACGGTATTAACAAATAACGTTATGTCGTGGGTGAAATCCACGTTTGTGGCGGTCGCGTCAAACACCAGCCCGATGAACCACATCGAGCAGTGGTTTGAGACGACTGGCTTCTGTCAATTGAAACGAAAAACCTTTATATACAGGGTGTCCTTTAAAGCGAAAGAACTGATAGAGGGAGAAGAGAACTATAACCTGCCCCAAACATGGTTCCCTAATTTTCGTTGAATTTGGGAAAAAATGTGTTTTTCGGAAAATCTTAAATTGCTTTATAAATATAATTATTCTAAAAAAAATACACACTTGTGATGAGTTAATTGTTTTCGATCTGACAAACTACAGTTATATGTCGGCAAATGACCTTGAATAGCACTGATATTATAAAAGAAAATTGTATTTTATCGATAGTATTGCCGATATCGAACCGAAACCCTTCAGCTCCAAAACGACTATACTTTCACTCGGTATAGGAAACATAGCTCGGCTTAAATTACCTACTGAATAAATATATTCAATAATATTACGACATTTAATGCTTTATCTGTTAAGGTTTTTTCCGCACCTTCTGTCTGTAAACGGGGCCCTTTCGCGTCCTGCCTTCTTTTCAATCTTTTAATAAATGCAAAAAATTATGCTATTGCCCAAAACATTCATTTTGAAATACCAATTGAAAGTTCTCGTAAATTATAGACAGAAGCCGCCGCCGCTCCTCCATTTAGTGGGTATAAACAGAAATGGACGACCCCCGTTTACACACGTGGTGTTCATGTTATCAGTTTAACTTGCCTTACACGATTAGAAATGAGAATTTACACTGACCTTGTTGTTCTTTTCTGCTGCTGCTGGCGCAGAAGGGGCTACGGGAGTACCTGTAATAAAAAAAAAATACGTCCGATACACAAGAATATATAACTTGCACTATTAAGAAAGAGAAGGCCTTTATAGTGGCTTGTAATTATGTAAATCTTTAATTAGTCTGACCTTTACATATGATATAGGTATTGCAAATACCCTCTTAAAGTAAATTTATATTTAATTTATTTGTTTATTTTTATTTTTACATAATTAAGGACGGCCAGTGGCCAACATACTATAAAACAATAAAAAAAAATCGCAAAAATGTACATTTATGTGTTGCGCCGTTTAAGGCCACCACATCGTGCATCAAAAACATAAACGATACAAATTATAATATAACTTAACTTATGATATTTGTTATAATTAGTTAAGATATTTTATGTCAATGCGACTTTAAATTGTTTTGCTTTACCGTTGATATTTGTAGTCGTTTCGGGACTGCACCACGCTTACCATCAGGCGTGATGTGGTTACTACGCAGAGTTAGGATTTAAAAAAATGAGATACCGATGTTGCGGACGTGCCAGGCCTTCAGTGGCTCTCCAGTAGCCTAAGACAGCTAGAGATTAAACATTTTCGAGGTACGTCCAAAGATGTACTCGCTAAACATTTTTGTGAGGTGATGAAGTAATGTTAGCTTTAAGAAGATCAATCGACTTACCTGGGGGCAGTGCCAGCGGCTGTCCATTGTTAGTGTTCAGGGGCACGGAGTTATAGCGTTCTGTGTTCACGTGAGCTATTGTTATGGGCTGGTTGCGTTCAAGGGACACTGTAACAGATAGCATTTATTATATTATTATCAAATAATATACGAGCACCTATCAGTCGAGGCTGGCATAGTCATCAAGGATGCACTGAAGCCTAATTAATATATTTGATTTTAAAAAAGCATCAATTAGCTGATGTCCTATGTCTCAGCTGGTGTGTTCAACTATCACACGTTCTTGAGAGTCATCGATCCAGTCATATTTTAAAACTATTAGTTCATAGTGCGTCAGCAATGTCCTCAGGTAATGTATTCCAAACTTGGAATATTCTGTTATCAACTGAGTGATAACCAATATTTGTTTTCGAGTTCAAATGAGCCCGCTGCACACCATTCACACAACGAGCGCGGTGACGACTGTTGTCTTGAAAAATATTGTATAGCATGGAACAGTTATATTTTCCTGTGAATATTTTAAATGTCTCGATAAGATCCCCACGCTGGCGCCGCTCCTGTAGCGGCAACAGTTGCGGAGTTGTCAATCTCTCGTCATAACTCTTTTTACGTAACCCTACCGGAATTCTAACAGCTCTCCTTTGGTTTTTTTTTTTAAGTATACTTATATTTTTGACAAAGTAAGGGTTCCAAACCAGAAATGTATATTCTAGCAATGAATCTAAAACTTATATACGACATATAAGTTTTGTATATCTTGACAAAGGCTTCAGGAGTTAAGTGCTGAAAAGATCTGCGCACCATACCAAGCATGTATATTGCTAATAATTAAGTTAATAGGCTAATTTTTGCTATTAGATCTAACATTTTGGTAGTAGATCGGTGGGTGAATCAGACAATACTTACTCGTTGATATCACCATACCACATGATGAGAATCTCGTGAAAGCAGAAAAAGAGAAGTCTTCAAAATATTTGGACTTCGCGCACGAGATTACCAGCATGTGAGATGTGGATTCAACGATAATTATCACGATAGTCGTATTGACTAATGCGCTGATGGCAAAGAGCCTCGATTGTTGTGCGAAAGCGAATGCGTAAGAGAGTTTAAATATTTATACTAACAGATGAGATGCCGTATCTTGCTCTCGACCAGTTCGCACCACGGCAGATGTTCGTCCGCGGTCGCTGAGGTGGCCATCAGCATTAAGAAGTGCTTGTAGCGCGAGAAGAAATCAGGTACTTCGAATAGTTGCCGCCAATCGCTGTTACCGATCATTACCTCTTCGGTTACCCTCAGTCCTGCATCACAAATTATGTCTCAATATAGATTAAAAAACATTTGTATTTAAAAAGTTAAACCGACTTAAAAAGTTAGTAAAAATCCTAAAGATACCCATTACATTTTGTAATTTTTAATAATAGTGCCATGGTATATATTGGACAATTAAACCCGGTTAACCAGACAGGTTTTTTGAGGTGCCGTGGCATCAAACCCGGGATATTTATCCTGTTCCACACGTAATTTTGATTGAAATAGGTCCAAACACGATAAACTTGTTGTATCAAGGAAGGTCTTTTTCAATCCTTCACTATGTGAAACCTCAAGCAACCTGTGTATATAGTGTATTGAACAAAAACAATATCAAGATTGGTCTACCCTGGACGGAGATATAGAGGAAGACTATAAATGTAACTGTTGTCATTTTAAGCATTATGGTATTTATCTCCGAAGACCTTAATCAGAGCTATACTATATTAAAACCGGACCAACTTCATGATGTACCTAATAGCTTAAAAAATAATTATCCAAATCAATTCATAAATGGCCAAGTTATGGGTGAACATATATTAAAAATAGTCACATACAGAACATCCTGCGTTTTGAAGTCTGTTAATTAAAACTTTAAAATGCCCCTGAATTCAATTATTATCTATTTGGAATTTACTTTATAATAAAAAAGACTTGTACAGACTGGCATATCATCGAAAAGCTTAAATTACTAAAGTTACGACAGGAAAGTAATTTCGGTCTTTAGTGTACAATAAAACTCGATTTTTTTCTATAAGTACAAAAAATGAACTTTAGGGAGTCAAATGTCTTCCATTCTGTTCGATGACCTTTCGTCACATTTCTGGTAGCTTCATGATCTCACGCTCCAACCAAGCTCCAATAGTTTCATGCATATTGCTAAGGATGTATGAGGTCTCGCATTGTAGTAGATAGGAAAAACCGAGTTCAATTTACACTAAAAACCTAAATTAATTTCTTACCAAACTAATAAAAATATGAAATTGTAAATCACTCCTGGGGGAGTCAGGCTGGGTCTTCTGATAATTGTATATTAGATAAAGGGTATTAGAAATGTAATTGAACAACTTACCAAGTTGTAATTCTTCTTTTATTATGGTTCTTGTCGATATGGATATATTGTAGGACGAATTTTGCTGAGGGTAAGCCGGTGTAATAATCGGCATCAAGTGATTCCGATCAGTCAGATTAACCTAAAAATAAAATAAAAATTAATAATGGTCTATGCAACAAATACTTAAAGATTAGATTGTTTAATAATTCTCATAGCTATTCATTCAACCTGGTTATTGAAAAAACAAAAAAGGGCATCCAATGTAACAGAATCGAATTCTGGAAAATGTCGATTATTAACTTGTATATCTTCAAGTCTTCCAATGTAATATAAAAATGAAGGTTAGAATAAACTGCATTGTGAATACCATCAGCCACGACATGGTCATTCTATTCATTGTACCAGTGCAAACACAATAGATAACAAGCACCCTTTTTTGCACCTTATTCAACCCCCTCCCTTTTATAAAACAACCATCCACACGGGTTTACGTAATCATGGCTATACGGTAGGACTAAGCAGTTCTCTAACTCTTGCTTTTGCCGAGTGTTAAGCTGTGGAATGATTTTCCGACGACCGTGTTCCCACTGTCCTATGATATTGGGTCCTTTAACCAAAGCGTGAAGAGGTGTATGTGCAGCTCATCATGATTACTGCGACTATCGTTCGGCTTTTCTTTTCTGTTGATAGTTGTATTCGTTTTTTGGATTGCACCAGGCGTGGTATTGTCACCACGCCGAGTTATGATAATAAAAATCAAAATAAATTCAAATTATAGATTGCTTTAGGCAGGCTGGCGCCATTGTCGCGACGATACATTGTACCAGGCATACTCCACGGCGTTTTATGACAGTGTCAAACATAATCAAATGCCTATAGTGGTTTAGCGATAGGAAAGATTGGTCGTTTTCTTAATTATCATGCACGATCTAGACTCGGAGTAACCTGAAGCAGCGCTATTAGCTGTTAGTTCCTTTGCTAGGTATTTATTTATTTATTTTATCGAATAGAAATCACAGTTAATTACAAAACATTTTCAACTAATAAAAATTAAACAAAAAATTAGCCCAAAATGGTTTTTCTTAAAATGGTTAATGGTTTTGTTTAATTTAAATGTTTTTTTTTTCAAATGGTTTTTAGATTAAGCTTCCAATAAATAAAATTAATAGGATATTCATCTTATCAAAATCAATAATAATTTCAGTTTTAGTAAATGTGCACGCGTGTTGTATGGTCTCCGTAGAGATTGCGTGGGTATATGGAAAAGAGCAAGCTATATAGCTTTCAAAGTAAAAATATGCCCTTCAGTTCTTATCTTATCTTATAGCTATTTTGTTGGTAATAAAAATATTATAAAAACACTAATATTCATCATATCTTATTTCAAAGTTACTGTCAACTTTTATAGCTAAATTTACATGCTGCATAATATCGTTTTACATTGAACAATAAAAGTCCTTTTCCAGGTAAAAACACTCACCCTGGGGTCCCAGACGGGGAAACCGAGGTTAACATTATCTGGTTTCTTAAGCAGGACCGGTCTAGGCCACTGCCACTGACTGCAGATCAAGAAAAACTTGAGGACCAGCGTCGCCGGAACTGCGTTGGGGTACAGTTGGCATGTCCTTGCCACCAGGATCGCCCAAGACACGCCGCCAAGGAACCCCAACGCGTTAGAGTATATTCCGCGACCTGATGAGCAATAAATTTAACTTAGAAACTTTAAAAATGCACTCTCAATCAAAATTAAAGTGCAAATTTTTTCAAAATTAAAAAGGTTATTATGCACCAATCTGTCTTATTAAAATTAAGTGTCCAAAGTGCAAAGATTTAGTTCTAAAAACGTTTTTTACTATCGTAATTATTACAAACTGTAAAAAAATCGTGAGGAAACCCGCATGACAAAAAATAAAAATATCATCTGTAAGTGCCTTGAGATAGGAATCACTTGGCATAAAAGGCATATAAACAACGAAACGGCAAAGATGGTGAACTTACCGACAAATACTTAAAACGAAGCAAGACGTTGGGTCGAAAAAATTATAATATATAGAACGAGTCAGTATTGGGTAGCTGCAAAATATAATACTTACGTTTGGCCCACAGCTTAATAACTCTCAGTGCCATCTTGAAGTTATTTAAGTTTGGCACCGAGCGTATTATTTCCTCCGTAACGCGGCAACCATTCAATGACCTTGCGCACTTCTGGTCGACATTTCTTAATAGATGGACATCTCGCAGGTCCAACGTATCTATAATCAAATTAAATAGATTTATAAAGAGGGTCTATGACTGATTCGTTTGGTGTTGCGCCGCTCTGCTCTTATATACATATCGTGTCAGATACCCGATGATGTAAAATAAAATAAATAATAAAATATATAGTTCATGACTACTATAACAGATTTTGATGAGGCAAACAAGACTGAAATATATCAAAAATATTATTTTTATTTAAAAAGTAAATCTTGTGTAATTTTAAAAGTTTGATATGTTCAATTTTCCTGATCATATTGGGTTTACTGATTAGTTTTTACTTAAAGATATGTGATATAAGGAAGTAGTTAATATCTTTTATTAAAAGATATAAAACTCATTTATCTTTTAAGATATGTGTATTGATCAAATGAAATTTAAACATACTAATAAAACTTACCCGGTATTTCCTTGAGCGCCAATCTTGCAAACAGCAGATCTATTTCTATGCCGTCATAGTTCATCTTCATAACTGGTACAAAAGCGTCTTCGACAGATCGCAATTCTTTTACCTGTTAGTAATACAGAAGCCAATTAACAAAAAATAAATTAATCTTCCATTCTGCTTTTCTTTTCGTTAACTAACGCAGTTAAGAAATTTGTAAATAAAATTCGTAATATCTCCTATCAATTTCTCTATTAGTGAGTTCTTATTAAAAACCTATGGTTAAAAAAATCATTAATAATTTCATTGTTGCGAGCCTGGGGTTTTCAATAAAACCACACAGGCACTGCTTAACATAATTTACTCAAATACAAATGAAAACGCGAATTCGTTCACAAAATATTACACTAAGGCTGAGATTTATAGACGCCATTTCGACTTCGCTTAGCAAAGTTCTCAAAAAATAAATTATTTTTGACTAAATACTGAACTATATAATAGGAACTTGAGTATTGCCATAGTATTCGCAAAGCCAAGTCCATGCTGACAAAATCGGTGAGTTATCAAATTCTTTGACATTTATTGAGTAAATATAAGTTGTAATGTTTTACTGACGTTCAAGCAAACTTAAAGTTGCGTCTATAAATCTTAGCCAAAATGTCGCACTTTAGTTTCCCTTAGATCGCTTTACTTCGCTTTCCCTTGACAACTACTTTTTCGCGTTTGAACCTGCCTCGTATTTATGTGGGAGCGGCAGGTCCAACTAATTGCATATGAATTCTGCAGCTGTCTTGTATATTCCAGCGTTCACGTTAAGCCGCAGTGACACTTAGAAATTGCATTCCGATCTCCAATAGATGACACCACTAGTCGCTATAGTTCTACTTTTCGCCGAAAGATGGCAATACGAACTACTGTTCGTCTTCTGGACTACAGGAGTCGATACATATTTTATTCTTGTTCCCTAACAATATCACATCAATTAACCATTTCACATATATCTCTTCGGGTCGGCTTATAAAACAAATAAGGTAGTGATATAAACAAAGGAAATATACAAATTTAAATAAAAATATTAAAACAGAGTAGAAAAGAGTAAAACTAACCAGAGGAGACTCTTTAAGCAGTTTATAGAAGGAATGGAAGAAGTCTTTTCTGTCTATGTTGCGCGGCGCTACGCAGAGAGCATCGATATCGGCACTTTTGCAATGTACCTGAAATTATACACAGGCCGTCAATATTACACTCAAAAATATCATCTTCAGGATTTGACTTGTACTTCTTGTTGCTGTAACTTGTGGTTACAGTACACGAATAAAAAGACCGTCATAGTGACTGGTTTCAACCTGTCGCGTTCCGGTATCAGTTTGTGTATATTCAGTAACTCAAACTTGGAGACCTTCAGTCGTGGTATATGTAAGCCAACATGACGACGGACTCTGTTAATGGAATTCGTCATTTAATAGTCACTTTCATTTTTTAACTAAACTGTACTTACTCTCAGGCGCACTCTAGTCACTTTGTCGAATCAGTGTAATATTAACCTAAACCTGGTAATAATGTGAAATGATACAACAATTCATGTATCTCTGCTCACCCCGTAAGGGATATAGTGTGACGATATTTATTATTTTGAAATTAATTTAAAGAATTCATTAACTATACATAATTTGTTAATAGCTTTACAATTAATGCTAATTAATTACTTAATTTATTATTACTTATTAATATTTTCATTTAATTCTATTCATATATAATTTGGAATTACTATTATTATGGTTAATTCAAACATATGTATGAAAAATGTTTAGTAAGTTTATTTAATTTGGAACCATTTTATATTTAATAAAAAAAAACATTTTATTATTCTCTGGTGAATGTTTGGCCTCAGTCACGTGTGGTGGAGGGTTTTATAGACTTGCAGGTCATAAGATCGTTGAAATATGTTCGCTGGAAGTGTATTCTACTCCCTAGCTGTTCGCATGATGAATGTAGAAGCGAATCTTTCGTGCGTATATAAGGAGCATCCACCACATACGGATGATTATTGTCCAACGCCATTGTAGATTTTATTTTTAACAAAAGTCAGTTTGATTTCTCGTGTAGAGATTCTAATTTTATCATGTTATGTACTTATTGCCTAACTAAAAATATTTTACTAATACAAGAAGTAATGAAAAGACATGCTTACCCCAAGCCGGAACGAGCCAAATATATGTACTGCGCCTCCGACATTATCAGCGACGCTGTCAGGCATATTTTTCCTCACAGATTCGTCTCTGATCCACTGCTTGACTAGGCGATGCAGCGTCGCAAGAACGTCCATTCTGCGAGCCATGTCACTATCGGACTCGAATACTCCGTATGGAATGAGGGCTTCTAGGAGTTCATCATTTCGTTTAATGTCAATTGGCTTCGGACCTGGGGAAAAATATAGATCATTAATCTACATATGAATATGCGACTTGTAGCAATTATAAGGGTTTTTGAGTATTTTTTATAAACGGTTAAAAATCTAATTTACTTAAATTTAAAGGTAATATATCTAAAATGTTAATGTAAATTTGTTTTTAATTTTGAAGATGCTTTTGAACACTAAAGAATAATGAACTTCATTATAAATATTTCACGTTAAAACCTATTACACAGGCTATGGTCACGAGCAGACTGATGTACCGCGGAGTTTTTGTCGGAGGCGGAAAATTCCTTTCACTACCCTCTTTTTTATATTTTAATAGTCACGAGACACAACCCTCTTACTATCAGCATTTTTACAAGGGAAGATACAACGAGATCCTAGTTTTCTAATCACTAGGTTCCACACCGATGACAACTTTCAAATAATCAAGAATGAAAAAGGGTTGAGGAAGTAACTTCCTCATATAATGTTAGCTCTAAAATGACAAAAATATTGTCTGATCAGAATAAAAATACATAAAATCTTGTGAAAATTAAGTATTACCTGCCACGGATATAGGGGCGGTCATGCCGAATGTCTGCGTATTTCGTTCATTGGGATTTTTATTATTTTTCTCACCACCTTGGTACGCTTTCCACATCTTAGACATTGTGAAGAAACTGAAACAAAAAAACGCTTAATTTAAACCGGTTGTGCTAGTGGCGACTAATATTTCTCTCTTTGTATCTAGATAACTTATTTAATTCTGTAAGCAAATATATCATGTAAATTATCGTAAATTCAGTCACATTGAGGGGTAAAAGGTTACTTGACAGAAGCGACATTTTAACCGATGTTAAGTTAAAAAAAAAGGAAAAAATAAAAATAAATAAAGGATACTTCTAAGGGTTCACGGGGATTTGATAACGCAACTTAATAACTTGTGGTATCGCCATGTAACGACATTTAATAAACCCATGACTAATATATTATAAATAATATCTATTATAATATAAAAAAAGAGAATAATTGTTTTTTTTTAATATATCGGTAAAGGTTTTTGAATAGTACATTTACAAATTTAAACTAAGCTACAGAAATTTCTATGTTTTTGAAGAGGTCTTAAAAGACTTTTCTACGGAATTTACATCGAGTGCTAATCAGCGTAGATTTGCTGAAAGCTTTTTCAGGCTTCAAAAAACTGTATTCTAATATTGTAGGCTTAGAAAAGGTCCACCGAAAATTTCGAATTAACGTACTTTCTTTTAAAGATAAATCATACTAGACATATTAATCAAATAAAATGAAAAACAAAAACAATTATTTAGAGACACGGCATTGTTTTGAACAAAAAAAATAAATTACTCTAAATTAAATTTAAATTTACTACGTACTGTAGTAAACATTTTATTTTATCAAAAAATTGACTATTTAACTAGAGGAAAACTTGGGAAAAAGAATGAATTCCTTCGAATGAGTTCAAGTACATACATACAAAAAAAAAAAAAAACATTATTGACGAAATTTTGAACGTAAGGGTTACTGTATTAAATACTCACCTGAGAAAACAAGTATTGTAGAAAAATTCAAGGGCAAGTCAATATAATATTAAAATAATATAATATATAGTCACAAGAAAATTCACTAAATCAATGTACGTTACAAATAAAATATCACGATTTACACACAAATCACAAAATATGAATTAATTCCGTCGAAAATAAGCGCGACAGCACTAATGGACAGAGCTACTAAGCGCTAGTGGCTAGACGTCTCAACAAGTTGAAAGCTAGATACTAACTGACCGTTGTCAGCGAACACAGGCACAGCGATCCATCCGCATACCTGAGAAGTGGTGGGGAGCAAGTTACCCCCATTAGAGGTCTTTTATTTTCAATTTACTAATGATAACATTCTTTGAAATACAAAAGATTTTATGACAACAATATAGAGGATTAAAGTGTATATTACCTGGGTCGAACAAAAGCTTGAAAATGGGAAGGCAATTTAAAATGAATGAAAAGAAAAAAAAAATGCAATAATATTTTTGAATATTGCTTCACTGGAGACTTTGTCTATTTTAAATAAATTCAATAACAATTACATTTTAATACAGTGTAACTGGAAGAGCTTTAAACCCACTGTAATATAAATATATAAATATCAAAGTTTTCAACAGACCTATTCTTTGAGTACAAAAGGACAAATACTTAAGTTAATTCTTATTACAAACAATATCATTATTTTTAGGCTTTACGTTAATACCGTGGTCGATCGCGCCACCTTCTATCTTGGTCGTTTACACCCTTTATTGAGTAAACATAGCAAATTGTTCCTTACCTTGACCCTTTACACAACCGGTGATAACCGTGGTAGTATTTGCCTATAGATCCGCGCCTTCTCTAAAATGCCTTCAAGCGATTCAGAATAAATTCTTATCTTGGATGCCCAATTATTTGTGTGAAATTTAGATGTTCATGACGACCTGCAGTTGGATGCGATCGATAGTTTTACGCACGAAGAATCTCGCCGATATTTCTCAAAGCGTCGCATCATCCTATCGAGCTAGTTCTTAATGCGTAAAGTGCAGTGCCCTGAGAACGGCGATCACCCGCGGTCTTTTTTTTTCGACAGGACTTTGCTGATTGCTGGAACAGGCCTTTACAACTAAACTAGGCTTGGTGGGCGAACGCAGAAGGCGCTCAGCCAGCGAATTTTAAGGGTTGGGCGGCTACGCATGGGCACCTTTGTGGATAACGAGCTCGACTTGAGCGGCCAGCCAGTGAAACGAACCCTAACGGTGATCTACCAGCGTTTCGGAAGCGACTACCTTGAGAAGAAACGCCGAAAGAAGCTCAAGGCTGCGTCGGAGTGAAACTGCGTTATTTAAACGACGGTTGACTGACCTGTCCTTATTCGTAGCCGTCGGCGCCGCGCTACTGGTCACGTTGGGCATGACATATAAGCATAAAATGGATATAACCACTAATATATCTCTTCTCACCCCTAAAGTATATAACGTGATTTTTATTTCATGTATTGCGCTATTATAGCGACATATAGATTCGCAGTTACCTAAGGAATAATCTTAATGGTCAATAACTTCGGTATGTGAATACAACTATGTAAGCATTCAGATATTACATAAATTAGAAATTTCGGTATTGAAAAAAATGCATTTTGATCTATCTTATATATTTTGTTAATAATATGGAACGTTTTAGTAACATTAGCATTACTTATGTTCCCATGTAATGTTATTATGTCAACTCCATTCTGTAAATCTTATCAGTTTTAATGTTCATCACAAAAGTGTTTTTTTTTAATCAAAAAAATCATTATTGACCGTCAGGGGAGCGGTGAAGCCCTCCCCCCGGTATATCGGACTCTCATTGACTTAAACCACTGGAGTGATACTCCACTCGCGTGTGCACTAGACCCTAGAGACACTAAGAACTTCCAATGGACCTGGCATGCGATCAACCCATTACAGGGTACGCCTGAGTGTGGATGAGGTGGAATGTGAACTCAAAAGTCACATGATACAACGTTTTAAGTTATGTAAGATCAAAGCTAGTTCCTTGGGAATATTTCGCTTCCTATACAATAATATATATTTACATTTTACAAAGTTCTAGGGGAAAAAATCTCTAAAGATTGGTCTGTAAATATAGTATTTTTTTCATATAATAAAATAATATAATATAATATATATAATTGAAAAAACAAAGATAAAAGAACTGGCAGGAGGCATAGTGGTAGACATTTGTTCTTCACCCTTCACGAGAAATATCCAAAGCAGAGAATCCAAGACATATTGCCTCAATTTCGTTTTCTACCGTATGCATTATGGCGAGTGTTCAGAAGAGTTATTTAACCTTGTTCCACCCTCTCCCTCACTTAGTAGAACCACGAGTGCGGGTTTACGGAGTCACATCTATACGGTAACTCACATCCCGGCTAGGACTAAGAAGTTTTCTAATTATTACTTTTGCCATGACGTTGGGCTATGCAATTGTCTTCCGTCGAGCGTGTTCCCACGGTCCTATGATACGAAGTCCTTAAAACAAAGCGTGAAGAGATATTTGTGCAGGCCGGCATGATCGTTGCGACTCCGATAGGTTTCTCTTTACTTTTGATAATCGTTGTCGTGTTTGGACTGCATCATGCTTACCTTCAGGCGTGTTATGGTCACAGTGACGAGGCAGGATAAACAAAAGATTTTTTTTTAATAGACTTTGAAAGGTTTTTGAAAAACAAAAGCTTGAAAAAATCCGTATTGCAAATAAATGGTTAGAGACGGCAATATTTCCTAGTTATTGTGAGCAGTATTTAAATCTATTATTTTTTTCTTTCTGTGGGACATAATGATGTTTACCAGGAAAGGCCTTTATACCTTCGCTAGGCGAAGTAACTCTATTGTATTGAATTTTGAGGGGTCATTTTATTGCAGTTCCACGTAGGGTTTATTAAGGCGGACATTTATAGACGCAACTTTCACTTTATTTTGCAACTTTACTCTGCAGATTTGTGGAGTCATAGCTATACGGTATCTCACGTCCCGGCTAGGACTAAGGCTGATATTTTTAGACAATATTTTGCTTATTTGCCCAGCAAATAGTTTCCTCTTTAACAAAAAAACTACATATTTTATGGAAACATGGGATTAATTTTTAGCCTGAATATATACAGAGCCAAGTCAAAGTTGACGAAATCGGTGACTAAACATATCATTTGACATAAATTCAATAATATAAGTTATAATGTTTGTGTAAAGGCTTAGCAAAATCAAAGGAACGTCTATAAATCTTAGCCTAAGAGGCTCTAACTCTTACGTTTACTGAGTCGTTGAACTGTAGAATGGTCTTCCGGCGAGGATGTTCCCACCGTCCTATGATATTGGGTCATTTAAATGAAGCGTGAAGAGATATTTATCGGCAGATATTATGATCACGCGACTATCGAATGTTTTTTTTACTGTTGATAGTTGTATTCGTTTTTTGGATTGCACCAGGCGTGGTATCGTCAACACGCCGAGTTATGATAAAAAAATAAAAATAAAGTTAAACTATGACTGATGATAGTTCAGACGTTTTTTTTTTTGAATGCACCATATTGTATATCAGACCTGTGCCATGTCAGGATAAAAAAATATATGAACAATTTTCAATTCTTTCTAGGGGGTGGAATATAAAAAAATCGGCTCTAATACCTTGTTCATTTTACGAAGTCCTCCACTACAGACAAAAGAACAGGTTGGTTTTGTTTGTAAAAAACTTATTTAATGTTTTATTTCGATTCTAGTTTGTTTTAGTACTTCAATCGATAAATATTTATTATCTCTATTCATAGTAAATATAGAAATTTACGCTCAAATAATTGCTATATTTCATTTGATTTTTACTTTTGTACTAATTTTTGTGGAAACTTTGCTGGCTTATGTAACATTTTTTGTGTATATTGTTATAATTTTTATATTGCTGTATGTTTCCCTTTAAAATAAATAAATAAGGGGTTTCGTAAAAGGAACGAGGTACGTGGATGTCTACGTCAAAAAAAGAACTCATTGTCCAAATAGCAATCAGGACAAATCATTATATATATATATATATATATATATATCATTTAAAACCCCATTCTGTAAATTTTAATTACGTAATATAGAATTATTTTCAATTTTTCATATTGTTTCTTTTACCATTATGATATATATAGAAATATACAAATATATTTTATACCAACACTTTCAATAAATATTAACAGGAATTATCAAATTATTTTTAAAAATTGAATTTGTGAGTTTCTGTATCCCCAATTGTTCATACACATAGAGACCTTCAGTCGTGGTGAATGTGGGCTGGTGTGACACCGGGGGGTGTCAATGGATCCTCGTATTTCGAGAGTAGTTGTCGTTCTTGGACCACCCTTTGCTTACCATCAGGTGCGCGGTAGTCATTTTGCCGAGCCAGTAAAGAGAAAGTGGGTATCCGAAATCTCATTTTGCTAACAGCCTTAATGAGTTCTCAACAATTATGGCATTCTTTGCGCAATCCATTAGTAATTACTAATTAGATGGCTATTATTTAATAGTTTCAATTTGATTATTATCATTGTTACCTAAAATACTTGACATTATAAGGTAATTAATTCAAATACACTTTGCACATAAATATTTTTTTATTTATTTATTCACTATATATATATATTTTTTTTTTTTTTCAGTATAAATAGTCTTTACCACAATATAGTTATTCCTTGAATTTTTCTGTTAGTAATAATTTTACTTTAAAGAAGTCATTTGTAATATTCTATATATCGTCACTCCACATCCCTTTCGCGGTGATCAGAGATACGCTAGTACCTTTATCTACTTTGCGCTTACGTGTCGTGCCCAACGTGACACGTGGCGCAGCTGATCGCTATAGTATTAAACCCTTGAATGGACAGTCATTGAAAAAACCTTTCGCGTATGCTATGAAAGATACTTATTGTAAAGTTTGAAAACGAATAAGTTTTATAGTTTGTTATACTCGTAAGACGCTGAAAGCTGGACTTTCTCTCCATAGGAACTAGCAAGCTGGCAGTTTGTAGGCTCTTTACTGTTTGTATGGCATATAACATTTTTCTTTTATATTATTGGTAATTTTATGTATTTGTTGACAACTAACAAGATATTCGTTAAAATTCAACGTACGCATTAACTGAATACGATCAACCGTTTATATGTAGAGTGTACATATTCTACAAATAATAGTAAAAAAGGTGCTATCTACAATTACAAAGCATCACTCCAATTATAAAAAATGGGATTTAAAACGATGACTCATTGTGCATGTACTGTTAAGGACCGTGCTCACGGTGCGTACCGGCGCACTATGGGACGAACCGGCATTTTCCATCTCATAAATGGTTAGGACAAAAGTCGTGTTACTGGAGCAGTTTTGATGGTTTTACATTCTTAAATGCTTAATGGTTTAAGGACATAAAATTAAACCCAAACTTTAGACTTTGATAATTTCATATAAACTAGACTTCTCATTATGGAAGTTCAACTTAAGATATTTTCTATGTTCTTCAAGGAAATATTTAATTATTATACATTTTCGGATTGCCCAAGATCTCTAGTTTACAACTATATTATGTTTTAATGAAAAATATTTTTTTTGTTTTTTTTATTAAATGTTTAAATGACTAAGGAAGTATTTCGTCTTTTTAATTTTCAAATTGAGGTTTCGTTGTTACCGATGGCTGCCGATGTTGAGTTAATGAAATTTTAAGATACCTTACCTATTCAGAAATTCAGGGAAATAAAAAAAAACTGCGTCATTACTGCGCCATATTGAGTTAGAAGCAAAAATGTCGGCCGAAAACAATTTTTTACCTGTTTTTTTTTACGGTATTTTAACCACACATATGATAAAAAACATGTTCCATAGTTCTTATATATTTTGGTAATTATAATAGATATTGGTGTGAGAACTATTTTTATCAATTTTCTCATTGGTTTTGCACATGTTACTGAAACTAGGGTCCTATAAATACTCGAGTTTTCAGCGTGTTCATCAAAGTGTCCAGATATCTTCCTTCAGTAACTGTGAATTTGCTGGAAAAAGTTTAAAATGGGTGAATTCGTTTGTTTTTGACGCGATATATGTGCTTAAATAATAAGCGGGAAAAGTACTTCAGATATTGGAAAATATCTGTTGGACAGTTTTCATTTATCAAAAACAGAAGTGAATACGCTTATACAAAGTATACAAAGGAATTTGATTACGATTTGTAACCAAGAATGGATGAAAGCTCAAAGAAAACAAGATCACTTTGAGAGCCAAAACACAAATTGGTTGAATGGTGAGTTTAAAGTACTACTGCCTTCATGCAGCGTGGTCCGAAGCGTGTTCGGATAGTACGAGAACACGTAAAAACTTGGAATTACTCCAGGAGTATGGAATGGAGCATGTGCATTACGCTTATGTGCAAGGTTTACTATCTATGGGTGAAAATAATGTAGCTTCGATTGTGAGTATTATGAGAAATACAGAAAAGGAGGAGAAAAAAGTCATTCTAGGAAACATTTTACGAAGTCCAGATGGTGTACCTTCCTATACTAAAGAAGAAGCATTATGTATATATATATTGAAACCGATCTATCCCAAGCTCAATATTTCTACCTGAGGCTGAGATTTGTTGAGGAGAACTTATTTTCCGTATTTCCATCATACCAAATTTTGGCTGAAGCAAAGAAGGATTGCTACCCTCTTGCGTCAAGCATATCCGTAACGAATATAAGTACCAAAGTGAATCTTCAAGATCTCTTAGATCACACTACCTGTCGGATTTTAAAGATAGACTCTGTTTCCAAAAATTTCACCCGTCTTAAACTATATAGCAAATGGGGTTGCGATGGATCCTCGGGACTCCTTATGCCTCGGGAATTCTTATACATGGTACCAAAATAATCGAGCATTTTGCTGTTTTGCCAAAAGGCCAATTATCTGAAGATGCTCAAGAGACTCGTAATAAAGACTAAAAGAAATATCGGTTAAATCACGGTCGAAAGTATTCCAGGTCAGCTACAATGGAAGATGTTCTACACATACTGTTATATACTTCTGATCCCTATATATCTAGCTTAAATAGATCAAGTACTATGATACCAAAAGAACTATTTAACGAAGCTAAGGAGCTTTTAGTATTGTCAAGTGATGAGTAGGTTAATGTTATTTTTTTTTCATTTTAAAATTTTGTAATTACGTAGTTATTAACTTGTTTATCATTTTAGTTTAACTAATGAATGAATTAAATTCATATTAATAATTCAGTTTCATTTTTGTGTGAAGATTTTCAAACTTTACGTTTGTAATTGTTTTACTAAATAAAAATAGTTTTTAAATTAGCAGTGTTTTAATGATCTTATAGCATATGTATTCAGTAATATGTACACAAAATTTCAATTAAAAATGTCAGGAAACAAAAAAGTTATAGATTTATGATATGGAACGCACAGGCTGGTCCCATAGTGCGGCGCCGGGCGAACTTGGGCTTCGCGAGACGAGGTGTAGAGGATTGCACGCATTCTGATACCGGAGAGGTACCGCTTAGCATTCTTTCAATAGTGTAATCGGGTCGAACTGTCGAGTCTCAATCCTTTCGCATCGACAGGCCTCTCTTCTAAGTGTTTTGCAGGAAACAGAGTTAAAAGTGCGCACATAACACGCACAGGCATTCAGGGCCAACATTTATACTCAAAACGATTTTCATTAGTTTTCAAAAGAAAAATTATATGAATGAATAAAATATAGTCACCCATCGCGTATAAACGGTGTTTTTCAGCCGGTGACTATACTCACCCAGCGTGAACAGGCGGCGTTTTTTAGCTGGTGGCTATAGTCACCTATAATAGCGAAAGGTTAAACAAAGTGAAATCCATATTTACTGAAGGTTGTATACTTATAAAAAACTTCAACTTAAACAACAAATAGTTCAACATTTGAACAATGTCAATATCTACCAAACGTGTAGGAATAGGAGACATCTGTTTACGTTAAGTTATAGAGAAACCCTTCTACCAATCCTTTATAGCTTTGGCCTACGACTTATAAGATGCTGAATATAGCCAGCGGCTGAAAATCTTTGTGCCTCAACCCTTATTAGTTTGATGTTTAACAGTCGTACAAGAAAGTTAAATGCATCTCTTTCTCTCTTGCTACTGATCTGCAGGTTGTTGGAAATTATTATATATTCGATCACTATTAACTACATTGTAATGCTACTTGGACTGCACTGTACTTTCCATCAGATGTGCTGTAGTTACTTTGTCGTGCCAGTAAAGAGATTTATGTTCGAATGAAATAAGTACATAGTGACTTGCTTTGGCCTGTCGCATTTCGGCAACAGCTTGTGTATATTCAATTGTTCACATATTTAAAGACCTTTCGTCGCGTAGGCCGACACAGCGATGTTGATTGAAAACGGATTTCAATCCCTTGGAGGTCGTTGCCGTTTTTGCATTACTGTGCGTTCCTTTAGGTGCAATGTTGTCGCTTTATCAACCCAGTATAAAAAAAAAACGCAAAACATAGTTATAAATGCATTTATTTATGGCTAATATCTTATGAATACATTCCTAAACACGACTTAATTTACACTGGCAATACTTATTCTACATTTTGACAGTTAGCTTAGACACGTGGGACAAAATGGCTTATTTTGAGAGGTTATATAATCTAAAATTTCGAGTATAGTTATGTAGTACTCAATTATTCATAAAAATGATCTTTTAAATTCTATAATGTTGTAATCAGCTTTTAAATATTTCACACATCACCCACCGCAAAAAATTACACAAACTTTTTACAAATATCTTTCAAATCTTACTAAAGTAACATCAGTACAAGTTTTCGATATATTTCCATAAAGCGCCTACACACACGTGCAAATATATATACCTGGCGTACTTGAACAATAACTGACCATGTTAGGTATACATACCTGAGGCCCAAGTGTGAGTGTTTTCGAGACTTCGTGAATTAATTTCAATTTTTAACGTCAAAGCGTATGAAGTCATTCATCGGCGTAACTAACGAGTAGTTCGAGAATCTTTAACTCCATACATTTCAACATTTATAAACGAAAACTAATTCGACATCACTAAATAAACTCACACTTAGGCCTCTGATCGGGAATCGCATAAAACGGACGAGAATTCATTGACAGTCACCGTTAATAGACCGCCATTTGAGGACATTAACTGTATGCAACTGATGTTTAGTTTAACTTCAGTGTCAATGTACATATCCAGGTATATATTTTCTCGTGTGGGGCACTTTATATTGCTTAAAAATTAGAGTAAGATTATATATATACAACGATGACGCTCGAGCTTTAGGCTTATTAAAAACGCTATTTTGTTTTTACTTGCACTTTTTTCAATTAAAATTTATTTAATTAATGTTAAAGTATACGGTAAAACATCGATTTCACGAAATCAAACTTAGCTCTGCGAATGCTTGAATCAAGTTGCTATTACACATCCCGGTTTATCTTAAAGACAACTTTTTTAAGTATAGTGTAAGCACAATTAAAAAAGTTGTTTTCCATTTTAGACTTAGCATTTTATACGTCATTGACAATATTAATTATTAACACATTTGCAACTGTCGACAGAATTGATATCCTTAACGATACTAAGATGAACTCTCGATAGCGCTACTATCAACAATTCACATCCCTAATCAAAAAATATTCATATTAAAACTATCTATATATAAGAATTACATTTAAATTTAATTAAGCTTCTAGTCCTCCACACAAGAACTACGTAAATATAAAAACAAATATTAAAATAGTTACAAATAAAAATATAATTTATTCAGAATATAAAATTAGTTTTAAAAATCACTAAATGATTATTTTTTAAATTATTGCTGTTTACACGTTTTTAAAGATCCTTTCTTTGATAAATAAACCTTACAATAAAGATACAAAAACAAAATCTTATTTTTTAAATACCTTAAAATAATAAATGCAACTTTCTGGCCACTTCACTAGTCATTTACATATAGTGATGTCCTTAATTAATCAAATGACTTACAGTTCAGTCACAAAGGAACTTTTCTGTACATATCAGGTATATTTGTCTGGTATGTTGGTCATAAATACTAGACAGGAAATATTGCTACGTATGCTTGTAAAGAAAACTTGTCAGGCACGCTTTTAAAGGATACCTATCAGGAATTTAAACAGACACGCTCTTAAGGTATACTTATTTAGGAAATCCTGCCTGGGAATATTATCAGGTAACATTATCAGTTATATTTATAATTTATTGATATTTGCTTTTGTTGGTTTTTATCTCGATTAACCTATTCTTCTGTATTATATTGTGCCTAGTAAATGCTTTTTCTTTCTTTCTTATTTATATTTGCGAGTAGTACCTGTCAGGTATACTTGTTCGGAATACTTGCCTGGTATACTTGTGCATGTATGGCAGCAATAAGTTTATTTCCCATTATCAGGTTATGAAAATTATAGAAAGACCGTAAATAATACAAATTTTAAAGCATATAAAATTGTTGAATTATATAGTAATTTCAACACGAGATCGTATGTATAATACTATTCTATGAATCTACCCTCCTCGTGACATGTATGTAAATTATATTACCCACAAATCCACGAAGAAAACATAAGGGAAAGTTAATATATACTTAATCCATAATAAGTTTTAACTTGGGACGTACAAATTACAATATCTTTCAGGACGATTAAATATAACCCTATGCATACATGAAGCGTTTTTAGTAATAATCTATCGATAATTGATCAGTTGTATGGATTTTTATGAGGTGGTAGGGCGATTGTCTAAACTGGGACGTGACCACACGTGACACAAGCGTACAGACCGTCATAGTGCCTCGTTTCAGCCTCTCGCGTTTCAGGATAAGTCTGTGTATATCCGGTTGTTCATACAGTTGGAGGACATACCGTCATGGTAGATGGCGACTGTCAACGGATTTCGTCCCTTGACAATCATTCCTTTTCTTGAACCACGCTGTACTTTCCTTCAGGTGCAATCTAGTCACGTTTTCGGCACAGTACAAAAAACTTTGTCAGATTCATAAGACATCAGTTATATATAATGATAAAAAAGTAGTTAGATATAATTTGCGTTTAAAAAATCCAAGACCCAGGAGTTTTTTCGTTTAAATCGCTTTAAACATTTTAGTAGAAATCTATAGTAAATATTTTATTAGTGTCCGACCAAAGCTTTAACCGCCTTCGTCCAAAAAAACTACAATAGATCCGGTGAAACTTTTAAATGGACGAAATTTTCGTTGAAGCTTAGTTACTAGTAAGCATTGATCTAACAATATTTGATCTCATTATGGTTGTTAAAATCATTTTAATGAGTCTCTAATGACAGATCGATATCGATTAATCGGCTTTTGCTAGAAACTTCAAGCAAAGGCATTTTAAACCAATGGGTTTATCCTAAATGTAGGATTTAAAATTCGAAAAATTCAGTTCAATAAGGGCTAAATTTGAAAAATGTAATAATTTTTGAAAACTTTTAAATGTAAATATTATGTTTACATACATCAACAATGTATTGAGATTAAAATGACCCCACAGCCCTTCAAAAGGCTGCGACATCCGAAGCCACAGCCGAAGCTTCGGTAGGACTCTATTAATTATTAAATATTTAACGTAATTTTATATAGAAAACGCACATTTTGATTTCCTATATCTTGTATACTTTACTAAGTCCCTTAGAACAAATTAACGAACAACAAACAAATTAAAGAACGTAAATTTTTATATTTACTGTTAATAGTGAAAACATTTTTATCGATCCTGCTACTAAAACATTATCAAAATGAACTAGAATCAAAATAAAGTATTAAATAATTGTTTCACAAACCAAACCAACCCATTATTTGTCTGTGATGGGGGACTTCGTAAAATGAACAAAGGTATAACAAATACGTTTTCTTTAGAATCAAAATATTTTTGTCGATATTTTTACTATCGGTCTTTAATTCATATTATTGAGTTTTAAAAATAAACGTTGGCACTATCGTTAAAAAAAAAATTAAAACACTGAAACTAAACGTTTTCAATACTCCAATATACTTTATTGGTCAATATCGATATTTTATACCCTATAATTTTAAAACCATTGTCTCTCAAATCGATATTATTATTATTTTTTTGAACCGAGGGTGAAATCCTGCATAGGTTCATCAGAACCGCTGTGAGGGCAGCGACCACGGTATGTCAGACTCCTACTGACTAAAAACCCCCGGGGTGTCTCTCCAATCACTTCACCCGGGCTTGGGAATCTAGATTCGTCCATTTGCTTGGTAAGCAAATAGCCTGTTTAAACTTCTTCTTTGGGAAAGAGATTACAAAGAGCCCACCTCTCCAAGCCTTTGTCACGGGCAGTGCGCCGAACGCTGCGCACCACCGCCCTCTCATCCGGACGGCAGACGCCCTCATACCTACTGCCCGTTTCGATATAACTACCCAAAGCCGCTGTTCTGTATATTCTAGTCCAGTAGTGTGCGAACATCATTAACCGTCAATGGCTACAGTTTAACAATCCCATACGACTAATAGAGTTAAAATTTTAAAAAGTTCACTCAGTCTTAAATTCTAATCTCTATATACACGCGTGGCAGTTTCGTTTAGCTTTCGTTTCTTACAACTAATTAAGACTACATTATAAATTTACAAAATTACGCGATATAAAGCGGTCGCTTCACGATAATATATCGTATTAATAATATAAAAAAACGTACAAAACACTTCCTTTCCTCACTTCTCTAAGCCTATGTAATTATAGCTTATAATTGGATATAAATGCACTAGAATGACTACAATTAAGATTAACATTATTAAGAAAAATGTTCAAGTTAATATTAAGAGTTAAGTTTAAAAATTGTTATAAATTTACTGGCCAAAAATGGCACCGTACTTTTGCTTAAATTAACCATTTTTTAATCACTAAATCTACACGTTTTTTATAAATAATTATAATACATTTATAAAAAAAAACTACTAAAAAACACTACAGATTCAGAGGCACCCTGAAAACGTATAAAAATTAATTAATAGATTATAAAATATTATCAAAAAATTACTATTATTACTACATTGGTAAACTATGTATAAATATATAAAAAAAACACATATTAAGTAATTAAAAAATAGGAGGGATACATTTTTTAAATGCTTATGGCAATCTTAACGAAATATTTTTTAATTGGCAACATTTGATAATACCTATTAAAAATGTATTTAGATATAAGTACTAGACCTTATTAATTGCATAAAACTGCCGTTATAGACGTATTTTATTACGAGTACTCCTTTAGCAAGATCATAAAATATTATTAAAATTATCTTCAATATTGGTAGATATTATTTTTTAAGAAGTTCGGCGGCACCTGATTCGTTTAAATTTCTTTTTTAATTAAAAATTATATAATAAGAAATTTAGTTAAGGGGTTAAATCCACTTGTCATGAAAATAAAAAATATTCACAAATTTTATGGAAATTGAAATATCAGAGTTTCCTTCGTTCAAAAAATTCGTTTTCAGTTTATTTATCGAAATCTGTTTGTAGTTCCCACTTCAGATGAGCCCTTCCTAACTTATCATGCTCACCGCAAGGTAGTGTTAACAAAAAAGGTGTTTTTGTACGACTTCTGTAGTTCTGTCAGTTTTCATCAAAAACAAGAGAAATGTACAACAACCTCAATATATCTTCTAATAAATGTGATATTGTTCGATTGGTCTAAACCTTTATAAATTAGAGTAAAAAATTATTGAAAATGCTCTTATTTTAATGACAACACGCGGATATAATCCCTTAATGTTAATAATCAGAAATTAACTGTCACATACGTAAATTTCTTGTTTAAAAAAAACATTATAAATTTATCAACTGAGCAAAAAAAAAGATCAATGACAGGTGCTAGTACCTTATAAAAAAATTTAAACGTGCTAATGGAGTACCGCAAGGATTATTTCGGTTAAATTTCTATTTTTGGCGTCAACTGTGGGAGTTTTAATGGGAAGTTTTATCATTGGCTTCTGACAAACGTTCGGCGGCGTAGTTGTTCAATAAAGGCTGTATCTCCTGACAAAGCAGGTTGAAAGTCGGTCTGTCGGAGGGAGATACGCGCCAACATCGTTTCTGAAAATACATTTTTAATACAAAATCCGTTAAATCGGCCCATTTGATCAAAATCTAAAACACTACCCAACTCAATTATGTATCTATTTGTATCCTATTAATCGGGACCATTCCAATTAGCTGAAACATGATACTTCTACAGTAAGTTACTGAAGAGTTTAGCACCCCGTTGCTTCCAGATTATGATGCAGCAACAGGTCCAGGTTACTGATAATATATCGTCACACTATCCCTTACGGGGTGAGCAGATTATATATTGATGAATAATTGAATGAATGATTATACATTGAGATGATACATTATTGGTCCTATCCAATTTGCGCTTATATTTCCCGCCCATTGTAACCTATACGTCCACGTACCTTCGTTTTTGGTGGTAGGGCGATTGACCTAACTGGGCCGTGACCACAGTACATAAGTGTAAAGATCGTCATGGTGACATGTTTCGGCCTGTCGCGTTTCGGGATCGGTTTGTGTATATACAGTTGTTCATATACCGCCTCCTGTTATAGTCGCTGTCGTTTTTGGACTACATTGTACTTACCATCATATGCACTGTAGTCACTTTGTCGAGCCAATATAAAAAAAACCAGTAGTGCAACTGATCGCCGTACACAGGGCACTTCGACATAAAAATTTTGTTAGATGCGGGTTTGCTCCCGATGTTTTCCTTCTCCTGTAAGCATGTTGTACCTAAATCCGTACATAATCTAGAAAAATCCAGAAGAACGTATCGGGATTCAAACCCATGACAAATTGCGTCACCGCGCATGGACTTCGGTCCCTTATCCACTAAACCAACACCCACTACAATAATCATTTTATAATATTCGTTTGTTTAAACAGATATCTTGAGCAATACTTACGAGAAGATCCGCCATATTTGGATGCATATTCTCCGGAATTTTCCAGTCAAGTGTGCCGGCCCTCAGCTGCTCTAGTACAGTTTCGTCGCCGAATTCAGAAAACGGCTTCTTCGCCTTTGTGTAAATCTGGAAATAGTTTACAGCCCTTTAAAAAAAAGCACATTTGTGTGGTTCTTTTGAATGAAATCATTCGCTAATAGATGATATTAGGTGATGACCTACCCTATTCCACCACGAAACTAACAGACGCTGTCACGGATAACTTTCGTATGTGGTTTCTATTCCTAATATCCGCACGCCGTGGTGGCTGCCGGCAGAATAGAAAAGCACGCCCCTCTTCTTGATGAAGTGTCGTAAAAGGCGACTAAGGTATCTCTTGAACACCGCAATTCAACCAGGTGTTTAGAGAAGGGAAAACTCGACCAAACCTGCATCCCGCTCCCTCCCGATCTTACTGGTTCTCCTTTCCATCGGGCCTGAGGGAGCTCGGACGAGAGAGTGCTTTTCTGGCTGCGCGTCCAGTTATGCACTTAAATATCTCCTGCGCAATTGACTGTTTCCGAAAACTGGACCTCGAATTTCTTAACCGGTGTTGAAACAGTCGCCGTGGCCGAAACCGGCTCGGACATCATCATCATCATCCGCACGAAAAGAGTCCCTTCTACAGCAAGAAAGAGATTTATAGATGCCACTTTAAGTTTGCTTAGACCTTACTAAAACACCAATTTATATTACTAAATAAATGTCCAATAATTTGACAAGTCATTGATTCTGTCGACACAGTCTTGGCTCTGAGAATACTATGGCTACACTCAAGTTCCTGTCATATATTCAGTTTTTTGTCAAAACGAATTAAATTTTTTTAGATCTTTGTTAAGAAAAGTCGACATAGCGTCTATAAATTTTGAGCCTCATTACCCTATTTCTTTTAACATTTGGCGCAAAACTTTAAAAAATATTCTTTGTTTTTATAATTTACAGTATGGTATGTTATAAAAATCCTATCCGAACCGTAAAAGCCTTACGCGGTATCGATATTAGATTTTGGTTAGGTCATCCTTTTTAGTGAGAGAGCAATAAAATCCGAATAAAATAGAAAAAATATTATATGGGGAGAACTTACAAGGAGATACTCGGAGCGTGCGTAGCTCGTAAACAATGGAAAAGAAGAAAGCCAAAGATCATGCTAGTAAATCATGATATCTAACGGGTCATTAACACGTAAATCAAGAGCACCGTTTATCAAATCGTTTCTTTAGTCTATAACTTAACTTTTGTGAATATGGCGAGCATAGATCGGATGTAAATAAATTCAATTTTTTCAATTTTATATTACAATAACTTTTTAATGTTTATTAACTTTTGGGTCGGGCAGGGCTTTGAAATATACTGTGTATATGATTTATTATTTTAAACTACACGAACAGCTCTATTGCTAGTGAGTAGAGGACTTTTCGAAATTGTTGACAGTACACAGAATACACGGATGTCATTTTATATTATCTATTATTCCTTTATAGATTTCTCTAAATATGTTGCGTGTTGTTTTTTTTTATCTGACTAGGCCTGGTTACGAAACCTCGCCTAAATTGTCGTTGGATGAATTCATATCCCCAGGCCCGGTCAGCAGTGATTTGATGGACACGCCGAGGATTTCAATCAGCAGGAGTTCGACACACCGGGGTCACCAGCCTAACCGCGGCCTTGGTGATCCTGTGCAGGATTTTCCCTTGAATTACCAAAAACAGGCATTGGTCCAGCAGTGAACTAAGCTGGGCTATTAATAATGATAATATTTTCAGTGTAAAATAATTAAAATGTTGCACACACGGCAGGCGCTCCGTGGCGTTATATAATTCACAAAAATGAGATACATCTGGAGTCTTCGATAATTAATCTGTCCATACCTATTGTATTTCACGTCGTATTATTTCTTTCAGCTTAAATAACTATAGGCCAGGGGTTAAACAAATATTTACTTTTAGATTCATGTTAAAAACAAATACAATGAGCAACATTTTATTGCTTCACCTTTCAAGGGCAGATAAAGTTTCTTTGATAACTAAGTATAGCGCATGGCTTCGCTTGCGTCTGGGTAGCGCACTTGAGGTAGTGTGTCGCCCAATATATAAACGTGAGCGGTGTGCGATCTGTTCGCGCACATAGCTTTAGTAAAAATTCACGGAGTCGAGAGGATTTTACACTGCTCTCTTCGCTCTCTTTACACCGCTCTCTATATTAGGAGTAAGCGGGAGGTGGCGTCTCTACCACCTACCCCGTACAATAGAGATGACTTGTGGAAGGGCAGACGTCGCCGGGTGCCGAGGAAACTGGCCCAGCCGTATCCATGTCCCCGGCAGAAGGAACACTCTGGAGGTTTTACTAGTATGAAATGTTGCTGTGTCCTAGTTGACAAAGGACCGATGTACAGGACGCGAGAATTCGTAAGTTCGTATCTCGGCGCATACTTCTAGGTTTTCCCAGGAAAGAATAAGTTACGATTCTCAGGTCGACACGGTGCGCTTGCAAAATCTTTTAAATAATAATAAATATTTTATTTTGAACTATTACTAAGTTATTTCTATACTATCCCACTACTAGAGCTATCGTTTACTTCTTTTTATAGCTTTATTTTTAAACTGTGTGTGGACTGTGCTAATAAAATCTTGGAACTATCTTTAACCTTTCATTCTCCATTTTATGGGTCGTATACACATATTAAGTAGCGAAGTAAATAACTAAATTTTAAGTAGTTTAACGTTTACACGTATTTTAGTGAAGTTATAATTATACTATATCATCAAACTTATGACTAACTTTACTAAATTGTTATAAAGTTCACACTTGCTTCAATGCAATTTATTAAAGTCACGCCTTCCGGAGAACGTGCGGGGTAGGGGGGTGAGTTACTTCATCAAAAAATAGGACTGATTTAATTCTAATCGTCTACTAATTTGCTAAACCAATATTTAGTTATAAGTTATTTAGTCATTGTTTACATGCTACAACTTTAGTTATTTACTTCGCTACTTAATACGCGTATACGACCCATTACACTTGCCTCTCCATCTTTTCAAGACGTTCACCTTTTCCACCACCATACAACAATGGATTCGTGTTCTAAAACCCCTAAACGGTTGACATGACTTAGTTTTTTTAATATATTGAAATCATTCCGAATAATTTTGTAACAATAGAGCAGAGATAACTATAATCAATTGAGCATAACAACATCGAGTTAATTAATTTATAGATACAACAAGTTTATATAAAGCTCATTCGACATTAGTCCAATTCATTCAACGCTTCGATTTGAAACTCGTTGAACGCATCAAAATGCTTAAGTTTTTGATTATAATTTCGCTGTGTGTCCTCGTAAAGGGCTACGTCGACGAGGACTACGAATTCTTTGGAACGCGAATCTTAGTAGGTACGTTCCCACGTCTCAACGATCCAATCGTGCATTGCATTCCTTTTAACGTGAATATAGTTAAGGGGGTCAAATGCACTTGCGGGGATAAAACAGACGTGCTTTTATACAATTTGAAATACCCAGAAAATAATGCCCCTGAAGAGTTCACAGCGATGGAGTATGTAAATACCTACCCCGAGGTTCAAGAGAAGCTTAACATCAAGCAATGCCAATGTGGAGATAAACAGTACCATTATTCTGTAACGAGAAAAATTGACGAGAATATTGAAGTTCACTACACCGCTGCAAACTCCCCGAATGAACCAAACACAGCGTACATCGCGGCCAAAACTATTCCCACGTTACCCGTCTTGCGTAACACTTTGAAGGGAATTCCCGATTTGAGTGCAAGGAGTGACTACCAGCTCTTCTGTTAAAAAATCCTCTCAACACATCTAACTTTAATGCTTTACACGTACGTCGGCCAGCGAGATACGTTTGTGTTTCTCTCGGGGCCCAAAGCCGCATAAACAAGCAATATGCAGGAATATAAATAACGTTACTTAAATATTATGATTATATTGTGATATTATCTTAGATTTATCGCAAAGAATTTTGTTTTTCACCTCTAATGTGTTTAGAGTGTTTTAACGAAAAAACATGCGACATACTATAATGTAATATTTTATCATATTTAAATCAATAAAAGTTATTGTGTAATACGAATATTTTTAGTATTTCAATATTGTACATCCTATATTTACATATAACTGCTTCTTCCATTAATTTTCTTTTAAAAATCCAACTAAAGATCCCATTCAATTTAACAAACGTGTCATCCAGATATGACGGGGCGTCGATCGTGTTAAGGGTTACGCACTAAGTCCGATCCGTAAAACTACGAGAATAGAAAACTCGCATTTTTCATATCACATTTGCCTTTGAACGGAATCCGTGAAAATATGGACTTACTTCCAGTTTTGGACAAGAAACATGTTTTTAAATCTATTTTCATAATAAAAGAGAACTGCTAATTTTCTAGCTAAATCAATACATTTTTTTTTTGTTTTAATTTTTTTTTTCTACACTGGCTCGACATAGTGACCAAAGTGTACCTGATGGTAAGTACAGTGTAGTCCAAAAACGAAAGCGACTATCAAAGGATGAAAATCCATTGATAGTCTACATCGCCATGTCGGCCCACATATACCACGACTGAAGGTCTCTAGGTATATGAGCTACTGGATATGCACAAGCTGATCCCGAAACGCGACAAGCCGAAACTGGTCACTATGACGGGCTTTACACCCATGCACTGTGGTCACGATCCAGACGGGCACCGGCGCCCTACCAACTCGCTGCTGCTCGTTTAGCACCAAAAAAAAAAATTAGACAAATCACTTCTAGAAACATCCCAAATGTAATTATAGTCCTTCTTTCAACTTAAATACTAAACTTCCTACAAATCATCTCTAAGAGTTTATTCTAATGAGGATACATATTGCTTACATGAGAACATTTTGTTTCGAAACCTAACTGGAACAGTAAAGTAGTAAGAGCTTACTTGGCATAAACAGAAATATATTATATGGTATTTTTTTTTTTTTTATATATACATATATACGAACATAATTGTAAATCCTCTATAGGAGTACAAACAAGTCAAATGTGAACGAATTCCTGAACCTTACGTTTTATTTCGTTCCCGCTTTACGTGACATGTCCCTTCTATGAACTTACCTCCCATATTGCAGCTGCGACCATATAAACATCAGATTTAATCGAGTACTCGCCGTCCACCGCTTCCAGAGGCAACCAGCGAAGCGGGATCATCTAAAGAAGAAAAAAATCGTTGAACTCTTCTTATGCTTTAACACAATCGTTGATGTCACCCATATCTGGATGACGAGTATGTTTTCCGGAGAGCTCCGTCAATCAAATATGGGTGACGCTCTTCTTGACGAAATTAATAGGATTTTAGTTAGATTTTTAAATGGAATTTCATGGAATAAGAACTTATATGTAAATGATAGATATACAACATTAAAATACTGAAATATTTACATTATACAATGCCGTTTATTATTCTATATAGGATAATATATTACATTATACTATGTTGCATGTTTTTTGTTTTATCACTCTGAACACATTTCGAGGTGAAGGAACAGAATTCTTGGCGATAAATAGGAGATAACAATATCATATAATTATAATATTCGAGTAACATTGTATACTTTTTCGGTGGTAGGGTGATAGCACGAACTGGCCCATGACCATAGTACACATGTGTAACGAACGTCATAGTGACTCGCTTTGGCTTGTCGCGTTTCGAGATCAGCTTGTGTATATCCAGTAACTTATATATCTAGAGACCTTCAGTCGCGGTATATGTGGACCGACATGGCGACGGGGAGTATCAACGGATTTTCATTCGTTCTTAGTTGCTTTCGTTTTTAGACTACACTGTACTTACCATCAGGATAGGATCGTGTCGGATACCATCCGTATGTGGTGGATGTTCCTTATATCCGCACGTGAAGATTCGCTTCTACATTCATCATGCGAACAGCTAAGGAGTGGAATATGCTACCAGCGGTCATATTTCCACGATCTTATGACCTGGGAGTCTTTAAAAGAAGAGTGAATAGGCATTTGTTAGGCGGACGCGGTTCATCATCGGACTCATCTTCACCTTCCACCAGGTGTGATTGAGGTCAAGCGTTCGCCTATAATTTATAAAAAAAAAAAGGTGCACTGTAGTCACTTTGCCGGGCCTGTGTAAAAAAAGATATATATATTCCTGCATATCGCTTGTTTATGCGGCTTTGCACCTCGAGAGATACACAAACCAATCGCGCTGGGCGATGAACGTGGTAATGAAATAGTAGTCACTAGGAACACAGTATAAAAAAATAACAGTAGGACGAGACGATGCCTTTGATGGTGGGGAAATGCTGGCGTCGTTTTTTTAGCATGCCGTTATGCTGTTGGTCTGGGAGGACCTTTAAAGTTCACCGGGCAAGAGGAGTGAGTGCATAAGGTGCTCATTCAGCGAATTTATGGGTTGGGCTACAACTCAAAGACACCCTTGTGAGTACGAACCTCGACTTGGGCGGCCAGCCAGGATAACAACCTAAATTGATCTACTAGCGTTAAACGCCTTCTTCTAGATAATGTCGCGATGACAAGGGTTGTCACAGTTAAACAATATTAATTCAGTTATTTATTCATTGGAAATCAACATTACTACTCTGCTTATAAATAAAAATTGGAAAAATTTCAGAATGAAAAAATAAATATTTTTTTCCATAATCATCCAAACAGTAGATGGCAGATGAGAATACATGTTCTGTAAACGTCATTCACTCACTTCAACTCCACACACGTCGTATGTCACAGTAGAGGCAGAGAAGGCAGCAGTGGGTGGGTGTAGAGATGTAGTGAGGGGGTAACCTTCATACAAAGAGTGAAGGCCTGCCAAAAGCCAATCGCTCGCCAGGCCGTAGGATGTATACGAATCCCTAGGCCCGGCGAAGGCAAATAGTAGGCAGTGGTTTGGAACCTTTGTGATTTTAGTCGGTAAGAGTCCAAGACACCGGGGCAGCGGCCCTCACTGCTGCCCGGATGGTCCGTGACAATTTCCACCGCTTTACAAAAAAAAGGCTCACCCCTGACATCCCGCATGATTGCTCCGTCGAACGACGCATTTAGTATCTATAGACCGTTGGTATTATCTTACCGTATCATTGTGTTTGTAATAGTCCATGGAGTGAGCGGTGCGCGTGAGTGCTGGATACGACAGTTTCACTACCATGTTCGGCGTGATGATACAATTGCGCGTACCTATATCCCTACAAGATAAAATATATGAATATAAACACAAAATGTCATAACAATATTTACGTACAATTACACACATTGATCTATGGGCGTACTCAGGTTCTGGACCCGATGTGGGATGGAATAGAAAGCTTATTGTGATCTCTCATAGATTGCGCTCTGGACACATCCCACTCAATAAATTCAAATTTTTGATGAGGAAAATCGATACACCTAATTGCGAGCTCTGTGGAGTCCCAGAAGACATACACCATTTCTTGGTGGAATGTGTTCGGAGCGTTTCTATGAGGGAAATCATGTATAAACAGTTTGGTTTGAACAGGTCTGATGTGGGTCTATTTCAGAGCGTCTTAGCTGAGCAAACATCTTGCGCAGCTGAGATGCTCTGTAGACTCACATATACATTGTTGAATTAGCATTTACATTGTGTGATTATGGGACTGACATGGTCAGCCTGATCCAAAGACCCAAAAAAAAAACAGATTAAAAAAAAAAGGTTCTGGACCGATTTTTTTTTGCCTGCGGTTTTTTTTTCGGACTTTGTATCAAGCTGACTATGTTAGTCCCATAATTACACTATAATTTTGTAAGTACACTACACTATTCTATACTATTTCAATAATTGATATGTGAGTCTACAGAGCATCTCAGCTGCGCAAGATGTTTTCTCAGCTTCGATGCTCTGAAATAGTCCCACATCAGACCTCTTCAAATCAAACTGTTTAAATAGGATTTCTCTCATAGAAACGCTCCGAACACATTCCACCAAGAAATAGTGTATGTCCTCTGGGACTCCACATAGCTCGCAATTTCGGGACCGATGGAATCATGAATTTCAAGTACTTGTTACATCATGTGTCATTGATGTAATAGATAATTAGAAAAAGCTTGCGACTTCTGCAAACCTTTGTGATAGCGTTTTTGTTTTTTTTTTCGGCAGGTCCTACGTTGGTGGCTTGGGAAAGACCTTCACAACACGGCCGGGCTTGGTGAGCAAACGCAAAAGGCCCTCCAGCCAGCGAAATTTATGGGTTGGGCGGCTACGCAAGGGCATCCCTGTGGGTACGGACCTCGACTTGGGCGGCCGGTCAGTTGGAAAACGAACCTAACGTTGATCTATCAGCGACTGAAAGTGCTTAGCCAGCGAATGTATGGGTTGGGTGGCAACACAAGGGCAACCCTGTGAGTACGGACCGCCATTTGAGCGAACAGTCAGGGAAAGAAGCCTAAAGGTGATCTACTAACATTTCGATAGCGACTACCTTGAGAAGAAACGCCGAAAGAAACTCAGGGCTGCGTCGGAGTGATCCTTGTGATAGCGTTTACTCGTTCTTCAAAATATACAATTTTTAACAACACTACAACGCCACCTGTCGAAATCTTGTTGTAATTTAAGCTAATTATATGTTTTGAATGCGTCGAACAATTTTTAGCGCCGTCTATTGTACCGATCTGATCTAATAGGTAACCATAGGCAATAATATTACGGCAGTAGGTGACATGACAGATTATCATTTGGTCAGTGATCATTTTACACTTATACTAATTGAATCTGAGAATACAGAATATATACACCAATACTTCGCTTTGCGTCGGGGTTACGTTCCAAAAAAACACGACGCAAATTGAAACGACGCAAAGTGGAAATAGATTTTCTATAGCAAACCTTTTAATGATCGAAGATAGGTTCCAGGCTTACTAAAATACTACATTTTAAAAATAAAATTGAACAAAGTAAAATTTTTCAAACAAAAATAATATACAAAAAACGTATTCAATTAAACAAAATAAACTACATATTAATTTAATTTATTAGGTCCTTGAATAAGTTCTCGCTGTTTCTTAAAAGATGATGTTGCGGCACTCTTTGCATGGAATTTCATACGGTAACGCATCAGCTAGGTAGTACTATATGTTACCTCAAATTCTAGTCAATAAAGTTTACCCCAATGTCAACCATGTGTTTATTTACATATTTTGAAAATATTTACTCTTGTGCCAAATAAAGTGTTTTTGCGGGGAATTTTATTGCACTGCTTTATTCAAAAGAAATCTGCAACTGAAGCACACAGAATTCTTGTTGATACAATGCTCTGTCGAATACAATATGTAGGACTGGCTTAGGCGCTTTAAAAATAATAAATTTGACCTTGAAGACAAACAACGTTCTGGAGCACCGACAAAGTTTGAAGACGAAGAATTGGAGGCATTGCTTGATCAAAGTCGATGTCAGACGCTAGTAGAGCTCGAAAAACATATCAAGTAGATGCTTCAACAGTTAGAAAACGTTTAAGAGCGTTAGAAATGATCCAAAAGCAAGGATATTGGGTGCCATATGAACTGAAACCGAGAGACGTTGAACGACGTTTTCTCATGTGTGAATTGGTGCTTCAACGGCAGAAAAGAAAAGGTTTTCTGCACCGTATTATCACAGACAGAAGATGAAAAGTAGATTCACTGCGACAATCCGAAGCGTAAAAAAACGTGGGGTATGCCCGGACACGCATCAACATCGTCCCAAAACCAAATATACACGGTTCGAAGCTTCTACTCTGCATTTGGATGGATCAACAGGGCGTAATTTATTATGAGCTGCTTAAACCTAAGGAAATTATCACGGGAGCTTGCTATCGACTTCAGTTGATGCGTTTGAGTCGAGTTCTAAAAGAAAAGCGGCCACTATACAAGCAGAGACACGACAAAGTGATTCTATTACATGACAATGCTCGGCCACATGTCGCAAAACCAGACAAAAAGTACCTGGAACCGCTGCAATGGGAAGTTTTACTCCACCCGCTGTATTCACCAGACTTAGCTCCCTCCGATTACCACTTGTTTCGGTCAATGACGCATAGCTTGAGCGAGCAGACCTTTCATTCTTTCGAAGAAACCGAAAAATGTGTCGATTTATGGATTGCGTCTAAAGATGAATAGTTTTTTCGATTGGGTATTCAATTACTACCAGAAAGATGGCAGCAAGTGGACTCTAATTATGGACAATATTTTGAGTAAAGTTATTGTAAGATTTATATTTTAAATACATTTTTTTAAGCCAAAAAAACAGCGAGAACTTATTCAAGGTCCTAATATGAAAGTTAAAATTAATCACTGTCTGATGAGTCCATAGTGGCTGTTGTCTTAGGTCGGCTTTTTTCACAAAAAAAATGGTCCAATGTTTGTTGAACAGCAGTTTTTTCAACGTAAGATAAATTTCCTTGTAGCAATTGATTTTAAGTTTGTATAAAGTAAGTATAAAATTGTATTAAATTTGCGTTGATTTTTAGTTAGAAAGGGAATCCCCAAATTTTGATGGCATTGCGCAATTAAAAACAAAGATGGTGCCATACTTTAGGAAAAAAAATTCAAAAAAAAATTAAAGACTCGAATCCAAAACAACGCTACTTCGAAAATCTAACGACGCACAGTGAAAATCATTAAAAATTAAGCAGCGACGCAACTTCGAAAAAAAACGTTAAACGAAACGACGCAAAGCGAGGTATTGGTGTATCTTTAAATTAATATCTGTTAAGAACAACGCCATCTAGGGTTCCAGATTAGAAATACTAAAAAGTATATGTAACCGTTTGAAACTATTTTCTTTTAAATATTAAAAATACTAAGAGTTCCTAACGTTTATAATAAATATGCGTTAACTTTTGTTTATAAACATAAAGTTTTGGCACTTAGGGTGGCCGATTTACAGAAATGGTTAATTCATTTAAAGAAAAAAAAAATCATTTCGTTTTAACATAGCGCCATCTATCAACGCACGTTCCATGAGAGCTTTCGATTAAATTACAAATTTTACATTAGGGCCGACATATTTAAAAGAAAAACTACCTGTGAGTGACTCTCGCGTTTGCTAGACTTGCTCCGGCTAAAACTAGATGGTAGGAGAACAGTGCGCAAAGTTCCTCGCTGAGCGGCTGAGTGCGATTTTCTTCCTTGCGCTCATCTTGTGTCGACTCTTGCTCTGAGTTCTCTGTTTTTTCTTCTTCATTCCGCGTCGAAATGAGGAAGGTTTTAAAGCTACCCTAGAATTGATATTTCAAATTTTAACAAGGCATGTATTAATTATTATACATATTGCTGTATCAGTCGCAGTAATCGGGTGTTTTTTTTGGTAGATGTCACCATACTGCATGACGAGAACTTCGTAGAAGCCGAAATTGAAAAAAAAAAGAAAGAAAACCCAAAGAATACGCACGATATACAAAAACTGGTGCCGAAAAGCGACAGACCGAAGCGAATCACTATAACGATCTTTACACTTGTCAACACTTTTTTTTGACTGGATATTGGTTGATGACCAGGACAGACTGTTATAAAATATGGCTGTACGGTGAGTTGTCATTGCCTATTCCTAAGCAACAAATATGTAATAATTAAAAAGTTACTATTCCCGCGTTCTCTGTTTTTCTGTAATGGTTGCGTTGTCATTAGAAAGTGTATTTAATTATAATAAACTGATTTGTGTAATATAATGACTAATTAATCACGGACCTCATAAACTCTAAACACAGACCTTCACAACTAACCGGGCCAGACTTGTCTACATTGTGGTTACGACCCAGTTCGGACGATCGCCCAATCACCTCAAAAACACCCATGCGCGCGCGCGTACGCACACACTCACACACAAGCGCGCGCGCGCATATACACTACACATTACATTGCATACAACTATTATATTTATCTGCTGGTAAGTTTGCTTTTTTTTAAATATGATCTATCTGTCTCCTAATAAACTTTGAGATCATTACAAATACTTCATCGGGTCTTATGCGCGAATTAACATACTTTTAATTATGGCTCGATGTTTCGGCTCTAGTTACACTGGCCACTGTCACTAGCAGACTGACGCAACGTAGAGTTTTCGTTTTCGGGATCATCGAGCCATAATTAAAAGTAAGTTAACTCGCGCATAAGACCCGTTAAAGTACTTATAACGAGTACGTAATGTGTTGTTAAGCTCTGTAACTATAACTCACCCATTCGCTGTGTTCAAGGACGATACAATGCGGTTGAGCATCGATACATATGCCAATCAATCGACAGATGTGCATATCGCAAATCTTGCCGAACAACTCCATCTGGCGACGAAACTCCTTATGTTTGTCCTGGGCAAAATCGAAACAAATCACGCTATATCCTTTTCGAGGTGAGCAGATATACATTAGTGTATGTATCCAATTTGCGCTTATATGTCAAGACCAACGTGACCAGTAGCGCAGCTGATCGCCGTTCTCACAGCACTAGTAAACATGACATTTCTATAACATGTCATGCGGGTTTTCTCACCATGATTTTCTTCATCGGTGAGCACGCGGTGTCTAAATCTGATTGAATTTCATAGTGATTAATACTGTGTCCGTCTAATTAACTTTTTTATAACCACATTGTATGTGACAATTTTTTTAGAAGTTAGAAAAGGAATTTAAAGCTATATTTAAAACAAAGATACAGTAATCCCCCGACTTACGTAAATTGTAAGATACGCGGTTTTTCTTTTAGATCCGTTTTTTCGATTTCTAGCGCAAACAAGTAAATATTATTTGCCTAACTGCCTTTTATTGTAATGTACGAGGATAAATAAAGCAATGTCCAGCCTATAGTTTTCAGTAGTTACTTTTTCTTGTTTCGCACTTATATGCAAAGTTGAACCTCGACTTATCCGAATTCGACTTACATGGCTATCTCTTGATCTCACCTATCGCGTAAGTCCGGGGTATTACTGTATATGCTATCCGAGACTTTTTTACAGATCTGTAAGAGAGGAATAATTCCACCATAAACTGTTTTATTATATCTCAGAGGGATTAGGCTGAGTTTTCGATGAAAGCTCCCAGGCGGCTTGACTTTTTCAGACATGTCAACAATTATCGTCATATCTCAACCAATTTACGCAAAACCTTAACAAATTACATACTAAAATCTTCCTTATGAAACACCCCATCTATTGGTGCAAAAACGTATGAAAATTCGTTCAACAGTTTTTGAGTGTTATTGCGAACAGACAGACACGCTGTAGAGCACTTTATATGTCGTGATTCAATTCCATTTCCTCAATATCTAAGGCACTAGTTTAGCAATGTTTGAATGATATTGATTTATAAACCAAAAACTTCTATTATTGAGATGGGAGAAAGCGCTAAATTGTCATGACCGTCACGCCAGGATGCGCGCAGGGGTGCGAAGGGCGGGGTGAACGCCTGGCACACCCGCTCGGGGTCAGTGTCATACAGATACGTAGGTTCCAATACCTATTTTTAATCTAAAAAGAACTAGCTCATGAATTAAAGTATTGTTATTTTATAATAAGCATGTAAACGCAACAATGAAACAAAGCGACTCGTGCAGACGTTGTAACAGTCTACGCGATACTAGCCACAGGCGCGTGCGTCTACCGCCTATCTCAATTGTATTTCAAGAAGTATTATTTCCTTATTTTTCATAATGAAAAAAAGCTACCGCTTTGTGTGATATTATGTTAATTACCTCATCCTTACTGGTGAGTTTCTTTACCAGAACCGGTCTAATCTTCGCCTCTCCTTCTTCATTTGTCTGATCGCGGAGGCTGCGAATCTTTCTCTTGTCTATTTTCGCCAGAAACACTTCGCCAAACTCACCGCGACCTGAAATGTCGCAAAATTTATTGAAAAAGCTGTCGAGGCGGTCACGCAATATAGCCGATAAAACACAAGCCTAGAAAATTCTTTTCTCACTGTTTTTCACGTTTACATTTAACCCTTTCGCTGCGGTAGGCCTCACTGCACAGTTTTTCGTAGGAAATGGAGCGCAGTCGTGTAACATTAACGGGCCAGAGTTTTGGCTCAAAAGATGTTCATTAGTTTCCACAAAAAATAATAATAATACTGGTGAATAAAATAATATATTCTCCTATCGTGTACAGGCGGCGAGTGACTATAGTCCCCATTAGTTGCAAAAGAGTTAAGTATATTCCAGGCAGTAGACTTGAGGGAGTCTGCTACTCGGATGTGAGGGAAGGCAGCGGGTTGCCTGTGAGAAAGGTTTAGAGGGGTGAAGTCTTTACACTTTTCCCTCCCAGAGATGAAGCCTGAATAGCCTGTTCGCTCCCCGGGCGGCTCAGTCCGCATTGCATCTAATAGGATAATCCAGGAACACGGCGATCAGCTGCGTTACTGGTCACGTTGGACACGACATATAATCGCAAAGCGTATACAGCCACTGATGTATCGCTGCTCACCTCGAAAGGGACATCGCATGAGGATTTATTTTTTCCATCTGAATTTAATCTAAGTTGATTATTGAATAGTAATAAAAAAACTTACCGAGAATCTCTTTATCCTTGAGCATAGACCGCGGGATCGCCAATCGATCTAAATTCACGGACTTTTTGGAATCCCGCGATGCGATTGACATATCTGAGTTTTCCACATCTGTCAATTTAAGCGTAAATTGATATTTACAAAAATATTGTAGCAACAATTACAAAAATGTTGTATTGTAATAACAGTATACAACTCATATAGTTGTTCGACATTTATAGTTGTTAGGCATTTTGACAGAACAATCACAGTGTGAAAGAGGCGGGAGGGGGGTAGGTCGAGCCCAAGCAACACACAGCCGCCGCGTTAGTATTTTAGGTCACAACTAGTGATGTAAATGCCCGGGAATTTTCCCAAAGTGCCCAAAAACTTCCTTGGGAATATTCCCGGGAATTTACGAAGTGTTCTCGGAAGTTTTGGGCACTTTGGGAAAATTCCCGGGCATTTTCATCACTAGTCACAACTTATAGGGCTGTCGCAAATAATTTTATTGCAATTTTATTTCTAGTTTTTAAATAAAACTAGCACCCACCACGTATGCCGCTAAATAAATTACGTTAAAAAGTTTTATGCTCGCTATGAATATAAATATGCTACATATAAATTTTCTTTTAATATATTTTTTTTCATTCGCAGTTTTTGGTGAGTAAGACTGCTTGTCATCTAATAGAAATGTCACATGTGATTGCCTTGATAACAGCGATTGACTGAGCTACTGGTCACGTTGGGCACGACATATAAGCACAAAGTGGATACGACCACTAATGTATCTCTGCTCACCTTGAAAGGGATATAGCGTGATATATTATTATATTCTTTACCACTATCTCTTTCTCTCAGCTTCCCGTTTCCAGTCAAAGCCACTCTGGTCTTCTTTTTCTCATCTTCATGGTCTTCTACCAGCTTCTCTTGACCCTCTACCATCTCTAGCTCCATTTTCTCACCTGTGTATTGACAATAAGAGCTCCTCTCAGTTGTGTTGGAGTTCGTTTAAAATTGCATTGGACCGGGCAATAGGGTTTACCAAGTCTTCTGCCTGGGTGCGGCAAAGAAAGTATGTATGTATGCCTGACAGGAAGGTCCAGAGGGTTTTGAGGAGCGACCACAGTACACAAGTTTAAAGACCGCCACAGAGAATCGCTTCGGGATCAGTTTGTGTATATCCAGTTGTTCCTATACCTAGAGATCTTCCATAGTGGTATATGTGAGCAGACATAGCAATGGCAACTGTCAACAGATTTTCGTCCCGGGGCGGTCGCTTCCTTTTTTGGACTGCACTGTACTTACCATCAGGTGCACTGTAGTCACTTTGTCGAGCCATTATAAAAAAAAGTTACAACTGAGCTAGAGTTAGATTAACAGTTACGTTTCAGTTAATTGCGAAGATTTCTTAAACCGAACAACATACCTCTCAATCTCCTCTTGAGTCTTCGCTTCCGACAGTAAAGCATCAGCACCAAAACGAGCACCATGTATGCGGCTGCCACTGAGATGGATATCACCACTGCCTTGCCGGCCACTCCACCAGATTCTTGCGTGAGGAATAAAAGATTCAATAGGTTAGTTACGTTATAGTGCGTTCGCAGAAAGTGTTTCGCAAAACATTTATTAAAAGATATTTAACAATAGCAATGTCTTAGTTTGCCTGCTAGAAACCTTAGGCTTTAGCTAATGTTTCTGTGCAATTAAAAGTTTTACCAAATAAAGTTTTTGGGGCTGAAACGTGGCCGATTCCGAAGCCTTCACTAAGACACTACCCTTCACCCACTTTGAAATGAACCTTCAAATGTAAATTGACCATTCACTATAACAATTGTGTATTGTGCTTTCATTTAAATGTATATGGTGTGTGTTGTTCGTTTTTTCTTAATAAACATTTCTTTCTTTCAATATTACCTCGAGGTGAGACTGTCAGCACCAATTCCTTCCGGGCCAGACCCGCTGCACTGCCGGCCGTGCATCCATAGCGGTCCGAATGCTGTTCGGAGACGTTGCGGATCACCAGAGAACCGTTCTTCAGCACGACCAACCTTGGACGAAACAGTTCGATATAGTCGATAACGTATATGTTATAATGGAATAAAATCTTTATTCTTTGTTTGTATATTCCGTTTTCACTTTAAAACAACTGAACCAATTTTAATGAATTTAAGCATAGGAATAAACTAGACCCTGGAGACAGACATAAGATACATTTACTTGTGAAAATGAAACTCGAAGGGGTTAAACTAGGGGATGCAATTTAGTATGGGGAAATGATTATTTTTTGAGTTATGGATACAAAAGTATAGAATATTTCCATCAAACGGGGAGGGAAGGCGAGAGTGGGGAGAGGGGAAGAAGAGAGGCCAGGGCGAAGGAAATTGTGTAGAGGAGAGTGGGAGTGCGGAGCGGCCAGGCAAGGAAGGACGGGAGGGAAATGTGAATACATCATTCATTACTGTCAGGTGTTACGAAGTTCGCCAGGTCAGCAAGTAAAAATATAAAGGTGCACCTAAACCTGTAACATCAACTTCCCACCCCCGATGGAAATTCCACGGCGCTTCAGTCTGATTGTAGCCATAGCTAATGTGGCCAGGTTGAAACGACGAACCATAATTAAAATGAAGTTAATTCACACGTAAAAATACCTACAATATTTATAACGAACGATGATGTGTTTGTCCAAATGGAGACATAAATATCCAGATTAGCAAGTTAAAGGGACAATAATCTAGCCACACATAGCGAAAAGCCTTTTTCTTGCTGAAGCAAGCAGTCTGGAGTAGACAGTACCAACTGGCAAATGTAGTGTGGGACCCTGGTTAGTTAGAGACAGCTTGCAAAAGGCACTTGGTAGTAACAGAATCAGAGGACTCGAAGACCGACATTAATGGTATTTATTAAGAAAGATCTGAATCTAGTGTTGAGCTAACGTGAGATGATCATGATATAGCCTACCTTGCTATGGAGGCATTTACTCCATCTTCCACGTCCACGTCGTTTTCTGTAACCAAAGGATTTAATATAGCTTATTTTCCTTTATATATCCATCATAGGGTCTCCTCTTTGTAATTAATAATAAAGGTCAATAGGGAAAAACTACTAACGATCCCATGCCGTGCTATTAAAAACAGAAAAGCTCAATCCTGTCTCTTTAAAATGTCGTCCAATCACTTTTGTCTGTGCTGGTCTGGGCTTCTCTTCCCTGGAACCTTGGCTTCGAGGATATATTTAGGAAACTCATATTGGGAGCCCTCTCAGCACATGTCCGAAAAAGACATCATTTCGTCACATGTCTGTCGAATTCAGTTCTCTTTTCTGATGACCCATTTGTCAGGTCGTTAGCGTTTGAGCTGAAGCTAGTCCCTATAATGCACACCTTGACCTAGCCGCAAACTAACCTTGCGTTTATACTTTATATGTACTAAACAAAAATATGCTTATATACTAGTATAATCATCTATTTGTCAAACTAATCTGTTCATCTCAGAAAAGTTTGCCGTCAAAGGGTCTCGAACCCTGAACCTTAACATCGTAAGTAGGGTCACTAAAAACGACTCTAACAAGCTGTCATGAAAATGGTATTACCCTTTTTCCTATTCAGAGATTAACGCAAAGACTAAAGGAACTGTAGAACAAATAAAAAAAAACTCACGTTGATTCAAAGTAGTCAGATTTCTGTCCCAGTGGGTGGTAGGAAGGGGATCGCCTGATGCTCGGCAATTCAACACAACTGTCTGACCCACTGTGGCCTGGACGTTGAGCCCTGCTTCGGGCTCTATGACACGCGGTGAAACTGGAAAATCGGACAAAGCGAGAATAATTAAATAAGATAGATATCGTAATTCATTAATTGCGTTACTAGGGCTAGGCTGCTTTTTTACTAGTCAATGTCAAATAAAATAAAGCGGTGGATCTTAAGGTGCGGATCGCATTCCGGTAGTCGCGATTCGGCCACTTCGGTGATCGAGCAGCGGCAGCCAGGTCACAATGTACCGTTCTGTAACATTTATATATACATACATAAAGGCATTCGAAGCGAAGAATCCACAGGGTGGCGAGTTTGATACGCCGCATGATAACGCTGCGCAGTCACCTACATCGGACAACTTTATATATAATGCATAAAGAGCTATACATCGCGACCTGGTAGCCGCTGATTGGCCTCGCTGTCGAGCAACGTCTGCCAATATTCGAATAGCACCTTTAATGTTTATGCATGTTTTCGTCCAATTATCTCTGGACGCACCATTAGAGCCGATGCATACGAGACGTGTCGTCGATGTTGTGACCCGGAACCGCAAAGATTTATCGCACTTGTATACGATGCCGCAACGGTGTTAAGCCAGAGCGGCACTGCTCAGTTCAGTTTGTTATTAAAAATGTATCAGAAAATACCAAGAAACATGGGTATCGCTCTGGCATCACAACGCTTGCACCCCTCTCCGTTCCATATTGTAAAGCGCAACCCCAGTCCCAACTCTTATTTTATCAAAAACATCTTACCAACAACATCTAGAGTAATTTTCGACGTAATTGAACTGTCACCGTCGACTGCTTTGCAAGTATACTGTCCGGCGTGGCGTTTCGCTGCTTCGGGCACTAGCAGAGTGCCATTGACAGAAGTGACGCCCTCTGGTAAAGCATCCGCATCATTCTAGAAGAAAAGTCAAGTATTACTCTTCTAGCAGTAAAACTGAAATAGGACCGGAATTGTAATTCCAAAAATCAACGTGTCTTTATGTCTATGTATTTCCCATCAGGTACGATTCAGCTATCGTGCCGACTCAGAAAAAAAAAGCAGACCCCAAATTGATTCTATAAAGGTTTCTTTTGAGATACGGAATCCTTAAAAAAAATAACTCACCAAATACCAATGCACCGTCGGGGAAGCCCCTCCAGCTACTTTGCAGTGTATCTTCCCTGAACTGTTTAACTCTAATTTTCTGCTGAACGGCTCAGGTTCGAAGTGAAGACCGCTGTCTGTTGATAAACAAAGAACTTTGATTTTACATTGATATGAGCGTTAACGCACAGTCCCTAGACTCATCATCCATAATGCGCCACCAGTCTTGATCCTCTGCGATTCGCACCCAGCGATGCCCCGCGACATTGCCTTTCTTGGACTACACTGTATTATCAATCAGGTGCAATGTAGTCACTCTATCAAACCAGTATAAAGAAAATTCAGCCGTGGTGGCTGCCGGCAGAATAGAATAGCACGCCCCTCTTCTTGCTGAGGTGTCGTAAAAGGCGACTAAGTTATCTCTTGAACACCGCAATTCAACCAGGTGTTTAGAGAAGGGAAAACTCGATCAAACCTGCATCCTGCTCCCTCCCGATCGTACTGGTTCTCCTTTCCATCGGGCCTGAGGGAACTCGGACGAGAGAGTGCTTTTCTGGCTGCGCGTCCAGTTATGCACTTAAATATCTCCTGCGCAATTGACCGCAATTGATTGATTGATTGCTGTTTCCGAAAACTGGACCTCGAATTTCTTAACCGGTGTTGAAAGAGTCGCCGTGGCCGAAACCGGCTAGGACATCATCATCATCATAAAGAACATTGCACTCGTAGTACATCTTCTACTTCGTCGAATGCTACACAGCCGAGCGGGATATTTCGGGTGTCTTCTTTATTATGGCGCGCTTTTCCAAAATATAAATCATTCACAAGGCATGCGTGCTGGTTTTATTTCGATTTTTTTTTGTACAAAAAGGGTTTTCCGAGTTTTTTTTTTGTTGACCCTGGGTTTAATCCTGCATAGGGACCATCAGGGCCGCTGTGAGGGCAACGACCACGGTGTGTTCTTCTGATACAACTCCCACTGATTAAAAACCCCCGGGTTACCTTCCAATCATTCCACCCGGGTCTCCGAACCCAGATTCTTCCAGATGCCCGGGATATAAAAATGTGAAATGCTTCATAATTTTGCGTTTCATTCTTGCGCAGGGACCATACTAATTCTCTGTGTTGTTTCACTCTCAATGTTACTTTTCTGAGTACCTAAACAAAGTAACATTCAACCAATGATGACGCTAGCAGAAGAATAAAAATATTTCTCACCATTAGCAGCCCGATTTCTTCGAACTTTAAATGATGCATGGTGTCTCACATCTGTAAACATTTTTATTTTTTTTAATTACAAAAACAGATAGTCGGTGCTCTTTGCAGAGTCGGAACTAGTTTGATATTTCATTTATAATAATAACAGTTATTTTTCATTGGCGCATCAAAGGAATAGTTATCGAAAACACTCGACAACTTCCTGCCGCGAGGTGGCGACGGAGTGGCATGAGGCACAAAGCGCCCAACGGTTTCAATGTTCACACTTTCCGTACGCGCTCTATAAACACGCGCCTTACAACGCATCGGCTGACATCAAAGACCGTTACGCTTTACTATTGTGACCATCATTTCAGATTTTATTGAGGATAGATATTTTAATCAATCTTATTATTATGACCATTCTATGCGCCACGTTTACAAAAGTACATTGCAGGAATTTTTGGCAATATGGTTAACCTATAGTTCTTAACATCATGTAATTCGCCTCGCTTCGGCCTATCGCGTTTAAGGATTAGCTTTTACGGCCATTTATTCAAATACCTAGAGACCTTCCGTCGCGGTATTTGTGAGCTGTCATAGCAATGTCAACAGTCAACAGATTTTCGTACCTGGGCGGTCGCAGCCACTTTTTAACGACACTATACTTTCAATTAGGTGCGGTATACGCACTTTGTCACGCCAGTATAAGAAACAATGTTATGACCAGTTTATGAAAACATTAAATATGTATAAGGCTACTACACAAGTGACTAGATAAGTGCCTGGAAACTAACACATTATGTAACTACTAGCCATTATGTAACTTCGTGCCCTTTTGACCGTTTCCCAATATCTTAAGTATTCCTAGGTTGACAATTTTCTTGAATATGTTCACGAGTAACTCATCTTGTCACCTAATCATCTAGCTAGGCACTTGCCGAATGATCTTTAACAATTTCTAGCCTGAGGTGACCTCGGAAAAGCATAAGACACTAAACGTCAAACAGTTCCACAGTTCACTCTCCGTACGAGCTACATAAATGTGCCTTGCTTGCAACGGGTCGGCTAACTTCAAAAGCCGATACACTTTAATAAATGCGGTGACCACAGTGACCATAATTTCGAATCATATTGAGTATTAGCAGACTTTGTCTGTCTACATACGGGTATAATTGTGACATTTATCGGGTTAAGTCAGCGCATATCATATTCAAGCTATAACGTCTTTTTGGACCTAATGAAAAAACACCTTTTACAATAAAAACATTTGTTTAGAATCATACCTGACGCCATATAGTATATATTATTGAAATAAAACTGTATCGTGTGACAACTAGAATCAGATTGTTTATTTTAAATATACTTACATAAAATATCATGTCTATTTATAAATACAACAAACAGTCAGTGAAACAACGGTTTTATTTCCCAAACAAGCTGGTAAATGGTGTCGATATCACAAATAATAAAAATCCGTAGGTTTATAAAAATAAATATTACAGATGGTCCGCAAAGGTAAAAAAATGATGGTGACCATACACAATCTAAATATAAGCGATGTTTAAAACGACTGGCGCACATCAGTCGGCAACGAACCCGCGCCGGGTTCACGGCCCTATCAATTATCATCGGGCCATTATTCAAGTTTACTCTTCTGACGTGTACAAATAAACATACAAACACGGTTTTTTTATTATCGACTCGGCAATACATAGACCGCTCAGAGGCAAGACGTCGAATGTAATAGTCGTTTTGACAATTCATCAATCGTATAAGGGCGGTTGAGCACGGCGCCCTGTTCGTGAAAATGCGTTTCGTAATGGTCGTAGACCTAATTATAAAAAAAAAAAACAATATAACATCACGCTATATCCCTTTTAGAGTGACCAAAGATTGATTAGTAGCTGTATCCACTTGGCGCTTAAATGTGTTGCCCAACGTAGCACGGCTAATCGCCATTCTCTGGGTACTACTTACACATGAAATTTCTATTATATGCTATGCGGGTATCTTCAAGATGTTTTCCTTCACCGGTGAGCATGTGGTGCCTAAATCCGTGCATAATCTGGAACAACGCAGACGTGCCGGAGTTCGAACCTACGATCAATTGCGTTGCCGCGCATTGAAAGCGGTCTATTATCCACTAAGCTACCATAGCCACAAATGTTATGTATCTCTACTCATCACATAAGGGATTTAGCGTGATAATATATTATTATTAAAATATATATATGTATATATATTTACATTTTCTTTAAAACAAAGTAAATTATAGACAATATAGATCCACAATAATAATAATTTATTATTAAGTAGGTATTTTGTCATTCTTAAGCCTGAATAAAGTGCGAAGGAAAAACGAGTCAATACGTTTTTACCTAAAATTACGTAAAATGAACTTCATCAGCTTACCATTCAATCGTGCGCCACGCGCGCTGCGGTGTCTACATTTTTTACGGATTAATTTTCATGTGTTCATCAATTTTTCTTTATGATTTATTCAGGCATATATTTTTTTATCCTGACACGGCATAGTGACTACACCACGCCTGATGGTAAGCATGGTGCAGTCCAAAAAACGACGACTAACAACAGCATAAAAAAACCATCGATAGCCGAAGCGATCATGACGGCTCGCACAATTATCTCTTCACGCCACGCTTAAAGGACCCATTATCAAAGGACGAAGGAAACACGCTCGCCGGAAGACCATTCCACAGCCCAACAACTCGGCAAAAGTAAGAGTTAAATAACCTTTTAGTCCTAGCCGGGATGTGAGTTACTGAAAAGCTACGTACATTTGAATTAGTTACAAGAAAGTATAAATTATTGTATTCTGAAATATCTTCCTCGTTTATAAAATCACTCGTATGAAGGCAACACTCCCATACATTTTGCACTTTTCTCGACGCTATTGGTGATCAAATGTTGCTTTGTCTAAACTCTGGCTGTATAACCCGTTTCCTCGATCACAAATATCTAAAGCAATTTAAAAAGGATAACAATGGCAAACTAGCGCCACCCTAGAGGCACTTGCAAGCACCACGGTAAATAATGGCGCCGTTGTCATGGCGACCGATCGTAAAATTTTACGACTCTCGCCCCCGAAGCCGGCAGCTTTGAAAACGGTAACTCCAAGTGCCTGGATTCTAGGAGATTAGAGATCTCCATTTCATTTTGATGTGCCAAACACGGCAACTACTCTTATTATGTCGAATTAACGTAAGGATATGCTGTTTTCAATAATAATCTACTATTTACTTCGCAAGATGCTCGTTGTCAATAACTACATTTTATAAATCTAAGTCTGTCAGTTCACGATAAACTCAAAAAATACTGAACGAATGTTCGTGCTATACACTAGTAGATACAAAGTGATCCATGAGGAAAGTTTAAGTGTACATATAATTTGTTAAGATTTTGTGTGAGTTGATTCAAATATGACGATAATACTGCTTAATCACTTTGAGATAAAACAAAACAATGTATGGTGGTATTAAAACTCATATAATCACGCCGAATCCCTTTCATGGTAGGTAGAGAGAATGGTTTGCAAACTCTCTCTATTCTTGCAATCCGTTTCTATAACACTCTTTAAATCTTTCACGGACTCTTGCCGATTCCGCGTATCTTTAACATTCCCTTTCAGAATTCTTTTTATTTAGTCAGTCTCGGTTGGTCTCGGCTCTTGCACTAGTATACATATTGTATTTCTTTTTAGATATCCTCTTTTATAGGTCTATAGAAAAGTCCGCGATGACATATATCTTTTAAGTATAGGTTACTATTCCCTTTCTAACTTCTAAAAAAATGGTGACGTATAAAGCGGTAATGGGAATGCTATTTAGACGAACAGATTATTTATCCTTATCAACTTAAATGCTTAGTTGCCTTAAGCATATCATGTACACTATGATAATTCTTTCTAAACTATATTTTTTAAATAAATAACTTACGAACAGGGATGGGCAAAATGTAATCTGATTAATGATTACAAAATGTAGTAATTTTAATTTTCTTGCTCTGTAAACATGATTAACTCCATTTAAAACATTAAGAAATCATAAATGTGTACGTAATCTGGAATTCTATAGTGTTTAAAACAGAGATGAACAAAATGCAGTCATATTAATGGTAAAAAAAGCAAAATGTAATCGTAATCATTTTTATTAATCTGATTAGATTTTGCCCATCTATGCTTACGACTTATAGCAAAAAATAATAAATGCGCGGTAAAATAAATTCCAGCGCTGATCTTACACCGATGACAGCATATAAACAAAAATAAGTTAATATCTAGTTATCTATAATGTTTTGAAAAAGAATATAAAACAAGAGAGGGGGAGGAAATGGAAATGGAAGAGGAGTAGGAAAGAGAGGAGGGAGGAATCAATTATCATAAAATTGATAGCAGTACGAAGATCGCCGGTTTAGTTAGTTCATCATAATTCTAGCAATCAAATTCTTATATTAGGTCCTTACATATGAAATTGGCGTTTTGTATGGAAGGAACAAAAAGTCGAATATTTTTTAATATAATATATTTAATTAATCAAAGTATGAACCATTATTTTCTATGCACTTTTGGCATCTCATAGGTAGTTCATTGATCCCTTTACTAAAAAAACCAGTCGGACGGGAATCAATAAAATCTTTGAAGGCGATTTGGACTGCCCCATTGGAGTTGAATTTTTTCCCTTGCAAGAAGTTAGCCAAATTTCGAAAAAAATGGTAATCTGTTGGAGCAAGGTCCGGGGAGTACGGAGGATGTCTTAGACTTTCCAATTGAAGCTCTTCTAATTTAGTAGCCGTCTGTTGCGCAGTGTGTGGTCTAGCGTTGTCGTGAAGCAGCAGTGGCGTGGAGCGATTGACCAGCCTAGGTTGTTTAGCCGCTAGCTTTTCCATCATGGTTTGCAATTGCTGACAATAGACATCAGCCGTAATAGTCTGGCCAGATTTGAGAAAACTGTAATGAACAATACCGGCACTAGTCCACCAAACGCTTACAAGTAACTTTTTTGTGGTTAATTTTCGCTTGGGGCAGGATTTGGCTGGCTGGCCAGGATCCAACCATTGCGCTGAGCGCTTCCGATTATCGTAAAGAACCCATTTTTCATCACAGGTAATGATTCGGTTTAAAATACCTTCATTATTGTGCCGGTTTAGTAATGTAACGCAGCAGTCGACGCGCGTTTGCCGGTTTGCTTCAGTCAATTCGTGAGGTACCCACCTTTCAAGCTTTTTAATCTTCCCAATTTGCTTCAAGTGAATTAAAACAGTTTTATCACTAACATCGCAGCCTACAGCTAACTCGGACGTGGTTTGCGATGGATCCGCTTCCACAATAGCCTTCAACTCTTCATTATCAACTTGAGTCTCAGGCCGTCCACGGGGCTTGTTCTGCAGGTCGAAATTTCCAGAACGAAAACGTTGGAACCAAAAACGAACTGTGTTTTCTTTTGCAACACGACCGCCATACACATCATTCACCCTTAGAGTTGTTTCCGCAGCACTAATGCCACGGCGGAACTCGTACTCGTAAATAATGCGATATTTTAAGTTTTCCATTTTGTAAAATGAGTGACGCAAACAGAAGAAAACAAAAGAAAAAAACAAATGAATGACGATCATCGAAGCACAAATACATGAGTCTATAGCTGTACAAATTTGAATTTGGGATTCCTTACCAAAGAGGAGAAATTTGTGATTAAAGTGGCCAGTACGAAAAACGCCAATTTCATATGTAAGGACCTAATAAATTAGAAAAGATAGCCGAAAAATGACATCGGCGTGTAAAAAGTAGAAATAGAAAGGAGAATGAACCTTTCGGACAACAAAATCCTGTGAACAGTCAAAGTTATTTCATAAAGTAGATTAATTTTGTTAAATTTAATTAATGAAACGGGAGACAGAGTTACGAGAATAATTTCCGTATGGAAATAAAGCTTTCAGTTGCACTTTGCCATCAAAATTTTTACGATGTCTCATTAACTGCGTTGTGCCACGCTACGGCGCGTAAAATTCTATATTTAAGGGGTCTAAACTCCATCAAGTTTTGTCAGTTTACGACTTGGGAGGGGGGTTGTTTATGGCAAGAACGAAGGGAGGAGTTTAATCTAATTCATTTTATAAAGTGGCATCGACTAATTGAGTCCTCGTCACATGTGACATTTCTTTATACGGGCTGAACAGAGTGACCACAGCACACCTGATGGCAAATACAGTGTTGTCTAAGAACGACAATGACTAAGAGACGAGAATTTATTGGAAAACGCCGTCATCATGCCAGTCGTTACATATCACGACTGAAGGTCTCTAGGTATATGAACAACTGGACTTACAGAAGCAGATCCTGAAAGACGACAGGCTTAAACGAGTATCCTGTAGATTTTGATTCCCTTGGAAAGACGTAAAGGAGAATGAGTATTATTGTATGGTGCACGATCTCACTAAAAATGTATTTGTATATGAACGAACTTTGGACAGGAATGAACGTAAATACTTATATAAATTCATTTTAAATCTTTTTTTTTATTTTGTGGGTTTTTTGTATTATTACTTTTAAATAGCTGTCAAAATCAGTGTTTCCAACTTTTTTTTTAATAATAATCCGAATTTTGTATTTTAAAAATACATATGTCAAACAAAAACTAGATGATCCAAAGTAAAAATCGAGAAGGCGCGCATACTAATTTATACGGCATTTTAATGCATAAACCCCCACAAAAAAAAACATTGTTTTACTATAAGTCCTTGAGAACTTGTAAAGGTTAACTACTCGGGGACCATGCTGCCCTGTCTATATATTTTTTGTAATTATGGTGAACTATTTTGTCATAATTAAATGTAACATTGTAATAAAGAAAATACTGTTTAGATTAAAAGTAAAATGGACCTTGCCAACTGCCAATTGTGTGATTTTTCAGAGCCATAAAGAACCTGAGTATTTGATATTAATTACAAATTGTTGCATCCCTGCGTTCCTGAGCAAAAAGGGTTTGAGACGCACAGCCGGACAATGAAGTGATCCTATAAGGGTTCCTTTTGAAATACAGATCCCTAAAAAAGGCTCTGACTTGTAACTTTTTGCGGTTAACGTACATATAACACAGAAGGCGCATCAAAAATTCCTCGCAGTCCCAAAATTAATTAGCCCGTTGCCATCTTGACGGCCAAGACATTATTGTCTACGTGACTCGAATTTGACCGACTACGGCTCGTTACGGAAGATGCAATAAGATCTCCTTTGCACTGACAATATATTGGGGCACGTGAGGTTTTTATGTAACACGATCTCTAACCGGTGTCTTGATATATGCCGCCTTAACTGCAAAATGATGTTTATTGTTAGTACAGTACTAAAGTGTGCCTACGCGTGCTACATTTATAGTTTTTGTGATATCATCATTTTAGCACTTATAAGACGTATACTGCTAGACAAAGAACTCCCCTAATGGTTTCCAGGTCGATCAGTCGGAAGTAGCTTTCATCCAGTGTCGCACTGCGATCTGGATTAAGTTGTCTGATATATATTCTTAGATATCATATGCTCACCAATAAAAGAAAACACTTTTTGATTACCCACACAGTTTTGGCATTATTAATCCGGCTCGAAGGACCAAATTAAACAGGATCCAAACTTCACTTTTAGTAATAGTGCTTTGTCCTCACACATTAAAGATTACATAATCCATGATAATTTAAATTCTGGCTATTCACTGTGTGTTGTATTACGCCCGGATTGACGTCTGGACTTTGAACACGAGTAGTAGGGTTCTGTTTCGTTCATAGGACAATTGTCGATTTGGGGTTTTCTGGACGTGTTGTTGTTTTTTTAGGTTGGTGTTGGCTCTGGACAACAACACGATGGCCGGATGGTAAAGTGCTGCGGAGAATCAGCAATTTTTCTGGTGGCGTGAAATGGACAGTGTGTTGGTTTTGGCGTTAATCAGAGACTACTGAATAATAAAAATAACTAACGACGAGCTCAAAAAGACATGTATCTAGGGCCGTAAAATTAAACAATAATGTATTATGACTTATGACCAACGAAGTTTAATTGTGTTTTTATTTATTTATTTTTAATTTTACCTTTTTAAGGGCGGCCAATGGCCAACACACTACAAGACATTAAAAAAAACAATCGAAAAAAATGCACATTAATGTGTTGCGCCGTTTAAGGCCACCAAAAATCAAAAATGAGGTCTATCAAAAATATAAACAATACTACTTAAAAGATAAACTACATTAACAAATAAGATTAAAACAATGAAAGTGAAAACATAGGCAAATGAAAAATCATATCAACAACTACAGCGTGTCCTCAACCACCCGATGATTTTCCTTTTAAAGACCGGCAGACTGTCAGCAAACACATCGATGGCACACTCCAGTTCGTTAAAGCCGCGAGATAACCTACAAATAGGCGAATTATAGCCCAAGGATTTCCGAGCATAGGGTGGGACGAGCAAGTTTACACGGTTTTTTTATTTTTAATACTACACAAAGTAACAATTCGCTAAAAATTATCCAAATTCTATTTCTTTCCAGACTCCCCTAGTTGAACAAATAGTGAACGTTTAAAAAAAACGAGAAATAAATTTTGATAATTGAATTACCTTCGTCTGTGTTCTCACCATTGTTTACTAAAGTACTTTATCTAATTGAATCCAAACAGTAAAAAGCCACATTTTATCTCGTTTGACATGTATTTTATTTTACAAATCTTAATCCAAATAGTTTTAAACGTTTATATATTTTCATCTAGGCCCTGCTCCATTTTTTTTTTTTTTTACAAAAGAATATTTTAAACATAACATCGGAAATGAAACTGTATCAGTAATAAACGAGGTTCGTGACTTAAATTTGTTGTTCGACGAACATCTTAAATTTACCCCCCATTACGATGACACAGTTAAGAAAACTGCAAAAATTTAGGTTTTGTTAAAAACTCTGTATACTGGCTGTGAGATGTTGCCCAGAATAAAAAAGGCGAGAAGCCAATGCCCACTCTTTAGATGTATGTATTATGAAGAAGGAAGTAAGAGACCACCGTGGAAATTGGTGATATAGTAACATACGAGAAAATAAATCTAGCAACTCAAACATACGACCGATTCTCAGAAAAAAGTTGATAGAAATGTAATCGTACGTCGCCACATCAGTATACCAAACAGAAGATTATAATATTTCATAGAATTATAAGCTAATAAATTATGTTATTTCCAAATTAGATATACCGTATAAAAATTTAGTTACTGATATGAGGAAAATAGTGAGATTGTATAAAATAATAACACAAGATATGCCATTATAACAGCAATGAAATTAAAACAAAATTCCGGCGTACAATCGAGTTAAAAAGTTTTTAAAGCATCAACTTCTCCCCAACGAAAGCTAACTTTTCTTTTTGTTCCACGCTTCAGACGAAATCCTTAAACTAATTAGATTGTTGATGCCTTATAAAATGTAATTGTCAAAAGTATACTCTGTTAAAAATATTACACGATATTGAAGATATGTATTAAGTTTAAAGATTTTGTTTAATTAATGGGGTAGTCATTAATTTTAATTTCAACTAGTAGATTTTGAATCAGAATTATCTATCTATTCAAACTAATGTAAACGAATTTTTTTGGGTAAACTTTGACTAAAATTACTAAGGGAGACATTTAAAATTAATCACAATGGTTTATCAGAAACAATGTTATATGCGCATTGAATAAATTCGTTTTAAGATATAAATGTATTGTCCTTACTTGTGGACGTCTGGTCTAAACCGGTTAGAAAACCATGAAATCTAATATTTTGAAATTAAAGTTGGATGGATATCAGGTCAGGAAAAAAAAATCTTTTAATAATTGATTGTGATTAATATTTTCAATAACAATTCCTTTGCTCAAAATATTATATTTTAAATAAATAAAGTTCGTTATGGTTGAGAGAATGCCAGGGGACTGCGGCCGGCCCCTACGGAGATTCGGAGGCAGAGGGTCCTTCTCCAGGACCAGGTCGTGAGGGATTGGCAGTCCAGGCTGGAGCAACCTAGCGCCGGTCTTCGGACAATTGAGGCGGTGCGCCCTGTCTTACACTCGTGGCTGGACAGAAAACACGGCGCGCTCTCCTTTCGGCTCACCCAGATCCTCACAGGTCACGGTAGTTTTGGCCGTCACCGGTGGCGGGTGTCCGGAGGAGAGCTTACGGCGGAATGTCACGAGTGTGGGAGCCCCGCGGACACGGCGCAGCACACGCTTCAGGTGTGCTCAGCTTGGGCTGAAGATAGGAAGGTCCTTCAGGACCGCATTGGGGACGACCTCTCGCTGCCAGTGGTGGTAAAAGCCATGGTCGACAGCGAAGAGGCATGGCGAGAAGTCACAGCCTTCTGCGAGGTTGTGATGAAGCAGAAGGAGGCCGCCGAAAGGGTCAGAGAGCGAACATCTTCTCTGGCTATTCGGCGGCCAAGGCACCGTCGCCGGAGGGATGCGTTCGCTCAGAGAGAGCGCGACATCCCCCGGTGACAATAGCCGGGCAGTAGACTTGAGGGAGTCTGCTGTCCGGATGAGAGGGTGGCGGTGTGCAGTGTCCGGCGCGCCGCCTGTGAGATAGGTATTGGAAGGGTGGGCTCTTTACCCCCACCCCTCCCAGAGAGGCAGCCTCGACAAGGCATTTCGCTCTCCGGGCGTCTGGATGAATTTGGTTTCCCAGGCTCGGGTGGAGCGATTAGAGGGACACCCCGGGGGTTTTTAGTCAGTAGGAGTCTGACACACCGGGGTTGCTGCCCTCACAGCGGCCCCGATGGTCCTATGCAGGATTTTCCCCCGAAACCAAAAAAAAAAAAAAAATGGTTGAGAGAATAATTAGGCAATCGCCTACACAATATTTTTACTTTCATTAAGGCGTGAATGTTTGACACACATCAATCTTGCCCGCACATGAATCTCAATTTTAATTAAAAGTATCCTATCCAATTAAAAGCAAGCAAAAAAAAAAAACTTCTGTAGCCATCTGTACTTGGTCACAGATGTATGGAACAGCTATCGGAAGCAAGCCTGTCTCACAAGTACACCGACTATCATAATATTAACTTTGCCCGTGTTTCTTTTATTTCCTTATATCTATCGTGGTTAGAAAAACTCGTATATTTTGCAAAGGCGCCGACGTGGCGGCGAGAGGCAAAATAACCAAATACATTTTTTTTAAATAATCTTTTAATGGATCGTTGAATCTAATTCTGTATTCATTATCTATTAAACAAATTTAAAAGTAAGTCATTAAGCTGTCTTCCTGTAGAAAAAAATTATAAATTAATACGCAAGTTCTAAAACTTCGTCCTTTAGCGAAATTGACAAACTATATATTTTCTCTCCCAAGTAGCGTTTTCCTTTTCTTCAAACAGGACTTTCTTTTGTTAAAGTCTAAAAAAACCTAAACGAGCCTTTTTACTGACTTGAATGATCTTGGTTTCTCAATAGAGACAGCCGATTTTTACTTTTCTGTAGAAATTCATGACACTAAAAAAACAATCCGAAAAAGCTACATAAAAAATAATTGGGCATTATGTCTAATATTAATGAATCTAAGCGAAGTATAATTTCAAGCCAATATACGCGGAGTTTTAAATATATAACAGGAAGAGTTTTGCGCAAAAATAGAGCGTTATTTTCGCAAACAGAACCCATATAAGAAGTTAAAACATTACAAGAAGGCACGGTTTGGGTGTCGAGGGGAGACAGAGTGCCGTATTTAGGTCGGCACGTGATCGAAATACGTGATCCAGAGTTTTATTTTTCTGAAAATCGCATCCTTTTGCTATCCGATGGATAGGTTTACTTTTAACTTCAATCCTATCGTTGCGTCTATCAAGCGATCGTGATCCAATGAACAGTAATCGTCTTTGTAAATGAATTACTCACTTGAAATAATCGATTATCTAAATTCTTGAGTGGTTAATCTCGACTAAAGATCTCCAGAAAAATCAGACATGGTGACAAGATAGTCTGATCTGAGGATCTGTTAGCTTTTTATTCGGAAGTCTCACGCTATCTCGCCCTTTTAGTTGCAAGGAAATGCATAAGTATTTCAGTTAGATTACTTTAATTCTGGTGATCTCACATACAATGTGTGCTTGTTTACGTTTGCTAATTGAAGCGGGTTAAGTGATCGATATTTAGTTTTGGTTTGCACGTCAATATCTGTAATTAAATTATCCTTGTCATAACAAATTCATAGAAACGCGTCATAACAATTTAATGGTACTTGTATACTTTATAATTTGTCGTCACCTCTATATGCATTTTTCTGATATTAAGATAATTTCAATCAATCAATTAACGGCCTTCGCATCCTTGAATGATGATCCTAACAGCGACTTGAGTATATTCTGTCCTGTGGCTTTATACAAGTCAATCGGGGAACACCATTCCTACGAGGAGAATATTCCCTATATAGTCCGTATTAAAGTTCACTTCATCATTCGTAATGCAAACAGCGAAGGAGACGAATACGCTCCCTGTCTATGTTTTCCACAACCTTACGATCTAGGAGTCTAAAAAGAGGTAATAGACATTTATATATATTTACACGGTCCATCGTCTGCTTCAGCTTCATATACCATCAGACGTGTTTGAAGTAAACCGTTAACGTCACAAAAAAAAACAAATAATCCGTCTACAGTTGTTATGGCTTGTATTTATTGCTAGTTTCATTCCACAATCTCGTCCCGTAGTTGGAGCATTATAAAGAATTTTGTCCAAAGCCCGGATGTATCCTGCCTTCGCGATTCGCATCGAGTTTCCGGTCACACATTATGTAGATTTCTCGGGGGATTCCCGCGTAATAGAGTTTTGATCGCCGTGCCGCCATCCCAGTTGTGTTATATTTTGTTTTATTCCTATTACATTATGCTAATCACTGTCCCAGTTTCGTATATTTTGGTGCAATTTATTTATTTCTTTCCCTAATAGCTTTATTTTTTTTTATTGAAAGGAAATAAACAGACGAATATTCTACCTGATGACAAGCGGCCACTGTCGCCTTTGGATAACTGCAGAACAAGAATTGTCATCAATGCACTGCTGACCTAGAAGAGCTTTTTTCAAGAGCTTTATGTCATCAAAGGAGACACTGTGCCTACTAGCACATTCCACAACTTTAAAGTGCACGCTAAATTAGAGCAAATTAAGTTATATCCATATAATATTATTTAAACAGAATTATTTCATATTTCTTGTCGAGTCTTCTCGGTAGATTTTGCTGTCCTAATAAGCAGTATTCATATTCATATAGCAGTATAATCGGCAGATTTTTTATTATACAGGCTCGTCAAAGTGACTACATTGTACCTGAAGAAATGTACAGTGTAGTCCAAGAAAGGCAACGAAAATCAAGAGACAAAAATCATCATTGCTACACACCATTACCCATTGGTCTACGTACAACTGGATATATACAAAGTGATCCTCAAACGCGGCAGACCGAAGCGAGACACTATGACGATCTTTACACTCGTGTACTGTAGTACACAAGATTGTCTGTAAGGAGTTCATAAAATTAGGTTACATATCTATGACACAAATATGATGTAGGCCGTTTCGTATAAAAATAATATTTGTACTGTGGTCATAACTCAGTTCGGGCAATCGCTCTCTCACTTTAAATTTACACTCTAGACAAAAAATCACATTCCGAGACAACGGCGTCGCCGGCGGCGCCGACGACGACGATTAAGGATAGGTCCGTCAATTGTTGTTTAAATAACGCAGTTTCACTCCGACGCAGCCTTGAGTTTCTTTCGGCGTTTCTTCTCAAGGTAGTCGCTTCCGAAACGCTGGTAGATCACCGTTAGGTTCGTTTTTCAACTGGCCGGCCGCCCAAGTCGAGGTCCGTACCCACAGGGGTGCCCTTGCGTAGCCGCCCAACCCATAAATTTCGCTGGCTGAGCGCCCTTTGCGTTCGCCCACCAAGCCCGGTTTTGTTGTGAAGGTCTTTCCCAGGCCACCAACGTAGGAAACGCCGAAAAAAAAAAAAACAAAACAAAAAAATCTCCTAATAAGACTTTTTACAAAAATAAATGACTTTATTTGACAAAATTCGGGTAATAAGTATCGAGTAATGACCTATATTCGCATCATCTATTAGTTGTGTTGAAACGAGGAACTTTTATCACATTAATTTCAGAAACGAAGAAACACTTTAAAATAAAAATGATTCTTTTGTCTAAGAGACAAACTATAATTTAGTTTTATGAAATTATAACTTCAATTAATTGTAACTCTTATTACTACTAAATAAAAAAAAAAACTTTGTCTATTTCGAATCCATAGTCTGTTATAAAAACTTACATAACAAAGATATTCCATCGGGATATTATGAATAAAATAAACAATAGATCAAAACACATAGAACTGTGCAAAAATGGAAATAGCGAAAAATTCTACAAATATTTCAAAATCCTAGACGTAAAACAAACAGGCCGGAATGAATGTAAACTGAACAATTGTTAGCTACGAAAAAAGTTCTAATCCGCTAACGAAATCGGCACAGAAACGCAAAAAACATCACATAGCGCCAACGTATCAATAATTCGACAGCGGAATTTTTACGAACGGCAATACAATGGTCTATCAATCCCGCGGAACAAAAAACTGGCAACACTAGGATTCCAAAGAACAAAAGGGCGCCGTTTTTCGTCGGGATGTGAATTTAAAGGGATACGTGGCAGTCATTTTGGAATCTTTAAATAATAGTTTTTTGTTACAACATATACATCAACCGTGTTCCTTTCTATTGAATGTTCTATTTTTTTTAACAATGGGAGTCAGTCTACCTTTGCAAGAGTGCGATTTTTTTAACTAGTAATAAATGTATTTAAAGATATTAATTATAGTTACAAAAATTATTTCAATTTAATTTATTTAATGCAGTGCACAATATACAAGTTTAACACATTTTTTTTTTGGGTCAGTGGTGGATATGGTACCGGTATCCATGTGCGACAATGCGAGATGTCGCAGGTTCGTATCTCTGTTTTTTTTTTTTTTTAGGTAATGTACAGACTTAAGCACCACATGCACACCGATGAAGCCCGCGTTGCATCTAATATAAATGTCATGTGCAAGTACTTTGAAAACTCCGTTTTGCTGCGTTTCTGGTCATGTGGGGCATGACTTATAAGCGCAAATTGGACAGAGGCACTAACGTATGTGCTCACCCCGAAAGGGGTATAGCGTGACGCTTTAAATTTTAGAAGTAATCGTGTAAATGTGTAGATTTTAGTTGACTGTTTGTTTCAGGTTTTAGTTGTGTAGTGATTGGCTGTCTGCACCATTCTTAGAATGTTATAACAGATGTATTATTATTATTACAAATAAAGATGTTGACTGTAACACAGATGTATCTGTTAATTTATTAGTGGAATAATCCCTATACACGTTAAACATCGCCATGTGTATATGGAGAGTCTGTTGGATAGTCTATGAAGGACAAAGGCTAGGTTTCGACATCCGAACAATGATTTCCGTTTCCGCCGGCAATATGGTGGACGAGTCCTAGCGAACGTCCTCTTGATTGTGAATATTTCATATGTCTATAGGAAAATATGAGTACATTTTTTTATTGTTTTAGCTTTGAGTCGTAGCAAAAACGTATCCCATCCTTCATGGAAAACTGCCTAACTTGAAAATGTTAACTTTTCGGGAACGTCAAAAAAATAAGTTTACGTCAAATACAAAATCTATAACACCTATATACATTAATACACCGCGTGAAATTATAGTCGTTTTGAAGAGTTTGTTCTATATCAGTCGGTACTACTATCGATAATACATATATATTTAAATAACAATTTTTTTTTATATGCCCTGGTTTTTAATGCAATTTACTGGTACAGAATTGAAGTTTTTCGTTTATAAAACAACAATAATGTCACGGTGTTCCTTTAAGTGTTTTTTTTTAATTGTCAAGATAGATTAATACATTCCTCTGCTATCGAATAGCGAGATATAACAATAACTTCAACTTGCATATTTTTGCGGGATATCTGATAGAAAGTTTTCGTAACTGCAATTTGTTGTGTTATATAGAAATTAATAATTCATTAGAGTTAAAACAGTTTTCAAATTTAGAGAGCGTATCTACAATGCAAACGAGTAGAATTGATATAATGTCATGACAACTTGATATTTCAAAGCTTTCATTCCATATATTTTAAACTATTCTACTAGCGCTATTGATAATCGAATATTACGTTGTCTAAATTGGTGTGGTTGATGACAAGCGTCCGCTTGTAAATAATAATAGAAATTAAAGAGAAATACGACGGCCGTAATGTACATAATAAAAAATTAAATAACAAAAAAGCATACCGTGGCACTTCGGGTGTATTTCTACTTAGCCCAAGAGCTTTAGTTTCCGTGGTCTATGTATACAGTGAAGTGAAGGAGTCATCAAGTGGCAATGTCTATTCCTGACTAGTGATGTAACTATCCACTCAAACGAACATGTCGACATATTGATATCAGACAACTATAAATATTAATTTCAATTACACATTACAAATTTAAGTCGCTATCTTAATCTGTCTGTATTATCACGATTTTCTAATTAAATGGCAAGCATTTGTTAAATTATTAAAATATATATAGCGACACTAGGGCATTTCAATGCATCTGGCAACACTAGGAGCGAAAACAGACAAGAGACAGGAAGATAAAATAAATATGTATTATGGGCGTAGATGTAAAAAAATATTACTGATTAATATCATAACTAAAGAAAGTCTTGTGATTTTTAGCTCATGATATAATGAAGAAAACAATGAACTAGATGCAGAATTCTGATTGTTATTTAAGTAATTACAACCACATAATCAGTTAGTATTTTACATAAAAGTCAAATTTTCCATCTTCCGGGACATAATCCCTAATAAAATCATCCTAATGTATGATATTCACTTTGGTAATTTGTTATTTATATTAGTATGCGTATATGTTTATTCATTTCGTTTATTTATAACTTACATTTTCAGAGTTTTAACCTCAGTAAATAGGTTTTTCATTTCTCCAATCGGACTATCTAATAAGTGTACTCTGTGAATCGCAAAATTAAATTTGAAATGAAAAAGATCTACCAAAAGGCGCGTTTATCGACGTCGATAAAACAAAAGTCACACCAACCCCAAAGTCATCGTCATCGACTAGTGAATCGCACGCTCCGTCGCCTCGCGCGATGAATAGCGAAGCATTCTTTTGTGCCGTTCCCTTCTCGTTATAGGTGTGTGACAGGGATGGTAGATTCGTCGATTATACATGCTTAATCATGGCGAATATCGAGATGTTTTGATTTGAAAGGGAGATGCGGCAAAAATTATCCGGCTAGAACTTTTTCCTTTCCTGTTTCTCTTATCTTCAGTACTTGCACCAATCCGTATGGATGTAATAATACTCTAGCAACATAAAAATTGTTATGTTGGGTCTAAATATTTACAATCTCAAGTTTGTACAAAGTTAGGCGAGTTTATTTTTATTTGGAAGAAAGAAATAATTATTGTTCTAGAACTTTTTACTTTTCTTTGCCTGTTATTACCAATATTATATAATATTATTATAAACATATAATATTATTATATGTTTACCAATGGACATAGATGGATTATATTTAGACCCGTAAAAGTGTTACTCAGTATCGATATTCGATCACATGTTTATTTTTAGTTTCTTCTTTCACAGATTTTTCCTTCCGTATTCATAAAAAAGGATGTCACACCATAACCCCCATAGTATACATTCATAGACAATACTGTCAATATCATGTATTTAAAATATATCTATCACTATGGGGTGTAGTGGGAACTCAGCATCTATTTCTGTCAGCCGATCTGCATTTAGAAATGAGAGAAATTAGTTAAACTCGTTGGTTTTTTTTTTTCTTTACACTGGCTCGACTTAGTGACTACAGAGTACCTGATGGTAAGTACAGTGTGGTCCAAAAACGAAAGCGAATATCAAAGGATGAAAATCCATTGATAGTCTACATCGTCATGTCGGCCCACATATACCACGACTGAAGGTCTCTAGGTATATGAGCTACTGGATATGCACAAGCTGATCCCGAAACGCGACAAGCCGAAACTGGTCACTATGACGGGCTTTACACCCATGCACTGTGGTCGCGATCCAGACAGGCACCGACGCCTTACCACCTCGCTGCTGCTCCATGAACTCTCACCAGTGGCTCCTAGTAGCTGTGCAGCATGCAGCGGCCTCACCCTGGTTACCACCACGTCGCTCGTGGGCGAAACCTGGTTGAGGAGGCTTGCTCGATGTTTTCCCGCGCAAGTTGTGGTGACTCACCGCTTCATGTAAGAGTCTGCCCACTTATTCCTCATCTGCCGCGCTAATGGCTGCCTAGTCTACCCGACAATTCTGGCGAGGCGGCTAGGCATTGTGAACGGCCTAGGATGCTGATATGGGTCAGGTATCTTTATCCAGACACTACATCCTACCTCTCTCTAGTATTGTCGGCTTCCCGTCCTAATAGATTAAGAGGGCTTTGGACGAGAGGGTGCGTTTGTGCAAGAGTTTGCAATCACGAATGAAATATATCCAGCGCAATTGACTGTTTCCGAATATTTTCATCAGCGAGCTCATCTTCGCCTGATGGGGTTCAGCCCACATCTAATTGATGAAGTTGGGAAACGTCACCTAACTCGAAATCGGCCAAGTTTTCATCAACTTTCGTATCACAAAAATCACGTACCTTGTATTGCCACTAGAGATCCATAACCTGTAACAAAATTGAATATTAATCAATGATTCTTTGTAATAGACTCTAGTAGAATATACCACATAGTAGTTTTTTTAAGGTGGTAGTGTGATTGCCCGGTCTGGGTCGTGACCATAGTACAAAAGCACAAAGACCGACATAGTAACTTGATTTAGCCTGTCGTGTTTCAGGATCTGTTTCTGTACGTCCAGTAACTCATACACTCAGAGATCTTCAGTCGTGGTATATGCGGGCCGACATGACGGAGACTGTCAATGGCATTTCATCCTTTGTTAGTCGTTTTCGTTCTTGGACTACACTGTACTTACATACACATAAGGATAGTATCCATATCGGCATCTGGTGGTTTTGTGTTGGAAAGGTGGCAGAAGAAACATATGCGAGGTTCCTTACGGTGTTTTGTAGTCATGATCAAAACATGTCTTTTGTTGTCTATATGCACGCGTCGGATTCTCGCAGTCGCGCCTCGGAGAAGGCCAGGTCACGTGCTTAACACGACGTCTATCAGCGTCACACAATCGCCTACAATAGACGCCTTTGCATATCAATTCATGCAGAGACACATCGCGACCTGGAGCCGCTGTTGGGTTGCCGTTACGGAGTCGCGACTGCAAAATTTCGACGCACGCCTTAAGCATTTATGCACTTTATTATGAAGTCTGGATATATAAATATGTTTTCATGTAACGAGGCAACACTAAGTGAGTCCACGTATGCGACACTCGAAACTTGAAGTGCAGCGGCGATTCGTTAGCGTGTCGGTGCCGTTTTAATTGCGTTTATGCTACATATGTTGATTTCTCGAGTGCAAATCACTGGACCGTATGAAATAGATTTTTCGAACATTTACAACTTTAGTACGGACTGTTAAAATAAAATGACTTTGCCTTTTTTAAATAAATAATAAACATATCTTCACGCTATATATTACAGTGTGACGATATTTAAAGGGTTATCCATTCAGAAGCTATGATACCACAGCCAAGCATTTAAACATGAAGCTATAGTCCAAAGGTAAAACAAAATTGTCATATAATATACAACACAGAAGGATGGGTTAATTAAGATAGAAAACAACAAAAGTTAATACCCTGTGTTGTGATGATGCGCCAAAAGGAAGGCAGCTCAGCAAATTCTAAGGCCAAGATTTATAAACGCTATTTTGACTTTGCTTAGTAAAGTTCTCAAAAAATAAATTCGTTTTGACAAAAAACTGAATATATAATAGGAACTTGAGTATAGCCTTAGTATTCGCAGAGCCAAGTCCACGTTGACAAAATCGGTGATTAAATCCTATGATGTTTATTTAGTAATATAAATTGTAATATGTTATTAAAGTCTAAGCAAACTTAAAGTCGTGTCTATAAATCTCGACCTTGGTCACCAGCTGAACCACCCAGCGCTGGTTTTCAGCTTACACCCGATTGCTACGTCAACGCGCAGAATGTAGTCGGGAAGGGAATAATAGAGTGTTAATATACAGCTGTATAGACTATTCTAAATTGTCATAGACATCGATTACGTCTATACATACACACAAACATACATATACTACATACATTAATTAGATACACATTCGATTAGATTATATAGACGCGTTAGATATATAATAACCCTCTTCTGGCGTCAGGGATTTAAAAACAACCTTTTTTAACGAATACTCAGAAAGTAATCAAAACTAATTATAAAAAAAAACCGGCTAACTGTTAGTAAGACTCGCGCACCGAGGGTTCCATATAAATTTAAAATACATGAAAAAAAAAAAACTTGCTATGTTAATTTTTTACATGCTCTACAAAATAATTATTCTAAAATGAATCTGAGTCCCGTAGAAAAAAAATAACAATTTTGTTGATAATCGTAGAAAGTTCATGCTTGACCTAAATTTTAAATTGATCAATTTTATTTTTAGACCAAACGCGCTAATACTTTCTAATATTACATTGTTGTATCTCTTGTAGTTTACGGTTTCCCTTTAATGACCGAGAGCCGAGGATGTTGGCATGTCCGTACCCTTGGTCCCGGCAGACGAGTAGAAGAAACATCCCAGTGGTTTAGCTAATAAGACTCCGACATACCGGGGCCGCTGCCCTCACAGTGTCCCTAAGGACACTGAGGATTTCCACCGGGTCAAAAAAAATGATTTCTCTAAAAAGTTTATTTAAAATGTAACGAAAACGTTTACAACTATTGAATTTACTTGATTTGATTCCGTTCATTTATAAGTATGATTTTTTCAAGGCCACTAGGTACCTCCGGATGCGTAGGAAGATGGCTCGGCTTTGCCCTTTTTTTTATTAATTTCAAGATTATACCTCGACGCGATCCTAAAAAAGGGTATTGACAGAGACGCACAACAAAGTATTTCTATAAGGGTTCCCTTTTTTTTCAGGTACAGTACCCTAAAAATTGTTCGATATTATAATAAAAGAGCGAGACAAAAAACTCGTTAGAAATATCGATTATGGAAAACGATGCTGACATGTCACAATAAACTGCAAAAATATTCATTCGAAAATAGAGAAAAAATATTCAACCTTACTCGAGCCATTAGGAGTTTTGAAATTTGATCTTTGACTTTCAATATTCACTCTAATTCCTAAACGTTAGAGTGTATTTCAGAACGTTCGTTCAGGTTTCCGTATAAATTGACAAGTGGAATAAACTACAAGCGGGCACGATTCAATTTCCTTCGTCAATGATACAGAAAAGCTTTGGCATCGGATATCGCATGGAACGATGATATGATATCGTTACTAAGGTTTTATTTTTACATAAGCTATTTTTACATTGAAAGAATTATATTTCGCATTTCCCTTTTTTCACAATTACCACCTTCTATTTTTATTATTATCGTTAAAAAAGTAGTGGATATGATATCTGTACACACCATTAACGTACGTATTTTATTTACGCAAGCCTATCGTTAGATGGTGTTAATCGGCACTCCACGAAGACACACTCGCGTCGAAACTACCAAGCAATGAGTTTGAAAATTGCTTCGGTAGTTAATACTTTTATGTATTGCCTTTTATTTCGTTTTTGTGCTGTTTTGAAGGCTTTTGTGATTTGAGCTTGTGTGGTTTTATCATTATAGGAGCATTATTGATCAAGATATCATTATTAACATCACGTCCAACGGGCTTTTTGAATTTTATCTTCGGGTGCACGGCAGTGAGCAGGATTCGCTGCATTATGACTAGGAGAGGTAGAATCATGTTAGACAGGGCATTCCTTTTAAAAAAAAAACAACACCACTTCAACTGTCTAACTTTTTGATTTTTAATTTTGAAACTTAACTTTTTTGAATACTCTTAAAATATTAATAAATGTATGATAAAATTAAGGCAAGTAATTTTTTTTTTGTTTTTATTGCGTCTAATAAAATATCTAAAATGTACTCCTCGAAGCTAGAATACGCCCTTAAATTTAAAAATTATATATGAAACTGGGCGTAAATGCGGAAAATACCAGTGACGTGCATATCATTAATGTGAATATTATATAATGATAATAAATATATTATATACTCTCATAGGGAAGATAGATGGCGTGAAAATAGAATAGATATGAATATAAAGGGTTCCTTTTTTTTGTTTAAATTAAAGCAATTTATTTCAGGCTTATTTATCGTAATGGGCATGCAATGTTATTATGCATCTATGGAATGAACGCTATTGGAAAATACCAATGTAGCTATGTTTATTTCGACGAAGAAAGCCGGGTACAAAAAGTAGCAAGTCGCGAAAGCTTGTAGCTCGCACGGATAGGGCAGAACTCAGAAGTCGTAAACATGTCGATGTTTATAGTTTGCCCTCCCCAGGCGGGTTGTGCGCTTCTGCACGTTGGGGTGGATGGCGGGCGCGTCAGAGCCCCGGCTTGCCTCTTTGTCTCTAACAGGGGGTTTGTTAGCGTTAATTCCGTGATTGCTTATCTGTGTTGCTGATAGTTGATTCGGTTGTACTGTTTCTTGTACAAAACACACTGCACTGGATTGAAGGGGGCACTGACCGCTATTATTTTACTTACTTATCCACAAGCCTTGGCCTGCGACTTCGTCTGATTTAGTAAAGAGAAAATGGAGCCAAAATTAATGAATTAAGTTTTTTTTCCTTCGAGCGATTTCGCTCTGTATCTAACCGGAATCGGTAAGAATGTCTTCCGAGGCAGAACTATTTCTATGTCAGTTTACGCTATAAATTCAACTGCTCGCAAGAGCCTCCTCATTTTTGCTGCAAGCCGCCAAAAAGTTGAATTCACTTCCTGCATCTGTTTTTCTAGCATCTTACGACATAAGAATCTTCAAACGGCGAGTGAATCGGTATTGGTTGGGTGAGCGCGCTTCATCATCGGCCTCAATATTATTTTCTATCAGGTGATATAGAAGTCCAGGCCAAGCGTATCTAATAAAAAAAACAGATCGGATTTCAGTCATTCGTAAGGACAGTTACGGACTGCATCTGTTCAGAATTCGTAGAAACATGAGCCTAGCCAAATATATGCTTTTTCTTTCTTTTATTTCTAGAAAACTCCGATCGAGTTCAGATATCGCATTTCGTACTGCCGTTGATGCGAATCCGTGTAAATATAAATCTAAAAGCCTATTATAATTACCACAAAGATATTTACTACGCAATTACTAAATTAATTCTACATAGTTCAGTCTCGATTCAGGCGCAGTACACGTTTATTCATAAAATAATAGTACTGCTAGACAATATTCAATTTAGTCATAATTTAAATTAATTCATAGCGGCTATGGTGGTCTAGTGGATGAAGGACTGGTGTCAATGTATGATTGATAAGAATCTCAAGTAGGTTTTACATTATTATATGAACATACAAACACAATTTTGACAATGAGAAATACACTTTGACCTCTTTTAATCAATATTATAACTAAACTAAAATTATTATGCATACAGATTAATAAGGATAAACATAATTATGTGATCTCTTTGTTCAATAAGGGAGAAACTATTTTTTACATTTTGTACTAGCTGTGGTGATCTGGAGAGGCTTAGGTAAAAATAATTTCACGGATTGGGTATTATAAAAGACCTCGAAACTCATATTTCTTTATCTCTAACCAAAAATCTATGTATTGCTTTTCAGAATCCTTACTTTAAAATTGACAGATTATCAAACAAACTTTTAACCTTTATATTACAGACAGCAGGATGCGGATTGCATGATTTTCATGCAATCATGCTTAGACAATCAGATTCGATGCTGCAATGTTTGAGGCAGTTGAGATAATATCCTGAGCATTTTGGAAGAAGAGGCTCATGCACTCTGGTATTTATGTCATAAACTTATTTGTCTAAATAATATTATAATTTTTTTTTTTTTGGTTTTGTATATTGAAGAAATCTGAAATAAAGCAATAATTACTATTACTGACTAGGGGTTGAATTTCCAAAAACATCAGAAATCTTACGTTTTATTTCTAAGAAAAAATCTAAATTACCAGTTTTCAAGGAGCTTACTTCAAAGTAGACAGATTATCAAACAAACCAAACAAAAAGCCTCCTGGATGGAGGAGTATGTGGAATTGTAGAGAATATGTATTAAAGTAAAGAGAGAAGTTCACTGAGCCCAAGATGGCATTCAATCTTTTATGCCTTTCCCAATAGGCAATCAGTCTGATAATAATCAGATAGAAAAATTAAGATTTAAAATTTCTAGAATAGCATAATACAGGCAAGATATTCTGTTATTCCAGAAATTTCAAATATTAATTTTTATTAAGGAACAATTGTTTAAACTGCCACCCTGACAATAAATAAAAATACTGGGGTGTGACTTATGGGAATTTGTTATTCATTGATGCAATTTTGTGCCTTCATCATAACAGAGAAATCAAAAAATGGAATTCATAAATTAGAAATTGTATAAATAATATGTATAAAAAGTATTGATTAAATAAATTCTTCTTAGATCAAATTAGTAATATAACTTTCATGCTATAAAATAATTTCACTTGACATAGTTCATGTAAGATGGCAAGTGCTATCAACAAGGAACAGATTGGTTACAACTGCATCCAAATAAGTTAAGCCGTTTCTGAGATTAGCACGCGCAAGTGCAGAGACAGACGAAAAATTTAACAAACATTGTTTTGGATTTTGCTACTTTGGAGGCTCCCAAAAATTTTCCAACGTATCTTCTATGAAAAGAGAGTCGACAGTTAAATTTTTAAAATATATCTAAAAATTAAGTAAGACAATCAGTGACTCAGTTTAGTTGGTATTTAAAGATAATAATAACTAAACAAGTAGGGAGTTGCATTCAAACTTGAAACAAGAAACATCCGGAGTTTACAATAACATCAAAGGAAACAAAACCGTCGTCATGTCACATCAAAGCGGTGGTTACAAGCTAAAACATGCAACATAATATAAATTCTAACTATTCCCATTAAATATCTGCAGTGGTGCCTAAAAATAGCCCTACGAATTTCAAAGGACGAAGGGAGACTTACCGACAAGGAGCGTTAACACACTGAATATTCGCAGCACTATCATTTTCTCACATTAGCCCAGCACTTATTTAAGTTAATATAAATTGAAAATATCCAATTTTAAGTCAAACTAAGCATGTTTGTTTCTTTCAAGAAGACGCGATGGAAACAAAAACCGGTAACGCGACCAGTCACAACGCGTTGCATCAAATAATGAGTAATGTGTTGCTAAAGGCTAACACTAAGCCTCCCTTAATTTCTTTTCTAAAATGTCCCCAAACATTAATTTACCCTAACATTTTTTAAGCGAAGCTCTTCAAATTTGTTTCTTAGCGCATTCGTAGATGAAAAAATCTTGGAAATGTTCAAGTCAAGAATTAAAATCTAAATAAAATAATGTGGGATATAATGATCTAAAATACCAAAGCAATAAACTTGGTTTTAAAATAACTACTTAAAAGTTACACTAACACTTAGCAATGGTGAGCTGATAGATTATACTTAAAATATAACAGTACTGTAGCAAAATATGATATTGTATATACCTAATTAGTTTTCTCGATGTAAAATGCTTATTACAATACAAAATATGTACTCATACCATAAATGGGCAAAATGTAATCAGATTAATGAAAAACGATTACGATTACATTTTTCGTCATTGGTATGTCATAATTTGTTCATCTATGTTTTTTACTCTACGGACTCCTTAATTGCAATGTGTGTGATTCCTTAATGTTTTGAAGGGATTTAATCATGATTACAGAGTAACTAAACTAAAATTACGACTACATTTTGTAATCGTTAATCATATTACATTTTACCCAAGTCTGACTCAGTCAGTACAATTTAAAAAATTGCACCAAGTACTTTAGAATTTCTAAATCATTAAATGAACAAATGTAACCATTTGGGATCTACATCCATAATTATCAATATTAAACTATTCCTAAAACATATTTCAACGTATATCTGTAATTTGAAAGTTTATTGTAAAACGATTGAATGCACAATTTATTTTAAATCCCGAAATTTGGGTAGATATCATTAAGTTGGCAATACCTGTTTAACAAAGTGTACTTGAAGCTCTATAAGCTTTTATCCAGGCCGTATAAATTCTAAAAGGAAAAAAAAGTGTCGAGCTTTTACAATATAATCGATAGGTAAAATGATAGTATATCTAATATCATTATGATATTTAATTTAAGAAATCGGGTAACCGAAAGGATTAGTAACGACTATCGAATGCTTAAGTGTCGAGTTGTTCACTTACTCTTTGTTATCGAGAGTGAGATCTTTGAAAAGCTTAATTCATTATATGTTAAAGATTTATGAATATGTTTTTAAAAAAATCTAGATTTATACACTCAGAAAACTATAGCTTAAAAAATACTATAATCCTTAAATATTTATGTGAGAAACTAAAACTTGTTTTTAACTCTATAAAATATAAATTAATAACATTAAAGGATACTTTCTTGTTCTAATAAAATATTCATTAAAGCTAAACACTTTTAATCAGTTTTAGGTGAACGCGACAAATAAGAGCAAAGTGGATACAGCCACTAACATATCTCTACTCACCCTAAAACTGATATAACATGACAATATTATTATTTTAATCCTTTTAAATGTGATCATAATTTGTAACGTCTTTTTATTGTTATAAAATATATATATATATATATTATAGTATTTGTTACATTCTGAAATGTAAGTAAACAATGTTAGTATCATAAGCTAAAGCAGTTTGTAAAGATAAACAAAAATAAAATTGTATTAAACTTAACAAATCTCTTAGGGTATCATAAATGATTACAGACTATTCTTAAACATTCTTTTTATTACTAAAATGATATTTTGCAAATGTCTGACCGACAATCAATGGAAATACTAAAGTGGCATCTGCATAAATCTTTACTGGGGTTGCATTTGGTCTAATTTTCCCCCAGGACACTGCTTCATCGGGTCTAGCCCCTGCATCACTTCCATCAAATTCATTAGCTGTGTTTACATAAACTGAAAAATCTGCCCCATTCCTCATCAAATTTGCATTACATATATGATGTTTTACAACCCCTCCTCCCAAAATTATCATTCCTGTTTTATTAGCTTTCACTGCCATAGTGTTAAGTCTTCGTAAATCGCTTAAAATATCAATAACCAATCCTGGATGTTTGTATGAATGGAAATACATCATATCTCCCAAAGATCCATCTGTTAACGCAGGACTGAATATAGGAATGTTGTTTTTCCAAGCCCAATAGCAAACAGAGCTTTCATTGTTAATCTTTTCACCTAATCTAGCAATTATTTTAGATGGGCTCCATATTGTGCCATCTTGTATTTGTTCATTTAGCATCTGGTCTAGTAATGGTGTAACCCATTCTTCAAAGAGGCAGTAATTATCATTAGGCACCAATAGATTTCCAATTCTATTGATTCCTCTTGTGCGTAACATTTTTCCACTTAAATTAAAATCACCTATGAATGTTGGAGCGAGACATTTGATCAAATCTTCTTCAACTCCTCCAGCAGTAGTCACTATACAGTCGACAAGCTTATTTTTCACTAGAAATCTTACTGTATCCCTTAGGCCTGACGATATCATGTTAGAAGTGTATCCCAAGAAGATTGTGCAGTTAGTTTTCTTCTTAATAAACACATCTTCTTCGTAAACATCGCTTGATTCTTCAGTGAGCGCGACGGAGCGACATTTGAGCATATTATTAATTTCGGCCACAGCTTTTCCAAAGTTCGTAGCTTGAAAACCCGAGAGCGTGTATGAATCTAATATTTTATTGTAATCTACACCATTTTCCCAGTCGTAACCAGACACAATTGGTGTTTCCCCAGGTAACTTTTGGCTTGGCTGTAAAACGGCATTCACAGCCACATTTGGAGCCACTTTAGCCAATTTCTCGTTTGTATCTTGCACATCCATGATTATTTTTTCTTATTTTGTATTAATTTACTTTATCGTAAGAAAAAAAAACAAGAGAATTTATTTTTTGGTACAAATTTGATTATCAACCCCACTGTCAAACTTCACTTGTCAGCTGTTTTCATTTGACAGTTAGTCAGCTTTGCCAGCTCTTAATAAAAATTTCCTTAAAAATTAAAAAAAGTGGCTATAAATCAAAGTAAATTGATGTGTTACATATGACAACCTATGATACATGTATAATACATGTAATCTTACAGAATTTAAAATATTGTTTATAAATTTTTAAATGTAATTTATTTAATGTCAACTTGTATTATAAATTATGTAATAGTGGGTTGTATTATGTTTAACGAAACTCAATATTAAAAAGTTAAACTTTATATTACCTATCAATTTGTAATGACAATAATTTGTATAATTTTGGCGTGCTCTATATAGTTAAATACTACGAATAAGGTCATAGACAATTGTTATATCAACATTTTTATTTATGTATATCTCCAGCTCCAAAAACACATCCTTCCATAGCTTCCAATGAAATTTATTTCGTAACCAATTTTGTTGCCGTATAAAAAAACATATTGCAACCAAAGGCAGCAATGTAAAGATTGTGTGCAATTGCATATCAATTATCATCTTTTGAACTACCACAATTTCACTGGGTTTTAGATGTGTACTGTACTTTGCAATCACTAACAATGTGACTGAAGTAACACTTGTTTGTTCAAGAATGTTAAGTATTACGAATATATATGTTGGTTTACATAATTTTTTATGCAATAATTAAATGTCACCCGTATCTATAAGCAGCAAAATCGTGAATTGTAAGATACACAGTGGCCTAGAAAAAATAGTATTTTATAACGATCACGATAAAAATTATTAGGTCTCTTAGAGGTGTCCTATTTGCTAAAGTAAATAGGTTTCGTGTGTCCGCATAGCGACGTAAGAGACTTTTCGGTTTTTAAAATTCCATTCGCGAAGCTAAATTATGTTAATTATAATACTTTTGGCTTCTTAAGAAGAATGTACAGAAAAAAATGTCAGTTTAAATATTATTTCTTTGTTTTATAGGATTTTCATTACATAATTAGTTCGTTTTTTCTTATTGTTTTGTACTTCTCAGCTTGATATTTGTTTTTTTTTTTTTGTAGAAACATTGCTTTCTATGTGTACCATCTTTTGCTTTTTATTGATATTATATATTGTTGTCCCTGATACTATAAAAAAGAGCAATATGTATGAAATTGGAATAACGTGATGACTCGATACTCTGAAAGCTTATAAACATTCCATACATTTTTACTTTCTACTAGATTCTTCCCGTTTTGCCAAGATTTTCCCGATTTGGGGCAGTAGTCCCAGTTGAGGTATTTTAGGATTATCAAGAAGTAGAATTCTCTTTCTGCGTCTGTTTTTCCAGCCTTTTACGACGTGGGAATCTTGAAACAACGACAAATTGATATTTATTGGGTGAGCGCGCCCCATCATCGGCATTATCGTCATTATTATCACATGAGATTGAGGTCAAGCGCAAACCAACATAATAATGACAGTTCTTGTGTTGTAGTTATTCATAGAAAAGAAAGATACAAATAAACGATTATTAAGAAAAATAAACACATTTAGATAAATAATGAAAGAATTGTACAACATAGGGGAAAGTGATCGCTTACCGTCAGAGGTTTTCAGCCTGTTACTTACATTTCACATAAAAAAGTTGCATGTAGAAAGGCAAAGCCGCAGGAAAAACAGCTGGTCTACAGCATAAATAAATAAACTGCAAGTTGCGTGATTACATTCACTTACGGCGTTCAAGTGTTAATGCATGCTTGATATGTAAAAACACGTCATATTGATTATACGAAATAGTAACAAGCGAGATCATCCACCGTCGGAGTGGGCGAAATTAATTTCGAGAAGAAATTTTTAAAGAACTCCCATGTGACGATGTAGACTATCAATGGTTTTCATCCTTTGATAGTCGCTTTCGTTTTTGGACTACACTGTACTTACCATCAGGTACTCTGTAGTCACTATGTCGAGCCAGTGTAAAAAAAAAATATTATGTTGTAATCGGACTGGCGTAACTCTCGCCCGGCTTAATCGTGAAGGTCAACCCCGGCCACTAACTTATTGTCCTGTTCGAAAAACAAAACAACAAGGACTTTCGTATCGGGTGTTTGTTCTAATCTATATACATAAACAGACTTGTCCTGTCTGATATATCATCGTAGAAATTACACTACTGAAGGGTTACTGGACTGTTAAGTTTTTTGAAGAGTTATTTCACCTTTTTCCATACTCTCCCTTTTTTTATAGAACCACGCGCGCGGATTTACGTAGTCACAGCTATTCAGTAAGTAGTAACTCACATCCCGGCTAGGACTATGTAGTTCTCTTACTCTTATTTTTGCCGAGTTGTTGGGCTGTGGAATGGTCTTCCGGCGAGCGTGTTATGATATAAAGCCCTTTAAGCGTAGCCTTTAAGAGATATTGATAGTCGTGCTTTTTTGGACTGCATCATGCTTACAATCACACGTGATGTACTCACATTGTCAAGTAAGGATAAAAAAAATGCTAGAAACAAAAAATTTACACACAAAATTTGTGTTCTTATCATGACGTATGCACCTACTCTAAGGGTGTATTTTTTATTTTTTCACCTCTAAAAGGGCGAATAGAGGTTGAAAGTTTATTTGAAAAATCCCTCTATTTTGAGTATAAACCATATCTAACTAAATACCTGACCTGAGCCTGGGCCTCTAGACAAAATAATCGTTTTGCCAAACTCTATCATATCAATGTAGGGCTTGTAGAAAGAACAGTCCAAAATGTATCGAATTGACATAACGTTAATTCCATACATTTGCTTTTTTCTATTAGCATTATTGATAAACGATTGTTACTTTTACTAGGGTCTCTGGTCCCCCAGTTAGTGATGAAAGCATTTAATACTGTTTTATCTAAAAAATGAACTGAATCGAGGGACGAGCATCAACTTGCTGTTGGAAATTGTTGATTCATATGTAGACATGGGTAGCTATCATCATAGCGTGCCATCTTTGTAACGAAGTTTGGAGGTCAAAACGCAAAACCTCTCGCAATCCTATGATGTGCTCTTCAAAACAGGAAAGCTCAGTCCTGGCCACTTTTTGATGTCGACTAGCCAAACGGACAGCTTTTCTTCTCCGGAATATTGCCATCGAGGATCGACCTAGGAAACTCATATCGGGATCCTTTCTGGATATATGCGAAGAAGGCAACTTTCTGTCTCATTACTATAGACATTAGTTTTCTTTTGCGATGGGTTATCGTCAGGACTTTGGTTTTTGAGGTGCAACTAGTCTAGGGAATTCTGAACATTTTCTGCGAGGTACACATCTCAAACGCTTGGATTAGATCGCGGTCAGTTTAAATTCAAATAAGTATATAATCGTACTGGCTAGACGAGAGTGGAACGTCCACTTACAAGGTGGACACACGACTTAATCCAGATCGCAAGGTGATATTGGATTCAAGCTGCTTCCGACCGGTCGCTCTGAAAAACACTAGGGGAGGCATATGCCCAACAGTGGGCATCTTACAGATGAAATAATCGCATTTTTTTTTAATAATGCTTTGCGGTTTTTAGATTTTTCTCTGTACTTGTGGTATTAACCAGAGATGGACAAAATGTAAACATAATTTTAATTTTGGTAATCTTCAATCATGATTAAAACCCTTCTAAGGATTACTGAGTCATAAATTGGTATGCAATTGAGGATTGCTTAGTGTTTAAAACATAGATGGACAAGATATAATCGTAATCACTTTCATTAATTTGATTACTTTTGCCTAACTATGGTATGTACATCGCTTATTGCTAAATATGATTCTTGATTAAAGGGAAGTGCCCTATCGGTTTTGAACACAAAAACTGCATAAAAGGTCAAACATATGGTTTAACGAGCATATCTTTTGAATGCGTTGAAGTATGATCACGGCACGCACCTGTTGGTTTTCCATATTAAATACGAATTAAGGCCCGACATACTCGTCGGTGAAAAAAACGTGAGGGAACCCGAATGGCATCTAATAGAAACGTCATGTGTACTAGTAGTGCTGTGATAACAACGATCAGCTGCGCTACTGGTCACGTTAGGCACACCATATAAGCGCAAAGTGGATACAACCACTAATGTATCTCTACTTACCTCAGACGGGATATAGCGTGATTATATATTATTATTATTTTTGTCATTACTATGATAACTTGAATAAAATAGAAATCTACAAATATGACTAGAAATTTACGAAATCTAATATTTTATTACACTTTCCCGTATATTTTCGATACGGCCGACTAATTTAGATTGGATTTCATCCTAGTTTAATATAGAAACTATTTTAATAGGTTGTCTAATGAAAAGTAACTTCTGTCGTCGGCGTCTTAAGCAATAGCGAAACGTTTAAAAACCCTAAAGTTACGAGATTGATTGAAAGTAATGTGGGCGTCAGTGTTTAGTTTTGATGAAACATATTTTCAACCTCTGACGGGAAAAAAAAAATATTAGGTATATGTGCAGCGTGTACCTTGAGACTTGTGTATTTTTGTCTGTCTGTTACATTATAGCTTCTAAACGAATAAATCGATTTTGATTTAGTATTGTATGTTTCAACGCTGAATTGATCGTGTGTTCTTAACTACGATTCAAAAAAATTTGACCAGCTAGTTAAAGATAATAAGCTCTTTTCTAGTTGTTGGAGGAATATAAACCACTTCTATCGGTTTAATCGATACAAAATTTATCCCGTTATTTCACTGGTATAACAATAACATGGTAGCCTGTACCTGATGCTGCAGTATCCTCTAGAAGTAACAGGATACCCAAATCTTCAGTAACTTACAGCAAAGGTAACATGTTTGAGCTCATTGGAATTGTCTCAATGAACAGGTTACAAATAGATACATAATTGAGTCGGACAGTGTTTTGAATTTGTAACTTAATCGTTTTTTTTTCGTGATAGATGAATATTTCTTTCTAATCCATGATCATGCCTCTCGCTGCATCAACTGTATCACTTACACAAGCCGCCTGCCAAGGCCCACAAAGGCCCTGTACGTGTGTAAGCGAAAATTCGTAAAATATTATCCACAACCTCACTTAGGCTAGACTTATAAACGCTACTTAGACTTCTTTTAGGAAATCAGTTCAACTTTGAAAAAAAAACTGAATGTATAATAGGAACTTTAGTATAGCCTACAATAAAAGTGTAAGGTTACAACAGAGAATCAAAGTTGTCGATATAACTCTTTGCATTAGCGAGCTGAAGCCGCACTGGGTGAGCCATATAGGCTGAATAACCGATAATCATTAAAGCAGGTGGAATGGAGACCATGACTCGGCAGGATGGAACGACGACTTTCGTAAGGTGACCGGAAAGGATTGGATGAGAAGAGCCAAAGACTTGGCTCAATGGCACTTATTAGGAGAGGCCTACGACTAGCAGTGGACTAGGATGGGCTGTTGATAACCATGAAACATGGTATTTTACTTTTGGTTACAAATAAAAAATACGTGTTTCATAGTTTCATTAAAAATTAACCCAAAAGGAGATGTTTTATTTCTGCCCGGAAAACGAGATTCTTAATTTAATACCAAAGCGTTAATGAAAGCTTTCGAAAAAAAAGTTACTTTTTATTTAGATTTGATACAACGTTGAAGGCAGGCTACGCCACTATTCAAAACTTAAATTATTACATAATGATTAGATAAGGTATTTGTAGAACGATTATCAGTTACATGATCTTTTAATTTTAACAATGGCCCAAAATCTTTCCTCCACTACAAGATCGTTTTTTCTCGTCGAAAGGCGTTTGTAAAAGTAAGTCTACATGCAGCCAGTCGCTACTTCACGCGTGACCGGATCATACGCTAGTTATTAGGCTGATTGACTTTACGATCACAGATTTTTTTGTGTACGATTTTTTTAGTGGCAGTGCATGAATTTTGAAAATTATTTTCAGTAAGTATTTTGTTTGAGCTTTATTTTATTAGTATTATTTTATTAAATAAATTATACACAACACATTTTTATATTTATTTATAAGGAAAATGAACAGTATTTTTGTTTTATTTATTATTTTTGTTATATTTATGACCAAAAAGAGTTTTGTTACAAATTGAATGTTTTATCTGTGCCATTGTAGCTAGTTAAAGGGTGTATATATTTTGATAATTTTTTTTCTTTTTTGGTAAGGTCATTTCATCGAGAAAATTTTTAGCTATGATTGATGAATATATGATTATCTGGTTGAAGATATTTCGCTTTTCTCGAAGTATCGACGGAATGTAAACTATTTGTGTGACTTAATTGATTCGAAAAGTATTCTGTGGTTTCAATGACATTATAATAACATGGTGACCTGAAATACATACATACTACATATTGTTCAGTACAACAAGAGGTTTAAAGTACTGATGTTCCGTTTAATGAGTAAAGCCGAACACTTTTGTAGTCGGCAACAAGCCGGCAAAGGGCGCTGTCTATCCCGCTTCTTACTTTGTATGTATTTCTCAGTATAATGTATATATTACGTATTATATTAAATTGAACTTTGATTGTTATAACAATAACAAAACTTTATTTCACAACATACACGACGTTACTGGTAATAACGGAAAACCTCTTCAAGACAACTTAGATACATTAACAAGACTAACAACTTTTGTTCTATGACTTTTTCCAAAACTTAACACATCCCAAGATATAAATTTTTTTTGTTTTAGTGGGGATTTCTATCAATCGTTAGCTCTATGTTTAAAGTTCATTCAGCTGATGCTGCGAAATCGTTTGCCCTAGTTGCATCGCACCGCCTTTCAGTGTGTTAAGAAAATCAGAACTGCAAATTTCATTTTTTTTTTGTATGTAACAGAGTGACACACCCACACACAGAGAGTCTTACATTTGTACAAAAACACAGCTCTGACCCGTGCTAAATCAAAATTCAAGACAACACAACATACATTAGGGTGATTTGTTTTATGTACGTATGATTAAAAGTCAACGTTATTAGTCATTAAAAAAAGCGTTAATTAAAATGAGAAAAGTATAGTCAGATAGAATATTTCGGATATAAAATAAAAATATAATTAAAACAACCAAACATTAAAAATATAAAACAATAGTCTAAGCATAAATTCAATTGTGGCTGTGGTGTGTGTGTGCGGTGGTCTAGCGGATATAGGGCCGGTATCCATGAGTGGCAATGCGAGTGGTCATAGGTTCGTTTACCGGCACGTGCCTCTGGCTCTTTCCTAATAAGTACAGATTTAGAATAGAGGAAACCCGCATGGTATCTGATAGAAATGTCTTGTGAAGTGCCCTGAGTACGGCGATCAGCTGCGCTAATGATCACGTTGGCCACGACATATAGCGCAAACGAAATACAGCCACTAATGTATCCTTGCTCACCCTGAAAGAGATAATAGGGTGACTACATATTATTATTATTTTAATTATAAATTTAACGTAATCAAATTCTTAATATGGTCACAGATTATTTTAAAGATCTTTCTTTTAAACCTCGATACAAAATCCGCAACCAAATCGACCGAATTTTCCCATAGAATTGCGCCCCCTATAGCATAACTTTCGTACGTTTTCCACCCTTCCCACCCTCGATTTGAAGCAATCGGTAATCGTACTTACAGATGGCAGTATTCAAGTTCGAAACAGACTATCATGTGGTTTCAACAAATATATGATATTCCAAATGTAGTACGTCGATTATGTCTGAAAGCTCTAGTTCATTAAGGCACGATAAGGTCACTAGATAAATTTTGGCAAGCTGCTTCATAAGGCGGCTTAGGAAAAAGGAGATTCTATTAGCAACTGGCAGACGCTTGTCGCCAGCGGCGATTCAGTAGCGGACGTCAAGCCGCGATGAATCGTTCTGTGTTTCATTGTATTTATTATATAATTAGGGAAACACATCAATATAATTGTAGCGAGCACGGCGCTCTCAACCGGGCAGGATGTCCTTGCCCGGCCCTGACACCGCCTCCGTCTGGACAGACCCCTTCGACACCAAGGGCGTGGAACGCGCCTCGGTGCGCTGGTAGGTCCGTCTACCGACTACGGCAGAGCGAGCACCCCGCGTCAGCCAGCCCCGTGAAGCCGGGGGGAGTGAAGGAACTGAGGAGGGGGAAGGGGGGAATGCGTTTGACGTATAGAAACTTGAGTAAAACCCCGAATTTTATAGAAACTTGAACTAGGGGCGGTGACCAGCCAGCGATTCTAGACCCCTCTTGAAATCTTCCTAATCTTGAATAATACTTGCAGAGTTTCTTGCTGAAGATTTCTTGCTGACTTCTTGAACTGTTTCTTTCTTGAGGTGCTTCCTTTCTTGAGTTGTTTCCTTTCTTGATGCGATCTTGAGACTGCCCTGCCGTACTCTTTTTTTTTTTTTTTTTTTGAAGCGGACTAACTACTGATTGCCGGGAAAGGCATTTTCAGCTCAACCGGGCTTAGAGGGCGAGCACAGAAGGTGCTCAGCCAGCGAAATTTTTGGGTTGGGTGGCAATGCAAGGGCACCCCTGTGGGTACGAACCTCGACTTGGACCGCCAGCCAAATAAAGTACTAACCCTACGGGTGATCTACCAGCGTTTCGGAAGTGACTACCTTGAGAAGAAACGCCGAAAGAAACTCAAGGCTGCGTCGGAGTAGAACTGCGCCTCGGTGCGTAAACGCACCGGTTGGCAGCAGTTGACTGAACTATCCTTCTTCGGCGCCGCCGGCGACGCCGGTGTCTTGGAATGAAACTAGTGCGTGTGTGTACCTCACTGTTTGATCGATCGGTGGCTCTTTTTACAGCCACTGTGATTGGATCATCCGGATCCCCTAGCACGTCGCGAGGACGACGAATGACGGGTGCGAATTCACTCTTGCGTGCGTAGACGCAAGATTTACTGATTAACTGATTAGAGTGGTGCTGCGCCTTGTCGAAGTAACGACGAGACGCTTCACGCATGTAACTGGCGATCGTTTCCAGACCGAAGTCGTCATGGAGATCGAGGTTGCGTATGTACCGTGGTGCGTTCACGGCTCTACGCATGAATTTTGTTTGAACGACCTGAAGGGTGTTCAAAGAGGACGGGGAGGTGTGGGCGAATACTACAGAAGCGTAGGTCATCACCGGTCTAACGACAGTCTTGTAAAGTGTCACCTTATTTCTAAGGGACAGTTTACTATGACTGGACAGCAAATGATACAATTTGCAGAGAATGAAGGCGGCGCGATTTCGCACGATCCTGATATGTTCTGAAAAGGTCAATCTATCGTCGAGTGTGACCCCGAGATATTTGACCTTTTTGAACCATGGGATGGGCTTGTCGTATAGGCGTATGTTTCCTGGCAGAAATTTCGGCCTTCTCCGAGAGAAGAGTATTGCTACGCTTTTCTCGGGGTTGACTTCAATTCTCCACTTCCGGAACCATATGCCTAGAAGAGTCATGGCTTTCTGTAATTTGTTAATAATAACAGAGAGATTAAAGTCCGACACGTAGAGTGCGGTGTCATCCGCATAGAGAGCTAGCTCTACGCTCGGGTGCTTCGGTAAGTCGTTGGTATACAGACTGTACAGAAGCGGGGCGAGTATGGAGCCTTGCGGGACTCCAGCTCGAATAGGATGTGGGGAGGAGAGAGTTCCCTCGACGCGATAGCGAAAGAAACGATTCGACAAGTAGTCTCGTAAGATGTGCACGAGACTGTCTGGCACGCCGTAAGTGTGAAGCTTGTAAATCAAGCCGTTGTGCCAGACTTTGTCGAACGCTTTCGCCACGTCGAGGAAGACTGCTCCGGTATGGGCTCCGTGCTTGGAGCGAGAGAATTGTTGAAGGACATGCTCAGTGATGCGATGCACCTGATGGACGCATGAATGTTTGGCTCGGAAGCCGAACTGTTCATCTCTGAGGATGTTGTTGGACGTTACGAAGTCCTGGAGACGGTTGAGAAGCAACCGCTCGTAAAGCTTACCCATCGTCTTGATGAGACTGATGGGTCTATAGCTTGTCGGGACATTTTTGGGTTTACCCGGTTTGGGGATCCCTATGATGCCTGCGTCTTTCCACGCGTTTGGAAAGACGCAATTCTTGATCGCCGCATTGAAGATGACGACGAGTAATAAAATTAATTTTTCGGGTAACGACCTGAGTACACGGTTCGAGATACCGTCCAGGCCGGGGGCTTTCCTAATAGGGAGGCGTTTGATGATGTCCTTGACTTCATCGGCTGTAACGGGCGCCAGTTCTACACTAGGGGGGGTGGCGACTATGCGTTCGACTTCGGAGTCAACGCGGGCCAAAAATTCGGGGTCCACTGGAAGAGTGCTAGGAGAGCATTGGCTCTCTAAACTGTCTGCCAGACATTCGGCCTTTTCGATATCATCGAAAGAGACAGAGTTGTCTGGCCCTACTAGAGGAGGCAGTGAGCGGTCCTGATCGGATTTGAGAGATCTCGCCACCCTCCAGTAGGCCTGGTGGGACGGTGAGATCTCGGACATGAAGGAGTCCCACTGTGCATTACGGAGTTCGGATATGCGCTTCCTTACTTGCCTCTGTAAGGCGCGCAACCTCGCTCTGTTTTCCACAGTGGGGTATCTATCGTGAGCCCTGGTGGCGGCGTTCTTTGCAGTCATCAACCTCCTCACGTCCTCAGGGAGCCTCCAGCGGTGTAAGTCACCCACTGGGGCCTCCCTGGTGGCGTCGGCTACAGCGCCTTGAAGATGGCTGGTGAGCGCATCGATTGCCCGATCGGTGTCCTCTATGGAGGAGAAGGTGTCAGGGATCTCATCGAGAAGAGGCTGCGGATCGTCCGAGGCTAGGGTTGCCCCCAGCTTCTTCCAGTCCGTAACCTGTTTGACGGGGACGGCAGGAGGGCGTAAAGCGCCCAACTGCAAGAGTACCGGTCTGTGGTCAGAGTCTAGTTCATTGATCGTTTCTATCAAACGCAGCGGCAAGGCTACGTCTTTAAGAAGCGCAATGTCTAGTACATCTGGTCTATGGTTTATGTTGTAGGGAAAGTGGGTCGGAGACATCGGAGCCACGATGTCAAAGAAGAGTCTGGTGCTGAAATCATGCAGGCGAATGCCGTTCTGGTTGGTCGAATGGCAATTCCACTGCACGTGTTTGCAGTTAAGGTCGCCTGCAATGACGACGGAGGGACCTAGGTCCAGGAGAGCTTTAAGATCTCTCCTGAGAATCCTTTTGTCTGGTGGCAGGTACACCGACGCTAAATATATAGGAGGGTGACCGCTCATGCCTATCCTGCAGACTGAGGCCTCGAGATTTTCGAGGCCGGGCGGATCGATCGGCATGCAGTGCAGATGCCTCCGGTAGTAAATGGCAGTACCTCCACCTCTGGCGGCGGGCCTGTCATTCCTAACCAGGTGGTAGTTGGCCAGATTAGGCCCTCTAACACTTGGCTTGAGCAGAGTCTCCTGCACTAACATGACGTCTATTTGTTGGGTAGTAAGGAACTCGCCGACGAGATCCTTTTGTCGCTTGAGGCCGTTTGCGTTGAACAGCGCGACGTTCAACGCATACGGTTTGACCCTACTCGTTGCAAAGAGCATTGGGCCGACAAAGGGAGAACAAGGAGGACGGGAGGGCGCTTATTTAGGCGCACCGCAGTTTCTGAGTGTCCTCAGTAGGTCTGCGTGTTTGACCACCAAGGACATTCTTTCAGCCGGATTGTTGGCAGCCGCTCGGAGCTCTCGAGCGAGTTCCAGGACTTCGTCAACATCTATGAGGTTGGCGAAGTCGCAGCACTCCTCGAAAGCCGCGGAGAAAGAGGTTTGCACTGAGGGTGCCTGAGAAGTCGGCGCTGAGGGCGCCCGTGGTGCTGGCGCTGAGGGCGCCCGCGGGGCCGGTGCGCTGCGGCGCACCCAGGCATTCTGGGTGCGAGCAGGCTCGGCGGGAGGGTTGGCGGCCACTGGGGCGCGCATATCCGCGTTCGCGGGAACGGGCGCTTGTGGAGCTGCGGGGGAGCCGGCGATGCCGGTGGTGGCAGGCTGCTGAGCCGGGGCGGCGACTGCGCCGTTGGGCCCTGCTTGTCCTCGGGGCGGGAGGGTTGCTCCACTCCTCGGGGGAAGTGGTGGGAAGTGCGATGCGGGCGGGGGCCTGGCGGCCTCCGTACGCATGCGCGGTGCGGGCGCCCTGATGGGCTGGGGATTGCGCCTAAGGCGCGGCGCGCGCGGGCACCCGCGGTAATTCGCGGGGTGACCCTCGGCGCCACATAGGACACAGCTAGGTGGGGTGGGTGCGTCCCTAGTACGCACACACTCCTTAGTGCCGTGATCGCCCAGGCACTTTACGCACCTAGGGCGAGCATAACACCGGAAGGCCGAGTGGCCGTACAGCTGGCAGTTGTGACACTGCCCGGGTACGCCACGTTTGTGTGGAGCTTCGACGCGTAGACCGCTGAGGAAGCAGACGGTCGACACGTCAAAAATCTTTTTTGCCTCTTGTGAGAGGGGGAGGACGACGAGATCCATATCATATGGTTCTCGTGTGGTAGACTTGTACATCCGGTGGACTTCTTCCACCGGAAGGGACTGGGCCAAGAGGTCCTCCTTGATGAGCTCTGTACCGAGCTCCTTAGGGAGGCCCCTTATGACGGCCCGGAGTTTGCGCTCCTCCTCGAGAGCATAGGTATGGAAACCTATGTTCTCGGTTCTCAGGTAGCGGGTCAGATCTTTGTGATCCTTTGGGGTCGGGACTACGACACGAATGCCGTCGAGGGTCGCTGTGGCCCTGGTATATGTGATGGCCTTGCTGTGCAAGGCCCGAGAAATGCGCTCCCAGGCGCTCTTCTCCCGTATGACGACGGGGGGAGGCGGCCCTGTGCGGGGAGCGGGGAACTTGGGGGCCCTTTTGGGCTTGGGGATCCTGGCGGCGGAATCGCGCGCCGAATCATTAGGTTGGCGCTTGGCGGCCTTGGACGGGCCGTCAGCGCGGACTATTTTTCTTTTACCGTGAACAACGACGGTAAATTCGTTGTTCACGGGTGAGGGAGGGTCGGAGGAGTCCGACGAGCTTGTTGATCCGTCGTCGACAGACATCGCCGGCGATGTCTCTCGGCTGGCGGACGGGCGCTCATCATTAGAGCGGGAGGACGCGCGAGAGCGAGACGCTCCTATCGGAGAGCGCTCGCGGGCGGAGGTAGCGTCGCGCGGGACGCGGGGCTCGCGGGGCGCTTCCGCGGCAAGTAAGGGGAGGTGGGGAGCGACGGGCTCCGGGTCGGGGGAGGCGGGAGAGTCGAGCATTAAGTGCTCTTTTTTATCAAAATTAGCCATAAAGGCTAAGACTTTTTCTATCTGGGCATTATTTAGTTTGGATAGTGATTCTATAAGCGAGGCCCTTCCGTCGGCCTCCATTCTGAGCAGGATCCCAGAAGGGAGGCGGACGAGCACCTAAACGCGGGAGGCAGTCCCCCAGACCCGTTTAGAGTCCGAGGGGTGTGTATCCTATCGCCCTTAGCAAAGGGTTGAGTGCCTAACGTGCACCACCGAGACAGGGGTCCGCGCTAGCAGACCCAAGCCAAACGAATGGCGCGGCAGGAAACGGAAAGTAGGTAGGGTGGGAGGGTGATGGCCGGCTTAGACTGAGGCCTGCCGTACTCGTTTTTTTTTTTTTTTTTTTTTGAAGCGGACTAACTACTGATTGCCGGGAAAGGCATTTTCAGCTCAACCGGGCTTAGAGGGCGAGCACAGAAGGTGCTCAGCCAGCGAAATTTTTGGGTTGGGTGGCAATGCAAGGGCACCCCTGTGGGTACGAACCTCGACTTGGACCGCCAGCCAAATAAAGTACTAACCCTACGGGTGATCTACCAGCGTTTCGGAAGTGACTACCTTGAGAAGAAACGCCGAAAGAAACTCAAGGCTGCGTCGGAGTAGAACTGCGCCTCGGTGCGTAAACGCACCGGTTGGCAGCAGTTGACTGAACTATCCTTCTTCGGCGCCGCCGGCGACGCCGGTGTCTTGGAATGAAACTAGTGCGTGTGTGTACCTCACTGTTTGATCGATCGGTGGCTCTTTTTACAGCCACTGTGATTGGATCATCCGGATCCCCTAGCACGTCGCGAGGACGACGAATGACGGGTGCGAATTCACTCTTGCGTGCGTAGACGCAAGATTTACTGATTAACTGATTAGAGTGGTGCTGCGCCTTGTCGAAGTAACGACGAGACGCTTCACGCATGTAACTGGCGATCGTTTCCAGACCGAAGTCGTCATGGAGATCGAGGTTGCGTATGTACCGTGGAGCTGCCGTACTCGAAAATGGGCCCGTTTATAAATGGTCGAGCACTACTTTATCGAGGCACCCTATATAATTGTCCCTTTTTTGCTGGCATTTTTACTTCACCGCTCCTAGTTTTCTTTATTTATTTCTCCAAATATACAAGTTATTACAATGTTACGTATCTTAAACTATTCTTCACATAAAGACCTACATATTCATATAAGATACATAACCCTTACTTATTTACTTTTCATTATATAATGCAAAATAGTCCTATTTTACAAGCGATTTCTGTCTACTCGCACACAAAAAGTTAAATATCTTTTACACTACTTAATATACAGGCATGTAATATGTTTCCCTATAATATCTATTAGTTTACCTTTAAAATTACATATCACATTATTTACCTATCTTATGTATTTCTATTGTACGATCCTTTCTTTTACAACAAAATAATTCACATCGAAATATTGGAATAAACACTAAAATCGAAATATCTTGAAAACTACTGATCGTACAACGAACTATGACCTATGAAAATACTTCTTATAAAGAATCCTATCCTAATATGCTATGTTCAAAATGCTTACACCTAGGTATTAAGAAATACGTTAGGCCTTATGGGCGATCTAGTGTGTTAGAGCGGGACGGAGATATCTCGCTTACTCCGTGGATATACACGCGTCGCCGACATCCTCCCCTTCGTGCGAAGCACCAACTCCGGTCTCGGCGACTCGTTGCTCGTTGTCTCGTTGCTCTGCCTCGACGGCGGGAACTAGCAGCACTGCCTTGGAGCTCGGACGCCTCAGGATGCCATGTGTAGTACGGACTTCGATGATCCTGGTGCGGCCGTCTGGTCCGGGGTAGGTCTGGAGCACTTCTCCTCTTGGCCACACGTTCCTCGGCAGCGTGGAGTCCACGATGAGGACTGTGTCCCCACGCTGCAAGTCTCGCGTAGTCGCCTTCCCGTCGATTCTTCTCGGGATCAGAGTTGGTAGGTACTCTTTCACCCATCTGCTCCAGAAGTGGTTGGCCAGCTGCTGCGATGCTCTCCATGTTCTCCGCGTCGCGACGTCTTCCTCGGTGAACACGCCGATTCGTGGTGCGCCGCAGGATCTCCCAATGAGAAAATGATTGGGAGTGAGGGCTTCGTTTTCTGTGTTGTCCGCCTCGACGAGTGGTCTTGAATTTACTATATGTTCGGCTTCCAGCAGCAGCGTATGTAGGACCTCTTCTTTGGGACTTCTTTCCTTGAGCGTGACTGCCAGGGCCGTCTTGATTGAACGGACCAGGCGTTCCCAGGCGCCCCCCATGTTCGGAGCTCCTGGCGGTATGAACTTCCACCGGATTCCCAACTTTTCTGCTTCGGTGATGATGTCGTCGTTCTTCAGCTCCCCGACTGCCTCTTGGAGTTCTTTGTTCGCCCTTACGAAGTTCGTACCGTTGTCGCTGAAGATGGTCCGCGGCGTTCCTCTTCTTGCGGCCATCCTTCGCAGCGCCATGATCATGGAGTCTGCAGACAGCGATGCGGCCAGCTCCACGTGGACGGCTCTGGTCGTCAAGCAGGTGAAAAGGGCGCCCCATCTCTTCTCGTGGCGCCGTCCCACTGTGACGCTCATGGGACCGAAGTAGTCCACGGCTGAGCAGGTGAACGGTGGCTCGCCGTACTGCAACCTTTCCTTGGGCAGGTCTCCTGTCGGTGGTGTTTGTGGTGCCCCTCTGTACACTTTGCACCACTGGCACTGATGAACCAGGGTCCGAACCGCGGATCGCAGCCCGAACACCCAATATCGTTGTCGGATCTCGTTCATCACCGTAGCATGGTTTCCGTGGTTGAAGATCTCGTGGTAGTACTTAACGAGAAGTCTTGTGATGTGATGCTTCCCATCTAGCACCACTGGTTGTCTGAAGTCCTCTTCTAAGTCGGTTGCTGCGTTGATCCTTCCTCGAACACGTAGTAGCCCATCTTCTATCGTGACGTCAAGCTTCTTTATCTTGCTTGCTCGTTCGAGGGGTTTCCCTTTCCTGAAACAATTTATTTCATCACCGAATGTTTCGTCTTGACACCTCTTCAGTAATAACTTCTCGGCTTCTTTTAAGTGATGCGTTTCTAGCGGCCGGAAGTTCCTTTCTTGCTTATTTGTCGCGACACGAGCGTGTTTCTTGATTTTCTTTTTCATGTTCCTTTTCCACGTCGTGTCATTTTCTTTACTTTTCTGAACAATGTTCACCTTTTCCTTCGACTTCTTGCACGTATCTATGAATTGCAGTACTCTTGCTGTGGCTCTTAGCAGGCGATTCCAGCTTGAAAATCTTGTAGGGTCTGGAGTAGGATGTTTGTCTGCAATCTTCACGGCTGCGACGGGTTGCCTTTCCTTTTCCTCTCCAGTGAGCTCCACCTTGAAGGTCCTCGGTTTCGGCCAGTGCTCTTCTTCTTTCTCTAGGAACTCTGGACCGGTGAACCATCTGTGCTTGCTGTTGAAGTCCTTCGGGATTCCTCTGGTAGCATCGTCGGCTGGATTCTGTGCTGTTGGAACCCATCTCCATTCTTGAGGCTTCGTTGTATCCTCAATCTCGGCCAGGCGATGTGCTACGAAGGGCTTGAAGGTTCTCGGGTCCGACTTGATCCAGGAGATCACGGTGCTCGAGTCGGTCCAGTAGGTCTTCTTCCGAGGCTTGATGTCCAGCTCCTCTTCCACCGACCTCCCCATTCTTGTCCCCAGCAGAGCGGCCTGGAGTTCCAGTCGCGGGACGGAGACCGGTTTTAGCGGCGTGACTCTTGCCTTTCCTACCAGAAGCGTGACTCGATGTCGGCCTTCTTCCTCCTCTTGCCTCCAATATACAGCGCAGGCGTATGCTCCTTCACTGGCATCCGTGAAGATGTGCAGCTCCCCTTCGGTGTTGGAACAAGTGAAGCATCTTGGAACACGAAGATCCCTGAGCAGCTGCAGATTTTTCAGATAGCTCTCCCATGCTTCTCTATCTTGTGGGATGATCTTCTCGTCCCATCCAACACCGCTTCTCCAAATGTCTTGCAGGAGCCTCTTCCCTTGTATGAGCACTGGCGAAGCTAATCCCATCGGATCGAAGGTTGACATGACGGCGCTCGTGACTTCTCTCTTCGTAGGCGTTCGTCTGCTGTCAATCTCCTTTATCCCGGGTTCCGATGGACCGTCTTCTTGCCAAGCGTTGGGTACAGTTGAGCGGAATCCCATCTCGTCTTCCTGTGTGAACCATCGCAGGCCCAATGTCTTTTCTTCTTTGGATCCCAGCTCCACACCTTCGCTCTTGACGTCTTCAGAAGCCCATTTCTTCTTGATTGTCGATCTATTGGACGCCCATCCTCTGAGAACGAAGCCAGCCTTCCTGTGCAGGTTGTCCACTTCGCTTGAGATCCTTATAGCTTCCTGTTCATTGCTGAAGCTTTGCAGATAATCGTCCATGTAGTGGTTGCGTTCTATGGCCCTCGCTGCTTCCGGATACTGATCTCGAAACTCGGCGGCGTTTGCGTTCTTCACGTAGATTGCGATACTTGGTGAACACGCCGCGCCAAAGATGACTGATGTCATCCTGTATTCCTTCGGGGCTCCACTACGACGGTCGCCTCTCCACAGGAACCGTAGACTGTCGCGATCTTCTTCTCCGATCTTGATTTGCAGGAACATCTCCTTGATGTCAGCTACCACTGCGACCGGATGCTGGCGGAATCGAAGCAGCATTCCAAAGAGGGATTGCAGGAGGTCCGGTCCTGGCAGGAGAGCGTCGTTCAAACTCCTTCCGTTGTACTTGGCCGCTGCGTCGAATACCAATCTCTTCTTCTTCTTGGTAGGGTGCGTGACGGCGAAGTGAGGAAGGTACCACTTCCGGTCTGATGACGACTCGTGCTTGACCTCTTCTGCATATCCACTATCGAGTAGATTCTGTACTTGCTTCTCGTACTCCTCCTTCAGGTCGGCGTCTCGGTCGAGCTTCTTTTCGATGTTCTTTAGTCGGTTCTCTGCGGACTTGTAGTTATCTGGCATCTTCTCATTTTCATTCTTCCAAAGAAGGCCTGCTTCGAAGCGTCCATTTTCCATTCTTCGACACGTTTTCTTCAATATGTCCAGCGCCTTTTCTTCGATGTCCATGGTTGGTCGACGTGGTTGAACCCCCAATGACTCCACAGCGAAGTGCTCCTTGATGATCCTCTCCAATTCTTCTTCTCGGCTGGACAAGTGCGCGCAGGTGAGGAAGTTGACTCGATCTGCTTCTCCATCAGATCCATGTAGCACCCATCCCAGATGCGTATAGGATGCTACGGGCTGATTCTTCTTTCCTTTGCGCGTTGATCTTGACACGATCAGCTCCCAGTTGTCTTGACCGATGAGGATCTTGGGTGATTCTTCCTTATACGTCAGCTTGTCGACCATCTTGCTGAGGTGAGCGCATGCTTCTATTCGTTCCTTCTCTATCTCTTGAGGCGCCAAACGTAGGTCGTCTATGGTGCGAGCTCCTGTGATTCTCCTCTTGATTGGGTGGTGGACTCCTTTTATCTTCAGGTCGATCTTCATTGAGTCTTTCTTCGTTATCGTCTTCCCGCCAACCGTGTCCAGTGTAAGAGCTTCCCGTGGTCCCTCCAATCCAATCTGGCGCGCAACTGAAGAATCAATCAAAGTGACTGTTGATCCCTCATCCAATAGTGCTAGAACCTCTGCTGATCCTTTTGGTCCGTACACTTCAACTGGCACCATCTTCAGGTAGGCCCTTCTTGCTCTTGCTACGTTTACTGGCAGCATGACGTTGTTGGCAACTTCCTTCTTCTCCTCCTTCTTCTCCTCCTTCTTCTCTTGAGGCTTCTCGTTGTGGAGGAGTCGATGATGCCAACGGCTGCAAACTTCACACGGAGGCTTCTTGCATGTCTCTTTTCGATGACGACCCTTGAGACACTTGTAGCATGTTCGTGTCTTCAATGCTATGTTCCACCTTTCATCTTTTGATGCTTGGAGAAATCTTCTACATTCGTAGAGGTAGTGTCCGCCTCCACAATGTGGACACGCTACTTCATTCTTCTGCTCGACGGCTGCATGTGATGCCTGCTTCCCGTATGTCTGCCTCGGTCTTGGTGGAGGCAGCGCTGTCCTTTGGACTGGAAGTGCATCCTTTACTGCGAGTGGCCTGTGACGAATTGCTTCTTCCTTCAAGAAGTCTGCCATGTCTGAGAGCTCCGGTTCCATCTTCTTGCCCGCGTAGTCCAGCCACCTGAACTTCAATATTTCTGGCATCTTGCTGATGATGGCCCTCATCAGGTCTGGACTGATGAGGTAGTTCGGCCTCTTCAGAGTCTTGATTGTCGCCACTGTGTTGTTCACTTGCTTCGAGAACTCGCAGATATCTTGCGCGCTGGTGCCGAACCTTGGTAGGCTCCTGATCCTGTCCAATTCCGCTATGATCAGGTGGTCCGGTCTTCCATATTCATTTCTGAGAGTCTCCATAATTTCTTCCGACGTGCAATCCGAGTACAACAGACATCGGACTGATTCCAATGCTGCTCCTTTGAGGGCGTGACGTATTCTTGAGATGTTGTGGATCTCGTCGAACAATCTTGCTGTCCTGTCGTAGGCTCCTTGGAACGACAGCCACTCCCTGTAGTCCCCGTCAAAGGTTGGCAGCTCTTGCACGTAGGTCGGTGCTGACCGGATCGCTTCGACCGGTCTGTATGTCCTGGGTACTTCTGGCTTGATGGCGTCTTCTTGGAGTCGCTCCTTCCTGAGCGTGTCTGCTGATGGATTCACCGCCGGTTTCCCAATTTCTATCTGCGGTTGTCCCTTCCCGGACCCGTTCAGCAGACGTCCCTCCTTTGCTTCTTCCACCGTGGATTGTACCCACTTCTGGACATCTTCTTCCCGATCATTGTCTTCAACTTCAGTTTCGGAATCCTCTTCTAGCGCAGCTTTCCTTTGTTTGATCTTCAGCAACTTTTTCTGTAGCCGCGCAATTTGCAGTTCAAGTTCTAGGTCTTGCTCTTCAAGTTCCAGTTGTCGTTCGGTCCTTATTGACGACGTACGACGATTCTTCTTCGATTTTGACCCGGTCTTTTCTATGGTCTTCTTGGTCTTTTCGGTCTTCTCGGTATTTTCTGACGCCATCAATGTCCCCTCTTCGTATGACGTCGCTATGGTCTCGTATGACGTTGCCTCTTCAGAAGATTCTTCCATTCTTCTTCTGGTACTGGAGGTCCCGACGGGCGCGCTGAGTGCGGCAGGGGAGACGTCCTGATGTGCAACGTCGACTGTAGACCTTTCTTCAACCGGCGGCGTCTGTTCCTTCTGGGCCCCTGACTGGCTTCGGGTTTGGGGCATGGTGACTGGGAGGTGACGGGTAACCGGATAGATCCGGACTTCGAAGGACCAGCTGTAGCGAGCACGGCGCTCTCAACCGGGCAGGATGTCCTTGCCCGGCCCTGACACCGCCTCCGTCTGGACAGACCCCTTCGACACCAAGGGCGTGGAACGCGCCTCGGTGCGCTGGTAGGTCCGTCTACCGACTACGGCAGAGCGAGCACCCCGCGTCAGCCAGCCCCGTGAAGCCGGGGGGAGTGAAGGAACTGAGGAGGGGGAAGGGGGGAATGCGTTTGACGTATAGAAACTTGAGTAAAACCCCGAATTTTATAGAAACTTGAACTAGGGGCGGTGACCAGCCAGCGATTCTAGACCCCTCTTGAAATCTTCCTAATCTTGAATAATACTTGCAGAGTTTCTTGCTGAAGATTTCTTGCTGACTTCTTGAACTGTTTCTTTCTTGAGGTGCTTCCTTTCTTGAGTTGTTTCCTTTCTTGATGCGATCTTGAGACTGCCCTGCCGTACTCCTTTGTCTCACCACACATTCCACTGCCTTCCGAAGAGCCTTTCATACGTCACGCAATCATCCATCCACTGAGAAGGGTTTGTGGTGAGTAATTTATTCAGAAAAGGGGCTACAATAATATACATTTCAACTTATATACTAACTTAAAATCTATACAATGCAACACCTAATCTAAACTATACTACAACACAAACTTATTCTAGGGGACGGACAAATCTTACGTGCTATATTTACAGTTACAACTATTAAAATAAAAAGAGGGCAAAGCCTTTATTTACATTAATACTTAAAACTATAGAATACAATATATACAAAAGGGCGACGGTTGCACGGATGTGGATAAACCGTTTCAGGCTTTCGCCTCTGACGGTGGCCTCTCCGCTGCTCGTTACGACGAGCAGGTCACTGGGAGGAGGCGCACAGGTGCGTCCTTCATGGTGACTTCTTAGAGTTTACATCTAGGTGTCTCTTCTCTGTGCTTCTGGCGATCGAATCGTCGGAAGGATGAGCGAATCTATATCGCACGTCCGCCTAGCGCTCTCCAGCGCACCAACTCCGTAGGTGCAGGCTAGGAGCGGACTAGGTCACGCGCTTTGGGTTTCTTAGTTTGTGGACGTCCACCTCTGTCTCCGCTACCATCAGGCGGTCTTGAATGTAGGGGCGCGATGTCCTGGAGGTGGACGTGCGCCGACGAGTCCGCTCTGTGAAACATTTTAGTAGCGAGGTTGCTTATAAAATCGTCCAGGCTCTCTACGTGGAGGTCACGGGCGATGACGTCATTTCTCACGTAGCGCGGCGCGCCTACGATGGTTCGAAGTGTCATGGACTGCTGAGCTCTAAGCCTTTTCTTATTTGTTTCCGACAGGTACGAGTACCATGCCGGCGTCGCGTACGTGAGCCGTGATCGAATGTACGTTTTGTACACACCAATCTTCGTACGAAGGGGTAATCTGGACTTGAACACTGGACACAGCATTCTCCTCGCAAATTTAACCCGCGCGACCACATCCTTGGCGTGACTCTGGAATGTCAGGCCTCGATCTATAATAACACCCAGGTATTTGACTCTATTCAACCATGGAATAGTCTGTCCCTGAAGTGTCAAGGGTGGCGGGTAGCGATGCCGCACTCTTGTTATGATCGCTTGTGTCTTGCCCACGTTGACTGACATCCTCCATTTCGCTAGCCAGTCAGGCAAGGCATCTAGTGCGCGCTGTAGTTTTCTAGCTGCTCTTGCAGCTTTGTATGCGGCGGAATAGTAAGCCGTGTCGTCGGCGTATAAGGCGAGCTGTGCCTGGCCGACTAACGGAATATCATCGGTGTACAAAGCGTACAGTAACGGAGACAAGACACTACCCTGCGGCACTCCCGCTTGCGCGAGAAACTCGCGGGAGGTCTGTCCCTCCACTGCCACCTTGACACGGCGGTTCTTCAGGAACGACTGTAGGACATGGACTATCCTTGTAGGGGCCGTTGTGGACGTTGACAATTTGTATAGCAGCCCTTCGTGCCATACTTTGTCAAACGCCTTTTCCATGTCCAGAAATACAGCAGCGATGTATCTGTTCTCGTCTATTGAGTGGGCAACAGTGTCGATGACTCTCGTGAGCTGAAGGACAGTTGAGTGCCCCTCCCGAAAGCCGAACTGTTCGGCGCGCGGCGTAAAGTGTGTGTTTAGTTCTTCAACTAGTAGCCTTTCAAATACTTTAGAAAGCGTAGAAAGCAGCGTGATAGGTCTGTAACTTTCTGGTTTTCGCAGGTTTTTGCCCGGCTTTGGTATCATAATGGCCACTCCCTTCTTCCAGTCATCAGGGAAGTGTCCAGTTCGCAGGATTCCATTGTACAGTCTTGTCACTGCCGCCACGGTCTTGAACGGCAAGTGACGCAGAGTGGCGTTCGTAATGCCATCTGGGCCTGGGGCTTTACGAGGCTTCTGTTGTCTTATCACCCGCAGTACCTGTCGCGGAGTGAAAAATAGAGCGGTGCCTTCGTCCGTGCTACCAGTCACAGGCTCTAACAAGCGGCGATCTAGCTGTGCGAGGACTTCAGTGTTATGCTGGAGGTCTGACACTGGATTCGGGAGGAACTGTCGCTCCAGACACGTGGCAAAGATCTCCGCCCGATCCTTTGCCAAGAATCGTGGGTGACCGTTTTCATCATCCAGAGGTCTGACAGGCTCAGGCTTCTTGCTGAGATTCCGGCATAAACGATGTATCGAGGGCGTCTTGTCAGTAATCGATTCAATAAAGTTATCCCACGATTCCGCTGCGTTGTCATCGAGGGCTTTTTTAACACGTACTACCAGCGTGTTAACTCTTTGTTTGATGTGTGGGCATCGGGTCTGCTGCCACCTTCTCCTCAGCGCCCTCTTTTCGCGAATCAGTTCAGATATCCAGCGGGGGAGAGGCGAAAGCCGGCCCCCAGCTGGATATGTGCGCGTAGATGTTGCGAGTGCGCTTTGGATACTCTCGGTGATAGCCCCGGTCATCCACTCGACGTCTTCTCGAGAGGACATAGGTCTCGAGGTGGTTATCTTTCCCAGCGTCTCGTTGAAAGTAGCCCAATCTACCTTGTGACGTGATGCTGGAGGTTCTGTTCTTGTTGGTAGCCAATCGGTAAACTCGAGAAGAACTGGCCTGTGGTCAGACGGCAGGTCTGGGAGGACCGTCTGCCTCGGTGATGCTCGCAAATTCCTGTAGACAACTATGTCCAGTACGTCCTGCGATCGTTGAGAGTACCGTGTCGGCGCGTCCGGTCCAACGATATCGTAGTCATTGTCTACAGAATGCTCGTACATAGTTCTCCCGATACTCGTAGTAATCGAGGAGTTCCAGTGGGTGTGCTTGCTGTTAAAATCTCCGGCGAGGATAACCGGCGCAGAGTCCTGCAGCAACAGGGTTTCTAGATCACGAACGAGTGACTGGGCAACGTTTCGATCACTAGGCCTGTAGATTGCATAAATCTTCACTACTTGTCCTGCCACTTGGAGAAGCACGCCCAGAGCGTAGATAGCTGGAAGCTCCACATACGGGATATCTTGATGAACGATGCACCGCCTTACGAGCACCACAAGTCCTCGATACGGGGCGCCGTTGACACGTTTCTCGTCTTTTCTGTATACGTGATAGTTGGGGATGTGAAACCCTTCATTATCACGCAAGAAAGTTTCCGATATCAGCATCACGTCAATCCGTTGAACACGGAGGAAATGCGCCAGCAATTTCCTTTTACCCGTGAGCGACTGAGCATTCCAGTGAGCGACTCTTAGGGTCTTATAATCCATGGGCGAGGAGGTTAAACAGACCTCTAAGAGACGCGTCTTGGCCTTCTACACCCCCACGTAGTGAGGCGATGATGTTGCCAAGTTGCAGGAAGAACGCTTGCATTTCCGCGAGCGATGGTAGCTTCTGTGAGGTGGGGGGTGCAGGCCCTCCCCCTAATTGCGGTACTTGTTCCGCGGCACGGCCCCGGGCCGCGGATTTCTTCTTCTTTGCCTTTCGTTTGCCTTTCTTTGGCTTTTTCTTATTTGTACTACCGGGCCCTGTCGCTCCGCTGCGACCGGTGGGATCATTGGCCGGCGCCATCAGTGACATGGGCGCGGTCTCCTCCACGGCGTTTCTCAGCGGTGGAGCTGTCCCGTGGCGTCGTATTGGCGCGGATTCACTGGTACGTGCGACCGTCCCAGCACGTTTGTTTCGGGTTTCTTTCTTGAATACCGGGCACTTTGAGAAGTTAGCCGGATGTGGGCCACCGCAGTTCTTACAGGTGGCCGGCTCCTCTCTTGGGCGGTCGCATTCCCGCGCGATGTGGTCCCCACCACATCGGACACAGGCTTGCTTCCGATGGCAATTGTGTGATGAGTGCCGGAATTGTTGGCATCGGTGGCACTGGGCGGGACCAGTTCTACCGCGCCAGGCTTCTATTTTGATCCCGCGCATATACATGAGCTCGTCGAGCTCATATATGGCGGGGAGCAAGCCTTCGTGTCTCTTCAACACGACGTGAAAAATGCAGCCGGGGCGCCCTCCGCGCGCCCGTATGTTCTTAGCGAACTCCGGCTGGAAGCCTTTCTCCTCTAAGGCAGCGACCACATCGGCGGGGTCCGTATCAGCGGGTAAGCCCCTGATCGCTACCTTAAGGCTCCGTTCGGCAGGGAGCGAGTAGGTAAACCACGAGATACCGGCGCTGTGCTCAATCTCTGCGAGGTAGCGCTGTACCGTGCGGAATTCCTCTTCGCTGTCTGGCGCGAACCGCACCCCATTCCCGAAGGGGCGCGCGTTCGGAGGCCTGCCGAGCTTGTGGGTCAACTCCTTAAAGTGGCGTTGCCACTCCGGTAGTTTCTCAACAATCAGGGGGGGATATTTATCCTTCTTGGTCTTGATTGCTGGCTTCTGTGTCGTATTTGTTGGTTCGGCACCGCCCGCAGCCGGTGCAGAGCTTGAGGTGCTGTGTTGCACGGCGGACGGTTGCTGACGTGTTGCGGCGGGCCCGCCGGACACCGGCGCAGCCGTACGCGTGACGGGTTGCGTCACGGCGCGGTTATGTGCCGCGGCGACAGCGCCGGCGGCCTGTTGGCCCGCCGCAACCGGTGTATGAACCGACTGCGGGGGTCCAGTCTTCTTAGCCACTGTCGAAAACGACAGTGGCAATGGAGTCCTCGGGGGCAGCAGCTGCGGAAAATCCTCCTTCCTCCTTTGAGCGACGGCCGCCGCCGATTCAGGCGCCGCAGTGCGGCGGGCCGACGTCGAGCGCTCCGCCGCTGTCACTGCTTGCGGGCCCATAACAGCAGACGGCGCGCCCGGCGGGGCCACCACATGGGCGCCTAACTCGGCGGGGGTCGGACGGACGGTGATGGGGAGCTGCTGGATCTTCCTCTTTTCCCTTTGGGGAAGGGGGGCGTCTAAAGCGTACACAGTTACGCGTGGTTGGGGAGGGGGACCTGTGTCGGGCAGCGGGCCCGATACTAATGCCGGAGGGCGCGGGGGCGAGGTCGCTTGCGTGTGCCATACAAACGGGTCGGTGGAGTCGGAGCCAACCGGCGACTGCGGACTCGTGACACGCTGACGGGCAGCTGGACGGTCCTCGACGTCGCTGGTGCGCTCCTTCCTCTTCCCTCCCTCGGCTGCGGGGCAGGTGATGTCCTCGCGTCGCGCAGCAGGCAGCAGGTCCGTTGATGTCCGGGCGGGGTCTTCAGGTGGTAATATTGCGGCGGCTTCTTGAAGCTGGATTGCCTGCCTAACATATGTGAGTATGTGCGTAGGCAGGTGGCCCTCAACATTGAGTTGGTTGAGGGCCTGTAATGACACGATACTCATCGGTGTCGAGGCTTCGTCCGGTCGGTGTTCCATCGGGAGAGGAGGTTCCAGAGGGACCGACGGTGGAGGAGGCTGTAGTGGCAGCGGAGATGAGGGTATCTCCCTCGCAGGTGCCGGCGGTGTCGAACTGGGCGAGGAGAGAGTGGGCGAGGCCGGCGGCAGGAAGAAAGTCCTGCCGGCGTTGGCCTGCGGTGCGGCATCCTCTTGATCCTGCTCTTCGGTCAGCTGCTCAAGTACCGCAACGTTCGCCTCCGTTAAGTCCGCGGGGACACCAGGGGTGACGGTGTCGCGGCGAGACAAGCAACCGGAGCGGGGCGATGTTGCGGTAGTTTCGCCGTCCGACAGCAGCGGGCGTACGGCGGTCAGCGTCGGTGAGGGCGGCAGGGACGGCGGGTCGGCATCTGAGTCCGTAGAACTCGTTGGAAGCGGCAGTAGATGGCCCTGAAAAGGGCCTTTGGATGGTGGAGGCGGCTTCTTCGGCATCTTCTTCTATGGGCAGCTCTGGGAAGCACCACAGCGCAGGTGTTGGGCGTACATCGCCCCCTTTTCCACTGTCTTTCCCTAACGGTACTAAACAGCGGGGTAAAGGGAACGGAAAACGACCCGGCGCAGCGTAGGTCTCGCAACAAGTATCTCGTGAGCGCGTACAGCACTGTGTCCGCTGATCGTGGCCTAGTATGGGTGCTAGGCCGGATAGCGGGACGCGGGCGAGACGTGAGGGGCACCTCGTGCGCAGTGACGTCGAGACGCACACACGTGGAGAAGTCGGCCAATGGCAGCTCGGCACGCAGCGATGCGCCGGACGTCGCAGGCGGCGGGCAAGGAGCGCGGGACGGACTTGCAGCGTAGCGAACTCTGGCGTCGATATGTGGTACTGGCTAGTTCCCCTGCCGTACTCGAAAATGGGCCCGTTTATAAATGGTCGAGCACTACTTTATCGAGGCACCCTATATAATTGTCCCTTTTTTGCTGGCATTTTTACTTCACCGCTCCTAGTTTTCTTTATTTATTTCTCCAAATATACAAGTTATTACAATGTTACGTATCTTAAACTATTCTTCACATAAAGACCTACATATTCATATAAGATACATAACCCTTACTTATTTACTTTTCATTATATAATGCAAAATAGTCCTATTTTACAAGCGATTTCTGTCTACTCGCACACAAAAAGTTAAATATCTTTTACACTACTTAATATACAGGCATGTAATATGTTTCCCTATAATATCTATTAGTTTACCTTTAAAATTACATATCACATTATTTACCTATCTTATGTATTTCTATTGTACGATCCTTTCTTTTACAACAAAATAATTCACATCGAAATATTGGAATAAACACTAAAATCGAAATATCTTGAAAACTACTGATCGTACAACGAACTATGACCTATGAAAATACTTCTTATAAAGAATCCTATCCTAATATGCTATGTTCAAAATGCTTACACCTAGGTATTAAGAAATACGTTAGGCCTTATGGGCGATCTAGTGTGTTAGAGCGGGACGGAGATATCTCGCTTACTCCGTGGATATACACGCGTCGCCGACAATAATGACAATAAAATAATACACAATCCAAAAAAGTTTGCCCAAAGAACATCAAATAAAAGTTTCTACATTCATCGTAAGAACAGCTGAGGTCTGGAACATGCTTCCAGTGAACATATTTCCACTATCTTAGGACTCTTAGGAGCTTTTAAGAGACGAGTGATTGGGCATTTGTTGAGCGGACGCGGTACATCGTCTGAAACATCTTCTCCTTCAACCTGGTGTGATTGAAGTCCAGCGCCCACATGTAAATCACAAAAAAAAAACCTGGTTTGTTATGGGATTCGAGAGCAACAAAGTTAGTAGTATTATATAATTATTATTAAAAAAAAACTTAAAAATATTAATAAATATACAATCTACGAAAGCTTATAGACAATATTTTAAAAAACATAAAACACTGATGGTCCATTCCTTATATATATTAGGAATTTATAATAAAACATTCAGGGTGCTTTGAAAAATGTAAACAAAATTTAATTTAAAATCCAAAAATAAATTCAACTTCCCGTTATAATCTAAGCTTCCCGTATTCTAAGCCATGCAAGCATTGTGGCAGTCTCTACGAGATGGCACTAATAATATACAATAAACTGACCAAAATTATTAGAGACAAACAACACACTACCCGTCAACAACTCGAAGTGGATGCAAATTGAAAAATTATCACACAGCAATTATTTATATGAATGATTAAAATATTGGGAAAATAATAAGATATAAAATTAACTCACACCGAGTATTTATGTACTTACAAGAATCTGTATGTATTTGTATATGTTATATTTTCCAAACAATATTGAAGCTCTCTTCTTTCTATATGTAAAAAAGCCAAGCCCAACGGCAACAGGGTCTATAATAGAAAAAAAAAATTCAAGATCTGTAAACATTATGGATCGCAATAAATTGAAATGTGCAACAAAATTCGGGGTAATTTTAGTCGTTCTTCGGGGTCTATATTTAATACCTATTTGTACCTCAAGTACAATAACCAAGTGCTGTTTGCTGCCACAAAAAGTGGGGGGTCCAGATCTTGGTCGGTCCTCGGGGGTCTAGATTTTCATATCTTAGTTGTACCTTCAAGTACAATTATCAAAGTGCCTTTATATCTTTACCGACTTGTAGGAAGGAAGCAGGGAGTCGTATGAAATCATTCCTCTTAAGGTATGTAATTAAAAAACCTTATTTCTAGTTTAAGCCAACCCTTTATCATTCAATCGGTAGGGAAGCATTTTAATATTGCTAGCATCTAATGAGTCATTATTTGCTAGCAAACATACACATAAATGGAGCTTTTTCCTTGTAGAATAGCCGAGCCAAAGGGTCGCTAAGGTACATTGCTTTATATCGATAACCCATAATCTGTACCTACCCCGAGCGCCTCTAGAGTGCCTCTCCACTACCGGAGGTTGGCCGTCAGCTCAACGAACTTTCCTCTATCCTGAGCCAAGCGAAACAGGTGTTCGACGCTGGCAATACTAGTCCACTCCCGGATGTTGCGCAGCCAAGACTACTTTCTCCTTCCACCGCGTCGCTTTCCGTCTATTTTGCCCATCATTATTAACTGGAGGAGTCGATATTTTTCATGTCGTAAGACATGACCTAGATACGCGATCTTCCTCCTCTTGACGGTTTGCAATAACTCTCGGTTTCTGCCAACGCGCTGGAGAACCCTAACATTGGAAACCTTCTGCACCCAACTAATGCGCAGCATTCTACGGTAGCACCACATCTCGAAGGCCTCGAGATTTTTCTGTGTGTCAGCTTTCAGCGTCCAAGCTTCGCTACCGTAAAATACGACGGGCCAGATCACAGATGTAACAATGGAGGATTCTGAGTCTGAGCTTTAGTGATAGTTTGCGGCTGCACAATACTTTCTCCATCTTTTTAAAGGTTGCTCGGGCAATTTCAACCCGGGTCCGAATTTCTTGTTCGCTATCCCATTCTTCATTTACCCAAGCACCGAGATATTTGTACATTCGCACTCGCTCGAGATCTAACCCTGCAACTCTAATTCCAGGATTAAGGTGGTTATTAGATATTACCATGAGCTTGGTTTTGGACACATTCATGCTCAACCCTACCTTCAAACTGCACTCATGGACTCTGTCCAATATCTTCTGCATGTCTTCTGAGCCGCTGTTCGTTCATAAATATGGCGTGTGGTTGGTGCTGATCAATATAAAGGGCCCAAACGTCACGCTACCTGAGCAGTCTCCTAGCTTGGTAATAACTCTATTATTTAAAAAAAGAACTGACCAAGTGAGAATTATAGTAACGCCCCGAGGACTACATACAAACTAAAAATATATGACAAAGTTATAATTGAATTTGAGTAACTCCACTGTACAAAAAAAAAAAGATTAATTTTGTTTTATTTGTAAGTTAGTAATACATTCATTCATTATATCTGCTCACCCCGAAAGGGATATATGTTGACGATATATTATACTATTTTATTTATAGAAAAAATACATGTTTCATCGTTTTTATCAGTCATGAAGAAAATCGTTAACCATCATGAGAAAGGGTACAGTCAGACAGAATGAGTAAAACTAAAATGACTATAAGTAAAAATAAAAATATGACAAAAACAACCGAACATTAAAAATATGAAACAACAGTGTAAACATCAATTCAATTGATTTGTGGCTGTGGTGTGTGTGTGTGTGTGGTGGTCTAGCGGTTAAAGGGCCGGTATCCATGAGCGGCAACGCGAGTGGTCATAGGTTCGTATACATGCATGTACCTCTGGCTCTTTCCTAATTAAGTACAGCTTTATGATAGAGGAAACCCGTAAGGCATCTGACAGAAATGTCTTGTGTAAGTGCCCTGAGAACGGCGATCAGCTGCGCTATTAATCACATTACACAGCCATTAATACATCTCTGCTCACCCTGAACTCACCGTGACGATATATTATTATTTTTATTTTATTTATAAATTCAACAAAAGTAAATTCTTACCATGATTACAGATTACATTATTTGAAAGATCTTCCTTTTAAACCTCGATACGAAATCCGCAAGCAAATCGACCGAATTTTCCACAGAATTGCGCCCTCTACCGACTAAATTTTGCACGGTTTCCACCCTTCGCACCCTCGATTTGAAGCAATCGGGAATCGTACTTACAGATGGCAGTATTCAAATTCGAAACAGACTATCGTTTCGTTATTATAATATTTCAAATATGATGCGTCTTTTAGTTAATAATTACTTTATAAAGCAAATCATAACACCTAGACCAATTTTTGCAGGCTGCTTCATGAGGCAGCTTCGAAATAGGGATGTCGAAAATGAAAAAAACATCGATATATCAATATTTATTAAAATATCAATATCGGCGTCGATATATCGAAGGACAAATATCGATATATCGGTTAAATCTCGATAAACATGAAAGTATTTTACCAGTATTCTTTTTTATTAGACAAAATTACAAAAATATCAAGAACTAAAAGGTAATCTTCTAACTTTAAGACCTATTTAAGATATCAAACAAAAATAAATAATAAATAAATAAATGCCGGCACATAATACACATGCAACAAATTCAGATATCAATGCATGCAACCTAACAAAACATAATACTCAACAGTCATAGACAATATAGTTTTTTTTTTCGTTCGGTCCTATCTTCTATAGTTTCAGATTTCAGCGCCTTCACTATCATAAAAATAAAAAAAATATCGTTTTCGATACAATTATCGATACTGGATATTTTGTATCGATACATCGATATATCATTACAAAATATATCACCCAAAAATATCAATATATTGTATTGAAAATATCGATATTTATTCAACAAGCCTAGTTCTATTAGACATTGACAGTCGCTGGTCGGTAGCGGCGACTCAGTAGCGGACGCCAAGCCGGAATGTACTGCTCTATGTTAAATTTTATTTATTATATAATTAGGAAAACACACATACCAACATATAAGTTTCCACAAAAAATATGAAACAAAATTAAAATCTAGCCAAGGAATATGAAACACCAATAACGAATTTAATAAAAGAAAATACAATAATGTGGTTGGTAAACTAGTGTAGTTTCTCAAACTTTTGGATTCACAAATCTCTTTCAAAGTTTCCAGATATCAGCGAACACTTCAACTAACTACCGAAACCATTAAAAATAAAATAAAATTGACTGTTAAAGAAAATAAGATGTTTATGTCAATAAAAGGTAACAAATACAGCACTAAAATAAATATCTTTTAAATATTAATTTGATGGGTGAGCTTTTCGACAAGGCGCAGCATCACCCTAATTCTTTAGTCCGTTTCACTCCGACGCAGCCTTGAGTTTCTTTCGGCGTTTATTCTCAAGGTAGTCGCTTCCGAAACGCTGGTAGATCACCGTTAGGTTCGTTTCACTGGCTGGCCGCTCAAGTGGAGGTCCGTACCCACAAGGGTGCCCTTGCGTAGCCGCTCAACCCATAAATTTCGCTGGCTGAGCGCCCTCTGCGTTCGCCCACCAAGCCCGGTTTTGTTGTGAAGCTCTTTCCCAGGCTACCAACGTAGGACATGCCGAAAAAAAAAGGGTGAGCTTGTTTCCTTTTGCAAATTGAGTCAATCTTAGGAGTAATTTTTGATAATTTTAACTTTCTTTTTTTTATTTTAATTTGATTTTGTCATGATCAGGTGTGAAAATCTACTCTCACATCAATGTGTTGTAAGAAAGGGTATAATAAAATTAACCCCTTTGCGTAAGAGTTCGAGATATTCAAATTATAATACACTATCGTTTAGAACTCTTTTTTTTTGTTGTTATTATAAGATATCTGTGAAATGCGTAATTTTTTTATTCATTTCGGTAAGCACAAATTCCGATCAAAAATTCTATATGAAAATCATTCCATAGTGTACACACTAAATAATATCTAAATATATATAAATCAACGTTCGACAGTAAGTAACAGAGACAATTAGCTTTGGCAAAAAAACAAAAACACAACACGAGCGCAGGCGCATTTTATGAACTGTCTATATTAGTTCAAATACGAAAACTATATTAAAAAGGTTTTTTTTTTATTTAACAGTCGTTTCTGAACTCTGAATGTAATCTTTAATAAATCATATAACTTATTTTTAATTACTATTCATTTGTATATAACTACAAAACACTATTATTAGAAAGTAACTTTAACAAAGACAGTTGACTACTGAGTCGTATAGAGAGGGTGGTAAACACTCTTGTTTTTGAGATAATTACATAAAAGATTCAATATATTGAAAACTCTGTGCTTGTTTGATAAAAAATATTTTTTTTTAGTTAATATATAATTTACGAGAACGAATAATATAAGCCACATTTTCATAAAAATACTGATCATTCAATTCATATATATATTTCAGAAATTTGTAATAAAACATTACGGGTTCTTTGAGAAACGTAAAGATGTGTGAACAATTCTAACCTAAGATCTAAAAATAAACTCAACCTCCCGTATTCTAAGCTAAGCATGCATTCTGGGAGTCTTTACGCTATGGCAATAAAAATCTATAACAAATTACCCAAAAATATTACAAACGTACAACATAACACACTATCCATCAACAAATTGAAATATATGCTATTATACCTGAGGAAAGCTATCACACAGTAGATGATTATCAGAATGATAAATTGTAGACTATATTAAAAATTACAATTATAAAATGGTGTGTGTATTTACAATAAACTGTATATATTTGTATATGTTATATTTTCCTAACAATATTAAAGCTCTCTTCTACATATCAAAACGCCAAGCCCAACGCCAACAGTGTCTATAATAGTAAGAAAAACTCTAAGAAGTCTAAGATCTGTAAATATTATTGAGTGTGATAAATAAATTGAAATTACCTTGGCCAAAAAATTTGGAGAGAAATATATTTAGTCCTTCCTCGGGGTCTAGATTTAATACCTATGTATAGGTACTGTGACAAAGTGTTATTTATTGCTGCCATAAAAAGTTGGGAGGTCCAATGGTTTCGTTTTCTGTATATATTCAAACGTTAGAAAAGATTTCGCTAGCGTGATGCAGACTTCACACTTAAATACGTATTTTTACATTTTTATAATCAATTGTTACTCGAACAATGGTTTACAAGCATATATTTTGTACAATTCTACGCGTTTTTGATTAAAGTAAGCTTCGTCTTAACGATGATTAATGTAATCAATAACTTATATAACCTTAAATTTTAGCAGCCCTTACTGAGACACTATTAATTCATAAAATTGGAGCGTGGTTGGTGTAGATCAATATTTAGGGCCCCATAGTTACGCTGTCTGAGAGCTCTCTTAGCTCGGTATAGCTATAATAATAAAATAGCTGGCTAAGTGCGAGTTAGAGTAATGTACATAGGGTCCCGTATCAACTTTAGCTTAAAATTTATGAAAAATTATGAACTTGTAAAAAAAAATTGGATCAATTTTGTTTTGTTAACACAATGATTCATATTGTCGAAAATTTAAGAAGTTATAAAATGATTTCTACTACGCTTAGGAATGGTGATTTTTCTCAAAAATAGTCGTCAAAGTTATAGCCTACATTCAAAAACCTAAAAATACCAATATAGTCTTTTATAGTTGTTGAAGGAATATAATCCACTGCTATTTATTCAATCTATTCGAAATTTAGTATTCTATGATTTCGATGATATAACAATTACGTAGTAGCCTGGACCTGCACCATCATCTGGAAGCAACAGGAAACCCAACTCTTCAGTAACTGCAGAAGTGTCGTGTTGAAGCTCATTGCAATGGTCACCGCAAATATGTTATCAATAGATAGTAGATATAGTAAAACGCCCAAAAACAGTAAAAATCCATTCGTCCAGGACTAGAAACTTTTATTACACCTAAACTAATAGTAAACAATCTAAAACTAGATAAAATATACAATTATTTAGCGAGCTCATTAATACATAAAACAGTCGATCGAGATGTCCCATAATTTTCCCCATATACCCCATATACCAGCCACCACGGCCGGTGAGCAAGCGATCCTTACAACCATTACGGCGTCCGCGGTAGTGGGTCAGCTGAGTGCACATTACAATATATAATTAAGTCGGGTTGTTTTCAATTTTTAATTTAGTGGTGATCATCTTGTGATGGATGGACATTTTTTTTTCAAATCCATGAGCGTGGCTTCTGACGGCGTTGCATCAATCGAAATAAATTATACAGGGCCCCTAGGGTACAAAGTCCCTGAACGTGTGTAAAGAAAAATTTGTAAAATGTTAGCCACTACCCCACTTAAGCTAGATTTGTAGACGCTACTTCGATTTCGCTTATATTTCGTTAAGGTAGTTTCGTCTGTGACAAAACAATATATATATATATATATATATATATATATATATATATATATTTATTAGGGCGTTTAAAAAAAAAAAATATATATATATATATATATAAATCTTTTAAATGTTTATATATAATCTGCACTTACACACAACACTCTTTACTCACCCTTTTCTACACATAACACACCTATACACAACACGTCTGTATATTTTTATATATTTTTGTAATCATTTGTATTCTCTGTAATGGTGGGCGCTGACGTCTGCGATACAGTCTCACGACTAGTGCAGGCGTCAACGTAAATTTAATTATACAATGTAAAATTTTTGATCCAATAAAATTATTATTATTATTATTATTATTATTATTTCCTCGGAACCACGCTCAAAAGTTTCTTTTTAATGCCAAAATAGGCCTTTGAAAATATGAGCTCTTAATATTAATATTTAGGTTGTCCGCATCGCACTTTTCGATTTCCCATACAAATAACACATGACAAAAGTTTTTTTTTCTTTTGATTTCTATAACTAATTAACGATATATCGTATTGCAATACCCAGTCATTATTTTTGTAGAGAATTTAACGCTCTACAAAAAAGGTTTAACGATTGATGTTAATTTTCAACAACCAGAATTTTCAAATGTTGGGTTAACTGTCAATGATAATTCGTTTTAAGTACCTTGTCCACATTTACTATAAATCATTTTTTTTTAAACTCCCTAATATATATATAATAGGAACTTCAGTGTAGCCTAAGTACAAGTATAAGGTTATCTCAGAGAGAAACAAAGTTGTCGACATAGCTCTCCGTATTAGCACGCTGAAGTGGCAATAGGCAGGCCTTATATGCCGAAGAACCGACGATATTTGGAGCTGACGGGTTTTTGAGTGGAGCTCGTGAATCGGCAAGGAGGAACGACGACTTGCGGAAAGTGGCCGGAAAGCATTCGATGAGAAGAGATGAAGACCGGGCTCAAAGACAGTTGTAAAGAGAGGTCTACATCCAACACTGGAATAGGATAGGCTGATGATGATGAACCATGAAGCCTGATATTTCGCTTTTTAGTTACAAATAAAAATGGTTTTGGCTGTGGTGGTCTTGTGATAAGAGGCTGGTATACATGCGCGGCGACGCGCATGGTCGTAGGTTCGAACGGCGGCTCATACATCTGGGTTTTTTCAGATTAAATACAGCTTTAGGCACCACATACTCACTGGTGAAGGAAAACACTGTGAGGAAACCCGCATAGTAACTAACAGAAAAGTCACGTGTAAGTGCCCTGAGAACGGCGATCAGCTGCGCTACTGGTCACCTTACGCACGACATATAGGCGAAAACTGGATACAGTTTCTAATGTACCTCTGCTCACCCTGAAAGAGATAATGGCGTGACGATATATTATTTTATTTGTAAATTCAACAAAATGAAATTCTTAATATGACCAAAGATTACATTATCTGAAGACTTTCCTCTTAAACCTCGGTACAGAATCCGCGAACAAATCGACCGAATATTTTATAGAATTGCGCCCCCTACAGACTAACTTTCGCACGGTTTCCACCCTTTGTACCCTCGATTTGAATCAATCGAGAATCATACATATAGATGGCAGTATTCAAGTTCGAAACAGACTATCGTTTCGTTCCAACAAATATATGATATTCCAAATGTAATACAAATCCAGATGCAGGTTACTCCAAGGAGTTATTACTCTACAGCTCAACAAAAGCGTTTACAAATCACAAAATTTTGTAATGCGGCTCCTCGAAGCTGCTTGGAATAAAAGAAATTCTGTTAGCCATTGTAAAGGCGCGTTTCGGGCCTAGATATTAATTGGTCGCCAGCGGCGATTCAGTAGCGGAAGCCAAACCGCGTTCTATTTAATTGTATTTATTGTATAATTAGGGAAATATACGCCAACATAATAACACATAAAGATACATCCGGTAGTGGACCAGTATTGCCAGCGTAGAACATCTGTTTCGTTTGGCTCAAGATAGGGGGAAGTTCGCTGAGCTGACGGCCAACCTCTGGTAGTGGAGAGGCACCCTGAGAAGAAGAAGAAGATAAAGATACACAAGCCAGCAAAGTTTACACAAAGAACACCAAACAAAAGTAAAATCAAATTAAGGAATATAAAACACTAAGGCTTCAATTTATAGACCCTATTTTGACTTTATTTAGCAAAGTTCCCAAAAAATAAATTTGTTTTGACAAAAAAACTGAATATATAATAGGAACTTGAGTATAGCCTTAGTATTCGCAGAGCCAAGTCCATGTTGACAAAATCGGTGAGTTACCAAATCCTTTGACATTCATTGAGTAATATAAATTGTAATGTTTTAGTAAAGTCTAAGCAAAGTTAAAGTTAGCAAAAGCAAATTTATAGACGCCTATGAATCTCATCCTAAGAGAAAAATAACAGGAACCAATTTAACAACAGTAAATACAATAATGAGGCTCTAGGGACCTGGCGGTTAAAGGACCGGTATCCAAACGCGGCAATGCAAATGGTCATAGGTTCGAATCTAATCCTCGTCGTTGGATGCTCGGGGCACCACATGCTCACCGGTGGTGGTAAACATCGTAAGGAGACCCGCACGCGTTCTTTTATATTTTTTAGATCGGCGATCTGCAGCTGCTGGTCACGTTGAGTATGACAAATAAGCGCAAAGTAGATACAACTACTAAAGTAACCCTGCTCATCCCGTACGGGATATAGTATGAGGATATATTATAATTATATATTTAGTAATTAATGTTCCTAAGAAGAAAAAATTAAAATGAAAATTCCTTGAAGGGCGTTGGCCTTTTTATTTTATAATTTTTTATTTTATTTTCCGGGAAGTACAGTCTGAGGGCGACTCTTGCCAACAAAAGAAAATCTAGTTTAGTCTTGTAAAAATTTCTATTTAATAGACGCGAGGTTAGTCAATGGTAATTTAAATTTGACAATTATTAAAACAAGTGGTTCTGAGTAACACATTAAGTACAGTTTAACGCACTTTCAGTATCGCGTGGAGGGCGATCTCTCCAGTCCGCGTCCGATTCGAGCGGGGGTTCCGCAGGGTTCAATCCTCGCCCCGCTCTTATACAGTCTGTACACCAATGACATCCCGAAACACCCAGACGTAGAGCTAGCTCTTTATGCGGATGACACCGCACTCTACGTCTCAAATTTCCGTCGAGATATTATACGTCTACGCCTGCAGGAAGCAGTGCGAGACTTAGGAGATTGGTTTCGCAAATGGCGTATTGACGTCAACCCCGAGAAAAGCGTAGCAATACTTTTCTCTCGGGCAAAACGCGATTTGCCTAAGCTTAACGTCCTCCTCCACGACAAGACCATCCCTTGGGTCAATGAGGTCAAGTACTTAGGAGTCACTCTCGACCGTCACTTGACCTTCGGACCACATGTTAAGGCTGTGCGCGAGGATAATATGATTACGTTTTGTCCATTTGTGTTTTGATCACTAAGGAATCCTCAATTGCATACGAATTTATGACTCATTAATGTTTAGAAGAGTTTTAGTCATTATTACAGATTAACGAAATTAAAATGTAATCATTGATCTGATTACACTTTGCCCATCCCTGAATAATAATTAATACAGCTGATTCAACACTAGCTACGCTCATGATTCCAAGGTAAATCGCGGCCGTCGATACTGGAGTTCTTTTATTTATAAAAAGGGTGCTGTTCACGAAGGATAGAAAAATAACTTCACGCGAAATGTGAATTCCACGCAAGCGAAGTAACGGCACCAGTGTGTCTTAAATAAATCATTAAACAAATGGTACTGTAACTTTCGCCTTCTTTCATATTTACACACGATTCATATCATAGCCTACACAATTACTTGTTAACACGAACAGTGCACAATCGTAGAAGTATGTGGCCTCCGGAACACTTTTTAATTACACTAAATCGACAAAATTACTACAGTGCACCTGCTGATAAGTGCAGTATATTCCAAACACGACTCAGCGACTATCAAAGGACAAAGATCTATTGACAGTCTCCGTCGTCATGTCGGTCCACATATACCTCGACTGAAGGTCTCTATGAGTTATTGAACGTTCACAAGTTGGTTGGTTTTTTTGGTGGTAAGGCGACTGCCCGAACTGGGTCATGACCACAGTACACAAGTGTAAAGACAGTCATAGCGATTCGCTTTGGCTTGTCGCGTTTCGGGATCAGCTTGTGTATGTCCAGTAACTCATATGCCTAGAGACCTTCAGTCGCGGTATATGTGGGCCGACATGACGACGGAGACTATCAATGGATTTTCATCCTTTGATGGTCGCTTTCGTTTTTGGACTACTCTGTACTTACCCTCAGATACGCTGTAGTCACTATGTCGAACCAGTGTAAAAAAAGGTCACGAAACGCGTCACTATGTCGGTCTTTATACTTTTACACTGCGGTCACAACCCAGTTCGGGCAATCGCCTTATCGATAGCAACTACTATGAAACACAACTACTACAAAAACAAATACTATATACTTGCTTTAATGACCCGGCGTTGCCCGCCAGATATTCCTTAATTGACCTGCTTGAATATATTAATAATTGAATATATTTTTTTAAATTACAAATCTTTGTAGTGCTTCTTCTAAATTAGACAGATCAAACCCCCATTTCCCATTTCTCACTTAGAGGGGTTAAATATAAAAAAGTTCGCTCTCCATAACGCCCTTCATGTCCACCCTTTGTGACGTAGGCAACGTCACAAAAATGCTGAATGTCCAATTTCATGTTTCTACATTTAATAGTTTAGGCCTTTCGATGATATGTCCGTTAGGACAAACATTTTTTATATACAAGTTGATTTTATAGACAAGGGAGAGATATTCAGCATTCGATTCTAATTGCAAATATGTATGTAAAAATAGTGAATTGGATTTGAGAGTAATAAATTAAATAATATCTTTATTATTTAAAAAACAAGTTTAAGAATTTTCATAAATATACAATATACCCACGTTTGTAAACCATATTTTGAAAAACATAAAATGCTGACCCCCAACCCATATATATTTTAGAAATTAGTGATAAAACATTCAAGATACTTTCAAAAACGTAAACAAAATATTATAATAAAATACAAAAATTAACTCAACTTCCCGTATTCTAAGCTATGCATGCACTGTGGCAATCTCTTTGCGATGTCAGTAATAATATACAATAAACTGTCCAAAAATATTAAAAGACAAACAACGATCTCCTTTACAACTTCACCGGGCGAATTAAAAGACAAACAACACACTTTCCGTCAACAACTCAAAGTGGATGCAAATAAAAAAATTATCACACAGTAATTAATTATACGAATGATAAATTATAGACTATATTTAGGAAAATAATAAGGTATTAAATTATAAAATAGTGCGTATATTTGTATCTATACTACTATTATAAAGAGGAAAGATTTTTTTCTTTGAAATGAATAGGCTCCGAAACTACTGGACCGATTTCAATAATTCTTTCACCGTTGGCAAGATACACTATTCCAAGGTGACATAGGTTATGTTTCATTTTCAAAAAAAAATAGGGATGCTTACTAAAACTTGAAAAATCTAACCCAAGGTGTAAAAAAATAAACAAAGAACTTCCTTCAATCGCGTGCGCTGCGAAAACTATTAATGATAGAACAAAATGATGTATTACAATTTTTCAGAACACATCACTATCTATAAAAAATTTCCGGACAGCAAGTCTCTATCTTTTATAGTTACGTCACAATAAGTGTCCTTTTATTAATTTTTTTATTAAAATACCACCGCTAGATAAGGCTCTTTATTCGTACCTAGGTATTGATCCTTATCAAAATAAATAAATCATTATTTAAGACTACTTCAATACCTTCATCATCCAGTTTCATGCAAAATGCATCTCGTCGATATTTCGACAAGGCGCAGCATCACCCTAATCCTTAAGTCCGCAGTGCTTGCGATTACACACCGGAAAGCGGCATCGCGCGCAAACTTCGCCGCCCGCGTCATGTCCTATTGGATTCCGTTGTTTTAATTACCGCGGCCCTTGCGACCGCCGATCCTATCAACAACGAGGTACACACAAGCACTCGTCACATTCCGAGACACCGGCATCGCCGGAGGCGCCGACGACGACGATTAAGGATAGGTCCGTCAACTGTTGTTTAAATAACGCAGTTTCACTCCGACGCAGCCTTGAGTTTCTTTCGGCGTTTCTTCTCAAGGTAGTCGCTTCCGAAACGCTGGTAGATCACCGTTAGGTTCGTTTTTCAACTGGCCGGCCGCCTAAGTCGAGGTCCGTACCCACAGGGGTGCCCTTGCGTAGCCACCCAACCCATAAATTTCGCTGGCTTTGCGCCCTCTGCGTTCGCCCACCAAGCCCGGTTTTGTTGTGAAGGTCTTTCCCAGGGTACCAACGAAGGGCATGCCGAAAAAAAACAACCTTCACCATATCACCTTTTAAATGATTCGATTCGGATATTCCATTTAAAAGATATCACAAGTTTAAAAAATTAAAAAAAAACTCCGCTCGGCTAGATGCGTTGAAGAGGTACAGGAAGGGAGTCAAGGGAGTTCTTTTATTATATTATTATGCCCGTGCGAAGCCGGGATGTGCTGCTAGTATGTTATGTTTTTCAAACAATATTGAAGTTTTTTTGTGCATATAAAAAAGCCAAACCCAACGCCAGTAGACCCTACAATAGAAACAAAATCTATGAACAATATGGAGTGTAATAAATAAATTGAAATTAAAAATGTGCAAAAAAATTAGGGGGATATATTTGATCGTTCCTCAGGGTCTAGATTTAATATCTATTTATACTTCAAGTACAGTAACCAAGTGCTATCTATTTATGTGCTGCCACAAAAAGTGGGGGTCCAGATCTTACTCGTTCCTCGGGGTCTAGATGTCATATCTTATTTGTACTTCATGTACAATTACCAAGTGCATTATATATTTTTGCCAACGTAAACCCAAAGTTCTTTATTTATCAGAGTAGAGTTCAGGAGGTCATGAAATTCATTTCTCTTAAGGTTAATTGTATCTAAACCCCTACAAATAACCTTTTGTTTTAGTTTAGGATTAAGTATCCAAAGTGCCTTATTATCTTAGCCGAGCCCAGGAAGAAGAGTCATGAAATTCATTCCCTCTTTCTTAAAGGTTAATTGTATCTAAAACCATACTAATTGACCTCCGTTTTACACACGGGTGCGTTGCTATAAAGCATATAATGTCGCATATGCTAAGTTAAGGGTTATAATTCTATCCACACGCATGCATTTCTCAGAGCTTTGTACTTGCAGTGTGCACAGGATGGAGTCCAAAGGGCCGCTAGGATTTATAATGGATCACCCATAAGCTGTACCTACCCCGAGGCGGGACCCCCGACAATACCGATTTCGGTTTCTGTATATATTCATTCGTTTGAAAAAACTTCGCTAACGCGATGCAGACACCACACTTAAATATGTATTCTTAAGCCTTTGTAATCTACTGTTACTGTAACAACGGTTTATAAAATGTATATTCTACCCAATTCAACGCGTTTTTTGGTTAAAGTAAGTAACGTCTTAATGTAGATTAACATAATCAATAAATTATATAACCTCAAAATTTTAGCAGCCCTTACTGAGCCGCTGCTCATTCATAAAAATGGCGCGTGGTTGGTGCAGATCAATATTAAGGGCCCCATTGTTAAGTCTACTGGTGCGGTTTCATATATATTTTTTTTTAACTCAATTTGTAAAGAATTTAAAATTTTTCAACCTTTATTAAAATGGAATATCCTTTATAGCGATAGGATAGTGCGATTAGAATGTAATATAGTTACGAAAAACCTAATTCACGGACCTCTAATATTGATTTTTTTGGTGATCCGGGGGATAATCACCGTCAGGGCTGCTACGAGGGCAGCGAACCCGATGTCAGACTCCTACTGACTAAAATCCCCCGAGATGTCCTTCAAATCACTTTACCCGACCTAGGAATCCTTATTCATATCGAATAGCATGTTTAGGCTCCTCCCCTGGGAGAGGAGGGTGTAAAGAGCCCACCTCTCCGGACCTCTCTACCAAGCGGCATGCTGGGCACTGCGCACTGGCTTCGCCTCATCCAATGGTGCAAATCGACCTTCATTGTGCTTTAGGAATACCAAATACTTAGGATTGAATTTAAAATCTATTAGTGTGATTTAATAAAAAAATAAATTTCGTTTTTTTTATTTAGACGTTTTATTTGGTAGCCGCGCAAAGATTTTGAGACCGTTTTTAAATATATTTATTTTCTATACATACTTTAAATGATATTGCTTCCGCTGTCTGTTAGCTTAGATCTTTTAAACTATTCAACGGATTTTAATGCTACTTTCAATAATAGATAAGAGTGATTTCTGAGAAAGGTTGACATGTATAATACAACACACGAGATCGCTCTGATTTGTCGGAAAATCATTATTCACTTTTGTAGCCTATCTTTAAGTATTTTTTTAGAGTGTTAGAATTTCAATATAAGTCGAAGGTTGTGGCAATAACTGATTAACCTGCTTCGACCTAATAATATCAACCTGTAATCCGATGCTTGTTAAAAATTGTATCAACAATAGAAAGAAAGGAAAAGCATTTATTTAGCACACAACATAAAACACAGAAGAACAGAAACACAGAAGGACAGGTTAATGAAGACAGAAAACAACAAAAGCATATAACATGTGCTGTGATGATGGGCCAAAGGGAATTCTGCTGAGCAACTGTTGAATGACTAGCTGAGACATCCAGCGCTTTTCAGCTGACATCCACGTATCGTGTTAACACGCAGAAAACAGCGAGGAGGGGAGTAATAGGGTATAGATACACCGTTCTAAGGACTATAGCTTGCTAGAAACTTTAGGCTGTAGTCAAAATTTCAGCTCATTTCAAACTTTTATCGTATGTGATTTTTTTTGCCAAAGGTAAATAAAGCCTTCGTTCAGACATTAGTTATAGATAATGATTCATAAGTATATGTTTAAAAAAGGGGGGTCCAGACATGTCACTCCTCGGGGTCTAAAGAGAACCAGGAAGACCAGGAAGCGGGGGCAATCATATCCAAGGAGTTAAGGGCTTACACTTATATAGTAACTTAATCTAAGTTAGATTTATTTATGTTTACTCGTACATCATACCCAAAGGAGTTCAAAGGCATCATATCCAAAGGAGTTCAAAGGCTTACACACTTATATAGTAACCTAATCGAAGTTAGATTTAAGTCTGCCTTTTGTAACGATCACTAATTATGCATCTTGTAGTGCATGCAACCAACGTTCAAAGGAAAATAGTCCCGCAGGTTCGCCGTGATACAGGGCCAGAACACGCAATCGTACAAATCACTGCCTTTAACTACCCCGAGGTGACGACCCCCCAACGGCAACAGTTTTTGTTCCTGTATATATCCAAACGTTTGGAAAAACTTTACTAGCGCGATGCAGACTCCAAACTTAAATATGCATTTTCAAGCATATTTAATACATTGTTAGACATAAATTAAAGTAAACTGTTTTTATTTTGGCGTATTCCAAGAGTTTTTTGTGTGTGAAAATGTGGTACATTTTCACCGAAACAATTACAACGTGGAATAAATAAATCAATATTAAACATAACCTCAACAATTTCGTAGCCCTTGCAGAGCCGTCGTTCATTCATAAAAATGGCGCGTGGTTTGTGGAGGTCGATATTTAGCGACGGAATGATGTTATCTGAGCGTTCTCTTTCTCAGATTGTATTGTTATTGAATATAACAAATACATGTTTATTTTGTTTCATTTATTCCTTTAATTTGTAACTTGTTCTAGCTTTATAATGATAATAATGCTCACTCCGAAAGGGATATAGTATGACGGTATATTATATTAGTCTAGTCATCCCTTCAATGCCCATTTGTATAAATGATTGTTTTTCTATGTTTTTTCTTTCAATCTTCATATAAAAAAAGAAAAATATGCCTTAATTTATATACATCCATAAAAAAAATGTTGGACAAGAAAGCAGTAAGTAATGTAGCTATAAAAGTATAAAAGATATTTAAAGTAAGTTTTTTCTGTTTTAAATTTTTGAATTTAAAAAGAAAGAAACAATAACGTAGTGGTATCGAATAGTAATGTCATGTGTACTGTGACGAACGTATTCGCTACGTAGGGGGTTTCGCTCATGTGTTGATGTGGTCGATGTATTGTATTTTGTGTAGACGAGCACCTTCTTACTTCGATCAAAACACTTCCTTATTCCCACGACTCACGATAATTTATCAACTATCAATACGTTTACATAATATACCATATATATATATATATAGTTTATAGTGACCAGTTTCGGCTTGTCGCGTTTCGGGATCAGCTTGTGCATATCCAGTAGCTCATATACATAGAGACCTTCAATCGTGGTATATGTAGGCCGACATGACGATGTAGACTATCAATGGATTTTCATTCTTTGATAGTCGCTTTCGTTTTTGGACTACACTGTACTTACCATCAGGTACTCTGTAGTCACTATGTCGAGCGAGTCTAAAAAAAAAAATATTTAATATTTTTATATTCTAATTTTTTATATAACCATCCCTGTCCCTTTACCTGAAGGTGGCTTAAAGTAACTATAAGTGTTTTGCCTGTACGGGGGTGACGTGGTCACTCTGTGACAAAACCCCTTTAAAATAATAAAGAAATAAAAAAAAAATCCCTGTCCCTAGCTTAAGACGCAATCTTTCGAATAAAAACAAAAAGCAATCAATTCCAAATTGAAAATCCGATCTTCCTTTTTTTTCCATTCTTTCTTACAAAAACTTATTTTTTTCCAACGGCCAACATTATATTAATGTCATAGACATGTAACCTCTCTTTAATTTACTCCTTACATACAATCACTACAGTACCTACTAACTAGTGCTATGAGAACGGCGATAGGATGTGCTACTGGTAACGTGGTCATGCCATATAATCGCAAGGTGGAAACACCCATTAATGTACCTCTGCTCACTCCGAAAGGGATATAGCATGAAGGTATATTACTATAATCCTATAATCTATTACTATAATCCTAAAAATACTACTATAATACTATTACTATAATCCAGTCCAAGTTGACAAAATTAGTGACTTACTATATACTCTGACATGAATTAGTCAAACTCAAAATATCGTCAATAAATGTCAGGCTGGAAAGTTAGTATGGTCCTTTCTTTAAATTGGAAACGATTAATTTATAGCTTGTGACGAATATTTCGCATATTTATGATTTATTGCGACAATTGGAATGTCAGTTACGCTAGCTTAATTAAGCTGCCGGGTTTTTTTTAATAATCTATTTAATGCGTTCATAACCGACTTATTTCTAGCTTCCGCGGCTATTTTCTGTAACATTTTAATGTATTTATACCGTTATAATTAGTTTAATTAGATAAGTGTCAGCTGAAAATCAGCGCTGAGTAGCTCAGCTGGTTACATAGCATTTGATACAAATACAAAACTTGATTTGATAATCTTTGATACTGTACACCTACATTACTGCTTTATTTTCCAACATTTTTTTTTTATGGATGGATATAAATAAAGTCAAATTTTTCTTTTTTATATGGAGATTTAAAGAAAACAGAAAATAATAATTTATACAAATGAGTGTTACAATCAGTGGCGAGCATTAACATTCTAAAGAAGGCAAGCATATATTTCGGCTGGGAACTCGCTAATTCAATATATATATTTAGATACACTATTTCACTACAATCACAAAATTTTGTTACACTCTGTAATCAACGGATGAATATTACTTTAGCAACAAATTAAATGCAAACTGTTCGATCACTAAATATAATTATTTATGTTTAGGCTTATTTTAAACTAGCTGATCCGGCAAACGTTGTTTTGCTATATAAGGTTTTGTAATATCTTCTAAGATGTTCATTGAAATTAAGTGATGTCAAAGACAATTTTGTTCACAATTAAATACTCTTAATCAGCAACACATTTATTTGGATAAAGATTAATATTATTACGTTGATACAACTCTTAACAAATAATGCATCAATTTCGACCAAATTTGTTTACCATAAAAACGGTTCTAGTGACTTAATCTTAAAAGATAGACATATACTGTCGCGGACATTTTTTTAGATCATTTCAAGAAGAATAATTCTTTCATACATATATTTTTGGTATCTTGAACCGTTTTTGCAGCGCACGCAATGGAAGCCCTCAAGGATGAATAATTTTGCCCGTTTTTTTCACATTTTCCATTATTTCTTCGCTCCTAATAATTGCATCGTGATGTTATATAGCCTAAAGCCTTCCTCGATAAATGGTCTATTCCACTCAAAAAGAATTTTTCAATTCGAACCAGTAGTTCCTGAGATTAGCGCATTCAAACAAACAAACAAACAAACAAACTCTTCAGCTTTATAATATTAGTATAGATAACATAGATACGCAATACAATAGCATTAATACATAATATTTTTTTTATATATAAAATAAAACATTTTATTCCTTTTTAAATATGATTTATTTAATTAAATTGACACATTGTAATACATAAACGTACTTAAAAAAAAAGATAATAGTAACTCAAGTACAGAATTCATGCTTTTGGCGCACGCTTACGGTATATAGCAATGTACACTCTAAGCACACATGCAATGTACGGCAAATGAATGTAAGCGCCAAATTTAAAACTGTTATCTAAAATTTGTCATAAATACTATTTATATCCATGAAATTATATTAATATTGTTATTTTAAAGCAAAATAGTAATTACAAACAGCAATGAAGTTGAATAAACAATATTCTTATAGTTCTTTGTTTACAAAAAGCACTGCTTTTATCTGCGAAGAAATCCGAGAGTTGTAGGTGTGGCCAATACGCCTACATGTAGGGCGCTGGGCTCTGCTAAATTTACTCTGCTTTTCGTAAGCGGCGCTGCGTACGCATGATAATTATTTTGTTTAGCAACTGTTATACTTGTCTTATCGGAACAATAGATGGCGTGATAATGGAATATCTTATAATAATGTTAATGTTTCCTTTATTTTTTTTTTAATTAATTTTTGGTAATTTAACCAAGGCTTATTTTTGTAAGTTATGCATTGCTTTTATGCATGTATGGGATGAACACCACTGATTACAATATACAACTAATGTAATATTATAATATAATATATCGTCACACTATATCCCTTTCGGGGTCAGCAGAGGTTTATTAGACCTATACTTGTGGTGGGCTAGTGGATAATGGATCGGTTTCCATACGCGGCAATACGAATGGTCGTAAGTTCGATTCAAATCCTCGACACCGGATGCTCGGAGCACCTCATGCTCACCGGTCAAGTAAAACATAGTGAGAAAACCCGCATGGCAACTAATAGAAATGTTACGTGTCTTGCCTTAAGAACGCTTGAGAATGATCAGCTTTGCTGCTGGTCACGTTGAGCACGACATATAAGGGTGGAGTAGATACAGCCACTAATGTCTCTGAGGCGCCCCAATTTTTTTGTAGTACCCAAATAGCGTAATTTTCTAGATCTAAATTTTTACCGATTAGAATCGGACACGACGCGAAACCGCTCTAACTTGGACCACGAATTTGAAAGCGGCGAGAGTCGTCCTAAAATGAACATATAAATCATAACAAAGCTCATTGTTAGACAAAACATATGTTGTCAGACAAAACGCTTTAAGACATGGGAACGTTGCATAAGTTTGGGTGAAAACGCACTGTCTAACTCATTGCCTATTGTTTAAATACTTATGCACCGGAAAGCTATTATGTTTTTATCATACTTTCGGTTTTTTGAGAAATTGTGTCTATACTATAAAATGGTGTGGACATCAAGTACCTATATTTTTTAGCCTTGATAGTGCAATTGTGGTAATGACTCTGCCTGCAATGCTTAGGGTTCGAGTCCCGGTATCAGCAAACTTTTGTATAAGAAATAGTTTAGTTTGTCGCGAGTCATTTATTTATCTATAGGGCATCCCGTGGCCCACACGTGATATATATATATATATATATATATTATAACAATGATAAGTTTTGACAATAAACATTTAAATGCACCTACCGAGGAAGGCTACCGTATGGATGTATATTTGTATTTAATTTTGTATATCTTTGTCTAGTACCCATAACACAAGCACTGCCTTACTTTGGGACAAGGACAATGTGTAGAATTGTCTATAAATATTATTTTTAAATATCCTATGATTTTGTTTTTTTTTTGGTTACAGATTCCCTAAGAAGACATACCATTTCCTGGGTCCATCATTCAATACAGCATGGTAATATATTTGTTATATTTTACTATTATATTTACTACTATATAGTTGGTATATTTTACTATCCCTAAGTGCCTTATAATGTTTTTTATAAAATTAATCATTACTTTTTAAGTGCTATGATAACCTTGTAGATAAGAAAACGATATACATACATACGCAGAAATACGAATTATCGTTGGTTCGTATCCCATCACGTACCTCTCGGGTTTTCTAGATTTTGTACGGACTTAGGCACAACATGTTCACCGGAGAAGGAAAACATCAGGAGAATATCTGCATGGCATCTAATAGAAAAATATCTTGTGTACTAGTACTATGAGAATTGCGATGAGCTGCTCTACGGGTCACGTTGGGCATGTCATATAAGTGTAAATATTATACAGCCACAAATGTATCTCTGCTCACCTCCATAAGGATTATAGCATGACGATATTAATTATATAATATATTGGTATGTATTTTTAGATACTTCGACTGTGGTTGGTGATCACCCTTTCGTCGAGCGTATGGGCAGAAACAGAAAATGTAAGTATTATAATTCATCATCACCAGCCTTTTTCAGTCAACTGCCGGGACGCAGGTCTATTCTGATAAGCCAGTTTGAGTCCGGTATTCTGATTTTCTCATCCAGTTATTGCTGGCTACTGTCAAGTCGTCGCTCTACCGTGCAGGGGGCACCCTGCACTACATTTATGAAGTAAATTTATTTTAAAACTAGCTGACCCGGCGAACATCGTATCGCCATGAATTTTGTTACTTACAGTTAATAATAACTACTAACACCAATTGATGCACATAAAAATTATTTAAGAGCTATTTCTCGATACCTTGCTTTTTAAACTAAGATACTGTTTGCGCCGCTGTGCAATATATTGATTACAATAAGCATTGGTGAGTGTGAGTTGAAAAGGAAAAAGATGGAAATCCTGTAACCGTGTTCCCATCATCCTATGGTATTGGGTCCTTTAAGTGAAGCGTGAAGAGATATTTGTGCAGGCAGGTGATGATCGCTGCGTCTGTCGATTGTTTTTTTTTACTGTTGATAGACGTTATCGCGTGCCGTCTCCGCTTAAAAAAATATGTAGTGTGACGAGGAATAATGAGCTGCTGGGAGCAGCGTCTGCACACCAAAGACCTCTGGCTATTATAGATATAGTGGAGTCTGTGATTTGGAAATCAGACCGGGTCGACTAGTTTCATATAAAAAAAAACTTGTATCTTCTTAGAAAATAATTGAATTAGATTATGAGAAATCTTACATAATCTCCCTGATATTGCGCAACAAAAAAGCTCTAAGTTATGCCGTAAGTAACATAACGACGGTGAAAGTTAAGTTGCAACTTGCTTCCATGTGCTATTTATATGCAATCAACATTACAAAATTATGGGGCCTCTATACAATAAACTCTATTTCTTTATTTTCGTAGCCTGAGTTCAAAAATATATGTAGTACAGGGGCTCACTCATGGCTAACCACCATGAGAGGCAGCCTCACCATGTCGCGCATAATCTCGAAGAATCTTCGTACAGAATGGTGACCGGGTGTTGGCTTTTTTCTCTTCACGTCTTCCTAATATTTCAACTCACATACCGGTTCGCACTTAGAAGTTCTCTAACTTTTACTTTTGCCGAATCGTTGGGCTGTGGAATGATCTTCTAGCGGGTGTGGTCTCCCAGTGCTATGATATATTTCAAACGAAGCGTGAAGAGCTATTTGTGCAGGCTGGCGTGATTAACTACATCATGCTTCTTATTAGGCGTGATGTGGTCATTATGCTAAGTCAGGATTTTTTTATCACATAATTAACTCAGAGATTTTTCTGACAACACTTCAGTTTAATAACGCTAATATATGGTTGACGTTCCTTTTATCCGCACGAAGAAGTTCTCTTCTACATTCATCATGCGAACAGTTAGGGAGTCGAATGTGCCTCCAGCGGCTCCAGCAAGCATATTTCCATGATCTTCTCATCAGACTCATCTTCAACTTCTACGAGGTATGATAGAGGTCAAGGTCTACCTGTAAATAATTTAAAAAAAATACGATGAATTGCCGGACTACTATAACATAGCTACTCGCCTCGCGCACCACGAATCTCTGTCAGAATATATTTTTAAAGTGAAGCTTTTTTAGACATTATACGATGATTTATTTTGACGTCACAAAAAATGTAACACTAAACTTTCTTCGCATTTTTTTAATTGAGAGTCTCCAGTTGTTCAGACCTAGATATCTTCAGTCGTGGTTGATAAGAAGAAAATGGCGTCGGCGTTTGTCAGTGGATTCTCATACCGTATACCACTTTATACCGTGTGTGCTGTGATCTCTTTATAAAGCCAATATAAAAAAATCTTCCGAGAGGATTTGCTACGAGCTCCGTGCAGTGTTTCGTCATTTTACATAGGCGGTCTATCGTATTACTACGTCTATGACATAAATAGTGCTTGAATAAGTTATAGGCGGGGCTAGGGCTAGCTTAGAGACAAGAAAGGTATACTTTCATCTAACATGTTTCCACTTTTACTTAAATGCAAGTTTAACTGGCTTTTATAGCATAATGGAGATTAAGTTATTCTCTTCCGTAATATTGTCATAACCGATTTCATATGTAAGTATTTGCTCTGATTGGCATATCATCCTAGATAGACTAGCTAAATCTGATGGTGGTGATTGCCCGAACTTAGTCACGATCACAGTACACGAGCATAAAAGCCGTCATAGTGATTCACTTTGAACTGTCGCGTTTCGGAATCAACTTGGGCATATCCAGCAACTCATATACCTAGCGACCTTCAGTTGCGGTATGTGGGCCAACATGACGGCGGAGACCATTAACTGATTTTCATGCTTTGGTAGTAACTTTCGTTTTTGGACTACACTGTATTTACTATCTTTTTACCGTGGTGGCTGCCGGCAGAATAGAATAGCACCCCCCTCTTCTTGCCGAGGTGTCGTAAAAGGCGACTAAGGTATCTCTTTAACACCGGAATTCATCCAGGAGTTCAGAGAAGGAAAACTCGACCAAACCTGCATCCCGCTCCCTCCCGATCGTACTGGTTCTCCATTCCATCAGGCAAGAGGGAGCTCGGACGAGAGAGTGCTTTTCTGGCTGCGCGTCTAGTTATGCACTTAAATATCTCCTGTGCAATTGGCTGTTCCCGAAAACTGAACCTTGATTTTCTTAATCGGTGTTGAAACAGTCGCCGTGGCCGAATCCGGCTAGGACATCATCATTTACTATCAGGTGCACTGTAGTCACTTTGTCGAGCCAGTGTAAAAAATAGACCTAAACTACTTAAGATAAAAATATGAAGTTTGTAGATATTGCTGAATATTGTTCTGTAAGTTGGTGGCTGTAATGGCGTCGAACAGCCCAACCTTTTTTCATTAGAGTACCCCTCTACCTGATTGTTTACTTAGTGGGTACCCCTAACACACACTCAAACACACAGACACAAACATATATATATATATATACACAAATAAGAAATCATTAAGTAATTTCAGATATACAAATATATTTACTTTCAAAAATACAGCTGAAGAAATATAAACATGCAAACATATTTAATGTAGTACTATTTCCTATTATTTTAATATAAGAAAATAACCATTTGCAATGTGTTTAAAGATTCTTTTGAGATTTTAGACTAGATTTGAATTGCATTTACCGCCATAATACTTTTTTTTTTTGAGTACCCCTGAGCAAACTTTAACGTACCCCTAGGTTGGGAACCGCTGGCCTAGTGGATAAGGGGCCTCCAGATATGCCCAGCCTGGGCTTCGGAGCGGGCCGAGCTGGAGAGAGTGATGGGTGGAGACCTCTCGCTGCCGACATTGGTTTCAGTAATGGTCGGCATCGCAGGTGCATGGAGGGTGGTCCTGCGGTTCGCTGAGGACGTGGCTCTATACACCACCCCTCCCTAAACGAGTAGAGGCCTACTCACGGCCGTACGCCCAGCCGGTCATTGAGGATGAGACCCCAGTCGTGCCCTCGATGCCGGTAGGAGGAAGGTGGAACACCCCGGGGGTTTTAGTCGGTGCAAGCCCGACACACCGGGGGGTGGCCCTCACCTCTCCCCGAGGTCCGTTAGGGATTTCTCTCGGGTTACAAAAAAAAAAAAAAAGTGGATAAGGGGCCGGCATCCATGCGCGACGACGTGAATGATCGTAGGCTCGAAACCCGGCATGTCCATCTGGCTTGTTTCAGGTTTAATACGGACTTAGGCACCACATGCTTACCGGTGAAGGGAAATATCATAAGGAAACTCTAATAGTATCTAATAAAAATATCATGTGTACTAGTGTTGTGAGAACGGCGATCAGCTGCGCAAGACATAAAAGCGCATAGTGGATACAACGACTAATGTATCTCTGCTCACCCCGAAAGGGATATAGCGTGACGGTATACTATTATCAAGTTTCTACAAGTTTGCTTTCTCTTATAACGAAGATATGCATCACGGGCGAATATTTTGACATTCCACCTTTATGAGACTTACTTTCTACTGTTACTTTTGAAGCGGTTACTTCTGAAGTAACTACTATGAAAAGTGACATTCAGTTTTTCAATCCCTGTTTGGACGTCTTGAAATCCAGTGGCATGGCGATGGCGACTGTCAACGAATTGTCGTTCTTTAGCAGTACGTTTCCGCTCATGGATTACAGTCATAAAGGGGCAAAATATAATCAGATTAATGAAAAACGATTACATTGTGCGTTTGTCATCATTATTATGACTGCATTTTGCTCATCTATTTTTTAAACGATACGAAATTTTCAATTGCATACACATTTACGACTCCTTAATGGTTTGAAGGGATTGATTCATGATTACAGTGCAACAAAATTAAAATTATGGCTACATATTGTAATCGTTAACCATTAATCTGATTACATTTTGCCCATCTCTGATTACACTGTACTCTGCATCAGGTGCAAAGTAGTCACTTCGTTTGTACCCGATGGTGATTATAATCCTGACATTGTGGTATGAACTATATTTTAATGTAGCCCTTCATTACACTCTTGACGATTCTGCGTATTTTTGACACTTCGTCCATAAGAACTCCATTTGTACTCCGTAAGTCGCGGTCGGCCTCGGCTACATACAAAGATATATATATATATATCGTCACGCTATATCCCTAACAGGGTGAGCAAAGATACATTAGATGCTTTATCCATTTTGCGCTTATATGTCGCGCCCAACGAGACTAGTAGAGCAGCTGATCGCTGTTCTCAGGCCACTTACAGGCTTTCTATTATCTGTAATATGACATCTGCCATGCGGGTTTCCTCACCATGTTTTCCTTCTTTGATCAGCATGTGGCGCCCAAATCCGTACGTAATCTTAAAAAACTCAGAGGTACGCGCCGGGGTTCGAACCTATAGCACGTCGCGTTGCCGCGCATAGAACCCGGTCCATTATCCGCTAGGCCTCCGCTGCCACTAAACGAAATACATCAAAACAAAATAATTACTTTTACCTAGAACGAAAATATCATTTACACACTTACGATAGCCTTTCAAATGATATAATTTTCATGCCTTTCGTCGTAAACACCCAAAAGAGATATTTTACTTTTCGATGTATTATATATTAACATATAAATTAACACCAAAATTAAAATCCTTATAAAATAACCGGCACATTTGTATGATAATGTTTCTGACATCCTGAATACCATTTAAGATCTAGAAATTTTTACGAGTGTAATTATAATTATGCAAGACGATCATCCATAACGTTTTTCGTATGAATGCTAAGTAAATACGTTAAGTAATCGAGTAATTTTGCTCTCTAAATATGCGGTTGCGGTCAATATTTTTTTGCAACAACTTTATTTACAATCACTTGACACATTTTATATTTATTTTAGCGGATTCTTTCCGATATAAATTACTTAACGCTTTAATTATTAAAAAAAAAAAGAAAAGTAAACTTTTTTAAATCTACGCTACATCTTTCTAGGTGATAGAGAGATTGTCAGAACTGGATCGGGACCACAATAAATGAAAGAAAGATAGTAACGTTTATTGATAAAAAGAACAACACAACATAGACTTAGATAAAGCAAATAAAAGAATAATACATAACATCACGTCATGTATCCTGTGTGCTGTCACAAATTTCAAAAAGAACTCGGCGCAGCGTATGCTGGGTGACGCTGCTACGCGCCATCCAATGCTGATTTTCAGCCTACGCTCGATGGAACTTATTGCACTGTCGCCGCGATGCTAACATTAGAGCCGTTCAATATAATAAAAAGGTACAATAAATAAATAGAATATTTTAAAGTACACAATTGCACAAGTGGGGCGCTCCCCGGCTTGGTGGAGCGATGACCTACGAAAGGTGGCCGGAAAAGATTGGATGAGAAGAGCCGAATGGGCTCAATGACACTTATTAGGAGAGCCCTATTAGTTAGTATGTTAGTCCACAAGTCGCCTAGGATGGTCTGACGATGTGGTTTTTTGGCCAAAACCAACAAACAGTTATCCATATTAATCAGAGATGGGTAAATGTAATCTGATTAATGATGAACGATAACAAAGTGTAGTCGTAATTTTAATTTTGTTGCTCTGTAGTCATGATTAAATCCATTTAAAACATTAAGAAATGATAAATGTATACAATGTATCTATACAATCTGGGATTCTGTAGTGTTTAAAACATAAATGAACAAATTGCAATCATATTAATGGTAAAAAAACGTAAAATGTAATCGTTAAACATTTTTATTAATCTGATTATATTTTGCCCATCTATGGTATTAATATAGGTATATGATCACCTAAAAATGTCGCCATCTTTGTTTCAAAGCATTTCTAAGCGAGCTGACAACCCTAATGATGTACACGCGTTTACTCGCCAACATTTTAATAGTCGTAATTGATAGCTACCACATTATTAAAGCGATTGACGACTCTCTAATGTTACGTCACCGAGAATTACCTTCACGCAACAAGTTCCGCCTTGTTCTACGCGAAATTACTCGTAATTATTCCAATAATATAAATGTATTTTAAAACGTTGAGCGGGACGAACTTATGCGGAACATTACCTAAGCTGGTGTTACTGATAGCGCAGTTTATAGTGACTCTATCTGCAATATTGTTGGGTTCGAGTTCTGATACCGGCAAACATTTCTGTGATGAGCATAGTTTGTCGCGAGTTATTGATGTTTGTATTTATGCAATTAAAATAACAAAGTCTTCACAATCCACTTGATCCAGCTCCACTTTACCTTAACAATTTGATTAACTATCGAATTCCATTGTTACCCCAAAAACTATTGTAATTGAATAAAAGGGTTATATAAAATGAACATTGTAAACGATTACTCTGAAACACATGCGTCGGGCAACCGTTGCCGACAATGGGTTGGGTGGCAAAGCAAGGGCATCCCTGTCGGTACGGGTCCCGACAAGAGTGACCAGCCAGAGAATGAACCTACGGGTGGGGGCTTGCGCGTTGGCGGGTGTTGCTCAATTTAATTAAGGATAGCCTTGTTAATTTTGAGGTTATGTTATTTGTGTACATGATACTGTATGTTTTGATAACACCGTCCGATCCAACATATATCCTATATTGGTGACACGATAACATTACCAGAATATGTAAAAATATATATTGTTATGGATTTATTTCAATTGATTCGTAAATAAAAAGGTTATCTCAATTTAAAGAATTAGACTAAATATTGCAATGCTAAGGAAAAATAATTCTTCACAGACAGACGGACAGCAAACTGATCATAATAAAGGTTCCTTTTTTACTTGTGAGGTATATGTATCTTTTAACAAATATTCTTTTTATAGAAGTCAATCCCTTTATTCTTTTTTTTAACCCGGTGGAAATTTTCATATACGGTAAACGCCGTGTGTTAGACTCTTACCGACTAAAACCACAGGGGTGTTCCCTCTACTCGTCTGCCAGGGCCAAGAGTACGGCCACACCAACTTCCTCGGCTCACGGTTATAGAAGCCAATCCTAATGTAGAGCAAAGTTTCTGTTAAAACCTTAATGTCTTAATTTCCAGGTGCAAGGAGGAAGTGGTTTTAGTTGGGGATGGCAGTTGACGCCGTCTGACGATCATTCAGATACAGTTGGACAGTACTATATCAAAGTGCCTCAGGTAATATACAAAGCAGATGTTAGACCTTAAGATCTCTCTTTAATATACAAAAAGGTGGCAAACAGGCAGGTTTGACGAAAAGTAGCTGCTATTGTCTGTAGCCGCGTCTAAATTCACCATTTCAGAGTCGTTTCTTCTAAAGATAACCGCTTCCGAAACGCTAGTAAGTCACCGTTGGGGTCTTTGACTGACTAGCCACCCATATCAAGGTTCGTATCTACAGGGATCCCCTCGCATTGCCACCAAACACATAACTCGCCCGGTGAAGTTGTAAAGGCTTTTCCAGGACAATACCATTGTCCTGCCAAAAAACACCGTTTCAGTTGGAAGGGCGATTGCTACAGTTTTACGGTTACTTCTATTTCAGCTAGAAATATGAAGTTCTCTAAATCATACTTTTTTTGGGTCATTGGGCTGTGGAATGGTTTTTCGGCGAGCGTGTTCCCTTCGTCCTACAATATTGGGCTCTATAAGCGAAGCGTGAAGAGATGTTTGCGTATACCGGCGTGATTACGGTGTTTACCGGCATATTGTCTCTCGATAGTCGTCTTTGGTTTTTTGAGATTACACTCTACTTTCCATCAAGTACGGTGCAGCCACTATGTCGAGTCTGAATTGTAAAAAATAACAGAGTCGTGACCACAGTACGCAAGTGTAAACACTATCATAGTCTGTCTGTCGCGTTTCGGAATCAGCTTGTTTACGTCCAGATTAGGGATGTAACGGAGACAGTTTTATCGGAACCGAAGTCGGAGTTTTTAAATTTGATTTATCGGAGTCGGAACTGAAGTCGGAATCGGAGTCGGAGGCAATGTCAGTCACAAGTGACGGCCGAATAAAATAGTTTTATTAAGGCACAAATAAAAACATTATTCAGTGAACCTTTTTAATTAGAAAGTGATAAATTTACAAATACACAGACAATAAAAATTGCTGTGTTTCTTATTAACATTTTCCCATTAACAGTGAACAAATTAAATCAAATTTGCTCCAGGGTTGTTTTTGTGTTAATTTGTATTTTACTTAATTTAATGTAAATGTAAAATAAAAAAACCTTTTAGTAATAAATTTAAATGTACATTTAGTTTTAAATATAATAGTTTTAATCATATTTTTTTAATCTAAATTTTTAAAAATGTCTTCTACGAATTAAGTAGCACTGATTGTTTGATTAATTGATATTATGTTTCAACAACATATATAATGAAATCAAATGAATTGACTACAACAGTGGTGGTGATCTCCGATGAACACCTCCGATTAAAAAGTTTCGGAACCGAAATCGGAACCGGAGGTGTAATAACAATCGGAAGTTCCGAATTATCGGAGTCGGAGTCGAAGCTCCGTAACATCCCTGGTCGAGATATTCATATACCTAGAGACCTTCAGTCGCGAAACATGCGAGTCAACATAGCGATGACGACTGTCAACAAATTTTATACCCTTGGCGGTCGCTACCATTCTTGATCTACACTGCACTTTCTATTAAGTGTAATGTAGTCACTTTACCGAACCAGTATAAAAATACACCACAGATGGCACCATATATAATTTAAAGATAGTTATCAAGCTATGATCTTTATCTTTTAGCTTTAAATAAACTGTTTCTAATCTTATCTATATATTCACAGTCAGAGCAACACTTCGAAGACACCGGAGTTAAAATCAGCCATCTCGGAACTAATGGGGTAAACACAAGCGATGAACCACGAACGGACACGCCAAATTTCGTTCCTGAGGACAAAGAAACGCCTCCAAACTCTAATCAAGTATGAATATTTTATATTAAAATTGATTAGATAGAAATCGAGATCTTGATTAATCTTCCCGTAGTAGAGGTTATAAAGGCTGAGATTTATAGACGCAACTTTAAGTTTACCTAGACTTTACTAAAACATTACAATTTATATTACCCAATGAATTGTAACAGGGTAGGTGCCTGAAGGGCCTAGCTCGTTAAATAAAAACAACCAAAACCTGTTACATAAAATTTATTAAAAAAATTGGAAATAATAATACGCGACTCGCGAAAAAGATGTGAGCGGTGGATTCGGGTGTGCTTGTTGTTCCTTTTGGCTTTAAAAGGAACAGAGGACTTAACAGAGGAATCGGCGACTCAGGCGACCCCCTAGGTTGGTACGGTCGCAGGTCGGCGACCCTGGGACGAACGCGGCGAGACACGCCGGGGCTCGCAGTCCTCGAGGCTGGGGGCGATACTCGTGGCCGCTCCCAGGCTCCCGCAACCAAGTGCAGTTCCTTTTTAAGGGAACGTGGAAAGAACCCGGATATTCTAATCCGGGTCCACGATAGGCACGACCAGTTGGCACCGTCGGACAATATTCGGACTATAAATGTACGTCCTCTCACTACTAAAGTTGAAAGAGCAATCACAAATGCGTTTGTCTGGGGCAGTACGATAATTAGTCTACGCCGCGCAAATAGATGTTTCTCGAATTTGTGGAGAGTTGTAAGCCCTAGCATAACTCCTTCAAAATATGTTATATGTAAATAACAGTTATGTAAAAGAGGGAGGAAGTATCATAGCGTGACATAAATCACCGCTACAATACCCCCCCTCTTGGTAAGGCTTTTGCTTGGGTAAAAGGCAGGGAATTGTTCCACCAGTTGAAACTTTCACCAGCTCACACTTTCATTCCTGCATTCATACTTCGACACTCAGCTCTTCCATTATCTCTTTCATGAAGGTACTGATCTGGCACGAACAAGGACCCTCCTTTCATACAGAGTGACAGCCATGATTACGGTTGCCACTCACTGGCAAAAAATCCGATGGGGAGTCTACACAACGAGACTAATGATGATTGCTGGTTGATTACACATTAAAATATAAACACCATTGTTATTAAACAAAAATGATGTTATAAATATGATGTTACTAAACATCATATGCATTGTTAAAACTGGTAATGCAAAAACCATAAACACATGTTAAAGGCCCGGCTAGCTCAGTCGGTAGAGCATGAGACTCTTAATCTCAGGGTCGTGGGTTCGAGCCCCATGTTGGGCGCCAATGTAACAGGGTAGGTGCCTGAAGGGCCTAGCTCGTTAAATAAAAACAACCAAAACCTGTTACATAAAATTTATTAAAACACAAATCACAAATGCGTTTGTCTGGGGCAGTACGATAATTAGTCTACGCCGCGCAAATAGATGTTTCTCGAATTTGTGGAGAGTTGTAAGCCCTAGCATAACTCCTTCAAAATATGTTATATGTAAATACCAGTTATGTAAAAGAGGGAGGAAGTATCATAGCGTGACATAAATCACCGCTACAGAATGTCAAAGAATTTAGTAAGTCACCGATTTTGTCAACATGGACTTGGCTCTGCGAATATTAATTACTCGTGATACTCAAGTTCCCATTATATATTCAGTTTTTGTCATAACAAATTTATTTTTTGGGAATTTCGCTAAACAATGTCGAAATAGCGTATATAAATCTGGGCCTAAGTATCTAGTCAACTTCTGTAGTATTCGCCCACACCTCCCCGTCCTCTTTGAACACCCTTCAGGTCGTTCAAACAAAATTCATGCGGTGAGCCGTGAACGCACCACGGTACATACGCAACCTCGATCTCCATGACGACTTCGGTCTGGAAACGATCGCCAGTTACATGCGTGAAGCGTCTCGTCGTTACTTCGACAAGGCGCAGCACCACTCTAATCAGTTAATCAGTAAATCTTGCGTCTACGCACGCAAGAGTGAATTCGCACCCGTCATTCGTCGTCCTCGCGACGTGCTAGGGGATCCGGATGATCCAATCACAGTGGCTGTAAAAAGAGCCACCGATCGATCAAACAGTGAGGTACACACACGCACTAGTTTCATTCCAAGACACCGGCGTCGCCGGCGGCGCCGAAGAAGGATAGTTCAGTCAACTGCTGCCAACCGGTGCGTTTACGCACCGAGGCGCAGTTCTACTCCGACGCAGCCTTGAGTTTCTTTCGGCGTTTCTTCTCAAGGTAGTCACTTCCGAAACGCTGGTAGATCACCCGTAGGGTTAGTACTTTATTTGGCTGGCGGTCCAAGTCGAGGTTCGTACCCACAGGGGTGCCCTTGCATTGCCACCCAACCCAAAAATTTCGCTGGCTGAGCACCTTCTGTGCTCGCCCTCTAAGCCCGGTTGAGCTGAAAATGCCTTTCCCGGCAATCAGTAGTTAGTCCGCTTCAAAAAAAAAAAAATATCTAGTCAACATTCATATTGTCGTCTTTTTTAAATACATATGTGAAACATACATTAAAATTACAAAAGTCCCGTGAGGATTAGTTTAATAGTTTCAGTTAAAGCATACAATTTGATATAATTTCCAAATCGATTGTTTTCTATTCAAAACCTTCTAAATAGTCAAAGAAAAATAGGGTTTCATTCAAATAATAAACAGTGAAGCTTGGTTAAGTGAGATTCCAAGGGACCTAGAATTTTGTATCAGTAATAGAGGCTTCTTAATTACCCAGTTTACAGAATAAGCAGATTTGAAATGACAGTTGTCTTGTTTATGGTGAGTCCTGCTAAAAGAGGTCATACGTAAACGTGGCGCAACTTATGTAAACCTGATAAATACTCATGCAGTTAATTGAACTATAAAGTCTCAATTATAGAGGTAAACATAATCTATTTTCATCAACTCTCAATGAATAGAGTTTGATAATTCCCAGTAACTGAAGTATTTTAATCTATATGTGTCGGGACTGCATTGTGATTATAAGAAAAAAAGGTTTCACTCTATTTTGATTTCGTTGAAACTATAATATTTAAAATAATAACTATTTTCACAACCATAATAGAATGAATATGTAATAGAACCTTTTATGTGTATGAAAATAAGAGTTAGGCCAACTATGTTCCTTATTTGAGACAAAAACTTGATATAAATTTATTTCTTGTTGCAGTTTCAACAAAGCTATCAGCGACCACAAAATGGGACCCATCAAATAACGAAATCATATGTCAACGTGCAACCTCAAGGAGATATTTATCTTCTTCAAAATCCGACTCAGTCGTTCAGTCAACTATATCAGGCTAAACAACAAGGTTCATCAAACCAATTTCAAACAATTATACCGGAGACACCAATATTCCAGTTTCCTTATATAGCTGAACTTTATAATATACGCACCGAACATCCTACACACAATTTAGAGAAATCAAAAAGTCTTAATTCTCACCTCAAAGAATCTACAAATAAACCTGTTTTAGAAAATCCTCTACCTATTAACCAAGTTTTCAATATTTGCAAAGAAGATAATGCAAGTTTAGATAGAACACCCAAAGAAATATATCATGATATACAGAAATCTAAGGAATTAATTGCCGAAGTACCTTCCTATGAAGTTCAAAATATAGATGGGGATTTTGGAATAAGAGAAATACCCAATAAACCTTTATCGTATAGAGGTACTGTTCATTTTCGCGTAGAAACACCCAGACCACATGCAAGAAATGAAAGATTTTATTTCAATACCGCTGTTACTCCTATTGTACCCCGAAATAGGATTAATATTTCACAAAATGGTATTGATAAACTTGTACAATCAACTCAAGACCTTATATCGAATGAGGATTTGATAAAAATAAATAATGCTATAGAAAAACACTTACTTGATCAAAGTGACGACTTAATTAAGCCTAAGCCTAAATTTAATCACAGACAACAGTTTAGAAGCCAGTCTTCAGAAATAAGTAGACAAAAAAACCAACGCGTAAGAGATAAAATAAGAGAAATTTTCCAAGGTGATAATAAAGCTACCGAAAAAGATAATTCACAGAAAGGAGTTTTAGAAACAAATTCTAATGATTATAAATTTGCTTCACCGATTGTTGTTACAGATTCTCATTACGATAGCAAAGATCAAATCGCAAATAATATAGTGTCAACTATGATTCCGTACATCGAAAACGAAATTGTAAGTGTAAGAAATTATCAAGAAAGCAATAGCACTAAAAGTAGGGACGATAATTTAAGACAACAAATTGTAGAGGTTACACCAAGGCCAGTAGGAGAAAATTATTTAGCACCAATAACTGTTGGTGTAAGACTTCTTAACGCTAACGGAACTATAAATACGTTAGAAGATTTTGAAGCATCGGATACTGAATTAGTTGAAGACACAGTTGTTAATCCGAATAAGGAAAGAACCATCGTTGAAATCCATGAATCACAACCTGTTGAAATTACACATATCAATGATGTCGAAGTTCACGGATATTTAGAAGAGGGTAGAAGTAATAATAAAGAACCTCTCGAAGTTGCTAAAAATTTATATAATACATATGTTGACGCTTTGGAATCATCGGAAGAAGCACAAGAAAATACGAATAATATACGTGAATATGATACGAAGAATGATTATGAAACTACTGATAATCAAGATTACGAACAGGACTATGCAAACTCTAAAGAACTTGAACCCAGTGAAAATATTCAAACAGAGGTAGAAGTTAAACCTGAAAGCAGTAATAGCAATGAAAGAAGCGAATTTGTGTCCTATCAAAATGACCATGATAATCAGAAACAAAAAATAATTCAACCCATCGTCATCGAAAAAGAAGTGCCCGTTACGAAATTCGTCGATAGATTTATTGAAAAGCAAGTGCCGTATACGGAAAGAGTTGAAGTACCGGTTCCTGTTGACAGACCCGTTCCGGTCGCAGTACCTGTTGAAAAGATCGTTGAAAAACCAGTTGAGGTCACTCGTTATGTGGACAAGCCTTACCCGGTTGAAGTGGCTCGTCCGTACCCAGTTGAGGTAAAAGTACCTTACCCGGTCGAGCAAAAAGTATATGTAAATAGACCGGTTCATATTCCGTATCCAGTAGAAAAGGTAGTAGAAAAACAAGTTGTCCAGCAAGTTCCTGTACCGACGCCAGTGGGGATTCCATACGAAGTCCAAATTCCTGTGGAACACAAAGTCTTATACCCCATAGCTATAGAGAAGCCAGTTCCAGTCGCAGTAGAAATTGAAAAACCTGTACCGGTTGAAAAAGTAATTCACAGGGAAGTTCGGGTGCCGTATCCTGTAGAAAGAAAAGTTCCTTATCCAGTCCCTTATGAGACTAAAGTTGCTGTCCCTTACCCAGTAGAGAAAAGAGTAGCTGTGCCTGTTGAAAAGATTATAGAGAAGCCGGTTACAATTACTAAGGTAGTTGAAAAGCCCGTTCATATAGAAATTCCTGTTCCACATCCAATAGCTGTTCCGGTCCACGTGCCTCAACCTTACCCAGTTGATAGAATTGTCGAGAAAAATGTACCATACCCCGTAGCAATAGAAAGGATCGTTGAGAAAAAAATTCCTGTGCAAGTTCCGTATCCCGTCGAAAAAGTAGTGGAGAAAATCGTCCAGAAACCGGTATACGTGACTAAGTATGTCGAGAAACCTTACCCGGTTGAAAAAATTGTCGAGAAAAAAGTCCCGTATCCCGTTCATGTGCCAGTGGAAGTAAAAGTACCATATCCTGTTGAAAAAATTGTGGAGAAACACATACCGATTGCTGTCTTTAGATATTTGAACAAAGGAGAAGAGACCAGAACGAATTATCAGTACCAAAGGCCAGAGAACAATCAGCAAGCGCAAAACTCCAACGTCAATTATTCTAAAGGTAAAATTAAACTACACCCAAATATACAGTCCACACAATGGGGCAACACCTATTACGCAAATACATTCCAATACAATCCTGAAAACAATACTGACTCAAAAACAGCCCAATCTTTAAGAAATTACTTAACTTACATGGTCAATGCACAAAACAACCCATCGCAATACATTCCTATTCCGATACAAAGCCAGAATAAACTCTGGGAAAATTATAAGAATTACCTGATCGAAATGAAGTTGAGTAGGAACGACAGAGTCCCGAAAATGACTAACATGAAGCTCGAATATGGTTTCCGACCACCGTTGAGGCCCAGCCCGGAGATAGATGCGGACGGAATGCCAGTCAAGAGAAGAGAACCTTGAAATGTATATTTGGCCAAATAAAAATTAAGTAAACCTTACTTGGTGACTGGAAATATTATTTCCTTGTCTTATTGTTAAACTATGAGTATTCCTTATTTTTAGTGAAAACTGTTGATGGCATAGTATTAGTATTATATTGGTCAGCTCCATATTTTACAAAGGTGGTTCTCCTAGCACCAATAGCGATCTACTGACGATGACGATGTAGACTATCAATGGATTTTCAGCCTTTGATAGTCGCTTTCGTTTTTGGACTACACTGTACTTACCATCAGGTACTCTGTAGTCACTATGTCGAGCCAGTGTAAAAAAAAAAAAATACTGACCTCTAACAAAACTCATTTTGCAATACTCATGTCTTAGTCCAGGTTAGTCTACTGCTGGACATACGGTTGCTAATAAACGCCATTCCGCCCACTTTACAGTATCCCCGTAATCCTATTTAATTCTAAAAAAATAGGTTAGTACGCTGACAGGAAAGAAAGACACGGATGTAAATGTAGATCATATTTATATATTTCTATTAAAGTTCTGTTCGAAGATAAGTTATTAATGCTCTGTTTTAGGAACAATACTTAAATTTTTAAACGCTCACAATACTAATTAAGCACATTAGTATGCAATCGAGGATTTATTTAAAAGCGTTTTAAAATTTAAGGTGCTATTCTGACACTGGGCGAATTTATTAATCCTAATTAGTTTCATCTTGAAAATATTATATTTGTTGCAGTATTAAATATTAATATAGACTTAAGTATGTAACTAGTTAATTAAGTTATTATATACTTTACTTAAGAACTGTATAGGGATAGGGAGAGGGTAGCTACAATTAGAAAATGAATAAAGTAAATTGTTATTTTACTTTACATAATTTTGATTTTACTAACTCTAAATATCAAGGTGTCTATACAGCTCTCCTCTCCGATATTTTTGGTAGTAACGCAACGGTAAATATTGTCTTATGATATTAATAAACACTTTTGTGAACTATTACATAACAAAAATTTACAACTTTTATATTCTTTAGATTTTATAAGTATCATAATGTCATTAAGTATACTTAATAACAAATTAATCATAATGCCAACATAGATTAATGTAATAAATGTCATTAATTGTGGTACGATGCCATTTAATTATTAAGTACTTGTGTATGACATAACGTCTTTTCTTTAAATGTAAATATTAAGATTATTATATTATACAGGTTCTTGTTATGTGTGTGTTTTATTTGTATTACAAACTAGCTGTATGTCTCGGCGTTGTCCGAGCATATAAACATGATCGAAGTCATATAAATTGTTAACAGCGATCTTTCTGTGGCAAAAAAAGCCATTGATTTGTGTTCTAAGTATCAAAATACCTACTAAAACTGTAAAGGTCCCTTTTTTCATGAGAACCGTTATAAAATATCGCTGTACGGTGAGTTGTCATTGCCTATTCCTTGGCAACAAATATGTAATAATTATAAAGTTACTATTCCCGCGTTCTCTGTTTTTTCTATAATGGTTGTGTGGTCATTAGAAAGAGTATTACTGTATAATAAACTGATTTGTGTAATATAATGACTATTTAATCACGGACCTCATAAACTCTAAACAAGAACACTATCTAAAAGAGAATTTTCGCAGTTGTAACAGATATTATGCAAAATTATTATTATTAGCCAGTTTTGTCCCACGGCAGGGCAAAGGCCCTCCTTCCCTTTCTCGCTATATTTGTGTTATGTGAAGAGGTTTGAATATATACCCCAGCCAGCACGCTTGCCCAATGTAGGTCGGCGGGTGTGAACTATGTGGAGAGAAGGCGCATACAGCAACATAGATGCCAGCAATCTGCGTGCAATTCGGCATACTGCTTACTTCAGTCGGCTCTTAGGTTATCTCTGTAATTTGAACCACTTAAACTTGCATTATAATATTTTGCTGGCAAACGCTTTGGCAAAAAAACCTCTCAAAATCTGTTTAACCTTTTTACAATTAGTACAGGCGCGCTTGGGATTCTGGCAGTCGCGCCTGAATCGCTGTCTAAATTTATATGTAAAAGCGTCCAACATATGCCGCACGGTTGTGACTTTGACATCCGCTCTGACAGCGTTGTGCAGTCGCCTACGTCGGACACTTTTGCATATAAAATAATATAGAGCGGTACATCGCGAATTGGCAGCCAGTGGTGAGTCGCGACTGCCAGAAGCCGACAAGCATCTTAAGAATTAATATTATTAAGAATACCAATCCAATCGATCTCCTCATGATTTATATTTTTCAAGAATATATACTTCTCCGCTTTGTGATCGCTGCAAGGTGGTTTATTGGTGGATGGCATTTATCGTCTCCTTCGGGAATGTAGTTGGTATGTAAACTTTACGAGAAAACTTCTTTCTCAAGATTGGCGACGTGCGGAGGAATCAATATTGTATTGGGAAACTAACGTTGGTTAACGCAAAAAGAATATACAGATTTATACAAATAACACTAGACCACAAGTAACTTTAAACAACATGATATACCTTACGAGGTTGGCATAGTTATCAAGGATGCACCAAATCCACTCATTATTATATTTGATTAAAAAAATATATATTTATATTTTCCACTGCTATGCGTAAAAATGTTCCAAGCATATCGAGGAAAGGAAAACACAGAATGGAATTAAAAATAAAATTTATTTCCAGTTGCATCTCACAAAAGTTCACACAGAATCGCGGGCGCTGGGTGACGTTACAATATGCCTTTGCACAAAGCTCGTATGATATATATAACATGAGACCTTTAAGGATACCCGACGGATACATTAAAACTGGAGTGACCCAAGTGATGTTAAAATAATAATGACCCAAATTAATGCAGTTTTAAAAACTCTCATTGAACTCTTTAGAACACTGCTGAATCATCGATTGCATACTTAATGTATTATTGATATTTAAAAACCTTTTAAAATTTAAAAAGCTTTACTGTAACAGGGCGTTAATGGGCTATTCTGGTATAAAAATAGAATAAAAGCTAGTATACTGGCAAAAAAAGGAAAATACCACATCAATCCGTTCTTAAGAATTTTTTTACAGACTCTTGGAGCATAAAATGTTCACTTGGACCACTATGGATCTCGTGTCCTCAAATGTAACTAACGTTTGAACAGTGTTAGGCTCATGTGACTCACTTTGTCGACAATACCACGTTTTTTCATACGAATCAATTATAGTCTGTGATTGGAAAATTGAGACTTATGAACACTACTTTTTGCTCAGAGATTGCTTTGATAGGAATTTGAGTATAACCTAAGTATTCACAGAGCAAGGGTAAATTGGCGAAATTGGTAAATTACCGTATACTTTATCATTAATTAATATAATTTGTAATATTTGAGGAAACATATGTCTACCGTACTGACTACAATCTAACTACCCTTGAATGATATCGGCTATATATTAAAAAAAAAATTAAGACAATTCTTTATCAGGCAGATAGCTAAGTATACACCCGTAAAAAATCGGCGCGAAGATAAAATATTGGACAATAAAAAAAATAGAAACCTTTGTGAAAAAAAATTTACGTTTTTGTGATGTCGACATACTGTCTTGTGAATTTGGCTTCTTTAGACGAATGATGGAAAATTTGATTTTATCTTTGTTTAGTAATAATAGTTTTCTTTTATTGCTTGATTTTTGTTTTGTATTTTTTTTTTGTGAATTCTTAGCTGGATTACGTATCTTATTATGTGTATTGTTTATAAATTGTCGCATGTTTCCCTGAAAATGTGAAAGATAAAATAAATAAAATAAAAATTGTCGACAAAGCGAATCAAAATAATATTTGTGATTTTTCTATGAAATCATAACACTACTCTTAAAGTACAATAATATATTAATTAAAAAAAAAACGCTTCGCGATCGCCCCCGTGTACGCACAGACGTACAAACCTACTTTTATATTAAACTATTTATCACCTAGTAAGTATATTGAAGATCACACGCGAATATAAGAAAACCAACATATCATCACACGAAACCATAATGTTAATCACAAAACTTCAGTGAACAGAGTACTCGTTTATTTAGACCTTTGGTTGACAATGAAGTGGTCAGCTGTTGCCCGACAACAGGAACCAAACGGGCGACAGGTAACTTGGGATCTATGACATACCTGTTGTTGTTTTCCGTGAAATTTAAGCACAAATGTGTTTTCTTTCCATATTACTCGAATTAGGTTTCTCTTTTTAATCGTCAAATTGTATGAAGATTTTAATCAGCGTCACCACCGGATAGTTCGAGAAGAATTAACTCTATACATTAAAAATGCAAACTAAATCAAAAAATGAACTCAAAAAATCCCGCAATTGAACACAGAACTCAAAATATTGATGTAATAGCGATTTTTATCGTAACAAAACTTATTTTGATGAAACTTGCAAATAAAAACACACCTCTAAATACGTATGTTGTCATTATGATTTTTTCTTTTCCAATAATTAATTCTCCTTTTTCTTGTATTATTTCAAATATATCTTTAACTATACAAGTAAAACGAGGCCTATCTAATTAGTGAATAACTCTGCTTATAATCGTTTTTTTATTTTGACGAAAGTACAGTACAGCCGAAAACAGTATAATTATCGAGAGGCAACCACCCGCTAAGGCGATCATGCCTATATGCACATATATTTCCACATTTCGTTAAAAGAACCCAATATCGAAGATAATTATGGTCCAGGTTGAATAATGGTGTCAAATAAAAGATATTTCATAATGATTTATAACTTTAAAAAATACTCTCAGTCAACGATAAATATAGTATGCCAATTATTTTTATATTTTTGTGATTACTTTTTTTAATATAGAGCGTGAGCTAATAAGAACTTTCACTTTGCTTAGACCAACACCAATTTTCTATTCATATACAATGCATCGTTTCTTGCAAAGTGATGTAAGTTTACTATATATTTAAGTAAAATATGGAAATACATCAACACTTATTTCAAAGGGAAATGGAATAAAAACAAATGTAATATATGCAACAGTCAGCATGCCTTCATAGTAAAATATAAGTAAAACATTTTAAAAAATATTTGGTAATGGAAACAGAAAATTTTGTAAGATTACTAGCTGACCCGGCAAATGTTGTTGTTTGCCATATAAGTTATTTCTAGTTTAGACAAAAAATAACTAACTTATTGTGTGTAAGGATAAAATTAAAACAAAAGGTTAAGGGTGAACAACCCTTATCCTTTGGGGGATGAAAAACAGATAGTAGCCGATTCTCAAACCTACTAAATATGCATATAAAATTTGGTCAAAATCGGTAAAGCCGTTTCGTAAGTAAGGTAACTAACATTGTGACACGAGAATTATATATATATAAAGATAATACTAGATCTACCGGTGAAGTATTTATTTCTTTTTTAGTAATACCTGGTTTATTTTGTTTTGTTATAAACCAAATTATCCATAATATCAAACAACTCCTATCAGTCAAACACGTGTTATATTTCAGAATTAAAAAATATTAGAAAAGAAAAAAATCGAAGACAAATGTAAAGACCAGTCATTGTGACTAGTCCGGTAAATCTAGATTTTTTTTGTATAATAGTGTAATATTAAAAATAAAACAACTTGAGATAACATTAAAGACAATATACATTTATAACTAGACCTCGTTTTAAGTCTGAGCAATTATTAATGGAATAGAGTTTTACTTTGTGAAGAATTATTTATTAATTTCTCTTCAATATTTCTGGAAAACAACACTACAACCTATTTTGATAATTGAAAGCCTGAAAATACGGATGTGGTGTATCTTATTAGGGCATTTTTTTTTCTGTTTATTCCATACGAAGCAGTCTGACTACAAAGATTACTCAGAATAGAAAAACAAATTTACAAATTGAAAAATTTTAAATGTCGTAAAAATACACAGCACAACTATTTTTTTAACTAATATGATTGTATTATACGTGAAAATTTTTTGATACAAGTATTTTAAAGTAAATATAAAATTTTGTCCTGGCACCATTCGTAATGTTTCTCAAAATTCAGTATTATTACAGTCTATAGGAGCTACGTCTTATAAACCATAAAAAATAAAATAAGATAAATGCATTTATCAATAAGGGTATTGATTAATTGAAACAATTGTACGAATTTATTAACTATGTATTAAAGAAAAACAAAAAAAGTTTATTCTCAAATTTCGCAAAGAATATTCAAAGTTCGAGCTTTATAGCCGTTGACAACCAAAGGCCGTCCGCAAACGATGGAAACAATATTACACGATCAAATATTATTGCTATACACACTACAAGTCCATAACACTTTGATCACAATTACATTACTAACTATATTATAATAATATATTTTCAAATTGAATCCTAAAAAAGACGCTCGCTAAATCTGACGTGTGGCCACGGGTTGTCAATTGAATGATGACGTTGTATGAAAAAAACTAAAAATATTTAATCGAATATCGTAAGTCAAGTTTTTAATTTTTTTGGATTATTACACTTATGTAACTCTCTTTATATATCTCTCTGTGTAGCAAGTTATCGCCATCATTTAATAAACCTCCCGTATCAGGGAAAAGTTTTTGACACTTTCTAATTCAGCCTTATAATTAGAAAGGGACAATAATAGTGGGCGACCGCGGACACATCATCAGTTTATACTGACAAGTGACGTCAATATAAAGTGATAGTGCCATGATACTCGTATAATATTATGAACAATCATATCACTATCAAACCATTGCTATAATTTCGTATATTATTAGGACATTTAATTTTTTGCAAAAACAAAATTTATAAAAACACGTTTTTTTAACATTCTACAAACATTTAGACACGAAAGGTTTCAGAGCTCTCTTCAAACATATAATATACGTATAAGTAATAAATATGTATTACTATAATTTCGTAAAACTTTCTTTTTGCAAAAATTAAGATCCGCCCGCTTTATTTTGTCATTATAAAAAAAGAAAACAAAAAAATTACAATTAAGGATAAAAAGATTATACAATACAATTAACTTTAAGCTAAGTTGTAATTCCTGAGCTCGAACTCACTTTGTACAATAATATTATAATAATTCAATACATAACGTTGTTTTTTAAAAGCATCAGCACATATAACACGCACCCGTTTGTACGAAACGCTCATAAAAATGTCTTTTAAATAAACAATTTTAAAGGGCTAATTTAAAATGAGCGAATTAAACGTCAATACATTATTGTATAGTTGAGGCTTTCATACCAAATTTCGCTCAAATACCACCCTATACACATAAATTAAAAAAGCAATCTCGTACAAACAGTCGAACTCACTTATCTACAAAAAATAAACCATGATACGTTCAAAAAAAATATTATACACATACTGCACTTTATATTTGAGAGCGATCGATTTAAAAATTAACTAAATATTCATTTAGGATACAGTTAAAGATCATGATCACTGATGTCGACATAATTTAACTCACTTGGCACATTTGCAACGTTCATCTCTCATGTCCCAGCCCTATCTATCGACAAAACATCAACATGTTATCACACTATCGAAATTTTTTTTAAAGAATTCGACGACACCCTGGCATATATTTCATTACTTCTATAGTAACTTTTTTTATGAAATGTAAAAATAACCTTTTTGGGTGCGTTTCGCAGGTTTTTTTTTTGGCATAAATATTTAATGTCGAACAGCAACGGTTTTGTCTCGTAACATTAACGTCTCAAAAAATAACTACAAGAAACGTTAAACTTATACAGTAAATATATACAACAGTTTCGATTATTAAAAAAGCGCATATTATTTTAAAAAATGTTAAAAACTATACATTAATTAACACTAAAAGGATGTCAAGTATCAAGATTATACTACAAATGATAATTCCTTTAGGAGTTTTGTATTTAGAATTGAAAAGTATACCTCAATAAAACTATGAATGTTCATATCGATATACTTAGAAAAGTCAAGGCAATCGATCAATATTGACAAACGAAATATCAATAAAAGGAATAAATTTAAAAGCTTATTAAAAATTTTATGTCACTTGACTTAATATATTTATGGCAATGAACAACAGGACCAACCGAGTGCCATTTCAATGCAAGATGACAGCTCGAGCAGTGGCGTGCATCCACAGCATAGAAGCATAAAAAGCATTATCTCGTTATACTTGAACATTTAAAATATATATTGATTTAAAAGTAATGCTTTTATGGGATGCACGGCATTGAGCTCAAGTACTAAATAATCTGTGATTCCTTATGGGTTACTGATCCCATATTTTATAACAATCGACATTATTTATGAAGAAAGTTTAATCGATTGATATTTTATTTTTGAATATAAATCGGTATTGTATTTTAATAAACACAAAGAAAGCCCAGGTTTTGAAATACATAAAACCCATTTAAGGAAAATAGTAAGTTAAAGTCAATAATACCGTCGAGGTACTAATAATAATAAAATCAAAGTTAAAGAACACGACGCTTCACTATTGTGAAGAAAATACAGCGTCTATGAAATATTTAATTTCAGAAAATGCTTATATCAAAATTGAGGTGAATCGTTGGAAAAATTATAAAAAAATGTCCGGATCGATCCACACGATACCAGTCAAGAACTCACGCTGTCCAGACCCTACTGCTATATTATAACCGCTCTAGCATATCGATAACGTTTGCCCATAATTTCTCGATTCTCAGAGGCCTTCCCTACTACGGTGCGGTGATTCAATCAAGGCGACAAAATTTAGTGCAAAAAAGAGAAAAGTTCACGAATCGGCATGTATCGTTTTCAATTATACGCATCATAGATACGAATCTCAAACTCGGCTTGATCGACCAAATTCATTTAATAGAATTAGATCGTTTGGTTGAACCGCAGCGTCCGTGTCCCTGTAGGTTAACCAGAATTCAGGCCTCACATGCAACATTAGAGGAGGGCGGAGATGACGAAAAAAAGACTGCGTGAAGGGTGAGAGGTGGGGCCGGGTACGTACCCGGTCCCTGTACTCTGTAGGTACAGAGTATATAATTATACTTAGGAAATTGAACTTACCACTGCTAATGACTCATATATGACATTTGTTGATCTAAATTCAAAATATATCTTTGTACTTTTTACAAATACAATAAGTTTAATATGTAAATAATTTGATTTAAACAAAAAACAAGGTTAAACAGAGTAATCTTTTCGTGGGGGTAGGGCGACTGTCCGAAGTGGGTCATGATCGTAATATACGAGGATAAAGACTGTCATAATGACTTACTTTGGCCTCTCAAGTTTCGGGATCAGCTTATATTAATTATATCCAGTAACTCATATATCTAGAGTCCTTCAGTCGTGGTACATGTGGGCCGACATGACGGCAGAGACTATCAATGGATTTTCGTCCATTGATAATCGCTTTTGTTTTTTAACTACACGATACTTCCCATCAGGGCACTATAGTCATCTTGACGAGCCAGTGAAAAAAAACTTTAGGAATTTTTGTGAATAGTAGTGACATCTATTGAGGTTAGTTTTTACTTATAAAATGATATAATAAATGTATGGAAGACAAAAACGTATGAGTAGAAAAGCGAGCAGGCGATAGTTACAACTTCGTCTGCCACGTGCTCTCTGAGCAATTGAACCTCTTTTTAATCATTCCTCTCTAAGATTGCAGACGTGAACTGAGTTATCTGGAACACCTATAGCTATTATTATCCACTGTCCACCTTACTCTGCCTAATCATCATCGCTTCAATTTACAATTTTGTTAAATAAATATGAACTTTAAGATACGCGAAACACGGTATAATAGTTGGCCACGCTGAACAGCGCGCTCTCACCTTAACCGTCTTACTAAAGTGTATCACGTAGCTTAAAGTTTGTTTTTAATTATCGCTTGCGAGGTGAACCGGCGCAAAGGCGCTTTCGCGAAAGGAAGCTGACTTAACCCATTCTTTCAATCGCACGGGTCCTTTCTGCCACTTGTTTCACTCATTGAACACGAACGATGCATGCCTAAAAATGTTAACACGGGCAACCGTTACGCCGACATTAAAATTTAGAAATCAAATAACTCCGGTGGGGGTATCGGGCCCACGTGTAGACAGTCACAGGAGGGAGGCGATGGCAGCGGGGCGCGGGAAGGTGATGGGGAGTGGGGAGCACGCCGGAGCGCGTGAACACTCGTCGAATACGCGAACTCTGATACTGGGACTTGCGAGGAGTGAAACGCGCTGTCAGCCCTGAGAGACAAAGAGGACCGAGGCTGCTGTCCTTGCATGTGTTGCAAAGGGTGGAGGTAGTCGCTGCGTGCAAGCGAGAGGTCCGCCGGCGTGTAAACAGCTAGAAAGTGAGCGAGAGCGCCAGAGGGGGTCGTTACCCCTCCGTTAGCTATGAGCACCATGTCCTCAGCGGACAGGCGCAAGCTGTCTGAACGCGGGGGAGGAGGCGGTGGCGGTGGAGAGGAGGTTGAGGGGGAAGAGGAGGAAGGGGAGGGCGTGGGAGGGCGGTGGCGGCGTCGGCGAGGGGGGTGCCTCTCAGGCAGTCACAGCTTGAGCTCGTTCGCGATTTTCGATGCAATGTTCTTGAAGCCGATGCTCGTTCCTGAAAGTAAAATGGGATCGGTTAGAGCCAAACCTAATGTTGCCCACTAATATGGGTAATTGATACTTTAACGAAAAACGATATTTGCGAAACAAAAAAACCGGCCAAGTGTAAGTCAAACTCGCGTACCGAGGATTGCGTACAGATAAGTTATGAATGTATTGTACATTATTCTAAGGGAAATTAACCAGATTTAGCGACAATCTTAATTTTGTTGTTGGTAAACGGCTGTCCCCGTACTTTAATATAGATCGCGGTCCTTTTACTAAATGCAAAATACATCTATAATCGCAGAAGACCGATTTTTGGTAATGTATGTACAAAGGATCTCACCAAGTTTCTTTATAAGATCTGCACTGACATACGTTTTGACAATGGTATATTTATTATATTGTTAGGTATTAGAAACGAGTTTTGGTAAACTATAAAACCCCTAGCTTTATTAATTTTGGAAAAAGGGATAGCAACCTAAACTGCTAAAACGTTTTATCGATTAAGCCTTGAACGCGAGTGGTAGTACACTCGGTTGCGTACATCGGACAATTGCTGGTTCGTTGTTGTTGTGGCCTTCTGGACGTATTGTTCCTGTTCTTTTAGTTGGTGTTGGCTCTGGACTAGTGATGAAAATGCCCGGGAATTTTCCCAAAGTGCCCAAAATTCCCGAGAACATTCCGTTAATTCCCGGGAATATTCCCATGGAATGTGTAAACAGAAATATACGTTTATTTCTTAAAGTTTATTTCCGAAATAAAATATTGGCCTGTGGGTCGATTGTAAACATGGTTACATATGATATCAAAACGAGACTTTTATATTGCAGTTTATTTTCTTACTTAAATTTAAATATAAAAAATAAATTACCTTTGCTATTTCATTCCGGATGAAGTCATAACTATTTTGAAATAATCAAAAAACTTTTTATTTATACTTATTTAAGGATGGTGTCTTTATTATATAGGAAAGTTACACGAGTGTAGTGTATAAATTGTGTGTGTATGAAGAGGTCAAACTTTTCAAAATGATTTGAGACGTAATAAACCACAAAATATTTCAAAATAGATATGTTTGTATATTATTATTTAAAATATTTTTATTGTTGAACAATAAAAAAAAATCATGATAAATACTAATATATCGTCACACTATAATCCGGGGTAACCAGAGATACAGTAGTAGTTTTATGCGAGACGGTGCACGGTGTTCGGCGCGCCGCCTGAGAGACAGGTTTTGGAGGGATGGGCTTTACTCCTACCCCTCACAGAGAGGTAGCCTCAACAAGGCTTTCTGTACCCTGGACGTCTGGACGAATTTGGCTTCCCAGGCCCGGGTGAAGCAATCAGAGGGACACCCCGGGGGTTTTTAGTCAGTAGGAGTCTGACACACCGGGGTCGCTGACCTCACGGCGTCCCTAATGGTCCTATGCTGGATTTTCCTCGGGATAAAAAAAGTAGTTTTATCCACTTAGCGCTTATATGTTGTGCCTAACGTGGCCAGAAGTACAGCTGATCGCCGTTCTCAAGGCACTTACACATGATATTTCTATCAGATGCCATGTAGGTTGACTCACGTTGTTTTCATTCGCCGGTAAACATGTAATGCCTAATTCCGTATTTAATCTGAAAAAAACCCAGAAGTACGTACCGGGATTCGAGCCTACGACCATTCACACTCTAGCGCATAGAAACCGGTCCCTTATCAACTAGGCCACCACCGCTATACTACAAAATATTTTTGACGGATTTTATTCGTATTCTGCGATATGTTTACCAACTGTGGACCGGCAAAGCGACAAGTTGCGCGGAGGCAAACAACGCATGCGACGGCATTATACAGATTGTGAGCGTGTGAGTGAGACCGCAGCAAGACGTTCCGCTGACACTTTTATGTCACCGCTCAAAAATGCCGCACAGATGAGAGTCTTAATAATTAATTAAAGAATGAATTTATTTTATTTTTGTGTACTTTTCTTTTAAGATCTTCATGATTCTAGATGAACAGAAAATATCCTTTAAAATATGATTCCTTTGTGAAAACATCATAAACTGTAAAATATGCGACATAAAAGGGTACATGTTTTGTTAGTATTATCTTAAAAGTAAAATTAGAGGTACAAGGAATTGCTAATATCAGTATTTGATTTTAATTTCAGCTTAATACCTCTGGGCGTTTTTGAGAAAAAGTGTCAGACAGACAGACAAGGAATTGGTTCTATAAAGGCTCTCTTTTCCTTTTCAAATAACGACTTCTAAAAAGTAATGCAGTATAATTATATTTTTGTACCTACATATACATTATGTAAAAAGATACAGAAAATATTATTATAGCAGAGAGTGAATATAGCTCTGGTAAATAATCACTAAACGCCAGTCAAACATTTAAAGAACTACCTGAAACACCGCCATTAGGAGATTGTCACCTGCAGTGGATCTAAAAACTTCTACTCCGGATTTATTTATACTATAAAATATTATAAAAATTATATATATAATAAATATCATTAAAAATACACAAATCTGGAGTAGTTCGTGTACATACATAAAAAACATTACACACTAGCTGTGTGTCCCGGCGTTCCTCGGGAAGAAATAATTTACTCACTTCGCCATATGTTTTTCAAAAACGACGAAACACATATTCTTTTATTTCTAACTAAAAAACTAAATATCAATTTTTGTAGGGCTTACTTAAATTGACGGATTTTAAACAAACAAACAAACTTTTCACCCTTATTTTATCTTCTTAGGGATTGATTTTCCAATAAGGTCGAAACATTTTTTTTCTAATTTCCAACCAATAGTCGAAATACTATAATAATATATATCTACTAATAAATTTTGATAGTGCTTACTTCAAAATTGGCAGATTTTTCAAACATTTTTCCAACCATAGTTTCTACACCCTCATAACGATGGAATCACAAAAACTCTGCGTTTTGTGGATACCTATATCATACCAATTAGTAGTAAAAACCAATTTCCAAATTTCATGTTTCTGGCTGTTGTCGTTTGAGCTTAACGATGATATATACATGAATTATGTCATGAATGTTAGGACAAGTGATTTTATATACATATGTATATAGATTTTTGAACATAGGTTAAAACTAAATAAATACTATTTATTTAACTCATGAATAATATCGCCTTCCTTTGTTTATAAAATTCATACGTGAAATAAAAAAAAACACATGGGTTCGGCTTGCCGGAAGGTACGAATGTCATAGTTTCCCTTTAACTTTAAATTTAATCACATAGTTTATAATAATTTCATTGTAATGTAATATATTACCGAGGTTTATTAGTACTAAGTATAAATTACACCTTAAAAACAACCTTAAGAAAGCACGAATCGAGAAAATTATGATTGACAAAATTGATGAGATTTGGGAATTTTGGACACTTTCAGGGAATATTCCCCAATTTTCCCGGGAATAAAGGGAAGATTCCCGGAAACTTTCCGAAACTTTCGGGCATTTTCATCTCTACTCTGGACAGCAACAAGATGCCCGGATGGAAAAATGCTGCAGGGTATCGGTGATTTTTCTGATGGTGAGGGATGGAGCGCGTGTCGCTCCATCCCTCACCTACTACCACTAAAGTTTGCGCACGTCACCACCGTGGTGTCGCCGGGCGGCATAGTGTTAAAACTTATTGAGGACAGGTTGAAAAAGACTTGTCCATCCAGAGCCATAAAACTTAATATCAACATTTTTTTTTTTAAACCGGGGGATATCCTTCATAAGGCCATCAGGACTGCTGTGAAGGAAGAGATCCTGCTGTGTCAAACTCCTACTGACTAAAAACCCCAAGGTGTCATTCTAATTGCTCCTCCCGGGCCTGGGAATCTGAATGCGTCCAGAAAATATATACAACAAATAACAAATCGTTTTATCTATGAAACTATGATAGATATTGGAATAATACTAAAACAAGATAATAGCTAATAATTAGTTTTTTTTTATAACTATCCAACTACCCGCAAATGCGTATTCACACTGATATAGTCGCTTGTCAAAGACAAAGTAGGGAGTAGTAAAACTGACCAGATATCCGCTTGAAGCGCACCCCGTTGAGCGAGAGGCGCGGCAGCTTGCACACCTCGATCTCCCACTGCACGAGCGAGTCCGCATTGGGGTCCCCGTGCACGCACAGCAGCAGGAACCTCTCTCGTTGCTCGTAATCGCAATTGTTCGCGTCGAGCACCTATATATCGATCAACGAGAATTCCTCAAGTTGCATATTAAAACTGTACTGTTTTTACGGGCGTGAATCCTTCATAGAAACTTCAGAGCAGCAGAGGTTTGAGGCCCCATTATGCCAGAACTCCTTCGTACAAGCTAGAAACCAACTCGTGTACGGTACATCCAGTCATTCATATACCCAGAGAGCTTCTGTCTTGGTATATATTAAACGGCACCACGACTGTGACTGTCAAGGTATTCCCGTCCCTTGATCGTTGTTGCTGTTCTTGGAATACACAGTACTTTGCATCAGGTGCAATGTACTTATTATTTTTATTATTATATATTATTATTTTACTTTGTTTAGCCAGTATAAAAAAAAATATTCTCATTCCACACCTTTCTTATCTCAGCCATGATCTCGTTCGGATCTCTCGAGGATGTCGTCTTCATGCTCCACGTGAACCGTAGCACTCGGGGCTTAACTTGCTCTTCGTTGCCTTGTCTGCAGATGGAATACATACAAACAATATACATCAATATATTTAATCTGGAATATTCACAACAATCAATCTTTAATACGGAAGAAAAACAGAACTGTCGTAAGTAGCCAAAAAAAGTATAGCCATATAATGATTCAAAACTTTTATATTCTATCAATTAAAATAACTGAGTTATAAACATGCATAATCAAATCACAATAATGAAATTACAATACTTAATTTGGTCTTGGATGATATAAAACAAACCTTAATAATTGAGAGTATCTGTTAATACAGATTATAATGTTTATGCGTCAATAAATTATTAGAATACTGAAATTACTTGATTTGGTCCGTCGAGCCGTATTATAAACAACAAATCCTACAAAAAAGTAAATGGAACAACTGTATATTATAAATACCTCAAATGACTAATTACATCAGTTATGCTTACCAGTGATCGACACCGATGTTGAATTTTAAGATAATAAGTGAAATTTTATTTCCGTTTCACAAATGGTATACAATAGTAACCACTTTTTTTTACATTTCAAAGGATTCCCATTTTCGAAACGGCGAAAAAACGTTATTATCTCATAACATAAAGGGTACTTACAAAAGAACAACACTACAACAAGGACGTAACTCGACAGCGTCGATTTAGCCTTCCGTCTGTAATCGCCTTAATCGAAACGACTTACCAAAGAGTTCATATCTTACGGCATGCTACTAATTAGATCAGAGAACAATTTTCTGCACAATTGAACTCAAAATCTGTACCGATTATTATACCACGTCGATTAATTTACAATGAAAGTGTATAGTTTTTAAATCGAAAGTACCTGGTAAACTTTCACAAGTTGAAGTTTTCACAAGATGGTAAGTTTAATAAATTAACTGGGCTTTAAAAACTTTCAAATTCTCAAAGTGGACGGTGTACTAAATGAATTGCAAAGCATGTGAACTCCATTGCTTTTATATACATATATTAATTGAATATGAAACAAATTTGTATACTACGTATTAGGTTATAAGAAAACATATATCAGTTATAATATTCACACATGTATATATGTATACATATATACATACATGAATGACATTTTTTTTATGTTAAACCCAGAATCTTTTTTTACCTTTGACTCAAATTAGTTTTATAGAATTATCGATAAATAATAACTTAAAATTATGTAAGCATTGTTAAAATTAAGAGGTACACCATGCACCATTGTTTTGTTAATATTGAAAATGAAAATATAATATTGTTAAATACAAAATGAGTCATCTAAGCTTCAGCAGTGTGTACTTGAGCGAACAAATCTTGATTCTTTGTGAGTAGCCCTCTTACATTTACAAACGATAGTATAATTTGATATTTTATTAACCAGTTTATTTTGTTGAGTGAAATAAAAAAATTTTTTTCTAATGCCTTAAAGTAAAAAAAATCAAGCTTTCTGCTCATGTTAGTAGCGCACTTCTCAACAAACAATAAAAAACAAATATTCCTAAAAACAAAAACAATGACGCTTCTCTATGGCTGTCACTCAGACTACATAAACACAGAACAATAACGCGTCACTTAATGTTTCTATTTTACGTGAATAATTTAAAATGAACTATCCCAATCTGAACTATCACTGGAAATTGCAAATGTCTTTATCTATACAATGACATGTTCTATATACAAGCATCAAAGAAATCTAATACATATAAAGAAGATATCAGATTCAGACTTCAAATAGAAGACAAAACACAGAAGGATAATAATTAAATTGTACGAGCGATAATTACCCAAGCATGGCTTGTGGACTAGCGCCTACCGCATGCTTCGGGGTGGTACCGTCCAATGGCCTAAAAACAGAAAAACATAAAAACTAACACTAAACACTAAGAGCAGCAGCCGGGTCGTTGATACGAACTCTTTACTTTGTAAAATGCTTTAATCGATAATATATACATTTATAAAAAAATAAAATAGATAAAGACAACACTTAAATCTTAATGATTGTATTCATAAAAATTATAAGCACACATTTTTCTAAAAATACTTTTTTATGGATAATTTCAGGCTCTTAATTTAAAAAGTTTCAAAGTCAACATTAAGCATGTTACAAAATTTAGAGTCTAAAAAATATTTTTCGAGAGAGATATTTATGAAGCACGTGGAGGCAAGCAAAATAAATAGTGACGTCACAGTACAGGTGCTTCATGCTTTCAAAAAATATATTTCTGCCTACTTACCTTCATGAAAATGTATTTGTATCATATCTTAAAAAATCACACATGTTCATGTGTCACAAACATTGATTGAAAAAAATTAGTCAATTTTAGAAAATCTACCAGATTTGTAACGTTTAATAAAAAGGCCCAATTGTTCCAAAAATTAAGTATTAATTCTGTTAATCACATGGAAACAAGTAATCCATCCAATTTAGCATACTAATCAACGAAATTATATACTAAGAAACACTTGCTATTTTTATATATTTCTAAGTACTTTTAATTCAAATATAATACGAACCTAGTAATGATCACCATCCTTCAAAAAAATTCATACAAAATATATAGTTTTTAACACAGTTGACATGCTTTTCTTACAAAAACACACATTAAAATATAGCATGCTATGTATTGATATAATATATAGGTTTTTTTTTTAAATATATTTAACTCATTTTTACCATGCAGTCATTATAATGTTAATTTATGCAAACAAGTACACCAATTGGTTGGACTACGTTATTAAAGAAAAAAAACAATAATTAAATTCAAACAAAACAATGAATGATGTGTTGAGGTTTACTTGCTTAGATATACAGAAAAGCATGTATGTTGAACTGAAATTTAACATTACAAAGTATATAAAAACAAATTTATTTCAAAAAGATTATAAATTATAACTGTCGATTCTTTACGTTTAAGTACACAATTGAGTTTCGTCGTGTTTAATTTTCGTCTTTATTATATGGCCTTTAGCGTACCTATGCATAATTTTAGAACGTTAATATGTAAGGATATATTGAAAATAACTAGTAAAGAATATGATATATTATTTTTATAAAAACTATCTTTTTCAAGCAAAAGGTGTAATTTCATTTTTTTTTGCTTCAGCATGCAAGTAAACCGTCTTCACATCTTTTACAAGTCACCAAAAATTTAGAAAAAAAAAACTCTTAATAAAAAAATCTCAACTATAAACCCGCTCGTACCTCCGCTGTATGTCCAGAGAGGAAAAAATGCGCGGTTTCTGTCGCCCGGTGGAGTCCCCCAGCACGGACAGACTGATGGAATATTACTCACCATATTATTACATAAAAAGACTTCATATTGGCACGCGACATATTTTCATAATTAACATAAGTATTTGAAATACGTGAATTAAAATTTGGAACTAGTATCTACATAAATGATAACTCTATATACATTAATATAATGTCTTTGTATCATTTTGCTATGTTTGCAAGAAAAAAGAAATATAAGAATATCCTAGCAACAAGAACGCGATACTTCAAGCTGTAAGATATTAAGCCTACTTAAAAGTTAAACTATATAATACATATTTCTAATATGGATAATGATGATTATTAAAAAAAACTAGTTACATTTTTTTTGTTGCAACGTGACTCGTAAAGGAAAAATAACTTTAGGATTTTTTTTAATATTAAAAAGAAAACTTGTTTTATTAATTTAAACACATGGCTAGCATACGGTTGTACGGTAATGATTTTTTTTAACACACCACACCACGATGTAGAATGATAGAAGTAATCAAGTACACTCAGAAGCTTTTTAATGTTATAGACTCGGTATTAAACAAAAGGAAGTTAAATATAGACCGCTGTTCTTCAACTACCCTGCACGTTCTAAGACAGCTTGTATCGTCATTGCCAGCTAATAATTGTTTGAGCCGCAACTATCTCACATCATTCTGACTATTAATAGCATCAGTAAATTTAAAAAAGGGGACAAAAGCAGGTTTCTTATAAATAAAACACATTGTAGTTATTGAAAGAATTGATTAATTTGAGGATCGCAACACATTCATTTTCATGTTCTGAATAAACAAAAATATTTTAATGTTATCGAACATTTTAATTCATACTTAAACGTATAAAATTGTATAAGGTTTACATATTTTATATAATAACAAATGAACAAAAATAGAGCGAATTATCTATTTTGTAATTTTCAGCAGTAGTACCTAAAAGCATGACTTATAATTTAAAGGAAAATTACGCAATAAAGGAAATATGAGAAAATTTATTTATTTTACAGAATTCAAGGTTCAATCGAATTACACAACAAACGAAACTTCAAAATGACATTTACTACAGTAAATGTATGATGATAAAACAAACATACTTGAAGCATTTCATGTAACCTTGATTGAACCATCCCTATGCTGATCAATCTGAGAGTAGATTTGAAAGTCCGTTTCTATACAAAAAGATCAAATAAAGAGCGAAATAACGTGAAATGTATTGCATAATTATCATTTACATTATTTTCATTCATGCTGCTAAATTCATAATACGGAAATTAATAGAACAGAAGCAAACTAAATGCGGAAATTGCTATAAAAGGTATTTCAAATGATATTAAAAACTAAACTTAGCAACTAATGTTAGAATGTATTGCATTTTCCTATACTGTGTTTCGATAATTATTAATACATTTATTAACTTATTTATGTGTAAGCAAATAAAATGTTCAAAAAAATAAATCCACTAATTTGAGCGATGTAATTAATACACACTTTAAAAAAATCCTTTTGTATGTACGTCAATATATTAACTATATTTTTTAATATAATTTTAATATACGATTTGTCAAAAACATAGCTTACACTACCCGTGCAATATTACTCCGATAAACAAACTTTTTTCTATTGACCGTAACATACTTATAAAGAAATTAATTTAATACTGTAGCTGCACTGTCCATAATAGGCATTTATAGAATAAGCAAAAAATATAATAGTGTTACGGGATGACAAACGAAATTTTATACTAATATTGTAGAAAAAAATCATAATGATTACATGAAGATTGCAACAAAGCACCCACTTTACGAAAAAAAAATTTTTTTTCAACAAAATACTGAAACCCATAATTTGAAAAAATCTTAACACATTACTACTTTTTGAAATACCTATCTAAATGTAACTGTTCTTTTGTGTGACATACGTCACATACAAAAAAGACACAGAAATCGTCGAAAAACTTCACATAAATTATTGAGTTATTTATATCAAACGTTAACTTTCATTTTATATAATTTGTAATGAAAATATAATTTACGATTCTCTTAAAGAATATTAATAATTTTTACTATATATTTTATATGCACCTATTACTTTTGAAGCTATTGTTATCTTACAAAATTTGAAATTGTTTCGGAAAGTAATCTATAATCTTTACAAGTATTTTATCGATAGCAAACCCATCTGATATATGACAATCATCAAAAGTCAACGAAATATTATAGTAAAGAATAAAAGGACAAATAACTATTATTTATATTATAAGCACGTAGTAATAATGGATTTTGGAATCCTATTTCATTTGGATATAACATTATACATCCACACTTATTACGTGTACGCAGAACATATATGTAGACCTTTTACTAACACAAGCACACGATCTAAATTCCGAAGTGATAAGAAATATATAAAGAATATATATATATAGGTTTCTTCAAGTCTAGAGTACTTGGATTCGGCAAAAGTGCAAGTTGAAAGTGTAAGGAAAAAAGGTGCTTCAAGGGATAGAAGAGAAGTGGCGATCCGTTAGTACCGCCCGACTCACTATTGAATAGCTAAAAAAACATACCATATAATTTTTGTCCCACAGTGGTAAAAGACTCAGAGAAAACTAGTCATCATTGAAATTATTAATGACGGTTGAGTTGTACACAAGACAAAATAATAAAACCTAAGATATATGGATACATTTGCCTTTTAGTTACACAAAGTAATGAGAGATTACTATATTTAATTTTTAGGTTATATTTTTATAACCTTAAATTCAATGAATAAAATTTAAATTAAAAAAATTGGCGCCTATGAATTATTAGGTCAAATGGTTCAATATATTTTACAGTAAAATTTTGTGTATTATTGGAATAGAAAAAAAACTAGAGTTGGCTATGTAGCACGTAAAGATAAATAAACTAAAAAACTCGACACAACCATTATAATTATATTGGTTCTTTTTTCAGCTGCCTGAATGATTACATCCGTGAGGCAACATGTTTGAGTATTTGTACCAAAGCAGAAGAAGAGGGCAATACTTGCTAACTTACTTTACCAATACTTCATATAACTATTTCATATCTCACTCACGCCTTATATATACTATGTCAGTTGCTCTTGTGAACTCATTGTAATGGACTGTTAAAATTATAATTCCTAGAAAGACTAACTTAAAATTAAGGAGCGTGCCTGGATAGCAAATTTCGATTCGCTGTTTGCCTATTCATTACGTGAGGCGCAAATTCTGCTCCTTAAATTTTAATTTAGCTAAAATGTGAGAATTAATTTTAATTTCATGGTTCCAAAAAAAAAATATTCTTTCACTCTCTAGGCCATTGTAAAAAACAAGCTACGTTTTAAAAAATATTACCATGTGTTTTATAAATATGAAATGTATGTATCTTGTGGTCCACGATGAACGATAGAATAATATAATTAATTTAAATGATAAATTTCTACTATTTTATGAAGATTGTATAATTATTTATTACAAATATACAAAATACTTCAGTCATATATTTATTCCATCAATAAAAACAATACACTAGTTTTAAAAATGAAACCAACTTTCAAAGTTCCATTTTTATTTTTTAGCACTTCGATTTGTGTGTGCTGTGTGAGCTCTAATCTAAAAGTTGGTATCACATTGAAAACTTTCTCGAAGAATGTATAATTTATAAACCGCAGTCCGCAAAAAAAAGAATCATCTTGTGTGCTTTTAAAGTGAACTTAAAAAATAAGAAATGACATACAATATACATGTATTTATATACTCACGTATTTAACGGAACCCTGGAATGTTCATAATTCGTTCGAAACAAAAAGAAACCACTACATACATGCATCTAAAAATCTAATATCAAATGCGATACGCGACGTGACTAGTACTTCGCTACATGTCATTATCACGATAACAAAAATAGTATACCTTTTAACATATTTTGTTTTATATCGAGAGTACTTTTTACCATACTATATGAATTTGTACGTATGAGGTTAGGTTATAGTCTTATTATTTACTTACCAATATTGATATTCAAGTTTCGACAGAGGTACACAAAGTTTTGCATATAAATAAAAACCTGTCACCTATTAGAATTCTCATAGGTACAAAACACGCAATTAACAAACACCTAATTTTTTGATATACAATTATAGATTTTTTTAATATAATGTTTGGATGAAAGAACACACCGCTTTATTGTTTTTTCAATCAATACCATACACAAAAAAATTGTGTTAATTTTTTACTATTAGTTAGCGTACTTTGGAAAAAGTCCACAAATACTAAATTCAGAATCAAAATAATATTTTTAGGAAAAACAAATTAGCGACAGGTGGTACAAAATACGCGTTGCCTGGTTTCTCTGTCGAAACAAATTAATAAACAAAATAACATGTAGACAAAAAGTCGTCGCGATTTCTTTATACTTAAAGATATTAAAACATCATATACGAATGAAATCATATTAAATTGAATTAAAAAAAAAACGGATCGTTAAACATTACATCTGATGAAAAAACTTTGTAAATACTTAATAAACAAACTAGTTCAATTTATCGATATCGAATATATCAGATTTTAAATCATGCGATTTATTTCCGCTTTTCGATCATTTTTATCGATACACTAAACGATTCACAACGCACTGTCAATGTTAAAAAACAGCAATCAACAGCAGCTATAAGTTGTATATAATCATAACTATAGCGACTTAATATAACATCTTCTTCGCGACAATGCCGTCGTCCCTTCCCAACACAGCCAAACTTCAAGGGTTCTGATTCAACCTGCGTACAACGGAACGGGTGAGCGACGCGACCAATCAATTGTCGAATCGCCCCCCTCTTCTCTATCCGGCTCACTCACTTAAACGCGCACTATTTTTAATCACAGTTAGACTGTCAATTACAAACATATCTCGCCGGAACACAAGATGCACAATACTATAAACACTAGGCTCCCTCCGTTAATGCAATAATAAAAAAAATTAAAACAGGCCGTCACGTTGCAACAATCGTCAAGGGTTGTGGATAGACTAAAAGCGAAATATCGATTAACATCGGAAGAGGGCGCGAACGTTGATGTTCATTAGTATAAGCGTACGGTTAGATTAGGGAAACAGGCGTAAACACGGGGATGCACGAAACACATTACCGATATAATCAGATATTTCATACTCCGTACACTTACGACTCGAGGTCGGTGGGGTGATACTTACATTAAACTCAGTCAATGTTGCCCGTCACTATCGACATCGACGAAGCGCTAATTAAAGTACTCAAAGCATTTTGGGATTGCGTATGCTTTTTTTTTCACACTTTAAGGTAGCAAAGAAAAATATCAGCGTTGTAACTAAATAGGGGTATACAACATGCTTTAAAATAAAATACGGTCGATGTACTTGAGTGGGTGACAAGGATAATATAATTTAGCGCGTGTCCGAACAACCGGTATAAATCGACAAAAAAAAACTATATGTAGGATTTAGTTGTGCGAATTTTGTCGAAACGTTTAATACAAGGAGGCAGGAGTCTCTAGCATCGTGCATCCCCTGTGTTGACGCGAGATCTTAAAAAAAGAGCTCGGAATCTTAAGAGGGAGACAATTTCAATAATATTAAGTGAAAATAATAATAATTAAAAAAAACAAACAATAAAATAAACACACATAAGAAATGATCCACATAACGAAACATTACGAATGGGTTAATAAGTGAAAAGTTAGATAGTGTGTTTATAGTGTAAAAAACATTATTTACAGAAAAAATTGAGAGAAACATTTAAAAAAGGTCTTCGTACATAGTTTTTAAAAGCTCTTTTTGAGAATGTTGTGCAATATTTAAAAATTTAATGATTAATATATACATATATAAGCTATTTTTATATTTAATACGTTTATTCATAGTCTTTCATTTAATTTAGAACTTGCTGTATTTGCTTTAATCTACATTATGTATCTCTTAACTTATATATTTAAAATTCACTGTTCAAAGGATAATGGGCGAAATTGTATGGAGTTCGGCGCAATCCTTGTAGCAATACATGTCATGTGGTTATATATTACACTTGTTATCCGTATCACGAGTTTATACTAAAATTTCTAATATTAGCAACAGTACTTATCACTTGAATCTACTTTTTAAATTGCTGTTTAACCATTGGTTTATCTGACGCTACAATAGCTACTAACTAGTTCGTTTTCATTATTTCCGCATAAGGCATTCGGGATTTGCAGACTCTGAGATATTATTTTTTCTAGGTTCATATATGTTTAAAATCATTTGGCGCAGTATAAACCAGGTAAAAGGTATTTACGACATATTACCAATAATTGCGAGCGATAGCCGGATGACGACTAAATATCAGTTCATCATAATCTTCAGTCCACAATATTCCACTGCTGGTTATTTGTCCTCTTCTAATAAGCGCAAATGAACCACATCAGCAGTTTTTATTTTGCATTCATTGCCGTTAGTTGACTCGCAAGTCGTCGCCCCATCTTGTTGGAGGGCATTTACACATTACGTTTGCTGAGATGGAGCCTTCAATAATTCCGTCAGCAATTATAAATTTTTCAGCTTAGGTAACCTGCCCATCGTCACTTCAGTTTACTTATTCGAAGAATTGTGTCGATAACTTTGTTTCTCTATCTGATTTTGGATCTTATCCTTCAGATACTTCAATATTATAATGGTAGACTAGTTTAACTACGAATACTCACGTTTCAGCCCTGTACGTTATAACGGGTGGGAAGCACTGATAGAAACCTCCGTTCTTAGACATTGTAGGATAAATTACTAGAAGACCCGACGTCCTTTTCTGTAGAAACCCCAGACTAATTGTACTCTTCTTTTAGCTTCCCTTGGAAGTCATGACGATGATAGGACGTATGTTTAACGTGGCTGTTGTACAATATTTTGGTATTAATCATGTTCATTCGAAGTTCAATTCGTTGTTAACAATCAGCCAGGCCACCAAGCGTTTATTGTAACACTTGCAGCGATTCTGCTCTGAGGTCTATGTTATTAGCAAACCGAAGATGTGATATATACTTGGCGTTGATGTTAATGCTCATATATTTCTAGTACAGCTTCTTCAACAGACCTTCGAATGCGTTAGTGAACAGTTCCTGGGGTATGCCCCTGTCTCACTCCTCTACACAATTATATAGTAATAGCCTGCTGGAACTGTACCAGAACACTTATCGTAGCAGACCGACATGGCAACACCTCGTTGAAACAATTGTCCACTTGACGTCACCGCTTGGCTTCTAGAACAGCCCATGTCTTCGTTACAGTCCACGAATATGAGATACAAAACCCCGATTATACTCCTCATATTTTTTATAGTCTGCCTGAATATGTATGTGTGGTCTACAGTGCCTTAACCTCTTAAAATTCCAGCCTGATCCATAGTTCGCCGTCAATCGAGCCTTCTTGTAAAGCGATTTGAGATGTCAGACAATAAATAAGACCTGATTAACAAAATATAGCTCAAAGTGCTACAGTACTTGGATCAATTTGCCCTTATCTCGCCGTGTTCACTATTTAAAGACTGCACCTTCTGAATGATTTTATTAACTTTTATTTTTGTTTTGTATTTTCTTGTGATGACCGATTTGTGAACCAAATCAATAAAAATTTAATTACTTATTGTTTTTCTTTTTTCTTCAATTAATTGTACAACTAAAACTACTACACTATACCTATATTCTATACCTGTCTTCTGAGAATTATATTAAGGAAAAGAAATTAATTATCGTATACAAAATATTGTTAGGAAGGAATATTTGTGTTATATTGCCCATTTTATCGTAAACTATTTTCTAAATAAACGCAACATTCATTTTTAAAGTAGCAAAAAAATAAACATTTTCAAACAGAGCTTTACGCAATAGGATATAAGTTTTAATAAAATAATTAATTCACGTGTCTTCTCCACAACCCTTTTATATAATCAATCTAACACTGAAAAAAAATTATGCCACTTCTGACATGACAAAAAAACTAATAACTATCGACTATAATGTGGATGATATTGTATGTATGAGACACATAAATTATAAAGCTGTGCTTTTTCTAATATATATACTTAGCAGTGGAATGGCTATACTAATAAAATCCATTTAAAGGCATTTCGTTGCGAAAACAAGGACCGCAAAAAGTTTTATTTTTACCGAAATACCTTTAAAACTTGATGCTTCATACTTGATGAAAACTACAGGCAAGCGTGAAGTGTTGCTTATGATATGTTAGTAAAAGAACCACAGTGAGTAAATATTATTTTATACGTTTGTATATTACATACATAAAGTTAGTGAACAATTCTTGAGTGTATTTTTGAAATAAATTAAATATTACTCTGATCTTTTTAATATACATTAATGTTATTTTTCTTATAAAATAAATTCATATGCATTTGTTAATAATGCACAGATTATTTATTGATAGCGTCACCGGTGATACATAGTTTTTTTAACCCAGAAGGACTTAATTATCAAAACGTTACATAGAGGTAGACTAATTGTAGTGGACCTGCGCGATCGTCTTTCTCCTTAACATAGACAAGGCGGTGGACGTTAGGGAGTCCGCCGTACGACAGAGTTGGGGGGGTAATGTGTGTGTGTGCCCACACGCTGCCCTTTTGAGAGGAAGTGAGGAGGTTATTATTATTCCATAACTTCCTCCTTTTAGGAGGGGGCTCCTAGAATGGAGGCCTGCCAAAAGCCAATCGCTCGCCAGGCCGTAGGAACTATACGGATCACCAGACTAGACAGCAACATAGACATATACGTTTATGTATCACCGATGACTCCCAAGTACCGCCCAAAAATAACTTCTTTAAGCATTGGCTTGATAAAAAATAAGTTTTTAAAAAGTAGCTAACAGATTTTTACCATTATAAATGATTCCTGATGTTAAATGTAACAATGTTTAAAAAAATTTAAGTTTATTAAAAAAAACTAAACTAAATTATAATAGTGATGATACGAAAGTACTTCATAAAACATATGTATATTAAAAGCTTTTTGTATTGATATGGAATTATATTTTAATTCTTTAGATTTGAAGACTGTACATATTATTTGATTAATGGCATAATTTTACGATTAAATAAAAAAAATAAAAGCGCGAAAAGAAAAAAATTGTTGCAACGATTTTATTCTAAGTAATATGACCCGTAAAGTACGAAAGATAAGTCTTAATTATGCATTAGTTCACGTGAAATGATCACAGTGCGTGTGTGTTTAACAGACTTTAACAAAATCGTTTTATTAGGACGTGTGAATACATACCAGTTTTTTATATTGCTGTGCACTCGATTGCAAGTCAATATTTTTATAAACTGTTTTTTAAGCGAAGTCATTGTTACATGTGACATCTAATGGAACCTGGATACGCATGGTAATGATAGAATCGTGTTGACAGTGTGCAGTCACTCACCGTTTAGAGAATCTCGACGACAGCTTCGAGAAGAATGAAGGTCTGGCCTGGTGTGGCGAACCGCCGTCACCGTACGCGCCTCCACCGCGTGACCGGGTCTGGCCTGAAGTAGAAATCATTTTTTTTTGCAGTAAAACAATAGAAAGGAAAATAAGAAAGAAACAAGAGACATTTCCCTATTATTATTAGGGGGTATTAATACTTCTTTCCACCGCTACCCAGTAGAGAGGTAGTGAGGGGGTAGCCTTCATACCCCCTCTCAGAGTGTAGGCCTGCCAAGGCCAATCGCTCCCTGGGCCGTAGGAAGTATACGCTTAGCAAAAAAAAAGGTATTAACACTTCTTCTGTAAACGTTTTTCCGCAACTTCTGTCTTTAAATGAGCGTCCTGCAATTTTTTAATTCCAACAATGGACATAAAAATTTCTGAAAAAATTCATGATTCTGTTCAAAACATTCACTTTGATATACCAATTGAAAAATTCCTTCTTTTAGGGTCAGAAGGCGGCGCCCGCGACTTTCCTATTCAGCAGGTATAAACAGAAATTGATTTTTGCTCGGGCACAGATCAACCCCGTTTACAATGTGTCGACCTTAGTCAAAATAAAATCTCATATTTTTAAGAGCAAACTTGTAGATATGACTGGTTCTGCTAAACCCAACTGACAATTGGGACAAATGACTTTTAGTGGATTTGAGTAAAGATAAGTGACAAGACCAAACAAAATAACATCATTTGGTGCTTACGCCTGTTTAAAATAAAACAAACTTTAATGTGAAAGTTCTACATAAAAAGGATAGAATAAAATATATATATATATATATAAATATATATATATGAAATTGTGTTAATTTTAGGCTTGTGATTTTTATAGCTCGGTCCTTTGTTCTTCGGAGACAACTCGTGTACGAAATACGTATATAAATATTTAGTAAAACAGTAAATATTATTGTGCTTATGTCGCGTACCTGAGTGAAAGGTGGACCGCGAAGGCACGTTCCTTGGGAAGACGAGCGGGTTTGGGAAGTCTCTCCTGGCGGCACTTGCGGCGGATCCAGCCGAGGGCGGAGCCCCGGATCCAGCGCTCGCGCTCACTGTCCCGCCCACCGTCACCGGACAATTTACACTGCAAACGAATACACTGGCCTTGAGAGGGTTTCTTTTGTTACATTATAAGTGACATCAACTACGACATTGAATCACCAAATAGATACAGCCTCTCATATGATTGGAGTGTACTTTGTGGACCCCGAATGAGGTATAGCGTGAAGATATTTCTTTGGCATTTATTTCTCTATTACAAAAACCAATCATAGAAAATAAACCTAAAAATTACACTATAGTAATAAAAAGTAGTATTGGATTTGTCCAATAATATAATCGTGCCCAACTTATGCCCAGAAGAAATAACAGCAAATGAGCGTAAATTAAACCCAATTTCACAGACTGAAATCGACAAATTCATTCATATATTTTTTTACTATTATTTTTACTGTTTTTAAATACTCTTATAAGCGACTATTTTGATAATCCACAGATGTTTACTATGCTTGACATAATGAAGTTTTTTTTTTGTAGTGTAGTAAGCCGACCATTACATCATTAAACTTTGTTTAGTTATTCCGAGAACTCCAAGCGAACTTAGAGTCCTATTAATATATAAATTTCTATTTTAGGAAAGCCATTTATAGCATCGAAAAAAAAAGCGAAAAAAAACACAAATCTAGTCTAAATTGCAATAGCTACCTACAAAAAATTTGTTTATAAAGTATTTTGTGTATAAAATATAAATAAACAAAAATATATAGAAAATATACAAAAGACAAAATAAACATAACATATAAATAAATAATAAATAAAATATAAATAAATCGGTGGCACCCAACGCTAGAAAACGGCTCAAATCAAGTTAATAACAAAAAAATTCAAGCGTAAAAAAAGGGCATACTTTGTTACCAACAAAGCTACAAGCTATTTATGCTTTGCAGATTAAAAATCGTGGGATTTATATGTATTTCATTTAAATCCTTTTCTTTAACAGATTACCATTTGTAAGTGAAAAAAAGTACGTACAAGTAGTATAATATTACTAATATTTACGTTTTTATCCAAACAATTATTTTTTAATTAACAATCCACCTGAAATCCTTTTACCGTGCTATAAGCAAGCTTTTGTGATAAAAGCGACTGTTAATACATAGTATTTTAGTGGTCTATAACATTTTTAATTGATTTTGTACCAATTGTAAAAATATTCAAAATAAATTAGTTTTTTCTTTTTACAATTTAATGCAAAAAAATGTTCTTTAAAAAAAACAAGGGTATTGTATCTGTCCTTGCACAACAGTCCCGGAAAAATTAAAATATAATATTTTAATAAAATCCAGTGCTCGATATAAAAATGCGTGTCGAAGCGATTGCGTTGCGTCAAACGTAATCTCTACCTCTGTCTCGTGTGAGCGAGGTCCCTTGCCGAGGCATTGTGTGGCGGAACGTCTGCACTGAGGGGCGCGGCGCCGCTCGCAGACGATATAGAGGCGCTTTTCACGTGCGTTTTACCGGCGCTTTGGCCGGATGTCGCAGCCGCCCCGGTCGTTTGGCCAGACGGCGCACCTGCTCCGGTCGTTTGGCCGGACGCCGTGCCGTTCTTACTCTCCGCTTGTACCACCGTACTGTCCGCGTAAGTGTAATAGATATAATATAAACGCATGCTGTTAGTAACACGTATGGATAATATACACATAGGGAAATATAATAGTCATGCTGATACACATTCCTATACAAACATGATGCGATTATATAAAGTTACATAAATAAATATGATAGTAGTAAATACAGTATTAATATATTGTAAAATATTCCTATGTCGTTACTAAATTAAATTGTATATGACAAAAGAACCTTAATAAAATCATACAGAAAAATTGCAAGTTTACAAAATTCTATTGGCAGTTAATAGAATTACTATAACAATTACTTATTTTGGAAAATTTACACGTGATTGCTGGACAAATATTAAAATCGTAATTAAAGACACATTTATCGATTTCGTAATTTTTTTTTTACCTTTCCGCCCAGCGATTTAGCTGGAGAAATAACTCTAAATGCTTTATCTACTATTCCAGATTGTAATTAAAATGCCAAAGTCACAAAACATTTTTGTGTTCGTTAAGGTCGGCTAGCAGAGACAACTTGACCTTGAAAATATTCTATAAAATTTAATAAAAAAAAAAGTATTATTTACGAAAGCCCACAAATATAACTGATATTTTTTCCTCTTCTTATAAAAATTATTTATCAACTATACTTGAGTTCAAACTTTCGTTACAGTTTTGAGCATTGTAACTTTTATAAGAATTTTTTATTTGTTTATAAACACTCTCTATTTTACCTCGCCTCTTTTTTGCCGTTTTATGCCATTGCTCAGCTCGTTCTCTCCCTAGATCGGGTCCTGATCCTAGATCCCGGGATCTTTAGGAATATATCTGTGTGTAATTGTGGTATTGTATATATCGATCTGTTTGTGTCGTGTGGTCACCACAGTTTGGACGTATGCGCTATCTTTATAAACGCACATTAGGGACTCTGTACCCTGGCTCAAGGTTAATTTAGTCAACGTCATTGCTTTATGAAATGCTACATGTGACCTATTCTTCTGTACGTTTCCAAAATTTGGATATTTATAAAGAAGATTTAAGATTCAATTCAGGTTTTTGTAACGTGAACTTTGCGGGAAATGTCTATGATTCCGGGGACTATTTACGAATATAACTCATATTCAAAAATCTTGTTGACAGCCCATCCCAAGGAAGAAGTAACCCAACAAAGAAGAAGAACCCAAGAAGAAGAGTGTGCGTCGCGCAATATTCCTTGACGTGAGCAATGCATGATATGATTCCACGTACCACTATAAATCATGAGCCGAGCGAGGGAAGGCTCTTTACACCGCCCCTCTGGCCTGACTAAGGCCGACGTCGCCGAGTTGTGGAGGAAGCTGGCTCTTCCTTTCCCTTATCAGCACTCGACAAACGGGAGGGGGAACATCCCAGTGGATTTAGTCAGTTAAAAAGCCGACACACAGGGGCCGCCGCCCTCACGACGGCTCAGATTGACGACCATGAGTATATCACGATAAACTACGCCAAACAATTAAGGGATCAAAATAAAACTCCATATATTTGACAGGCTGTATCTCAGTAAAAAATCATATTATAAATCTAAAAAAAAGATTTTGAAGCTTCAAGGTTTTTTTCCGGTCTATTCCTTTATATGGTGCAAAAAATAGTATCACTAATACATTTTGTCGTCGATTTGTTCATTGTATGTAATAGTTTTTTTAGTATTATTCAATTTTAAGTGGTTGTATTATTTTAAGCTATATGCTTTTGTTTTTATTGTATTTTATTGATTATTAATTATCTTGATGAGACGTAACACGAACTGGGTATTTCACGAAAACCAACGCTACAGACTTGCTGTGTGGCATTAAACTGACGGAGAACCCATTTCGCCATATTTATATGTTTCTGTATAAAATTTTCTTCTTTTCTGGATTTTGTATGTTTTTTTTTTTTGGTGTTTGGGGCGAAATAAATATTTCTCATTTTATTTAATTTATACTTAAGTCCGAAAACTACAAAAATAGTTTTTTACATATATTATGACTATTTTTCACTGAGAAAAATCTTCAAAAATCGTAAAAAAATTAGGAGTTTTATTTTGCTCCCTTAATTAATGTGCGTAGTGTTCTTATAAAGAAAGTAGCAATATATGACAATGCACAGGCGTGTGTCAGCACCGACCTGGTGGCATCGTGCGGTGGCGATAGCTTGGGCGGGTGCGCCGGCGGCTCATAGTGCCTGCGCGCGCCGCCGCCCGTCAGTGTGCGCGACCGCGGCTCCAGCTTCGGCTGAGCGCTCGTCGGCCGGCTCGTGCTCTGTACCTGTCACAACGTGTCTCACTCAGATTTTTAAAACACTAACGTCCAGTTTCAGAGGCGGTGCTTGAATTTAAAAACGCTTTTAAAAGCACGAATGAATTTAAGCAGTATTTGAGAAACTGGCCTTAAATTAATATTACACGTATTTCTTGTGACAAGTCGCGTTACTTACATTTAAAGTAACAGAATACAAGAGGAGTGGAGATTGAGTGAGACCACGATAAGCTGGCTATGTTACAAATCTTACAATAGCAATCACTATAGTTTTACACGAAAATGTTTTTTTTAAACAATAGTGTCTTTTACCTGCATTTGGGCGATTCTTGCCGTGTTCTCTTTGATGGATGCCGAATCGATTGTGTTCTGGAAATAATACGTTTTGTGTTAATTTTGTAATGCAAATTTACCATTTCTTCTGTTCCACTCCAAATTCCGGCGACGGAAAAAAAATTAAGCTCTCAAAAAGTCGATTTTTGCAAAGAAGTAACAAGAACACAGTAAGGAAAAGTGGGATAAGAGAGGTATTATTTCATTACATATTTACTTTTTCTTCAGTTTTTAGAATCAAGCAACTTGAATTACAATTGTGTATGCTTCAGACAAATTCTTTATTAAAAAGATTGTACAGAAAGAATGAGTAATATGATAGAGTTAATTAAAATAATCATAAAAAACTTGTTCTCTACAAATAAATTTACAAAAAATATTTAAAAAAAATGTTTATTCATTTATTACAAGGATGAGTACGTACAATGCCTTAATAAAATAAATTTGGCAACACTTATCGTATCTTTCTCTTAGCAACAAATTGGCGACATCTATAATGCTGCTCTGTTCTATAGGCGACAATAGCCACTTCCCATTCGGTGCCCTGTAAACTTGTTTGTCATATTTTAGCATAACCTAGAAACAAACCAGAATGCAGGATCTACCGCCACGAGCCAGTAACTATTGTTAACTACTAGCAGTATGATACACAAGATTGACTCCACAGCTAATGGTACCCCTTAAATATTGTCATTATAAATGACATACAGGCAATAACGCATAGATTACTGCCAGGAATACTGTCAATGTTGCTGAGTAGACTAAGAATGCTCCCTCGACACCAACTGAAGAGTATAAATGAGGTGCCGTTTTCATGGACACAACAAATGAAGGAGTTAGGAATGAAGTCGATAATGTTGATCCTAAGCTTCTATAAGCCAATGGAAAAACTTCTCCACATATCACCCAATTCAAAGGAACTAAGCCCAGACAAAACGATACAGTGTATGTTATGCGTAGCGACGGCGTGAGATACGAAAAGTGTAAAAGTTGGTTTTGTGTTTAAAATAATCAGTTTATACTATGCTAGTTACTCTTTTTAAAATATAAATTGATAGTTAAGAAAATATTGCATACCTGTCTTTTAAAATTGGAAGTGGTCGTCGTGGCCGTGGAAGTGGTATTGTTCGCCGCCGTCGTGGTGGTACCCACTGCAACACCACAAACACTGTTACCACATACCACACTCTACTGCCATCCGTTACCAATTTCTCATCAAATATGTTAATAGACATCACCTGTTAAACACAAATCGTTAGTCACATCAATTTTCCATTATTTTTTATATTACATCATTTTATAATTCTATTTAGTTTCATCAATCACGCAATAAAAAACGAATTTAAAGTTTACCGCTTCTTTTATAAATTAACACAATGAAAATGTTACCTTGCTGATATTATTTGACTGTATTTTTAAAATACTTGGAAAACTTTATTATTTAGATTTTATATCTTAATTAATTTTCGTAATTACGTAGTAATATTATAGATTAATAATACCATACATTTAACGATGTACCAATTCTAAAAAAAAGTCTTATCTATTATCTAATTATAGAATTTTAAGAACTATATAACAAAAATTCTTAAACTAAATCATAGTAATTATATAGTCTAATAGCTATCACTAAAAATAAAAAACACAATATAAAAACCAGTAATTTCCAGAATAATAAACACCCAAGCCAGTGAAATGATATTACATCAAATAATAATGAGATGAATAAAGCATTATGATTTAAAAATCAAATAAAACTAATAATACATACATTAAGTTGATTTGTTAGTAACCAATTCACCATGAATAATTCACTACAGTAATTATTACCAGTTTTTTATAAATGAATGGAAATATAAATTAATTTATTTTTTCAAATATTCTATGACCATATATATTTTTTTCTGATCCTATTAAATAATTACAATTCCGATATATAATTTCTTGTCAATCGATGTTTAATATTATCCCAATAATACGTTTTTTTTATGTTTTACAGGTGGACGCTTCACCTCAATCGCATCTAGTGGAAAGCGAAGTCGAGTCCGACGATGGATCGCGTTAACCCAATATGTTAAATGTCTATTCACTCTTCTTTTGAGAGTAGGTCCCACGTAGCATATTTCACTCCTCGCCTGTTCACATAATGAATGTAGAAGCGAATCTAAACTATTTATTGTTAAACTGATTGTAACACTAATAAAAAAATAACGTATTTTTTAAATGTGTATCATATTGAGAATTCATTTCAATTATATTTTTTTATATTATCTATTATATAAAAATAAGTCCGGTTTTCCTTCCTGACGCTATAACTCCAGAACGCACAAACCGATTTCCACGGTTTTGCATTCGTTGGAAAGGTCTCGGGCTCCGTGAGGTTTATAGCAAACAAAATTCAGGGAAAATTTCAACAGAAAAGCAGGAAAACGGGGAAAATCATTTTTCACAAACCAATACGGTTTTGCATGGTGGTGAAGCAATTCGCACCAGTATTTTAAGTAGATGGCGCCGATGCGTTATACATTGTTTGACAGTTACTCATTGTACTCTGCTCAGTTAATTTCATGTGATATTTATTATACGCACGTTCTTTCAAACGCTAACTAAAAACGAAAACGAAGCCATCTGGTGGCGAAACGAAGTTCGCCGGGTTTGCTAGTATATTATAAAAATATATTAGCATAGGTACAAAACTTTACTAAAAAAAATAGAAGAAAGTGAATAAAAAATATTACAATAAAGCTTTAATATTTCTATAGTGAAAATAATATTAAAACTTATGAAGAAGACTAGTATGAAACATGCATTAGTATTTAAAACCTATTATCGGGTTCATCGCATACGCAGTTAGTCCCAATGTAAATGTACAAAATTTGCAAACACCCCACTTCTGATGTGAAACTGCAAACCGGTGCGATACCGAAGGTTGATCAAGTTAGTCCATTACAATCCAGATTCATATTAGATCAGCTTATTTTCAATCTAAAATCCTTTAAGTGTATTTTTAACATAACGCATATAAAGGGAATTACGACAGTGAGAACCGTTCTCCGGGATTTCTTCGCCCACTATATATTGCAATGTGCAGTTGTGCTTTTCGCAACCGCATCTGTAGTGAGTTTACGTGTTCGTGCGCATGTTTCCGTGCATTCTTTGTGCGCAGCTTGCTATTAATAATTATTTTCATTTTACCTTGTTAGCTAACATTTCAATGTATCATTATTAATACACTTTTTATATTTATATTTACGTGCAACTAAGAACTGAAGCGTGTGTCTAAGCAGATTAACTAAAGTTTAATTTGTATTATCTACAGTAAAACGTTCTTTCATGATTGTTTGTGTGTGTATGTAAATTTTTTTTTTTTATTGCATTAATTATAACTAGTAATAATCGGTTGATAAGTAAACGAAATTATTTAATGACTAACTTTGATTTATGTAATTCGAGTGTAATTTAGGCTTGAAAATGAAATGAATGAACATGCTACACATGCGCAAGTGTTTGCTTAGCTATGTGCGCAAATGCTTTGTCGGTATATAGTATTGAGTATATGTATGTGTGAGTGTGCATGAATATTGAAGATGAATATCGTGTGTGAGTGGGTGGAAGCGGTGTAATTTTGTGGGTATTGTATACAAGTGTTTGCGTATCGAGTAATACAAGGAAGTAAATTAGTATATCGGCGTCATGTCATAGCTTGTGAGCGTTGTGAATGTGTAAGTGTCAAATGTAACAATGTGGATGTTGTGTCAAAGTATATGTAATGTGTGCGTTTGCTTTACCACTTGTGTGTGTGTGTGTTACCTTGCGTTCGCAGCACCTCGGCGCCGGAGGAGGCTCGGCGCGAGGGCTGCGGGCGCGCGCTCGCTGATATCGACCGCTGGACGCCGCGGTGCGACGGCGACCCTCCGCACCCGGACCCTAACCACCAACACGTTACCCACCGCGACGACTGTGTCTGTGCGCCGATCACAATACGCCTACGACCCTGTACCCAATTGCTCACGCCGCGTTTCATAATTAATGACATAAGTTATATCGTTATTTCAGATAATTTTGCAATCCCTCGAAAAAAAAATACTACATCGCACCTGATTGCAAGCACAATGTACTTCAAGAACGATAACGACCGTCAATTACAAAGTTTGCTGTCATTGTGCCTGTTTGAATATACCGCGCTAATGGCCCAGTACGCCGTACCAGGTCACAGGCCAAACTAATTTTATTGTCAATCTGATTTTAAGTCAAAAATAGAAATGCAAATAAACAAGTCCTCTAAAGCCATACCATACTTTTGAACTAATTTTTTTAATGACTTTGATATTTCTTGTATACTACAAACAATTTCTTCAACACGAATGTTTTATATTGTGTAGAAAATTTATTCGTCTATCTGTTCAGAATGAAAAGTCTAGTCGTATCCTAAATAAAAGAAATGACAAATAAGTAAATGAGAAATACAAAAGAAACAAAATGAAATCAAGGTATGCGTTTTTTTTAAATAGAAAATATTACAACGGTACTAATGCCGTTAAAATTTTTCAATAATATTATATTTTCAAAAATGATTGCACAAATTTTATTACATAAAAAACGAGTAACATAACACATCACAGGTTAAGTTTAATTCATATCTTTTTTATAACAAACATAATAATAATATAATTTAAACGCTATACAGAATGCTACAACAAAGCATGTGTACCGTATGAATTTTTAATATATTTCTGATATATAATAGATTATAAAAATATTTATGGACTTTTTCGCCATTCGTAATTCAATTTATTTGTACATTTATTCCCCACTTCTGTCTACTGTAAATTACTTTTTTATACTTTTACGTATATTTAAAATACAAGCGACGTGAAATATTGTTTAGACTAGATAGAATAATATCATATTTCTTGACAGAAGGAACGCGTTGTTACGCTTATCTCCTGTCACCTTGACTCAGAGAGGTATAAAACTGTTTATCTTTCATGTTTTATATAGCGTCTACACTACTCGTGAACGAAAGTACAGTGAGGTCCGAAAATCGAATACGAGAGGATCACACCCGCCAAAAGACTTCGTTATATATCACATTATAGGACGATAAAAACACGCTGGCTGGAAGACCGTTACATTTAATATTATGAAAAAAAAATCAGTCCATATACAATTTAGCCGACCATGGTAATATACATGATTTACGTTTTTCCAGTGATAATCCGACTTGAAATGAAATTAAACAAAACACAAATACTTCACGATATAAGGTATAAATAATAAACAGACCCACAGAGGGAAATTGTGATCAGCACACATTACAACGAAGCACACAGGATAATGATAATAATTTTATGAAGCGGTTTACGAGGGGAACCGGCATCTTAACACATTACACAAATCGATATGTATAAAAGCAAAAGTACCTTATGTTCATTCTTTGTCCTTTTCAAACATTGCATTCGGATTTTATCTATATTTAAATCGTTTTCAAATGGTCGATTCATTTCAAAATACATCTTGTTGGATCGAGAGGTACTTTTGCCTTAAACTTGTTGAGTTACATATGAAACGAGTAAAAAAAAATTTGGACGTTGTTTTCATATTCAGTAATGTGGTTACTATAGAAAACATTTTTTTTTTCTATTTACTATTTATAATTTTAGATATGTGTTAAGAATTAGGTTTGATAATTCGAGCAAGGACATGCTTCAAGAAAATCACATTTATAAAGTTAAAATATAGCTCTGAAATTATTTTGTTTTTCTATTTTTATTTACCATTGACAATGTAATATTTATCTATGAATTATAATTCCATACAATAAAAATGAAAATACAACGCTATGATATTTCATTATCTAATCAAAATAGTAACCAAAATTTAATTAAAATAAGCATTTTTTTTAAATATATTGATTATCCCAAGTAGTAACTAATTCTTTGTCTGTAAAAGTTTTTTTCCGCACCTTATGTCTGTAAACGGGAGGTCTTTCGCGTCCTTCAGTTTTTTCAACCCAAAAATGGACCAGACAAATTTTGAAAAAAAAACATATTACTGTTCAAATTTTTTATGTTAAAATACTAATTGAAAAATTCTTTCATTTTGGAACAGAAGAGCGCGCCAGCCTTTACCCTATTTAGCGGGCATAAACAGATATTGATTTTGCTCGGATACAGATGAATCCCGTTGACAGACGAAGTGTTAAAATACAATTATCGCAGATATTGTAACGAGAGACCGATGGCACAATAATGACAATGTCCGATGAAATCTCTGTTAAAAATAAGCTCAAGCTAACCCATTATAGAGACCTACAGACTAACTTTAAAAGCATAATTGTTTATTAGTTCAAGCTTTACATTAATCGACTATTTCGCTTCGGCTCAAGAACCTGCACTCAAAAACTCCATAATATATTTTAATTTCAGCTAAATATCTAATTTTGCATAAGCTTCATGTACTATTCTGCTTATTTACAGCTGGTAATAGTTCTTTTTACGTACTAAAAATATGTTTACATAAATATAATATATATAAAAGCTATTAAAAATATCTATAGTTTTTTATTATAATTATATTCGATTAATAATTTAATCACGTTTTATTAATAAAATTGGTCATAATATATTATAAATACAATTTTAAACGTTACACATCAACAAAATATTTTGCGACAAAATCCTATTCTTACATCCATAATTCAAACGCAACCAAAAAATTACTTTTCGGCAAATATGGTAATCGTCAGTTTTGATATTTTATCTAAAGGGGCATAAACACAGTAAAAATATCTAGTCGTTTTTTGTAACACCAGGGGGCCCGAAAGTGCAACGTTACAAGATAGATTTCTCGGTTCAGTTTACGTTTAAGAAACTGCATATTTTTTCAGCGCTTCCACTGCTTAACTATAATATATATACATACGTTTTGTTAATCTTAACGTTTGCCTTAAAAGTAAATCTTGTACAAACATACACACTCGGGCCAGTGATCATTTCCTTTTGCATTTGTGTAGGTATAACTTGTGTAGATAAAGAATGAGACTGAAAATGGTGGATCACTGTTCTTGTATCGTCAGCATGCTCATTACCGATGACTGATACAAAAATATATTTTACACCCAATTTTTATTTTGTTGATACATTATTATTTTATTTTACATGTGACGTGTAAATGCTATGCTTGTGAATAATCATAATAAATCGTCACGCTATATTCTTTACGCGATAAGCAGAGAGATACAGTAGTGGTTGTATCCACTTTGAACCTATACGTCATACAAACGTGATCGGTAGTGTAGCTCATCTCCGTTCTCGCAGCACTAGTACACATGACATTTCTATTAGACGCCATGCGGGTTTCCTCGCGATGCTTTCTTTCACCGGGAAGCATGTGGTGCCTAAATCGGTACGCAATCTGGTAAAACCCAGAAGTACGATCCGGGATTCGAACGTACGACCATTTGCGTTACCGTGCATAGAAACTGATTCATTATCAGCTAGGCCACCATAGCACTCCATGGTTAAATCAAAAGCAATTAACCAATTAAAAATTGTATAAGCACCAACGAAACTACCAGAATAATAACAATAAAACCACCCAAATAATATTAAGAATTTAAAAAAGAAAGAAATTGCAAACTAAATTATATTATTATATTAAAACACATAAAACGTACAAATTATTCAAAATGTATGAAGTTTGTTTGTATCCGCGACTCATTGATCCTAAAACGTCCGAGTGAAAGGTAGATAAAAAACCGCGTTTCAGTCTCATTCATTATCTGCGTGACAAGCATACGCATGTATGAAAAAGTATGAAGTTGTATGAGAGTGTGTGTTTACCTGAGTGCGCGTTCGTTTGCTGCGGCTGCTGATTCTGATTGGCAGCGGCCGCAGTCCGCAGCGACAGCGACGACCCAGACCGACTGCCATCTGATTCCGGCTGGGAAATCGATTTTTTTTTTACATCAGGACCATGAATGGCCAAAAGTTGCAGTTTAAATAATAATAATCCAATTGCAATGGGCTATCAGTGTAGTAAATTGAATTAAATTTACAACACCTTAAATTACGAAAAACAATTATTTTACACTGGCTCAACAAAGTGACTTATAAAGAATGAATTAATTATGAATTTCATACATTTTGCATTGATTCTGCTATAATTATCGCTGACTGAATCTTACATCGTTAAGGCCTTGATGTGTAAGTGAAATCAGGCTTTTAACTAGTTAAAAAAACTCACGTCTGTACTTTTCCTTCCCAACAGCAGGTACGTCGCAAACACATCATCGTACTTCGCCTCGGCGAGTGAATACTCGATCTCTTGCCTATTGTAACCCAGACATACTAGCGCCTCTGTAAAATAAACATATTTGTTTCGATTAATAGGAAAAAAACTAGCATTCAATAACATAAACGAGATAGAAGTGAAACTTCTTAAAATATAAAACAACGGATGCCAGGTCCCACACTTTTTTATATACAGAGTAATTTTTAATTATATATTTTTTAGACAAGCGATTCTTTCTCATGTAACGAAATCTGGCAAAATATGATGCATTCTAAAAATTACTTTTAATTCTGATCTTCTTATCTTATTGAATTGCGAAGTTTCACTTAAATTTTTATAATATCACAGGAAGGTAACTACAACGCACCTGATAGTAAGCGCAGGCTATACAACCACTATTCAAAAAGTAATTAAATCCAAACAGTACTTAAAATTTATACGAATAAAGCGTCTAGAAATGCTACAAAATATAAATTGATCAACAAAATAGATTATTAAATAAAAAACTGATTCATTTCTGTATTGAAAAAAAAACTTCCTTTTTTTATACTGGCTCGACTAAGTGACTACATTGCACCTCATGGTAAGTACAGTATAGTCCAAATCGGTGGCGTGCATCCCATATAAAGCATAAAAAGCATTATCTTGGACATTTATTATAATAAATGTATTGACTTAAAATCTGGATTTTACCAAAATAGCAGTCTGAGAGTCTAAGCTGGTCCAAATTTTAAGTATATACACGTGTTAAATGTTCAAGTATACCGAGATAATGCTTTTGATGAATGATGAATGATGGATGAATATATGGAAGAAGATGAATATATGGAATGCACGCCACTGGTCAAAGTAAGGCATCGACTGCAATGGAACAAAAATCCGCTGACAGCCGCCATTGCTTTGTCAACCCACATACACCACGACGGAAGGTCTCTAAGTATATGACCAACTCGCTACACACAAGCCGATCCCGAAACGCGAAAGGCCGAAGCGAGTTACTATGACGATCTTCTATACACTTGTCATAATAATCTTTTTTTTTTTATAAAGAAACCAAATTTTCCGTTTCGGGATCAGCTTGTGTACGTCCAGTAACTGATACCTGGAAGAACTTCAATAGTGGTATAGGCGGGTCGACATGACGCCGGAGACTATCAATGGATTTTCGTCCTTTGATAGCTGCTGTTGTTTTTATACTACTTTGTACTTATCATCAGGTGCACAGCAGTCACTCTGTCGAGCCAGTGTAAAAAATGTAACTCAATAAAAAAAACATGCAATGCTAATATGTTAATGTCATAAATCACGACATTAATTTATTTGAAAATTGATAAATAATTTAAAAAGATATATATCGAATATAAATCAAATGATTAAATACATACAAAAGACAATACACTATAAAACATTGCATTTCCTCTAAATGGACAAACACAAATATTTCCTTATAGCGTTCACGTACCAACTTGAGCTGTGCCGTTAATATTGTAGCGATGTACGCATGAAATACAAAATATATATATTTTATATGTATACAGTATGTAATAAAAAACTCTGTCTAACCCGTGAAGGCGTTACCCGTTATCGATAGTATCGATTCATGATATCATTTTTGATTAAAGAGCACAGAACCGTATAAAATTAATGAAATTGGAAAACTCGCATACAAACACTGAGAGCACACGTAGCTCGTGAACAAAGGTAAAAAGAAAAGCAAAGGATCGAGCTAATAGATTACGACGTCACAGATGTTATAATCACCATTTACTAGATAAACTGTTTGAATAGTCTTTACACTAACTTTTGAAGTAATCTAAGCTGAGATCACATGCAAGATATCAATTGCTTTAATTTTAATCGGCAATAACTTGTTACGTTCACGAATAATATATTTTGCCAATATTATCGTGTCACCAATATGCCCCTTTCCGGTCAGACAGGATATTTATTACACACGGTATAGAACACAAATGATTAGGTCATATTCAGTTTTGTGTCAAAAACGATCTTAATCGGAGATCTGAGCAAAGTTTAAGCAAAGTCAAAGTAGCGTTTATAAATTTCGACCTAATGATTCTCCAATGGGATTATAGAGATGAGAGTATAGATTCTTGCTCACCTATCCGCTTGTGGTCCTTAAAGTCTTGCTGAGGCTCCACATAGGGCCTCAACTCGTCCTCCTCGTAGCCAGTGTTCATCCACTTGTCGCGCATGATGCTCTCAAGCGAGGCTCGCTTCGCCGGGTTCAGCACTAGGAATTTCTTTAACAGGTTCTCGCAGTCCGTTGACATATAGAACGGTATCCTGGAATTTAAACATGCACGTTGTAACATATGTTGTACGTTTCTCTAGTTTTTTTTTTTATTATTAAGTACGGATTTAGGTTCGATTTCACAACATCACACACTCTAAACCATCTTTCATATGTCACGCGATCAATCTATCCCCTGAAAAGGTTGTGATACGCCGTTTATTCAAATAATTAAAACTTTTATTCTTAACCTAAATTAACAATAAAACCGGTGGCTAAAGAACATAACATATAGCTAACTTAACAATGGAAATACAAATCTTCGGTGCTATAAATACATATCTTAGAAACGAAATTATTTGCAACGTAAATATATACAGAGCATGTTCAAGACGGAAGCGGGACGGGCTACGACGGGACGGTGCTCCTCATTACTTTGGAAGCCGACCGCGAAGTAGACGTGCCAGTAAGTGTCGCTTCTCCGCGGCGACTGGGCTATTCTTCCTGATGCTTAGGTCTAATTCTCGTTGGCGCAGAAGGCTCCTAAGCATTCCGCTTTCGGGATTGTATTCCTGCGGAAGCTTCAAAAAGCCTCTTTAAGTGGCAAATCTGGGTCCGAGTTGTTTATTATATCGTTATATCGATTGTGAAGGTGGCGATGGCCTAGTATTTTTTGAATTACCCAATAAATATTCACGATTAATTAACGCGATATCAATCCAATAGATATTAAATTCTATAATTTACGATTAAGCTAATAAGGGAATTAGGTTTGTGACCTATAACATACTTATAACTTGGTTTTTTTTTTTAAACTGGCTAGACAAGACAGTAATCTTCGACAACAAGACGAAAAGACAGTAGACATCAGGCGCGGAGTACCTGATGTCTACTGCATCTACCGCACCTGATGTAAAATACAATGTAGTCCAAAATCGACAGCGATCGCCAAGGGAAAAGAATCCATTGACCAATGCTGTCGTAATGCCGGCCCAGACTTACCGCAACTGTAGGTCTCTAAGTATATAAACAACTAGAAGTATACAAGCTGTTTAAACTTTAAATTAAGTGAACTCTACGATTCCATAACATGACTAGGCTCTTTGTTGGCGTTACCTATATTTCCCTCTGAGCACCCTTTCACGCAGTTCCCTCAAGGTGGAGCCGTCGAAAGGCAGAGACCCGGAGACCAGAGTGTAGAGGATCACGCCCAACGACCACACGTCCACTTCTGGACCATCATATTTCTTGCCTGAAACGCAAATAAACGTTCATAACTGAAAAAGTTTGGCAGTTTTACTGTTTCTACTGTTGTGTGTTTCAGGATCAATTATTTACCGTTGTACTATATGAAAAAAGCTCCATTTTCTAACTCCACCATACCCATTTCACAACATAATCATTAGCCATGTTGTACAAAGTTAGTGTAGTGGATATTCCTTTTTCCGCAATAACTAAATAGATTCTACATTCCTAACGCGAACAGCGAATCGAACATTGATCTAGCCAAGCTTGCCTTGGTATTATAGGCACCAGAAAAAGATATTCCAGTACATACACACATCGATTACTAGTGAAAAATTAATCTGCACGTCACTAGAAAAGTTTTACAGGTACAGGTACTCGAAACCATGACCATCAACGATACAATCAGTCGAATGATTAGATTATAATAACAATCATAAACAAATTAAGAAAATTATTTTACGAAGTCATTTAACATTCAAATTCCAAATACTGATGTAGTATTCGCTACCGGAATGACAGGATACGTAAAGTTAATATACATATTCAATTCTTTTAACCCCCAATTTAGTACTCCCTACATAAACAATATTTTTAATCCGGGAGTAAATTCTGAACAGGACAATAAGAGCCTTCGTGAAAGTCGCAGCCTCGGTGTGCCAGAGTTCTACTGGCTAAAAACCCCGAAGTATCGTCTCCTCATCGCTGGTAGCCGGGCTTGGAAGTGTACATTCGCCTTTCGGTCCAAAGTCCCTACATGAACACTGTAATAAATAAATCTATTAGAAAAATAATAAAAGGAACAGACCTTGAAATAATTCCGGTGCCGCGTATGGCGGACTTCCACAAAACGTGTCTAGTTTCGCGCCCGGTGTGAACTCATTAGAGAAACCGAAATCTGCTATCTTAATGTTCATTTCGCCGTCCAAAAGTAAATTCTCCGCCTGAAATATAAACGGAATTTTATTTTTATGCGTTCTTTGTCTACTGCAAGTCGTCTTGACTTAAATATAGGGCACTAAATTTATTACCATTTTCTTTTCTGAATTTCTGTATCTTCTTTCATATAACTTGACTAAGATCTGACTAATCTTATGAGTAGTTTTTATTAATATCTTTTTAAAGCTAACAAAGTACTGTAAGATCTACTTCACATTATACGAATTAAACTACGCCCAACAATTAAGACAGCATACAAAATCAAAATTTCTTTCCGATTTTTGACGGGCTATATACATATGAGAGAAAGGTCATATCGCAAATCTAAAAAAAGCATTTTGAAGATTACAGACTAGTTTTACATCCTTATAGCAAAAATGTTTTTAGATCTATCGGTTATTGAGCAATCAAAATGAATAGGCCGGAAAATATACCAAAATTTATGTTCTAGTTTTGTGGTCCACAGGCATGAATTCTTTTTTTTTTGCATGATCTACTACACAGAACAAATAGACTGCTTTATTTTTTTCTTAAAACTTGGATCAATTGCATGAAAAAGTGCAATTTAGCATTATTGGCAGCTATAGTGTTCAGTAAAAGTTTTACAAAACAAGCGCTTTCTAAAACCAGAACAACAATCGATAACTAATTCACGTTTAAATACAAATACGACCTACCCAGATCACTTGACAGCCACTGGCATGCTTTAACCTACACTGATTTTTCCTTCAGATTTGTTATAAACCTTAATAAAATTTAATTGTAGAAAAAAATACCATTCAAAATACCAATATCTTAGCTATTTAAATCTCAACAATCGTCAGATCTATAGAAAACTTCAAAGTGCCAATAAAAAAATAATAGGCGACCTTCTGAAGAAGATATCATACCTTCAGATCCCTGTGAATGATTCGCTTTTGGTGACAATACTGAACCGCGGAGACTATCTGACGGAACTTCGCACGAGCCTCTTTTTCCTTCATCCGACCGTGCAGCACCAAGTAATCAAATACCTGCATGTCAAGAAAGTTACTCTGTTAATCTTATTTTAACGCATTGGATCTACTATAATCTCCATGAATGGCCAAAAGTTACAGTCTTGACACGTGAAACGTAATACAAAGGCCTATTTGCCAATCTATTCATAGTAATATTTTCCTGCACCAGTCCCTTGCTGAATATCATCAAGACTTGAACGATATTCATTTAAGAAACCTATCTTTAGTACGAGTAGTTTTCAAATCTCTTCCACAAAATACCTAACATGCCTTTTGCAGCCGCAGCAATTTTCTAGCCGAATGGTTTTAATTACACCGTGACTAGTGATGAAAATGCCCAGGAATTTTCCCAAAGTGCCCAAAACTTCTTTGGGAATATTCCCGGGAATTTACGAAATGTTCTCGGAAGTTTTGGGCACTTTGGGAAAATTCCCGGGCATTTTCATCACTAACCGTGACATTGAATTTGTCAGGCCAAGTGCGCTCCTTCTAACGTTTAGCGCGTCTTGTGTCAGCCCCCGATAGCTGACGCAGCCCAAACAGAAAGTCTAGTGTCAGCCACCGATGGCTGACGTGGCGCTCAACGTGTTAAAAGAGCCGCGACCAACCTTATTAATGCATAACGAATAAATAAACGATTAATGAACAAAAATGCAAAATACACTCAGATTCAGATGTATTGATAGTATACTGACCTCCCCACCCGACGCGTATTCCATGACAAGATACAACGTCTTCTCTGTCTCAATCACTTGAAACAGTTTCACGATGTTCGGGTGATCCAACATCTTCATTATTCTCACCTAGAACCGCATTCATTATCTTGTTACTATAGTCAGCACATTGTTCTCGGATTAACTCCAAGCTTGTTGATGTAATTATTTTTGGACATTTATGATACAACAATATACAATAAGCTAATATAAGATAATATAGCTTGAGCTATGTAATAAAATTCCAGAAATTGTTAAAGATAATTTACCTGAGATTTCGAGATTGTAAAACTTTGACAGTATCGGGAATTGACAGTAACTCCGTAGTTGAAAATAAAATGTTCATTATTAAGTTGAACAGAAATATTTTCAATTGGATATTTCGAGACTCATTATTATTCATTCAACATTTTCTTGATGAAGTAATATTTAGAAATCAACAAATTTTTAACCATTATACGTAAAAACACTCAAGATTGCTAGGCTCACCTCTCTAAAGAGTTTCTGTAGGGAGCCAGGGTTGAGCTGAGTCTTGTCAATGATTTTGATGGCGACCTCTTTACCAGTTGGTACATGTTTCGCTAGTTTGACCTTCGCAAAATTGCCCTTCCCTATTGTCTTAAGTAGCTTGTACTTTCCTGAAATAGGTAAAGGTTTGGAAATTAAATATATTAATTCGTAAGTAAAGTCACGTTTGATATCTATCTCTGTTTATTCTTTTTCAACATGAAGATGAAGACTTTAAGATGGTTAGGAATGGTAGCCTACAGGATATTAGAGATTAATTAGTAAACCAGCTACAAGGTAGCCAGATGGTATCAGCAAAATGACGGGCTAGACTTTACAAAGTGCAGCGTGTTTGAGATACAAGTACCTCAATTAGGAGAAGGATTACAACATTTCGTTGAATGTAAACAATCTGATGACCATACAAGATGAAGGCTTACCAATATGTGGTTCTTCAGTGGCCCTCGACCGCGAAGATACCCTCGCGCTGCCTCCCGAGGACGCGCCGCCACCCGCGCCCGCCGACGACTCTGATGCACTCTGTGAAGAATGAACACAACTGATATTTTTATGGGAACTACTAGAACTAAATGAATAAATGCGTACATGAAAAGTAAGAAAAAAACAGAATAGCTTAGGAGAAAGATACAGGAATATAGTCATTTGAGATATATTGATCTTGCAAAAGATGTTCAGAATTCCCTGGACTAGTTACACCTCAAACGTCAAAATCTTGACAAAGGCTCATCACAAAAGAGAACTGATGTCGACAGTTACCTTCTTCGGACACATGCAAATTGAACCCAAATGTGAGATTCTTAGATTGATCTCGAAGGCAAGATGAAAAAGAGAAAAAGAAAACCAGGCCATCAGACATGAAAGTGTCTAAATTATATCAAATATGGACTTTACTGAGCTATTATATTTTAAAGAGTACATAAAGAGTAAATTTTAAGAGTAGAGGATCTCCAGAAATTTTGCCTATTGACCTACGAACTTCACTGTGAATATGGCCCTCTATATTGATGATAAGAGAGACAGATATAAATAGCATAACTGCCTCCGTTCTTTAATATTTATTTTGCAAGTGCAATATGTTTTTCTGTGATGAAATTGGGACAGAAAAACAGAATGTATACATATTACATAATGTCACATTGGTATAATTCGTTCAAAGATCTGTATGACCCCGCTTTGGCATACAAACAAACACTCCCAACTCCCGGTTTCCGCGAGGTCGTTCACCCGGTTACTACATAAGAAGCAGCCGTGTTCACCCGGTTACAGTTTGCTCTGTAGATACGAGCTTATTCGGCGACACGTGAACGTTTTATTGAATGTGCATGACCTAAACAAACATTTATGTATGGGTAACCCGTTTTATGTTTAACACGGAATTTCTTATTTATTTAATTTATATCAAGAGATATTTTTACTAATTTTATTAAAAAAAAAGAAACTATTTAAATTAAATTGTTAAAAACAAGGGATATTATTCCGCCAGTGACTGTTTAAATAGAAAAAAGTGCATGGAGTTGACGCATACAATTTTTCTCACGGGACATTCATTCCTTTGTATACTTGTACTTCATTATGTTGTGCAGAGCAACTGCCAGAGTTTCTTGTCGACTCTTATCGGTAGATTCTGCTTTTCGAACCGGCGGTAGATTTATTTTACATTTTCCACAATTCAAAAGTACTTTGAAGTAGGCCTATTTGAATAAAGTTATATTTAATACTTTGTTTGAATGTGGTGTTGGCACAGCATATTAAGGGTTTCTCGGACAAACCACATCAAAGATATCTCTGAATTAACTGAGAATAGAGAACATACAGCGTCTGTATTCAGTCTGCTTAAAAGATATAGTACAGTACTTTGGCCTCATTATACGTAGAGAGACTTGTGACCTTGAATGGCTAATAACTGGCCACGTAGCAGGGAAAGATCCAAACACCGAAGCCCTAAGGAACGGAAAAGGAACGGAAAGGCTGGACGAAAAAGTTAGCGCTAGCTAGGTCCCCTAAAAAAAATAGAGTCACAATCCTCAGCAGTGAGGGACCGATGAGTAAGGAACATTGGTTGGCAAACAACAGACTGGAGTCACGACCTATACAATAGTAAGCTATCCTATTGCCTATTCAAGACAGTAACACAGGATACGTTATCACGGTGCACCTAGGCTTTAAAATATATATATTTTTTAATTTTGATGAATAGCCACACTATCAAAAAAAAACAAATCTTCCCTGGAAACTCAACTACATTTTTCTTGTTTTATATAATATATAATTAAAGGCAATTTCTACTTCTGGGTCTTTCGAGATTACATACGGATTTCGGCATCATATGCTCACCGATGAAGGAAAACATTGTGAGAGAGCCCGCATGGCGTCTAATAGAAATGTCCTGAGTAAGTGCCCTGAGGAATTCAGCTGCGCTACTGGTTACGTTGAGCACGCCATATAAGCGCAATGTGGATAAAGCCACTAACGTATTGCTGTTCACCCCGCGTTCAACATAACGATATATTAATATTATTATTAATTTATACATGAATTCAATGATTTATTATTTAATATATATTTCAACATAACAAATGATTTAGTAATATTCGAATAACATGAATAAACATGGCGAGGTTTAAAATAATAATAATGGTATCTCTAAAGCCAATTTGCACTTATCGCATGTGACCGTAAACTATACTCAATACGTGTACGAAGATAAACAAAAATAAGAGAGACCTTTTAAACGTCAAATCTGCGTCATTTTTACGATACAAACAGGCTTACTGTACTACACGATGTTAACAGAATTGTACCAGCTAACAGCTGTTTTTACTCTGCGTCGATATAACGACACAGTTATTAAATTTTCCACGACGGCAACCCTTGTTTATAGCAAATGAAACATAACATCTAGTTATAAGCGATTACCAATGATTAAATTGAATAATTATTTATAGGTTCGTATTTAAATTGAAAGAGCTAATGGAATTGTTCAAATGAAATATAAAAATCGACCTTTTATACCTTTCGAATGAAAATTAACTTAATGCATTACCTATCGCCATTAAAGTAATAGCAAATTTTTAAAGATTGCTCAAGTTATCATGTAGTCAGGGCCGGCACATACGATACGCCGTCGCACTGCAATTATTTACGGCATTGGCGGGCACACACAGCGACACCGCCACAACGCATCGTGTGCACCGTCTATAAAAGGTGACTAGGTGTTATTTTAAAACATTAAATATATTTAATTTATTATACATTTCTTATTGATACTTCATTTATCAGTTGGATTTAAATACATACTGCAAACATATACATAAAACGTATACATGCAAACAATTTTAAATAGACGATATTCAACAGATATTATTCGAAAGCTACTTCCTATTTAAACCAATAATTCGATTGTTGTTTTTACGGTAATCGCCTATTAGTAAACTAACAAAACCACTATATTTAAGTTTATACCGACTATGTAGGTCACGAATGATATGTCGTTTCTTTTTACGTAAGTATACTTTGTTGGGCTTCGCTTATTCTTTTTTAAGGCTTTATGTAGCTAGTATGGATGAAGTATTCAAAGAAAATGCTTCGATCTCAGTTACGAACATGAACACAATATTGAACTCAATAATATCGGTTGTGTATCTTTTATATTTTTTCTTTGTATTTTCTTTTGCTTATTGACATTAAATTAGGTAAAACAGAATAATATTTACACATTCTTCGCATGTCTACGGATCGCGTTAGGAACGAAGAGATATGTTGAATGGTTGGTTTGAAAGATAGTGTCATCGATAGCATGCACAAAAACATGCTTCTATGGTTCGGGCACTGGAACATAATAAGTAATGAAAGAATGACATCAAAGATATACAATATGAATGTGAGTGGAAGCGAGAGCCGAGGCCGCCCGAGACTTCCTACACAGATCAAATAAAATAATTCTGATCGAGTGTAAGGTTAAAAGTACGAAGAATCGACGTAAGTGAATGTAGGAATTTATCAATATTTAGGAAGCAAAACACGTTTGTAAAAATTGAGGAACGGCGTTTCATTTTTTTTTTGCTTACTCCTACATAGAATCAGCATGATGAAAAATAGATATCTAGATATCTTTACAAGTTCACTAGATATGTACTTAGTACATTAGATATCTTTACAATGTTCGGGGCCACGTTATTTTGCTATTGCTGCTGTCTCTCAGGAAGACCTCGGCCAGAAATGATGAATTTGCTCATTTTTAGAGAATGTGCATTTAAAATAATTAAATTAGAAGTAATAATAAATTAAAATATCGAGGGTTAAGCCTACGGACATAATTTACCCCGTGCAGCAGCTCTATGGCTTTCGCTCGTCTCCTCCGCCACAGTTTCGAGAGAAACACCGGTGCCAGCAGGGGCAGCATGCGGTGACGCATCGTCTGCGGGTTTATCTTGGTGGCTCGATTCGCACGTCAAACGACCAAGGACCCTTGGACACTAAAAAACCTCGTCCAACACCGAAATACTGTTCACCACTAAATACCGTACAACACCGAAATACCGTTCAACACTTTGTACCGTCTAACACTGAAATACCGTGGAACATGAAAGTACCATCCTTCACTGAAATACCATTCGCCACTAAATTCCGTCTGATACTAAAATACGGTACCGGAAAACACTAAAATATCCTTTATTGAAATACCGTCAAAGCCTAAAGTACTGAACTATGCTATAGTGATTGCCAACACGAAAATACCGTGCAACACAAAAATACCGCTCCACATAAAAAATACTGTCGAACTTAGAAGCCTAGTGTTACACGCAGTTCATTACTTTTCCCGAATTTCTGAAAAAATCGTATTTTAACACTTTTGTAATTTTGTAAAGCACCTAGGTGTATGATTATAGGGTTTATTGTATTTGTTAAAATTATCAATTTTTTTAATCCTTTAGTATACTTAGCTACAAATAAACTATCAACACAGAAGTGAAAGTTGATTTTTTAGTTACAAAACCTAAAGTATTATTTTCACAATTTTTTCCTATGTAATAAATAATTTTACCGCTCCAATAATATAATTAGAACTAGTTATCTAGATAGATTAGAAATGATAAGTCTACAGCAGTAGACTTAATATCGGCTATATTACGATGATGATGGATTTAAAAAATGTATTTACCCTTTGCTTCTTGCTATGTCTATTAGTATGCTAACCATATGCTCCGATTGGCCTAGACAAGGTAAAATTCGTTTATCGAAAACTAGTAAAAAAAAAAGGAAATGTATCTTATGTTGGAGATATTGTTTGTCGTGTACGCTGACAGAAAAGATATATAACTTATTTTAACTTTCACGTTTGGTAGTCATTATAAATAGTTTATCGGGTTTCATGCGCGAATTAACTTACTTTTAATTATGGTTCGACTTATCGAGCTGGTTACACAGGTGATGGTCACGAGCTACCTGACGCGCCGCGGAGCCATAACTAAAAGTACGTTAATTCACGCATAAGACCAATTAAAGTACTTATAAAGTAGAGATATTTGTCTACCTCCTGAGGATTTACACATGGTAACATTCGATCAGCGTTAACCCTTGTAGTTTGTAATTAAAGTGCAGTGTGGGATTGACATAAGCTTTCAAATTATCACGTCGACGCAATATTTCAATTCCATACGTTTTGCGCTTTTATACTAATGTTATCGCTGATCGAATGTTACTTTGTCTACGGCCTCAGATTTGCCTCACGTTCGCGTTGAAAATGCCCCTCAATAACTATTAATTTTTATTATTTTTTACAAAATATCTTAAACTAAGACATATTAAACAAAAACAATAGTTAAAAATGATTTTCCACATTTCAATGAAACTTCCAATAAACAAAAATAATAGGATATTCTTCTAATTAAAAACCAATAACAGTGTATATCGATACTTTAGTTTTACATTGAAATAATATAATTATTGAAACAGTGTTTCAACTCAACGCACTCGAGGTGAGCACATGTCACCATTGTCCCTCTCCTTCATTTCTCTTTCCTTTCATAACCAAAACAATTCACTTAGCACTTCAATTATACACTGTGATGCATTTGCGATTAATATTTATTTGTACGAGAATTGTTCTAAACGAATGCTAAATTTATTTGAAAGCAATGAAAACAGCGGACGAGCGCTCCAAAGTGTACAAACGTACAAACTGACTCATAACATCATTATGCATGAATGATCAAATCGAGTTACACATATCAGTATAAAATAATACTAATTTACATATACCTACGCGTGTATGAGTGTCTCTTTATTATTAATATAAAATGCTCGGGGTTAAATAGGGTTACTTCGAAATATTAAAAAAAAGAATGGGACTGACTGGGAATAGGCAATATCTGAGCACGAATCAATCGTTATTAGCCTTCTTTTTGTATTTTGTTTTTAGGAAAAAATACAATCTTGATAAAAGTTTCGTTAAAACCATGGTATCTATAAGATGAACTATTATTTGTGGCAGAAGTTTATAAAGTGAGGACGTCGCATTTATAGTTTCTACACGTAAGTAATTTTAAGCTTTATTAAAATGTGTTAGACAGAAACAGAGATACAACTTCAACTTTCTGTGATAGCAGAAGTAGCCATCCAAAAAAAAAGAGGTTAAAGGGAATTGATTTTTACCGGAAGAATAATATAGTTATTTTCATACAAAAACAATAAAAATTTCTACTTTAAATATGTTAATAATTATAGAGTAATTATAATTAGTTAAAAAAATACAATTAATACATAAAGGAAAAAGAAAAAGTTGTGGATAGAGATTTAAAACACATTATTATATGTATGTACACATATATATATATATATATTTATAATAGATAAATGTAGTGCTGCCCCCGCCCCTGAACAAAGTATCGTTAACGCTAGTAGAAAAGTGTAAATATATGCAACTGAAATAACGTGTAAACGTGATATTTCTAAAACTCATGTCAATTCTATACATTTTACATTTTCACTAGCGTTATCGTTTATTGTATGCTATTTTGACAATCAATTTTATCTACTTAGATTTAAAACTAGATATTTAAATATTATCAACGCAGAAGAAGTCGCGAGCAGAGGCTAGTAAATTATAAAAACATTATCACAACCCGATAGGTTTATTGTGAAACAGACGTATAACGTAGATACGGGGAATCAGCGGCAAGTACCTACTAATTTAGATAGATGCTTAAAAGCACATCCAAGAGTAGATTAGCAAAATCCGAGTACAATTTATACACAGAGTAAGCTGTCGTTTTTTTTCTAGCAGGACAAAATGTTGTTTCTCGGCAAAGGTCTTTAGAACTTCACCGGACGAAGAGGGCAGGCACTGAAATTGCTTATTGGTCTGCGAATAATTAATTGGGTGGTAACGCGATATAGCATCCCTGTGGGTACGAAACTCGACCTGGACGTCAGCCAGGACAAGAACCTAACGATGATCCACTAGAGTTTCGGAAGCGACTATCTTGAAAAGAAACTCCGAGAGAAGCTCAAAGCTAAGTCAGAATAAAAGGAACTACCATGCGAGTGATATATTATTATTTCATACAAATACGTAAATACATTTAATTTCCAGATATTGTATACAACGCCTGCATTACACACATTGTTTGCAACATATATAGACACAAAGCACCTTGCGGTTAGATGAGAAGCATGCACCTGGCGGTCTGCGGTTTGAATAATAGTTGAATATAATATTATTAACGCAGTTTTATCAGAAAAAAAAAAGAAATCCGTAGAAAAACAAGTCACCTATGTAGTCTAGCGGAGTTTGCAACTTCAAGTGGCAGTGGTTAGGTTACAGTTCGTAGAGAGGATGGTCGATGGGGCAGAAAAGTTCTCGAGTGGAGATCACGTACTGGCAAGCAGAGTGTGAGACGTCCACGTGCAAATGTAGACTGACGATCGCTTCCGACCGACCGCTCTGGAAAACATCAGGGGTGGCCTAATGCCCACCAGTTGACGTACTATGACTGAGATGTTGGTGATGATGAACAGTTTATAAGAAACAAATATTTTCTATCTAAATTATTAACAATGAAACAAGCCATACCTAACACCAGTGTATAAACGTCCTTACAATGCCACATAGATCTTATTCGTGCCGTGAGTTTCTAAAAGCCTACAAGTCGTTAAAATCGTTGATTTACCGTATACTTTGACATTAACTGAATAATACGATATGTAATATTGCGGTTAAGTGCAAGCAAAGTCAAAGTAGCATCTATAAATCTCCTGTCTAAGTTTTGCCTATGACTTTGTAAGCAAACTAACTGTTGAATCGGAATAAAACGAATATATTACTAAAATATTATGTTTCCATAATAATAACACTATAAGACTTTGTAGTAACAAAGTTTTTAAAAACGTAGCGTACTTTTTATCGCGTTGTGTTGTTTGATTAAAATCAACCCGATAGAACCGGAATTACAGCTTGACCTCGACGTAATACAGGCAAACATATAATGCGAAGGTCATGTGAATTAGTCCATTTCAAAAACTACATAAAAACTTTCAGAATAATAATGTAAATTTTCTTGAAGTATGAAATTGCCATCAATATATAAATAATATAGAGTTTCCTTACTGGGGGACTACGAGGAAATTCTAAACTACAAGAGATACTAAAATACGGTATAGAAAAGACAAAGATTTTTTAAAAATATTAATTAAATATTTGTAACACTCTTAAGAAAATGTTTTGTACACTAATGAATTTAGTTTCATGCGATGATCATTGTCTTGTATGGTATTTAAAAAAAATCTGCACCGCAGGAATTAGCAAAATTCAATAAAAACATTTTTACACATTTTCAGTACTAATCTACAATTAATAGGTATATTATCAACATGGAGCACCAAGATAAACATTTTTTAAATGTTTTACAGGCGTGCGCTTGACCTCAAACACAATTGGGGGAGGTGAAGATGAGCCCGTCCGCCCAACAAATGCCCTATTCATTCTTCTTTTAAAGGCTCCCAAGTCATAAGATCGTGGAAATATGCTCGTTGAAAGCATATTCTATTCCTTAATTGTTCGCAGGATGAATGTAGAAGCGAATCTCTTCGTACAGTATATAAGGAACGGCCACCACATGCAGATGGTATGCGACGCAGCGGCTAGTCTAATGGTTTTGTGATGAAATGGGGCTGGTGTAATTAAAGAGTAGTCTATGAGAACAGCCTCGCTTCCGTAGGTCAAATTATTTTTGTTTTTTTTTAAGGATTACTTTTAAATGGACATGATATGTGTAATTATTAATTTGTAAGAGTGCATGAATAATAAGAATATATCGTCACGCTATAACCCTTTTGGGGTGAGTAGAAACACATTAGTAGTTTTATCCTCTTTGCGTTTATATGTCATGCTCAACATGACCAGTAGCACAGCTGATTGTCGTTCTCAAAGCACTGGAACACATGATAATTCTATTATATGCCATGCGAGTTTCCTCCCGTTGTTTTCTTTCACCGGTGAACTTGTGGTGTGTCTAAATCCGTATTAAGCCTGGAAAAATCCAGTTCTATGTGTCATATTACAACCTATGAACATTCGTGTCGCCGCGCAAGGATACTTGTCCCTTTTTTACTAAGCCACCATAACCACAAATGTCAGGAATTTCAAGAAAACTGGAAACCACTATAATAACAAACGAGTAACTAAAAGTGCTTTGGTAATAAATCTCCAACTTAGGCACGTAGAGATAACGTAATTGCTAGACGGTTTAACAGTAAGCACTCGTAGATGGTAAACTGTAAATTCCATGGATATACAATGGAACACGTCACACATACTTCACAATCTACAAAAGGCGTGATAACTTTTTTTACCATACATCCCGTTTTTAGCGCTGGCTCAACAAAGTAACTACATCGAGCATCGACGTAAGATCGCCTGGCTCGCAGACCCTTGCCGGTTGCACAATGGACAATGTTCTCAAAAGCTACATTCTCTAATTCCACCAGCCCCATTTCATTATAAAACCATTATACACCGTGTCGTTTACCATCCGTATATAGTGGACGGTCCTTATATTTGCACGAAGAGATTCGCTTCTATCGATGATGCGAACAGCTTACAAGTAAAATATGCTTCCAGCAAGGATAACATGTCCACAATTATGACTTAGGAGCCTTTAAGAGAATAGTGAGTAGGCATTTGTTGAGCGGACACGGTCCTTTGTCTGACTTATCTTCACCTTAGTAGTAGGGATTCACAGGTTCTAGCTCATTGATCACGGTGGCAACCCTAAAAAAAAAAAAAAAAAAAAAAAAAAAAAAAAAAAAAAGGTTTTCAGGGTCGCTGAATCGAATGCAAGTATTTAAAATTGCGTAGCTTTAACCGTTTCAGAGATAGCATAACATTAACTAGGCTATAATAATACAAAAGCAATGGGGTACAGTTAACAATGGATCATCCGAGCAAGGGTCGCCTATTGTTCGCTCGAACGCTATTGTTTGAATCCAGTTACGGTCGGAGGGTCTCAGGTACTTTTTCTATGTATAATAAAAAGCCGTCTACATTCCTTCATTACTCATATTCATTTATTTTAAAACAGTAATTAAACAAATTCCATAATAACATATCATTGTACATGGTATCGATGTCAAATTGATTAATAAAGTAATTCATTGTACACTTGTGCAACTTGTAGTACAAATACATTAAACAGTATTGACCACATACTGAAGTCCAATTGTTTTGCAATATTTTTTTATTGAAACTCCATCGGTGGCTATTTCTCTTTAAGAATGCATAGTGATATCCAGAAGGTGGTCGTCCATAGGAGTCGAAAAATTCACCAAAACCATTTTTGTCTATATGTAGTGCAACCCAATGTGATCCAGGTTTTGTATCGGGGTCCAAATTACTAATTAAATAAGTAGGAGTTTCCATGTATATCGGTAATCTATTTGCAGCATACACATTATACCGCAAACTTGGATGTATTTCGTTCAAATATTTCTGTAGTTCTATTGTATTCATATTTATTTAAAAATACAACTTTCCAACCCCAGAGATCGCAAACATGTGTGCGATTGTAATTACAGTAACTTATTATATATCGAAAGGGTGATTATTAAAAATAATACAAAGTAAGTTCATTTTAATTAATTTATTCAAAAATGTACACACAAAGAGATACATACAAATATTACAAATTTAATATTTTTACAATATATATATATTCAACTATTATAATCGACGGATACATTGCGGTTTTTATCTATTTCAATAACATTATCAAATTCGGCGTAAACAATACAGTTAATAGTTTGTACAAGCGTTGACTCAAATCGAACTTCTAATCTTACAGTGCCATGTCTTATAAGATTCCAATGACCTGAAGAGTTGGCTGATAAATCCGGAGTTAAATCAAAAGCTAACAAACAGTAACCGTTCGAATATTGTTCTCTCGAAATTCCATTCCCTTCATTTAAAAAATGTATACCCGTACCCGAAAATAATGTATGATAAGCCGTGGTGAAAATATGGTTTTCAAACGAAGGTTGTAAAGCTTTCGAAGGTATTTGTTGACCATCAATATATAAACAAAATGTGTTAATGTTGTAATTTTCGAAATTAAATGGATTTTTAGTGAGATTACCGTTAAATGCCCCGTTATCAACAAACCCAATAATACATCTTTTTGGGACTTGCCCCAAAAAAATGTTGTCAAGTGTTTTGCCTTGAATCCCAGATGGTATAGTTAAAACTTTCACTTCAGCTCGAGTGACGGGATATTTTGCTGTAGAAAAAGCCAATGCTTTTTGATGTGCAAGTAAAACAGTTGGATTGATTCGTGCTTTACGAACGATAAGTGTTGCATCTGTAATGCATACTTTAAACTTTGAATCACTTGAAGGGGCCATTAAGTTAAATGTTTCTCTAGAGCGAACTAATTTAACTGACATTTCTACACCATTGATCAAGAACTTTTCTTGGTTAAATATATCGCCATGTAAGTGTCCAATCATTTCAATTTCTTGACTTTCAGAAGCTAATTTTTGTCTTTTAACAAATCCTCCATTTTCCTCGCCGGTTTCATTCATTTTGTTGGCTGTATCTTCATACCAAAGGCCACACGTAAGATGAGATTCTTTAGCTGGTTTAGCATAATTCAACAAAGTTTCCATGTAGGCACGATACGCATATGTATTATTTGGAGGTGATATAAGTTTTTGATTTAAATAGACATCAAGTTGACTGAAGATTGAATGCAACCAATTATTAACCGGAGCCACTACCGTTGAGGCAGCTACCTTAGAGGAATCTTGATGCAATATCCTGGCTTTTATATGAATCAAAGTATGAGACAGATCTATATAATCTTCATATCTTCTTACCGTTTTGACGAAATCATTTCAAAATTTGTTAGTTATGACTCAAACATTTCTAACAGTTTCATGTTACAACTTGTTTCATTGTCTGATAACAGAAAAAAGTTCCAAAGTATTACAAAAATTTCTAAACAATGAGTCAAAATATTTTTAACAATAGTTTAATGGAAAGATGACTAACAAAGACACCTTACAAAATGTTATAAACCTATTCATATCTTTTGTTCATATCGAAGCCGGAATTCATTATCACAAACCTTTTGTGCATTGGACCCATGAGTCATGGTGTATGAGCGATATTTTCTATATATATAGGGTTGGAACTGTTTAAGTTACATTGTGAAAGTGTCTTTTCTATAGTGAACATTTAGTTTGTTATATTTCGTGTATTTCTAAGTGAAGTGAAATACAAGTATAAATTTAATTTACAAAGTATTAGTGACATAGATTCATACAACAATGAATGTAAGTAATTTTGTTATTACTTTATACCACACTTATATACACTAAAAAACCATCGCTACACTACGAACAATCATCAATTCAGATTTAAATTTATAAAATATTTTTACAGAACTCACTGGAAATTATTGATGAAGAAAATACTTTTAAAAATTACTACTATCCTCTATCGGATGAAGGTAGTCAGGATTTATTTAGTAATGTACAATCAAAACTAAAGAAAAAGAGGGAGCAAAATATTATTACCAAGAATTTAGATGAATTCTTTGAAGGTCCTATAATAAAACGAAAAAAACTTTCATCCACTGTATCTCGAATCGATGAAGAAGGTAATACCGTCTGTTTATCAACAAACGTTGATGATGGTTCCAGCTCAAGTAAACTTATTAAAATAGAAATATATGACATGAAAAAGATTGCAAAAATAGCCTCCACAGAACATTGGAAGCACGCAGATTTTAGAGTTAAATATTACACAAATGATAAACACAAAAATTCTGCAAACGTTAGAAACATTGTTTACGAAATAACTAAAGAAATTTCTAAGACTGAAAATTGTAAAAAATCTCACTTTAGTAATAAGTAATAAACGCATTCCATTCAATTAATATTCGTGTATATATTATTTACTTATAGTTTCTGAATATAATAATCATGTGTATTTTATAGCTAGAATATAAAAAAACTATTTTTGTAAATACAAATTTTTATTAGTACTTTCTTTAAATAAGTTCGTGTCATATATTTCCATTTTATTGAAACATAATCTAAAATTATATCTGTACCTTTCTTCAACGCAAATCTAATATGGAATGTATAATTTGTGGGGAATAGTTCCAGAGAGTGGATTGAAAGACTCCACATATGATGAAGAATTGTACAATATTTGTGCAGTAGTTGAGGAAAACATAGCGTGAGTATGCCTTCTTAAATTATCTCAAAATTTACAGAATTATTTTGTTCTTCTTCTATAAATATGTTTCTTCTTTGTTTTAGACAATCAAAACAATCATATCAAATCGGGATGGGGTCTAAGAAACTTTGTAGTACGAAGGATGATGACAATAATAAGAAAAAGACTAGATATGAAGATAGGCCATCAACTTCATTATCATCGATCGGGATATCAGCAGACCTCGATGTCGACAAGGTGCAATGTAACACGTGTAAAATTTTGATAACTAGAAAATACTTTACCAATCATTTGAAAAGCAAAATTCATAATAATAATGTTTTAACTTCTCACACATCTCTTAAAAATGTATCAATTGCTGAAACAGCCTTTGGAAATAGAATAATTACATATAAAATTAAAAATAAATCTGATTTATCATCTATGTTAGATTTTGAAACGCCGGAATTGTTTTTAAGTTCTATAAAAGATGATGTGCTATTTTTGATTGAAGAATCTATGCAGAAACATACTGCTTTTAAAGTAAATTTTATACTACACGCAGATTTTATACAACAAACTAAAGATATTCTAAATTCATTTGATTTTCAAACATGTAATTATATAATTTTTCGAGGTGATGACTTAAATATTTTCTTTTCTTCATTATGTGATGCTATAACAAATAAAATAAGTGCTTTTGAACAAAAAGACAGTGGGTGGAGTCTTAAACAAATTAATTGCTTAGACATGAATATTAATAAATTTAATCCGCTACGTGGTACGTCATATATTGATTTACCTAAAGATATTAGTAATAAAAAAGCTGTGATAAACGTAAAAAACTCTGACAATTTATGTTTTCAATGGGCATTACTTTCGGCATTATATCCAGTGAGTAAGAACGCAAATCGAGTATCGTCCTATAGCATGCATGTAAATAAACTAAAATTTAATGGTGTATCTTTTCCCGTTAAATTAAATGATATATCAAAAGTTGAAAAATTAAATAATATTAGTATCAATGTATTCGGTTTAGAATTTAATAAAGAAATGAAAAGGCATAGTGTAGTGGGTCCACTATATTTAACAAAATGTCGTAGAAATAGTCACATTAATTTATTACTCATAAATAGAGAAAGGACTTACCACTATTGTTATATTAAAAACTTATCAAGATTGGTCAGTAAACAAATTTCAAATCAAAATCATGTGGTTTATATATGCGATGGATGTTTATTGCATTTCCCCACAAAGGAAAGGTTGAATAACCATCAACAATATGATTGTTCACATATTACTGTAGAACTACCAAATATAGATAAAAGATATAAAAATTGGTTTGGACAACTAGTGTCAAATACTCAATTAAAATTTGAAAATTTTCATAAAAAGTTAAAGATACCCTTCGTTATATATGCAGATTTTGAAGCCTTTTTAAATCCAATAAAAACGTGTTCTAACGATCCAAATAAACCGTATACTAAAAATGTTCACAAACATGAAGTTTATAGTTTTGGATATTATATTAAATGTTCATATGATAATAGTTTGTCAAAATATGTAAAGTATAGCGGTCCAGATTGTGTACAGATATTTATGAATCGTTTATATGATGATTTAAAAATAATAAGTAAGAAAAATAGTTTTCAAAAATGCCCCAAACCATTGACTGCAGAAAATGAAAAGGAAATTGCGAATTCTAAACTCTGTTGTATATGTGAAATAGAATTTTCTGATGATAAAAAGATTTCATATTTTGATTGGTATACAGGTAATTTTAGAGGTGTTGCACACGATGTTTGTATAAGCAAATTTAGGATACCACGTCATGTTCCAGTATTCCTACATAATCTCAGCCACTATGATGCACATTTCATTGTTCATGCATTAAACTTTGTAGAGGGTGATGTGGATGTCATTCCCCAAAACAAAGAAAGATACATATCTTTTTCTAAAACATTAATAATAAATAGCCAAATTTTGAATTTAAGATTTCTTGATTCCCTAAAATTTTTACCATGTAGTCTTGAGCAATTAGCTAAAAATCTCAACGATGAACAATTTATTACTTTAAAAAATAGTTTTCCAAGAAATGAAGATTTCAGGTATGTTAGGAGAAAAGGTATTTATCCTTATGAATTTATAACATCATACGACTGTTTAAAATTAACATCTATTCCCACTAAAAATCAATTTTACAGTTCATTAACTGATTCAAATGTATCTAATGATGATTATAATCATGCACAGAATGTTTGGCAACATTTTGGTTGTCAAAATATGCTGGATTACTCTAACTTATATCTGAAAACAGATGTTATATTGTTAACTGATGTATTCGAAAACTTTAGAAATATTTGTATAACAACTTATGGATTAGATCCTGCTCATTATTATACAGCACCGGGCTTGAGCTGGGATGCTATGTTAAAATATACAAAAATAGAGTTAGAATTATTAACAGACTTTGATAAAATTGCTTTCATCAAGGCAGGTATTAGAGGGGGAGTATCACAATGCAGCAATCGTTATGCTAAAGCTAATAATAAATTTTTAGATAATTATGATGAAAATAAACCTACATCATATCTTGCTTATTTCGATGCAAATAACCTTTACGGTTGGGCTATGTCTCAATATTTACCTGAAGGAGGATTTGAATGGGTCAGTCCAAATACAAGTTTTGATATACCCGACACGTCTGAATTCGGTTTTATTTTAGAAGTAGATTTAGAGTACCCAGTTGAACTTCACGATTTACACTCTGATTTTCCACTTTGCCCTGAGAAAATATGTATAAGTAGTGATTCTAAAGAAACCAAATTAATACCAAATCTTTATAATAAGATCAGATATAAAATTCATTATAGAAATCTTAAACAGTGTCTGAATATGGGAATGAAAATAACAAAAGTTCATAGAATACTAAAATTTAGACAGAGCTCATGGCTGCAAAAATACATTGATTTAAATACAAAACGTAGAATAGAGGCAGTCTCGGATTTTGAAAAGGATTTTTATAAATTAATGAATAATTCCGTGTTTGGGAAAACTATGGAAAACATTGAAAAAAGGGTTAATGTGAAATTGTTAACGCATTGGGAAAATAACGGTAAAACTCTAGGTGTACAAGATTTGATTGCAAAACCGGAATTTCACAGTTTATCGATTTTTGCAGAAAACTTAGTTGCAGTACAATTGCGAAAAACAAAGTTGGTTCATAATAAACCCATTTATTTAGGATTTTGTATATTGGATATTTCAAAAACTCTTATGTATGACTTTCACTACAACTACATGATGAGGAAGTTTTATAATAAATTAAAATTATTGTATACTGACACAGATAGTTTAATATATCAGATTTTTACAGACAACTTTTACAATGATATTAAAACCGACCTCGTTTATCGATTTGATACATCCGATTATCCATCAGATAATACATATGGTTATCCAAAAATCAATAAAAAGAAACTAGGATTTTTCAAAGATGAAAATAATGGAAAAATTTTAAAAGAGTTTGTAGGTCTAAGATCTAAAATGTATGCATTTGACGTCGAAAATAAATTGACAGCAAAAGCAAAGGGTGTTAATAAATGTGTTACAAAAAAAATGACCATGGAAAATTATAAGACTTGTCTCTTCACTAAAAATATCCAATTTTGCAACATGTACAGATTCAAATCAATTAAACACACAATTTTCACCCAGCAAATAAACAAAAGATGTTTGTCTTATAACGACACAAAGCGTTATATTCTACCCAATAATATGGATACACTGGCGTGGGGTCATTACAAATTAAAATAGATTATAGAAAAATCTGTATGTAAATATTTCTTTGTTAATATATATTTCTATTCAATGTTCTAATTAAGTACCTTAATGTTAACTAAAATATGTATGTATTTCGATTAGTTTATGAATATAATATTTGTAAATATGTTGCTGTACACTGCTGTATTTGTATACTAGTCTTAAGATGTATCTTTTATTCAATTATTATTGTCAATAAATAGTTAATATTTGTAAATACTTTTTCTTATGTTTATTTTTTAATATGCATGTAGTAAGTGAATATATAAACCAACAATTGAACGAAATGTTTTATTTCTCTCTGTAACTCTCAAGCATTTACACACATGCAACGTGATGTTTCACTTTATTCATCCATTTACTGCAATAGTTGCAGGTCCAAGTGGCTGTGGAAAATCAAATTTTGTTACAAACTTCATTAAATATATTAATGACATATGTAGTAGGGAGTTTACACAAATTACTTGGTGCTTTGATGAAATGCAACCATTATATAACTTGCCAAATGTAAATTATCATCAAGGTATACCAGATCTTAATATGTTTGATGGGAAGAATGCAAACCTTGTAATAATTGATGATCTTATGAGAGAGTCTGATGGTCGCATTGTTGATATTTTTACCAAAGGAAGCCACCATAGAAACTTAAGTGTATTTTACATCACACAAAATTTATTTCACCAAGGTAAAGGACAAAGAGACATTTCTTTAAATTCAAATTATATTGTTTATTTTAAAAATCCCCGAGATAAAACTCAAATACGATACTTAGCACGCCAAGTATCACCAGAAAATCCAAAATTTCTTGAAGATGCCTATCGTAATGCAACTATGGAAGCACATGGGTATTTAATGATAGATCTTAAACAAAACACTGATGAAATGTGTCGAATTAAAACAAAAATATTTCCTCCAGATGTACATTGCGTTGTTTATGTCCCCACCAAAGGCTTTAAATATAGCAAGAATCAACAAATTCCTGTCATTTACACATAATGCCGCGAAGTCTAAACACGCATAAAGACTTACTGAGAGCACTACATAAGCTTAAACCTAAATATAAGAAAGCTCTTTTACAATCGTGTGACGAAAAGGAAATTAACTGTATTTGTGAATGTATACATAACGTCCTCCAAGGTAAAGTGGAACTACCAGAAAAAGAGAAAAAAAAACTTAAACGATATAAATCTATACTGCGGAAATTGTTACATAAAAGTTCTAATAAAATAAGAAAAAATATTATTATTCAAAAAGGTGGTGCATTTCTACCAATAATATTGGGTTCAATTTTGAGTGGCTTAGTTAATTATTTTATGTAATAAAAATGGAGCAAGCTAAGAAAATGTTGCTCATTGAACCAAGTTTGATGGACAAACTAAAATACAACCAAGTTCCTGATAGACCCACTTCTAGATTAGATGCTGAGATGAAAAATATTTTGAATAGTAATATGGATGATAGGAAAAAATGTATTCTATATCTACAAATTTTACAAAGATATTTACACTTTACTGGAGAAGACCGTCAACCTCATGAAATACCAATAATAACTAAAAGTATTGATACTACCACTCCAGAAGTAAAAGTAAATACATCTAATAAAAGTAATTATACCGACGACAAGAGTTTAGTTACAGCTCTGCCACCAAACACTGAAGATAAAAATCAGGAGAGTACTATATCTTATGAAAAACTTCCTTACACGAAAGATCAAATTCTTAGTTTAATACCAAAAACCTATGTAAAGAAAGGTGGGTCTTTATTGGAATTGCTAACTCTAAGTACAAATAAAATTCATTGGAATGATGATGGTACAGTCATTATAGATAACGAAAAAATTCTTGGAAGTAATATAGTAGATTTGATAAATGATGCAATTAGACCGTTAAAAAAAAGTGATCCAATAGGTTGGGAAAAGTTTGCAACAGCATTGAAGGATATTAAAGTACCGTTGACTTACGTTGGGAATCCAGCTAGAAGTGAATACATACACCGGCTTCAATTAAAGGATATTGACCAAGTATCTACAGATGAAGAGTTTAATGATAAAAAAAACAATCTAGAAAAGATAAAAAAACCTATAAGAAAAAAAAATAGTTGGGAAAAATGGACCCCATACTAGAGATAACTAAGATTTATTATGATCCATCACATCCTGCTGGTTACAGTAGTATTGAAAAATTGTCGAAAGCTATGAAAGGTAAAATGACTAAGGAAGACGTTAAAAAGTGGCTACGGTTACAAGAAACATACACGTTGCATAAACCAGTACATAGGAAATTTCCTCGAAACAAATATATTTTGTCCAACCTAAATGAACTTTGGCAGGTAGACTTAAGTGATATGAGATCTTATTCTACACATAATGACGGATTTAATTATATACTTTGTGTTATTGATGTGTTTACTAAATATGCTTATGCTAGACCTATGAAAAATAAAAATTCTGAAACAGTTAAATCATGTTTTGATAGTATTTTTAGTGAAGCTAATACCACACCAACACATATACAATCTGATAAAGGAAGTGAATTCCTTTCAAAAGATGTAAAGGGTTATTTAAAGAGTAAAAATATAAATTATTATACAACAAATAACCCTGATATTAAAGCCAGCATTGTAGAAAGATTCCAAAGGACACTAAAAATGAGAATGTGGCGTTATTTCACTCACAAAAATACCCATAGGTATATAGATATCCTACAGAACTTAATATACGCATATAACCATAGCTATCATTCTAGTATTAAGATGTGTCCTTGCGATGTAAATTTTGATAATATAATGACTGTTTGGAATAATTTGTATGACAGAGAAAAAGTTAGTCAACCTACAAATATTCCACTTCCAAAATTTCATATTGGTGACTATGTAAGAATCACCAAACACAAACATATCTTTCAAAAGGGATATGAATCCAATTGGAGTGATGAAATTTTTATTATATCTTCTATAATAGATAGATCACCGTGGGTAGTATACACATTAAAAGATTTACAAAATGAACCAATAACAGGAACTTTTTATGAGAAAGAGTTACAAAAAATATCTTATGATCCTACTTCAAGTTATAAAATAGATAAAATTATCGGTTCCCGCTATTCCGGTAACAGAAAGCAAGTGTTGGTCAAGTGGAAAGGTTATCCGGATAAATTTAATAGTTGGATATTGGCTTCTAGTTTAAAGAAAATATGATGAAGGAAAGTTTTTATTTAACATTGTTGAGTAATAGCTCCATGGAATACTTCCCAGAAAATACGACAACCCAGTTTTCAACCAAATTACCGAAACCTATTATACTTGAAGGTAGATGGTCTGTTGGTGTCGTTGAATTTCAATATCCATGCACGATGTTTACAGTTCAGGAACATGAAAATATTGTTTATATAACAAAATGGGCTGTAATGCCCCATGAGGATAAACCTTCACTAATATACTACAAACATTATATACCAGCCACCAACTATGATGATATTAATCAAATTTTAACAGCATTAAACAGCATTGATGATAAAGTTATATTTCGATATGATGAAATTTCAAAGTTTGTATCTGTAACTGTAATGGATGAATCAATAAGATCAGTTACGTTAGCACCTAGCTTAAGTCTTCAACTAGGATTTGAACCAACTAGAAACTTAGCACACAGGGGTGGTTTTGGAAAATGTTCAGCGAATTTACATCTAGGGCTACCATCCCAGTTATTTGTTTATAGTGATATTATTGAACCGCAAATTGTTGGGGATGTGATGACACAATTATTAAGAATAATACCACTAGACCCTTCAAAATACATATATGGAGCTAATAAAATGCATGTTTTCTCACCACCTCACTACATACCTGTTATGCGCAGGGAGTTTGATACGATTGAAATAAATATAAGATCAGGCACAGGACAAAAAATACCATTCCAGTTTGGGACATTGTGCATTAAACTCCACTTTATGAAACTATAATGTATTCCAAAGAATATAATGAAATTTGTCCTTATGAGCACTATTATTCACATCAAGCTGGTCACGGTATTGGTGTGATTTATCGAGGAGCACCGTATCAGCGTGGACATGGAATTGGTAGTTTTTTAGGAGGCTTATTTAGATCTGTTTTACCATTGCTCTCTAGTGGTGCTAAAGTAGTGGGTAAAGAGGCTTTAAATGCCGGTGTGGGTCTATTATCGGATATGGTTAATGCACGCCCCATGGAAGATTCAATAAGAACTAGATTGAAAGAGGCCAGCTCAAATTTACACAAAAAAGCTCAAGATAAAATTAATCGAATTAACATGTCCGGTTCAGGATATATAAAAAAGAGGAACCGTTTGAATTCTCTCATTTCAGCACCGAATGTCAAGGTGAAAGGTATCAAAAAATCAAAGTCAAGTCATACTAAAATCAAAGACATATTTTCATAAAATGTCATTTCTACATAACAAATCATGTGAGTGCATTAAATCAGAGTTAGATTTATTTGCATTACCCTCAACACAAACTAGTATAGAAAATGGAATATGGATACATTATAAACCTATATCATCTCTAGCTGATGATGGGCCCCTCGAATTTCAAGTACCAGGAACTGGTGAAGATTATATAGATCTGTCTCATACTTTGATTCATATAAAAGCCAGGATATTGCATCAAGATTCCTCTAAGGTAGCTGCCTCAACGGTAGTGGCTCCGGTTAATAATTGGTTGCATTCAATCTTCAGTCAACTTGATGTCTATTTAAATCAAAAACTTATATCACCTCCAAATAATACATATGCGTATCGTGCCTACATGGAAACTTTGTTGAATTATGCTAAACCAGCTAAAGAATCTCATCTTACGTGTGGCCTTTGGTATGAAGATACAGCCAACAAAATGAATGAAACCGGCGAGGAAAATGGAGGATTTGTTAAAAGACAAAAATTAGCTTCTGAAAGTCAAGAAATTGAAATGATTGGACACTTACATGGCGATATATTTAACCAAGAAAAGTTCTTGATCAATGGTGTAGAAATGTCAGTTAAATTAGTTCGCTCTAGAGAAACATTTAACTTAATGGCCCCTTCAAGTGATTCAAAGTTTAAAGTATGCATTACAGATGCAACACTTATCGTTCGTAAAGCACGAATCAATCCAACTGTTTTACTTGCACATCAAAAAGCATTGGCTTTTTCTACAGCAAAATATCCCGTCACTCGAGCTGAAGTGAAAGTTTTAACTATACCATCTGGGATTCAAGGCAAAACACTTGACAACATTTTTTTGGGGCAAGTCCCAAAAAGATGTATTATTGGGTTTGTTGATAACGGGGCATTTAACGGTAATCTCACTAAAAATCCATTTAATTTCGAAAATTACAACATTAACACATTTTGTTTATATATTGATGGTCAACAAATACCTTCGAAAGCTTTACAACCTTCGTTTGAAAACCATATTTTCACCACGGCTTATCATACATTATTTTCGGGTACGGGTATACATTTTTTAAATGAAGGGAACGGAATTTCGAGAGAACAATATTCGATCGGTTACTGTTTGTTAGCTTTTGATTTAACTCCGGATTTATCAGCCAACTCTTCAGGTCATTGGAATCTTATAAGACATGGCACTGTAAGATTAGAAGTTCGATTTGAGTCAACGCTTGTACAAACTATTAACTGTATTGTTTACGCCGAATTTGATAATGTTATTGAAATAGATAAAAACCGCAATGTATCCGTCGATTATAATAGTTGAATATATATATATTGTAAAAATATTAAATTTGTAATATTTGTATGTATCTCTTTGTGTGTACATTTTTGAATAAATTAATTAAAATGAACTTACTTTGTATTATTTTTAATAATCACCCTTTCGATATATAATAAGTTACTGTAATTACAATCGCACACATGTTTGCGATCTCTGGGGTTGGAAAGTTGTATTTTTAAATAAATATGAATACAATAGAACTACAGAAATATTTGAACGAAATACATCCAAGTTTGCGGTATAATGTGTATGCTGCAAATAGATTACCGATATACATGGAAACTCCTACTTATTTAATTAGTAATTTGGACCCCGATACAAAACCTGGATCACATTGGGTTGCACTACATATAGACAAAAATGGTTTTGGTGAATTTTTCGACTCCTATGGACGACCACCTTCTGGATATCACTATGCATTCTTAAAGAGAAATAGCCACCGATGGAGTTTCAATAAAAAAATATTGCAAAACAATTGGACTTCAGTATGTGGTCAATACTGTTTAATGTATTTGTACTACAAGTTGCACAACTGTACAATGAATTACTTTATTAATCAATTTGACATCGATACCATGTACAATGATATGTTATTATGGAATTTGTTTAATTACTGTTTTAAAATAAATGAATATGAGTAATGAAGGAATGTAGACGGCTTTTTATTATACATAGAAAAAGTACCTGAGACCCCCCGACCGTAACACAACAATAGCGTTCGAGCCGAACAATAGACGACCCTTGCTCGGATGATCCATTGTTAATTGTACCCCATTGCTTTTGTATTATTATAGGCTAGTTAATGTTATGCTATCTCTGAAACGGTTAAAGCTACGCAATTTTAAATACTTGCATTCGATTCAGCGACCCTGAAAACCTTTTTTTTTTTTTTTTTTTTTTTTTTTTTTTTTTTTTTTTTTTTAGGGTTGCCGCCGTGATCAGTGAGCTAGAACCTGTGAATCCCTACTACTCACCTTCCACCAGTTGTGACTGAGATCAAGCGCCCGCCTATAAATCATAGAAAAAAAAAACAATGCACCTTAAATGAAATGAAATATATCTTTATTCAAATAGGCCAACATCCAAACATTTTTGAATCATCGAAAGAAAATGAATATGTATCTACCACCATTATGATAAATAATGTTTTAGCATCTATATAATTTAACCTAGAAACATTGGCAAAACATGAATTGTTATTCGTTCTAGGACGGTTCAGAACTTAAAACCTTTAAAAATTCAAGAAGATAACAGCACGCTAGCCGAAATCGATACTCCTATATTATAAATAGATTAAAAAAACTACGAACGTATCTATAGCTATAGGATTTTTAACACGTTCGTCGGCCAGCACGATTCGTTTATTCCTCACGGGGCCCAAATCAAACTCTTAGTACGCCGTAACGTAAACAAGCTATATACGAGGGTTGCCTTTTATATTTCGGGATTAGAGAACATAAACAAATATTAATCATCGAAAATCACTTTATTGTTTTTCAAAATATTCCCCATGAAGATCTATACACTTTTGCATGCGTTTGAACCAATTGTCGAAGCACTTTTGCAACTCTGATTGAGGTATTTCCAAAACATGCATTCTGAATGCAGCAACCGCTTCTTCAGGTGTCGAAAAACGTTGACCTCTCAGTTTTTTTTTACGTACGGGAATAAAAAGAAGTCATTCGGTGCCAGGTCAGGACTATACGGCGGATGGCTCATCAAATCGATATTTTATGTGCTCAAAAATGCAGTTGTTTGAGCCGATGTGTGAGAGCTCGCATTGTCGTGGTGTAGAGTGATCCGTCTTCGGCGGTTGGTTTTCCTGATTTCTTGAAAGACAACTGGCAAACAAATGGTTGTGTACCACTCAGAATTGACTGTTCTGCGTTGTTCTAGTGGTACGGTTGCGACATGTCCAGTTTTTCTGAAAAAACAGGCGACCATTTGCTTGGAAGTGCTTCGTGCGCGAACAACTTTTGTTGGATTTGACTCATCTTGAAACACCCATACAGTCGACTGCTGTTTACTTTCAAGTTCATACGCATAAATCCACGATTTATCACCTGTCACGATGTCGTAGACATGTTTCGAAGCACCGCGATCGTATTTTTTGAGCATTTCCTTCGACCAATCGACACGAGCCTGTTTTTGAGCGATTGACAAATTGTGTGGGATCCAACGCGAACAAATTTTTTTGACAGTCAAATGTTTATGCAGTATTGAATGTACGCTGGTCCCACTAATGCCTAAGATTGTCTCAATCTCACGATAGGTCACATGACGATCTTGCAATATCAGTTCGCCCACAGCATCAATGGTTTTCGGAACAACAGCTGATTTTGGACGACAATCACGAAATTCGTCTTGGGGTGAACTACGACCACGATTGAATTCACTATACCATCGATAAATACTGGTCCTTGATGGAGCTTCATCGGCAAAAATTGAATTAAGTTCATCCATGCACTGTTGCTGAGTTAATCTACGTCGAAAGTTGTAAAAAATTATCGCACGAAAATGTTCACGATTTAATTCCATTTTTGGGCCGAAATTAATCTTTAAGTTACTGTAAACAACACAAATAGTGCTCGTATATCAAAACGTTCTGAGTACGTATAAGCTCAAAAATGTCCAACTTTACGATAGAGCTGTAAGTTGCCAGATTGCAACACTAGGGTTGCCAAATCCCGAAATATAAAAGGCAACCGTCGTATAAGCAATGTAACTTGAGTATTGTGATCAATTTATGATATTATTATCTTCGATATATCGCAGAGAATTTTGTTCATCACCTCAAATATGTTTAGTGTTTTAACAAAAAAAACACCCGTCATAGTATAATTTGTCATGTTATCCTATATAAATTAATAAAATGTGTTGTATAATGTGAATATTTTTAGTATTTAAATGTTGTATATCCTATATTAACATATAAATTCTTAGTCCATGAAAGTCCTATTAAAAATTTAATTAAAAATCCTATTATCTTCTGAACAAGAAAAGCGTAACCCATTTTTGTGTGACGGGGCGACGAAAGTTTTAACGTGATGGCATTAATGTCTTGGACCAGCTTAGCCAGTCTGTTAAGCTAGTCAGTTTGTCGAGTCTACAGTCGTTATAACATAAAGTTATAACTTAGATCAATAAAACGACGACTGTAGACTAAAACAAGTTGTAGGTTTTTGAAGTGGTAGGCCGATTGCCCGAACTGGGTCGTGACCACGGTATACAAGTGTAAGGACTGCTATAGTGACTCGCTACTGGATTAGTTTGTGTATATTAAATTATCCATATACTTAGATACCTTCCTGATATATGTGGACCGACATAGCGACGGCGGCTGTCAATACATTTTTGATCCTTTGGCGGATGTTGCCGTTCTAGAACCACACTGTACTTTCCATCAGGTGCAATATAATAATTTTGTCGAGCCAGTATAAAAAACATACATAATATTATAACGTTATGGTAATATAGTTTTAATTTTATTGTATGCAATATGTAAAAAAATGATCGTGTCAAAGATAACCCTATTTGTATAGGGTCACAACGCAAAACTTGTGAGATTTCAGTTAAATTATTTATTTAACTAACCTAACCTAAGCCCAGAATTACAATTTTGAGTTAATCAACATTTTTTTTTATAAGGTTACAAGGTAAAACTTTTTGTTTTGCAATTAAACACGTTTTATTTAAAGCGTGAACTGCAATTTAGACTCCATCAATTTTCTTTTTAACTGCTTACAACGCAAAACTTTTTAAACGTTAATTACAATATTTTCCCTAGGTCGTTAATAACAACTTTAAGTTAATCAACATTTTTTTTATAGGATTACAAAGTAGAACTGTAGAAGTTTCAGTTATGACGTTTTTCTTAAAGCTTTAATTACAATTTTGTGTTAATCAACATTATATAGGATAACATTTTAAAATTCTTGAGGCTTCAGCTAAACTGTTTTACCTAAGTCGTGAATTATGTAATAAGTTTAAAAGTGAATTAAGTATTAAATATAAACACTTGTTAACGCAATTGAAAACCGATTTAGTGCCGACCGATTACTGTGTCAATCATGCACCAAAAGGTACAGATACATCGAGCCACGGCGGAGGACTGGGCAGACCCTGGGGTCAGACCGGCCGTGGTCTAATAAAAGATAGGCTCCAGTGAACCGAGTGACTTGTAACGGCCCGTGAAAAAGGGTCCGACGATCACAATAACCTAGATTCAAAGTCTATAATTATACAACACGTCATGTAGAGAGAGACTTTTAAAGTGACATATTGTAAGCGACATTTCACAAACCGCAACAATTTTTAATGACTACGTTTATTAAACTTTGTACCGATTTTGTTCTGATGTATTTTTTATTTAACTCTGTAACATTTCTCGATACAGGTACGACACAGAAATGTACTGTAATTAAAATCAATAAATCACGACGCGTCAATTCGTGACATACGGTTGAAATTCAATTTTTCTCAATTTTAAAATACATCATTGGCTTTATTTTTGGCGCGTATTTGTTGTTTCTATTTTTGTTATTATTCTATGTAGCTACTTACGTTCTAAAATTGCATAAAACCGGAGGTCATTATAATAACATTTCGGAACAATCACGTATATTGCATTAGCCCCAAACTAAACTTGCGCTTGTACTATGAGTACTAGAACAAGACACACATAATTATATACGTATCCACGTGTCGTGAATAATTTGCTAGGATAATTAATTGCTGGGCGGCGCACTTGAAGGAGGGCGTCGTTCAACATTTTCTGGTGTGAGCGGTAAGTGATGTGTTCCCACGTACCGCTCCAAGACACGAGACTCTCTACACCACCCCTCCCATAATGAGGATGAGGCTTGAAAAAGGCCTGGCCTCACCGAATTGCGTGGGGAAGCTGGCTCTGCCTATCCTTTCCGGCACTTGGCAAACTGAAGGAAGAACATCCCGGTGGTTTTAGTCAGCAAGTGTCTAACACACTGGAGCAGCGGCCTGGGCCGCTGCCCTGGCGGTCTATGAGGATTTCCACCGAGGCAAAAAAAAGGCTAACTAATTGCTATGCTTTTTTTATTTACACGGTATTCAATGGTATGCTATTATTAAACACGTTAGTACTTTAAGACTGTAATGGAGATGAAAATTATCCTTTACCTTATAAAGATACTATCTCTAAAATTTATCATAATGTAAATATTACTCGGGCCGCGATAAGTGTTGCACTTATGCCGTTGACGCAGCACCCTCGTAGACGAAATAATTTTATATGAACGAGGTTTGTGACAACCGGAAAAAGTAAAACAAAACTTACTAATTAGAAGAAACAATTAAAAATACTTTCACAAATCACTATGAGTGACAATGTGTGTAATGAAAAGAAGAGAACTTTGATTGAGGATTTGCGATATAAGTATTAATTACAAAATTATTTTAACTATTTGTGACGCGAGATATGCGATGCGGTTTTTTTATCGTTTCTTGTGGCCTTCCACTGGTGTATGACCAATGTGATTTTACTTGTGGAAATTTTGGAAAAAGAAAGCGATAAAAACTGTCTTACCCCAGATGGCGCTGGAACTTGGATGCGTTCATACGTTTATTATTTTAATAGATCTGTGGTTGAGGCTTTTGACGTGACCAAGTATATATGAAAACTTATCCTGCATGAGATATCTTCGTAGGGCATAAACTATTGAAGCTATAAAATTTTTAAACTTAATTCTTTATGAGTTAGGCACACACTAAACGTGATTTTTTGATATTCCACCATGAAAGAGGTACAATAAAAGTTGAAAAATTGTTTAAAACTCGTCAATTTCAAAATAAGCTCTATGAAAACTGGTATTCAACTTTTTGTGTTGGAAATATAAAATACTTGTTTAGACTGGAAAATCTGGAAAATCAATCCGAAGGCGGTAAAATAAAAAGAAAAAAAAAGGAATTTGTATCGGGCAAAGCCGGTTTACTATAGCTAATATCAAGTTTAAAACTCGAACAAACAATTGCAACTGTGCGATGCTGGACGCCGTTCACCAGTTAAATATAAGCCCAATATTTACCTTCACAAGTCGCACAGAATGACATCGTCAACAAACTTTCTTTAACTTTGAACATATAGTATAGTATAGTTGGCGCTTACCTGCAACGAAAAGAAAACTTTGATTAGCACAGAAACTGGTTGTGCGACTCAACCTTCACGTAACATTTGATTAAAACACAAACAGGTTTAGATTTTAAAGAAAATACAATATCGAGGAGTGAAAGGCTATTTTTTTAAAGTGACATTTTCTGGTGATATTTTGTAATACACATTTTCGGAATCAGCGTTTTTAACCGATTCCGAAAATATATCGAGGGAGGTAAGGCTATTTCGTTTATGCGACATTTTCAGGTGATATAGCAATATATACATTTTCGGAATCAGCGTTTTTTACCGATTCTAAAAAAATATATATTACTATATCACCAAAAAATGTCGCCTAAACCAAATAGCCTTTCACCCCTCGATATGTGAGTGGTAGTAAGTGTTGAGGCCGACCGACTCTTATCCAGACAGACCAAATAAAGAGACTTCTGATGGAAGACAATTTTAAAAGTATGCGGAATCGGCGAGAGTGTATGAAAGGATTAATTGATGTTGAGAAATCGATGGGCATGAGAAAAAATGTAAAGTACTAATGCTTTCCAATGCACGTATGCAGGTATGTAACTATCTTATTGTCCAATTAAAATACAACTTGAAACGAAATCATGTGAAAAACGCAACCACAGTGAAAGTTTTTTTTAACACAATAGGCTTAATTTGTACACATGTAAAATCTGTGAACCTTCAAATGATATTAAATGAATAGACTATATACCACGCTCTAAAAATCATACCGTCGTCCAACGAAGGCCTGTCGACAGAGAAATGGTGTCGCGGGAAGTTCGAGCACAAGCTGCATACAGCAGGCGTGTCAGTAGCTTGGGACATTGCTTTCAGGGGTAGCACATATGATATAAGTATGATTTTATTGTTGTTTTTTTATTTGAATACATAAAACCTATGATGAATTTGTGAAAATTTAAATAAAATCGAAAGAACTGAAATAGACCTGTGTTTACTTTGTAACAAGTAAAATACAAACCATGTATTGTTTATTTTTTCAAATATTTTTTTTCATTTTTACTTAGTAAGCACATATATATTTAATTGCAATAACAGATTTTAAACTTTCGCGTTTAACTCAATATAATACTATAACGGAGTCCTATGTGCGAATTGATTAGTTTTTAGTATAGATCGATGTTTAGACTAGGTCCGTCCCTGACAAAAACTCCACGGTGCTTGTGTGCTTGCAACCTGTGTAACTAGGTCAAAACGACGAGTCATAGTTTAATGTAAGTTAATTTGCTCATAAGACCGGTTAAAGTATTTATATTGATATTAATTGCATTTCCAACATTTTTAGTGGATACATCCACTAATGTACCTCTACTCAACGTTAAATAATACATTGTTTTTAAACTACCAACAATTTAGTAAAATATCTATGTACGACAAACCAATTTTCGATACTATTATAAAAACACGTTGATGAAAAAAAAACAGACTAATATATTTTCTCTACATTCTTTTCTAAGTTGTATAAAATAATTACCATATTTTACAAACAACTGTTTCAACAAATTGGTACTTTTTTAGTACATTATAAAAAGAAACAAAAATCACGTGTCAACCCTATTAAGGCCAGTTCCAATCTTTAGTATGAAAAGCCGTCGGATTTTAAAAACCCGACCCCGGCTTACCCCGGCGCGTGGCATAGCATCCTATATTTTCAACACGAATAGATATGGGTTAGGATGCCTTCGGTACGAGGCAAAAAGCCTTTTATGGCCTCTCACAGAGCCTCTACAAGCGATCGAGGTTATGTTTGAGTATATTACCTTTGTTTATTTTCTATACGTTATTTTCATGCTTTTTTATTAGTGTGTTTATTTGACTATCTTGGCAAAGTGACTATGGTAAAAAAAAAAAAATTATTATGTCCGTCAATTTCATCATGCCAACATTCTTAGAAATTTTGCAAAACTTTTTTACAGGACCCAATATCAAGACTGATTGAATATACCAGCTGAAGGCCTCATCATTACTTTCCAGCAGGTGAGATTAAGGTCAAGCGCAAGCCTATCAGTAATAAAAAAAAAAACTAAACAAACTGAAAAAATGGAAACCCTGTTTTTTGACGGTCCTGAAAAGTCGACATTTTCAACATACATTTTTTTGCTACGAAAAGTACGATCTAAGCATAAAACGGTGATCTTTAATGATCACCGAAGGGGATCAATGAACTAACATGGTCCGTGGAGTTCAGGGTAAAAACTAACGAAAACGTATCGACATTGTTTTGAATGGGATTTTGCACGTCGCCTATATCGTGAGTACAAGAAACTACGACTGTTGTACTTTTTGATTACGATACAAATTCTTTTTCACAAGGTTTCGTGTTTAGGCCTCTGTTCACAGAAGCATAATCTTTCAACTTTCGCAGTGACGTGCATCCCGCATAAGCATAAAAAGCATTGTTGTAATTGGATATTTAATGCATATATTTTATTAAAATCTCGCAATCACCCACGAATAAAAATTACACCGGATATAGCTGGCTCTCCTCTTAATCAGAGTTCACTGTATGTCATGACTAGAGATGAAAATGCCCGAAAGTTTCGGAAAGTTTCCGGGAATCTTCCCTTTATTCCCGGGAAAATTGGGGAATATTCCCTGAAAGTGTCCAAAATTCCCAAATCTCATCAATTTTGTCAATCATAATTTTCTCGATTCGTGCTTTCTTAAGGTTGTTTTTAAGGTGTAATTTATACTTAGTACTAATAAACCTCGGTAATATATTACATTACAATGAAATTATTATAAACTATGTGATTAAATTTAAAGTTAAAGGGAAACTATGACATTCGTACCTTCCGGCAAGCCGAACCCATGTGTTTTTTTTTATTTCACGTATGAATTTTATAAACAAAGGAAGGCGATATTATTCATGAGTTAAATAAATAATATTTATTTAGTTTTAACCTATGTTCAAAAATCTATATACATATGTATATAAAATCACTTGTCCTAACATTCATGACATGATTTGATTTGATTGATTCATGTATATATCATCGTTAAGCTCAAACGACAACAGCCAGAAACATGAAATTTGGAAATTGGTTTTTACTACTAATTGGTATGATGTAGGTATCCACAAAACGCAGAGTTTTTGTGATTCCATCGTTATGAGGGTGTTGAAACTATGGTTGGAAAAATGTTTGAAAAATCTGCCAATTTTGAAGTAAGCACTATCAAAACCAGTATTTCGACTATTGGTTGGAAATTAGAAAAAAAAATGTTTCGACCTTATTGGAAAATCAATCTCTAAGAAGATAAAATAAGGGTGAAAAGTTTGTTTGTTTGTTTAAAATCCGTCAATTTAAGTAAGCCCTATAAAAATTGATATTTAGTTTTTTAGTTAGAAATAAAAGAATATGTGTTTCGTCGTTTTTGAAAAACATATGGCGAAGTGAGTAAATTATTTCTTCCCGAGGAACGCCGGGACACACAGCTAGTGTGTAATGTTTTTTATGTATGTACACGAACTACTCCAGATTTGTGTATTTTTTAATGATATTTATTATATATATAATTTTTATAATATTTTATAATATAAATAAATCCGGAGTAGAAGTTTTTAGATCCATTGCAGGTGACAATCTCCTAATGGCGGTGTTTCAGGTAGTTCTTTAAATGTTTGACTGACGTTTAGTGATTATTTACCAGAGCTATATTCACTCTCTGCTATAATAATATTTTCTGTATCTTTTTACATAATGTATATGTAGGTACAAAAATATAATTACACTGCATTACTTTTTAGAAGTCGTTATTTGAAAAGGAAAAGAGAGCCTTTATAGAACCAATTCCTTGTCTGTCTGTCTGACACTTTTTCTCAAAAACGCCCAAAGGTATTAAGCTGAAATTAAAATCAAATACTGATATTAGCAATTCCTTGTACCTCTAATTTTACTTTTAAGATAATACTAACAAAACATGTGCCCTTTTATGTCGCATATTTTACAGTTTATGATGTTTTCACAAAGGAATCATATTTTAAAGGATATTTTCTGTTCATCTAGAATCATGAAGATCTTAAAAGAAAAGTACACAAAAATAAAATAAATTCATTCTTTAATTAATTATTAAGACTCGCATCTGTGCGGCATTTTTGAGCGGTGACATAAAAGTGTCAGCGGGAACGTTTTGCTGCGCTCTCACTCACACGCTCACAATCTGTATAATGTCGTCGCATGCGTTGTTTGCCTCCGCGCATCTTGTCGCTTTGCCGGTCCACAGTTGGTAAACATATCGCAGAATACGAATAAAATCCGTCAAAAATATTTTGTAGTATAGCGGTGGCGGCCTAGTTGATAAGGGACCGGTTTCTATGCGCTAGAGTGTGAATGGTCTTAGGCTCGAATCCCGGTACGTACTTCTGGGTTTTTTCAGATTAAATACGGAATTAGGCATTACATGTTTACCGGCGAATGAAAACAACGTGAGTCAACCTACATGGCATCTGATAGAAATATCATGTGTAAGTGCCTTGAGAACGGCGATCAGCTGTACTTCTGGCCACGTTAGGCACAACATATAAGCGCTAAGTGGATAAAACTACTTTTTTTATCCCGAGGAAAATCCAGCATAGGACCATTAGGGACGCCGTGAGGGCAGCGACCCCGGTGTGTCAGACTCCTACTGACTAAAAACCCCCGGGGTGTCCCTCTGATTGCTCCACCCGGGTCTGGGAAGCCAAATTCGTCCAGACGTCCAGGGTACAGAAAGCCTTGTTGAGGCTACCTCTCTGTGAGGGGTAGAAGTAAAGCCCACCCCTCCAAAACCTGTCTCTCAGGCGGCGCGCCGAACCCCGTGCACCGTCTCGGATAAAACTACTACTGTATCTCTGGTTACCCCGGATTATAGTGTGACGATATATTAGTATTTATCATGATTTTTTTTTTGTTCAACAATAAAAATATTTTAAATAATAATATACAAACATATCTATTTTGAAATATTTTGTGGTTTATTACGTCTCAAATCATTTTGAAAAGTTTGACCTCTTCATACACGCACAATTTATACACTACACTCGTGTAACTTTCCTATATAATAAAGACACCATCCTTAAATAAGTATAAATAAAAAGTTTTTTGATTATTTCAAAATAGTTATGACTTCATCCGGAACGAAATAGCAAAGGCAATTTATTTTTTATATTTAAATTTTAAGTAAGAAAATAAACTACAATATAAAAGTCTCGTTTTGATATCATATGTAACCATGTTTACAATCGACCCACAGGCCATTATTTTATTTCGGAAAGAAACTTTAAGAAATAAACGTATATTTCTGTTTACACGTTCCATGGGAATATTCCCGGGAATTAACGGAATGTTCTCGGGAATTTTGGGCACTTTGGGAAAATTCCCGGGCATTTTCATCACTAGTCATGACAGTAGATGTATAGTGTTCAACACAGTGCTAAACAATATGTAATAGTTGAACACACCAGCTGAGACATAGATAGATACATCAGTTAGTAGAATAATAATTACCAAAATAGGAGTCTCATAAGTTTCGTCTCTCAAATTGATATCATATGTCAAAGTACTTATACTTTGACATATGATAATTATCTTATAATGCTTTTATGATTCTATGGGATGCACGGCACCGATCATTAGATGAGGTAAACAATTACAAGTGCTACTTAATAACAAAAATTTTATGAGATATAAATAAAAAAAAAAACAAGTTCTATATATAAAAAAAAAACGATCATTCAATAAAATAACCTTAAATTTTATACTATATTCGTATTGCACTTTGTGAAGGAAGATTCCCATTGTATAGCATAAGTATTAGGGCAAACAGATGTTTCCTCCGTGCACAGGGAGCGAATCGTTACGCATTCAATCGAACTATGGACTAGTTATCGACATCGATTCTCGCGGCTCAGCTTCGCTTTGATCTGGTTTCAATGTCAATGCCGCGACTGATTATTTGTTTATCGGAGTGCGTCCTCGGTCTCTCAATGGGTTCTGTGTTTGCGTCTCAATCACGCGACTTCTTATAAACAATCAATATAAAATTATATTAATATCGTTTACGCTTTATGCCTTTCGGGGTGAGCAGATACATTACAGGGTGATATATTAGTTGCTGTATCCACTTTGTGGTTATATGACGTGCTCAACATGACCAGTAAGCGCATTTGATTGCCGTTCTCACAACACTAGTACACATGACGTTTCTATTAGATGACATGCAGGTTTTCTCACGATGTTTCCCATCACAGGAGAACATGTAGTGCCTAAATCCGTACTTAATCTGGAAAAACACAGAGGAACGTGCCGGGATTCGAATTCATGATCATTCGCTATGCCCCGCACGGTTATACTGTAGATAGATACTGGTTCTATCTACATCGACGAGGCCACCACAGCCACAAAAAACTTCATTTCCTATAAATAATCACCATATTCAACAAACCGCTAGTATGTGTGATACAGGATTGCTGTATAGGTTGGTAGGACTTATCATAGCGTAGATAGATCACAAGTGCTGTGTAAAGTCACTGCTCTAAAAAAGATTGTATAAAAATCTATATCCAATAATACGTTTCTATTGATTTTTACATAACGACGTTATATTTAGTTACTAGAGCAACCTTTCATCACTATCAGTGGGTTATTCCGATATTAAAACAATAATAATGGGTTTATTCCTGTCCAAACGTGAATCACGTAGTTATCAAACGAAAATTGTGAATCGACAGATATCGGTCAATATTTCCCGAAATTGACTCAAAAAGGTCTAGCGATCGATTGTTCGAGCACCCCTGCTACATGCAATCTTTCACTACAAAGTACAAAGCTCCCGTTGTCTTATGATATAAGGTAAAACTATGTTCTTCAAACGAATCGTAAAGGGATATTTGGGAAAATCTTGTGTCTGTATGTTTTTGCCATAACTTAGTCGGTTTGTGTATATCGATATATTCAATGGTAACATATTGAAACTCTAAAATAGGATGTTATTCGAAATTTTTCTGTCATATGTTTTTTTTTTTGCAAATCATATTATTGTTTTTCTTTTTGTTACTGTTCCTGTTCGTGTTGTAACTGGTGTTGAAATTTTTATTTCCTTCTGTGCAGGTAGCCTACACTTCTGAATGTAGTCGTATTTGTAATGTATCTTGTTCATGTCTTATATATTTATGTATATGTTAATTTTAGACTATATAATTCTTCTAATAAATAAATAAATCAATATATTCCAATATTTCTATAATCGGTGTAATTTTTGTACTACATAGCTCTCAGATTTCTAAGACACGTAGTCATTGTCTGCGTATTGCGTTATTATGTTTATAAAGAGATACAGCTTGACCTCCCCATGACTCTCGTCATCATAAACACCAGATATCAATAAAAATATTTATGCTTTTGCAATACATAATTTTAAACACGTTCAACTCAATTTAAACGGATATATCCACTATAGTTCTTCGACGTAGCACTGAGTTTCTTTCGGCGCTTTTCTGAAGGTAATAGCTTCCGAAAAGAGATCACTATCAGTAGTTTTTCTTTGCTGGCCACCGAAGACGAGGTCTGTAGCCTCGCTGTATGCGGTACAGTTAGTATGTCTGTAAAATTTGCTGGCTGGGCGCTTCACCTGATGCAAATGTAAAAGCGCTCACAGGACAACAGCACTTATCCCGTCGACCAAGGCGCAGGACAAAGTAACGGACAGATGGAAGTTATTTATTACAAACAACAAGATATTAAAATGTTCTCACCCCTACCCTTTTCCTGGCCATGACAAAGCGTCAGAACTATAAATAAACCATGGCACACACTCAGCACGTCGCGAGATTGTTTACGTCTAAACGCGACGACATTTCGTGTAGCACTGCTAGCGGAAATAGAGAAATAGGGTGGCACGGGGTTGCAAGCTCAATCGATATTCCCCTATGTTAACTGTTTTCTTATTTACTTATTAATTCTTACTTACAACCGTTTCCACTAGCAATTATAAAGTAACCTCATTAAAGTATAAGGCTGGTATTTATAAATGCTACTTTGATTTTACTTACACTTTGCACAGGAAATAAATTCGTATTTGATAAAAATCTCAACATATAATTAAGAACTATAGTTTAGTCTAAGTATTCGCGAGCCAAATCCAAGTTTTTAAAACCGGAAAATTATCATATAGTTTGACATTTATTAAATAACAGAATTTGTATTGTTTGAATAAAACCGTAAGCAAAACCAAACAAGAGCCTACAAATATCAAATTAGTTGTAGCGATAAATATCAAATCCAAAATCAAATACCGAAGGTATAGTTCATTTTGTAGCTAGGTTAGTAATATTTATATATTATATAGTATTCTTTGCATTTGGCATTGGTGGCTTGGAGAATAAAAGACCGGTATCCATATGCGGCAACGTGAGTGGTCGTAGGTTCGTATTTCCAGCACGTACCTCTGGGTTTCTTCAGACAAAATATGTATTTAGACACCACATGCTCACCGGTGAAGGAAAACATCCTGAGGAAACAAGCATGGCTTTCAACAGAAATGTCATGTCTGAATGCCTTAAGAACGATGATCAACTGCGCTATTGGTCACGTTCGATACGACATATAGGCGTTAAGTGGATACAACCATTAATGTATCTCTGCTCACCCTGAAAGGTTTAATAGCGTGACCATATATTATTATTCTTTCCATATTATGTACATTTACTTAACCAAAAAGAGCCAAAATATAATTTATTTAAATCGTTTGTTCCATTTCACTAAAATGTGTAATCTTTAGCGGTTTCGGACAACCTCGGATCGGAATCCATAAAAATACGGAGGAGGATCCTAAGGAGTCTTTAAAATCACGACAAAGCGTTCCGTTAACACGACAGAAAATCCTAAATAGTTTAGATTCGGTTCGAACAGAATGCACAGGTATTATATACTGAAACTGGTCTAGATTCTGATCGTAATTGGTTATTTACTGATGATAGAAAATATAACTATATCAACATTCAATAATAATCTCTTCACGCACTCTCACACATTTCGGATACTGTTAACATAACCCTCCATCAGAACTATCTTTATTTGTTCTGTGTAGGTAAGTCTCGGACGACCTGTGCTCTTAATTTCACTTATATTTTATATTGAATATCTTCTTCGTAATCCTTTCATCATTCATCTTCTCCACATATCCGAATCAGCGAAACGTGCTTTTTTGCATGCTAGCGGTGGGTGAAATTATCTTTCAAACGAACCGTCAACCTAATAATCATTTCTTTCTATGACTTCAATGTTCAAACAGATTCAACCCTATTAGAATTTTCTAACAGTACATCAGCACAAAATCGTGGCGTAACTAAATATTTGTCTCGAATCCCTGCAATCATTAATCGCGGAAATGTTTTTCCTCTCGCTGGCAACCGGAACGCCACACCGCCCTACATTCTACTAGCTCAATTCCCAAAGGTACCTAAACGCAGTCAAATGCGTGAAGCGTTTAGTATCGTATCCTTCAGTGATAAAGTTCAGTATTGATTAAGACTGTAGATTAATATTAGCGGAACACTCGTGTTTTACAATGTTATTGCATTTACGTTGAATCGAATGGGCTGTTGTGGTATTGTTTTTTCCTCAACGACCGTTACTTTCTTTTTCACCTATATTTTTTGTACTATAATCAAGTTTATCTTTGACCTTAATATTATCTGAAGGAAAATTAAGTATAGTTCCGATTCACACTTTAGTTGAATATTGTCGTGTTATAGTACAATGGAGACAATGGCCATATTTTTAAACAGTAGAATTGATCCGTGTCAATCTTAAATACAGTTATTTTTATAACACGGAAGACAACCATTTCATTTTACCTCCCCAGTGAATGATGGCGATTACTTCGGTGAGATTAAGATATATCTAAGATTCTATTCAAGCGGTTTTTTTTTTACTTGGGAAAAATCTTCATTGAACAAACCCAGCCGCAAATATGGTGGGTACAACCAGGGTATGCCAGACTTGTACCAGCTAAAAACTTCGAGGTGACTACATCTGCCCATTACGAGTGTGGCTCCTGTAATCAATTTTCCACTTCCTTCTATCCGCTTTCTAGATACTATATTGGAGGAAGCAAGAATCTTCCCCGACACCTTACAATGTTTTCCGAAGAGTGCGTCGATGTTGATCGACTCATCGAAAGTCGTTAACAAAATACTTAGAGACCCTAAAACGGTTATATCCAAGCTATTATAGCATGACCAAAGAACGATAGTTTTTAAACTGAAACATGATATTAAAACTGCAAAACACCATCGCTAGAGAAATATTTAAGTTACGTCTTTATTATAATAAAGGAAAAATTTGTTTACCTACTCAATAAATATGGATATCATGCAACGAAATGTATGAAACTGTTATTTATTATTATCATTATGAAATCGCAAAGAGCATGGTATCCGAGGCAGTATGATAAATAACAATACTTAAGCGAAGTCAAAGAAACCGGGCATGCCTTAATGGTTATCGCGGCCAATTTAAATTCCCCAAGCGACTGAGAACATTCCGTTAGTCGAGTGGAACTTAGGAAATTCTCTAACCAACACCTCTCCGTTCATAGAACTTTATATTTATTAAGCCTCTGAGATTGGTTAATGGATATCTGTTAATCGAGGAAGATACTATTACGTGTATATATATACGTAATAGTATAATAAACTTAACTGACTGACATAATAATCATAGAGCTTAAAATACTAAAGATAGAAGCATGATTTTTTTACGCTGAGTTCTTTTTATAATGTTGCCACCCACTGAGAGCGGATTTTTAGACGTTTCGCCACTTAGAGAGTGAAATAGAGGTCGAAAGTTAGCTTGAAAATCCGTCAATTGTGAGGTAAGAACGATTTAAACTGGAATTACTGGTTTAAAAAAAAATGCCCTAAACGAGGCAAAATAAGGGATGAAAGCGTTTCATTAAACTTGCACGTTTTAAGTGTAAATCGCATCTGGCCCAACTAACCCGGGTCCGCCCGTAAGATAATAAATCAATATGTTCGCTTTGTATCCAAATACTTGTAAAATATGGTTTTTCATTCACCTACTATGACACATATTAATCAAAATGATAAAAAACATGTGATGTAAGAAACATCAAGCATCAAAAACAACAACAAAAGAATGGGGTTCCGTGAAAAGTTTGCCATCGTCATAAAGTCGAAAATTGTATCACAAAGAAAACGCTGACGCCTAAATATTCCTTCTGGACTGGTCAATTCTGAAAGATTTAATCAAATACGTGTTGCAAGTGACGTGACACGAAGCCCTGTCTACTCACCAGAGAAGCCACGCAACTTCTCCGTGATTAGTTCTTTCTTCTCACTAGAAACAATGCTATTCACAAGTCACAAAGGTAATCTACATATGATCTAAATAGCTCGGGTGGAAACCAATTATCTGCGACAAACCACAAAGTGTTTTTCCGAATCATTGTGGAAAAATGGATAATTAAAAATGTCTCCGTATAAAAAAAAACAATATGATGTGTCGAAAATTGCCATATTGTTCTCTTTTATTTTATTTTATTATATAAAAAAATAAGCTAAATAAATATAATTGTTGTTATGCTCCCCGGTAAAGGAAAACATAGTTACGAAACCCGCTTGTCATCTAAATAGAAGAGTTATGTGTAAGCAGAGATGGGCAAAATGTAATCTGATTAATGATGAACGATTACAAAATGAAGTCGTAATTTTAATTTTCTTACTCTGTAATCATGATTAAACCCATTTAAAACATTAAGAAATCATAAATGTGTATACAATCTGAGATTATGTAGTGTTTAAAACATAAATGAGCAAAATTCAGTCATATTAATGGTAAAAAACGTAAAATGTAATCGTTAATCATTTTCATTAATCTGATTACATTTTGCCCATCTATGTGTGTAAGTAACCTGAGAACGGCGAATAGCTACTATACTGGTTACGTTGGGGACGACATATAAGATGAACACTTTAAATAGTTGTAGGGACATATCTAATTTGATTTTTTTTCACAAAATATTCTGCGCACTTCTAGATTTTGTGGAACTGGTTAGTAATTTAAAATGAATGCTCCATCTCATTTGAACTGTACAAAGGCGTTCCATTTTTTTTTTCTATATATTTCTTTAAAACTAATCTTGGCCAGTACTCTATTATGCCGAGGATTTGAAGGCACTACAACGTATTCTCGTAATGTGAAGACGTAAACCTATCTGTTTCTCTAATTAAATTTAAGGCAGCATGGGATAGTGACTGGATTTTTAATTGTTTTTGCATCTATCTATGACCTAGCAGAAGACGATCAGATGCTCGGTCTGTACTGCCAGACCGTGCTCAAGTAAGTGCTTGTTCTTGATCAGAACCTCGCCGCCTGAACTGAACGATTGGTTATATCAGCCGAGCGAGCTCCGACCTAAGTGCCTTTACAGGCTACTTTGGTCGCTTCAGGACGTCACAGTCAAAGCAGCCTCTATAAATCTCTGTAAAATTTTTGGAATATTCTAAGTAATATTTCAGATAAAATTCAGGAATTTCGACGATAACAAAATTAAACTATTGTACAACTTATTGTTAACCTAGTTTCATAAAACAATAAAGATAACAACACTGTATCTAATTTATTGTGTTTTACAATATATCATTAGTTATAGCATTCACAAGACTTCCTTAAATTATCATGTTAACCTCTTCATGGACATTTTTTTTAAGTAATCGTTGTTAAGTCTTCACAATCATCAGCATCAATAAAATAGAATATAATGCTATCAGTGCGGTTGTATTTAATTTTTTTTTTTTTGTGTTGTTGATAGATTCTGTAGTAATATATTCTCCGATAAAATTGTACCTAACATCTCTTGATAATTAAAAAAGAAAAAAATAAACGTACACATATGTACCAATGTCCCTGGAGAGGTTAATCAGTAATCTTCTTTATATTTATCACCTTCAACATCGCCTGTTACCTGTCAGTTTTCTATTTTTATGGTTTAATGTAACCTGAAGCCGTAGGGTGTCTCTCTTATTAATTCGAGTAACTTTTCTTCTACTATGGCTATTTGTGAATATTTTAATAATTTAACAAATATTTGCTTTAGAAAATCATGACACTAGTATAATCGCCCCTCTATCTGGCGAAATTGTCTGTTCAAAAGGGTACTTGCTTACATTTACTTCAATACGTGCCTGCGTGCGAATCGACTGTAAATTCATATTCGTCATTCTGTATGCGACCCAACTAGGCAAACGCGACCAGCGGCCTTGACATTCGGTAAACGTATTTTTCCTTGCGTAAATACATCGAGTTTACTTTAGGTGCGTATTTATATTTAAAAAAAGATCATTTCAAACGCTTCTCGTCCTTGTTTTTAAGTTAATAATGAATAATATTTACGGACAATTACATTGACTTTGCTCCAAACTAAGTTTGTACTATGGGTATGTCACGTATTACAAATATTAGTCAAACAGGTAATTTCAATTTAGCTCTAGTAACACTGTATGATCTGTCAATGATTGACCCTCGGCACAAGAAAAGCTATAGTCACAAAGGCCCAGTCCTTGGAATAAAGCCATAAATTAAGAAAAAAAAAGACTAGCTATTGCCGTCCTTGTCGTTTAGACCAGAAGGTTAGCTTAGAGGATAGCTGTCAAACGCCTACCAAATGTCATCGATTAATAAGATTTAATGTAGCTTAACATTTACTTATCTGCATTTTTTTTAAATATTCTATAGAGAATCCGCTTTATTATATATCAATATGTATGTCATTATTGCCACAGAGCGACAAATAATAACCAAACAATCAATCAATATTGAATACAGTACAGAATTTATAGATATATCAAAAGTATTTAAATTTATAATTTTAATTATTTAACAGATATATAATATGAATATGAGTGGAAGTAAAAGCTGAGACTTACCAACACAAACTAAATAAAGAGAGTTACGCTGAATCAGCGAGAGTGCATGAAGGGCGTCCTACGTGACCAGAGTAGCGCATCTGATCGCTGTTCTGACAGCACTAGTACACATGACATTTTCATTACATAATTTATGTAATTACTAGTCTTCGTAATATTAGGTCCTTACATATGAAATTGGCGTTTTTCGTACTGGCCACTTTAATCACAAATTTCTCCTCTTTGGTAAGGAATCCCAAATTCAAATTTGTACAGCTATAGACTCATGTATTTGTGCTTCGATGATCGTCATTCATTTGTTTTTTTCTTCTGTTTTTTTCTGTCTGCGTCACTCATTTTACAAAATGGAAAACTTAAAATATCGCATTATTTACGAGTACGAGTTCCGCCGTGGCACTAGTGCTGCGGAAACAACTCGAAGGGTGAATGATGTGTATGGGGGTCGTGTTGCAAAAGAAAACACAGTTCGTTTTTGGTTCCAACGTTTTCGTTCTGGAAATTTCGACCTGCAGAACAAGCCCCGTGGACGGCCTGAGACTCAAGTTGATAATGAAGAGTTGAAGGCTATTGTGGAAGCGGATCCATCGCAAACCACGTCCGAGTTAGCTCCAGGCTGCGATGTTAGTGATAAAACTGTTTTAATTCACTTGAAGCAAATTGGGAAGATTAAAAAGCTTGAAAGGTGGGTACCTCACGAATTGACTGAAGCAAACCGGCAAACCCGCGTCGACTGCTGCGTTACATTACTAAACCGGCACAATAATGAAGGTATTTTAAACCGAATCATTACCTGTGATGAAAAATGGGTTCTTTACGATAATCGGAAGCGCTCAGCGCAATGGTTGGATCCTGGCCAGCCAGCCAAATCCTGCCCCAAGCGAAAATTAACCCCAAAAAAGTTACTTGTAAGCTTTTGGTGGATTAGTGCCGGTATTGTTCATTACAGTTTTCTCAAATCTGGCCAGACTATTACGGCTGATGTCTATTGTCAGCAATTGCAAACCATGATGGAAAAGCTAGCGGCTAAACAACCTAGGCTGGTCAATCGCTCCACGCCACTGCTGCTTCACGACAACGCTAGACCACACACTGCGCAACAGACGGCTACTAAATTAGAAGAGCTTCAATTGGAAAGTCTAAGACATCCTCCGTACTCCCCGGACCTTGCTCCAACAGATTACCATTTTTTTCGAAATTTGGATAACTTCTTGCAAGGGAAAAAATTCAACTCCGATGGGGCAGTCCAAATCGCCTTCAAAGATTTTATTGATTCCCGTCCGACTGGTTTTTTTAGTAAAGGGATCAATGAACTACCTATGAGATGGCAAAAGTGCATAGAAAATAATGGTTCATACTTTGATTAATTAAATATATTATATTAAAAAATATTCGACTTTTTGTTCCTGCCATACAAAACGCCAATTTCATATGTAAGGACCTAATAAAAACGATATCTACATAAGCAATGTTACTTTATACAATGTTTTGTTTTTATAAATTATCATAAAACACTCACGTATGTTTGAAGGTTAATGATGACGTCATGACTTAATTTTTACCGGAGCTTACCTGTAATTAAAAAAACAACAATTAATTTAATGTACACAATTAGCATAGTAGTTAAACTAAGGATACTATTTACGTTCTATTGTTTTCATTAGCAAAGGTCCCTTTCAAGGGTAACTTAGGGCAGCTTGCACTAACAAATTAAATCTAGTTTAAACTTATATAAAGCGTTATTTAGCGTTAAACACAGTACTTATTGTTTTGCTCAGAAACATTATCTAGTTTAACAACTGTGATATTGAAGTCACCATTGAGATCGATTTAAACCGTTTCATTTAAATAGTATTTTATACAAGTTTAACACGTTCGCGCCGGCGTGTACCACCGGTGGTACACACCTGATAGCGCCATTGGGCGGCATGAACCACCGGTGGCTCTCATTCGATTGTGCTATTGCACAATACGCACTCACTGGACTATTAAGCAGACATACAACGCGTATGAACGTCTAACACGGTCTAACTAGGCACAAATAGTGCGCCGCCAGATGAAGCGATGCAGTAATTTGAGCGCCGCCTCACACCGAAACCACTGAAAGCCAGCCCCGGCGTGAACGTGTTAAACTAGATTTAATTTGTACGTGCAAGTCGCACTGAGCTCTATTACCATAAATGGTAACAATAACACAACAGGTGATTAAGTTATATTGTACAGGTCGTAATGCTTGATGTAATTTTTATACTGACGTCTAAAAGTTACTTTAGTCTGATTTTATCTAGATTTTATTACTGATATAATATTTTTAGTAATACAGTAGAATAACCATTGCAGTTAATCTAACTACTGAACATTGTATAGTGCAAAAGGGCAGTACAGATCAAATGTAGAGAATTTTAATACAAGTTTGAATTTCTGGCATTTCGCGTGAGTACATTAATATTTTCCCTTATTATTCTGATTCGTGATATTGGCTACACCGCACCTGATAGACAATATAGTATACGAAAGACCGAGTGAGATTATTGAGAGGCACGCATCTGTCGATAGTTAACGCGATCATAGGGCCTAGACTCTTTAAATGATAAAAGTGCGTTGTCTTAATACATTGTTTTTTTTTCTGAGAGAATTTTTATTCGGGTTATTATAACATTTGCACCTCATTATGTACAAAAGAGCAACTGTCAGAGTTTCTTGCAGGCTCTTCTCGGTAGATTCTGCTTTACGAAACTGTGGTAGATTCAATTTCCTATTTTTGAAGATTCAAAAGAGCTTGGAAATAACCTCTTTTTAAACAACTTATATCTCATTCATTAATTTAATAAAATAATATATCCTCATGCTATATCCCTTTCCACGTGAGCAGACCACTTTGCGCTTATATCTCGTGCCCAACACGACCAGAAGCACAGCTGATCGTCGTTCGCAGGGGATAAGTGCCCTGTACCTAACATTTGTATTAGATACCATGCGGGTTTTCTCATGACGTTTGTGGTTAGATGTCATTCATTTATTCAAAGAAAAAGTAATATTCGATAAACCATAACGATAGCAGAAAAGTGCTAACATAGTGTATGAAACTGACATAAGCCTTCTAAGAAACTGTTATTTCCATATATTTTACGCTTATCTGCTAGCGTTATCACTGATCGAATATTTCGTTTTTTAAGCATGTCAGTCTAAATAAATGATTCACGCTTCGTTGAATCAACCTGACTGCATACACCAATGGGAACATGTTCTCTGGAAGTTTCACAATTCAATGGCACGGCAAAGGAGAGAATTAAAAAACGCAAGACTGAGTAGTGGATGTTCCTCTTTACTCTAATAAGATTTATTTTTAGCGTTAGAACCCCTTCAGTTGAGGTGGCAGGACATCGACCAAACTGGGTCATGACCACAGTACACAAGTGTGAAGACCGTCATAGCTTTGGCCTGATGTGTTTCATATACCTAAAGTCATTGCACCGTGGTATATGTGGGTTGACTTAGCGATGACGACAGTCAACGGATTGTCGTTCTTGGACTACTTGTTTAACCTTACTTCACCCTCTACCTTCTATAACTATTAAGCAAAAAATATTAATCATGTTGGGATTCCTCAGGTGAATGGATAATAATAGTATATGATAATGGCCCCGAAAAAACGTGTGTAAAAGTGTCCAATGTGTCACATTAGGAATATAGATTAACACCCTCCGACCTTGGTCCGTGACGCAATGTCAGCGACGTGACTCACGACCCACGAGCTCTTACGTATTTACTTTACAAAAATATAACATATAGTAATTAGTTGTTTGTTATTTTTAATATTTGCATAATTTATAGAGCAGAATTAATCGCGTATACGTCACTCACTTAGAATTAGAAAATAAAGAGAAACTACAACCAAGCACCCGACATCGTACGAAAGATGTGCTTCATATTTTGGCAATCACGACTTGGCACCGGTGGCCCGGTTACGACGTACCGGCTTTTTAGGTATTTTTTTTACACCGGGACGACAACGTGACTATAGTACACCTGATGGGAAGTACAGAGTAGTCATTAAAACAACAGTGACTATCACGATAATCCACTGAAAGTTTGTCATGTTGGCGCAGATACGACGACTGATGGTCTCTAGGTATATAAGTTACTGGACATACACAAGCTGAACCTAAACGCAATCGGTCAAAGCAAGTGAACAAACTTTAGCTTTAGCCTGTCGCGTTTCGGAATCTACTTTTATACGTCCAGTTATTAATATATTTAGAGATATTCAGTCGTGGTTCTTTCCATCGAGTAATGCTACAGGTAGAGAAAATCACGAAAGAACAAATTTATCGTGACTAAGCTTTCGAAAACAGAAAATATGTTGCTTTACATTTATTAGCGCGTTTTGTACTAGATTATCCCTCCATATATTTCTTAATTTCGTGGACACACGTTTTACTTCCTATGATTTTAATTAACAACATTTATTTTTTAAGATGTTTATATTATTATATTCAATGTAACTACAAAAAAAACAGGATATCCATATTTTTTTCGAATTTCATTCGTTTTCATATAGTATTTTAGCATTAAGCTTCGTGATGTCCTAACAGACGTAAACATCAATTGACGTCACTTATACGATAGGATAGGTAAAGACTTTCATGTTTACTTTACTCACAAAAAGTCTTTGAACATATTTTTATATTGAATTAAGCACATAGTTGATGATTTTCAATACAGATATTGTATATTTATATAGATATTATATAAAAATAAATATCAAATGATAGTCGTTTACGTAACAATAGTTAGAAGCCATATTGTAATACATTTTAATCTAGTAAATACCTCAAATAACAGCAGAATAATGATACTTGAAATATTGAAACAATTGAATATTTATGTACTCTTAATTTCATTAGTAAATGCAAGGAAAAACATTTATTTCCCCTTAAATAAAGATAAAAAATACGAAAAAGTAAATAACATACAGAAAAAAGAAAGTATAAGAAACAAAATCATATAAGCGTCATGAATTGGGACCTCCGTCAGCACCCGGTTGTGTTACCTCTTATTAACACTAGAAAGAATGAACTTAGTTATGATAAAAATAAATAAAATGTGATATTCCAGTTCAGGTCGGAGAGGTCACATAAGAAATTTACGAACTATACTAATAAAATCTTCAAATCATTTTAATTCTCTAGCAGTCAAGCTGCTCTTGAGCAATATAGGTATAGCACATACGTATGTATATGGGAAATAAAGAGGTAGAGAGAGTAGTAATTATATCAATCTTATAAAAGTACTTAATTTTTATTTGAATAAAACCTATATAATCTAAAAGGCACATGGACAACTTAATCTTTTCAAACAATTAACAGCATAGTTATTCATGTTATTATACAACAGAGACGATAGGCCAGTTCGTAGTTACTATGCAAATATCTAAGCCCTGAATCCTCAGAACTCACGTATCTACTCACTTGAATATCATTTGTTGTTTTAATAAATATAACTGATGACTTAGACAAAGTACCATTCGATAAACGATAAAGACAAAGAAAAGTGTAAAATGTAGACATTGACAGGGCGTGATGATTCTCAGAACTTATACCAATTCCATCAACTTTTTACTCTCTCTACTAGCGTTTTCGTTTATTGTAAGTTGCTTTGTCTAGGGGGCGGCTGATACAAAACACACAGACGACGTCCACAATTATTACCTGAACTGAAGACCGCGTGGACGCTGGAGACGCGGGAGTCCGCGGCGACGGAGGGTCCGCCCTGTGCTCCGCCAGCACCCTATGCTCGTGCTTCGCTCCTACCACTGAATTCTTCACGCGCTCCATTCTCGCCTGTATCGCCTTCCTCGAGATCACCTTAGTTTTCTCATCCTTAGACCCACCATCGGCTAGTTTCCTCATCAATCTCGCCGTAGCTGCCACAGAATGTTGTTGTGTATCGGAATTCGTCCTGGCAAGTCTGGTCGCCTGTCTTGGTACGGGGGTCGCGCCTCCTGTGCTGCTTCGAGTGGTTTCATTCCTATTAAAGGGTGCGGAATCGTGTTCTGTATCGGAATCCGCTGGTAGATATCCACCACCACCTACTGAGGATACTCCTGTGCGAAGAAGGTTCTCGTGTTCGGCGTAGCGGACTCTCTCATCAACGGAGATATTGCCATTCTGGGCTCTCTCTAAGCCACGTTCCATTTCACCGATTTGCCTCTCTAGTTTCCGGAGGACATCGTCTGACGGTGGTGTCGGTCCACTGTCGTCAGGGGGTTCTGGAGTTTGGAACGATTTTAAATGGATGGGATGCGCTCGGCTGATCTCAAGGCGCTTTGGTGCGATACCGGTACACGTCATTTCGTACTGAGCTCGCTGAGACTGGGGGGTCCGTTCAAGCATAGCTAAGGACACCGGTGATGGGGGTGGGGCCCCATTAACTGCTGAATCTTGGGCGTCCGGAGCTGGCGACACCCTTGGAGCGCGGAAGCTCTTCCGCATAAAATCCTCGCGTGTTAATTTCCGTTCCATTTTCACTTAAACATTTCACTCGGTTCACTAATATGAATACATTTTACCTATCACTGTTCGATCACAATATTTTTTAATTATACAATTCTGCAAAAAAAAGAAAACAATTTATAAGTTACAATGTTGACTGCAGCCAACAGTGACTTCATTTGTTATCGTTGGAATCGCGATAAGACGAAATAGTCAATGACGATACCCACGGGTATTGTTAACTGAATTCGACCTAAATAATCCAGCTATCTATAGGCACAATACACCCAGAGAGGGTAGAGCCTCAAGGTTAAAGAAAGTCTGACTTTAGGTCACACAATACTCTTTGTTGACGTCAAACTCGGGGTAGATTCATTTAAAATTTACTGATTGACGCACAAACAAATTTTTCTATTGTTACATTGACATGATTGTGGACTATTGAGAATTGATTATTTAATTAATAATCGAAATGACTAATAGACGCAGTTCTAAGAAATATCAGTCATAAAAAGAATAAACATTTATAACGTAAAGTCATAGATAACATAAACAATGAGAACTTGCATTAGAAGATCCCAAAAAATGTGTAGAAAACATTTGGAAATGAGAAATAACTATTCCCGAATTCATAAAAAAAAATACTGATGACTTTATTGGAAATCCAAGAACTATGAGGGAAAGTTATGAAATAGATATCATTTGATCTAATGACAAACTGTCAATACAAAACATGTTTACGTCTTGAGATACAAAACAAACATGCTTACTCAGTAAAAAGAAAGAAAAAAAAATCTATTAAAATTTTAGCAAACCTAAACACGATTGGGGATTCACATTTAAAATTAATCGAAATATGCGAAGCATATCTTCAAAAGGCAGATGCTAAAATAAACGACAGTATTATTATTATATAATGATAATCTGAAACTTCACAAGAGAACAATTATATTGAAACTGAAATATCAGACTATTGCAAAAATCATAAACTTTTTGCAGTATGTATAACCAGACACAAAGACCGAAGCAAACCCGACTAAATCAATTTGTATAAAACAAATCAACTCTAACTGAAGTCTAAAGCTATACAAATTTAAAGGCGCTTGGTCGTTCAGTTGTGCGAGCGAGACGGCAACCGGTCCATCTGAAATGAAAGAGACAAAACAAAATAGTTAATTTAAAGTGGAATACCTAAACCCGATCACCATTCCCTAAAAACACGTTTCCAGCACATAAAGCCGCCAGCGAACACACCTGCTCTGAAAGAGATGCACATACCGACACCGAGACACTTGTATCAACAGACAAACACAATAAGCAGAACGATACAACACATTCAGCAGTTGGTATTGAAAATTATTTAGGTACAGCTATCTGTACTGTAGGTTTCTTTTCAATGTTGATAATGCTATCTATAATGCTAATAATGACCGCTGTCATCGTAAAGAATCTTAATTGAATATTAAATTTAAAACGTTGCACAGTTCTAAAAAATGAATCTCGAGATCCTTGATGTTTACAGTCACGGCGATTCAACAGATGGTGATTGAAACAAGCATGAGTCAGTCCGGTGTTGTACTTGATATAGTAATTGCCGTAATATGTGGTAATCAATTCTTAAAGAAATATAAAATACCCTATACGGTTAGTATTTCTACTACAGTATTTAGTTTTTCAAGAATACTTTTTAGGATTTGCATTATGTATTAAGACAGAGGAACTTGACTATAATCTATTTATAAATGTTCGATATTTTATTTTATAATTGCATTGCAATTAGCCGTTTATCTATTAGTTTACACAATAATGTCAATAAAATGTTAAATATTGTCAATTTCAAATTTTTACTTACGAGAACTTAGACAGTTATATATAATATATATATATTTTCAATTTAAAGCAATATTAATGCAAATACAGTTATCCAGAATTTGAGAGGAGCAGCACTATGAGTCACTTTGTTTCGTAGATTCGTAATTCGTAGAAATGAAAAGCCGAGTGCTATACACAACAGCTTCTCGGTTCTCGGGTAAGCTAGAAAGCAGCGTTGAAATTGAAACTGTGTCAAGCGCGGCTTGTAGTAGGAAAACGTTTGTTACGCATCTATACACTCATGATCGCACTTTAATTTTAAAATTGCATTATATTGTGCACGATTGTTACAACACACCATTAATATGGAACATAACGTTACTTGATGATGCTTTGTTTACATTTTGCAATATTACGACAGTAATTGTTAGCTGTAAATTTTATCACCAGTTGACTCATCTGTATCTTGCAACGTAGTTTTCTTTCAATTATTTTTCATTTTAAATCGTCAATAAGCGCTATTTTAATGTCATTCCACAAATCGTATCACTGCTGAATATCTCCATGAGTACAGATAAGATTAAGATAAAAACAGAAAAAGTAATAATCAAAGTAACACTGAAATGGTTTCAAATATTACTAAAGCATGTATTCAACTCATTATTTAGAGCAATTAAAAAAATCAACCATAGTCCAATATAATTTATCTTCACGAAAATAATTCGCCTAAAACTGCACAATTGCTTTTTGAAGTTGTTTTAAGTAAGAAGTAAGATTTAAGATAATAAAGCAACGTGTTATTTTTAGATAAACTCCAGTCAAATATAACCGTAAACGTTAGCTTACTGTGAAATATTATAAATGTTAAAATGACAGCCGTAACAGTTAAAATAAGCAGCTCAAATTGATGCGGTATAAAATCAAAGAATCTTCGGGTGACTTTTGTTGTTTTCATGTTGTTTTATTTTACTCTAAGTTTATATAAAATGATCAAATTTCAAAAATAAATTGAAAATTACATTTTACTTCAAAACTGATACGACTTCCTATAAATCCTTCACACATTTGAAAACGTTTGTGACCTTTTACTCAGCTTTAAATTTGATGACCTTAGTAGTTTCACTTTTATGCTCCTCAATTATGATCAATCTCATAATATTAAATCTTCATAATTTAATGTTACTTTTATTACGCGTAAAACACACATGTCCTATCTAAAATTTTTCCATTATAAGCATTTTCCTGCCAACATATATGAAGATTATATCAGAAATGTCATGTCGTGTCATTGTTATCAAACACAACTACCAAGAAATTACAGTTTATTACGTTCCTTTAAACGCATCTTCTGCCTTATTAGAATATAAGTTATAATTTCAGTAAAGTAAAAAATATCACACCAAAACTAATTACAGAGTTTAATATGTTATAAAGCTTGTTGTTTTCAACGTATAAATGTATAAACTGGTGTAATTTTATTATTTTTTTACGTTTGTTGATTTATATATGTTTTTAAAGTATTTGTAAAGTGTTCCCCGAATTTGGACGAAACCGTCTCGAGTTGCTGGTTAGCACAAGCGAAAAAGACCTCGAGTGCAAAGGGTTAATTAAAAAATAATAAAAATGGCTGCAGCCGTGTTAGTTGAGTGCATGTGGAGCCGAAAAACGTGGATGATCGTAGATTCTAATCCCACCATGTACTTTTCCGTTCTCCAGATCAAGCACGAGTCACCACATATTCATCAGTTAAAGGAGACACCGTAAGGAAACACGTATGCTATCTAACAACAATGTCATGTGTAGTTGAGTCTAGCTATGAAAAATGCGATCAGCTGACCTACTGGCCACGTTGGACACAATCTACTAGTGTAAAATAGATATAGCCATTAATATATTTCACTCACCTTCGAAAAGTATACAACTTGGCGATATATTATTTAAAAACAATGCTTAGTATTAAACAAGACCCTTAATTTGGTGCTTTTAAAAGATCTCACCCCACAAACGCGAACAATCGAGTAGAAATTGGAACGTGTGTATACATAATTTAAACTTTATCAAAGTAATTAATATACGCATAAATCTTCTTAACGAACCATTATTACGCGACTCAGAGGTTATGAGCACATTATAACTTTGAGACGTCTCCACGATAATGGTGGTATGTCGACGAAGTAGCGGGAGTAGACAACATTGGCATGCTGCAGCAGTCGGCATCAAGGAAAAAGATTGATTTGTGTGAGTGACGACATATCAATGCTGCGGCCAGCACGTCACATTCAGCAATACGCTGCCCACAAACCAATATAAACTAGTCGACCTGCTTGCTGTACCGTCGACATACCGCTTTAAATTTCCTTAATAACATAGGACATTCGGAAGAAAGGATTTTTTACACTAGCCAACAAAGATAACGCTGAACTTGATATTAAGCATAACAGGAACCAAAATGAAGCACAATTATTAAGAAACTTTATAACGCATATCGATATCAGCCGTGATTATGCAGAGGGCTGATCAAACATATTCTCTAAAATACCCAATATTCTAATAGACGAGTACCACGGGTGGATAACTATTCCAAAGTTTGATGACCCAGCATAGGTGCAACGTGTTTTTGGAAAATCAATTCTCTAAAGTAAGAGTGCTCTTATTTGAACTGCTGGCAATATACCTCAAGATTAGACTACAGGCTATCAAATTTGTAGGCTCAGGTATGCGTACTATATGTGATAAAGATGTATATAGCTGTGATAAATATTTGTATTGTAGATTAGTAGGGTATTATCATGGCGTTAATTTGTCACAAGGGCAGTTTAAAAAAGTAAGTAAAAGAATCAGATACAAATAATTTGTCTTTATTATCTATTTCATAAAGAAGTTAGTTATGGTTACTCACTAGAGCCGCCTTTCGCTTCTAGCAGAGGGCTATTCCGACATTAATAAAAGTAATTAGAGACACTCTGGCTTCACTATGAATCAACTTAAACGTAAATCATGTAGTCATCACTCAAAAATTATGAAAATATTGTAAAAAACCTGAAAGTTTGACATCTCTGCTCTAAAATCTAAGAAGATACAACGAGGTGTGCACATCTGAATGAAAAACCATATCCCAGATGTTACGTTATTGAAATAGTACCGAAAGCTCTCATTTCGTAAAACTGTACTTAACTATTGAACAACTGGATACAGATCGTCCACAATTGCCGTGTTTATGTCAATCGGATGGAAGTCGTTTGTATATTAGCAAAAACTAAACAAAGCGAAGTTTTATCGCAAGGCTGTAAAAAAAAACAACAGAATGCATATCCACGCGACCTATTACAGAATTGAAAAGTCTGTGGTGTGGTATTTTTATCGATCTCGCCTGAAATAGTTCAAACAGTGCTATAAACGTACCGTGCTATTAATAGCGGGCTCGCGATTAATTCGGTGCTATTTATATTGGCGCTAATCTTGGCATCGTTGAAAGGAAAGCGGGCATAACTGCCGGCGCGTTGTTATCTTGACCTTGCGGTGATTAGAGCGCATAAAAGGTGCGCATCGACGACGATGTCATCGGCGGTATAACCGGTGTATTCGGCGTTTATTTATATCGGTATTAAATAATACTCATGTTTACTCTATACTATTAGAACAATTTCTTTAGTAAATTTGTACTGAAAAACAACGAATACTCCTGTTTTAACGAGCACAGCATGGGATCGCACGAAGTCTTGCCTATTTATGTCTAAGCTTCATTATAATGATGAATTATTACATTTACTTATTGAATATCTTAAAAAAAAAATTACGACAGCAAGGTACCTTTACGTTTTTTTTTTTAGATAATTGACTAATAATGGCTGAGTCTGTGGGTTTTTTTTTAATAAATCAATTGAGTACATACGATACACGCAGAGCGGTTAAAACCAAGTACCTCTACCCACACCGAAAGGATATAAAAAGATAACATATTATTTTATGAGAGAAAATTTTCTCTTTCTGTTCTATACAATGTAAAACGTAACAAATTTCACGCCGATTTCAAATCGTATTCGTAATCGTATTTCGAAATGTATTCGTTTTTCAATTTCGTATCGCCGTTTACAATCGGCGGCGTCGACATCACTCAAAACGATCGGCGGAAGCAGCCTGATTGCACATCCCTAGTACCGTGGGTTATTTTTACATAATGCGTATTCAAATAAGATGTAAACATGATTTAGATAATATTATTCTTCTCCTTAAAAGTGATTTCCAGCCATGTCAATGACGTACATTTAACAAAGGCGTAAAAATATTCCGAACTTTTGACTTTAATAACTAAAATTATTAATTTTTAGTATAAATAATTGTCTGAGATGTACATTGAAATTAAATTACATTTATTTCGCCACAATATAAAAAAATTATACAAAATCGTAAACAATGTACAGAAAAGAAAGCACAAGAAAGAAACATAAAAATGGCGAAATTGGCTCCCTGTCAACTTAATGCCACAGAGGAAGTCTGTGGTGCTGATTTTCTACAAGGACCTCGAGTGCCTTCTTGTAGGAAATGTCGTTGCCAAATGAGCAAATTAAACTCAATCAACCGAATAAGCTCAATCTTTAATTAGCATAATGGACCACATGATTCGCGATAACCCACAAACTTGGACATTAGTTATTGATACAATAACACTTAATTTGAATAATCATACATTAATCAAATGTATACAATCTGAACCAGTAAGGTAGGCATTTATCAATGCCTTTGGCCCAAACAAGTTGGACGTCGGGATGTTTAACAAAATATTAGGAGGCACAGTATATAACAAGTCTTTTGGTTTGTTCAGATCCATTAAACCTTATCTTATATGCTAGTAGACATATGTAAATCCAGATTAATTATGCAAAAAAATGTACATCCATAAAAAAACGGCTATCATGTCACTAAATCCCATTAATATATTTTCCCCAATAAATCTTTCAATAATTGATGATGATATAAAAGGTTTAGACTGAGACAATAACTATGACAGAATTTGATAAGGCAAAAAAAACGGAAATTAATTAGAAAAAGATTTATTCAAACAATGTAACTTACTTTCTGGTTGTTTGTTGGTTTTAAATTTAAGGATCATTTATGATAATAAAGAGAATTATAGATTTATATAAATATTTTTACTCAGAAGATTTATAATTTCTTTATCTTTCAAAAGATTTTTACGCACATACACTTTGAGACAGAGATGGGCAAAATGTAATCTGATTAATGATGAACGATTAATCAAATGTAGTCGTAATTTTCTTGCTCTGTAATCATGATTAAATCCATTTAAAACATTAAGAAATCATAAATGTGTATACAAACAATTAGGGATTTTGTAGTGTTTAAAACATAAATGAGCCAAATGCAGTCATATCTATACTAATATTATAAAGCTGAAGAGTTTGTTTGTTTGTTTGAACGCGCTAATCTCAGGAACTACCGGTTCGAATTGAAAAAATATTTTTGAGTTGAATAGTCCATTTGTCGAGAAAGGCTTTAGGCTATATAACATCACGATGCAATTATTAGGAGCGAAGAAATATTGGAAAATGTGAAAAAAACGGGGAAAATTATTCATCCTTGAGGGCTTCCATTGCGTGCGCTGCAAAAACGGTTCAAGATAGTATATGTCTATCTTTTAAGATTAAGTCACTAGAACCGTTTTTATGGTAAACAAATTTGGTCGAAATTAATGCATTATTTGTTAAGAGTTGTATCAACGTAATAATATTAATCTTTATCCAAATAAATGTGTTGTTGATAAAGAGTATTTAATTGTGAACAAAATTGTCTCTGACATCACTTAATTTCAATGAACATCTTAGAAGATATTACAAAACCTTATATAGCAAAACAACGTTTGCCGGATCAGCTAGTTAATGGTAAAAAACGTAAAATGTAATCGTTCATCATTTTCATTAATCTGATTACATTTTGCCCATCTATGCTTTGAGAGCATAATTGGCCTGATATATCTACTCAATTCAAACGTACTTAAAAAAAAAATACAATACTACTTCAACACAACGTAAACAGCCTTTTAGACTTAACATTCGTACATCGATATTGCTATTACTAGAGAATTCTAAATGTATGAAATTGACATAACGTTTCAAAGTGATATTTTGAAAGGCTGTTTTAATGGAATGGTTGTCTAGACTCCCTGTGATTCATAACGACAAGTCCTAAATTTAACCCTAACTAAAAAAAGTCAAAAGTTCATAAAAAACCATTTACCTTATCTATACTAATATTATAAAGCTGAAGAGTTTGTTTGTTTGTTTGTTTGAACGCGCTAATCTCAGGAACTACTGGTTCGAATTGAAAAATTCTTTTTGAGTGGAATAGACCATTTATCGAGGAAGGCTTTAGGCTATATAACATCACGATGCAATTATTAGGAGCGAAGAAATAATGGAAAATGTGAAAAAAACGGGCAAAATTATTCATCCCTGAGGGCTTCCATTGCGTGCGCTGCAAAAACGGTTCAAGATACCAAAAATATATGTATGAAAGAATTATTCCTCTTAAAATGATCCAAAAAAATGTCCGCGACAGTATATGTCTATCTTTTAAGATTAAGTCACTAGAACCGTTTTTATGGTAAACAAATTTGGTCGAAATTAATGCATTATTTGTTAAGGGTTGTATCAACGTAATAATATTAATCTTTATCCAAATAAATGTTTTGTTGATTAAGAGTATTTAATTGTGAACAAAATTGTCTTTGACATCACTTAATTTCAATGAACATCTTAGAAGATATTACAAAACCTTACATAGCAAAACAACGTTTGCCGGATCAGCTATAGTGTCTTGATAACCGCGAAACCCGAGCACGGCTGAACCGATTTGACTGATTTTTTTTTTGTTGTGTTTGTTGAAGTCTGGGGAAGGTTATAACAGAGAGAAGATTATCTGAAAAAGTCTAAAAACAACACTTTTCTATATTCTCATACAAAAGATTTGTTATAAGTCAATTTGAACTTTAACACCATAGCATAAAGTTTAAATGTTAGTGGACGGGTTCCGGGAAGGCAAAACTATTATTGAGTGACGTATAAATATTAATGTCAATATTTGTCAATTTTTATACATATAGCATTAAGGCCAGGTTCCTTCAAACAATTTTCAAAAAACAGCCGACAGGCCAATAGCTATAAACATTAAAAAAACAATGTTACTTTGTTTTAGAGAAATAGTGCAGAACAAGGTCTGCCGGGACAGCTAGTCAATAATAATATTATAAAAAATATTAATACATTTGAAGCAAACGGTACCAATAGAAGAATTATTGCAACAGCGAAAAACACACGAGGGCATTACACCTGAGCCGTCTCATGTCGCGCTCGAAATAACTGTTGGTAACTCAACTCTTTGTATACCTGCACCGGTGTATCATAAAACTGTCCGTGTCACCGTTATTGCAAGGGCATAAGGCTCTATTTGAAATAACCGGATTGGATGACATAAATTTGTCACTGAGGACCACAAGCTTCCGCCATTGTATATGAGTATCTATTTGCGCGGCTCAGCTGTGTAGAAATCTATTTATACGGTAATATGGGATGTTTAGTTGAAATTTTAGATGTGCTCCCAAATGATATTGCCATAATATTAACCATATCCTTTAATAATAATAATATATCATCACACTATATCCTTTACGGGGTGAGCAAATATAAATTAGTGGCTGTAATCACTTTACGCTTATATGTCGTACCCAACGTGACCAGTAGCTCCACTGATTGCCGTTCTCAAGGCACAAGAATACATGACATTTCTATTAGATGCCCTGCGGTTTTCCTCACGATATTTTCCTTCAACGGTGTCGTACGAAATCTGGAAAAACCTAGAGGTACATTCCAAGATTCAAATCTACGCCATTTGCGTTGCATCCGAAACCTGTCAGCTATCCACTAAACCACCACATCCACATCTAACCTGTAATCTATAGATATAAAAAAACTTGCCCTGACTGACATATCTTCTACGACGAAAAAGATATTTAGTATGAATAGAACAGAACCCAGACCCAGCAAGATTTACACAGACTAAATGGAGAGAGTTTTGACAAATAATAAAATTAAGAATATCTTTGAGAAAGCATGAAAGGATCAATAAACATGAAAGAGGAAAAACAAATTTATACATAAAAAGAGAAGTCACTTTCCGTTCGTTCTATCAACCCCGATAGGCAACCAGAGTGATGATGAGTTACATTGTTTGGCTCACTCCTCACGGTTTAATAATAGTAAACTGAAAATACATAATATTATGATACTAATGATATTTTTCCATGTACGTAACACCAACGAAGCTGACGAAATTCCCTAAAGTGCACATAAATTTTTTATCACCCAATATTATCAAGTAAAGTTAATAGAAAAAATGAACTTTACACGTTATCTCTCATATTTCGAAAGCACACTATATAATGTTAATCCAATGCATTATTAACACAACTTAATCATAAGATTAACACACATTGAATTACAGCCACTTGATTTGTCGATAATTTTCTTATAATTTTGCAAATGTGTATAATACATACATGTATTTACACGTTTAATCTTGTATATATATAGAAAGACTTGTAACTTACATATTATCGTAAAGACTAAAGTGCTTAAGCTAGTGCTAGATACATGATATTTGGACATTAGTTTCTTTGTAGGACGTGAAGATCCACTAAGGGCGAATCAATCTATTTGGCCCCAATGGGGTGAAATAGCAGTTAAAAGTTTGTTGAAATATCTGTCAATTTCAAAATTAAACTATATAAACTGGCATTTGACTTTTTGGTAAGAATAAAAAAAACACGTCTTTCGAAGGTTTTGTAAAAAAAAAATTCAAGAGGATAAATTAAGGATATTCTTACCGAACAAAGCTGAGTAACTACAGCTAGTATTTTAATAAAATCGACAATCCTTAATATTTCCAGTTTCTCAACCACTGGCCAACTATCTTCACCCATTTGAGTTTACAATATTTTTCAAACACGATCCACTGGAGCGACATTGTTTTTCTATCTCGATGACTACTTTACTCAGAATAATTGATAATAATTGCTCATTATTATTATCCCACTTACGTGTGCAACCGGTCTTATAACCTGGAAAAAAATTGCACACGCAATGTGCAGTAAGACTTGAACGGTTAATATATTTTGTTCAATAATGAGCAGATTCTGAACTGTAAAGAACAACAACTTGATGGCAGGTCCTTTGGACCTTGATGGACTGCAGTGACAATACCTAAGGGGGTGCAAGTACTGCTAATAACTAGTCTCGGGACCAGAGACTTTAGCGAAAACATTTGTAATAACGTATTAGTATGGTAAACTATCGTACGGTATTCTGGTTTCTAAAATCGGCACTATATTCCGCAGTATTTAAAAAAATGCCAATCTCATGCAATAAGTTCATTTTTAACCACTATACTTCATCGATAGTAATAAACGTTGCGGTTGCCAACACTCTTGGTGCTGCATAATGATTTAACCTGAATTATCACCTGTTTTTTTCATCATTTAGCATTTAAAAAATTGCCAGCTTATAAGTAAACTTAAATAGGAAATTAAATCCGACGCAAGTCGCTATCGGTTACAGGTAATTCCTTATAAAGATCATTCATAAAAACGGCATAGTTAAACTTGACCAGAGCGCAAGCGAACGTGGCACGCAGCCCTCAACAGACGGCAAGGCTGTGGTGGTATATCCAAATAAGGAGTTCATTACCATATCGCCTTTTAAAGTGAACACAAAATGCCTGACAGCAATTGCTGTTAAACTTTATTGCAAGAATATTAATGACCATTACGCTAAACCCTTTGTTAGGACAAGCAGAGATATACTAGATACAATAACTAAGGAACGTTAAAAAACTGCCACATTTTACTTGAGAAATGGTTGTACAATATAAATAAGATTTGTAGCTTAAAGTGTCTATATTTTAGATGTTAACATTTTTTTAGATAAAGGGTTCTTGAATAAACATAAGAAAACTAACAGATTCAATTTTTTCTAAATTTTTTGTTGTTTTATAAATGGTCTATTAAGATAATTCAATTTAGTATTCAATTTATTATGTTACAATTATTTTAAAAAATGTACAAAATTTAAAGTTTTAATTTATTGGTTACAATATTATTTGAATTTCGTATCTTTTTTTAAGACTTGGCCATCTCTCAGGGAGTCACACTTTAAAAAATAGAGGCCTTTATTTTCTAGTTTCGCGTTTCACAAACGCTATAAGTACTTATGCGCGAAAAAACGAACATTTTTTTGCACATTAAAGTATTTTTTCTACTTCAGTCAGCATATAGGTAGCTGTTGATAATAATCGCAACCATACCAGCTGGCACATATCTCTTCATACTTCTTTAAATGGACCTAACTATATGCCTCAGGGAACTCGCAAAATTTCTGTAGGCTTTCATGATTATTACCCAATAACCACTGGAGCGAGTAAACGCTGAAATCCTTTTACAGCAAAATCAGTCTCTTTATTCAACTAATAAGCCAAATATTTATAATTTTATTGTCTTTACAGAAAATACCACCATATTTTATAACGGCTAACGAGAAACGTGTGGGACATTAATGTAATAAAAAAAAAATCCTCGTGAAATAGCCAATGCGAACCGGTTTCCGTCGCTCCCATACTAAATGTTCCGGCGAGTGGCTCTTGTGAAGTTGTGACTCATCTCGTTGGTCGGTGATAAACGCAACTTTTTTACATCACAGCATCTCGTCGTACGAGCTATCTAAGTTCATCAAATATTTGACCAAATATTTGTTAAGATCAAGGGGTTTAAAGGCTATTTTCATTCTTTGGCAATAGTGAGTTTTATATATATCCAAAGTCAGCGTTTCTCACTGATTCCAGAGACAGTGTGTAATTCATTTAAGGTCCTTGGATGTATTTGGGTTTGAAAGAAATCTAAGTGTCTTGAAAATGGTGTTATTATGAAAACAAAAGTGAAACGTGAGATACAATGTAATTGTAAGACCTCTAAATTTATATGATGGTTTTTTCGCAAATTCTATTCACACTTGTAATTATATGAAAGCAAATATCCGCTGGTAAAAACATTATACAAAAATACACGGATAGCGGAATAAAATCCACAAAATCCGCGCGTTGAATATTCGCAGTGCAGCCTGAGCTTGAATAGACTGAAAATAGAATAAGCAGACGCAGACCCGGATCCCTAGACAAAGTAACATATCGTTTATCTATAACGCTAGCAGAAAACTTGCACATGTTTGGAATTGACATAACGTGTTAACATAACATTTTGAAAACTGATATCTATTTCATAAATTTTGCATTTTCTACAAGCTTTATCGTTTATCGAATGTTACTTTGTATAAGTCCTCTATTTGTATATCATGACGTTACCTTACGAGGTAATTTATTAAATTAGAACAAGATCTCAATGTAGAAACCGAACATTACTTGAAAACAAAAAAAAGATTTCTTTTTTTTCAGTGATAAACTAAAATGATGTGTAAGCCGAAATGCCACTATGACTGAACCACACGTGAGAAAGAGCTCAAACTAATAAATAGTATGTTCAATTCCTGCTGCAATTTATCCCATTTCTAGATTTCATTAAGCGAATAAATAAATCTAATACCACAATGAATCTACGGAAGGATGCCGATACCAATCCGTCACAAGTTTACAAGCGAGCCAGTCGACCCCGTCTCAATATTGCCGAAGCGGCACTTTAGTTCCACTTCTAGGGTCCAAGTCACAGGCAATCCGCTCTATATAAAACATTCAGGGCCACAGACACACAAAAAAAATAAATAAGGAAAAGTAAATTTTCGCAACCGACCAGACGCGTTAATTAAAAACGATGAAACACTGAAAGGTTGATTTTAATCTACAATTGCCAAGGTCTACGTAATATTGTTTCATCAGAAATTATATTACAATACAGTTCGTAACGTCGTCTTCAGAAATTAAGTTATAAAAATCAGGCGATCATAACTAATATAGTAACCATGCGCTGTAACGCGAATAGTCATATGTTCGAATCCCTACTTGTACGTCTTGGGTTTCCCAGATTAAGTGCGGATTTAGGCCCCGCATGCTCTACGGTGTAGGAAAACATCGTGAGGAACCCCGCATGGCATCGAATAGATATTTCATGTAAATGCTCTGAGAATGGACATCAGCTCGCTGCTGGTCACGTTGGAGAACACACATAAGCGCAAATTGGATGCAGCCACTAATGCATCTCCGCTCACCCCGAAAGGGATATAGCGTGACGATATATTATTACTATTATATTTTTAGTATAGATGTGATTGGTTTTATTTATTTATAATCAATAACAAACACAAAACATTATAGTTTAATTAAAGTCTCACAAAAATAAATATAATTTGACTGTGAGACAATACAATAGAATCATTTATAACTATAATTGTTTAAGCCATTTTTTTTAAATTTCACAAGGCTGTATAGTGCATCGTGTCAGTCACCTGAGTCGCTTATATTATGTTGAGAAAAGTAACCCACTACCTTGAGTTTCTTGCCGGCTCTTGTCGGTAGCGGTAGATTCTGCTTTCCGAATGTGGTAAATTCATTTCAGTTTTTTACAATTTATGAGTGCTTATAAGCGAGTTTATTTAAGTAAATTATGTTTTAAATAATATAATGTGCAACAGGATAAAACAAAAGTCTTTAACAAGTGTAATAAGAGGGTTTATTGAATAAATCGCTCTCCGCTTAAGACAAAGACAAAGTCTACAGTATGCGCAAGCGACGGTGCGTGACTCACCCAGTCAGAGACCGAAAGAGGCTCCGGTTATCTCTTTTTCCCGCGTACGTTTAACTATTGTCGTCCCTCTCACGGCTTTCAAAAGAAATCGCGACTACAACTAATCCGCGAATATCCTAGATTAGATTAGTTTTTCGGTTATTGCCATTTCGTGATACCACTTCCTGCTAAATATAGAATGGAAGACAATGTTCAGTTTGCGATATTTTACTCATTGGTAACTTAACGACTGGTGTAAAGAAAACATTGGATGAAAAACATAATTCAATTTTCCTAGTGTTCTTAAGAAAATACAAAAGACACAATGCAAAAAAGCTTGTTCGCTTTTGTACGCTTAATTTATGCATTCGATAGATTATATAAAATTACTAAGTTTCTATAGTATTGAAAATAAGTTACTGAGACTAACTCTTTAACTTTTTTTTTGGTAATTTTGTAGGCCTAATACCGCCACGGTAGTGACCCTGTCTGTAAGGCTTGAAGGTCCTAAGTTCAAGTCTTTGTAGCGGCAATCGTTTCTATGGTTAATATATGAATTTGTCGCGAATCATGAATGTATTTTAATATGTATATTTTTGTCTAATACCCATAACAGAAACGCAAGCATATTTTGGCACTTTTTTTTTTTTTTTTTTTTTTTTGGTAAACCAGTGGAAATCCATTATGGACCGTCAGGAGGCGGTGAGGGCCACCTCCCGGTGTGTCGGACTCTCACCGACTAAAACCACTGAGGCGTATCGCCAAGCACAGGGTGCGCCGGACTACGGGAATGTGACGTTGGCCTCACCGCGGTCCGGCGCGTGATCCGCCCAAAGGGCTTCGTCTTGCTGGTAGGAGGGTGGGAGAAGAGTGACACCACCCCCCATCGCCAAGTGGCGTGCAGATGCACGCGCAACACCACTGGAGCTTAATGTCAGGCGGTTGCCCCCTCAGGCACCCCGCTAGACGCTCCGCGAGTTTGTCCCTCAGGCAGTTGTGCAGCCGGGGACTCCTCAACCATTATGATGGGCACCTCCGTTTTGTTTAAATCGGCGGCAGCCTTCCCTCTTCCTCGCAACGCTTTTAGCGGCCTTTTTGCGACAGCACAGTTTTCGCTGCCCACTTTGTGCCCCGCCGGTCTCCCGGCGTCAGCGCAAACTGCGCAGCGGACACTGGCCTTGCACGCCTGGGCCCTGTGGCCTGGCTGTGCACACCTGAAGCAAAGCGCACTACGGTCGACCTTTGCTGTACACTTAGCCGTCACGTGTCCGGGCTCCAGACAACGGAAGCACCGGATCACGCGCGGCGGCAACAGTCGAATCTGGGGCCTGACCCAGTTGACTATGAAGCCTCTCTCTATTAACCTTTTGGCTGCTGAGGCTGGGCAGGACACCCAAGCAACCCCAAGGTCGAACGTAGTGCGCCAGATTTCGCTTGCGCGAATGTGCTCTTGGTCGCACCCGCCATACTCCGCAATCGCACCCAACAAAACTGTACGCGAGGTACAGTCGTCTAGGCCCGAGATCTTCAGGTCCACACACTTTACGGGACGTGTGACCTTTACATCCTCTGTGGGGAGGATGCGTTTCAAAGCGCTGCAGAGGAGTCCCGCTTTCCTCTCCGCCTCTTCCGGCTCACCAGGGACCAAGAAGATCCTGGCGCCGGAGAGTGTTCCTCTTATCTTCAGGTCACTTATGTTCTGAGTGGAGAGTTCAGAAGTGACCTGATCTTTCGCTGCCTGGAGGACATTCTCCAAGGAGATGCCCTTCTTGGCGGCGTCCAGCGTCAGCTTCACAGAGATCCCCGCTGTTTTGGGCGGCCGCGGGATCTTCGGAGCTTTCGCCTTCTGCTTCGTCTTCTGGCGGATCTCCTTAGGGGTCCGCTCATTTTTCTTCTTTGGTTTCAGAGGCTTCCCATTTTTCCCCACCTCGGTCCAGTTGCCATGATGTTTGGCAGACTGGGACGTGATTGGAGGTGGACACGGGGCCTCTGAATCTGTCGCGTCCGGTACAGGCGCTGGGGCGCTTCTCTTCCCCTTGCCTTTACCCTTTGAGGGCTTAGGCGGAACAAGGGTTGAGTCGCGCCCCGGCGCGTCCTTGCCATGAGATTCCCTAGCGGTGGGGGCGGTCAGCTTGGGCTGATTTGCCTTCCGCACGACCGTCTTCGCCGCATAGGTTAAAGTCCTTTCCGTTTGCAACGGAGGACGCATCAAGCGCCTCTCCGTTGCTTCTAGGCGCGCTCCGAAGCCGCGCACTTCCCCCACCAAATCCGCGACAGTGCGTTCTAAAACGCTAGTTCCGGAGGTGGGAGAGATTTCTTGGGGATCAGGGTCTCCTAACGCAGATGTGTAAGTAGGGCCCCGACGTCTCAAATCTCGGAGTTCAGCTCTCATAATGGCCATATCCTCCTGGAGGTCACGCACGATCTCCCGCAACCGGAGATTCTCCCGGTGGAGTTTCCGGGTCTCCTCTGTTGCGGTGGTCGTGACGATGACCTCTACCGCTTCTTTTATGGCCGTCATGGCGGCCTTCATGTCTCTAGCCACTGTCCCCTTTAAATTGGAGGACTTGGCTATGGACTCCGAGAGTACCTCGAAGCCCTTATCCATAATATCCTTCTGGGCGTACATGGATGTCCCCTCAACCCCAGCCACATCAAGACGCGACGTGAGGTGAGGGCGAGCGCTCCGTGTCGTTCCCAGAAGGTCTGCCTCCGCTTTCCGCGCTTCCTCCTCCTTCTGCGCGGTCAGCACCTTCTTTTTTGCCTCCCACAAACCGACATATTTGCCGGTTGTGGGAGGTCTACCCCTTCCCCTTTTGGGGGCTGCCACAAACTTGGCGGGGACCTCAAATTCCGAGTCGTTGTCGGAACGGAATGTTTGGTACGACCGTTTCCGTTCTAGCGAGCCTGAGCCACGAGATCGTTGACTTGACACTGAGTCGTCCGAGTCAATCTCCAAACGCTCCACCGAAGTGTGGAACTCCTTTCGTAAGGCAAGATCGAGAATCATTGTGCTTGCTTGGGTCGTCGGCGCAGTGACGGGGGAAGAGCCGTCACTGCGGAGCACAGGTTTGCCCCCCCAGAGAACGTGGGGCAGCCCGAGCTGGAGGGAAGGTCCAGCTCGGGGAGGGATTCTCCGGCCGCGGTGCGACCGGTACCCTCCTGGGGTAGTACTTTTGTACGCTGTGACTCCATAATACTTTTTAGCATTCTTCTACTTTCATACATCACACAGGAAGTGAAGGATGAAGAAACAAGAGGATGGGATAAAAGGATGGGTACGAAGAAAAGACAAAAAGACGAAGAAGGGGGCAAAAGAGGTAGTGGTGTATGGGGAAGGAACAAACTTGAGGAAGGAGGGAGTAGTAAGAAGGGAAAATCAGGATAAGGAACGGTGGGAGCATAAGGAGGAAGGACGAGTCACTGGCCCGGTCTTTGACCAGCGACTCGGACTGACTGCACCGGACGAATCCGGTGGGCGATGGGGCCGTCAACTCCCTACGCCGATAAGCATATTTTGGCACTAAGTCAATGTGTGTAATATAGTCTACAAATACCGTAAATATTAATTACAATTATAAAAATAATTCATCAAACTTTATCTTTTAACACAGTAAACGTCAGAGAGACCAATAAATAAGATACTGATATATAGCCACGGTGTATCCCTTTCGAGGTGAACTGTGAAAATTTATGCTTGAATGACTGTATTTTCTTAGCAGGACAAGATGTTCTTGGCTAGGATGGACCTTTACGATTTCAACGGGTAAGATGGGCAGGCGGGCACTTACGGTGCTCATCCAGCTAAAACCAACCAGCTTTACAGTAGCCCATATCTTATCATATCCCGGCTAGTACTAAGAAATTCTCCAACTTTTATTTTAGCCGAGTCGTTGAGCTCTAGAATGGTTTTTCCACGACCATGTTCCCACCATCCTATAATATTGGAACCTTTAAACGCAACGTGAAAAGATATATTGTACAGGTCAGCATGATTACTGAGACAATCCATGGGTTTTCTTCAGCTGTTGATAGTCGTAGTAATCTTTTGGACTTTACCATACTTATAATCTGACTTAGTGTAGTCACTTTGAAGAGTCAGATTTAAAAAAAAGAATTTATAGTAACACAAGGACATCGCTTTGGGTTTCGGATCTCGGCTTGAGAGGCTACCAAGGAATAATCTACTAATAATAACCTTCTAGGGTTTCAGAAGCGTCTACCTAGAGAAGAAACGCCGAAAAAAACTGAAGGTTGCGTCGGAGTAGAGCTGGGCCGCGATACGTATAGGGCATCGGTTAGAATTCGTCGACATAACTACCCTTCACTGCAACTCTACGGCGTGCAAAACTTGACCAGTGCACAGCTGATCGCCGCATTAATTGTGTACATGAAAATACCACACAAAATTATTATGCATTTAAAAACCTAACAGGATGCGATAATAAAGGATACGCGTCCCATAATTAAGCATATTAAGTGGACACTTAATATGATGCATTTGACCCCGCGCTTTGTACAGTGCTCTCGTTAAATAAAGTCACGGACATGATTTCAATAACAATTAGCGTACTAGAGCTATCAGCGGGTAAACCCGCTGTGAGGTCATCCCAAGATATCTCTAAGATCAAGGGGTAAACTTACAAGCAAGGGGCATTAATAATATTTTTTGGCATTATAACGAGGTTTATATCCTGTAGTGGGTGAACATATGCTGATAAGTTAAATGACTATTTAAAATATCAAAAATTATTCAATCGTTTCTACTTATTTTTATAGAAAGGAACTAACATAAAAATAAAAACGACATAGTTTTTTTTTTGGTAACCCGGGGGAAGTCCCTTACGGACCTTCAGGAGGCAGTGAGGGACGCTCCCCGGTGTGTCAGACATCGACCGACTAAAACCCCCGGGATGTTTCTTCTCCCGCCTGCCGAGTGCCAAGAGCAAGGCTAAGCTATCTTCCTCGGCACCCGGCATAAACGCCATAGATAGACTTGAATAGAAACACGTTACGTATAATAAATACTATAATTATTTCGTGTCATTAAACCAACACAAAGCTTGTCGTTTTTCAATCACATGTCTGCATATATTTCTATACTTGTATTTTTAAATTGTAATATTTAAAAAAAAAACAATTTGAGATATCTTTGAACGCTTACAATTTAATAAATATTAGGTCCTTACATATGAAATTGGCGTTTTTCGTACTGGCCAATTTAATCACAAATTTCTCCTCTTTGGTAAGGAATTCCAAATTCAAATTTGTACAGCTATAGACTCATGTATTTGTGCTTCGATGATCGTCATTCATTTGTTTTTTTCTTCTGTTTTTTTCTGTTTGCGTCACTCATTTTACAAAATGGAAAACTTAAAATATCGCATTATTTACGAGTACGAGTTCCGCCGTGGCACTAGTGCTGCGGAAACAACTCTAAGGGTGAATGATGTGTATGGCGGTCGTGTTGCAAAAGAAAACACAGTTCGTTTTTGGTTCCAACGTTTTCGTTCTGGAAATTTCGACCTGCAGAACAAGCCCCGTGGACGGCCTGAGACTCAAGTTGATAATGAAGAGTTGAAGGCTATTGTGGAAGCGGATCCATCGCAAACCACGTCCGAGTTAGCTGCAGGCTGCGATGTTAGTGATAAAACTGTTTTAATTCACTTGAAGCAAATTGGGAAGATTAAAAAGCTTGAAAAGTGGGTACCTCACGAATTGACTGAAGCAAACCGGCAAACGCGCGTCGACTGCTGCGTTACATTACTAAACCGGCACAATAATGAAGGTATTTTAAACCGAATCATTACCTGTGATGAAAAATGGGTTCTTTACGATAATCGGAAGCGCTCAGCGCAATGGTTGGATCCTGGCCAGCCAGCCAAATCCTGCCCCAAGCGAAAATTAACCCCAAAAAAGTTACTTGTAAGCGTTTGGTGGACTAGTGCCGGTATTGTTCATTACAGTTTTCTCAAATCTGGCCAGACTATTACGGCTGATGTCTATTGTCAGCAATTGCAAACCATGATGGAAAAGCTAGCGGCTAAACAACCTAGGCTGGTCAATCGCTCCACGCCACTGCTGCTTCACGACAACGCTAGACCACACACTGCGCAACAGACGGCTACTAAATTAGAAGAGCTTCAATTGGAAAGTCTAAGACATCCTCCGTACTCCCCGGACCTTGCTCCAACAGATTACCATTTTTTTCGAAATTTGGATAACTTCTTGCAAGGGAAAAAATTCAACTCCGATGGGGCAGTCCAAATCGCCTTCAAAGATTTTATTGATTCCCGTCCGACTGGTTTTTTTAGTAAAGGGATCAATGAACTACCTATGAGATGGCAAAAGTGCATAGAAAATAATGGTTCATACTTTGATTAATTAAATGTATTATATTAAAAAATATTCGACTTTTTGTTCCTCCCATACAAAACGCCAATTTCATATGTAAGGACCTAATATAAAGAATGGAAATAAACTACGTATAAGTTTATTGTTTTATTTTTAAATAATTAGGGAAAAATACTAAAGAATGTTGGAAATACTAAGCAAGAAATAAGTTAGAATTCTAAATCATTTGCCACGGCTACTTACCAGAATACAGACACAATAAAAACGCTTACTTTCTCGCCAGCGCTATCTGATATAAAGCGTAACCCGGTTTCGATTTGAGACACGAATACCACAATTTATCGTTTACAGAAAAGAATATCTCGTTATCTCAGCTGAGGAAATATCAATAATGTAATTTAAACATAGTTAAATGGAGAGAGGCCCTAATATAATTCATTCTATAGTTTCGAGAGGGGAATTGCGAAACATACGACACAGAAAAAAAAAACAAATACATCAGTTAAAAATATATGAATTATAAACAATTTTTCATAGAATCTCAACCTCGAGCCTGAATTATCTCAATCATTTTGAAGTTCAAATCTATGTGAAGTTATTTGGTAACTAGATTTTTTATGAAATATAAGTACAGAATTTTTAAGTGACACTCGTACTTAAAACTAGCATATTTTTATTGGGACACACTAAAAGGATAACCTATGAAACTTATTGGAATTCTGGTAGCTTTATCGCTGATAAAATGCAACTTAGGTTCTGTTTTCAAGCTTGTGCACTATAAATGTGATTTATCGTTAAATGTAGTGCAATTTGCGTTCGTAGATAGCATTATGAGGGTTACAAAGTGTCAAATGAGTGAGGATAACTTTATATCAAAATCCTACATAATATTTTAACATTATTTGTATAAAGTGAATAAGCTGATTCTCATAGTCTGTAACGAATGGCCTCGACAGGGCCTGCCAGAGGCAGATACAAACCGAATCTTGTTTACACGTCATTTTGTCCGTGACTGCGCACTATTTGCCCCACTGGGCGGCAGAGTGAGGCGGTGTAACAGAAATTTCATCAATAATATTATTTCCAATTTAATAATCCGAATCAGCAAAGCCCCCCGTCGAACGCTAGAGGGAGATTCGATTAAATGTATACAAAAATTCGTAGGCGTTGAACTTGAACCTTATCTCTCCATTAAAAGCGAGACAATTCAAACAGTGTTTAAATTCATATATTAAAAAATAACTGCTGTGTAAGGTTTACAATGCTGTTATTGTAGATTATGACTTATCCTCTTAATATTTAAAGCTATTCTGTTCGTCTGTGTGATCGCGTATATCTTCTTAACTTTGCGATTGATCTTAATGTGGTTTTCACCATCATTTAGATAATATATTTCGGATTTATTATGTACACAATATATTTGTTGACAAATTTGAAAGTAGCTCAACCAAGTAGTAAGAGATCAAAAATCTTTTGTACAATTATAGCACATTTTATTACCAAATTTAAAATAAACTTGGTTTGTTTTTAAAAGTCATATTTTATTTAAAAAATGGCTATTTATCCGCGGCAGTAGAGATGTCAAAATAAGCAATAAATAATATTTTATTCTTTTGTATACCATTTCAATTTTACAAAAGAGTTTTAAATGGAGTTAAAAATAGCCTTATTGTCTGTAAATTGAAGCAATTTTCGTCCATTTTCCCCTAAAACACCAACGTCCTCATATTAATTGACAGCTATTATAATGGACTGCCAAAATATTTCTAAGAAAGAAAAACTGAAATTCCTTTTAAATAGTTTAAGTTGATCAATATCAATGATTAATAATAATAAGTTCAAACATCAAATAATAAGTTTACGCTTGACTATAATTTGAACTATATCAATTTTATTTTCAGTTAAAAGTTTTCTAACATTGTATCGTTGTATATCTTGTAGTATAGGGATATTACAGACTTGTCCTCTTTAAAAAAAAGATATGACAACAAAATTTGTGAGTTTCAAACTTTTTTCTATATATATATATACTTGTAAGACCTTGCTCCTTGCCACATTTCATGGTTCTAGGTCAACGGGAAGTACTCTATATGTTTTAGTTCCCTTGCGAAAACGACAAATACTTAAAAAAAATACGACATAAACGGACATATTATGTTTCGAATGCGTTGACTTAGGGGTATGATCTCAGGCCCACAAGAGACCGAAGGCCTGAGTAATTTGGTATTAATATCAACTTGATAACTTCACGGGTTCATGAGAAAATAACGGGCAACAAAGTGATCCAATAAGAGTTCCGTTTTTTCTTGTGAGTTACGGAACCCTAAAAAGAGAAAACAAGAAAAATTGTTAAGGAGAGTGGAAAGGAGGTTGCTGATTACTCCAGCTGGTCTATCAGAATCCGATGCCATTAAAAACAAGTCATCAAAATAATATTTAAGAAAACCATCTTTACAGAGTACAATCTAGTCCCCAAATGTCTCACCATACGGGTTTTAATTTTCAATATTACACACGCATTTTCAAATAACAAAGAGCTTACAGAATATTTAAACATAAGATCCGAAGCAAAAACTCTTCATTTAATCCGGTCACTGGATATTTTTCGAATTAGTCATGAAGAAAAACTATATTTAAATTTTAAATAATTTATTAATTATCATTCAAAGAAGTTTTTTATTGACACGGCCGGCAGCCATGTTTGGCAAGTTTTAACTAGTTTGAATATTTTAATGAATTCATACGTCCTGATAAAATGTGTTTTATATTCGAAAAAGGTGTTATAGGAATATTTTTGCTTTACGACTTAGTGTAGTTGATGTTTATGACTACACACAGACAATACGTATCGCAGGTTGTAACAAAATATTATTCATATCTGCAAAAAATCCGTTGAGATAGTTCAATGCAATAATAACATGCATGTGTAGTAATGCAATGACGCGAAAACAAACAAATAGAGTGAGGTTTCAACAAATAACTATCGTCACGCTTTAACTCTTTCCGAATAAGCTGAGATATGTTAGTCGCTGTATCCAATTAGAGCTCGTGCTTCCAACTTTACTGCTGAGATGTATAGACTATAATCCATAAATCCGGCAGACAACATTAAACCTGAGGGATACTGAGCTATAAGCGCGACGGCATTTTTGGTTTCGTCTGGCTGCCAACAAGTCGAACTAGGTCTTATGATAGGTCTTTTAACCTTTTTTTGGCAACCCAGGGAAAAGTTCAACATAAGACTGTTACGGCCGCTATGTGGGCGATGGTTTCGGTGTTCAAGACTCTTACTGGCTACAAACAACCAGCGTGCCCCTATAATCGGTAGGGATCCATACTCCTCCAACGACCCGACTAGCGAATAACCTTTTTCAAGCTCCACCTCTGGGACGCCTTGTAATCTTTACGCAAGCACTTCCTTCATATATCTTTTAATTTGCTATTTTGATACCGAGGACATATTACGCTAGACGCGTTCTTTAAACTCAGGAAAATATATTATTGAGTTGTAACAAATACGGATAGTATGGATTTAGGCAACACATGCTCTCCGGCGAAAGAAAACATTGTGAGGAAACTCACATGTCACCTAATAGAAATGTTATGGTCACAATGGGCACGACATATAAGCGCAAACAGGACACAGACATTAATGTATTACTGCTAACCCCGAAAAGGATATAGCGTGGCGATATATTCATATTTATTATTATTAATCGTAGCAAATATCACCCATAAATCCATGTTTCTAATACATTCACTTTTCAATCAAACATCACAAAACATTTGTTTCGTCTGACGACTAGCCGTAATAACGGTAGCCGCATTCAACATGAAAGCAATGTTATATGGTGATTATTATTTATGATTTCCAATAATATAAATTCGATTTGAATAGTCCGTTTTAATCGATATATCAACTTTCACATCGTGCCTTCTATTTCTCTTTATAATTGATGTTTTTGTTCAATCGAATACTAATGGCTTATAGGTATGGCTCATTTTAGTTTTATGGTTTAAATTAGTGTGCTGTAATAAAACATTTTTTTTTTGTTTTCTGAAACTTTTAAATAGTCGATACCCTTCTTTATACCTCAAAATTGATACAATATAATTTACAACATAGAAAGCGTATTTGTAAATATCATAATACTTTTTGATTATTTGTCCCATAATAAAACCTGATGGAGAGTGGCTACTGTTAACTGAAAAATCACGTACTCAAGTTATGTCAATTTCATAAATTATGGACTTTTCTACTAACGTCATCATTGATCGAATGTTACGTTATCTCGGCCAGCTAAAGAGCGGCTCGGCTGACTATTTCCATCGTTGTAGCCTGTAACACTCGAGTTGTTACTCGTGACGACTCGCGATACGTACCCGCGCATTATACTGTTGGATCCCGTTGATCCAATTACCGCAGCCATTGCAAAAGCAGCTAAGAACAACAGTAAGGTACACACCGCACGCACTAATTTGATACCAAGGCACGGGCGCAAAGTAGAGTAGTTCAGTCCGCTAACCAGTGCGGTGACAGTTCCATTTTAATGCACCTTGCCTTACCAGTTTCTTCTCATGGTAGAAGCTTCTGAAACGCAATAAATGGACTTATATTTCCCTGCTTAGACACCCAACCCAAGGTAACCCAGGTGGGTTACCCCCAACCTACAAAACATTCTGGCTGAGCACCTTAGATGCTCGCCTCTTTCACCCTTTTGTAAAGATCCTCTAGGGCCAACAACATTCTGTCTCGTCGGAAAAAAAGTACACGTTAAAAGTCAGTCTCCACGTTTAGTAATTAGCAAAAGACGTTTGTCAACGACGCATAGGTCAGTCCACATGTCGCGGTCAGATTATGCGGAACCGGTCGTCGCGGAGAGATCGCCTCGCGCCCGGTCCGGTCCGGCTTTCTCTATTCCACACACACACCTGGTCTTGTCATGTCCCGTTACGGTCGCGGCAGCCGCTTCCTGGGGATGTGAACGATCTTTCTATTGACCATAATTATACACAATTATTTAATTTATATAATTACACCTCTTAAATAAAATGTATATTTAGATTTTGCATTTCTACGTACCGTATATGTCGATATTAATTTTCGGAATTATGTTACAGCTGTATTAATTTACAGGTATTAATGTAAGTAAATATTAAATCACTTCATTTTTATTTAATAAATCTCATAAACTTGCTTAGGTTTTACACTCCCGACAAATCTGTTTACTTAACGAAAAATATAACCAATCTTATTATAATCCTTTATGGTCAATTATATTTTAACTTGTGACTTATTGGCAAACTAATCCTTAATATGTATTAAATTACTAAAACTTTAGATAAAGTTGATTTGTGTAAACCCTCGTATTAATTCCAAATAAAAAATTAGTGATTGAAGAAGTAAAAGAATTCATTTTATTCTAACAGAATTCCAGTTTGTTTAGGAAATATAAAAAAAACATGCGTAATAACTTCCTTTCTAAGTTAGGCGCAAGTAATTTTCAAAGTACACATAGATAAGATCTGGTCCCTACCAAAATTGGAAGGTAGAGGTTACGGCGGCACAGTTAGGGACGCCCACGGGACGATTAATGCTTCTAGACCAGCGGTGGGCGAGCGCGGCATAGTTGCGGACAACCGGTTTATTTTTAAGGTAATAATAATATATCGTGACGCTATATCCTTTTTGGGGTTAGCAGAGATACATTAGTGCCTGTAATCACTTTGTGCTTGTAAGTCGTTCCCAGTCGTGACCAGTAGTGCAGTTGATCGGCGTACTAAAGACATATACACTTGACATTCATTAGATGTCATGTCAATATCAATTCAGATAATTAAAATGACAGCTATCCCAATACTTTTAAATAATATCTATTTAATTTGAATATGTTTTTACAATTTAGTTTAAAATATTACAATCGAGCATACAAACAAACTTTAAAATTTAAACATGCCGAAAACTCTTTAACTTTCACCCGTACGTTGGGGTGGCTCTTAAACTGTTGCATTTTAGGTCCTCTATCACATGTTTTAATTAATGCGGCGAGTTAAAAATATCTGTATATATGTCTGGTCATTCAGTGCGACAGGCGTGTGCCGTGTTGTGTGGTTTTTGTTATTAAAAAATAAATAAAATTCCAAGTTTAATCAAAATAAATCTAACGATGCGAATGAAAGAAAGTTATCCACCATTGTCCGTGTGACCCACTGCGGCCAGAGCAGCTAGCATGCTACACAGATTGTGACTCGCTCGGAGACTCGAAACTGGAACGCGACTTACAATCTCGAACATTAATTAGTTATTTTTACACGTTTCATAGAAAAAAACACGTAAAATTCGCTATTTTTTTTTTAGAGATTCCGAGGAAAATTGTCGTAATGCATTGACTCTCAGTTATCACCGTTTGTTATTTCGTATGTTATGTTTAGGGTTTATTTATTTACGGTGCATCAACAACTTTAATATTTCTTTTTCCTACATTTGTTATATAACTTACTTTATAAGACTACTTTTCAAATTGAATGATTCTAGGTTAACGGGAAAAACGGCAAAAACGATAAAAACTACGATATATACGGAGATACCTTTTGATTACGTTGGTTTGGAACAGAGGGTGAAAAACCTTTTTTCTCCTAGACTCCTTTCAAAATTTTACTGGTTTCCGTGCACCGCCTGCTGCTACATTTTTAATATAATCCCAAACACACAAAAAAATTAAGCTCCGAAAAAATTTTAACCGAAATAGTCTTAAAATTAGAATTTAGAAGCTTCAAAATGCTTTTTTCGCGTAGTATTTTATCTGCTTACATTGATAGATAAGGCCAAGCCTACATTTTTCTTCTTTATTGCCAAAACTAGATAAATTTTCGTGGACCCTACGTACAACTTCCGTGATCCCATTTTTCATGCCACCGTGGACCCCCGTCGAGTCTTCCGTGGACGACGGGGGGTCCACAGGGACCGTTTTGGGAATCACTGGCTTATAAGTATAATTTTTAGGGCCACAAGAGACTGCAGACCTGGGTGTTTGATAAATTCAACGTAATAGCTACACGCGTTCCTTAAAACAGACAGACAAACAAAACAAAGTGTCCCTATAAGTGTTCCATGTTTCCTTTTGAGGTAAAGAACCATAGGAGCTGATCAATTGCGTCACACTTTGGTCCCCGCTTAAACCTTACTATACATTACCATCAAATGATAGCAAATCAATCAGGAAACGACGTAATTTATTTCCTCATTCTGTGACCTTTGACGTACATCTATATATAAACACAATTATAACAATCCTACGAGGTCATCCACGGCACTATTATTACGACAGTGTTATATTTATACTGTTTTAAATATATCAGGCAATACTAATCATTATCAGTCGCCTCACCTGATAACGAAGCAACAAACGTGTTTATCGATGTTCAAAATTACACATCGATAAAATACAATGGCGAAATGCTGTTTAAAATGAACTCTATTTCAGGTCACGTTTCTTCAATATTTTTGCAGTAAATGAATCAAGTGGTTACGTTGGCCAGGTAGACAAAGGATCGGCATTTATGCACGGAAACGCGAATGGTCGTAATGAAATGAAATGCAATATAACTTTATTCAAATAGGCCTATTTCCAAGCACTTTTGAATCGTCAAAAAAAGCAAAGTGAATCTACCACCGGTTCGGAAAACAGAATCCACCGAGAAGAGCCGGCAAGAAACTCTGGTAGTTTCTCCTTTTAACCTGATAAGGTACAAAAATAGGTAAATATATAAAGGATTGAATGCCCCATGAGAAAGATTGCATATATTAAGACCACGCACTTTTATCATTCAGTCATCAATGGAATAATATCCCCTTTTTTGCAATTTAGTTTTAATCGTTGTTTTTTTTAAATTTCAATAGTGGTAACTCCAAGATATCTTTAGGTATTGTATTGTATAAGCGAATACCGAGCAACATGTAGGATTCATAAACCTTTTTAAGCCGGTAATTAGGTAACAGTAATTTGTGTTTGTTTCTAGTATTAACATTATGAATATCACTACTCGCCAAAAATAGATGCAGATTTTGTCGTATGTATATAATACAAGCGTAAATATATTGCTATGGAACTGTTAAAAAACCGAAGTCATTAAAACGTTCTCTAAGCAAGACTCTAGTCCTTAAATTATAGATAGCACGTACAGCCCTCTTTTGCAAAACGAAAATCGTTTTCAAATCAGCAGCATTACCCCACAGTAAAATACCATATGACATAATGCTGTGAAAATAACTAAAATAAAAACTAATCGAGCTGTTTAAATATGTGTGAGTCGTCTGATTTTACTGACTGTATAAGCAGCTGAGCTAAGTTTCCTTGCAAGACGTGTAATGTGTGCGTGCACCCCATTGTAATTTTGAGTCCAAAGTCACTCCCAGAAACACTGTGACTTTGACTCTACTATATCAACATTTTCTCCATTAAATATTTTGTACTGAGCATTGAAAATTTAATACACTTGGTTTTCTTAGATTCTGGTTTTCGTAATTTCAAATCCCGGTAAGTACATCTCGGTTTTTCCAAATTAAGTGTGAATTTAATCGGCACTACACGCTCACCCGTGAAGGAAAAAAATAATGACAAAACTTGCATGGCATCTAATAGAAATGTCTAGCATGGGTGTCCTTCCTAACAACGGCGATCCGCTACGCTACAAGAACAACCACATATTTATCTTTGCTCATCCCAAAAGGAATAAAGCGTGATTATATATTACTTTTTTTTATTATTACATACAGTCTTGCGCCTGACCTCTATCTCACCTGCTGGAAAGTGATGATGAGGCCGACGATGGAGCGCGCTCACCCAGCAAATACCGATTCACTCAACGTTTGAAGATTCCCATATCATAAGATGCCGGAAACACCGTCGCAAGAAACGAGTTCCACTCCTTCGCTGTACTACATAATCATAATCATACTATATTAACTTTTTACATAATGGAATGAAATAATCATTTGTTGCCAAAAATACTTGTGATTGAAATGGAAAATTTACACGTATTAATTTACTAAAAGGTTAATTGGAAGTTACTTAAAATAATAAGTGTAAATCAGCTATAAAAGTGATTTTTTACAACGCTCCTTGAAACCAAAATCTTTTATTTGTAAATCATATTTCCTACCTAACCTTTCGATTTCACAAACCAAAATATCCTTGGAATTCTCCTATATTTATTGAAGTACGAACATATATACGGTTTTAAAATGAATATTACATTAATATGCAGATCAATACTTTAACGTAGCCTATAGAAAATGTAATGATACCCAGAACTGGCGCACAAAAAACTGTATCAAACCAAGATTCATTGTTATATACAAAAATCGGTTTATGTTTTCATTTTTAACGTCATCAGAATACAAAAACAATAATACATATTGTGTATGCACTAAATGCATGAACTCATAAAACGCTCATTGTTTTTACAGATCAAGGTGTTCCTTCTTGCGAATCGTTCATGCATCAAATTAAAAGATTGTAGCGTGGTAACACGCAACTGCGATATTCCCATGGGAAAATTCAGGTGTAGATTAATTTAGAGGAGTAACATCCAACTACCCATGTTACCCTAAAAACAGGAAAAACATCCTGCTTCCATCACCGTAACTAGCGGATCGCGCGAGTTTGACAACGCGCTGAACTATCATATAGGCTGTGCAGGCAGGTGCTGTGTTAAACATGCAAAAAAAAAAATAACTGGTATTTTTTTACATTGGCTCGACAAAGTGACTACAGTTCACTGAGATTTCTAGAAGTTTAAGTTTTTAAGTTTGCTTAGCTTTAGCTCACTAAAACGACAAAACAAACAAAAACATTACAATTTATATTGTTCATTGAATGTCAAAGGATTTGGTAAGTCAACGATTTAGTCAACATGGACTTGGCTCTGCGAATACTATGACTCAACTCAAGTTCCTATGATATATTCAGTGGCTATGCTAACCTAGGGGATAATGGACCAGTTTTCATTCGTGGCAACGCGAACGCGGTCATAGATTTGAATCGCTCTGGGTTATTCCAGATCACTTACGGATTTAGGCACCACATGCTCACCGGTGAAGGAAAACATCGTGAGGAGACCCGCATGGAACCCGCTTGTAAGATAGCAGAAAGGTCATGTGTAAGTGCCAGGAGACCAGCGATCAGCTACGCTACTGATCACGTTGGGCACAACATATAAGCGCAAAGTGGATACAGCTACTAATATATCTCTGCTCACGCCGTAAGGGATATAGGGATATATCGTGACGGTATATTATTATTAGGTATGAATATCCATAGTGATACGGATAATAACACTAGAACAGAAATCAACCGTTCGACTATTCATAAAATTATTAAGAACAAAAGATGGTAGAGGAATTTCTCACTCCTGACGAAAGCTGTGGCGCGTCACTCTGCTCGTGACCGTGACTTATGTAACCAGGTCGAAATATCGAGCCATCATTAAAAGTAAGTTAATTCGCACATACACACGCACAATTAGTACAAAAGGCGAAAGTTTAAAATTTGTTAAACTACTAAAAGCAATGTTAATTTTGTAATAAGGTTAAAAACCATTACAAAGGCGCGGGCGCAATATTAACATTAAAATTAGTTTAAACACAAACGGCCATAAGAGCGCCAAGTTCTAACACGGTGTGCCATTGTTTGACAAATAACGAATCGTATCCTTGTAGAATACTAATCAAGTGTTGACGACTGTTGACTCTCATTATTTAACTATCACAGACCTACTAATAATATTATACTAAACTAACAGAAGTGACCCGGTTTTGCCTCGTAAAAATCCATTATTGCCACATCGGGGAATGATTTTCCAAAAACATGAGTATTTTTATTTCTAGCCAAAAAGCTATTTAATATGGTATGTGGATCAATATTGACGGATTTACAAACATATTTTTAACCTTTATATCATGTTCAACTTAAATAGTCGCAGTGATCATGCCAGCCTGAAGAAATATGTCCTCAATTTTCGTTTAAAGGACCCAAAATCATAGAATGGTGAAAACAAGCTCGCCGTAAGACCATTCCACAAGTTTACCACAACTTGGCAAATGTAAAAGTTAGACAACTTCTTACTCTTAGCCGGGATATGGAGTTACTGTATAGCCGTGAGCCCATAAACTCTCGCGTGGTTCTTTCATGGAAGAGACAGGTTAGAGAACAAGGTTAAAGAATAGCCCTTCAGAACACTCCCCGCGATATAGAACAGTACGGTAGAAAATGCTTAATAATAGCAACAGTAATGGCAATATCTACACACACACATCTACACATCACACCTAGTACATCTGGAGCGGTTCAAGATACTTAGTAACGATAGGGAGGATTTCAAACTATTGATATAAGTGGGTATAAAGTGAATAACTTTATTCGTTCTTTATGTAATTTTATTCCACTCTCTACTGTCTCTTCACATAAATAACCCTGACCTGTAAGAGAGGTCATATATTACAAAAACGAATCATTCCTCGTTATTAGTCTATATGTATAGGTACAGGAAAGACATCGCCCCCTCCCCCAGCAAGTACAAAACGTGTGACATCATTCAACAACATGGTTTCCACTAGCCTTTATCGTCTTTATCGTTAGCACTTCGCGTACAGATTAATAACATACTCTTTGCTAAGCGATAGCCAGTCTCGAGTGTTTTCAATTATTGTTTATTTTTTTGAATGGGCCTGTGCTTCTACCATCATTCTGTCATCAGTAGAACCTGCCGGTAGTATTGCTGCTTCATCGAAATACGCTCCATACAAATAAGTCGTTTTACTTGGTGTTCAGCAGCATTAATATTGGTACTACCTGCTGCCGCCAGCTTAGAAGACATGCCAATTTAAAGCGAGACATAAATGCTCACTTTCAGAAACATTTCTTATTTATTATGACGCTTTTTAACACTACAACATTTGAAACACAAATTCTTGTATAATTGACGATTCATTAGTGTTTAAAACTATCTTAAAATTTAAGAAATATTTCTTCAAATCAGTGTGAGACGGTGATCTTATGTACACTAACACTTTATTGTTCTTTGACCACTAAAGGCGTGTTTCGGATTCTGGCAACGACCTACCATCGCATTGTTCCATTCTTTATGCGTTTATACAGAAAGGCGTCCGATGTAGGTAACTATGTAGTGCTATCAGCTGTCACGATCGCGAGCAGCGACTTTCAGAAATCGTACAGTTACAATCAATAGTTGTACACACCGACACATATTACACCAACATAAAAAACAATAACAAAAGATAAAAAAAATATGTAAAAACATTAAGTAACGACTAACTACAAATTGACGTGACTTTATAACAATCGTGTGTCGTACATATCAACACAACGACAAAGTAACAGTTTGTAATAGTCAACGCTACTGCTTAGCAACGTGTGACCGAGTTTCCTACTGCACTGTGTATTGTCATTAATTATACACTACACTAATCATTTAGTTACAAATTATGATAATATAAATATGCCACTGTACGTACCCTGAGTATATTAGTTTGTTATGGAGAATACACGTCCTAAGGTTTACCGCATGGATCTACCGACGTAGGGTCAGAGTTCCCGCCATACGCACTTCGGTTTAAAGAATATGAGGCCTATAAAAAGACTAAAGATACTCTCATATATGAAGTATAAATTAACTCAGGAGTTAATTTAGCAAAAAACAAATAATTAAAAAAGGAGTGAAATACATTAACTGTTGTACACAGTAATTGTTACGTCATGCTCAAAGTAACCAACAGGTCTCCCATTTTCGAAGTGTTAAAAAATACACATGTACTAAACATACACGGAGTATAAATCATTTTTAATACATTGAAATTTGCTACGAGCATTAGGAAACGAAATAAATAATAATCTGGAATATTGTTCCACAAGAATTTGGTTAATATGCTCTGTGGAGAAATATTCCCTTAAGAATTTCACTAAGCATCTAATAGCTGCTGTCTATACAGCCCATAGGCCAATTTATGAAACTTCAGAGAGTAGAACAAATATATGAAACGGTTTATTGTACAACACAAGACAGAGGCATAATATACGACATCCATTATTTGGTGATGAAATATGTCAGGTCTGAAACTGTGATATGTTAGAGGTGTATGTGAGTGCATTTGGCCTGAACAGACTAAACGTCAGGTTGTTTAACAGAATTTTAGTAGAATTAGCTTCTAATGAGGCGTCTGGTTTATTTAGATCAAGTGGAGTGCATTTAACACAAGCATAAAAAGCATAATCAACCTTGTTATACTGGGAAATGTCATTAACATATTGACTTAAGATTTAGTAATTACCAGAATAAAGTTTCTGAATACAAATTCGACCATAATTTAAATCAATCTATGAATTAAATTTTCAAGTATAACAAATTAATGTTTTTTTTTATGCTTCTATAGGATGCACGCCACTGCAGATCAATGCCACCTTATGGTTATATTTTGTAAGCTTTTAATGTAAAATGGAACAAAAAAAAAACAGAAGAATGACTTGGGTGAGACTTGAATTTAGCAGTGAATCAAATAACATAAGCTGAATACTCGGATAGACAATTATTCGTGTAGTACAAATAAAAAGTTTAGAGAACAAAAGTCGACATCGCATGACACACGTGATCCGTTTCACATGATTACCAACAGTTTTAGCATGAAGCGTACGTTTAACCTGCAAAACTAGGTCATGACGATTTCACAAATGAAGGGAACTTTTGTATTTGCCACCACAATACTTAGTACTATGAGAAAGTAAAACGAAGAGTCCTGGAAACCTATGAGACATTGCTCGTTTCAATTAGTTTAATAATTCAACATAAGAATGATTTTGAGATCCTGAATTTCGATAGTGCCGAGTTTTTAAAGGTCAATTCTAAAGAAAGGTAATAAGAATAAAATATATAAATTCGCTGCCATATAATGTATCGTAAATACAGTACTTATGATATATGAACGTGTTAAGTCATTTCAGTTTGGATATTTACCAAAATCATTTTAGTGCCATCACACATATATTTTACATTCAATTGAACTGTAATAATAAAATCACATAATTTAAAATTATTAGAAAATTGCAATCATGGGAAATGACACCCAGTATCCATAATCTCTATTATAATTGGATGCCAATGTAAATATGTCTGACAATTCTTTGGTAGCTATTATACTTACCAAAATTATTTAACTTTAAACTAAGTAATAGTTATTCTGGGATTAACAGTCAACATTTACAAGTATAAAGTTACTGACTGGCAAACAAGTTTACAGCAAAATCCTAAAGTGGCCCGATTTGAATACTGTGTTGCAACTCCGGATATCAAGGTCCAATTGCCGGCGTTTCACTCGGTCGAAACAAAAACCGGCTAACCGTTCGTCGGTAACCTATCAAGCGTTAAAATGATTAAGAGAAAAAGATAATAATGAACCGTGTCTTTTGTTTAAACCTCACCACGTGATTCGAGCGATTGTATCAGAATTAAAGTGATTGGATGAAACAAAAAAAAAACAAAGTTGCCAGTAGAACGATGCACCAATAAAGAGATGAATGGTTTTTATAAATCATCGTTTACTTTAATAAAAGGAAAAAAGATAAATGTTATCACGCTATTAATAATTCCATGTATATGGATAAGTTGGGATTGTCTTTGCAACGTCATACCCAAAATCATCAATAGAGTACATGTTTGCCATTCTTAGGACACTGAATAATAAATACATCATTTTTATTAAATTATATGACGTTTTATTTACAACGTATTATTAAGCTAATCCAGAGATTTTAGCCGTAGTTTATAAATCTACAATCATTGGGTATATTCACTGAGTTTAGGTCATTTTAATTCTCTCGGTTCCGATGTACCCAGGTAGTCTCCACAAACCATGGTTCAGTTATTAATCGTGACATTCTATTCTTATGAGCTCAAAGTGACATCATGCATTTAGGACTGCGCTTCCATGATAAAGGCGTACTGATCTCCATAATATCCGCGTTGGTCTCGCTTCCTTTTGCCAATGACGGTGGAAAGCCGCAAAGACTAAGAATTTATATCCATTAAAAAACTGAATATGTATTAATGGCTGATATAATAAAACCTGTAGTTCAATAAAACCTATGTCCTTCACTATCTAACTCTTACAAATTAGATGCAGTTTATGAGTTTACTATATCTTAATTTTTATGTAGGAAATATTTATTTCAAAACAAACAGAACATCCTCGTATCTTAATGGTAAAAACGTTAATTATAAAAACCACTTAGTCGTATAAGACGTGATAAAAATCGTGATAAAACAAAGTTTATCAGAACACACATACAAAGATATCGCCGACGTTCACCTGAAAAACAACAGGCCGACACTGAATACAACAAGCAAATCGAGGCTGATTCGTAACTAAATGAGGGAATGACTCAACCGCAACACGACCAAAACTAGTTCTAGTGACAGACTCAAAACGACCACAGCGAGCTTTACGACAATGGACAAAAAAGATATGGAGAACCCGCTCCTACAGACTCTGAAATAATAAGTATCAATGCTAGATTTAAGCCTAACGTATCTCTATAACGGATATCTTCTACAAGAAGCCATGATATAATATCTGAATATATGCTAAATTCGTTGGCTTAGAGGCTTTCAAAGCCGCGACATCTGGCACTGGCCATGACCAGTCGATCGAGACCGTCACACGAACGAAAATTATAGAAGCAAACACATCGGACCGTGCAATATTTTACCCGATCAAGGTAAGTGACCTGTTCTGAAGCATTAAATCTTAGCGAAACCACTACACACTGTGGATCCGCCGAGTTATTAACCGAATCACCGAAGCGCGACACAACGGTATCGGGGCTCGATCCGTGGCACAGGTAAAAAAAACACTCGCGCACAGCACTAACTCGAAAACAAGTCTTGGAAAAAAACGTACACAATAATTCACATATTTGTTTTTCGCAATGTATCACACATCACTAGTATTAAGCGGAAAGAGAATATACTACTTTTTTTTTATAAGTAGCACGAGCAATACGTCTGCTCCGTGCAATAGGTGAGAGGAGACTGAGGTGGCAACGCTGTGCAAGCGCCGCATCGGTCGCGGTTTATCAGCCTTCGAGGGGCGAAGGGAGCATAAGAAAGTCCGCACGTGATACGCAGATAAGCATTTTAAAATCGTTTATTTCTACAACAGTTGCCTTCTTGACGACATTACACTTTGTTTTGATGCAACGTGTAAGGCAAATTAAAGAGTTAATTGAATAAAGAATTTAAAATACAAGGTCAGAGTTCTATTAATCGCATTAGGACATATCGCAATACAACGAATCCGCTTTATACTTTCGAAGATCTACTCCTGTTTTTCATTGGTGCTGTTTTATCAATTAACGTAATATGTTGATGGTAAAGCGACTGCAGGCAGAAGCTGGACGCTTTTGCGTGTGGTACGAAGCTAAACGACTGGTTTGTCTTGATTTGTATGGAGTGTATCCCGCCGAAGCAGCAATACTGTCGGCAGCGCATGTGATATGTGCGGCATTGCTCGTCGGAATACACAATTTGTTGCCGCTATTCTATTGATATTTGTACCGTCTTTATAATTTAAGATTATAATAAACATCGTTAATATTTAAAATTTGACACGTCACTACAATTTACATAAATCAGTGCGTAAATAACAATCCTCTTTCGTTTCTTTCTAGTTTCACTTTACCTCAAAGTCAAGTAATCTATTTTAAATTATCACTGAAAGTTTTGCAAAGAGTTTACGTTGCTCAATATAATATTTTCATAATTTCTGATTTTTTTTCTTACTACCTCGCAGTAATTCGGCAATGGCGAAGCGGGATACAGTGACGGGCTAACCACGCCGGTATTGTGGTAATGATTCCTTCGGTCAGACATCTAACACCTCGCTGTTGTTCATGTGTCACTAATTGGTGTTCATTTATAGGGTCTCTACGGATATGAGACAAGACATACAGACGTAAGTAGTTTATCAGCCCCTGCCTTAGGTAGGTTAGATAGGGGTGTATACTTTAAGCGGCGTATAAAATTACTTAGAACATACTTAGCTAATTTTACAACGTGAAAAGTGGTTATACACCACTCGTTCTGCTACAATAGCATTTCACACACAAATAAAAATTTGTTTAGAGTTAGAATAGACTCGCGTATCTCATATCAGAGGGCCCAGATTAAAGTATGGAATGGACTTTAAGCTTTCGAAATGTCAAGCCAACAGTAACAATATCAAATAATTGACATAATTATCATCTACGTATATTTTGTATTTTCCCGCTAGCGTTATCACCAATCAAATGCCACTTTGTGTAGGGCCTTAAGTTAGGTGTTAGGAATATTATATCAGATCGGTTGATTCCTTCTTCGCTGTTTTCTTCACGTTGACAATCAGCGCTAGATGACATAGTCGGTCACCTAGAATTCGCTAAGCTGATTTTCGTTTAGCTTATCCTCACAACCAGAGATGGGCAAAATGTAATCAGATTAATGATTAACGATTACGATTACATTTTGTAATCATTAATCATGATTAATGATTAACGAAATTAATCAAAAAAAGTAATCATTTTTCGGTGATTAAGGATTATTAATCTTTAATCGGATTACAATTAATCATGATTACTTTTATGATTACTTTTCTGTTTGATACGTAAAATGTGCTGCCGACAGCAGAGCGGCGCTCGCCTTTTTTTATTTATAGTATTCGACTACTACTAGCTAAACTGGCGAACTGAGTACCACCACATAGTTAGGTGTTAGGGCGATTACCCGAACTGGGTTATGACCGCAGTACAATAGTGCAAAGACCAGCATAGTGACTCGCTTCGACCTGACTACTTTCAGGATCAGTTCGTGCTCGGTGGACATTACGTAAATCCAACGAAATCTAGTTAATCATTGATGATTTTACCATTGTTCTGAGTGATTCCTGGACTATTAGAACTGATTATCAAAATACCGCCCATATTTTACTGAAATACCGTCTCCAACTCGATAATCCACGCCCGCCTTCGGGATGGAGATAGAGAGAGCAAGATAGCGCAAAATTTTAATTGATCAGAATAAGACATTATTTTCTCAAATTTACACAAGCTTCTATAGCGCAGAGCGCAACATCACCTTTCTTGGTCATCCGTCTCTCTCTACCGACTCGGTTTCGTCTTTGATGTAAACCGAGCCGCCGCGCCGCACACGTTCGTATCGTATTTTGAATTTTAACTCATAATTAAAGTTGAGATATAGATTTAATTTTTTTTCCGGATAACTGTCGTTCTACCTAATAACTTTGATTGTTACAATAAATCAGCGGGACACATACATAGTTTTTTTTCTCAGTTCGCTTCATTTTTTTCGCATTTGACTTCCATATTCTTAAAGACTAAGGAATATAGTACTCAGAAAAAAAGAAGCAAATCAACATACGGGCACGCGCCATTTTTATCTCATTAAAAACGCTTTTTGGTTTACCAATATATATATATATATATATTGTTTAATGAGTAATAAAAGTAAAAAATAGTAATATCATTTTTCTGTTTTAAAAATTTAACTTTAACTTAAAGGATTGCACACAAAGTCTTTGGCCATTATCAGAAGTATTCTCCATCTCCAAGGCGGGCGTGGATTATCGGGTAGGAGACAGTATTTCAGTAAAATATGGGCGGTACTTTGATAATAACTTCTAATAGTCCAGGAATCACTCAGACCAATAGTAAAAGCATCTATGATCAGCTAGATTTCGTTGGATTTACTTAATGGCCACCGAGCACGAACTGATCCTGAAAGTAGTCAGGTCGAAGCAAGTCACTATGCCAGTTTTTTCACTTTTGTACTATGGTCACGACCCAATTCCGGCAATTACCCTACCAACTCAAACGGCTGAAAGCACAAAAAATGGTCCTGAACGTAATCAGGTCGAAGCGAGTTACTATGAGTTGGTAGGTTTATTGGCCGAACAATGTCGTGACTCGTGACCACAGTACACAACTGCAAAGACCCTTATAATGATTATGATTCGCTCAACGAGACGGATATTCGGGGGCGGACTTGCACCGGCTAAAACCACCGGGTGCCAGCACTGCCTAATCTTCGCCTTCGCCGGGCCTAGGAATCCAGATACTTCCTAGGGGCCCGGCGAGCGCTTGGTCTTAGACAGGCCTCCTCCCTGGGAGAGGGTCGTAAAACTACCCAGACAATACCTCCCATTGGGGCGACGTGTGAGCACACACACGACGACACCACCCCACCCTCCGCTGAACGCCACCCTCCACTCTCCGCTGGACGCCACCCCCCCTCTCTGCTAGAAGCCACCCCTACTTTCTGCTGGACGACACCCCAACTCTCCGCTGGACGCCACCCCGCCACTCTCTGCTGGACGCCACCCCCCCACTCTCCGCTGGATCCCCCCAATCTCCGTTGGATACCACCCCCCTACTCTCAGCTAGACGCCACCCCACTCTCTGCTGGACGCCACCCCCCCTCTCTCCGCTGGACGCCACCCCTCACTCTTCGCTGGACATCACCCCACTATTAGACGGAAGTTTGGGGTAATATTTAATTCGAAATAAAATAACTTGAAAAATTAAATAAACGAGTATTTAAATCGGTCTCTCTCTCAGCCAGAACTCAAAAGTAATCATTAAAATAATCATGATTAATTGAATGATTACTGTAATCAAGATTAATGATTACTCATGTAATCATGATTAAAAGTAATCAGATTACAAGTAATCATGATTACATTCGTGATGATTACTTGTAATCTGATTATTAATCTGATTAAAAGTAATCATGATTACGCCCATCTATGCTCACAACCCAGGGAATTTAGTCTTTTACTATGCTGCTATCCATTACCTTAATTTTTCTATACATCTGTATCGTATATCATTGTGCCGAATAGTATTTCTTTCATCTTTATGTTGCTACAACGTCTTTTACTTTTGTAAATCAGTGCAAAATCCTCATGGATCCTCCGAGTTGTCAAGAGCACGGCAGCCGCAGTGTGACAATCTCTTAGTGGTTACAAACCACCGGGAAACATCGTCTCATCGCTGCCAGCCGAACCCAGGAGGACACATGTGTTTAAAGGCATGCAGAAATCTTATCTCTTAAAGACTGTCCTGGCTATCACGCCTAAAATATAATCATTACTGGCCGTATATCAGTCATCCTGATGCACGTAGAAACGCAAGAGTGCGGTGTCCAACGTACATACATGAATTGTTTTGGCAAAACAAGTTTACAAAGTACATGTAAGATTTTTTATGTACTCTCAGAGCACCGACAACCTCACCTGACGCCAGACCGGTTTCGGAACGATCTCTTCCGGTGCAGTAGCACCTTTCTTTGAGTACGTTATTTTTCAAAATTATACCACATTTTATTATACCTCCTTAATCACAAAATATAACGCTTTCATGTCAGCAAACGATGGCTTCATATTATCTTCTTGAATAGAAAAATCAATTAAAATAATATTTAGTACTAATCAACGTAACGTAAAAAAGTTATGAACGACCAGAGATTACTTAATGAATGACTTATTTATATGAATCTATACTAATATTATAAAGCTGAATCATTTGTTTGTTTGTTTGAACGCGCTAATCTCAGGAACTACTGGTTCGAATTGAAAAATTATATTTGTGTTGAATAGACCATTTATCGAGGAAGGCTTTAGGCTATATAACATCACGATGCAACTATTAGGAGTGAAGAAATAATAGAAAATGTGAAAAAAACGGGGAAAATTATTCATCCTTGAGTGCTTCCATTGCGTGCACTGCGAAAACGGTTCAATATACCAAAAATATATGTATGAAAAAATTATTCCTCTTGAAATGATCTAAAAAAAAACAGTAATGTCTATCTTTTAAGATTAACTCACTAGAACCGTTTTTATGGTAATCACATTTGGTCGAAATTAATGCATTATTTGTTAAGAGTTGTATCAACGTAATAATATTAATCTTTATCCAAAGAAATGTGTTGATGATTAAGAGTATTTAATTGTGAACAATGTGTGAGTTTGACATCACTTAATTTCAATTAACATCTTAGAAGATATTACAATAACTTATATAGCAAAACAACGTTTGCCGGATCAGCTAGTAGCTATATACATTAATAATTAATTTAATGTTTGAATTTAGATGCAACTTATCGACTAATGAGCAAGTAGTACCACCGACCACGAAATAAAGTTAAGGTCCGTCATCTCTCATAAAATCGACGCATTTCGCGTCTAATGAAATGGTCATATGCTGGCAACTTGAACAAAACACCAATAAAATGAAACTATGAATGTAACCGTTACAGAATTATAGACCTAACACTTTGACACAATGTTCTATCTTTATTGTATAAAATCGACAAAACTTAGGTTTTGCAAGATAGACCTCAGATCGTTCTAGATGCGAAGAAAGTGTACGTTATGTGATTGCCATATGTTTTCGGACCTTACTATCGTTACGTTTAATTTTTTTTTTTTTAATTATTGTCATTGTTGTCAATTCAGCCATAAGACGTCGACTGCTAGACATAAGTCTCTCCTGATGTTTTTCAGAACAACTACTCAAAAGTAGCTTGCATCCAGTGTCGTCCTACGATCTGAGTCGGGTCGTCAGCAGTGGCGTGCAACCCAACGAAGCATAAAATACTTTGTTATATTTGGACGTTAAATCCATATATTTACTTAAAATTTGATTCAATTTAGATTATGAGACTCCTATTCTAAAAATTATCAGATTTCAAGACAATATATAGTTTTTTACACTGTCTCGACAAAGTCATAGTTACATAGTTAGAACATAGTTTTCTATTTGTTATGGAGATTGAGCGTACTTGCATTCGGGTGGTTTGGACATACAAGCAAAAGAGAACTGGATTTTTTTTTTACACTGGCTCGACATAGTGACTACAGAGTACCTGATGGTAAGTACAGTGTAGTCCAAAAACGAAAGCGACTATCAAAGGATGAAAATCCATTGATAGTCTACATCGTCATGTCGGCCCACATATACCACGACTAAAGGTCCCCAGGTATATGAGCTACTGGATATGCACAAGCTGATCCCGAAACGCGACAAGCCGAAACTGGTCACTATAACATTCTTCCTACTTTTCAATTTCCTTTAAGACATGGACTTTGTCTGAAAGTACATGTAACTTCCATCCTGTCTAGAACTAAGTTCTTTAAAATTTTTAACGAGTTTTTAATGAGTTGTGGAATAATCTCCTAGCGAGTGTACTCCCACCGACCTTTAATATTAGGTATTTTAAATAAGGAGATATTTTTTCAGGCTGGCATGATCACTGCTATTATCGACCCTGCGTAACATTAGACGTGGTATGACTATGATGAATAAGTATAAATTAAATAAATGTTTTCCGGTAAATGAAATGAGAGATTAAATGTAACCCAAACTAGAATGTCTCGAGAGTCAAGCGTAAAGGGTATGGACACGCCCATTTAACATATCTCTGCTCGATCTGAAAATATATCATTACACCCTAAGTGTTATATAATATACGTCCACACGTAATATGTAATGAACGTGATAATAAAGTAATCGGGAAACGGTGAAATGTCTGCGACATATAGGTGTTAATTTATTGCGCGAGCTGTCTCTTGCCACTGCCTCCGAGTGACTCACGCGACTATCGCATTGCGCATGCGCTGAAACGTAACACCTAGTGCTAGACGATGTACCACGTGACCACGATCTATTCAAACCCAGGGGCGTAGACAAAGTAACAATTTATTATATTATTTATTAGTACCCCCACGTTGCGCGTGATGTATTCAAATAGTTCTCGAGTGAAAACCACGTAGTATCAAGCGCAGTTAGGAACGTCCACCTGCTAGTTGGACTGGCGACCAGTGGCGTGCATCCCACAGAAGTAATATAAAAAGCGTTAAGTACCTTGTGATACTTGGATATTTAATTAACTAAACAACGTTATAGTGTCTCTTTCGTCCTGTCACTTTTCAGGATCAGCTTATGTATGTTTAGTGAGTCATATACCTAGAGACTTTCATTCGTAGTATTTATTTGTGAGCCGATATGATGACAGAGACTGCCAATAGAGTTTTGTCCAATGATAGTACTTACCATCAGGCGTGGTATGTTCCTTATGCCAAGCAATATATATTAAATTTTTGAATTCTAGAGCACTATTGTACATATATATTGAAAAGTTCGTCTTTGGTGAAGACGTATTTAAAATACAATTTTAAAAATATCTACAATGTACTTATTGGCGAACATAACAAATAATTACTACAATAGCGTTTTATCTTCTTTTTCCTCTATCACAGTGTTAATATTTTTTATGTTGTATCAATGAATAAGCGATATAACCCACTTTCTGTCAGATTGGCTGTTACCTTATTTGTGCCGTTTTAGTAAATTACACATAGAGTACTAATTATACATTTAATAAACTCGTAAGCACGTTTTCAGCCTTAATCGGGGTCTACAGTCTAGTTTTCATTGAGGACATTACTCTGTTCATTACTAAAACCCACTTTTCAAATAATTGCGCCTCTCCTTTTTTCGTCTGGCCCGTTTTTTATAGGAACTGCACGACACTATTCTCACCAGGGCCACTTCTGCTTGCTACTGAGATAAAATATTTGTAAGGACAGTAGCGCCATCTAGCAAACAGGCCAAGCACTTAGTGGGATAGAATAATTAAATTTTTTGGTGTTGATATGTACCAAAAGTAAGCTACCTTTTCTAAAATATATTTTTGGCTCATTGCGAAGCGACAGTGAACCAAAGCGTTATGTTCCGGTTTGAGCTCTATCACAACTCTGTTTTTTACGATTTAATCACGCGAAGAAACTAGCAGCACCTAGCGGAGAATGCGTGACAATAAAAACTCTGAATGGTTGGAGGCTCATTTTTATCTACATAATATAAATAATTCTCACTCTTGTACATTAACATGACAGACGGCGGGGGCCGTTGGACACTAATGTAATAAAATTATGAAGGTCACACCATACAGCCGGTATAAGGTCATAGAACTTGGATCAACGGCTCTCAATATGCGGCGCAAGTTGAAAATTTAAAAATAGTATGCACATCGTTATCAAAGGGGATTTAAATGATTTTTTCCATCATGCTCGCAAAATTATTATTTTTAACTTCTTTATTATCTTTTTAAGTGTTTATAAATATGTATACTTTAATTTCCTATTGCATATCATTGTAATAAATCTTCACACTATATCTTTTCGAGGTGAATAGAGATATATTGTGGCTGTATTCACCTTGCGCCTATATTTTATGCCCAACGTGACCAGTAGCGCAGCTGATCGCCGTTCTCACAACAATGGTGCAAGTGAAATTCTTACTAAATGCCATGGAGATTTCTTCTTGATATTTTTCCTCACCAGTGACCAAGTCGTGCTTAACACTAGAAAGACTGAATATAGGTATAGCACATACGTATATAGGGATTAGAGAGAAGGGGGGAGGTAAGTACAAATATTAATTAATGCTATAAGATAATATATAAAAAGTTATAATATAAAAGAAAAACTGGTTCCTTATAAATTTTATAAACAGTCAAAATGTCTGCTCTGGGCAATCTAGTGTTAAGTCTCTATTTAATATAGAAAAACCTTAAGGCACATACCGAGATTCAAATTTACGATCATTCCGCTTATCATTAGTTACGCTATCACACACACACGTTTTCATTGTATTTCATTATTTTCAATAACAGCTGCCATTGTCTATTTTATTTTTTTATCTAGATCTGTGACGATTTATCTTTTAAGGGATGTTTCATTTATGAAGGTTAAGAAACGCTGGCACAGACCATGTGGGTCGACGTGGTGGGGCTATTACAAAAACAGTCACCGTATATACAACGCCCACCTGTTTACGCAACGAACGTGTCATCCTGATCAATATTAAATGTAATTTAATAGAATAATCTCTATGTTGCGTCACATCTAATAAAATATCGTTATTATTTTACATACACCTGGCAATTAGAGGGAAACCTATAAAATTTATACAATCAATACACCTATACAAAATTTGTTCCACTTTGTATTTTTTTTTTTGCTGCTAATAGTCTTATTGGACATTCATACAAATATGAATATATGTTTTTTAACCAGCTGGTCGCATATGTCGTAACATATCGGTGGCATCGATAAAAAAATCAACGATATTTTATGTACATAAATTTAATATATTTAATTGTAATTGCAATAAAATCTCTATTAATAAACTTGAAATTACAGTAAATTGTTCTAGGGCACAAGTAACGCCATCTATCTCTCAATAGTAAAAGTTTAAAAATACTATTATTTTTTAATATGAATCGTACAACGATCATAAGCCGTATTGATTGTATTTTATGACTTGACCACACAGAAGATTATGAATTACAACGGCGATTGGAAATTCCAAACATCATTTTGTTTGCTATTTGCCACTAGATGGCGTAAATTACACGAAAGAAAACATTGATATTACTTTCTCAGAAACTAAGCATAGCTATCGTACTTTTTTTTTATAATTTATTTTACAATAAATTCCAATATTCATAATATTTTTCTTTAATTTTATAACAAGACAAAATATAAAAATATTATGAACTGAATTATTCGTATACTGACCACAAGCGAGTGTTCTAGCGTTCAGTGAGTACTTTATGTAAATCTGCCTTTTTTTACTTGGGGAAAATCCTCATAGGACCGTCGGCCGGCCGCGAAGGGGGTGGCAGCCAGGGTGTGCCGGACTTTTACCAGCTAAAAAGCCCAAGGTGACTGCTTCTCCGAATTAGTGGGGACTGCGGATCCTGTAATCAAATCGCCGCAGATATAAATCTGCCTGCCCTAACAGAGAGGTATGCCGTGATAAATATTAATATAAAAATGCTCACAGGACTTCTAACAAAGTTAAAATTTTAATCGGTCTTAATACAAGGGAAACAGGAAACAACTCTACAATCAATAATTTTGATTATAATGCTCTAATATTTGCAATTGTTAATAATGGTGATAATTAGGGCTTAGAATAATCTTACTATATATAAGTTCATAATGTGCGAGAGCTGTTAAGAAACAAATTCCGCTGACTACACATCCAAGAATTTGAAAGGACTTACAAAAAAAAAAAGAAACAAAATGACATGATCACAATGACTGTTGATTATTCGTAACAATCACTTTAAGAGTTTCTACAATAGGTAATGACCATGTTTTAATTTTTTATTCTGACTCGGTATAGTGATTATTCGGCACCTTTCGGCCTTGCACAGTATATTTGATCAATTCATAATGCAGTTCAAAAACCGGGTACGACTATTGAGAGCTACGCACCTGCCGATAACCGTCAAATTCATGCCTACACAAATATTTATTCCCATAAACACAGTTAAGGCAAAAAGAACTGACCTATAATATTACTGTAACATAAAACTATTTTGTAAACCCGGGGGTAACCCGTTATGGGCCGTCAGGGGACGATGAGGGTCTGCCCCCGGTGTGTCGGAGTCGCACCGACCAAAACCCCCGGGGTGTTCCTTCTCCCGTTTGCCGGGGCCAAAGGCAAGGCTGTGCCAGCTTCCTCAGCACCCGGCGACATCTGGCCTATTGATGGAAGGCCCCTGGACACCATTTTGCTCACTTTCATTTTCTTTTAGCGGTGCGCGGGAACACATCGCGCACTGCTCTCGCCTTGGGAATGTTGGGCGACGCACTGCCTCAAGTGCGCCGCCCAGGCGTCAATCCGTTAGGGAGGGAAGTGCCTTGAGTAGGCTTCCCTCCTGCGTCCAGTACTGCGAGGGCAACGCTGTAAAATAAAACTTGAATAGAACTTAGTTAAGCCCACTGCTAGCCTTTGCTATTAAGAGTTTATATCTGCTTATTGTCATGAAAATAAGAGTATTTTCAATTATTGTTTTCTCGAACTCTTAAAGGTTTAGGTTCAATCGAACAAAAACACATTTATTAGAAGATATATTGAGATTTGTACAGAGAGTTGTACAATTTTTTTCACTCGTTTTTGATTAAAAATGGTAGCACTATGGCCGTCATACAAAAACACCTTTGTTTAACACTACCTTGCGGCAAGCATGATAAGTTAGGAACGACTCATCTGAAATGGGAAATCAAACAGATTTCGATAAATAAACTCAAAACGAACTTCGAAAGGCTTATGTCAATCGTTTTGTACGTTTCTACAAGCGTACACCTTCAATTGCTAATCCGGGGAGTATTTGCGATAACCATTGCAAATAAATGTATAAAAAACAAAAAATTAAACCAAACAAATTTATAAATTGTATTTTATCATTATACAATGATGCTGTGTTTGTTATCAAGCGACTTTGATAAGAGATCTGGCGTTTTGTAATATCGTGGATTGCTCTCGTATGCGATCTGTTTCATGTGTGACGTTGAGTATTCTTTTCTTGTTTTTCAATAATTATTTTCAGATATTCAGTAATTATTACAATTTGGACGATTATTGTCCAAAATAAAATGAAACGATTTCAAAGACGAAAATATAAATACGCCGTTTCAGAAACGTTCCTAAAATTTTAAAAACGATTTCAAACTCTAAGTCGTATATTGAATATAAATTTGTGATTCATTAGTGTTTACAGCACCTTAAAATTTAAAGAGCGTTAAAATTTAAAGTGAACGTAAATCAAATTCTTTAAATAGATCCGATGGAGGATAATGTCAAAAGTACATGGAATTGGTGAGTGTACATGAAGGGATTAAATGAACGCTAAGAAAGCGAAAAAGATTCGCTAAAATAGAGATAAATATCGTTCTATTTTCTCTGCCTACCCCAATTTGTATACCCCGACGATAAATAGATAGACGTGATTTTTAAACTGACTTGTATTATTTTTTTAATATAATTTAGTTTTGAGGTGGTAGGGCGAACTGAGTCGTAGCCACAGTACGTAAGTGTAAATACCGTCATAGTGACTCACTGTCGTGTTACAGTATCAGCTTGTGGACATCCGTATTGCCTTGCCCCTAATAATTCCCCTATACTCATTTAAAACCTCATAAATTTATGGGTAAAAACATTGAGCAGGCATCACTGCGCAGTGCCTAATGAAAGTGGGCCAATGTGGCAACGACGGAGGCACGCGCGCGCCATCCATTCATGGTTTTTTGAACTCATTACGACTAATTGTCAGTAATAGCACTGACTAATGCGTATTTGCTACGTACTTGTATAACCGATAAATGGCCTTCAGTGAGAATGGAAAAATAACGTCATTTGAAGTAAAACATCCCAGTTGGAATCACACTTTTTTAGAACCTTTTTTTTTTAAATTACTTAACGTAATAGGCTAAAGTTTGGGCCGACCCCGAAAGATTTTAGCAAATGGCTAAATTGAAGTAACTTTTACGTAGGCCCAAATTATTTCAAAATGTTTTTAAAATATTTTTGACATGTTTTGTGATAATAATCATATTAACCTCTCTAAGAAAATTTCGAGTCAACATAAGCCTTTAATTAAAAAGATAATTTGTCTGTGGTGGTCTAGTGGATAAAGGACCAGTATCCATGCGCGGCAACGCGAATGATCATAGGTTCGATTCGTAGACACGAAGTACGTACTTCTGGACTTTTCAGATTAAGTACGGGCACCATATGCATACCGGTGTAGGAAAACCGTTTGGCGTCTAATAGAAATGTCATGAGTACTGGAGATGTGAGGAGGGCGCTCAGTTACGCTACTGGTTACATTCGTCACTACATATAAGCGCACAATAAATTTAGCCACTAATGTATTTCTGCTAACTCCGAAATGGATACAGCGAGACGATATAGTTTATTAATTTTTATTAAAATCAGTATATTATTCACTTGTAATCAATCTGGAACTAAATTTCTTAAGGTTTTTTTAAACCTTCAAGTTCGGTGAGCTATGGGTGGTGTCATCCAATTATTTCGGTCATAAATCAGCTTTCAGTCAAATACTAAATACATCCAAGGAACATTAAGCGTGAAGGAAGGTAATTAAGATAATTACTGTATGACGACTCACGGGACATCATCACCATTTACAAATTATGACACGGCATGTTCGTTAGTTCGTCACAACCAGCCGCATTACTGGATAATGTACTCAATACTCAATATAACTCAGTACTCAATATTATGTTTTTACAATGTTTGTACTGCAGCTTTAAATTGACCATATTGCATGCACCACACGTAAAGGCATGGTAGACAGTTATCTTCAATTACAATAATAACTGATCTTCATAGATTATAATCCAGTTAATATGGCTTATATTGTTCCTACTCACAATGTATTAACCTTTTTCATTTTTTTTTTAAATCACTTGCATATTCATTTCCGCTCATAAACTAAATATCAAACTTTGTGTACACATGTAAAGGCAGTCGTCCTGCAGATTTTATATCCTGACTCGACCTAGTGACTACACCGCGCCTGATGGTAAGCATGGTGCAATCCAAAAAACAACGACTACTATCAAAAGTAAAAAAAAAAACCAACGATAGGCGCAATTATCATGTCGGTTTGCACAAATATCTCGTCTCGCTTCGTTTAAAGGAGCCAATATCATAGGATAGTGGAAACACGCTCACCGGAAGAGCATTCCACAGCTCAACGACTTGGCAAAAGTATGAGTTAGAGAATCTCTTAGGCATAGCTGGCACATATATGGTAAAATACAGAAAGGCATACGGTAACTTATGAGTTATCGTATATTCGTAACCATAGATGGGCAAAATGTAATCAAATTCATCAAAAACGATTATGATTACATTTTGCTCATATCTGACCAGAACCTAACTTCGTGTAGTTACCTTCAATAAACTTAGATAACAATATTATTATCGATAATGTAACTTATATAAATAAACAAAATTAATTACAAAAGTATATATGGAGTAAAATGTTACAAAATACACAATTTCAACTATAAAATATGACAATTTTAAAATCCGTTTCCTACAAAAGCCATTTTGGTTCTTTCGAGCTGGTAAATATGAACGCACGAATCATATTATAAATAAACACATTATCAAATATCCTTCTTTACATACCAATGAAATCATCACTAATTCCGATTTACAATAGCGTAAATCCGTGTCCGATCCGAACAGGATGTTTCCCAAGAAAAAAAAAACCAACTATTTTTTTTAGCTTAGAAATTTTTCGGGAAAATTACCCTTATAATAAAGCTTACCAATCTTGAGCTATTCAATTAAAACGATAATGCCCTAATACAAAAAATACCAGTTTTAAGCTAGTTCATTTTAAGAATTATCCTAAAAAAAAGTATACCAATTTTGAACTTGATTATTATGACAATTTTCGCCAATAAAAAATCACCGAGTGACTCAAAGATTATCGTGACCAAATCAAAATGTTGACCAGTATTAACTAACTAATTATGAGGATCTTTTCCTAAAAAATATACAAACAGCCTACCAAAAAACATAAACACTCTACCAATATTTAAGCTCGTCAAGTTAGAGGTTTATTTTCCTCGAGTAAAAAAAAAACCTACCAATCAGCTTCCCTATACAAAGTAATAATCGATAAACGACAACGCTAGTAGAAAGTGTAAAATGTATGTATGGATTTAAAATTATGTTAAAAAATATCGCGTCATCACATTATATCTATTACATACATACATTTTACAATTTTCTATTTGCGTTATCGTTTACCGAACATTACCTTGTCTAAGCCGCCTTAAATTTATTATTTTTGTTATATGAGAAAACTTAAAGCGTCAAAGTCCTACCTTATCTCTGTGGGAATGCCTGTGATGCGTGACGGGGGGCGGCCCCTGCGGCGTTCCCTGCCCCTGGCCGGTCACCACCACTGGTAGACCATCGACAATCGTCACCATCACTCTCTTGTCAGCACTACGCCGTCTCTCCGCCGAATTTCTACGCCTGCGCTGCTCATCAGTCACCGGGCGTGTAAACACTGTCCTGCGCTCAAAGTTGCGAGGGTCCGGCTGACTCTCCAGGGCGCGCGTCGCCGGCGTGTGACTCTTCGACCGCTTCAGCAGTCTCATCACGTGGGATTTCAACGCGTCAGGCTTACTAACCGGCGGCGGCAACTCCTGCTTGTGTTTGTATGAATGGGAGTGCGCTTGATGGCGCTGCACGGAAACCGTGTGCCCCATTCCTGGCGGTATCACGTTCGACAGGCTCTTGACCGCGTATGCGGCGTCAACTTTGTTCCCGGCGACGCAGGATACCTCGTACATTCCGACAGTCCACAGCGGGAAATTCACTCAGCGCACATTTTCCCTGACACTTATCCTTATTACACTGCAATCCTTTCAACGTCACGCCTCGTGTAGCATCTCAGAACACCTACTCAATTAGTCGATGTTATGTGTTCGATTTTAAAAAATCAATATCGCAACAGGTCGAACCGGTGTAGCCTATGTTTAAAATGAATATTAAATTGATCGAGCTGGCGACGTCTACACCGATCGAGAGTAAAGCATACACTGATGGCTGTTGTTTCGCACGAGCGAAACGGCATTGATAGAGGTTCTGTGATAAGAAGCACTAGGCTCGAGAGCGAGGCCCGATCTAATCCAAAAGGTCAATGTTTCGGTGAAGTCATCGGGCAATTGGCGTAATTACAGGATAGGTCGATTTAAATAATATGACACGAACGCTACGGGGCCCTTTTCTTGGCGAGTACGGTTATTCGAGATGTTAATAATTGGCAAATTAGTTTTCAACAAAGAACTCAGGCGAATAATAATTCTCTTGGGCGATCCAATGGATAAAGTTTTCGGATTTTTATAAATGCAACAATGCTTTTGGCCTTGGGCCGTGTTAGCTAAATAATAGGTAATAAATACAGAGTTATTATCTAATGTCGGCTTCTCGTTCACGCGGAGGTAACTTCATTTTCTTAATGTTTATTGTACATTTATGAGTATAAAATTTAAGATCAGCTATTTAGAGATTTATTAACACTTAATTTTTAGAATTCTTGTTATCAATAAGAGATAATAACAAAATATACACTATAACACAATTATATTACAATAAGTTACACATCGATAGATGTTAGAGTATAAGAAATAAAGTGTTCTTTATACATTTTTATCACAATTGCTGATATCGAGTGTATTTTTACATCGCTTTTAAGCTCATAATTATCTGAATTATGCACTAGTGCTTAAATAACCTTATTGCTCTCTGAGTAAGGTAATGTTATATTTTGATTAAATTTATATCTCACTGCAAAATATAATGCATGAAAACAAAGCATTCTTAATTTATCTGAGTAATTAGTTTTCTGTTTAATATCAATAATCTACGCGGCCGTTGTTTTTTTATTTGGCAGGACAATTTGCTGTTGACCAGGAAAGTCCTTTACTACTACCGGGCTGACAGGACGTGCACTGAAGGTGCTTAGCTAGCGAACTTATGGGTTGAGAGGCAACGCAAGGGCATCCCTGTGAGTACGGACCTCCACTTGGGCCGAACAGCCAGGGAAAGAATCCTAAAAGTGATCTACTAGCATTTTGAAAGCGACTACCTTAAAAAAAACACCGAAAGAAACTCAACGCCGCGTTAGAGTGGGATCACCATCGTCATGTCAGCTCACGTTATATACGACGGCTGGACGTCTCTACGTACAAAAATAACTGATCCCGAAAAGCAATAGGCCGAAGCTAGTCAATGTGACGGCCTTTGTATTGTGGTCACGACACAGTATGGGCAATCGCCCTACCACTCCCATTGTACTACTTACTCAGAATTGATTCGATTGTCAACGGGACGGTCTGAAGCGTGGGTGGAAGGTGGTTTTCCAAACAAACATGAGTTGTTAGCCTTTTGCGTCATCGAGCGTGTTATATGCGGTACGAAAATACTCAGAACTAACGTCTGTTTGTTTCATTCTACTCCATTGTTGCAACTTCATACGCCTTATGCATTCAGTGACGTGGTCTTTAAGGTCGAATTTAAGTCAACATTGGCCTGCGTAATGTTAATGATGTATAAAAAACCGGCCGAGTACGAGTAGGACTCGCGCACCGAGGGTTTTCAACAAACTTGTATGTGTACTATTTTAATCATATTTGTTTATTTTGTGATGTAATTAACTACACATTTTATTTGTACATACACACTTTTACTGGCGGGCATAATATTATAGCGCCTAAATTGCGAAAGCTAGAAACAAAATATGAACATTAGGTTCTTTATATGATGTTACATTTTACCTTGAAAATCCAAAAGAAAATTATCAGAGTTCGCCATTTCGTTTATTTAAAAAATATCCTTCGATCAAGCACTACATCATCTATTAAAATATATTTTATTTTAATTTTAATGATTTTAGAGGAACCTGTACGAAGCTACGATGCTCAACGCAAAGTGCTACTTTATGGAGCAGGGCCCAAAAATATGGCAATAGCTTCCTATATAATTAATATATCTTTATCAAATTTGGGTTAAATCAAATTCCAACTCAATATTATATTTTAATCCTTATGGTTTTATAAAATTAATGACAAAAAAAATTGATAATACTTGTTTTCTTCCAACCTCTGACCGCTCCTAGCCCCTTAAATTGAGGCGGCTCGCTTTGCGTTCCATTCCCGCTCACTGCCGCCGTTGACGCGGCCTGAATACCTTCCATGTGAATTATAAGGTGATATACTACGTTGTGATATGTAATTTCAATTATAACCGGAATGTCTGCCTTGGAGCACTTTCAGACTGAGATATATAGACGCTACCTTCACTTATCTTTTTTTTTTTTTGATGGTATTACATCCTGTTACCCGTGAAAGGCATTTACAACTACATCAAGAGAGGGGCGAGCTCTTACGGTGCTCAGCTAGCGAGTTATAGCTTTGGTGGCAACGCAAGGGCACCCCTGTGGGTACGGACCTTAACTTGGTCGGCTGGCCAGGGAAAGAAGTTCAGGTAATCTACCAGCGTTTCAAAAACAATTATCTTGAGAAGAGATGCAAAGAAAAGAAACTCAAGGCTGCGTCTGAATGGAAATGCGCGTCGAAGCGTAAATATGCACAGATTGACATCTTTGCTCAGAAAATAATTTAATCTTTGAAAAAAATATAGGAAATCCAGTATAGCTAAAAAAAAGAAGAATCCAAGTTGACGAAACCGGTGACGTACCACATACTTTAACATAAATAAAATAATATAAATTGTGACGTTAAATTATTTTATTTATGTGAAGAGAAGGTAAACAGGCGAACATCTCACCTGATGGTAAGCAGTCACCGTCCCCTATGGTCAATTGCTATACTAAAAGTGTCAAACGTGTAAGCAAAGTCAATATAGCATCTATAAATTAATATTATTTGATAATGACTTTGAGTGAGCAAGTGTGAAGACCTAGGGATTTGAGCTACAGGAATAATACCTACAGCAGACACCCGTTCTTCGCAAACATTTTTAATTTCAAACATTTATACGTTGTATCTGATTCGCAGTCTGTTAGGATAATAAATTGTTGTTATTATTCAATGTCAACCTAAGAGGTCTAGACCTGTCGGGCCTTGTCAAAACGTCACCTGGCAGACCAGTTCAGCTTTCACCGACTCTCTCTAATAAATATCGGTTAAAACCGAGCAGTGTCTGTGCTGTGAGTCACCGCGCCTTCTGACCGCTTCTTTAATTGGCTAGGTTCGGCCTAACCTCTTCCGTTCTACATTTCTAGCTCATATAATTCATAGATTTTTTAGTTTCTAATTATCATCAAGCCAGTTACTATGAAGTAATCGATAATGCGGCCACTAGTTGGTAATGAGCGCTGACAATACAGTTTCTTACTTTATATGTATTTCCCAATAAAATGTAAGAAAAAATGCATTAAATTAAACCTTGATTGCTATAAGAATAACAAATATTTATTTCACAACAAATTTTGACATTTAATATAGCACCCGTGCAAAATCAAAAACCAAACCGTATTGCAAAGTAAACAAAAAATGTTCCGACACGTTCGTAGGCGGCTGTTGCGACTTGCACGCAAATCAGTTGTAATCGAAGTACCGCAAAAATTGTCAAATATCCCCGAGACTGTGATCGGCTTGTTCGATTAATCGGGCAGTCTGCACATCTCTACTAAGTATAGTGGTAAAAAAAAGTTAGTAAATTACATATGACCAGCATTTTATAAGTCCTGCGAAATATTGTATCAATTTCGAAATCTACGGAATAAAGTAGTTTACCTTACGAATAAATCGCACATGTTTACGCTAAAGCCTAAGGTCAATGGCAAACATGTTATAAGCTAGCAGAAGTTTTATACTAAGATGATACGATGAGGGTCAACATACGTAGTACTCGCGAAAAAATTAATAAAAAAACAAAGAAAAATAAATAATATTGTACTTAAACGGTTCATGAACGGACCAAGGAATCGTGGAGCGAAAGCGATCGCATAACTCGAACGAAAACGAAACCGGCGGGTAGGTGGCACCTACCTACCTACTACGGCAGATAAATAAATAAAATTTCTAAATCGTTACTCGCTGAATGCATAAACAAACTGTTTAAGCTTTACAGCTCGGTTTACAATAGCGGTAGTGACTGAAGCTTCGTCTTTAGCTATTTTTCGACAAGTTTTGAGGCCATTTTATTATTTCTACACTTTTTTTTTGTAACCCAGTAGTGGACAATCTTGCATAGGATCATCAGAGCCTCTATGAGGGCAGTGATGCTGGTTTGTCAGATTCCTACTAACTGAAAACCCCCAAGATGACCTCCTTCTAATTGCTCCATCAAGGGCTGAGAATACGAATTCATCCAGAAGCCCAAGATGCGAACAGCCTTAAGACTTTCTCGCCGGGAGAGGGATGGTGTAAAGCACCCATTCCTCCGGAACCTGTCATCCAGGCACAGACTCCCTCAAGTCTAGTGCCCGGCTATGTCTCAGTGGGATGTCGCGCGCTCGTATTCAGGGAATAAACTCTAGACCTAGTTTATATGTACATATCAATACAAACTTTAAATTTGAAAGTTTAAAAGTTATTGTTTCTCAGTTCTCGCTAATCTTGTTCGGGTTTATTTAGAATTTTAAAACCTTCGGCTTCGGTCAGATATAGAACTATAATCAGATACTTATTAAAAGTAATTGAACAGTCATTGTCAATTGTTACACTCAAGACCCAATGCTATATTCAGGTTTTTATCCAAGACAAATTTTCTGAGTAAAGTCTAAGCCAAATTTTGATTATGCTTAGACCGTCTATAAATCTCCGAGCGAGCGCTTTCATACGATTCCTAGTGTTACTTACTGTATTTGCGGCAAAATATCGCTCGGTAAAAGTTTAGTTTCATTAATCATCAAGTTTACAATTTACATTAATCAAATTGGAATAAAATTGTACAATAATGTAAATTAAATGCAAAAACAATGTCGCCGTGAATACCGACAGCTCAAAAAATTTTTAGCAACACGAAACAAACACGAATGTTATGCAATACTAACTTCTAGTCCACTGGGCTAGGCGGCAAACGGTTCGGAATCGAATCTACATCAATTAAAATCGACAAAAAAACCTACAACATAAATATTCACGAACAACTGTTTGCATAATTATTATACAACACTAGAATAAGCGAAGTAAAAGTTTATTTTGAAATTGTTGATTTATTGATCAGTTAATTATTCAAGTTCTATTGCGGTAATTACAATAACGTTTATAGGACGTTAATAAATAAACTGTAATAACTGATTTTAAAACAGGAAATTAGCGTTCTTTATATATTGTAAAGCAGTTTATGAAATAAAATAAAAAATATTTATTTCGACTCAATAAAAAAAAAATACAAAATCAATATACATATAAATAGAAAGTACACGAGTTATATGGCGAAGTGGTCCTTCCGACAGCTCAATGCTACACAGACACTCTGCGACGCTGGCTTTCGTGAAGGGTTTATCGGATTTAAACATAAATAACTTATTTTTATTCAAAGTGAAAGATGTAATATTGCAAAAATTACTGCCAGAATTACAAGCCGCCTGAAATTTAGCCTGGGACCCTAAACAAAATGTTTTTTTCCAAAAGTGTTATCGTTGATTCAACGTTACTTTATCAGAGCCTTCTTGAAATAGTGTCAAATATAAAAAGAATCAACGTTGACAAACTAAATTCACGATTCCAATAGGCAAAAGAGAGAAACCCGTACTGTAAAACCTTACCTACGTTAAAGAAAGTTAATATTTTAAGCGCGTAATAATTTACAGCTACACAAAAAAGAACTACCATTATAGAGCCTGACAGCTTTTCAGTAACTTCAAAAATCAATCATATTTACAGAAGGAGAAAAAATAAACTTAATTTCCTTAAATTAGATATATTACAGAACCGAATTCTCTTTTGATTAGTCACCGCAAGTCACTGTCATTGATTTATAAAGAAAGAGTAGAAGTGAATTGAGAGTATTTTAGAAAAGTATTTCGCATAAAATATACACAATTAGATAAACAATGCAAAGAATAGACAATAGACACGTAATATCCATTTTAAACTTTCGCGTGTTGTACTCATTATAAATACTTTAACGGGTCTTATGTCAGACATAACGGAACACCTACTCAGTGAAGGACCCAATCGCTGGATTGAGCTGTTTAATCCAAAAGTCCTCTCCAGAGATCGTTTCTATTATCCAAGACTGGTTCAAGAAGCGATTGAGATTAAGAAGCACAAAGCTTTTAATCGAGATGATGAGTTTAAGTTATCATCGGTGTGGAACCTGGTGATTAGCAAACAAGGACCTCGTTTTATGTCGCTCTGTAAAAAATGCTGATACTGTGATTGTCGTGACTATTTAAATTATCAAGAACAAAAAAGGATAGAGGAAATAACTTCCCGCCCCCGACGAAAACTCCGCGGCGTGTCAGTCTGCTCTAGCCTGTGATCTGTATAACCGTGTCGAAACGTCGAGCCAGGATCAAAAGTAAGTTAATTCACGCAAAGGACCCGTTATAGTACTTATATTGACGTAAGATACATTTATTCTCTGTGCTGCCACCAATATCGAAAAGCACTGGCCAACCAAACAAAATAACGAATCTTTAGAAAAATTATTAAGAAAAATTGGGAATTTATCCAATGATTTATTACTGTAAAAAAATACTGTCAATAACATAAGTGACATCAACCACGGAGACAGAAAAGATAACGTCACATCCGAAAGGAAATATCGACGTAGATGGACATTTTCCCAGCCGGGACGTGTATCTGTTATGGTATGGACCTGATTCCTCGTATAATAGAAACTGTTGATGAGGGTTCAGCGACGCCTGTCATTTACCTATATACGAAAACTAAAACAGGCTAGATGCTGATAATAGAGTTCTAAAAATACCCAATAGCCGTATAATGTATTTTGTAGTGACTATTTTTCTATTCAAATATGTTATTTATCTCAAGCCCAGTAAGGGATAGGAGACTTCATCAAAAGTTTTTGATGGGATATAAAAAACGCAGAAATTGAATATAAATTTTAATTTGTACCTTTCCCAAATCCTGTTAATAATTTAGAAGAAAACGCAAAAAAAAAAATATAAAAAATATAACGTCATGTATGTCACGTATGTTACATCCTACCTTAGGATTAAGCAGGTGTACATAAGTGGTTGTATCCACTTTGCGCTTATATGTCGTACCCAGTAGCGTAGCTGATCACCATTCTCAGGCCAGTTACACATGACATTTCTATTAAACGCAATGCGAGTTTCCTCATCATGTCTTCATTCACTGGTGAGCATGTTGTGTCTAAATCCGAATTTAATCTGAATAATCCAGAACTACGTGCCGGAATAAGATCCTGGAACCAATCGCGTTGCCACACACGGACACCGGCGCCTTATCCACTAGACCACCACATTTTGTAAGTTTCATAGCTAATCCTGTAAAACTGTCTAAGTTTAAGGTAAATCTAAAATTCGTGTAATCAAAAAATAAAATTCTTAGACATTGTGACAGCAGCAGCCGTCGCGTAATCCAGACAACGTTCACGAGTACAATTTAGATAAAGCCACGCAAACAGTTCACAAAAAGTACTTGAAAAACCATTTACTTTCGAGCGTACTCCCCTCATGAGTAGTGATACCATGTTACAATAGGAACAAAATGAGACATGATGTGAAAAAATGCACTTCATAACAACAATATTTTGTTATGATGAACAAATTTATAAAGGAATATACTAATGCACAAATCCCAAACTTTTCAATGTTACGATACGCACTTAGACATTATGTTATATAATAACTTATTCTACTTTATAATTTTAGGACCGTAAAAGGTGGAGATAGTGTGTAGGGCAGATATCACCTCTGTGGTGACTAAAGGGATTTATTATTTATATCGAACCCTCCACGAAATGAGGATTCTATAAGCCAGAGTCTCGCTGGGAGAAGAACGAAGGCGGACTTCCAAGCCCGAATAGCAGCGATGGCGAGACGACACGCCGGAGGTTTTAGCCAGTATGAGTAAGGTACACCGGGATTGCGGAGGACATGACGGATTTTTCCTCTGGTTATAAAAAAAACAGGCTCAGAATTTGTATAACATATGAGTTTAAAACATATTTGAAGACACAAAAAAATTTGGGTTTCTAAAAACGATCGCAAATAAGTATAATTTTAAAGACAGAATATATATATATTAATCTTTTTTACGATTACGTATTAAATGGCCACCCCAGCCAGACACATTATGTTGTTACATAAAAAGAGAAATCATTACTAATGCGCACCTGTTCCAGAGAATAAAAAACTAATGAGGACGAAGGGGAAAGCTAAAAATCTTGATGTAGAGGTAGGTCTTTAAATAATATCCTAATTACAATATTAAACATTGTAATGTGATGTTTCTTCAACTTGAAACGTTTTAATATATATTTCATTATAAATTTGGTAAAAAAAATATTCTAAATAAAGTTCTATTATTTAAAAAAAATCTTATTATACCTTTACGCGATTTCTTAGAGATGCTAGTTTCGTACCTTTAATAATTTAAAGGTATCTCTGCCTATTTCATAATAGTAATAAGTAAGCAAACTGGCTACAGTCGACATGACAGTAAGAGGTTACAGTCGCCTATAAGCATCTGCATGAGTTTCATCATTGTGCCGACGTCGTTTTTCATTCCTTGTTCGAAGATCCTTATGTCATAATTCAAAGAAAATGCTGTACCCGGGGTAGAATAGGTCTAAGATCTTAAAACGTGCGATGCGTACGCGTGCGAGAACCGTACTGTTGTTGCGAGCTGATGAGCCTATAAAATGTGGAGATGAGCCGATAATCAACCGCACAAAACGAACCTTAGAAATGGTGATAAGGGTGTTAGATCAAACACTTATTTACACAGTTAAACAGTGACTTTTTTAGTCTTAATTAAAAGTAAGTGATAGTAAATTTCAGATTTTAACAGCTATAACCTTGCTCCAGATTATTTGAAATGTTTAAACGCATAAATCAGCAAAACGTTTCACCAAAGTCCTATTAAGACATTTATTTGGATTTATACAGAGAGTTTTGGGATTTCAGACACTTTCTAATTTCTTTCACCGATATACCGTTTTAGCATAATTGTACACGAAACAGGAGAAACATTTCTACTTATAATTCTTAGAAAAGGACTTCTTCCTAAAACGGTGAAGAGACTTTATGATACAACAAATAATTTAAAACAGTTTTAGTGTCCCACGGAAGCATCGGCCTCCTTCGGCTAAAAAAAAACCTTCGGCATCGGCCGAAATGGGCCCAAGTTTTGGACGAAGTCAAAGGTTTTTAGTAAGCTCCATAATTAAACAAATATTAACGAATACGTATATTATTTCAAAATTATATTACTAAGAATTGAAATGTCACTTTTTTTGCCAAATTCTAAGGTAAATTTAATCTTCTCTAAAAGTTGTTTCTATACATTCAACAAAATAATTATAATCTCTCATTAATCTTGAACTAAATTTCTTCGAGTTTTTAAATATTCGGCTCCGGGTTCGGTCCGAAATCGTTCTCCGGTCGGACAGTAAACAATTTGCAAAATTACTGGAAGCGACACATAAAAACATATTATAACAAGTTGTAACATTATCCCAAACAGTAAAAACTAACGAAAAAAAAAAAAACAACGTAAAACATGAACGGTACATTATGTTTCGACATTTTCAGGACAACGCCTCTTCGAAGCGGAGCTAATGTTCCGTTAAGGCCGGATTTAGTTATAATTTGTAATTGTAAACTTCAAACATAATAGAGAGGATTAGATTCCAAAGAGGCTTGAAAAATTTTACAACGGTATAGTCGTTCAGTGTTGAAAGCCTCTTTGAAGGACATCGTGGCCAGATTTAGCAAGATTCTGTGATCTCAGTAAAACAAGATCAGCATCGATGGTTAAATATTTCTTCCTATTTCATTGTTGTACATTTTATACATCTTTGTTATACAAACAAAACGGTAATAAGTTTAACTAGTGGCGTTTAAATTAGAATCTTTGCCCTTCTGAGGACGTAGAATCTTGCTAAATCTGGTCACGCTTTTGAAGGATTAAATCTAAAATGAAATTGTACTACAGAAAACCAAAGCTCGCGAGGATAAACAGATGAAGTGGCAATTGACTGGCTTCATATGCTAAAGAACCGATGGTATCTGGTGGGTTCGTGTACGATTACTTGTAAAATTGACCAAAAGGCTGCCAGCAATAAAGCTTATTATGATAGGCGAGGAGTAAACTAAAGCGAGCAAATGACGATGATGATGGTAGTTGCCTAAACGATCAGTTGTCTTAGACATGTTTTGGCCCTGTTGGAGGAATATGGGTCCCCAGGTCCAGCTAGCAGCGTGTTGAGGGGTATCCCGAGGATTTTAGTCAGTAGGAGTCGGACATACCGGGGCTGCCACCCTCACGACCGCTCTGACTGCCCTATACAGGTATTTCCCCCAGGTTACAATAAAAAGCATGTTCTGGCTGATAACAGCAAATCAGCGAGCCTTAAAATTAACATAGCATTTTCATGGACATTTACACATATTACACTAACGGCAAACAAAGTTTTCACTTGTACTATGGATACTAGACAAAAGTACACATACTTAAACACATATACACCACAATGACTCGCGCTAAAGTAATCTATTAATTACAGAAAAGCTTTCCGAAACTGACAATATGTGCTTATATTGTAACGTATCCATTGTAAACATAGGAAACACCATTATGGCAACAAAAAAATTAAGTTATGACTTCAATATAGTTAGGACCAAACAATAACATCATATTTAGTCGTATATATTTAAGACGATGTCAGACAACTGTATAATTATACTAACTAAACAGTGATTAAACCATGAATAAGGATTACACACTCTCTTTACAAATAATCGAAACATAATCCTTGAGTACTTACAAAAATATCATATTATTGCAAATACAGTGTAAACTCTATATAACGACCCTCAGGGGACTGCGCATATTTTGACGTTATAGAGTTGTCGTTAAATGGAGAGAAGAAAAATCTGTATTAGAAAAAGAAAAGTTTTATTCTTTTACTTGCCATGATTACAGTTTGAAAGTTTGTGAGTAACTAAGAATATGATAACGTATAGATAATCCATGCCGCAGAGCGGCGTTTCTCAGGAACGTCCGACTCTAGCGGCGACACCGGGCGGCACGCTTGAGGGAGTGTGTCGTCCAACAAGGGTGCGAGCGGCGCACGATGTGTTCCCGCGTGCCGCTCTACAACACAGAGGCACGAGAGGGGTAGCTCTATACACCACCCCTCCCTAAACGAGTAGAGGCCTACTCACGGCCGCACGCCCAGCCGGTCATTGAGGATGAGACTCCAGTCGTGCCCTCGATGCCGGTAGGCGGAAGGTGGAACACCCCGGGGGTTTTAGTCGGTGCAAGCCCGACACACCGGGGGGTGGCCCTCACCTCTCCCCGAGGTCCGTTAGGGATTTCCCCCAGGTTACAAAAAAAAAAAATAGATAATCCATGACTCCTACTAACAACAGTCAACACGTGCAAGCAATCCCAATTTATAAACAAAATAATGGATTTCTTAGAAAGTTCGGTATGTGTAATGCCGTCAGCCGAGTTTATTACGGGCTAGGATAATAAACCGACAAAAGAACGTACACAGCTGCGCAGTTTTTACTAGTTTTGGCAACTTAAAAAAGTCATCTTGGCTTAAAAAGTACTTGATATTATTAAATTGCTGTCGTTATTGAGAGTGGGTGTGATGCTGTGTGATATAGAGTGTATCATTGTATGGGAAACAAACTAAACCAACCAAAGCCGAGTGATACCGACGCTTTAGGGAGTTTGTCGTTAAATCGAGTGACATTATATGGAGTTTACACTGTATTTCAATTATTTATACATCGAACTACTAAATTCCACAGGACGGGTAATATGTAAACACTCGTTATACAAGGGTATGGAGGCTATACAGCGCTAATATTAGCGTTATATAGCCTCCGTAGACTAAAACCAAAAACTATACAATTTTTCACACAATTTACAGATAGATGTATACATCTTAACTGTCAAAAGTTGTTTATTGGTAACAATTTCATCATATCCCTGTTATACACAGCGTGTTACTTTTTATTAGTAAAGCTATTAATATTAGGTCCTTACATATGAAATTGGCGTTTTTCGTATTGGCCACTTTAATCACAAATTTCTCCTCTTTGGTAAGGAATTCCAAATTCAAATTTGTACAGCTATAGACTCATGTATTTGTGCTTCGATGATCGTCATTCATTTGTTTTTTTCTTCTGTTTTTTTCTGTTTGCGTCACTCATTTTACAAAATGGAAAACTTAAAATATCGCATTGTTTACGAGTACGAGTTCCGCCGTGGCACTAGTGCTGCGGAAACAACTCGAAGGGTGAATGATGTGTATGGCGGTCGTGTTGCAAAAGAAAACAGAGTTCGTTTTTGGTTCCAACGTTTTCGTTCTGGAAATTTCGACCTGCAGAACAAGCCCCGTGGACGGCCTGAGACTCAAGTTGATAATGAAGATTTGAAGGCTATTGTGGAAGCGGATCCATCGCAAACCACGTCCGAGTTAGCTGCAGGCTGCGATGTTAGCGATAAAACTGTTTTAATTCACTTGAAGCAAATTGGGAAGATTTTAAAGCTTGAAAGGTGGGTACCTCACGAATTGACTGAAGCAAACCGGCAAACGCGCGTCGACTGCTGCGTTACATTACTAAACCGACACAATAATGAAGGTATTTTAAACCGAATCATTACCTGTGATGAAAAATGGGTTCTTTACGATAATCGGAAGCGCTCAGCGCAATGGTTGGATCCTGGCCAGCCAGCCAAATCCTGCCCCAAGCGAAAATAACCCCAAAAAAGTTACTTGTAAGCGTTTGGTGGACTAGTGCCGGTATTGTTCATTACAGTTTTCTCAAATCTGGCCAGACTATTACGGCTGATGTCTATTGTCAGCAATTGCAAACCATGATGGAAAAGCTAGCGGCTAAACAACCTAGGCTGGTCAATCGCTCCACGCCACTGCTGCTTCCCGACAACGCTAGACCACACACTGCGCAACAGACGGCTACTAAATTAGAAGAGCTTCAATTGGAAAGTCTAAGACATCCTCCGTACTCCCCGGACCTTGCTCCAACAGATTACCATTTTTTTTGGAAATTTGGATAACTTCTTGCAAGGTAAAAAATTCAACTCCGATGGGGCAGTCCAAATCGCCTTCAAAGATTTTATTGACTCCCGTCCGACTGGTTTTTTTAGTAAAGGGATCAATGAACTACCTATGAGATGGCAAAAGTGCATAGAAAATAATGGTTCATACTTTGATTAATTAAATATATTATATTAAAAAATATTCGACTTTTTGTTCCTCCTATACAAAACGCCAATTTCATATGTAAGGACCTAATATAAAAGAGAGGTAGAATTATCGCATGGAAGGGTTGGCCGAGCTCCAAGATGAAGCGGTTACCTACCTAATTACAAACACGACGTTTATGGCGAACGCAAGTTGTTTCCGCTCACCTTATACCGCTTTATCGATTTCAATACTGTTTCCACACTTGAGATGTAATACTATGCTTCTTTTAGATGGTTCTTTAAAATATTTTTATCACACGCGAGTTTTGGATGGGTAAAGTTTACCCCCGGAGTTATGACACGGAATTCTTTAAAGGAGTCGTTATTAAAAGTTACGCAATAACAACATTCCTTGTGCTACATCTATCTACAACCGATTGCACTCTGGGGATTTTAAAGCTCCCTTCTCTAATTTCACCATCCTCGTGTAACCACAAAACTTCGAGTTGGATATCATCCGTATGTGGTAGATATTCCTAATACCAGCACAAAAAAATTCCCCTTCTTCATTTTACGAAGAGCAAAAGAGAGGAACGAGCTTCCTGCGTCCTTATTTTCAAGTTATTATGATTTAGGAGCTTTAAAAGTGAATAGGTGTTTGTTGAGTATGCGCGTTCCTTCATTGCGCTCTTTTGTGTAGCAGGACATTTAGCTGTTGGCCTGGGAGGGCCTTTATAACTTCACCAGGCGAGAGGAGCGAACACTTAATGTGGTCAGTCAGCCAATTTATCATTAAGTAGCAGCGCTAGGGCACTATTGTATGTACGAACCTCGACTTAGGCGGTCAACTATTTAAAGAGCCTAAGATGAACTACTAGCGTTTCGAAAGCGACCATCTGCCATGAGAAGAGACACCGAAAGACACTATAGTCGGAATGGAACAGTCGGGTTCCTTTTGAGCTCCCACTACGTATCGTTGAAGTCAAACGTTTGGCTGTAGTTAATACAGTTATATAAAAAAAATATTTATAAAATTAGCAATTTGTAATAAAAAGTAAAATATTGACCAATCATGTGTCATATGAGGAGGAAGCTAAACAGGTGACGTCATACAAGTCCAGCGTAGGCGCAGAGTTGACCGATGCACGGTCGCTTTTATCATTGAAGGAGCCGATTTGGTCTTATGAGTAGGTACAATAAATATTTTAAAATACACAAAACTTCTGCTGCAATCTATATTAAACCCTTAAATGCCTAGTTGTTGTTAATTTACAACGAATTAACGACATCGTCAGTAAAAAGAGGAAAACAAAAGGCGTAAACGGGAAACACTATTTTTGTAAATCGTCTTACAACTTTGTTTTGCAGATACGTTTATAAAATTTAGTAGTCGTTTATTGGACTGCAGCATAATTATCTAGAGGCATGGAGTGGTCACTTTACTGAGTCAGAATAAATTAATAGAAAAAAAACATTATTGATCTCCAAATGTGAAGAAAAAAAAAGGATTTTACTTTGTCAACGAAACATTTTATATATTATATGTCAAATATATTTTAGCAGTTTAGCACAACTCTAGGTCTTACAAAATCCGTTGAAAATTCAAAACATAAAAAAAAGTTGGCTTCCGTCCAACGGGAACGCCCGCGACATTATAAGTCAACGTCAAACTTGGGAAATTGGTGTATCTACGGTGAATTAAACAGTATTTTGTAAACATTAAAGACACTGTTATCACAGAATACGAGTGCATAATAATATTTCATATTAATTTCGTACATATTTTTTTTATTACATAAACATGCGAACCCACTGGGGCAAGGCCTGAGGCCCAGCCACTGGTAGTGAGGCACCCAGAGTGAGGAACTTCTTAACAATGAGTGCCATGCCAAGTAACACAGCATTCTATAACTAATCCTTGATCCAACAATCAAACGTTTCTGGAAATGGTCGAGGCTGTTTACGATCAGCTCATTGATTTATACGACTATTAGGCCAACAATCATTGTTTATACATCCTATATGTAGGTAATCTTGTGTGAAATTTACAATTTTGTTAATTTTCTTTTTTTTCTTTCACGAGATGCCCATCGTATGCTTTTCATACAATTCTGATTATTATCAATACATTGTATATATTAAAATTCAGTTACTGCACTAAGCACTAAATGATAGCTGATGCAAGGAAACATTACGGGAAAGCCCGCATTTAACCAAACTATCAAATCTCGGAAGTGCAATCTTGGCAGTACTACTGGTCACTTTGGGCAACAAATATAAAGGATAAAGTGGATATATCCACTAACGTAACTCTGCTCACATCGAAAGGAATAATTTGTGGCGATATATTATTAATATTAAGATGAGAAAAAATATTACAACCAAAACACCAATGTTCTATTATTGCGTTAACACAGTATAAGCACCGATGCCCGTTTTTTGTGTTTGGATTTTAAACCTACAAACGAAGACATCCGCGAATCGTATCAAAGTAACTTTAACAACGTTTATCCACTACAATAATGATTTGTCACTGGCGATTTTGGCAATTTGCGACTTTGAATTGGTTAAACCGATCGTCAAGTGGACGAGACAGTTGTGATCCAGATCAACATTCTAATGTGTGATTTTTGGTGAACCTTTTCGAAAGAAAAAGAAAGAATAAATAATTTATTGAAGAAAAAGAAACAACACAAAATAATACATATTCAGATAAAATAATGAAAATAAATAACGTAACATTATATATCTATATATCCTGTGGGATATCTCACCAATCTCAAAAAGTTTGCCAGAAAGCACCTATGGTTAGCAATTCTATTAAAGGTAATCGAAAAAATTAAAAATAAAATAACTACCCTTGTATATATAATATTAAGAAAAACCGATATGTTTCGTAAATAATAGAGAAACGCGAGTTTACTTGACTTGACTATTTTGTCTCAAACATAATTCCGCCATTGCAATTATATTACTCAATAATAATCTCGACAACATATCTGTATCCATCATAACGCCTTCCATTTACGAGCATCACTAAAAACAGGGACAAAAAAAAAAAAAGTAAAAAACACTCAATATAAATCGGCTCATAGTAAATAATGAGTTATAAGCGGACTACGGTTAATATTCATCAATATGTGACCGGTTTATTCAAAAATGAAATATGTGGGTTAACTTAGAGTAAAGCATCTTTTCACTGAGCCATAGGAGAAATTCGGATTCCTATGCATAACTTGCAGCAGAGAGAGATATCCCTGTGGTTTTTAGTTAGTAACTCTGGGGTGCACGGCGTCTGTGATGATGATTTTTAACTGGGTTACAAGCAAACAAGAGAAACATCAACAAATTGATTATTTGTTAAAAATATATGACGTAATATAAGAAAAAAAAAGAAACATCGAACATTCCAAATACTACTACTATAATACTGAAATAACTTTACACAAAAGAGAACTGATAAAAGATTTTTTTAAATGAAACTCATATCCCAGTGGATGGAACAAGCTGCTGGGATAATTTGTATCCCCTATAAAGCGACTCGCAAACGATACAGATTCGAGAAGAAATATGAAATCCAATTACAGATATCCCCGTTTACGCTAACCGGACCGGAATGTGCCCCGTTTCATCTTAAAACCGTTGGTTGTGTTCAGTTAGGTAATTGCTTAAAAGCCTTTATGACAAGTTTTCGAAACGGCTTCAATGGAACAGAGAAAGTTTAGAGTGGTCTGAATTTAATCCTTTACCATTAGGAACAGACGTTCAGAGATAATGTGTTTTGAAATATGGTCATAATAGAATTTTTAAATAGATTAGTAAAGTTTCAAATTAAACTTTATTCATAGCTTAACATGATAATTGTATCGCAACTAAAGGCTTTTAAAAGGATGATAGAGTGAAGAGAAAATACGCTGTTAGGACGTATAAGTAACGTCTTCTGCCCACGCTACGCTTTGAGAATATCTGAAAAATCAGATACTCCAGAACCCCCTCATTTTAGTTATCATGAACTATTTTAACAGGGGCAGAATGTCTTAAAAATTCAGTGTTATTAAGCAGATTTAGAGGTAAATCCAATCTATTTCAACCTAAGAATAAAAGTATTGCTTTAGTATGTACGGAAATCCATGTTTTTTTATACTATTTCTCGTTAAAATGATTTATCTATGGGTTTTAAAAAAGTAATATTCCATCGGCGATAACGCTTGTGGAAAAGTTCAATATATTTGAAATATCATGGTTATGTTGATTTGTCTTATCCCGCTGCTCTATATTTGATGGTACCTAAAGGTCAACCGAAGAACCGACTGTACAATATTAACAAATTTTAATGTTATTAGATTTTTCATTCTCTCATCACTCTTAACTTGAGCAAACCAAAATTGTAGAAAAAAGACAAATCATTAACTGTTAGGGATTATTGGATTATGCAATACTTTCAATATACGACAAGGTCAGAATTGGATATTCTCACCATATTTTTCACATATTTATTTAAAAGTTTATGCTATACTTTCCGCGCTAAATGTTAGTAAAAATTCAATTGGTTTTATCGCTATCACCTCTTAAAGGTTAAACGTTTAGGTGCACTGTAGGTATCCATGCACAGGTTCAGACTGACATGGATGTTTAACAGAGCGTTAACACGACTGGGCGACACGTTCGAACGCTGTTCGCTCGTTTTGTCAACGGGCATTCTATCTCTACGAGTCGAGAGGATAAATCATGGTTTCATCATTGACTATCATTTTCTTCTTATGACTGATTCTGACTTCTGATTATTATGACAAACCCTATGATATTGTGTTGTATTTCTCACTAATCACTATTTATTTTGAAAGGAAATCCAAAAAAAGATTTCTGTTGGACGTGTATAATAGATGCAAAGAGTCTATTCCGCTCAACTGACTTTTAGAGTTTGATGGATAGCTTAATTAAAGTAAATTATATTGCAATAACCAATAATTTCCTTATTAATATAACTAATGATCAACCAATGTAAACGATGTAAACGATATAAATACCTAAATTACGAAAACCGAAGTAATAGACAAAAGTGCCATTTATATTTAAATGTTTTTATTTCAAATGTATGACTCATTTGAAGGATGATAGCACTTGACTTTTTATATATCAATTATTTTTTAAAAAACGTGAGATTCAACTAAAATTAATTTATGGTTAAGAAAAATAAATGATCAAAGAAAATCAGCATTATATTGTAATTTATATTCTGTGTTATTTACAATCTAACAAAGAACGTTCTCAGGTCGGAGTTGGACAATATTTAAAATTCTTGGTCTTACGTTTGAATACTAAATAACATTGGGTGTAAAACTTCACTCGTAATGAAACCAGGGTAGCCTACAAAACTATAAATTTCTCCAGACATTCTTAAAATAAAAGTTAGCGAGTTTATTAAGGTTAAACTTTTTTTATTTAAAGTAGTTATTTTTGCGAATGCTTTGCTAATGCGAGTGTGATTACGGGATGTATACTCGACAAACTTGATATGTCAAGACTATAGATGCAGCTGAAGAATTTCAGTATATAATCGCGTAGAAAAGAAAAGATTCTTTAACACGTTCATTAGCAAGCACTATTCGATAGTTTCTTACGGGGCCCAAGTCCGACTCTCGGCGCGCCGTAATCAGTAACTTAAATAAGCGATGTGTAGGAGTATATACAACATAATTGAGATATTGTATTATTATCTTCAATTTATCGCAAAGAATATTGTTCTTCAACCCAAGCGTTTGCCGATTAAGACTTTAAAATTAATTAAAACTAATTTAAAGCAAAGCCAACAGCTGCGTAGGAGCCATATCGAAGCAGTTAATTCGCGAAATCACCCTCGAGGGAATAACGATAAAAAATAACGGCTATTCTGCATAAAGTTGTTCGGAATAAACGCTTTTTTAAAACACTTGTTCGTTGAATACGCGTCGAGCGTTCAGTTGCCGGGAGAGTTGAAAAGTTTAAGCTTTAGTTTTACATAGTAAACTGCAAACTTTAAAAGCAATAGTGCCATTCTGTTGGACAATTTGATTTGCTACAGTTTCATAACGGATTCTAGTGAAATACAGGCAGCATAAATACAATCATATTAGGTAGTAGATTTGAGATAGTCTGCTGTTCGGAAAAGATACAGGCGGTGTGTGAGGAATACCACCTACGTGGTGACTACAGGGGTGAATTATTTATATTTACCCCTCCAAAGGATAAGGCTTCTGTAGGTCCTTCACTCATCGGGCCAAAACACGATCACGGACATACAGGCCCAGTTAGGGGCGATTAAGAGACGACATCTCGGAGCTTTTGAGCCAGTACGAGTCTTGTATACTAGGGCCGCAGCCCTCACAGCTGAGTATCCGCCGCCAGACTTAGCGGTCTTATACAGGGATTTCCCCTGGGTAACTAAAAAAAAGTATAAATACTTAAAGGAGGACTTCAAGGAGGTATAAAAATAATCAATGGTTTTTAAGGTTCCGAACCTCAAAAGGAAAAAATGCCCCCTATAGGATCACTTCCTGGTCTGTTTGTCTGTCAAGACCTTTTTTCTCTAAAGCACGTGGAGTATCGTGTTAAAATATCAAATATTCAGATCTGAAGTCATTTGTGGCTCTGAAAAAAAAAACACTTCGAAGTCAACGCGATCAGAAGGTGCGGGTGTTTATGTCGCAAAATGTACTTTTTCGCACGGGAATCAAACCCTACAGGGTACTTTCCGTTAACCTAGAATAATTAAATTTAGCAAGAAGCCGTGTCTTATAACAGAAGTATCACAAAGAAAATCCGAAAACCGTAAAAAAATATTGCAATTATAAACTAACAAGTTTGTACAGAACCCTCGGCGCTCGAGTCCGACTCGCACTTGGGACGTTTTATTTTTGATTTCTAACATTATTAAGCTTCGATAATCGTACAAATTATTACAAATGGAATCAATTTCTTAAATGCATAAGGAAATCAAGTAAACTCGATTGAATTGTCCAATAGAATCGATTGCAAAATATCGAAATGCTAACAACTCTTTACGGTTACTTGCAAGACGGGCTGACGGAAATCGTTACGTAAGGAACAATTTTTTTTTTTTGTTACTACATAGAAATTTATCGAAAAAATGAATTTGAAGAAATCCCAAACATTATCAATTGTGTGAGTCATGGAGATAAATCTTTTAATACTACAAAGCATAAAACAGATACAATAACACATTTTAAACTTTCGCTTTTTTTTTTGTGATTGCTTTGTGTCAAATAACAAAAGAGGGTAGAGGAAGTAACTTCCCGTCCACGACGAAAACATCGCGGCCCTTCAGTCTGCTCGTGACCATAGCCTGCTTAACCAGATCGAAACGTCGAGCCATAATTAAAAGTAAGTTACTACGTGCGTAAGACCCGTTAAAGTATTTATAAGGACGCATTCGTCACTTGAAGTTTTCTTTTAATACCGGTAGCATTGTTGCTTCATCAGAATGCGCTACATATAAATCCACACAAAACAGTCGTTATACTTGTTGCTTCTGTCGCCGCTGCTTCATCGATATTCTATTTTTACCCTCTCACCCAAGTCGTGTATTATTTCATATGAAAAATGTCATAAAGGAAGGACAGTGTTGATGACGCCTGTCAAAACACGAGAAATATCGAAAACTGTTTGTATTATCATCGTATAGTCATTGGTATCGGCATTTCGGTATCACCTTTTGTACGTCTAATTGTTCTTATACCTAGAGACCTTCGACGTAGCAACGGCGGATTCTCGTCACTTTGTAGTCACTTACTGCAAGTATAAAAAAACAAGCTTGCATAAAATAATATGATAGGCCCTCTATCTCTAGGTATATGAGTGACTAGATAGATACACGGATTAATTGTGAAGCGCGACAGTGGGTATTATTGGCCGATTTTTTGTAACCTAGGATAGGTTACTCCCCTATCTTAGATTAGTTACTGTAGCAACTATAGTACATCTCTTTTCGCAAACACAGGTTTGAAAAGGAAAGGTATAGCTATCAATCCACAAATTAGATATAGACAGGCTATTCATTTAGTATGACACGTGTATACAAGGGCTATATTCAATTTCCTTATCAACGAATTTACATTCAGTTTATTTTTTTGTATTTTAAAACGGTTTTTCCGATCACGCTGTTCTTGATCAGAGGAAGTGTGAACAATTTGTCTAGTTTAAGTAAAAAAAAATAACCGCAGAGGTGGAACGGTTTTACATAAACTTCGGAAATGACTGTTCCGCGGGCAAGTGGTCGCAACTGCCGGTGCACACCTAGAGTTGCCAGACAGGTCGACCCTTAACAGAGCAGAACAATTTTTTTACACGCATGACCAGTTGAAAAATTTTTGGTAATTCGGAATTTATAAATATAGTAACCTGAATTGTTAAAAAAAAAACATGAAATCACGAGTGATTTCATGGTAATAAATTTAAATCACACGGACTAAGACCCAGATAGCACTATGGTAAAACTACACGTGCGAAAGATATTTAATACTAATAGGAGGATGCGGTATAAATGTATCTTATTTATCGTATGACAGAGAAGTCTTTAAACCTACCCTTTTTTTATTAGCGATAGGATTGCGCTTGACCACAATCTCACTTGATGGAAAATGATGACGAAGCCGATAGCGGAGCCCAACAAAACCAATTCACTCGTGTTTGTGTACTATGGTCACGACCCAGTTTGAGCAATCACCTACCACCACCTATATTTTTTTTATTTATTTGCTTACCTTTTGATTTTTTTTTTATTTTGTGTACCGAAATAAACTTAATTATTTTCTTTTTAAGCTAAAATTGAGATTTTTACACAAAAATACTCCCTAATAATATCAATCAGGTCCTGCCTTTTTTACACAAATCTTGCAACCCGGTGTGCACACCATTATCTTTAGATTTGAATTTAGTAGTATTTTTTTTCACGCCACGCTTGATTTGCGTCCTCAGCAGCGAGGCCGGGCCGGACAACATTTCCTAGATCACGTGGCAGGCGCGGCGTTTCGTTGATTTCCTTCGTTTCGTAACGTTGAGTTTACAAGGGAGGTTAGGTGTGTGTGACAAGGTTTTTTTTTAAATATTCATTAGTTTAAGGCGGTCATACATACTAGAGTGTACTTGACGGATAAAACGGTACACTATGCAACGTACTTGATTTGGTTTTATTAAGTCCATAGACTCTAACGCAGTAGCGTGCTTCACATACAAGCATAAAAAGTATTATCTTGTTACACTTGCATATTAAATACACGTATTTACTTAAATTTGGCCTGATTTGAGCTCTGGGGCACCCACCTATTCCGATAAGGATCTGATTTTAAGTCAATATAAATAAATATCCAAGTATAAAAAGATAATGATTTTTATGGAATGCGTGCCACCTTCTTAGCGTCCTAGTGTAATCTTATTTCATCGAATTATTTTTTATCTTTGTCTTTCTATTTCTATCCGTTTTATCTGTTTGTTTCATCTTATTTATTTTGTTATATTTCAATATTCTACTATATATACTAATTTCAAGCGATGCGAGGCGTTTTAGTTCCATACTTCATTAAGAATCCGCCAGTTTTGAGTGTTAATCGCACCTGGGTGAAGAACACCGGGTCCACTATTTTTCAAAATAAATGAATAATCTTTCTATATTATTTACTTTTATCATAATAACCCTTTCAAATATCCAATCATCTACGAATTCAATTTAGTTATTCAACGCAAAAATAAATTTAAAAAAGCAATATAAAACTGAAAATAATCTAATATTATGAATGGTTAAACATTATTCTGATACGAATAATAAAGTCAAGGTAAAAAGCTTGTCCCATTAAATATGGCGAATATAAAAAAATATATATTCTCTCAAATCTGTGAACGCGACCTCGAAACGTTAATCCGGCACTAAAATAAATACTTTCCATTTTTCGTGAACAGATAGAATTTTTATTGTTCAAGTAGTACACAAAATCCCACTAAACAATAAAACGAAAAACTTCAATTAGCGACATATACATTTAACTGACACTTATTCCCGAAGGATAAGGATTTCATTTACAATTATTTAAACAATGCTTGTTATCTAGTTAAAATTATATTCATATCCAGCCAATTCTGACTAAACGCGACCACCAGAGCTTCACAGTCGACAACGCTCATGTGCCTTCGCGTGGCTTAAGTATTTTATCTTCTTAAAGAAACATCTATCTACTATTAAACGGAAAAGCAAGCTCTCGGCCAATATAATCCTATGAAACTGCTACTAATGATCAGATCTTAACTTCCCCGCGTCAACTATAGAATGTTGTCATGGTAAATAGGGGTGGGTAAAAGGAACAACTGGTAGAAAGGATATTACGCATGACTGATATTTTCCTACAAACGTTGCGTCCCACTTTAAGTAGATCTATCTCTTACTTATAGTTGCAAAATTGTACATTAGATGACAAACATATCACAATCATTCAGAAGGTTACAACAATAAAAACTCCTTTGCAATTAGTAATAACACAAATTTCGAACTGAAGGTAATTCTGTAACAACGCAAAGGAAACTAAAGAAAATTAAGACAAATACTACGGTATACAAGAACAGTCGGTGCGCAATATGCCAAAATCGTTGTATGATAATAACAGCGGATGAGGCGGCCAGCGACGCTAAATTCGTATTTATGCGTCCGGTCGACAAGGGATCGCACCAAGACAGCTTAAGTACTTACAACTACATTCAACATCTTAGCAGTTCATACTTTATCTAAAAACAAGAGTGAATAAAAAGACATTTATTTGAGGCAAGACACAATACTAAATGTTTCACACAAGAAAAGAAATAATAAAACTCAATTTTATTGAGGGGACGAAGTAACAGGTTTTAGAAGAAACTGTTCTGGTGGTTACGTTGGGCACGAAATATTAGCGCAAATTAGATATAGCCACTAATGTATCTCTGCTAATCGCTAAAGAGATATACCGTGACGATAAACTCTCATTATTATAACAGAACAAACTATACACAGGTGAGTATAGGGTCATTTATAAGTAAAAATAAATAGATAAAAAAGAAACAATCCTTCCTATAAAAAAAAAACAGGAAGAATGGAATAAACTCGTATCATTTGCATACTCTCAGGAATACAGACGATAGAGACATCAACATCAGTAATCACATTAGTAGTTGATCTTTATTAATAACCCTATTTGAACCTAGACTAGAATTTTTCTCATGTACATTTGTCGGTCACCTTTCACAAGTCATTAAACTATATAAAATTTACAGATTCGAAATCTTCACTCATAAATTCGCCCGTAACATCGGCCATCGGTTCTTTTAGCTTACGTTACCAAACCTTACCCATCTGAGGATGTAGACAAAGTAACATGTAAGTTATCACAATATCAAAATCATCATGTTATACCAAATTCATACATTTTGAAATTCTCTACTATCGATATAATAGCTGACCAAATGTCACTTTGCCCAAGTCCTCAGCTAGCTAATCCAAAGAGTTATGTTTATATCTAGGGTGAAAATAGCTTAATTTTTTACAATCAATTTTAACATATTCCTAGCGTTATTCGTAGAACAATTTTTTTATTATCCATCATCGTTTATATTATGTGTCGCAAGCAGTAAAGGCAATGGTCAATGGAATCCGACAGGATGATGTCACTAGCCTGCATGCCATTATGGTACATCATGCATGCGTTGAATAATTATAGGATTCTGCGTATTATCTTTGTTTATTAAACTTAGATGGAATTAAAAATATTGACTTGCATATTTTTAGTAAAATTTAAATTTGATTAGCTTATACATTCTTTAGAGCAACATTAGAATTGACGAAATACTCCAATAAGAGGTGACCATAGAAACAATTTTCGTATCAGAAATAATCGTCAATCTTAACATTGATATTAAGCTGTAACTCAAGATTCTCTATTTAACCAATAATATCCAAACGTAGTGACGATTTAAATTATAAAATATGTATTAAAATTGCGAAAGTCTTTTCAAAACTATTACTTACTTTCTGTTAGACGCCTACACATACATACAAATCGACTAAAGCACAGAATAAGGTATTTGCACAAGTATAAAGGCCTTCTAAGTTTTTGTAAACGATTTTACGTCATAAAATACGTCGTATACGTTACGTTACGTCGTTACGTCGTATAGTGTACAATAAAATTATGAAAATGGGGCACATACTTGAAATAAGTACAACAGCGAGCAGTATAAGACAAAACTGCAGTCTTGTCAGAAACAATTTCGCATTTCTTAAGTACACCCGGTACTGTAGCATCGAAACTTTTGGGACGTTAAGCATTCAAGTTGATGACGCGTGAACTCACTTTAGAGCAAACTGACAATCTCGAGTCAAAACTTTAACTTTTGATGAAAGTAAAAGTTGACACAGTTTAATAATAACTTCTTCAAGTCGTGTTAATTCAATTAACGTAGCTTCTTAATTTGTAAACTCAATAATCAGTTAAAAAATAGATGCATTTAAATTTCCCTTTACTTCTGCCATATCTATATGCATCTTTTGAAGTACCTATCGCATATCATATATAATAGTCAAAATGCATAATGTAATTGTTCGAAAACCTTAAGAATTCAGTTCACATCATAAGCATAATAATTATTATGTCACAATAACATAAAATAATCGAGAACAAGTAATGTCAACATTTTGCAATATCAGTAATCATAGGTTCTGCATATTTAAAATTTGCGGATTTGAAATGTTACGTTATAGAATAAGTCGAACAAATGGTTGTAAGTATAAACAAGTCTCAGCCAGAGGCAAACAACACATAATTAGATGAAGTTAAAACTTATTACAAAATAAACTACAATTTATATTACTTTGTAAAAGCCATTTGCAGCAATTCATTGTCTAATCAAACAGATAGGTCAGATGAATCATTTAAAAGACCAGCAAACACATGTGTCGTCAATTCTCGTAATCAAATAACTTTATATAAACACAAAACAGGAATCAGAATTCATTAGAATGTTATTTGAGATTGAGAGTACATTTGTTTCGACATGCTTAGAAAGACATGACGTAATGTCGTGATAGCTACTATTATCTTTTCCTCGATTGTCGATATCTTTGTGTAAAACGTTGTATAATGTTTATATTTCAGTTACCATAACATTTACACGATGCAAATTTACATCCTCTTAACTATTATGGATGGAATATCACTAGAGACGAAACATAAATACAAAACCACAGTCCTCCAAAGCCAACTAATCTCGATCCAATTTCCCCGGGTGCTGATATCAAAACCCGAAACAATGAAACTTATCTCGACACAAAGAGGAATCCCCGTGATGCTCTTAACGAACCGAAACGAGGCGTCGTCAACAAATTCAATTTGCGTTTTATGTACCGAAATTGTTGTTTACAGGTTTAAGGCTTCAAGGGTTTTAAAATAAAGTGTGCCTTAACCTTTTACCCAACGATATAACTTCAAAATCGATATTATTCACAGCATTTTCAAATAAAATGAGAAAATTTAAATGAATTATTATATAATATTGTTGTTTCTACAAAACGTGATAATAACTAAATAAATAATTAGTATCAAAAAACTATAAATAAAAGTGAACAAACAAGTATATGTTAACATTTTAATGATGTGGTACGACTTAATACACATTACCTACAAATTGTAGAAGGAATAGGATTATACATCGACTGTTATAACACCTACCTACATCCTAAATACGAATTGAAAGGAAGCACCTTAAATATTACTACAATAATATAATAATATTACTACATTATTAATAAAATTAATGTCTTAAATGACATACATTATACACTGAGAGAAAACGAAAATTCAATTTATAAGCTTAATAAAGCAATTATGAATGCCAAACTATATCTCTAGTCAGACACTTCTCATCTAGAATTAGCAAAAACTGAGTAGAAGGTTTTTTATCTACAGTTTTTGCAGACAATTCTGTATTTAATAGTTACATTGGGTACAGAACATTACAAAGTGGTGACTAGTTAATACTTAGTCGAAGTTTATAATACGGCAAACTAGACAAATAAAGGTCACCCTCGAAAATACCCTACACAAGCGTTGCATTCGAAAGGCGACCGTGAAGGACGATTTACCACTGTAAAACTGTCATGAGATCGTAGTATTAACCACGAAGAATAAAATAAACTAACAACAGTTATACCTACTATGTGATAATAATTATTTGTCCCATTCGTTAAAACTTATTTTCAAATGGTTATCCTAAACGCTATCGATAAATACGGAAATACGTTTAAGTAAACAATGAAGTTAAGAAATCCCAGTATAATACATATTATAATCCAATCTTAATGAGTCAGTAGGTACTCGAAACGAAAGGTCATAAGAGTAGTGAGCAGGATGTTAAAATAGATACCATCAACCATGAGAAGGAATTCGTAAATATGTAAACATTCAGCATTATAGTTAAATGATATATCAAGACTATCAGGAAAACCTTGAGTTACAACGTCACGTGTTTACAGATAGAAAAGATAAAGTATGATTTTACTCAGAAGTAGAAAGATGTGGAGTCATGGAGTAAATGCTCCTTCAATAGATATACATACATACTAAAATGTACAACTCTTTTAAGAACCCAAATAAATTTAGAGTCTTGAAATAATGTATAAGAAAAAAATTACTATAGATATTATAACAAACATACATAAAAAACGCAAATTAAAGAAAATATGTCAACGACAGCAGGGCACAAAAGCATTTCGTTCAACATTAACGAACAAAGGGCCACAAAAGGCTCCAGAGAAACATAATAAAGAGGAAAAATGCGGCACGCGAAAAACGCCGGTCCATTTTTCAGATCAGATTTAACAAGGCAACGATAGAATTATATTTACGAAAAGACACCGTTTTGGCATGATTATTTAAACACAAAATTATATTTAATATTGTAACATTTAATTGTAAAAATTTTCTAATGACATTTTTCATGCGTTGTAAAATGTATTGCAACTTAAAAACATATATAAGTGGACAAAATTTGATTGAAAACTATATATTATTTTTTATTTAAAATATGACGAAGTTTATCTTCATTGTAAATCATTTAGTTTCTAATTTGTAACTTATAAAACTTTTGTTTGAAGATAATACCAATTAAACATATAAGCAAACAAATATTGGACCTATTGACTGAAGAGGTTAGTGTTCGATACAATCAATTAACTGTCGTGTTAAAGGAACTCTTCATGTAATTATCACAACATGGCCTTACGCACATTCATTAAAACACCAGAGTGCTGGGTGCAAATAACCTTCAAAAGCTCGTAGCCAGTGACACTTAAAACATGGCGTATCATCATAGCGTCACCCCACCTCGTTAGCGAAACTAAAGCATTCTTCAATGGTTCCAGGTATACATGTGTTTAGTGTGTACTATCTCTCTCACTTCCTTTTGTTGCCGAATACTACTTGTGACACTGTATATCATTTATATTTTAAATATGTTTTCTATTATATAACTATTTTCTGTCCTTTAATTTATTTTATAAATATTTCCTCTTAATAACTTCGACATTCAGAATTACTGTACAGAATGTATGCTACAAAATTGTTACAATTATCCGCAAACTGACTGCTTTATTGTATGATTTTAAGATCGAGTCACCTTTAAACTCAATAAATAAAGATTTAGTATACTTTTATCAAGTTCTACGTTAGTCTTGTGAAAGCAGTATACATATTTTTTTAAACAACACCATTCAAGTTGCTTTACGTCATTCAAATATAAACAAAGATTTCTAGTAGCAAAGCTTATTTTCTTAAGACTCACACATATCAAAGACGGAGGTATTTAGTTGGGACATGTCGTGCCGTTAATTGCTATAACGATTGAACCTAATGAGTTTCTGTGAACGTCGCGGCCTCGCCTAAGAGACAGGCACATTTAAGGATAGGGTCATAACTTGAGAGCAATGTAATGATGTTCATAAATCGATAGTTAATCAAATCAATAGCCTAAACAATCTTTTGACAAATTCAAATGATCAGACGCCCATAGGTACAAATAAATCGATACTTTAAGATGCAATGTTTTTTGGATCAGTGTTGATAGCTTTAAATTTTATCCAACTCTCCAGAATTACAAATGAAAAGAAAAAGAAAGGACGATGAAAAAATATATAAACAGTAAAATTAGTTGATTTTGAACAGTTAGAAAGATATTGTAGAAATGAAAGGAGGACGGTATATGAAAATTCATGAGGAAAACCCATATAAACAATAATCTTATTTAACGACAGCAACGAACCATAATAATAGCCTTTATATTAAATTGTTCGTATATTTAGTGATATTTCTGTCCCTCATGCGACGATCCTTAGAACTATATTTTTACAAATATGTTGAAAATCAGTGTGAGGTAGCATTTAAATGTCTTTAAATATCCCTAGATACAGTTTTGTAAGAGTTACTCAACAAATCAACTAGAATTAAAATAGCAAAGACCATTATCGTTAGAATCTTCTTTCCTTCTTCTCCTTGTGTCATATTTCTCAATACTGAAGTAGGTAAGTCCCCGTAGGATGACGTATATCGTGCGCCACACTTTTTTTGCATCAGTGGCATCTATAGTGTAATTTTCTGTGAAGTATAATCGTGAACATTGGTAAATATATTTGTAAATAGTTGTGCCACACAGAGCAATATCAATAGACAGATATCTAAATGCGTAGCGTTCACCTTCTCGACATAAGAAACTGCTTAAAAAGCCCATTAAATGCTTACCATGTAAATGATAACGTGTGTTGTTTTATAATGACAGTTTTTAACGACCCAAAGGTTATTTATACCGCATCTGCCCCCGGCAAGGCCGTCCACTTGACAAAGGTTGAACAAGTCTGACAGACAGCCAAGCCAAGTCCACAAGCGGACGTTATGTTAAAAGAGAACCTGTAATCTATCCACAGTCATACATAACAGAGGATATTTTGTAATTAGAAATCCTTGACTTTTCGAAATCAAAGGGCCTAAAAATAGTAATAATACTAGTATACAGGTGTCCCGTGAGTCTACGTCTAAATCTAAAGGGTTGATAGAGAAATGGTAGCTCTATAGGTAAATAGGATTCTTCAATTCCGGCGCGTTTTGGAGACACTTGGAAATATCAATTTTTTAAGAAATCCGAAATTACTTTAAATTTAGATCATTTCTATAATTAATAAAGTTTTAATATGTAATTGTGCCAATTCGCGATCTTCACTTAAGAGCTTTCCTCCTCCAGTGATCAAGAGTTCTTCGACATACGTGGCCAGCCCACTGTCACCTTAGCTCGTTAATACGGAGAGCTATGTCGATAACTTTAGTTCTCTATCGGATAATCTCATTCCAATTTTAATCTTCAAAGAAATGCCAGCGCTTCTTGCTGAACTAGCTTGTTCCATCGCACGCTGACTGACCTTAAACTGAAGAACAAGCTCGATCGTTATTAGTCATTGATTACGCTTTCATAAAACTTTAAAGTAACCGAAATGAATCATTTTGAATTGTTTAAGTATAAATGTCACGTGCAATGTAAAAATAAAAAAGCATTCTCTGCTAATGATAATAACAAACTACGCATTAAAAACCCGAGTGAATTATTTTTTATCTAAATCCTAATACAGATAACGTATTCCATGTTTTACAAGTTCAACCTGTCGCACAGGTATCAGATCACAGCAAAAACTGGTACAGGTATCTCTCTCTGAGCGAGTAGATTCTTGTGACCTTCATAGAGACGGCATCGTACGCGCTATACCAGACTTATCGACGTTGTTAGGACCACATATTGCTAGGCTTACCATAATCCTCGACCTCTATACCGGGACAAATGTGGGATAGGATAGAGCGAAAAGGAATATTACAGGGTGCTAGCAAAAAATATTTGTTATTTAATTAAATAATAATAGGATATAATGTCCGTATTTTTTTTTCGGCATGACAAAATTCTGTCGGTCAGGAAAGGCTTCTACAACTTCACCCGGCGGATCCGAAGTATCTCTCTGATCATAAACCTAATATATACTTTCAAAGCTCTTTAATTATTGTATTTCTATTTAATATAAACATTGGGAAAAAACGTCCGCTTAAGCAGATAATATTAAGGACATTTTAAATTAAACAGTTTTCGATTTCAAACCGGAATTAAGTGTCGCTACACAACCTTTTACTATTTAAGGAAAAGTAAATAAATACTAGAAATCGTAATACATATATGCAACTGAAAATGGTTAAAAACGTACCTACATGCAAATATACAACAAGAAATACAACGAACCGGGCATCGACAAAACTATAAAAATTGGACTGCTTCGTTAGACAGGTTAGAGTGTATAATCTACGTTCAATTAACCTCTTGAAAAACACCTAAAAGTTTGAGTCTTTTTAATTTCCCTTAATTATTGTAACTACTGTATATACAGAACGAAACGAAGAAAGGTGACGAAATGTCAAACTGGCTTGGATTGGGACAATCCCAGTCGAACTGAGACGCATGGTAACCCTGCACATTACCGGTATTGATTACCAAGGTGGTTTAATAATGAGACTTCAGCCGTAGACTACGTCATGCGTAGAGTGGGGAGATAGGGGGGAGGGGCTTATTTATACAAGATGACACATGACAACAGCTTGGAACAAGTTTATTGAAGTAAATGGCTATAGTTAATATGAATAAAATACTAGTGCAGGAGTATACACGTAGCAAGCGTAGCAATTATTGCTACAGCCAGATCGCCTGCTTGAGTATCAAGTTTTATTTTGCTTTTACATTGACTCGATAAAGTAACTACATTTCACCTGAAGGTAAATACGGTTTAATCAAAAAATGACAGCGGCTATCAAAGGACGAAAATCCATTGACAGTCTCCGTCGTCATGTGATCCACATATATCGCGACTGAAGATCTCTAGGTATACACAATAGGTTACTGGATATACACAATCTGATACCAATATGCGCCAAGCCAACGCGAGTCACAGCGACGGTCTTATATGAAATAAACGGAATATATGTTATTGACAAACTATTGAATGGAATTAAAATAATTATCTATAACACTTCAAAATATTCATCAAATATTCTATACTCTATTATTCACATCATCTCTATTTACTGCGCGTTGAGACAATAAATGGATGTCGGATGAAAATCAGCGCTGGGTGACTCAGTTGGTCACCTAGCATTTACTGCATTGACTTTCCCTTGGCACATCATCACAGTACAGGGTATTTGCTTTTGTTTTCTTCTATCTCGATTAGCCTATCCATCTATTTTGCACTCATTTGCATTCATTTTGTACTTTTTACTAGTGTTAACGCTCATTAACTATCACTTTATTTAGATCTCCTAGAAGCGCAATATATTTCGTTATCGAACAATATAAAAAAAAATTACATTTCAAATACTGATCAGGAAATGCTATAACTCAATTTTTCCGGCTTAAAAAAAAAAAAACAAATAATTCAAAACAGCGCAGTTCAATCCACTCGTTCACCATCAAATTGCACGCGGGATCGCGAGGGGCTTAGATGGTTGTTTTCTAACTGTTACATTTTATAAGCTCCTGTATGTAACCATGAATTTAACGATAGACATTAGCTACAGAAATACATAATCTGTGGTCTTCGGTTATAGTGAGACATTGTTTTAGGTACCTTTACACTTTTATCAGTACAAAGTCAATTAAAGAAGAGAAAAAAATTCGAAAGACATCTATATTTAACATGTTTATCGCTCAGTGCGATTCGTTTGTGTTTCTCTTGAAGCCTATAAATCCGCATAAGTAAGCGATATGCAGGAATATAAATAATGTAACACGAATATTATGATCAATTTGCGATATTAATATCTTGCATTTATCACAAGGACTTTTGTTCCTCACCTCAATTGTGTCGAGTGTTTAACGAAAAACATGCGACATAATATAATGTAATATGTTATCCTATATAAATTAATTAAAAGTATTGTATAGTGTGTGTGTAATTAGTTTTTTAATGTTGTACATCCTATATTTACATATAACTGCTTGTTCCATTAAACTCCTTCTAAAAATCCTAATAACTTTATCAAGAAGAGCTTCGTCCAGATAGGGTTGACGTGGCGACGGGCGTGTTAAATATTCTTCATAGAAATTATTAAGATATCCGCTATGAATTAAACATTCACAATTGTATCCAAAAACTCTTTTAATTTCCATGTGTGAAACGATATCCTGACGACCCTACCATACATATGGAATTGTTTAGTTACTCCGTTATTGCCAAAGTTCCGTTCATATCGAGACCAAAATATGCTTGAAATTATTCGGATCTCGTTATTTTTTGCACGCCAACTTTCATTTCGAAATGGTTGGCGCAAAAAGTTGTAATATGATTAAAAAAACAGTTCCACACCTATAGTGGAATATTTTTAATTTGCCGAGCCGCGAAATCTAATCCAACGAATAACAAAATAAAATAAACTAACTCTATATAAATACAAATGTTGTCAATCAGGTGAGTACCGACAGAATCTCACTTGATACTAAGCGCAGTACTCGCAGACCAAGTTTGTTTGTGCTTTCTAAAAAGCACGGACTAATTTTGAAAAACGGAATATCACTTTTGATGGAGTACAACTCTACAACACTTTATCCTGCGACATAAGAAACATGAGCTCGCTTCGCCATATACAGAACTAAGTTATTAGATTAAATGAAACAGAAATACCAATAAATGCATTTCTGTTTATGCCGAGTGAGTTCTTACTAATTTACTGTTACAGGTTGGTTTTAAAATAAAATGTTGTCATGTAAGTGATTTGTATCCATATGAGAATAAACTCTTTGAACTGAGAAAAGTGAGGCGCGCAAAAGGCTCGACGTCGCCGGGTTTCGAGGAAGCTGGCACGTCCTTTGGCCCCGGACGGATCGGAGACATAGCCAGGAGGTTTCAGCCAGTAAGAGTCTGATACTCCGGCTGCTGTTGCGGGGACTGTTGCCCTCAATGGCCCAGGCGGTCCACAGGTTTTGCACTGGGTTACCAAAAAGAGCAACGACAGATTTTGAAAATGACTTATAACGTTATACCGAGTACTATATCAAGGAGTGAGGAAAGGCTATATTAGCTTTAAGCGACATTGTTTGACGATATTGACATGTGTATATGTATATATTTTCGAGATCAGTGATACACGCTAATTTCGAAAAAATATATAGCTTAATATCTTTAAAAAATATCACAAAACTAATAACCTTTCACCAGTCAATATGATTTCCAGTCTTTTCAACCCCGCCTGGTTGTGTTGTGAAGGTCTATCCCAGCCATCAAAGTATTGCCAGTTCGAAAAAAAAAGTCTCTTCAACATGCTTTAAATAACAATTTACTTTATCAATACATATAATAAATTCATTCCTCCGCCACTAACATAATGTTATCAAGATGCAAAATGATTTGAGAGTTTCTAGGAGTATATATGTCGCCTTACAGAAAAAAATTTATTGTTAAAAATGTATCGGAAATCACATATCGGTACACGTTTATTCTCGTTAATTTCAGAAACGGCATAACCGATTTAGATGCGTTTTTCACTAATGTTTTTTAGAAAGATTCATTTAACATTTAGTGTTAATTTTAGTTCAATCGATTCATAAATAAAAACGTTGTAGTTATATAATAAAAAAATCGATGGCATTTATTTAATTTATAGAAAAATTTTCAGCTTGAAATAATTATTATCACAATAAAAGTGCTACTTCCACACGAACGAAGACGCGGATCAGCTAGTAAATAAATAATGAATATACGCCTATTTAAAAAAAAAAGAGGTTTTCTAAAAGTTATTGTTACATTTACTATTTACAAATTACTAAAATAACAACAAATCTTAATACATTGTAAAAATGTAATCTACAAATGTGTATAAGACAAGTTTACAAAGTAACAATAAATCCCGTCATTATGAAGTTCCGTGAAAGTTCTATCGTTTTTTTAAGTTCACGCTCGATCAGATCTTTTGTTAAGCAGCCATTTGAATTTGCGTAGCCGAGTGATACGAAAATAGAAAACGTCTTGTAAAAACACTCACTGCACCATTATTACGTAGGCACCTATATATTTTGCAACACAAAGGAATCGAACTGTTTCTTCGGCTAAGATTCGTAGGTGCCACTTTGATTTTGTTTACACTTCAATCGGAAAAAGTTCTTCTTTGACAAAAAAAAACTTGATATATGACAGTAACTTGAGTATGGCCTAAGAGTATTCACAGAGATAAGTTAAAGTTGACGAAATCAATGGCTAACATACTTTGACATTAATAAAACAATACTTGTTGTTAAAAAATAGTTTGAAAGCAAAGCCAAAATAGCGTTTATTAATCTCAGCCTTTGTTCTGCTGGAATAATAATGATATGTTGTCACGCAATATCCCTTTCGAGATGAGCAGAGATACATCAGTAGCTGTATCCAATTTGCGCTTATATGTCTTGCTCAACGTGACCAGTGGCGCAGCTGATTGCCATTCTCATAGCACTAGTACACGAGAAATTTCTATTAAATATCATGCGGGATTCGAACGTAAGATCATTCGCGGTGCCGCACATGAATACCAGACCACCACAGCCCCATTACTGAAGTATTTGAAATCAACAAATCAAGCAATCATAAGAGACGAGAAGAGTGAGTTGCTAGGCGATCGCGTTTCATCATCGAACTCATCTTCAGTTTCCACTAAGTGTGATTGAGGTCAAGCGTTCGTCTATAAATAATAAAAAAAAATAAAAAAATAAAAATAGAGTACCAATAAAAATGTAACATGGATCATATATGATTGAATGGATATCTTCCGGTGAATTGCTTCATGACGACCATAAAAACTTACATGTTCGACACATCAAATACACCGTTTCGTAAACATACTACAGGTATTTATATTTATTAATAGACGCAATCAAACACGCCGCGTTTGTTCCTTCTAAAAATAAGTTGCATGTAAACTTCGCTGCAATCGATTGTATGGGTTTTTGGGGAATCTGAGTATTATTTAACTATTATTATTTGAGTTTCATTAACATTAATATTAATACAATATAAAACAGGCCACTCTAATGTATGTTGTGGATGACTAAATAGGAACTGTACCTTGTTGATTGTAATTGTGTACCATATGTATTAAGAGAATGGAATCGTGTATCGGGCTACGGGAATCCCTGAACAAATAAAATAAACTATTTATTTATTAATAGAAAAATAAACATATTCCTTTTTTTTCATCCTGTCATAACAAGAGTGTTTTATTTATTGCTGTGGCACTGTCTGTAGTCATTGTATTGTATAGTTTCTGCTGTATACCCGGAATACTGTTAACGGTTATTTTAATAATAATAATATATACCTATATCCCTTACGGGATACGCAAAGATACATTAGAAGCTGTATCCACTTTACGCTTATAAATAAATTATTTATTACAAAAAACAATTACAAAGCAGCACATTAAGTCAGTTGATATCCAAACTAGGACTACTTGTATCTTGGGTGTCAGCACATTTCACACAATATGTTACATGCAGTTTGTATCCGCTGCGTAGCTCCAATTTTAACTCCAAACAATATATGTATGCATATTTCTAATGATTCTTTGCTCACCTCGAAAAGAATATGGCGTGGTGATATATTATTTTTCCTTTTTATTAAAACAAATCAGAAATTAACTGAAAATGTGGCATTTTCCGCATATAAAACAATTCTATTTGACACAAAACTGAGACCAACGCAATTCGTATGAAATGAATAGAATAATCGTTATGATTAATATGGACGTACACGCGGAAACTTCCTTGTGCAGCTTCCACGTGCAGCCTATTCACTGCATCTGGGCACGTTGCGTTTGCGACGCGTGAATTATTAATTAATTCCGATGCATTAATGGACATATTGTTATTAATTGAATATGAATACAATACTATATGACACGTGCACAATTAATTGGATTAATTGTGCACGTGTCATATAGTATTGTATTATTCAAAGGTTTATAAATTCATTTCTGAAACGATTCTGATTTTCAAAAAGTCGCCGCTCGGCCCTGCCAATGGCGGCCCGTTCGCGTTGTACTACATCTCTTGGACTACACTGAACTTTCCAGCAGGTGTCGGTTTGTCACCCAAATAAAAAATATGCTTAATTTGATTATTGTTACTTCAGCTATTAATAAGTAATAATTAATAGTTAATACAGTAAAGATTAGATTTATGGACGCTACTTTCACTATGCTAAAAATAAATTTGTCTTTAACAAGAAATTGAACATAATAAGATCTTGGGTATAACCTAGGTAATAGCTTAATCCAAGTATAAGAAATAAATAACTTACCATTTATTATGACATTTATTAAATAATATAATGTGTAGTGTTTGAGTAAAGTGTAAGCTAAGACAAAGTAGCCTCTATAAACACTTCATTTGTAAACAGAGGTCATCAGTGTCCAACCAAAATAGCTATTTTGTTTATACCCTTCTTTCCCTAAAAGGATTTTTTATTGCTATTTCAAAATTAATGTTTTGACAGTAGAATTATTTTTAAAGAATTTTTTGACCGCATTAAAAGGGTGAAAAAAACGGCAAAACGCGAGAGATCCCCGTTTACAGACGGAATGTGTGGAAAAAACGTCTACGGATGGAGTGTTCATTATTTACTTCCATATGTGTAAAATCCAAAGGTCTCTTATAATTTCAATCTAAGTATTTGAGTTATTTATAGGAATGCAGTTCTACTTACCGCTGCAGAAAAATAATGCGGTTATAACTAACTACCGGATCTACAATGCGAATGATAAATGAGGAAATATTATATAGACAATTTAAGAAGGTATTCAACACGCGTTATAGGCAACTCATAAGATTAATGCTCCCTCATGAAATACTTCTCTGAATACTTCAATTGTGACTATCTCAAAAGGGATTATACTGCGTCACGTTTCGTCCCCGGTTGCGACACGACAGCGAGAACATTTCAACCCCTTTTAAAGTGTATACTGTGGTAAATTTGAGTAGGCGTCCTGGGCAGATTATAATTTTATGCAACATCGCTTCCTTTTGATCGTTAATTACCTTTTAATAAACAATCTAACACCATACTAATATCACTAATCTATCCACGATATCTGTGGTGGCCTAGTAGATAAGCGACTAGTATCCAACGCGAATGGCCGTAAGTTTGAGTCCCGGCACAAACTTTTGGGTTTTTCTAGATTAAGTACGGATTTAGGCACCTCATGCTCACCGGCGAAGAAAAACATCGTGAGGAAACCCGCATAACATCTAACACCAATGTCATGCGTGCTAATGCTGTGAGAACAGCGATCAGTTGCGCTACTAGTCACGTTGGGTGTGCCCACATATAAGCGCAAAGTGGATACAGTCAGTTATGGATTTCTGCTCAAACCAAAAGAGGCGTAACGATATGTTATTATTATTTATTAGGGCGTTTCAAAAAATTTTTTTTCTTCTGAGCCACGCTCAAACGTTTTGTTTTAATGCCAAAATAGGCCTCTGAAAATATGAGCCCTTAATATTAATATTTAGGTTGTCCGCATCGCACTCTTCGATTTCCCATAAGAATAACACAGGACAATAGTTTTCTTTTTTTTTTCTTTTGATTTCTATAACTAATGAACGATATATCGTATTGCAATACCCATTCATTATTTTTGTAGATAATTTAACGCTCTAAAATAAAGGTCTGAAGTCAATTTTTGATAAATCAACTCAGTCAAAAGTTATTCAACATCGAAGTTTAACATTTTTTTTAAACGCCCTATTATTTATCTAAAGGTAGCCGTCGGATTCTATTAAACGCGATGTACAGGTCTGTCTCCATTTATATACAAACGTGTCAGATGTAGGTAACTGTTCGAAACTATCAGGCGGCGTATCAAGCTCGCGGCCATGACATGGTAGCCGCTGTTGGGCAAAATCAGCAGCGCAAGCAACGACTGCCAAAATTCGAATCGAACTCTTATCTTTGCCAAGTCATTAGACCGAGGAATGGACTCCCGGCGAGCGTGAAGATTTTGTAGCTCGGTATGATCGTGGCGACTATCAGCAGGTGATTGTCTCTGGATAGTTGTACTCGGTTTTTGGATAGCACTGTACTTCCCATCAGGCACATTGCAGTCATTGCGCGGAGTCAGAATTAAAAAAGGCAATTATAACTCGATGCTCCTAGTTGAGGATTTCAACCTTTAAACTGCGTATCTTTTCATTGACTCACGAATAGAGGTAGTCCCTGCATACTTTATTCTGTTACGAAAGGCACAAGGCTATACCATACACATTGGGACATAGCAATAAATATATTCAAAGTTTAATGAGACCGTAGCTTGGAGCACGTCCGAGCGACAACCGAGCCCCATAACCGAAGGCGTTTCTATGGCGAACAGACATTAGTATTCATGCCGACTCGAGCGAGCAGTCCCATTCACGGTTGTACAAAGGTCCTAGATGCTATAAATCTGAAGCTTTATTGAGTTGTAAATTAAATATTTTTTGATACCAAAAGATGACACAACAAGCTTATAATTCATCTACTGGAAAGCGATCATTATTGTGTATAACCAAGAACAAGTCTAGAAGTAATCCTATCGTGCCGTCTGTTTTGGGAAATAAAAAAAATATATGGAAAAAAAATCCTATAAAATTAAAGTATAACGTGCTACAGGTTATTTGATTTGGTGACGTTTTTGACGTATTTTTAAGGGATTACCCGAAGTTTTTGGTGAATCTAACAAACAGGGGTCACCGCCCTCACGGCGGCCGTGATGGTCTTATGTTATATTCTCCTCCGGGTTACCAAAAAAAGGTATTACGCAGTAGTCGCTTTTGAACCAGAGGCTTTAGACAAGATATCTTTAAATCAACGATAATGCCACTAGAAAATTGAAAATGTATGGGATTAACATAATCTTTTAAATATGATATCCACTCGTTATATCAATCTCATTAGATTTACCACTTTTCTACTATAGTTATCGCTGATCGAATGTTACATTGTCTTAGCCCTATGTTGACGTCCGTTTTGGAGTGCGCAAAACCAATTCTCTCTCTTTAGCTTTAGCTTAACTTATATCCCTCGAAATAAAACAAAACGCGAACCATGATAAAAAAAAATGTAATAAAAAAACATCGCACTGGCTTAATCTCACGTAACACTTCCCAGGTCGATTAGGAAAATATACGAGTTCGGAAACTGACCCAAAGTTTTACGTAGGGTTGGTTAGGGGGCTTTCGTTAAAGTTACAGATCAGGGAAATTAAAAAACATATTACTTTCTCATACAGGTGTGAATATTCAATTCGTCAGCACGTTATACTGTCAACAATACATTCTGTTTTATTAGAATGCGTCTCATACAAATCTACACAAACTACTTGTTGCCAGTCGTGGGAGTATGCTGCTTGCTCATGGCGCTGTATGGTGCCCCCGTATGGACCGATGCCCTCAACAGCCATACCATCAGGCTGTTGAGACGCACTCAAAGGGCACTGGCGATTGCGGCTGTACGGGGGTACTCTACAGTGTCATGCGAAGCGGCCTGCTTGCTGGCGGGGTCCATTCCGTGGGACCTAGACTCCCGAGCCCTCACGTCACTCTTTACATGGCGTGAGGAGCGAAGGGTCAAGGGACAGCGGACGGCCCCGGCCGAGTTGCGAGCCAAACGGTGCCTATTGGACGCCGAATCAGTAGAGGCGTGGAAGTCCAGGCTGGAGCGACCAAGGGCCGGCCTGCGAACCGTCGGGGCAATCCGTCCCGTACTCAAGGAGTGGCTATATCGTAGTCATGGCACGGTGTCCTACCGGCTGACGCAGATTCTAACGGGGCATGGATGCTTCGGGAGATATCTGCACAGGTCAGCCGGTAGTGAACCAACACCGAAATGCCACCACTGTGACGGATGCCCCGACGAGGCGGCTGAGCACACGCTTCAGATATGCCCAGCCTGGGCTTCGGAGCGGGCCGAGCTGGAGAGAGTGGTGGGTGGAGACCTCTCGCTGCCGACATTGGTTTCACTAATGGTCGGCAGCGAAGATGCATGGTGGGCGGTTCTGCGGTTCGCCGAGGACGTGCTAGCTAGGAAGGAGGCGGCGGAGCGGGTCCGGGAGGCGCTGGCTACAACATCTTTGGCAGCGCCGTCCCCACCTGCCCGCCGGCCTAAAAGAACAGGGCGCCGCAGAGCGGCGTTCCTCAGGAACGTCCGACTCTAGCGGCGACACCGGGCGGCACGCTTGAGGGAGTGTGTCGTCCAACAAGGGTGCGAGCGGCGCGCGATGTGTTCCCGCGTGCCGCTCTACAACACAGAGGCACGAGAGGGGTAGCTCTATACACCACCCCTCCCTAAATGAGTAGAGGCCAACTCACGGCCGCACGCCCAGCCGGTCATTGAGGATGAGACCCCAGTCGTGCCCTCGATGCCGGTAGGCGGAAGGTGGAACACCCCGGGGGTTTTAGTCGGTGCAAGCCCGACACACCGGGGGGTGGCCCTCACCTCTCCCCGAGGTCCGTTAGGGATTTCCCCCGGGTTAAAAAAAAGTATGCTGCTTGCTGCATTCTTCGACAGATCGGATTTATCCGAGATACTAATTATTTGGACATACGAAAGCTTTTGTTATTAAAATTTGGATATTTTCATTTTCACAGTTTTCAGAGGTAACGTATAGATTTTTTTTTATAATTTCTATTGCTCTCATTTTGTTTATTTATCTCTTACTTGCTGCAGTGATCCAAAATTATTCGGTAGAAATCCCTAATTATACTTCCTCAAGAATCATTTGAAAAAAAAAAACGCCAAATTACGCATTTCTCGTTTCTATTCACATAGTCAAGTACCTGCTTTTTATAGTGCTTACTTCAAAATTGCAGAATTTTCAAACATACTTTCAACCTTTATTTCAGCCCCTTAGAAAGTAGAATCCCAAAAACTTTGCCGTTAGTAAGTTCCTACGTTATAAAAAGAACGCAATGTGAAAATTTTATATAAACGGATTCAGTAGTTCAGTCTCTATACGATGATCGTTAGCCAGGATAAATCTTTTTATGTATTTAGATATATTTTTACATATTATTTTGCAACTTGTTATAACACTTTCGGGGTGAGCTGAGATACATTAGTGTACGCTTATATGTCGTGCCTAACGTGATCAGTAGCGAAGTTGATTACCGTTCTCACGGCACTAGTACACAAGCCACTTTTATTAGATGCGATACAGGTTTCCTCACTATGTTTTCCTTAACCGGTGAGCAATGTGGTGCTTACATTCACACTTAACCTGAAAAACCCCTATAGGTACGTATCGTAATTTAATATGTAATTTAATAACGTAAACCTGTAAACGATTAAGCGATTCAATACCTTTTTATTAATTTTTCTTACCTAAATCAGCAAATTTTCCATATATAGAAACTAAACCATCAGTAACATCACTAGTTTCCCGAACCCGATCGGCTCCAACTTAGCAAAACTCATTTCGGCTCCGAAGTTTCGCCCGGCTTGAAAAGTTTTAGCTGCGTAAATAAATTGTATCGTATCGAGCTGACCGTAAAGTACATACGTGATGCAAAAGGGTAATGCTTTTAGCTGACATTGAGAACTTAAAAAAGGAAACGAAATGGCTTACGGGAGGTGAATCTTTATCGTTAGGATTTCGCTTCATGAAAATAATTTAGTACTTTGTACGTACTAACTACAGTGACCCGGCGTTACCCTGTAAAACTGTTCCATTTGTTTACATACTCAAAAATTTTCAGTCGTGGTATATGTGGGCCGACATAGCGATGGTGACTTTCAACTGACTTTCGTCCCTTGGCGGTCGTTTTCGTTCTTGGACTAGATTGCACTTTCTATCACTAGTATAGCGCAATGTCATTCTGTCGAGCCAATATAAAAAAAAATTACCCTTACCCTCTGGCGTGTTGATTCCTCAAAAACGTTAAAATGCGTATTTTTTATATTTCTAAACGAAAAGATGAATATAAGTTTTAGTAGCGTTTTTTTTTTTCAAAATTATCAAATTTTCATACAAATTTCAACCCCAATTCTAGGGGTAGATACTTCGAAGTCGAAGTGGGGATATACTGACTCAATCAGTATAAAGCCACATTTATAACGCTCCTAGAGGCTGCAATCAAGTCTTTCTACGAGCAAATAGCAGTGCTTAAAAGATACGAGAGTAAAATACAAACCCATGAAACTAACACACATAAAATTAACTATTGAAATAATCGTCGTTATCAAAACGCGATCTCTCTTATCAACAATACTGCCGCGTCCCTCGATATCGCTCGCTTTAAATAATTGTTTACATTCCAAGAGTTAAGTAATTCCGTTCAAACAATATATTTCGATAAAAATGCTCTCCTTACTTGAATATAAATATATCTTCATATCTTTGACATTGAGAAACAGCGAGAAGCTAGGAGAACTGACTTAGCTGAAGTAATCAGAAAGTGGAGACTGGATATGTGTCCTAGTATCTTATAATTGGTTGAGAAAGAAAATACTCAAAGGGGGCCATGAACCGATCGCAGTTAGAAGTGTCGGGAAAGTGCCGGCCAGATGATCTGGTGAAAATGCATGAAAAAAATGAGATGGCCAAATCTCACGAGCACAAAGACAAGAAAGTTCGTGCGGGAATAATTGTATCTAAACATTATTAATAATGTAGAATATGGTTGTTTCTGATGCCTTGTCTGGGATTGTTAATATTGCTATTGTTGTATTATAGTGGATATTTTTATGTCTGATGAATAATTATAAACAGTGACATCTTTTTATATATATTGTTAATTGCATTTTAACTATATGTATATTTAAATTAAAAGTTAAGATAAAAGTTACGCAGCGGATATAAGGTGCTTGTAACATATTCTGTGACATGTATAACTCTCTGACTCCCAAGATACAGGTAGTTCTAATTTGAGTGTCACCCGACTATAATGTACCGCATTCTGTTTTTTTAAATAAATTATTTATATATTATTTAACTTCTGAATGTTGAAGAAGAAGGTTACATTATGTTAATTATTTGTGTGAAATAATAGTATAATTTAGAAACAAATGTTATATGTAAACATAAACGAAACCGGTTCGACCGCAACAACGTGACCATAACAAAAACAATGCCGTAACTCACTGTAATTATTACAACTTCGAAGAATCACACGCACACACAACACAGCACAAAGCACAAACAGTCCGAGCGATCCACGATCGCACCCTCACGACACAATCTTCCACGAAGACTGTACAGAGAAGCAGAATCCACTTTAACGATCACAATCACACCGAATCCTGAAGGCGGCCTCAGTTTGCAAACTCACTTCAGTCTCACAACACACTTGACCATTTCCTTTATATAAGTAAAGTCAATTCATATATATATATGCGAGACTGAGATCGATCTACGCATGCATGGATGTCGAGATTACTCTCAAAAATGTCGCTACGTATAGCGAAACAAAACGCAAAAAGATAAATATTTTATTGCATGACATTCTACACTATTCACAAAGACTATTAAAAAAGCTTTAATTTCATTTTATTTATATATTATTGTGTCTGTAGTGGTCTTTTTTTTTTTTTACTAGAGTACAACCTTCACAGGACACTTCCAGCTAGAACGTATTCCAGCTAAAACCCCAGCATTAATACTTCTGCGCATTAGCGGGAATTGTGGGTACCCAATTCTCTACAACCCAGAATCATGTTAAAATTCTGTCTGTAGTGGTCCAGTGGATAAGCAACCGGTATAACCTTACGTGTAAATTCGAATCGCAGCATTTGGTTCTGATTTTCTAGATTAAGTACGAGCTTGGGTACACGTTCACTGGTGAAGGAAAACAACATGAGCAAACACGTATGATATCTTATAAGAACGCCGTGTGTAGTAGTGCTGTGAGAACGGCGATTAGCTGCGCTACTGGTTACATTGGGCACGACATATAAGCGCAAAATGGATACAGCCACTGATATATCTCTGCTCACTCCGAAAGGGATATAGCGTGACGATATATTACAATTATGTAGGTACTTGTCTATATGTCAACACGGGACACTTTTTGCAAATTTTACATAAAATCCCGACATCCATGTATTTTTTCAATGAACACTCAACAGCACGATTTGTTCACGCGAATTTACTGAATATACTCATACATAGAGGTGAAACAAAACGTTCGTTCGTGGAGCGGGCGTCTCGAGAGGACGTCACAACGCGACTGCCGCTCGGCCGGCTGGCGATACATGCAGACTACAGATTAAAAACGGAGGAATCGTTTCGTCCTATGCCACGCCCGCCGAGTAGCTACTCCACGCTGCATCGCAGTCCCTTGCCTGCGGGACGGGAAATTGAAAACAAATGCATAATATTGCCGCTTTGCAGACTGAATCCGGAAGCATTCTAAAAACTGTATAGTAGAACCCAAACTTGACCAGATTGTGTTATGTCTATCGTGAAAGAAGGTATCCGCAAGTCATAAAATAAATAATATTTATGACATTAAAATTTCATTAATTATTATTTTTCAATGATTTGCCATGGAGTTTACCGCCAGAATGTAATAATGCCTCTCTCTTCATCATACTGAAGTGTCGTAAAAACCGGCTAAGATATAATACAGCATGCCGAATTGCACGCAAATTTCTAGCATCTAAGCTGTTGCAAGCACCTTCTCTTCACATAGTATACACTCGCCAACCCGCATTAGATCTGTGTGGCAGGTAAAATATCCAAATATTATCTAAACATATATTGGAATAAGGGTGTGTATACTGGATAATAATAATTATTATTCTAATATTATTTTACCATGTATAAACTCGGCGGGGCTATATATTCAGAGCGAACGATTGACCAGAGTTAGATATCGTCGAAAACGTATGAATTTGACACATCGTGTCTGTAAACAAATTGTGTTATTGTATGATTTCCAGGGTTAGTAACAACAGTGTTTATCGACAACAAATTACATGCGATCGGGATTTATCTAAATACAGTGGGATATTTATTTATTATTTTGTGATTGAGATAGTACTTGTCCAGGCGAATATTAAATTGGTTCACATTTAGAACTGTGATTACATCTTCTAGATCATTCCTCGCTATGACTAACCTGTTTCTTAGAAAGTGTTTATATGGGTTGTTATTTGATACTACTATTGCATAGCTTAAGCATATTGTGACAATTTCATAATATCTCGGAATGTCAGATCGCAGAACGACGCTGGATGCAAGCCGCTTTCGACCGGTCGATCTAGAAAAAACAAGGAGAAGCCTATGTTGAAAAGCGGAGGTCCTACGGCTAGTAAGTTAAATTGTTTATCGATATAACTTTCAGTTCATGTCTATCGGTACACGCGCGTTTGTGGAATTAAAACGTACCGGACAATCAATCGCGTAAACAAACGGATTAGTTTGGATATCGTCCGTCGACCGGGTGGACTGTGGGGTAACCGTTGCTCGTGAACAGATTACAGCTTGTTTACGTCTCGTAAACGCTTCAATATTACGACACGAGCGGGCGCGGCTTGCGCAAGTGTGCATTCGCATCACTTTAACTTCAATCTAACGAGGGATAGATGAAATAAAAACAATAACATGGAGTTATATCTCTTTCGGTGGGAGCAGAGATACATTAGTGCCGGTATACCTTTTGCGCTTCTATATCATTTCTATCCACGTAACTAATAAAAACCACGCGGATCAACGTGAAACAAAATATATTCCACGTTTTTGTAGGCTCATTCACGCTCATCTTGTTATATCGTGTTACATTTCTCGAAAATAACACGACACCGCAAAACGGTATGATTTAATCAAAATCCGGATATACGGTGTCTTAGGCTGAAATTTACAGACACTACTTTGACTGTGCTTAGAATTTAGTCAGATAATAAATTAGTTAAAAAAATGAATATACATACTAGGAACCACCCTACGTGTTCACAGAGCCAAATCCGAGTTGAGAAAATCGGTAACTTATCATATACTTTGATATAAATTGGAAATTATAAGTTGTAATTTAAGCAAAGTCAAAGTAGCGTTTATAAATCTCAACCTTAAATATCTCAATTTCAAAAAGTCACCCGAAAGCCATTAAAAATCTTAAATATATATTACCGCAGTATTTCTAGTAACGTATTTTATTAAAATAAGAATAAATCTTAATAAATTACCTCAAAATTTTAGAATTAACCATTGAAGACTTTTCTTTAAAACCTAAGAAATTAGAAAAATAGGAATCATATCTTATTCTTATTGTATATGAAAATATTTTTGACGATTACAAATGACAACAAAAAGCAACAGTATAAAAGATGCCAACGATCCCAATGCGAACAAGTAATATATGATATACAGTCGCTTCCAATTAACGAACCCTCATTCCTATTTAGCGATGAGTTGGTTCGACGCCCCGATTGAATCAAAAATCTTATTACCGCGGGCACCGGCATTATAGGAATTAATTATATATACAATTGATATTATTATCATCAAATGATTTTTGAATATAGCGAGGTTACCAGAGAGCAGCTAAGTATATCCATATTACGTATCATGGGATTTATATGGCCATTAAAAATTAAACAAATCAACTAATTAATAATAAAATGTTATGTACTGGTCTAGGTGGTTATCTCATGATCCTAGTGAATGTGAGACCAGTATCCATGCACGACGACGTTAATAGTCGTTGGTTCTACTTCTGGCATATACATCTGGGGTTTTTCCAGATTAAGTAAGGATTTAGATAAAGTTAAATAAACAAACATTTTTCCACGAGTGCAAGTCGTCGAAACGGTCCAATTAGATTCCCCAGCGGATCTGACTAGAGCGGCCGCCACTCGGCATATCGCGTTTAATTAAGAACGTGCCGTCGTCTCACTAGTACCAAAAGTCACTCCAGAAAATAGCACAAAAATCATAAGAGTAGGAAACAGATTCGATGTAAGAATGTTAATATTTCTGAATTTTTTACAGGAGTATTTCTCAAATCGATTACAATTAGATTAGAAAACCAGAGTGTTCCAAATAATTTGTCAAAATAATAACTACTTACTCAAGTTAAATGGACTGTTCTGGGCTAGTCTTAATGTATACAAATGGCATTGCTATGACATATTTATTTATAAATCTATAATACTTCTATCGGTATATAAGATATATTTAAGAGCATCTTTCTGCAATAAACTGTTTAAGTTTCAAATGTTCACTTGGACTATCTGTCTTTTTTAGGCTCCTATATATTTATGACTTGATCGATTTTATAATTTCTAATCTTGAACTTGGTTCCTTAATAAAATACTCAAAATAAAATTAATTTTAACAAATTTGAAAACACAAAGCAAGGGTTCTACCATGTGTCTTTGACTACATTGAAATATTATTTCGCAAAAGAAAAGTGCGTATTTCAAATGCCAGATAAACTTTTTGTATGAAACTTTGTTTTCGCGTTTTAAAATTAAAACTGAGTACTCTCGTAAGATATTGTAACTGTGACTTAAGTTATGGAAGAAAAATGTTGTTCTTTTGTAAATTTCGCTCCTTACGTTTTTTACAAAGTTGTAGAGCACAAATTCTCTAACAGTTGTCTAATTTTTTTTAATGAATTAATCTACACAATAGAGTCACAGTGGTAAAAGTATAGCAGAGGGGTTGCCAGACACCTCGATAAATTTCAAGATTCAGGACTGCCCTATATAGCAATGTCAGCGTAATATTCCAGAGTATTCAAGGCCGCCACGATGGCCGGACAGGTCCAATTGTAAAGAGACTCGAGTCACCCGGCATGCAGTCGCTTCGTGACCACGCTTGATTGAGGATGTTCTTAGGTACCCTTTGTTCGCCGGCGTTCGTTCAGCAGGTAATGTGGAATATGACTGACTACATTTTGCATGATTTTATACTAGTTAGGTAATAGTAGGTGGAGTCATGAAGGAGTACGTAGTGGCATAGATTGGGTAAATAATTGGACAGAATCAAAGAGTACCAGGCAACAGACTTCCCCAAGTCCAAGTCTAAGTCGGAGGAGAGGAAGGCGATGCGAAGTGTCCGGCGTGCTGCCAGTGAGAAAGTTTTGGAGGGGTGGGATCTTTATAACAAAAGCAAATACCCTGTGTTGTGATGATGCACCAAAAGGAATTCAGCTCAACAATTGCTAAGTAACCAGCTGAGGTACACAGCACTGATTTTCAGCTGACATCCATTTCTTATGACAACGCGCAGAAAGTTTAATATAAAGATCAATAGAGTACAGATACACAGCTCTAGAATTTTAAAGTATTATAGATCACTCAAAGTATGATTAAATAATAACCGTTCATTTTTGTATCCCACTATTGACATTAAAATAAAACATAGACACTTGCCGGCTCTGCACAACTCTATAGCTCTAAACGTATATTCAATAGAGCGATACGTAACGGACCTAATATCAATCAGTCTAGTTCTATTCTGGGCGCGCGGACCCTATCTTAACCTTGATACGTGGACGATGCGAAGGGGCAAGTCATGCCAAATTAAATGTAATAGGTTCGAAAGTTACGTAAACCTGACCGGGATCTGTAATCACAATTGCTATCCACTCCTCTAATATAGGTAAAGGTCGAGTCGCATTTATTTAATTTGTTGAAAAAAAAAAAGAACACAAACATATTTTTCTATTTATGGCTGTGGTGACCTAGTGGATAAGAGACTGGTTTCCGTGCGCGGCAACGCGAATGATCTTAAGTTCGAATCCTGGTACACACCTTTAGGTATTTTCCTGATTACGTACGGATTTAGGCACCACATGTTCACCGATCAAGGAAAACAATGTGAAGACACATGCTTGGCATCTTTTAGAAATGTCATGTGAACTAGTGCTGTGAGAACGGCGATCAACTGCGCTACTGATCACGTTTTCCTTCAGCGGTAAACTTGTGGTGCCTAAATCCGTACTTAATCTGAAGATAACGTGATGTAAGAGCTGGATTTTGGGATAAATTAGATGTGCTTTAACAGTTGCAAATTAAAGTTCATGCGTAAAGGTGTAATATAAATATTCTAATATTAATTAACGTATGACTGCATCATTGTAAATAAAAAATATTCAATTCCACGATTTGCGGTCTGAGGTAATACCGCCATAACGTTGTTTTATTTATATGTAAAACAGGAAAGTATATGAAATAACATCAAACGGAATGAGCGACGAGTATGTTATTCTAAAAAATATAATTTTTTAATGTATTTTATTCCAATTTAATATAAATATATTCCGTTAACAACTTCCTTTGGTCATTTGGTTTGATCATTGACTTAACGTTGACTTTAACATGCATGACATTGGTAAAGGTTAAACAAATAATAACAGGTGTCGCACCTGCTACGAGTTCTATCTCTTTCACGCGCATAGTGTCATTATAGCGTTGTCTCGGTTTCTGTTCACCCGATTCGCAGTTATCACTGTTAAATCACTAGTGATTTTACATTTTTTTTTCAATCTCTATCCAAGATTCACACAAGAATATTCTAATCGAAGAATCGAAAACCAATGGTAAAGAAGAAGCTTATCTTATTAAACATGGACAATTAATACATACATTGATTAAAAATTTGATCCAATTTAGATTCTGATACTTCTGTTGTGGTAACTACCAGACTTATGTCAATAATAAAGATATATCGTCACGCTATATCCTTTTCAGGGTGAGCAGAAATACATTAGTGGCTGTATCAGCTTTATGCTTATATGTTATGCCCAGCGTGACCAGTAGCACAGCTGATTGCACTCTTAATACACATGACATTTATATTAGACGCCATGCGAATTTCCTCACGATGTTTTCTTTCATCGCTGAGGATGTGGTGCGTAAATTCGTACTCAATCTACGTTTAAACTAAACCTAAGCCCATTCATCTCTGCGCGTATAGATATGTCAATATATTTATTAAATAATCAAAACCAACAAAGTAATACATTTTATGCTTTTATGGGATGCACGCTACTGATCTTTGCGTACACCTAAGGCCTTAAAACCGCATGCCAACTGCCTGCCTGATAATAAATAAATAAAAGCGTTTAAGACTAAAAAAATTGACGTAACTACTGTGGACCTATCTAAAAAAGGTCCCATGAAAAACAATCGTGAACATGAGAAACCAACAGAAATTACCACTATCTATATCTTCAGGCGTCGCGTCTCGCAAACGCGCTATTTGCAAATAGATAAACGTATTTACAGCGACAGGTGTCTGGAAATTTTCCTAGCCAAGTACTTTTCGGCCCGGCTTTTAACCCTTTCGCTACTATATATATCTATAGTCACCAGCTGAAAAACACAGCATATACACGATGGGTGACACCACTATGAAAAAACTAAGTGTGTGAAAGAGACTCAACAGTAGACTCACCGCCAGTTATAACTTCGCCCATGCTTATATAAGTTACACGATCACGCCTGAACAATCATGAAAACAATAACTTTATATCCGACAGGGCCAATCTACGGCTTGTCAGAACAAACAAGAGAAACGTCCCGCTGAATATCAAATCAGACCCAAAGTTCCAACGCAAATTTAATAAGATAATTTATTCAAAAGACCGCGTCCCGAGGTCATCGGACTCCGGTGCTGAAGCTACGTGAAAATCAATAAAACTATTAGCCTTTCATTGCATTTTTTGATTATCAAGTCGTGTCTGACCGAAGCTTTGGCTACGACTTCACCTTTAGCCATCTTTTAAAAAGTTGTGAAGTCATTTTAATATTCATAGTCGTTGTTTATATACATCAAAATACATAATACATCGTAGATCACACCATCACATCCCATCAGGTTTGACTGAGGTCAAGCGTATGCCTGTCTTTAATGAATAAAAAAACATAATTTACAAGTTTTAAAAATCATTACATTATTTCACTATTACCTAAACTTGAACTGATATTTTTAGGATTTCAAAACCCTTTTGGCACATGTTTGTAGGTAGGATCTTTATGTTTTCTAATTCTTTGGTTTCTAAATAACATAAGGCGATGTAGTGACCACACGATGGGCGCGGTAATTCAACCTTGTACCTCAAAGAAATATGTCAACAACGACTTACAAGTTACAACTAAAATGTCAAGTTATATCGAACTCTCGTAATGATCATCAAACACGCTAACTATGAGTGAAAAGTTCTCAAAACGTGACGTTTATTACCAAACATTAGTGTCCAACCGAAGGTTTCAGTTTGGCCACTTTCGGCCAAACCTTCAAATGCGTCGATATTTTAGCTAAAGCTTAAGGTTTCTTTCTAGCTAGCCTCAAACTAAGACTGATTATTTTGATTGAGTTTTAAATGACTTTTAATAAGTATCCGACTATAAATCAATATGTGTCCGAAACCGAAGCCGAAGACGAAGGTTATAAAATGCTAAAAGAATCAGTTCAGTATTGGCTAAAAGTGAACAGTTAGCACGATTTTTAAAACATTGAAATTTAAAAATTATAGTTATTAATAAACAACGTCTAAAGATTATTATAACGAGCTGACAACTCGTCAAACGGTGGCTAAAGGCGAAGCCGCGGCCGAAACTTACTGTCTTTTGTATTAAATATTCTTTAACAGCAAGACTTCTTGAAATTCTGACTTCAATACTGAAAGCATTAAGCATTATAATTGTTAAGTCCACTTAAAATTATATTATATTTATAAATAAGATCCGTTATATTAGTGACACATTTTTATATTTTCTAACGACAATATCAGACGTAATGACAAGCAAGATCTGTTTGAATAAAACCTTAACATTTTCTACCCCTATTAAAATTTATGCTACCTCTAGAAAAAAAAAAGAATAACGAACTAGTCTAAACAACAATAATGAACAATGGCTAATAATAAATATTATAAAACATCTTATAACCACGCGAGGGGTACATTCCTTAATTCTTCCCTAACCACAGTAAGCAACTCTGTTGACAATTGATGGTCCCTGATTAATATCAGTTCGTATATTAAAACCAGCTTAACAATGTGATTAATAATGATAATAGCGCTTAGCGTGTTTGTTTTTAAACCTAAGCTATCTTTTATGTTTATTGTGACTCTGCATAGTGACTGTATCATATATGATGGAAAGCACAGCGCAATCAAAAATCCAAGCACGACTATGGAAAGGCAAATACCTGCCAATTGCCGCGATTATATTGACCTACACAAATATCTCTTTATGCTTCGTTTAAAGGACCCAATATCATAGACCGGTCGTAACACGGCCGCCAGAAGACCATTCGACGAACAGCTCAAAGACTCGGCAAAAGTAAGAAATAGAAAAGTTCTTAGTCCTAGCCGGGATCTGTGATGTTGTCAAGCTGTAACTCTGCAAACCCTAAGACCCTGACTCTTTCGATTTTACCTTCTAACACCAAGTTACAAAAATTAGCAAAGTAAGTTCTTCCAATTAGAAAAAACGATGTCACACGTTAAACTAATAACACCCCTCTTTTTGCTACAGGGGTTAAATATTAGCCCCACAAACCCAAAATGTTAATCATATATTAAACGTTCAAATTTTGCCGGAATATTTCGTTTGTAATGCAAACTATAAGTTTAAAGGAATAAAAATTTGCATGTAAATTTAAACCTCGGCAACCATGACCGGTCCGGTAGCGCGTGATTGTATTAAACAAAATGCTTATTGACACCGTAACATCTTCGCATCGGTGAACAATGGCGTCGGCGTCACCTTGATACGAAGCGTCGAGCGTCGCGACGCGCCGATCATCGCGCAATCATCCAATTGGCGGGAAACCGGACAAGATGGCCGGCCGTCTTGACGTGTAGTCCATGCATTACTTAAAGTAAAGACCACAGTTTAAATAATATTTCATAACACACCCTTCGCGGAAAAAGTACGCATATTGACTTAGGTTATTTTTCAATTTTGTTTTAATATCTATATAGAAAGTACTGATATATAAATATTTATACTCACTCATTTTTTTTTAATATCTAGAAATTACAAACATTGACCCCAAACAATTTTATTATAGGCAATACAGATAATTTGAAACAACTAAATATTGTGAACCGTGTAGTGTGACTCTTCCAAGAAAATGAAACGAACGCGTGTTGCTACTCAAGTTTGTATACATCATGTCAGGGCGATGCGGGGAACGATAAAAAGAAATGCCAGTCAATTGAAAGATATACGTTCGTAAAGTCACTATTATGGGACTAAAATGTAGGTTACAGAGTAGTTAAGAGGATAATTGTAAATCAAGCACACCCAATAGCGTTTTCCGGATTATCATAATTTTATAAATAAGCCACATTTACATGATAAGGTTTTGTAAGTTAGTAGGGCGAATACCCGAAGTGAGTCGTTGGTCGACGCCGCACTACACAAGTGCAAAAACCGTCATAGAAACTCGCTTCAGTCTGTCGTGCTTCGGGATGAGCTTGTGTAACTCCAGTTTTCATATACACAGTGATCTTTAGTCATAGTTTATTACACTGTACTTTCTCTATCAGGTGCGATGTAGTCACTTTGTCGAGCCAATATTAAAAAATTTACTAAATATAAGCGCAAAGTGGATACAGCTATTAATGTATCCCTGCTCACCGCGAATAGGATATAGCGTTAGGATATTACTAAATATAACAATTTACAAATTTAGGCCACCTGTAAACTATACTCGCTTCCCATTTGTACATGCACTGCAGGTTATACAGTAAAAAGCACTCTCGTGATGTTATTAAACTAGCAATCGAAAAATAAGGTATATATTTTGAAAGATAACAATTTATCTCGTTCAACATTCGTATCGCTTAACTATCAATACTGCGTTTAACACGGCTGATAAGAACAACAAACGTTAACACTCAATTCTTTAAATTAAAATAAAGCTTTTTGTTGCGACATCTAGTATCGGATAGCGTAACTAAGTTACGCTAACGCCATCTATTTTGAAGGAATAATAATTTTTATTTTTACGTATAATGAAATAAAAGAAAATATAATAAATTAAATAGCTTTTCTTATATATAGGGATAAATAAGGACGCACCCTTAACTTCGTGCCATAGAACAAGTACATGCGTTTTAAAACTATCGTGTCTGATAAGTAATCGTTTTTTATTAATTATAAACGTTAATAATAACTAACTTAGTCGGTATTAGTAATCAAATCAAAATATTTTATAGAGAATAATATATAAACCTTATTATAACACTTAGCATCTGTACAGTACGTCTTTACAACGATAGATGGCGCTTAGCATAAATATTAAACTTTCGATGCAATTTTAAAATACCTTCAGATTTAAACAGAAAAAACATGGGGGAAATCACTGATAAATTTGATTAATTATAGACCCTACTTTAATTTTTCTTACACTTTGCTTAGAAAATAGGACGTAGGAATTGTCTTTGCCAAAAACCTGAATATATATTAGGAACTTAGTACAGGCTAAATATTCACAAAACCAAGTCCAAGTTAAATAAATTTGTGATTTGCTAGCAATACACTTCGATCTTAATTAAATAATATAATTTGTAAGTTTTGAGTTAAGTCTAAGCAAAGTCAAAATAGAATCAATCTCAGCCTAAGCGATAAATTAAAAACACACGAATCAAGACCGAGATCGCATTATAACAGAACTAAGAGTGTGAAAGAGATGAAGCTAATAACGGGCACTACCTCTAGTAAATAATAATATATCGTCATGCTATATCTCTTTCGGGGTGAGCAGAGATACATTAGTGGCTGTATTTTCTTTGCGCTTATGTTATACTCAACGTGAGCAGTTAGTGCAGCTGATCGCCATAGATGAGCAAAATGTAATCAGATTAATGAAAATGATTAACGATTACATGTTACGTTCTTTACCATTAATATGAATGCATTTTGCTCATTTATGTTTTAAACACTACAAAATCCCAGATTGTATACACATTTATGATTTCTTAATGCTTTAAATGGATTTATTTATGATTACAGAGCACGAAAATTAAAATTACGACTACATTTTGTAATCATTGATCATTAATCAGATTACATTTTGCCCATCTCTGCTGACCGCCGTTCTCACAGCACAGTAGTACACATCACATTTCTGTTAGATGTCATGCGGGTTTCCTCACGATGTTTTCCTTTACCGGTGAGCATGTGGTGCCTAAATATGAACTTAATCTGAAAAACCCAGAGAAACGTGCCGAAATTCGAACCTACAACCATTCGCGGTGCTGCGATGAAATATGTCCATTATCCTCAAGGCCACCATAGTCACAAACAGGCACTACTTCTAGTATTCCTAGAAATCCCTATCGTAAAGATTTTTATAGGCATTAAACATAAATGTTACAAGCAAAATTTGAGCGGCGCGTCCCGGTAATAAAAACACTCAGAGGAAATCCATTTCACGGGGCAAACGTTATAAAGCGCTGTGGCGTATAAACGGATAAGGATATACAAAACGCAAGAGAGCTTGAATCGTCTAAACTTTGTTAATATACAAGGAATAAAGTAAACGAAACAGCACTCGACAGGCTTCTCTTGTCCCTTCTAACAAGTTTCAACATTTTCAACTAAATTATTAATTTAAACTATGGTCCTTTCCTATTTATCACAGAAACGAGGTCTAAATTTTGTAAACATCACTTGAAACTTACCTGTCGGTTTCGTACTGCATTCAAACCGAATTTGTGAAAATACGAGACTCAGCCAAATTTTAATAATGCATTTCACAATGGAAAACACAGACCGAGTTTTGATATATTTAATTCTTTTTATCACAATACTCAGAAGATAATTACGTAGAAAAAACTGGGCATAAAAAAATATTCAAAATTCGTCCTAAAAACCATTTCTTTTCAAAACAGCTAAAACAGCGCCGCGCCTATGCTAAATTCATGTTATTTCAGTTTGTTAAAACAGCTTCCGCGTTCATTTGAACCGCGTTGTATCATCTCTCATTCATCACGGGAGCTTTCGAGAGCTCTCCCCGAGGGATAAACTCGGGCTAAATGTTTACTACTTATTACAGGGAAAGCGAGGCATTGCGTCAGCTCACACCATGGTATAAACAGTAAACTTTTTCTCCGTCACTCTTATAAATTAAATGGTAAAACGCTAATGTAAACATTGATATCCTACACTCATCCTCTCTTACCCTTGATTGCTATTGATTTGATAGAATATTCTTGCCGCGATCGTTTATTGCCAGAGTTAAGACATAAGTGCTTACAAAAAGATTGAAAAAAGTTATTCACGATTTTTTTAAAATATTATTAGCCAGTTTCGTCCTACAGCAGGGTAAACGTCTCCATTCCCTTCCCAGTATATTTATAAAATCCATAGGAAGCGGTTTGGATATTTAGCCCACAACTCTTGTCCAATGTAGGTCGGCGGGTGTCCACTATGTGCAGAGAAGGCGCATACAGCAGCGTAGATGCAATCTGCGTGCAACTCGGTATGCCTGTGTATACCTTAGCCAGCTCTCACGAAACTTCAGTATCATGAAGAGGAGTGTGCGGTTCATCTATTCTATAGATGAACCGCACACCAATTTTTAAATTATTTCTATAATATATTTATTAGTGTCCGACCGAAAGTTCGGTTTCGGTTTCGGTTTCGGCCGAGTTTCGGCCAAAAATCAAGTTTCGGCGGCAGTTTCGGTTTCGGCCAAAATCGGCCGAAACTTTTACCGAAACCGAAACTGATTTCGGTAGTTGTCGTACATGCTTGCCTAGCTTCGTTTCGCGGCAACGCTTTGACGGACGCTGGCGGCCCTGTTCGGGATTCGTGCGCCGTTCGCATTGCTTTTTTTTTTCGAATTTACGCGTGTTTGTTGACCGGGAAATGTCTTCACAACTTAACCGGGCGGGTGGGCGAACACTGAGGGTGCTCAGCCGGCAATTTATGGGTTGGGTGGCAATGCAAGGGCACCCCTGTGGGTACGAACCTCGACTTGGACCGCCAGCCAGAAATACGAAACCTAACGGTGATCTACTAGCGTTTCGGAAGCGACTACCTTGAGAAGAAACGCCGAAAGAAACTCAAGGCTGCGTCGCAGTGTAACTGCGTCGTTTAAACGACAGTTGACGGATCTAATTCGCATTGCTCTATAGCAATACAACTTAGTCAGTGCGTTATCACCCGACGTAAACATTCTTTAGAAGTTATGCTTTGATGGTACTGATTACATGTAAGTTTTTGTTTCATTTTTTTACTTGACCACGTTGACTTTTATACTTGACCACGTGAGTTTCGGTTTCGGTTTCGGCCGAAACTGAAGCCACGGCCGAAATTTCGGTTTCGGTTTCGGTTTCGGCCGGAAAACCAGTTTCGGTCGGACACTAATATTTATGGACATTTATTAATTTTAATTAATTTATTTATTTTGTTGCTTCCGAATTGCGTGGTTTACTAGATTTGTATTTTAATGGATTGTGTTTGCGTAAATGCCCTCATGGTTCGCGTTTCGCAAACGATCGGTACGCAAACGCGGGGATGCGCACACGCACGTGTCCACTAGCCTGATGACGTTACCACGGAAACTAAGGACGTGCCGCCACGCCGCGCCACGCCGGACCAGGTGAGTAACCTCTCTATTGTCAACTTGCAACGTCAACCGCGACGACACTATATTCGTACGACCAGGAAAAGGCATGTCTTACATTGAGCAGTAATTGTCGCATCAATTAACAACATTATCGTTATTATATCCGCAGCGAAATATTTTTACTTCAAGAGTTCAGGTTCTCTGTTCCCAAAATTAACATTAGATTGCAAACCGTTATTTAAAAAATTCTAAAAAACTAAAATATAATTAAAAAAAACCGTTATGATGAGAAAATGCATAAGAACTGCTGTCAGCTGCATTAATGGTCAGTTTTAACCTCCTACATATCCGCGTAAAATGATGAATATTCTTATATCTGCTAGCCCCGAAAAGGGTATAGCATGATATGAATCAAGTAACCGCTCAAAGACAATGACATTGAAGACTAGTAAAGACGCGTGTGCGCAAAATTGGCACCATGCCATGGATACAATTATCGTCCGAACGTAAACCGAGTTGTATAGAAATTACGGTACCAATAACCAAGTTTTAGGTTAGTTTCAAACTTATGACACTACATCGAATAGAACTATGTAACATCATGGATTTGTTACGGGTCACAAACTTCGTAAAAAAAGAAAAGAAAAAATCTTCACACTATATCCCTTTCGGGATGTTTACAGATATAAGTGACTGTATCTACTGTGCGCTTACGTGTAGTACCCAACAAGACCAGTAGCGTAGCTGGCCGCCGTACTCACATTACTAGTACACATGACATTTCTATTAGATGCCATGCGGGTTAAACACGATGTCACCCTTTACCGGTAAGCATGTGCCAAGTCCATATTTCCTCTGGAAATACTCTGAGCTAATTGCCGGAATTCGAACGTATAATCATTCGTGTTTCCACCCTTGGATACCGGTCTCTATCCACTAGGGTACCACAGCCACAAAAAGACGCTAATTTTTAGGTGCGCAATAAAACAGTATTCCTAACCTTTGCTTTTCCCATTATGAATAAAGAAGTGATTTTTTTGTGGGTATATAACAGAATGAGATATTTATGACATGCGGAGCTGACGCTGCGATGTGGAGCTGACACTGCGATGTGGAGCTGACATGGACGCTAACGGTTTAGTTAGTCCATCAGTTTAAGGTCGCTCAGCTTGTGATAGAACGAGTCATGTTGGATATTTGAAGGATAAAATCCGAATTGAAGTTATCCGACAGCGAACCAAAGTAATCGACATAGGTCTCCTAATTAGTAAGCTGGAGTAGTATTGTGCTGAGCACGTATGCCGTAGAACCGATGATCGTTTAAGCAGACGGATGCTTGAATGGAGACCGCGAATCAGCAAACGAAGCATGGGGTGCCCCACTCACAAAAGTTGTACGGAAAGGATTGGATGAGACAAGCCAAAGACCAGGCTCTATTGCGCTTATAAGAAGAGGCTTATGTCTAACAGTGAACTAGGATGAGCTTATGATGACCTAAAGGTATATCCACTACGCATGTGGTATTCATTACGGTACCTACTGGTTGATAAAAAGAGGAAAGAGAAGTCAATGAATGAAGCACTCTAAAAATAAGTATTTCTGGTCACCAGAACCAGAATGGCTCAAATTTTGCCATCAATATCTATAATAATAAGTTTTAACAAACTCACGTCTCAAGCGAACACAGAATTAAAAAGACGACGAGATTGATGAAAATAACCAGTTCCCAATTAAACTTTCCAAATCAACATTACCATAACCACTTAGATCGTAGCGGAAAACGAGAAAACTCTGTCATCAGCAACGTATTACCATCTATATTGTTTTGAACTGATTACGTTTACTAATTTACATTTTCATAATTCCCGAGCTCATAATAGAAACTGTCGCCCTTAGTTAAAAGATTTTTCTTTCAAACGCAAATGACTCTACAACCCAGCCTTCAGCTTATAGAAAGATAGCTCTTTGCTTTCTAAATGTTTGTGGTTAGTATATAATTTTATCTAATTTCTAATATTTTTCTATCTGTAATTTTGTCGTTCACTTAGTAATACTTGGATTCAAGTCAGCCTATTTGTTTTCCAATGTCTAATTCGGTTCTTTCTCATATACGATCGTATGAAATCTGATTATAACATCTCGCACTAAATTCTCTCTCATTAGGTTACATCTATCATTGTATGTCATTCTCTGAAAGAGTCTCCAAAGATTTTCTTCAGTCACCCAAATGTAATATTCGAGGCATTTAAGAGAATTAAGTCCAAATAGAAGAAACAATACTGTTAATTACTAATTAGCTAGGTTCTGGCAAGCGCAGAGTCTACCTACAAGTTGGTCAGATGACCTAATCCAGAAAGCAGGACGACGCTGGATGCAAGCCGCTTCCGACCAATCGTTCAGGAAAACATTATGAGAGGCCTATGTAGATATGATAAAGAATATTCTAGTTTTTAGATTAATATTTGTAATGATTTATTGTATATCATTGACATCCTTTTCAAAGTCATTACTATAAAGAACTTATTGTTTATGGTTCCATAATATTCCTACATCTAAGCATGATTTTAAGCCATTGTACACAACATTAATTTAATATTTTATAGCAATAAAAACCGTACGATTTTTGTTCATAATTGATATCTCCAAGATCAGCACACGTCACGACCAGATCACCTTGCGGCGGTGCGGCGTATTATTTATTTGCAACTAGGACTTAAAACAACTCACAAATCACTAGTTATTTAACAATGATAAAGTAAAATTACGTACCTCACAAGTTACAAGCATTTATATAACAGAAGCACGAGTGCGAAAGAGATAAAACTAGCACCATTGCAATAACACTTTCCACTAGCTATAAAGAAAATATATTATTGGACTTACATTGAATCTTACTCTCAATTTGTTTTAATTAAAGCAATCTATAGCACAGGCTTGATTTATAACATAGTAAAAGTTATTTATGTAAAAGTGTCTAATAAAGTAGCTGATTGTACATGGATACAATTTAAGAAGGATATAATTTTTGGGAAGAGGCCTTTGTCTCAGGACAAACTGTTGTACCGTTAACGAAAAAGTAATTTATAATAAAATGTATGTTTATTTAAATCGTCTAAACAAAGTCAATATTATTCGAATGTAAAAAAATAAAAGGCCAAATTATCACTTGTGATATAATAGTGACAAAAAACAATAATTCCACGACGTTATCGTTAAAAATTGGATACAATCATGTCTATGCATATTTTTAACAGACACACACACACACAACACCAAATCTCAATAACTTAATCTGATTCACTCACAATAATAATTGTCGATTGCGTAAACCACGAGTCGAACAGAGTGCAGCGTTTATGCAAGTCGTTGTTACCGATGCGTATTGCGGTCACAGGTTTTTCTGCTTTATGCATATATACATAATAATGTAAAGTGGTGTCCGTTTCTTTTATTGTATATATTTGCATACATTTACAATTACAATTACAAGGCCTAGATACTACATGCTACTTGTAGGTCGACACGTTTCTTTAAAAAGCTGTGATCTCGATTTACTCTGTAATTTCATTTTAATACTGGTTCAACATAATGATTGCTATAAACTTAGGACGGTACAAGATCAAATTATCGTACTTAAAAAAATACACATCAATAACTCGCAACAAACCAATCTGCTTATTAGAAAAGCTTGCCGACATCGGGACTCGAACGTAAGACCTTCAGCATTACATGTAGGTTCACTACATCTGCGTTATCATGCCGTAAATCGATCAATACAATTTATCATTGCTAACGCAAACTAAATAGGAGGGGGGCTAAGCCACCAAACGACGTGTTGGATACAATCCGTATATGGTGGACGTTCCTAATATCCGCACGTAAAGATTCGGTTCTACATTAATTATGCGAACAGCTAAGAAGTCGAATATGATTCCCGCGACCATATTTCCACATTGATATGACCTGGGACCCTTTAAAATAAGATTAAATAGGCATTTGTTGGGCGGACTCATCTTCACCTTCCACCTAGTGCGATTGAAGACAAGTGTCCGTTTTTTAATAAAAAATAAAATAAAAAATTAAGTCTCGCAACTTTTTATTTTAAACAATTCACGTGACCAAAACGAGATGATGCATTGTTATTGCAGGAGTTTACATAAATCATTCGCATTCAAAGGCCAATGAATGAGAGATGATGTATCGTACAAAGAGGCGTCCATACAATCGATTTGACTGGCGTGAGTCATCCATCCATCGCAAGCCGAGATTCGGTCAAGTTCGCGCCCCCGAACGATGCGCTAATCTCTCTCATTGTCAGAGTTCGTGAAAGCTGCTGTATAAATTAGGCCGAGATTTATTGACGTTAATATGGCTTCGCTTAGAAAATAAATTTGCGTTTGACAAAAAACTGAAAATATATTAAGAATTTGAATATAGCCTGTTTTTTTTTTTCGATAGAACAGTACGTTGTTGGTTGGGTAAAGACCTTTACAAATAAACCGGCCTTAGAAAGCGAGCACTTAAGGCTCAGCTAGCAATTTACAGGTTGGGTGGCAACGCAAGGGCACCCTTGTAGGTAACGGACCTCGACTGGGCAGCTAGACAGAAAAATTAACCTAACGGTGATCTACTAGCGTTTCGGAAGCGACTACCTTGCGAAGAAACGGAGATAGCGGTCTATCGGTGACTTACCACATAGTTTGGTGTTAATAAAATAAAACAATTTGTATTATTTGAGTAAAGTCTAAACAAAGTCAAAATAGCCTCTATAAATCTCAGACTCAATCGGCGTACGACGGAAATCAATACCACGTGTCAAGAATTACATTTATGTCACGAGTTATAGCTTGGGAAGATATTATAAAAGTATCATTGGTTCAATATTTGGCATCAAAAGATTTGGCATTTTAAGAAAATGGTATATACAAATTGCCCTCACGCTGGCAAGAACACATATAGTTAATAAATATAGAATAATACAATTTACTATCATTTTTATTTATTATTTATCTGTGTTGGCCTAGTGGATAAGGAACCAGTAATCATGCGCATCAGCAGGTATGGTCGTAGGTTCGAATCCCGGCACGTACCTCTGAGTTTTTCCAGATTAAGTAAAATTAAGTAATTACAGACTTAGGCCCCACATACTCACCGGTGAAAGAAAACATCGTGAAAATACTCGCATGGAATTTAACAGAAATGTCACGTAAATGTAAGTGTCCTGAGAAACACGATCAGCTACGCTACTGGTAACGTTTGGCACGACATATAATCGCAAAGTGGATACAACCACTAATGTATCTCACCTCAAAAAGGAATAGCATTATAAAATTTACTAAAAAAAAAATATTCCAAAAACGGACACAACTTTCCGGTATACCTAATCTATTAATATCATTGTGAATATATTTTACCGGGATCGCCAATAAAACTGTCATATCCTTAGCGAATATTTACCTTCTGTTAACTATGCAAAAAGAGACTCAAAATTGCGAAATACATTTATTGCTTGGAAACATCGCACGCGTCTAAAGCTACATCAAAAATGGCGTAACACATTAATCAGCGTAATTAGAGTGAGCGCGTGGTTGACAAGAAATGGATTATTAACCTCAATTACAAGTTGCTGTTGTGTTCAGTGCACCACTAAGGCTATGCTAGGCAAATTAAATCATTTGTTATATATAAAACAATACTCACAGATATTTTTTACTGTGATTTCGCATACCGACCAGACTATATCTGATTGTAAGCAAAGTGCAAAAAACCGGCGACTAATGAAAAATCTTTCGTATATTTTAAATTCTATCATTAAAATAACAAGATACAAAATTTTAAATCGAATAAACCACTAGCAGCTATTTAAATCTCTGGAACAATTAGAAAATAGCTGATTAGATGTTCGTCAATCATAGCAGAAAGCACTCTCATTCAAAAAACCTTCCGTTAAGGAGCTACGAATCCATAAGACAGGCATACAAATACACAGATCCTTTTTTCGACCGGGATTAAAAGAAATACACTAACGACTACTATCAGAAATATTTCATAAATTTTAAAACGCTTTTGAACAGTAATGAATCATAAATTTGTATTGTGCGTTTTAAAATTAAAGAACTTTTCTAAAACTCATCGCAAATCGTTTTCCACGGGCATAATTTAAAGCTAATTTGAGATATTTTCTTCGATAAAGCCTTGTCAATTTGTCTTGAAGATAATGAAATTGAAATTCGCCAAATGTAGTTTGTTCGGGGATGGGTGAATTCAGCTAGTCACAGATGTTTCTTGAGCAAGACCTTAACAAGTATGTAATGTTAATCTATTATATTGAAATTTGTAGTATTTTTTATTTATTTAATTTAGTAGGGTGGAAAATCGCTTATGTTTATGAACATGCAAAGCAGACAATTTCTGTTTCAATATAGATTTTCATTTCGGATATCCACATTACATAACACAGTAATTAAAAAAAATTAACATTCACCTAGCTCAAATAAAATGTCTAAAATGAGGTTATCCGACAGAGAACTAATGTTGTCGACATAGCTCTTCGTATTAGCAAGCTGAAGGAGCAGGCGGGTTCTTGAATGGCGAACCGGCAGACGTAGACGCCCTCCAGCAAGGACGATGACTTGCGGAAGGTAACCAGAAAAGATTGTATGGGAAGAGCCGAAGACCGGGTTCAATGGCACTCGTTGGGAGAGGTCCATTACCAGCAGTGGACTAGGGTGGCCTGATGATAATGATGACCTAGCCCAAAATTTTTTTTGTGCTTATACCATCGACTCTTATCCAGGGCCGTGAGAGTCGCAGGTAGGATCACCATACACTACGCTATAAGGTTATCGAAGGTTCCTTAGTATCCTGACTCGACATAATGACTACACCACGTCCGATGGTAAGCATGATTCAGTCCAAAAAAAACAACTAAGACTATCAACAGTAAAGAAAAACGTATTGATAGCCGCAGCAATCATGCCAGCCTGCACAAATATCTATTCAAGTTATATCCCTTACGGGTTGAATAGAGGAGCATTAGTGGTTGTATCCACTTTGGGCTTATATGGTGTGCCCAACGTGACCAGTAGCGCAGCTGATCGTTGTTATCACAGCACTAGTACACATGACATTTCTATTAGACGCAATTCGGGTTTCCTCACGATGTTTTTCTTCACCGGTGATCATATAGTGCCAAATCCGTACGTGAACTGGAAACACCCAGAGGTGCGTGCCGGGGTTCGAACCCAGGGCCATTCGCGTTGCCGCGCATGGAAACCGGTCAATTATCCTTTCGGCCACCACAGCCTAATCGGATCTAATTAGCATATTTCATCTCGAACCGTTTTTAAACATAATATGTTATTATAATCGTTATATCCGACGAATGTCATTATCTGTTGACATTAGTGCAAAATCTGAATTCATCAAATTAATATACGTATAATATATATAGTTACAGTTATCGTTGTTTACTCGTACAGTTGTTTTTAAATATTTTTTTTAAACTCCATTTATTTTTGTATGTATCTGTATTCTAATAATAATAATGTACATGGTATGTGTATGTAAATATACTTATATATACAGGCGTGTGTATGTACGTACATACGCCTGCAAATATATGCATTATCTATGATACATGGAAATTGATCTCCAGAGCTGTGTTTCTAAACTCTGTTGATCCGTTCTTCGCTGTTTTCTGCGCATTGACTTAATAAATGGGTGTCAGCTGAAAATCAGCGCTGGGCTCAGTTTGTCACTTAGCATTTGCAGAGCTGACTTCCCTTTGGCGCATCAAAACACAGGGTATTTGCTTTTGTTGTTTTCTACCCTAATATGTTGTATGTTGCGTGCCAAAAAAATGCTTTTTATTTTCTTTTTACTTCAAGTTATTACGACTACATTTTCGTATATCCCATAGAATTACTACTTCCCAGTTGAATTACCGGTATAATTTGATAATATTTTTAAAAACTTTTACCGTTTATTCTTTTGAAAAATTTGGCAAGCCCTGGTGCCCATTATTAATGTCCGCACTTTTAGAAAGTCACGAACATTTTTACAAACACGTACCCCGGTACGTTAAAGGCGCAGGTCCCCACTCTCGCCGCCTTAAAAGGAGACTTGGGCCGACGAGGCGATGTTGCAGCGAAGCAGTTTTTATATCGCTTACTGTTATTACTTGATGCATTGAGAAATAGGCTAAAAGCTCGGTCTCGATAATCGCCTATGCAATAAGATACCCAAAGATATGTTACATTTATCGCCAATACAATTTATAAAAAGTAAAATAACAAAAAACCAAAGCTGCTAAAAAAGAGTTGCTAAAAAGGGGCATTATTCCAACTTTAAAAGTAATTATGTACTTGGCAATTAATACCGCGCACGATTGAACTTGAAGGTTCCCAGACACTCGTCGAGGTCTAACTACCTAGAGAATCAGTTGTACAGCAGCTTGCAAAGAAAACATCTAATCCCTAAATGTTGAGACCCTTTTGTGTTGTCGGCAAACAACACGATTATTATTTAGACACAACAATAATAGGTCACTGTGAAAGTTTCTACGTAACAATTTCTTAAAGATGGTTATTATTTACAGGCAATTACCCTTAGAGTATTGTTAACAAAGAACGCAAATTAAAAATGTGTTTCTAAAACGTACTAAACATAAACATGTATTCATTAAAAAAAAAAAACATTTCGTGTACCTACACATCAATGACTGGTTAATTAATAAAAGTATTTTTCTCACGGAACATTAATTCATTTGCGATCATATATGTATCTCATTATGTTGTATTAAATGAAATGAAATGTATTTATGTTGCAAATATCAACTATTATAGTTTTTGATGGCTCTTTTCGGCAAATTCTGCTCTCTGAACCGGTGGTAGAGATTTTTTTTATACTAGGTCGACAAAGTTACAACACTGCACCTGATGAAATGTACAGTGTAGTCCAAGAAAGGCAACAACCTGCAAGGGAAGAAATCTCTAGACAATCTTTTTTCACTTAAATCCATTTGGAATATTTGGAATAATAAAGAGGATTCCAGTGGAATAGTCTTAGAGGGAGTCAAGTTTAGACCAACATTATTTCAATTACTGCTTTACTTGGATTAAACTATTAAGTTTAACGCAGATTACGTAGTACACACCCCTGTTTTAATTTAATTACATCGCTTTCAGTGACGTACTTAGGTTAAAATAGAACATTAGCCTGATCGTGAGTTATACGAACTGCCATGCCCAGCTTGCAACGAGTAGAGACTCATTGGGGGTTTTAGTAATTAGGGGTCTAAAAAACCCCGGCCGCTACTTTCTCGGCTATCCTGATGGTACTGTGCAGGATTGTCCCCTGGATTACAAAAAAAAACGTACACCACCTTAAACTTATTTAATCATGTTCCACTCTCTCCCGTCGTTAACAGAACCACACGTACGGATTTACGGACGCACAGCTATGAGGTAAGTCATATTCCGGGTAGATCTGAAATATTTTTTAACTCTTACTTTTACCAAGTAACGACTGTGGAATTGTCTTTCGGCGTGCGTGTTCCCACCGTCTTATGCGGCCTGCAAATTATCTCTTCACACCTTATTTAAAGGGCCAATATTATAAGACGCTAGGAACTAACGCGCCGGAAAACCATTCCACGGCTCAACGATTCGATAAAAGTAAGAGAACTTCTTAGTTCTACCCGGGATATGACTTATCGTATAAGCGTGACTACATAAGCTCCGGTGATATTATAATAATCCTATCCCAAGCGAAGAGAGTCATACGGAGTTAGTATACTCCTAGGTGTTCGAATATCTAGAGGTTTCTGCCACGGTATATAAGGGCCATATATACAACACACACTGTCAATGAGTTCTACCTTGAGAAACATTATCGTATTTGGACTACATTGTACTTTCCATCAGATACAGTGTACTCACTCATTTTATTGAGCTAGTTAAAAAAACCAACGCACACATACAAATAATGATGTCACAAGATACAAACGGAGTATCATAAAAACGACATTGATTTCAAGTAATTTATGCGCTCCTATAAAAATAGCGTTAAATTAAGATTTAATTACCAAGAAGTTTTAATGCATTACCTAGTTATAAAGTTTCAAGAAAGCAGATCATTTATGCTTATGAAACGCCACAAAGCAATTAGGAATAAGCTATACAAATTGTAGTAAGATCGCTATTTTGTTCGCGTGGTAAAAACTATTACAAAATATACGTAACCAACCATTATATATTAGGTAACAATTTGACATTGTATAACAGATCTAATTTTTTTCGTCGTCGTAAGTTTCCAAATTTTACACGTACGAAGTGAAAATTATACTATTTGGAAGTTTTAGTTTAGATATTTTGAGGGTATAAAAAGCAATAACGTCAATCAAAGCAAGTAATAGAATAAACTCAGAGATTGAAATGTTTTCATTTAATTATATCTGCTTTGTATTGGTGAAAATCATAAAGTTTTTTTATAACACTTGTTTTTATATGGTTGTTTTGTTAATCAAATACTTAGGCAGGTAGAAAACTTTCATGCTTGCATTATCTAAGGCAACTGGAATAAAATCCTGCATTTTTATTAATCTGCGGGTCTGAAGTCTCAAAACGTTAAAGTATTATTATGTTGTTAGACTCATCTCTTATCCTATTAAAAACAAGACTACATTATCAGGAAATTCTCAAAAATCGCAGGAACAACTCACCAGTTGAATAGTTTTGTAAAATGTCGTCAAATGATTAAATTTTAAAAGTTTATTCCGTGTCGTTAATACAGTTAGTAATATAAAAATTCCTACGTTGTCTGTCTTTATTTGTTTAAAATTGTTACACTAGCCTTATTGTCACATTTGCTTTGTTTGATTTTAGTTACAAACTTTACTTACTGAGGGCGCGGCTGAAGGGATTACAAAGTAACAATCGATCAGCGATAATGCTAGTTGAAAAGCACAAAATGTATGTGGTCGACATAACGTGATATTTCGAATGCTTATGTCAACTTCGTTCTTTTGCACTTTTCTATAGGCGTTATACCTGATCGAATGTTACATTTTCTAAGCACTCTGATAATCAGTTCCGCGTTTGTAAATATTTTATTCCATGGTTAAACCATTTTCTTAATGGTGCCTTACCAAGGAAAGTAGGCTCGAAGTCACAGCAATATGCAGTCGATTTATTTATAAAGTTTTAAACTAGTCAAGGAGTTACTAGTGCGTACAGGCGTACATAAAATTAATTAAAAATTTCACTAACACTAGGTTAAGTTCACACCAACATGCAGCACATAATACAGAATATTTTAAAAACCCTGTTCGACCTGCGAACGCGTTACTCGGTATCGATATTAGATTCTAGTGCAATATCGTTTTCTGTTACAGAGCAAAATAAATATGCTAATAAAAAAAATTTAATGGGGAACCTTACATAGCAACCCTGGGATAGTGCGTAGCTCGTAAACAAAGAAAAAAACATCAAAAGACCATGCTAGTCGGTCATGAGTTCATGACGTCATAAGGGGCATGATCCCCGTAAATCCCAAGCACCATTAATTAATTAAATCGTTTGATTAGTCTTTAAACTGATTTTTGTACGTAATCCGAGATTAAATCGCACGTAAAATAATTAAATTTCTTAAAATTCCACTTTAAAAAATAATAATAATACAATTTTCGGAAGTATTTTGGTACTATTATAGTGACCAATATGTCCCTTTCGGGTCGTGAATGGTTTTAATACATAAATGTAAAGGGCCCCAAACCTAGAGAGGCCGAAGTTATATCGTCAAATGCTGTGACCCAAATTAAATGGGCTATTCCAGTCTAGTAATTATGCATCAAAGTTGCAATGCTATACGAGTACGAACTGCAAAGTATATTAGTAAGAAAAGTAAGGCGAAATAAATGAGCCTTTAGGATATTTTTTAGAGCATTTTTCTGCTGCATACTTTTCAGGCACAAAAATTTCACTTGGACCACTTTGGCACTGATAACCTCATATATTTATAATTAACTAGCTGTCCCGGCAGACCTTGTTCTGCCCTATTTCTCTAAAACAAAGTCATATTGTTTTTTTTAATGTTAATAGCCTCCCCGTCAGATTTTTTTGAAAACCTGGCCTTAATGCTATATGTATAAAAATTGACAAATATTGACATTAATATTTATCCGTCACTCAATTGTTTTGCCTTCCCGGAACCCGTCCACTGACATTTAAACTTTATGGTATGGTGTTAAAGTTCAAATTGACTTTTAAATATTATTACGAATTTTTTGTATGAGAATATAGAAAAGTGTTGTTTTTAGACTTTTTCAGACAATTTTTTAATTTTTCTCTCCGTAATAACCTTCCCCAGACTTCAACAAACACGACAAAAAAGAAATCAGTCAAATCGGTTTAGTCGTTCTCGAGTTTCGCGCTTATCAAGACATAGCTGATCCGGCAAACGTAGTTTTGCTATATAAGTTATTGTAATATCTTCTATGATGTTCATTGAAATTAAGTGATGTCAAAGACAATTTTGTTCATAATTAAATACTCTTAATCAACAAAGCATTTATTTGGATAAAGATTAATATTATTACGTTGATACAACTCTTAACAAATAATGCATTAATTTCGACCAAATTTGTTTACCATAAAAACGGTTCTAGTGACTTAATCTTAAAAGATAAACATATACTGTCGCGGACATTTTTTTAGATCATCTCAAGAGGAATAATTCTTTCTTACATATATTTTTGGTATCTTGAACCGTTTTTGCAGCGCACGCAATGGAAGCCCTCAAAGATGAAAAATTTTGCCCGTTTTTTTCACATTGCCCATTATTTCTTCGCTTCTAATAATTGCATCGTGATGTTATATAGCCTATAGCCTTCCTCGATAAATGGTCTATTCAACTCAAAAAGAATTTTTCAATTCGAACCAGTAGTTCCAGAGATTAGCGCGTTCAAACAAACAAACAAACAAACAAACAAACAAACAAACAAACAAACTCTTCAGCTTTATAATATTAGTATAGATAATTAAATTATATACTGACTCGGCGAAATGATTTGACAGATTATGACAATTGCACTACCACCTCAAACTTATCACGCCTGTCTACTTATATACGAAATCAGTATAAATGAATAATTGTGATAACACTTCGACGTTTCACCGATGCGTTTACGCTCCGAGGCGCAGTTTCACTCCGAAGCAGCTTTCAGTTTCTTTCAGCGTTTCTTCTCGACGTAGTCGATTCCGAAACGCTAGTAGATGATCACTGTTAGATTCATTTTTCTAGCTGGCCATCCAAGTCGAGGTCCATACCCACAGGCCTTTGCGTTGCCACCCAACCCTTAAATCGCTAGCTGAACACCCTAAGTGCTCGCCCTCTTTGCCCGGTGTAGTCGTAAAGGCATCTCCCAGGCACCAGTATAATAGTCCTGTAGAAAAAGAAAGAAAAAGCAAAAACTTCGACGTAGTACTGAACGGATCTAGTAAAGCGTGCTTCGGATTCTGGCAAATGCTTTCCAGGTTCAGGTCCAGGTCCAGTTTCCAGGTCGCGATGTACCGCTATGTATGGCGTCCAGTGTAAGCCACTGTCGAGTCGCCGCTGTTGCGACTACCAGAATCCGAATCGTACCTTTAGTATTACGATCACGTATTGAAATATTTTAGTGAACAAGTGGACAGCGGCCCACGCGGTTCCCCGAGTCGCTTTAAATTTAGACTCTCTGCATCCACACGTGACATAACAGAGTACGCGGCAATTTTCGAAAGTGCATAACTCTCTTTTACAAAAGGTAGTCGATACGAAACTCTTCGATTCGTTCAGTTAATACTGTGCGACCATATTTTGACTGATGCACGTCGTATTTTATCATTGACACAACACACCCCGCAATATTTTCATCGTCAGATTTTAAACGATATATTTTGTGTAATATTTTTTTTTTATTATCAGGCAGACAGTTGAATCATTTGATAAATACCTGTATTTCTGCTTTTCGTATTCCATATTTTATAATATTTCATTTTGTGATGGAGAAAATATTTGTCAAGAAAATACCGGATCACTCGACGTTTGAAGATTCCCATGTCATAATATGTTGGAAAAACAGACGCAGGAAGCGAATACCACTCCTTGGCGGTTTGCAGCAAAATAGAGGCGAATTTGCAATTATTTTCCTCTTATAATACATGAGATATCATCTTCATGAGAGATCTTGTATTGTTATTATCATATTAGTACATTTTTTTAAATTACTTTTCACGCGGTATTCTTTTATATAGAGAGCAGTAGGTTATAAGTTTATTCAGTATGATGTTTATTTTTATTAGTGCAACTATTTTAGTAAAATTATATAAATAAATACATGAGATTGAGAGAGCTCCATAAATGTTCTGCGAAACGCGAAACATTGTCTTGAGACGAACCATTATGATTTTTGAATTGCATCAAACGGATATTATAAGCATATCCGAAAACGCTAAATACAGACCAATCCTTGGTGGGCTGCGATTTGAATGTCAGAGTCATAAAGCTAGGTTCAGACTCGTGTAATGTAATTATATCATTTTGATTATGTCAGTCCCTTGCTAGCAGACCCCAGAAGTGGATCCCAGGTCGGGTTGTATCGCTCTGTTTGGAATATTGAAAGTTGTCCGATGCAGTATCATCGATCTAAACGTATCTTCATTTTATGGTAGTAACGCGATGGCCCTAACTGGATTATGACCACAGAACACGAGTGTAAGAACTGTCATAGTGACTCGCTGTGGCCTGCTGCGTTCCGGGATCAGCTTGCGAATGCCTAGTAACTCGTATACCTATATACCTTCAGTCGTGGTATGTATGGGCCGATATGACGACGTAGACTCATTAGATTTTCGTCCTTTGATAGTCGCTTTCGGTTTTCGACTACGCTGCCCTTAACAACAAGTGCACTGTAGTCACTATTTTATTTTATTTTATGCCGAGCGAATGTAAAGGGAATGGTCGCGATCTTGACATGCGGACTGACATCGCTGCGCAGTCGCCTACATCTGACTCGTTTTTATATAATTCTGTACCATATACAGAATATCATTTCACAGCGCGGCTATACGACGGTTGTTTGGTTTCCATGAGCTCACACCAGTGACTCCTAGTAGTTGTGCAGCACGCAGCGGCCACACTCGTAACCACGTCGCCGAGAGGGCGAAACCTGGTTGAGGATGCTTACACAATGTTTTATCGCGCAAGTTGTTGCGGTAATTCTCCGCTTAGGAAAAATTCTGCTTACTTAATTTTCATTTGTCGTGCTAATGGCAGCCTAGTCTACACGAAGATTCTTGCGAGGCAGCAAGGCTTTGTTAAAGGCCTGGGGCACTGATATGGGTCAGGCGTCAGTGCTCGGACACGGCATCTTAACTCTCTCTAATTGTGTCTTTTCCCTATAACATTAGATTAAGAGGGATTTGGACGAAAGCATGCGTTTGTGCAAGCGCTAGCGGTCACGCACCAAATATATCCTGCTCAATTGACTGTTTCCGAATATATTTTCACCAACGAGCTCGCTTTTGTCGAACGGAACTGCAGCCCGGGTCTACTTGAAGTGATTAGAAAACGTCGCCAACAGTATACCATCGTCAGTATTTAAAAGCGTTTTAAAATTTAAAGAACGTTTATGAAACTGGGCGTATGTCTTATAATTATTAATATTCATATTACCCATAAGTTGTGACTTGTTATCTCGCGTGTAACCGAAGCTTCGGCCTCGACTTCGGTTAAAGCCGCTTTTTAATATGTGAACTTATTCTAATAATCTCTATGCGTTCACCCACATAAAACTTAGATTTAAAAGTTTAAATAAAACATTTTACTAACTTTTAGTTAATATTGAGCATAATTATTAAGTATTCTTTTTAAAACCTTCGGCTGCGGATTTGGCTGGATATCGACTTATAATCGGATACATATTAAAAGTAATATAACAAATTAATCAGTCTTAGTTTGATGCTCGCTAGAAACGTTAGGCTTTAGCTAAAATTGCGGATCATTTAAAAGTTTTACTTAATATTTTAGCAAAAAATAGCTGCAAACCCATAGCCTTCGGGCATACCGTGGGCCGACCGCAAAACCTTATTTTTATTAACCGATTGTAATTAACATAACTGTAATCAGTTATAAACATTGTAATATATAAAATAAAAGCATTTATTATGATCCCCTAATATCCGCTACTGCAGGACCTTATGGAGTAATTAAAATCAGGGTATAATTATATTTCATAATAATTATTATTATAACGTAGAGGACTCAACACAATAACATTGCATAACATATATAATGACGTAACCACACCTCTCTGATACACATTACAGCTGAAAGCTTAACACAGAGCATAATAAAAATATTGATTCCCCAATCATTGCCAAGTATGGTGTTTCGCATAAAACTTTATTAGCACCGTTTTATTAACCCTCAAATTAATTATAAATACTATAACGGGTCTCCGATCACTGGAATGAGCTGCATAAGCAAGCCGGAGATCGTTTCTATTATCCAAGACTGATTCTAGAAGCAGAGATTATAAGAGGCATAAAACTTAATCGGGATGACGGATTTAAGTTATCATCGACGTGGAACCCAGTGATTAGAAAACTAGGACGGTCTTTTGTCGCCTTGTAAAAAATGCTGATACTGTGAGTGTTGTATTTCACAGCCATTCAAATTATAAAGGATAAAAAAGGGTAGAGGAAGTAATATCCCCCCCACCCCCCTTGAAAGCTTCGCAGCGTGTGAGTCTGCTTGTAACCAGGTCGAAACTTTGAACCATAATCATTAATATGCACAGTAGACCCATTAAAGTATTTATAATAAGTACAAAAGGGGAAAGTTTCCAATAAACCTTTTTTTTTCCAGTTTGACTGAAATTGTTAGCCTACACATCTTTAACTTCAATTGTACTTTTTTTAATACTAGCTCAACAAGTGACTACAGCGCACCTGATTGAAAGTATAGTGTAGTCCAAAAACGGCAAGACTACCAAAGTACGGAAATCGACTGAAAAGAGTCCGTCGTTATGCCAGCAACTCATATATAACTTTAGTCAAACGTTACAAATATTTCTTTATCTAAAATATATGTTAAGTACCATTTTCGTAAATTCGGATTTGGCTCTGTGAATACTTGAGCTATTCTCAAGTTCCTATTATATATTCAGTTTTTTTTTATCAAAGACAAACATATTTTCTGAGCAAATTAACTGTTACAATCATAAAGTTTTTATTTTTTGGTTTCAATTTAGAGCTATAGAATACATAAGAGGATTATTCGCACCAAATATATTGCAATATTGTAGGTGTTCCAATTCATTTGTTTATTTTAATAGGATTTTAAATAGAGTATGTGCATATTTAAAAAATAATAATAGAAAATATGCTAAAACTGGTATTTATTCATGGCAATATATTCTCTATAATATACCACTGAAGCTTGCAATACTATACAATTATATTTAAAGCTAACTTGCTGAATAGTAACAATATTTACAAAACAAAAGAATCAACTTCAGGAACCTAGATTACATGTATTACAATGCTGGCTTGCCTTTTAGACATTCACTGCACACTACCAGCAATAGTAAAAATGTACCATCAGGTGAGCCTTCAGGTTACTTATATATCAAAATGTATAACAAAAGATAGAATATGCCATTGAAAGTTAATTAAAAAGAAAATATAATCATAGCTAATGTTGTATTTTGGGTTTCAATAATGATTAATTGGGATTTAAAACTGGTTTTAAAATTTAAAGAGCTATTTAAAATTGACCATAATATGCCATTTTGTTCATTCATCATGAAATAATAGAAGTTCAAGGGTTAGTTGTGTATTGATAAACTTGTTATGCAAGTATTTTTAATCATTAATGTTATAAATCAGTTTATTGCTGGTTTTATGTTTATCCATGACTAGATGTGAAATTGAAATCACTGATGATAAATGAAAATCACAGGGACCAAGACAGAGATAGCACTATGATATAACTATGCCTGATAAAGATATAAAACTCTTAGCAGGTAAACCTCATATTATAATTTGCCTATACATAATAAATACTAATTGATCAAGATAATTTGACATTCAAGTCAGTGCAAATATCCTTTAAAATAAAATTATTAGCAATACATTCTATGACTATTATTTTCTATAATGTAGTCATACCTTAATTCATTCTTTTATCTTCACACTGATTTCCTATTGGGTTTAATAGAAAGAATGCAAACAAAATAAAAAATGTTTGTTTGGAGTTGACATATGATAAAATTAAAAATGTGTAAACTATATAGTGTGCACTTCATTCTCTCACAGGCTTTTACCATAGATTTTTGTGGATGTCTTTTTTCAGTGTAATTTTTTTATATAATCAAGTGTCAAATAACATTGATTCTAAAAATATTTCACTAAAAATGTACATATTCAATGCATTAATTAATGTGTCTACCTATCCCAATAGGGAGCTGGAGTGGTTATATGTAAATAGATAAATCTAAGGTAAACATACATATCTGAGTCCACTTTCCTATACCATTTGGCGATGATTCATATTATTTAAAATTCTTGGCAACAACAAAAGACATATTTTTTTTGTGTTGAAAATGTGCAAGGCATTAAACTGATAAGGTAAAATGATTCATGCATTCTGATCAGCCTAAATTGGTATCTAGTAAGCAGAGATGGGCAAAATGTAATCTGATTAATGATGAATGATTACGAAATGTAGTTGTAAATTTAATTTTCTTGCTCTGTAATCATGACTAAATCCATTTAAAACATTAAGAAATTATAAATGTATATACAATCTGGGACTTTGTAGTATTTAAAACATAAATGAGGAAAATGTAGTCATATTAATGGTAAAAAAACATAATATGTAATCATAAAATGTAATCATTAATCATTTCATTAATCTGATTACATTTTGCCCATCTATGCTAGTAAGTATAACAAGACAATGCTTTATTGTACCTTGATGAGATGCACATCTCTAGCTGCATAAACTTATTATTACATTTGCCAATACAAAAAGCTCTCTAGTTCTTATCAATGTTATGATATTGTTGGATATTATTGTAAACAAAGGCATTTGAATGATTATAAAGTATAGGCATTGATTTTTACACTATTACAAATTTTAAATATATACAGGGAAAATTTGTAAAACTTCCTCCTGAATCTAAGAACTAACTGTATTTATTTGCTTGCCTGTAAATACTGTAGTGATTAATTGTAGTAGTGTTGAAATATAAATTTATATTTAATTTGGAGCAATTTGAATATAAAAAAGCATTAGAAAATTTTGGGTAAATGCATTCTTAGTCAAAATATAACAATAAGTTCATATTAAAATGAATAAAATTAACATATTAATGAAACTTAGCAGTAAACATATATAATACAAATGAAATGTATAACATCTGGTAATATTATGTACAAAAATATTTACATTTACATTCCCAAAGATACAGTCTACAGTTAAAACTACACTGTATATTTTGATCAAGTCCATTGGTACGAAAAAAACATACAACAGGCACTACTGTCTATTTTTAAAGCAAATTAACTCCTGTTCACCTAAGTGTATTTATATTTATCATCACTACACATGAGTTCCTTAATTTTTTATAAACTAAATCATGCTTAATTTAACCTTTACAAAACATAAGAAACCTAAAACTTATATTTTAGACTATTATTTACTTAATAAATTTTGCAAATTAAGGGAACCTTATTAGTACAAAAGATATTAAGGGTATAACATAGGGTATACATTGCAGGATTTACATATGGTACAAATATAAAAAGTCCAAATTACATAAGTTAACATTAATTATTACTAATATCTTTATCTGACCCTATTTTTGTCTTTCTGAACAATTATTAACTAAATATAAACAGAAATATCATTAGCAAGTTGTAAGAAACATTATGGCTTATGAAAATAAAAATATTATTAAAATATATGTACCTCCTTTATACAATAAGATATTTCAAAATTAGACATAACATTTACATAGATTATTTCTGGTATATTACACCAGTTACACTTTCTACTAGATCTAGGCTACATCTGGTAGATAAAAACAATTTACTTGCTTGGTATTTTTAGTGATTAAAGTTTCATAACATTATTCATTTATCTGTAATTTATAGTAAAACCCTTATTGATAACAATAATAATTTTAAAAACTGATCAGAATAGACAAATGTTATTTCACATACACATTTAAACATGTAAATAAATCATAGCTAATAGAAAATAATTAATTTGCTGATTAATAGACTGATTTACAAATATATAAAGGTTTGTGGTCCAGTAAATTAACTTATTATACCCATGGATAAACATAATACACTATTTTCCACAAATATACGTAATATGTTTGGCAATTTAGCAGCACTATGACAATGATTGGGGAATCACAGTAAAAGGAAAGGACTTACCTTAAAAATCGGCCTGGGATGTCTCGGCTGAGATGAAACTGCAGCAGTTGCTGTCGCCGTAGGGGCCGGGGTTGGAGCTGTTACATGGTCCGCCGGCAGAGACTCTGGGACAGTTTGGAGCGTAGGCCGCATAGTCGTCGACATTTTCACCAGTTCACTTTGATCACTTAACACCTCGCTAGTCCACCTTCTCCGTTCGCATCCTCCGACGCGGCCCCGCGTTCAGCCACACAGACCGGCCCCGATCCTCACCAGGACGCCGACGCGGGCGACGACTTGTCACAACCGACCGACCAACTACGCCCATCTAACCGCATTTACACAAATACATTGCGATTCTCCGACAGACTATACCTGTACCTATTTCACTTTCACGCGTATGCTGCCGAACGTCGAGATGAAAACGGAAATAGACACGCAAAAACTATTAGAAAGCTTACGGTGTCTTCTCCTGTCACATAAACACTGAAGGAATTCGTAGTTTTGATTCAATATCTACGCGTTCACTGTTTTTATTGACGTAGGCAGTTCGCGTAATAATTACTAAATCACACCGCGAGCGATTATAAGTTCATTCAATATTAAATTTACTTGAAGTTATTTACGATACTACGATAAAAGTCCTCATATTCTTGAATTCACTCTCAAGATGGCGGATTTTACCTACTCCTCGTAAATGAGCACAAGGCTGACACGAAAACATCAACCGGCTCTCTACCAATCCCTTTCTTTTAGTAGCGTATAAAAAGAGATGATGATATTTGAAAGAGTTCAGCTAAAGTTAAGCGGAGGTTTACCATACGTCACAGAAACCTGCCAATGAGCATGCGCACCAGCAACAATTTGAATGCATTTAAAAAACGTTTTGTTTATAAGTTTTTATGTTCGATAGTTTAATTGCCTTTAAATATTATTTAAATACCATACTTCACTGTGACAATTGCATAGTTTGATATTGTAAACAAAATCTTAAAAACTTATACTATCTGTAGAAATTTTCATCATAGTAAAAAAAAATCGTATAAGAAGGAAAGATCGGTCCTTGTAAATAGTTTAAACCTTAATTTATATAATGTAGGCATGTTTCACAGCATTCTAGCGGAACCAACCTCTGTTGCCGCTGGAATGTTGTGGGACATGTACAAATAGTTTATTATAATTCTTTTTCTTATTAGTTTTAATTTTTTTTTTTTTGTATTTTTAGGTTAAGGTATGATGGGGCTGACATGTTCAAAAGAACAAAAGTCCCTTTAAAGATAAAGAAAAAAAAATTGATGTGCATTTTGTCTATATATTTATTGATTCGGGATGTCAAAAATCTGACCTCTGAATTTTTTGTGGTAATGTTTTACGGCTAAACGCGCTATAAGTTATCCAATTTTTCTGGTCATCAATCAATTAAAGGTCATGTTGCTTTGTCTAATTTTTTGTAATGTAAAACAGTAACCAATTTTGGAGAAATCAATCCATTAGAAATGTTGAATATGCTTGCAAGTGCACATTCATAGATAAACCCAGGGTTTTAGTTTTTGCCAGGGTCTCGAACACAGAACATATAGGTAAGAACGTAATAGTGCGAATTCAGTAGAGATGTCCATGAAAATCGGTTCATTTGTTCCCAAAATCGTTAATTGACAAAAAAAATCGATATTCTATTAAACTCGTTTATTTATCAAACAATAATAATGAAAAAAATAATTTAATATACATCAAACATACTATAATATAATTATTTTGCACGATCTTTAGGATCATATCAATATTATTTGTCTATAGCCACGGTCATCTTTAAGTTAATTACCAAGTCATAACAATTAGCATCATTAAAGAGTCATTTTATATGTCATAGGCCTATGGTTGACTCATGAGACAACTTATTTCGTTGTTTTGTTCTTATAAGATTAATAAGCGATAATATGTGTTCAACATTGGCGTTTGGGTGGGACAACCTTAAAATATTAAAGATGAAAGTTGACAACAAAGGAAACTCTTGAGTAGGATCGCCACGTTTTATTAAACTTACTTCATCCCAAAATAATTATATACTAGGAAATGTTTTGATTTGTTCACAATTTCTTAAAATGCATATAAATTTTTTGGAAATCATTATTCTGAATAACATTAGGAAAAAGCCTACTAACAGAAGCTATAGAAGCAGTTTTGTTACTTTTTAAATTTGTTGTATATCAATTATTGGCTTCACACCTTTTTTTATGGAAACCGCGTAGCTATTTACTTATAAGATTCTGCTTACGAAACTAGTCATATGCTTTAAAATAAAATTTACTTAATCTGGGCTTAGATTTGCTAAATTACTATTCAAAAAATACTAATTATGAATGTAGTGTATTAGACGCAACCGCAACATAGCAACGCGTGCTGATAACGGATAATCTCAAGGATTTTTAAAATCAACATTTTCTATTAGAGAACTGTTTAATTTTAGTGCTAGCTAACTTAGAAATATAAAATCAGTAGAAAAATCAATATAACTTTTTTTGTGTCTAAAATCGTAGAAAAATTGTTGTATTCCGGTAAGACAGAATCCATATGGGTAGAAATACCAAAAAAATCTGTAATTTCCAGATCATTTGTTATCAGTAAAAATTTATTTTTTAATTATTGGAAAGTTTTTTTTAAATCTTAGGTTTCATAAATATTATGTAACGATATATATTGGAATAATAATTACATGTTCAAGGGGGCATGCAATCGGATTCCATACAGATTTTATTAGATCTTGAACAGATTTGTTGTAATGTGGAAACGGTTCAGTTATCTAAATTCAGGACATTATACTTAATTTCAATAATTAAATAATAATAATAATAATCTTTCACTCACTTTCTTTATATCATGTTTTCTATGAAAAAAAAAATAGAAATTAGTTATAATTATCGTAAAGTTTAATTCATAGCAATGGTAATATTCACTACGCACCATTTTGTAAAATGGCTGCCTTGTTGTTGGCGACTGTTGAATACTTGTTGGAGAATTAATGTTTGTTTCATCAATTAATATGTCTGTAGTAGATTTTATGTTTAGAATTGAGATTTGGATATATAATTTGACGAATTGGTAAGTTAAAACCTTCGTTGTGTTGTTAAAACGCCTTTATTTATGTATAACGTAATTACATGTCCAGTTTTTGCAACGTGAGGATTTCATTACGCATAATTCTTTACACGAGTGCTGTTTCTTTGTTTTATATCAAAAATGCTTTAAATGCCGCTAAATTTAATAATTACTAATTAATCAAGAGTTTTTATCTCAATGACGGGCATATTTACATAAGATACGACCTTAAAATTCGCTAGCACAACAACAAAAGAATCTGAAAGTCCATTGTCCGCGAAACTTTTTTTTCATATTACTAACGTTGCTTTTAATTTACGGGATAGTAAATCTATGTTTAATAATGTGTAATGCATATTATATGAAGTGTTACTCAACGTAGGTAGTATAAAGGTAAATTAACTTGTGTAGTTTTATATGATAGGTAGGTTATTTATTAAGTGTAAATATTGTGCTAATATGCTAAAGTACCGTTATGGATATATATATCAAAATAGAATTATACATGAATTAAAAATATTTAAGAACAGAATTTAATAGAAGCTTTGGATGTACAAGTCAGATTCAAGCTTAATGAAACTCTGCCAATTGGCTTAGTTTTTAGCTTCATATATAAATACTATATGTTAGGCCTAGGGTGACTAAAAAATTTATTAAATAGTTGATCTAAGTTGTAAATTATGCATATCCACTATATTATTTTATATATATTTTTTATATATTATTTTTTATATATAATATTATTATTATTTTTTTTTTTTTGGTGTCTTGGGGGAAAATCCTGCATAGGACCATCAGGGCCGCTGTGAGGGCAGCAACCCCGGTGTGTCAGACTCTTACTGACTAAAAACCCCTGGGGTGTCCCTCTAATCGATCCACCCGATATATATAATATTATAGCATATTACATTATAAGTACATTTTTTAATTTTACTAATGTAATCACAAATATCTTTATATCTGTGATGTGTTTTTGAAATTTTTACATTTGTTTTTGCAATCAAGGCCATGATTCTTGCCATGTTAACTTAATTAATATAAAAAAAAAACTAAAATGTCCATTGCTTGAAGGTGGACTTTGATGGCTATGCTGTGTTTATATTAAAGCAATTAAAAATGTTTTACTATCTTTAATTTGTAGACATATAGCTGTCTCTCTCAGGTATGTATTATTGAAAACATAAATACTATGGTTGATATATAGTAATAAACAACAAATAAAGGATAGATTGTATATTGATAACATCTTTTAGTCTGCCTGCCTGGCAGTCCCATAGCCTAATAATAACTAGAGATGCCATGAATATTCGGTATTCAGCCACTTTTTTTTTATTCGGTATTCGGCCGAATAATACGTAAAAAAGTTCAAATCATGTTAAAAAAGATATGTTATATTACTCAAAGTTATGTATTTATTTCCAAATTACAACACTTTAGTAATTAAAATTGATCAGTGGTAAGTTGTGATGGATAAAAACAGTCTTTTCAGCATTTTTTGGTAGCAAACGATTACGCTTTTCATCGTAAATGTTACCAGCCTCAGAAAATAGCCTCTCACACACACACTCTCTCTCTCTCTCTCTCAAACACAAACACACACTTTCTATCTTGCTCACACACATACTAATAAACTTATACCGTGAATATCAATATAAAAACACAAAACACCCTTGAATAACCCGAACGGAAGTGAGAGTCTCACCAGAGACAAGATATACTTAATTGGTGAGACTTATCAACCTATGTATATGTAATAGTTTTGTGTTGAAATAAAGATTATTATTATTACTAAACACGCTACTTCCAGGAATATTCGGCGCTTCGGCCGACAGCGTTGCCGAAGATTCGGTATTCGGCCAATTCACTATTCGTGGCATCACTAATAATAACTGATATTATTCAACTATTACGCCTAGTAATATTTACCCATTTAGTTAAACATTAGATTGACTGAACTGCCCAGTCAACCAACTGAATGGTACATTCTACCAGTTGGCTATGGCACACTAGATTAAAAAATAATGTATGGGTTCTTGTCATAAGTGATTTAGCAATTTTGGCAATGTAGAGAGAGATGGAAAAACATGTGAAATTATCTGTGATAGAAAAAATTATTCAGTCTGAGACAGAGGTAGGGTTAGGAGAACTACTATGCATGTGAAAGATATAAAGCTAATAGTAGACACTCTCTGTTATAATTTATCCAATCCCTATTCATTTCATTCATAAAAAGCTTTATAGACTTTAGAAGAAATCAAGATAGTTTTAGTCAATGAAACTACTGTGAATAATTGGGACTGCTAGCACCTAAACATAGGACCAGTTCCATGAGATCAAACAAAATAGTTCTGCTGATGTGTTGAGTATCCTGCAGATTCCTGATAATGTTGGACTATAATGTCAAGTTTACCATTTTTTTTTTAATATACTTGAGACTTCTAGATACTAGATACTTGAGGCATCTTGTACTGATCAAGCGAGAGATGGGCAAAATGTAATAAGATTAATGTTTACAAAATGTAGTCATAATTTTAATCTCATTACACTGTAAGCATAATTAAATTCCTTTTGAATGTTAAATAAGTATAATTGCACATATAAACATTAATATGGCGATCAACTGCGCTACTAGTCACTAGGCATTACATAAAAGTACAAAATGGATACAACTAGTAATGTATCTCTGTTTTACCACATAAGGGATATAGTGTGACAATATGATATTGCTTAATATAAGCTAATTTTTGTAACAACTGACTTTGCCATTGTTTAAGGGGGGAAAGCGGTTTAGATCGATCAAAAATATCGATTTTTTTTTTATTGCATAAATCGTCATTATAACTACTCAAGAATATGTGGTAAAAATTTTAAAGCTAACTTCGCATTATTCCCGATGCTATGAGCACTTAAGTGACCGCTCGACAGTTTAGCACCGTAGCGCGCGGTAGTTAGAACGGAGCGGTCGCTTAGGGACCTTTTTTTTGTTGTCAAAAATGAATGCATAGGCCATGTTCAGAAAAGAATGGGAACTCGGCTCAGAGACATCAGAAAAACAAAAAAATTGGGCGGAAAAGGAAAGTTGACAGAGGCTTTGGTGAAAAAGCTCAACACGTATTATGGCTTAGCGATTCGATGAAATATAAACAGTGTAAAAGACACGAAGATGGCTATAATGGCAACGTTTCACCACATGATATCCACAGATGATAATCCACAACACGACAACTGTCCAGAGGGAGAAGATAGCTGGTGCAAGTGGCGGCAAGCTGAAGCACTTAGAACAAAACCTGAACCGCACCCTGCTCCGTTACACGTCGACGTTCAAAAAGGAATTCTTCCGATATACGAAGATTTATCGAGAGACGATTTGCTGACGAGATGTTTAGGCGGTCATACGCAGAACGCGAACGAAAGTTTTAATTCGACCGTTTGGCGATTGGCTCCCAAGCACCTTCATGCTGGCCTAAAAATAGTCGAAGTTGCCGCATTCTTGGCTACTGCATTATTTAATGAAGGACATTCACCCCTTCTAATGGTGATGAACGAATTGCAACTCGTAGTTGGATCGCAGAGCTTCAATTTTGCCGAGAACACGGATAGTCAGCGCGTAACGAGACAATAGACGCACCACGTTGGAGACAAAGAAAGCTCGTATAGCTCGTCAAGCGGAGATGCAAGCCCAAAATGAAGCGTACGAACTATCAGAGGGATTGCTATATGGTGCTGGAATTGCTGATTAAATGGTAAGAAGTTTATATAATTAATTATTGCTTTGAATTTCTCGTTTTCGGTACATTATATTTCAAACGCGTTTTTCTCGAAACCAGTTTTTTTCAACTTGTGGGCATTCTAGCTTAAAAAGTTATCGACCAATCGTTATAAAAATTTTTGGGGTTTTTCTTTATTCAATTCTTATTTATATGAACCTAACTCTGGGATTATATTATTATTAAAAATATTGTTTTCTAAGCAAAATAGATGAAAAAATATGGTATAAAAAAGTGACATTGCATTTGAGCGCCTCAAAAACATGCAATTTTCAATATTTTTTATCACATTTAGGTTCATATTCTTAAGAAACATGTTGTTAATAATAAAAAAAAAATCCGTTGATTTCAGACACAAATTGCAACTTCAGGAATTCCCACTAGCAAGACACTCGGATGGCGATCGTCCATGGACAGCAGGCTTTAACGCCACTATTTCCAGCGGAAATTTTAAAATGTACAAAAAATATAAATAAAATACCCTCTAAATTTAAACAATTTGTGATTATTTCTTCATTGTTCAAAAAATTCTTGGAAAACACCAAAATTTCGGCCCCCTAAACCGGTTTCCCGCCTTAAGCCTTAAGTAATGCTATTAACGACAATTTCTTAGGATCCTTTAATAATATACGGTTATGGATAAACTTCCAATATAATAGTTATCACTCACTTTCACTTTCATTATCAAGAAAGGTATGTAGTCATAAGAGTTTACAATATCTCTTTTGTTACAGAATTATCTAGACAGAAAACAACTGACAGTTGCCCATGAGGAAAGTCATTTTACTTAAATGACTACAACCCACCATTAGACTATCAATATTGGACATTTTTTTGTAGTAATTTGTGTATTATGTCTAAAATGTGGCCCGCATCCCAGTACTCGCACAGCAATGTCCACCAGCAGAGTCAGGGCAAACAAAATGAACATCAGAATCAACAAAATTTGAAGACTTTGGGCATGACCTCAGCTATATCTGTGGCAGGTTAGTCTTATTTCATTAATATAAACTTTTATGGACTTCTTTGTATCAATATTAAATATATATTGTACTTAAACTCTATTTAGTATTTATAAGTTTCCTGCTGTTGATGTTAGGTCCATGTTTAAAGCAAACTTCCCCAAGTTTTTCCAATTTAGCCAAGTCCAAGTCCATCTTAGCATAATCCTTGGACCTTAGCATCATTTTACCATTCTCTGTGGAATTATTTAAAGAGATGTTTGTAATAATCACATAGATCAATTTTATTCCTAAAATATATCTCTTATTGTAATTAATCTAATACAGTTTTTTTTATTTTTTGGGTAAAAGATTACCCATTTCTTGTCACTGTATATGTAATCCCATTTGAAACTAAAAAGCAAAATATAAGCATTGCTATAACTAAAGTTGTGGAATGTTGGTAGGTTTAGCAATTTTTATTCATTAAGCATTCAGTACATTTGCTTCTGTTATTATGCTATTGTCATTTTAAGTTTAATTGATTATAAATTGACTTCAAAACGTTCTTATTTCTGATGTAACTTATAAATATTTTAATTACGGATGGGTAATAATTTTCTCCAGGACCGAAACCTATTGACATTGAGCGAACAAATGAGCTCAGAAATACCCTCGTCCCTTATGGAGTATTTGAGTCAGAGGCAGAGATGCACCATAGAATGGAAGTGCTCGGGTCACTGCATCGACTTGTGAGGCAGTGGATTAGGGATGAATCACTGAGGAAGAATATGCCTCCCAGCATTGCTGACACTGTCGGGGGCAATATATACACTTTTGGATCTTACAGACTTGGGGTAAGTTTCTGTTTACCCTTGAATTATGAAATCCACAGTAAATAATACACCAGTGGCATTCATCCCATAGAAGAATAAAGCATTTATCTCATAGGACATTCATTCCTTTGATTATTATATATTTGTATCTTAGTATGTAGGGAAGAGCATCTACCAGAGTTTCTTGCTGGTTCTTGGTAGATTCTGCTTTCCAAACTGGTAAATTTATTTTACTCTTATCTTTTTTGACGATTCAAAGTGCTTGGAAGAAGCCTTATTTTAATAAAGTTATATTTCCCCATTTCATTACAAGGAAGGTTGTTATTGCGTTGCCTACCGAGCCTGCCTTTTTGAAGAATCTCATGTCATAGCTCACTCTTCACTTCCAAGCGGCAATGTAAGTTACAAATATTAATACCATGTGATTTTTTTTAGGTACATCACAGAGGCGCCGATATCGATGCACTTTGCGTAGCGCCACGCCACATTGATCGAACAGATTACTTTCAGTCCTTCTATGAATTGCTCAAACAGCAACCTCAGGTAATTGTTACGGTCAAACTCATTCAAATAAAATTCATAATTACTTTTGGATACATATTTTTAAATTATCTACAAGCAAACGTTTGATCTCAATCAAGCTTAATGGAGGGTGAAGATGAGGCTGATAACTCACCCAACATATTATATTACAATATGTTATCTATTCACGTTTCCCTTAAAGGCTCCGAAGTCATAAGAACGACAGACATATGAAGATAGGAACACTCTCGCCCGAAGGCCATTCCACGGCCCCAAGACTGGATTACAGTAGGAGCTTAGAGAACTGCTTAGTCCTAACCGGGATGTGAGTTGCCGTATAGCTGTGACTCTGTAAACCTGCGCGCGTGTTTTATTATGGAAGGGAGAGATTGTTTTGAATATTGGCATTTCTTTAAAATTTTGTTTTTAATTATTGTGTTCCAATTTTTAACTTAACTTTCGATATTATAGTAATCAACTAGGATAGAGAGAAACTTTCATCCGTAACTGCCTCATTCTTGTTGCTTAGTTCATGTTTTGTTTCCAGGTGAAAGATTTGCGATCCGTCGAAGACGCTTTTGTACCAGTCATCAAGATGAACTATGACGGCATAGAAATAGATCTCCTGTTTGCAAGATTGGCGCTTAAAGAAATCCCAGGTGAGTATTTCTAATTTTTTTTTATTTTTAATTAAGACGATGCATATAAAAATTCAGATATTCTAAAAAATCTTGTTCGTGTTTCAAATTATTCATATACGTCATCACCGCCCATCCTGATATATAAGATAATCTTGACGATGGCAATAGTAAATGAATTATCATCTCTTAGTGGATAAAACTACTCTTGAAGTTCTATTTATAGTGCTGCATGATCATTGTTATACTGCATTGTGCTTATCATATTCCACTGTTCTTATTAACTACAATGTACTAATTATATTGCACTGTATTTATCGTACTACATTCTACTTGTGGAGTCAGGCAGCGCGAGGCTCGTCGCCTGCCATGAACCACACCGAACACGTTGAGGTCGACAGTTGTGAAGGCTGGCCTCTTATAATGGCCAAGTGTAATGGCTAGTCATTGCTTGTGGGAGTCTCGTGAACTAAATACAGTCTTAGCCTGAATTCCCTTATTTAGTGCGCGTTATATATAATAAGCGAGACCTAGGTATCGTACATTGAAGTATAAACCTTGCGTTGCATTAAGTACATAAAACTTCCATTAGCCTTACTCAAAATAATATACGTCACCGCAATGCTTAGTACTATACTTACTATATTGCACTGTACTTATCATACTACACTCTATTCACCAGACTGCACTATATTTACCGTCATTACCAGTGACGTCAATTATTTATAATCAGGCGCAGAGAGTTGAAATAAGTGTTAAGTATTTCATCAGTATAATAATATAGTCGATTCATTTTTTTTTTCATATATATAGTAAATATACAAGTTGTACATTTATAAAAAATATTAATTTAATAGGGGTTTTTGAGCCTTTGGCATGATAAGGTTAGTATTTTTACTATGTTACTGTGATATTTTAAATGTTAAATTAATTTGTTTGCAGATTCGTTTGACTTACGTGATGACACACTATTGAAAAACCTAGATCAGAAATGTGTGAGGTCATTAAACGGGTGCCGTGTCACGGACGAAATTTTACGATTGGTGCCCGATATAGACAACTTTAGGCTGACACTCAGAGCCATCAAACTATGGGCAAAACGTGAGTATATTATTTTTACAAATATGACAATTGTTGGGTATCGTTTTTCGATGGACATATGAGGGTACTACTACTTGAATGATTTTATCAAAATAATCATAATTTAGTGAAGAGTTGAATATCCTATTCTTTCCAAGTGATGCTGCAGCATCAGATCAAATTTAGTATGTTTATTGAAATCACTGTAAAATATAAACAAATAAAAAATATATATCAAAAACACTTTTATTACAAACTATACACTTGGACAGCAAGAACAGACTGGCCTTCGAAAAGTTGGATGTTCTGAACTGATGTAAGAAGTATTTTACGGTTCAGCATCGTCTCGTGCTTTATAAACCATAAGTAGGACTGCACGTGAAGTGCTACTGTGATGTATGGTCCAGCTATCCTGCTAGCTGAATTCTTTTATGTCCGCGCCACGCCGGGCTGTTCGCATTGTTAATAACCTGGACCTTACAAACAGCTTAAAACCCTGAAATCTATGTAAAGACGTCAAGTTTGCACAATGGGGTTTGTGCACTGAAAAAGTCTCAACATGGTATCTGCAGCTCCAGATCTCGAAATTTTCGAGGCGGGGCAAAAACTACCGTCTCTCCAACCTTATCACACTTATATTTATTTTAATTTTCTAAGTCTTGTCTCCCAATTTAATTATCAGGAACTTTAATTACAACAATAGTGTCAGAATTATAAGCGTCTAGCAACTAAGGTTTTTTTGTTTTGGTCTGACTCAGCAAAGTGATTAATTACACTGTACTTTCCAGTGTAGTACAGAACTGCATAGACCGTCAAGGCGGGCTAATCGATTGACAGTCGCCGTCGTGTCGGCCCACGTATACCACGACATAACTCTCTAGGTATATGAGCAACTGAAGGTACTCAAGGTGATCCCAAAACGCGATAGGTTGAAGCGTGTCTATAAACGGTCCATCCACCTGTGTATTGTATTCACGACCCAGTTCAGGTAATCCCCTACCACCTTAAAGTACCCATTTGTCTTTTGAAATATAGTTCGCAGCAACTCTGATAATTGTTGTACTGCCCCTCAGGTCATGGTATTTATTCCAACACCCTGGGCTACCTCGGCGGTGTGTCCTGGGCAATGCTGGTGGCCAGGACATGCCAGCTGTACCCGAATGCGCTGCCCGCGACGCTCGTGAACAAATTTTTTCTGGTCTTTAGCCAGTGGAAGTGGCCCCAGCCGGTCCTACTCAAGCAACCGGACCACGTCAATCTTGGCTTTCCTGTTTGGGATCCTAGGGTAAGTGTTTTATACTTCTTGAAGTGGAACTGCATCTATTTTTCTAATATATTTCTACATGGGCATATTCACGCGATGAGTGAATCGGTATTTGTTGGGTGAGCGCGCTCCATCATCGGCCTTATTATCTCTTTCTATCGGGTCAAGCTCAAGCCTTTTGGCAATAAAAAAAAACTCGTGTACTGCGTCCGAACAGAGTCTGAACTATGTAGAATTTCCTGCCATGTAGACGTAACGTTCTGTAGTAATTGTGATGAACTCCTAGAATCATATTTTACGGAGGGAGATCAATGGCAGTGCTAAATGCAATATTCATAACCAGTCTGGCTTTCTACGCTCCTATTTTCAGTCGCCGGGTGCCGAGGAAGATGGCTCAGCCTTGCCCTTGGCACTCGGCAGGCGGGAGAAGGAACACCTCGGGGGTTTTAGTCGATGCAAGTCCAACACACCGGGGGGCGGCCCTCACTGCCCCCTGAAGGTCCGTTAGGGATTCCTCCAGGGTAACCAAAAAAAACAATTGGATTTACACACATTGCAGTGCATAACCGCTTTGAGTCGGGTGATCTAGTATAAATTAATAATAATATATCGTCACGCTATATCCCTTTCGAGGTGAGCAACATATATTAGTGGCTGTATAGACTTTGTACTTATATGCCGTGCCCAGCGTAATCAGTAGCGCAGCTGATCACCGTTCTCAAATTACTAGCACAAATAATATTTCTATTAGATGCTATGCGGGTTTCCTCATGGTGTTTGCCTCCACTGATGAACATGTGGTGCCTAAATCTGGAAAAGCCATATGTACGAGCCGGGACTTGTTCTTACTGCCATTCGCATCGCAGCGCATGAATGCCCGTCCCTTACCCACTAGGCTAGACTAGTTATTAATAAAAAAATATATTGTTTAGGTGAACATGTCAGACAGATTTCACCTGATGCCGATAATAACACCTGCATACCCTCAGCAAAACTCAACATTTAACGTGTCAACATCCACACGAACTATCATCATGGAAGAGTTTAGACTTGGTGAGTTGCTTAATTGAATCGTAGGTGGATACTGTTTTTTTAACACGGGAGAATTCTGCATAGATCCGTCAGAGCAGCCGCGAGGTCAGCTAGACTCCTGGTTAACAAATCTCGGATTGTCTCTACTGGCTGCAAGCTGTGCCTGGTGATTGGTATTTCTCCTACGATCCAGGAAACAAGCCTTGTATAGGTGTCATCTGTGGGCGGGTTAGGTGTAATTGACCCACACTTCGAGTCGGCCAACCTTCATATATTAGTGATAAACTCAAAAAAATGGAAAGTTGGAATAGGTTAACACGTCGTTCATGGCTTAACAAAGTTTGTCAAAAGTAAACAATTAAATGTGTTGGGACAAATTATTTAAATTATTGATTTAATGGTAACTTGCAATGTAGGTCTAGCGATAACCGACGAGATAATGCTCGGCAACAGCGGCTGGGAGCGCCTGTTCGAGGCGCCGAACTTCTTCTCCCGCTACAGGCACTTCATAGTGCTGCTGGCCTCTTCCGCGACCACCAACGACCAGCTGCAGTGGTGCGGATTAATCGAGAGCAAGATACGACATCTCATCAGTGAGTACATCACACATACAAACTCTTAAAACATGTTAGGTACCATAATAAGAGAGTATTGAACCTATCAGATAGTATAGCGCAGGTATGGTGTGCAGAGATGAGAGTGAAAGAAGTAAATAATAAGCGTTTAATAAGGCACAAGCAAGCCGGGGCCAAAGCTCTTGGCGCCAAGTTTCAGGGGCGGCAAACGACCACATCACACCTAGTGTACCCACTGAATAATATATCTTAAAAAGCTGGCCAATCTCTTAATAAAAACTTAGCAAAGAAGTCTTTGGGTTTGACGTCTTAAAAGTTGACTCAAAAATCTCATAAGATATCTTTATCACGTCTTAAGGTTTGCAAAGTCAAAGAACATTTTTCGTGAATATTTCGCATATGCGATAAATAACATTTACATTTTCACAAAATTAATAACAATATATCGTCGCGTTATATTCCTTTCAGGGTGAGCAGAAACATTAGATGCTGTATCCACTTTGCGCTAATATGTCGTGCCCAACGCGAACAGTAGCGCAGCTGATCGCCGTTCTCACAGCACTAGTATGCATGACATTTCTATTAGATGCCACGCGGGTTTCCTCATGATATTTTCCTTTATCTTTAAGCATGTGGTGCCTAAATGTGTTCATTTTCTGGAAAACCCAGAAGGTAAGTTACGGGATTTTAACCTACGACCATTCGCGTTGCTGTGCATGGAAACAGGTCCATTATGTGCTAGGCCACTACAGCCACATTTTCGTAAATTTGTTGACCAAAAAATTTGTAAAAATTGTGCTGTTAACATTTTTTAATTGGTTTAACCCGTATAATTGAGAAACATTTTCAAGATCCTCGAAAAATTTCGAGATCCGGAGCTGCGCGTTCATTTTTATTTATTGACGTTAATGATCCAAAGGTTTAGTTCAAAACGGTCCTACTATAGTGATATAATAATAAACGCATAATTTGTTGCAGCAACCCTTGAACGAAACCAACACATTACAATAGCGCACGTGAATCCAGAATGCTACAACTCTGTGCCGCTCAACACTAATAATGGACAGCCGCTGGCACTGCCCCCAGGTAAGCTTTTTAACATATTAAAAAAAAATTACGTTGATGCCTGTTACTAGTCGTTTGTGGCAAACCGATACCTCGCGGCATTATTAGATTGAAACGACACGGAAAAGGATCTTTCCGGATTTTGCCCTTAACACTTAGCACACCGCCGCACAGTCGCCTACATCGTACGCCTTTACATATAAATTAAAAAAGTATAAGCAAATTCAAAGTAGCGTCAGTATCTTAGAGCTCGCGTTGGATTCTGACAGTCGCTGGCAAGTTACAACTCCCAGAATGCGATTGATACGTTAATGGCTTGTATTTTTTTAAAGTAACTTCTCAGGGCTGCTAGGGATGACTGATGTCCTCTCACATTGCCCACTGGACGTCAAATTTTGGGACACTACGAATCTTTTAAATGATTTATTTTGTGCATGATTATCTGATTTTAACAAATTATCATCACGCGATATACCTTTCCGTGTAAGCATAGATACACAAGTGGCTGTATCCACTTTGTACTTATATGTCGTGGCCAACGTGACCAGAAGCGCAGCTGATCGCTGTTCTCAGGTTACTTACACATGACACTTTTATCAGATACCGGGCGGGTATCCGCACGCACGTTTTTCCTTCACCGGAGAGCATGTGGTGTCGAAATCCATACGTAATCTGGAAAAACCTAGAGTTACGTGTCGGGATTCGAACCATCCACAATTCGCGTTGTCGCATATGGAAATCGGTCAATTAATCACTAGGCCACAACAGTCAATAATAATTGTCAGCCACAATCTGTCATAAGTAACTCTGTTTTGTTACAGGTGATCCGATACCATCCTCGGACCCAGCACCAGAAGTGGAGAAGAATGACAAGGTCAGTGTGGATTTCCTACTGTAGTCTTCGACTAAGATATAATTTCAGCTGATCACATGAACTTCAGTTGAATATAATAAGATGTACAACTTTATCTTACTATATTAATATGTTTGTCACCATTTCTATATCTCGCCGGGAGCCGAGGATGTTGGCAAAGCCGTACCCTTGCCCCCGGCAGATGGGAGAAAGAACACCCCGGGGGTTTTAGTCGGTAAGAGTCCGACACAACGGGCCACTACTCTTACCGCTGCCCAAACAGTTTACCAGGATTTCCATCGACCTACCAAAAAAAAACGTCTATATCTGGGTGACGCTTTACTTGTTGAAGTTAATAGAATTATATAAAAAGTTTAATGGAATAAATACTTATATGTAAATATAGGACCTAGAACATTAAAATGCTAAATATATTAACATTATACAAATACCTTTTATTAATTTTTATAGGATAATGTTTACACTATATTATGTTGCATATTTTCGGTTAAAACACACTAAACATATTTCAGAAGAAAAATAATACAGGTGAATAAAATATACTCACCCATCAGTGTACAGGCGGTGTGTTTTAGCTGGTAACTATAGTCACCGATAGTAGTGAAAAGGTTAAATGATGTCAAAATACAGTGAAATCTGGTTAAGTGGGCCCTGAATAAGTGAGAAACCCTTGTTACTAAATTACAATGAGGTTTTGACACGCTCCCAAGGTGCAGTTCCACCCCGACGCAGCCTTGAGTTTCTTTCGGCTTTTCTTCTCAAGGTAGTCACCGTTAAGTTGGTTTCCCTGCTTGCTTGCTCCCGCTTTCAAACACTAATGATTCCTCAACTGCATACAGATATATGATTCATTAGCGGTTAGAATTGTTTTAAAATTTAAGGAGCTTTTCGAAAACTGCGTTTGACAAGTTATGACACACTCCAATTTCTTAGAAAGCCTCTATACTTGATAAAAATTCTAAGTCCTTTGAGATCCCTGTAAACCAGGTTTCACTGTATATAGTTAAATCTCCGATTTCGTCTTCTTGGACCTGGTTCTGCGAACGCTTGTGTTACAGTCAAGTAAATATTATGTATTTGGTTTTATTTTATCATAGACATGATTGTTTTCTGAGCAATGTGAAAGCAAAACCAAAGTAGCATCTATGAATCTCAGCTTAAGCCCTTTGTTTCGATTGTCAGGGAGAAGTGATAGCCAATTACTGTTCAATGTGGTTCATTGGGCTGGTGTTTGAAAAGACGAACGTGAACGTGGACCTGACTCACGATATATCGTCGTTCACTAAGGCCGTTCTGTACCAAGCTGAGAATAGTAGCATGGTTGTCGATGGACTCACTATAGAGGTAAGCCATTCTAATATTAACTTTGGTGCTATATATATTCATGACGATTTAGTTTCAAATAATATTATTTTATTTTACTGAAGGGTTGTTAGTTGTAAATAAATGCAATAATGTGTCTGTACTTGTGTGTTAAGGCGAGGCACGTGAGACGCAAACAGCTTCATCAATACTTGTCGCCGTCGCTGTTAAAGCGCGAGCGAACGACGTCCGGCACGAAGCGGAAATCCGCGGACTCGCACGCGTCCCTCGCAGCGCCGCCAGCTACCAACGGGCCTCTCAAAAAAACAAAACGGCTCTCAGAGAGCAGTGTGAGTACTACATATAGTAACACAAACACTTGAGTCCGATATAAAGTGCTAGACCAATGAACCTAACGATGCTTAAATCGCATCTCACATGAGGCCTAAAAGCTAATCTGAAGGCAGTGCTATTACTTCCCCGATTAATGCTACATCATCATCAACCATTGGCAAAGACGTATGAATCTTCTTCAGCACAAACATACCATGAGTCTGACATAGAGCGCAAGACCGTCGAAAAAAGAGATGTTTAAACCGCACCTGTTATATAGTTCATACGCTTATGCGAGAGAAAATTCAGTATGACACCAAGTAAGCATCATCTTTATGTCCAAGAAATTTTAATTCAACATTTTTCTTCTTTATATATTTAGTTTAGTTTTTTTTTTTGTTGTAGCCCAGGTGAAAATCCTACATAGGATCATCAGGGCCATTGTGAGGGCAGCGACCTCAATGTGTCTGAGTCCTACTGAATAAAAACCCTGGGGTGTTCTTCCAATCACTCCACCCGAGCCTGGGGATCCATACAGATACCCGGGGATCAAAAGCCTTGTTGAAGCTATGTCTCTGGGGGAGCTGAGTGTAAAGAGCCCAACCCTTCAAAACCTCTCTCTCACGTCTTTCTCATCCAGGCAGCAGATTCCTTTGATCCTACAGCCCGGTTATTGGCACCGAGCAATGTCACTCTCCCTCTGGGCAAACGCGTCCCTCCGGCAACAATCAATTAAATCTAGTTTAAGCTTGTATAACACGCTATTTATAAGCGAACTTTATTATTTAAATTTATAAATCATTAAAACTGGGTAGTGTTTTAATGCAAGACAATAAGTACAGTTTATCGCTAAATAGCGTTTTATAAAAGTTATAACTAGATATAATTAGTTGGTACTAGCTTCCTAAATGCTTATCCGAGAGCAATCTTAGTGCTACTTCAATTTACTCAACATTTTTATCTTTCAATCACACCTTTGTAATAATTCCTCACATTTTCCTATACCAATACATAACACTAATTTTGACACAAAACGTAAGCCCGTCCAGCATCAGCAAAGTGGTGATGCTGCACTGCAAAAAAAAATGTACTTTATCACTAAATCAGGTAATATTTCTTACAGACTGAAGAAGTCAGTATACTGGGTTATAATGACGACTCAAACTCATCAAACCTTTACGAAGCCAACTCTCAGAATGGAGTTCTACACAACAGTCAGGAGCAGATTGCGACCGTCACGAAACCGGAGGAGAAGTCGAGCCAGCCTGCGTCCACGTCGGACAGTATTGCGTGCACGTAGCATTACGAGGAGTGGCGACAAAGGTTCATATACGGGACTCTTAAACAGAACAAATCTAAACGTATGTGAGCCGGAGAAGCCAAGATTAATGGTCCCCGCCCACTAGAACAGATCACTGTGACGTGTGAATAAACATTGTGCTCTATCGGCTCGTTGCTACGCTCCGCACACGCGTCTGACGCGCTTTGCGGTTCACGCAGACTGTACTCGTCGGTTCAAATGACCGTAATATATACGCTACCTAAAAGGGAAACCCGTTTGCCCCACTACACAAGTGTGCGGCGCGTACGCATGAGACGACACAACTTATTTACAACAAGAGTGAATTAACACAAGGCATTGCGTGTCTATCGTGTTTCAAGATGTGACATTAAATCGGATATCATACTTCGCACGGCTCAGATGGAAGTTTCTGCAAATTTGGCTGCGACAGCGGGTTGGGGACCTTAAGTTACAACGGACAATATAGTTAACAGAGTACAAAAGTGATGTGAACGTGGTATAACTGTGACAGACTATAACATAGTGTCTAAATAATAAATTAGAGGAGTATTTTTTATTGTGCGCGACAAACTAGATGAATCATCATCTCTTGAGGTTATTATTCTCTGGTGCAATTTGTGTCGTTCATATATGATGCAGTGTCTTTCTGTTGAGATTGATAAATTTTCACAGAAGCGGGCCTTTTGGTGAGGATTTTATGACAAATGGTGAGTATTTATCTTCTGTATTATCTTTAACTCGTTCATCGCCACGTCACTTAGATTTGAATGACGCTTTTCTTATTGAAGTTAAAAGTATTTTTAGATGAATTTTTAAAAGCAATTTCACGGGATAAGCTCTTATATGCAAATACAGGCTCTACAACATTATACTGTGTCGCATGTTTTTCGTTAAAACACTCTAAACACATTTGAGATGAAGAACAAAATTATTTATGATAAATCGAAGATAATAATATAACAGTATAATTATAACGTTCAAGTAACATTGTGTATATTCTTGCATATAACTAGTTTACATGAATATGGGCCCTGTGAGAAACAAACTAATCATTCTGCCCAACGAACGTGTTAATCACTCTATACCTGAAACATGTGTAAAGTATTACAAAGATGTAACTGATCTCTCAACCGATAACAATTTACTTGTTTCTTATCTAAATTATTATTGGTTGTCAGCTCGCTCGAAAAACCATTAAAATTACATATGATTCATGTATCAGTCAAAGTATAATGGACGTTTAAAGAAAAACACTCATTTATTTCATACTCGTGGACCAGGGCCTCTAGATAAAGTAACATTCATCGAGGTTTCAAATGTCATCAAACTTTATGATAATGTCAAACGTCAAACAGTTCATGGAGCTTCGACGATGTCGAAAATAGCGCTACTTTTATTAAACCACCTCGATTGATGGAAAATTGATGGCGATTTGTCAGATTGACAGATTTTAAATGTAATTACTGTGAGTACAGTTTGATTTTCATGCATTTATTTTTTAGAATTTAGTCATTAATAATATGTTTTATAAATTATAATAACTTATCCTGATAATAGGGTAATAAGCAATAAAATTCACAATTGAAATAAAATAAGTGACATTAGATGTCAAACTTTTCTTAGAGGCTACATTTTTAGCAATTTCGACATATTTATCTGTAGCTCTCCGAACAGGTTATACTTGTTGTGTGGTGATGTCAAACATTTCGTTTTTAATAGCACCATGAATATACTCATACGTAATGTCAATATAGTGATCATCAATTGTCGTAGGAGGCGGTGTCTCCTTCCGTGATTGTGCCCAGTAGGTGCGGCGCGGCGGGGCTGTGAAGAATTAATTACACGTGCCGCAGTTCCCATTAATGCGCAAAAGTACTCACTTTAGGGTTTTTAGCTGGTATAAGTCTAACACTTCTCGGCTGAGACCACCCTGTGCGGCCAAGATGGTCCTATGATGATTTCCCCAAGTAAAAAAAAAGTATCTATTGAGAGCTTGTTCATGCTCATCTTAGAAAACTTTATGCATTGTTTATACTGGGCTAGTTTTTCGTTTTGAAGACAGACTGACGTCCTAATGTCGGCATCGTATCGTTACACCGTAGAAAATGAAATTTTCTTTTCCGTTACTACTTCACGTACAGAGAGAAAAAAAACTTTCCCAATTTCTCGTTGAACGCTTGTCATGAACGTATCGTTCGTGTGTGTATTCTAATTTGCGTTTATTTGTTTTGTTCGAGTTCGTATTTTAGTATTTTTTGCCTATTTTTCTTTCCATCGGGTTTTTCCTTGCCATTCAGTAAAAAATATAATTTTAGTAATCTAATTTTAATATAACAAATGCTACATGCAGGTAAATACACTTTTTGTACCATGTGAAAAAATTCCACTATTGGACCGTGTCAAGCCTGCCGTATGGGTAGAGAAGCCGGTGTGTCAGAGTCCTGCCGAGACTAAAAAACTTCTGGGTACTTTTTTTATCTGCGTAACCGTCGGCCGTGGGCGCGAAATCGTAGTTTGCCACGAACCGGCGCGTGTCTCGTACAACCTCCTCTGTTACGCTGATAATCAACTCACACAATTGGAGCACTGCCTTCCAAGCATCTTTGCTGCCAACTAAAATTTAATGACAATCGGCAATTATTCTACTTCTGCATCAAAACACAAACATTATTTAATACCGCACTACTTGCTGATTGGCGCACTGATTGATATAAAGCTTGGGGAACCCGCTTGCGACTCTACTGAAAAACATTTTCGTAACAGACAGGAAGTGACGAAATGTGCTCCTTTGATACACTGTTGCCGCTTGTATAACTAACAAAATAAGAACGCAAAATTATTTTTAGTCGAATGTTGTTATTGCAAAGGATGAATTAATTGTATTATATAATTAATTATAGTCATATTAATAAAATGGTATATATACATTTGTATAAAGATATTTATTTACAGGTCAACCGGCTGGCGACACGTCGGGGGTCACGTAAGTGTGGTCATGACCAATGTTAGGAACGAGAGGTCTCTTACAAGGAAACTTTTAAACGCTAATTAATTGGTTTATTTTATTTGTTACCATAATAATGTCGTATCATTATCAGCAAAGATGAGGCAAGCTTTTTAATTACTTATACATTATCGACCTTATTACGAAACAAATTTTATGTTTGTTTAATAGAATTTTAAACCGTGATTACGGTTCATTATTACAAAAGATGGTATACTGTATTGGCTTATTATACGAGTTATACACGCGTCTGTTCCACGCCTCGGTTCCCAATAGTGATTACAAGTCAAAACGTAATATATATACACATGCTTAAAAAGGGTTCGTATGCTTAAGTCTTCCATAGAACTAAAGTTTTCGGTCTGTCAACATGAAAGAATTTTCACTATTTGTCACATACATTACCGATGATTTAATGAAAAGCTCAGTACTAAACGTACTTTTACTAAACAAGGAGTAATTTGTTTATGATTTTACCATCGAAGTCAATTCGAGTAAATGACTGCTAATTTTTTTTGTAACACAGTTGTCCAGTTTTAACCTAGCTAGCTATCGGTCCTGCTAGAGTGGTTAGTTATTGATTATTATTATTGCCGTCACAGTACATGCCTTTTGGGATGAGCAGAGATGCATTAATGACTTGTCTTTTGTAATAACGAATTTAAAGCACAGTAAACTACAGTTTTCTTAAATTTATTTCCGTAATAAGATCGTGTTTATTATGTCCCATTGTTATTTTTGTGTTGTAATATGTATATTTTACATGCATAATTGATTGTTGTGTACTTAATTCCTTACTACGAAAGCCAAAATTAATGGTAACATTATGTTAATATTAAAAGTTACAGCGATGGGATGTAGGTATCATTTTAGATGTAGATAAATTTATTTAATTCTTTTTTATGTTCTGACGTATTGTAATTATTTATTTCATGCAACATGACAATTACATTTCCGACGTTGAAAAATTATCCCATATTCCAGACTGAGTTTATAGTAAACGTCTTTTTAACGAACAATTTCCTTAATTTTTACTGTTTAATAAAAAATAATTAAATTATTATTAGGTTGTAGTGTCAATTTATTTGTTAAGTTTAGTATTATGTGTTGATTTGTCTTTGGAATGTGTTATTTTTAATAGTTTCCTTGTAAGTGACTAAATAGTACAAAATAGATAAAAAAAAATACTTTATAGGTTTATTGTTTCTGGCACAGGATGTCTGGTGGTGCTTTTTTCATATTGTGAGTGTAAACACCAATGTTTTTGGTAACAATTTTGATTTTACCCTGCATTCTTTAGGAATTCCGCCAAACAACTCTAAACTTTTTCAAAATTTCTAGATTGGGCCATAATATTCATTTAATTTTATTTCTAATAGAGAACCATCAGCATTAACGCGTAAGAGAAATGACGATCGTCAGGGTTTGCAAATCTTTCGAATAAAAATATTATAATTAGTGCAAAAATAATGTATTAACTTTCTGCCGCCCACTCCTTTCGATTTTCGTTATCGACTGTCCGCTCCCTTACGTCTAAGGCAAGAACAGAGTTATACGCTTTTCCTATACATAGAACATGGCATGTAACGTATGACATTATCCATGCAGGCAATTTACGAAACAGTCTCTTATAGGGATTTATAACCTTATAGTTTTCAAACTTCACTTTTCGGAAACTATTATTTAGGATATCGTAAACATCACAAGAAAGAAGTATTACCCATCATCCTGTGTTAGAATCGCTATGCGTTATCTTGGTCGAAATAGACTCTTTCTGATTTGACAACGAATTATTAAAATAACCATTCGTAAGTTACCAGGTACAAGGCATCTTGCAGTGACGGGACAGCGCAGTAAAACGTGATTAAAAAACGCTATTACAATGTGTGTTTTTTTCATTTATTTACAACGTGCTGCTGCTATGAATCCTAATCCATAAAATCTATAATAGCCGAGATGGTGGAAGAATAATTTCATAAACAGATCTCAATTTAGGCTATATTGCCCCTTTATAAGGTCAAATTATTGCTTACATATAATTGACAACCTAAGCACTAACCAAAAACTCGAAATCTTATTTTCAGCACCCAATAATTTTACCCAGAATTAGGTTAATTTATAGTCAAAACTCATCACTCATTCCAGTGAAAAGTGTCTTGTATAATTTATTTTAAGAAAGCACGCGTTTTTTTACTGAAAATAAGTGATTTGTTCGTTTTTATGCCTACACTGGTTTTCAACTTTAAAGGGATGATTTTGAATTATTTCTATAAGTGATTAGTTTAGTTTAAAATTTTAGGAAGTTGATAGTAAATCCACTGTTCAGGTTGTCAAAACCACTTAGCAAAAACTTGTCCCAGGCGGGTGACAAAAGCGATGCGATGGTACGTGATTGCAAAACAATGTAAGTTATTGGGGACCTACTCACGTTGTCAATTGGTCATTAAATGATAAGTTAGAACTGACAAATAAGATGATCCTCCAAACCAAAACCTAGACATCATTGATTTTTTTGTCGACACTAACTAATGATCTTTTTTTTCTAAATTCATCTATAAACCTATAAAATATATTTTGTTTTTATATGTTTTACTTTTTTTTGTACATAAATTTGGATATATAGTTTGTAGGATTAGACCAAATATTCTTCCAATAATGATGCTGTAACTTCAAAAAATTTTAAGATTGGTGTAACGTAGAACATGTGATATTTAGATAGCTTATTTTAATCCCAGACATTTTCACTTTTCTGCTAACGTTATCGCTTATCGAATGTTACTTTATTTAAGACTTCTGGTCTCGTTTCAGCGCTTTTTTCAATTAAACGCATAGCATCGCATCTCCTTCGTCCCGCTGCGAGATTGGACAAAATTAATTTTATTCAAATAAAATATTATTGACTTTTATAGAAATTTTCTGGGAATCCAAGATGGGTGGGAGGCACAGCTTTCATGGAAAATAATTTCTGTGGGGTATTGCGCCAGATATTTAAGTACTTAAATTAGGATTCTGGTAACGTCGACATATGACCATACGTGATTCCTTATTCATATGTAAATAAATGATTCAACAGACGCGTGTACATTAAGAAAGGTCGGTTTAGTAATTTGGTGATTTACAATTTTAAACTTTTAATAACGAAATGATTCCACCTAGATGATAAGACTCAAATGTAGATATCGTTACGACCATCTCGATTACCTACTTGTAAGTTGTATATACAGATAGCAAATTTATTATGATTATGAATTACCTATATATAAATAAATATATACCCCCAAAAAAATAAAAATACATAAAATAAAAAAAAAAAGAATAAATATACGTACTAAAGGGTAATGTTGTTTTATTTATACTACTAACCTTATTTCCCATATACAAGTAACGAATACTAATTGTCTGAGTATAAAATTTGGTTAATTTGAAGACTATGTCACAATAGATTGCTTATTTGTAATTATCAATTATTTAAAAAAATATATTTATCTTTTGGAATATTACTAATTCTAAAGAAAGTATATGATAAGTTTCATTATTTTAATATTTCATAACAAATTATAATGTTAAAATATCAAAGGAAAAGTGGGTCTCGACTGAAATCTATATCTGATGTACGATCGAAGAACTTTTTAGACTTGGTCGATAATTTCTTTGAAAAATCAATCTGTGTTTTACTCAAGCATCCAAAGTTAACAAGGAAAGGCATAGTGCAAAATAATAAGTTCTTTATTTTTCACGGAAACTAATGCTTTTTTTATACAAGTTTGTCAAAGTGACTACGCTATACCTGATACAAGGACAGTATTGTCCAAGAACGACCAGCCCCGAATCTGGGACTCACGCCCTCTAAGGCTGAGATTTATAAACGCAACTTTGAATTACCATACACTTTGCTGAGAATGAGTTCATATTTGAGATACATTTAAATATATACTAGAAACTTGAGTATAGCCTAATTATTTACAGAGCTAAGTCCAAGTTAATGAAATCAGGTACTTATATTTTGACATTAATTAAATAATGTAATATTAGGTCCTTACATATGAAATTGGCGTTTTGTATGGGAGGAACAAAAAGTCGAATATTTTTTAATATAATATATTTAATTAATCAAAGTATGAACCATTATTTTCTATGCACTTTTGCCATCTCATAGGTAGTTCATTGATCCCTTTACTAAAAAACCAGTCGGACGGGAATCAATAAAATCTTTGAAGGCGATTTGGACTGCCCCATCGGAGTTGAATTTTTTCCCTTGCAAGAAGTTATCCAAATTTCGAAAAAAATGGTAATCTGTTGGAGCAAGGTCCGGGGAGTACGGAGGATGTCTTAGACTTTCCAATTGAAGCTCTTCTAATTTAGTAGCCGTCTGTTGCGCAGTGTGTGGTCTAGCGTTGTCGTTAAGCAGCAGTGGCGTGGAGCGATTGACCAGCCTAGGTTGTTTAGGCGCTAACTTTTCCATCATGGTTTGCAATTGCTGACAATAGACATCAGCCGTAATAGTCTGGCCAGATTTGAGAAAACTGTAATGAACAATACCGGCACTAGTCCACCAAACGCTTACAAGTAACTTTTTTGGGGTTAATTTTCGCTTGGGGCAGGATTTGGCTGGCTGGCCAGGATCCAACCATTGCGCTGAGCGCTTCCGATTATCGTAAAGAACCCATTTTTCATCACAGGTAATGATTCGGTTTAAAATACCTTCATTATTGTGCCGGTTTAGTAATGTAACGCAGCAGTCGACGCGCGTTTGCCGGTTTGCTTCAGTCAATTCGTGAGGTACCCACCTTTCAAGCTTTTTAATCTTCCCAATTTGCTTCAAGTGAATTAAAACAGTTTTATCACTAACATCGCAGCCTGCAGCTAACTCGGACGTGGTTTGCGATGGATCCGCTTCCACAATAGCCTTCAACTCTTCATTATCAACTTGAGTCTCAGGCCGTCCACGGGGCTTGTTCTGCAGGTCGAAATTTCCAGAACGAAAACGTTGGAACCAAAAACGAACTGTGTTTTCTTTTGCAACACGACCGCCATACACATCATTCACCCTTCGAGTTGTTTCCGCAGCACTAGTGCCACGGCGGAACTCGTACTCGTAAATAATGCGATATTTTAAGTTTTCCATTTTGTAAAATGAGTGACGCAAACAGAAAAAAACAGAAGAAGAAAACAAATGAATGACGATCATCGAAGCACAAATACATGAGTCTATAGCTGTACAAATTTGAATTTGGAATTCCTTACCAAAGAGGAGAAATTTGTGATTAAAGTGGCCAGTACGAAAAACGCCAATTTCATATGTAAGGACCTAATATTTCAATAAAACCGAAGCAAAGTCAAAGTGGCGTTTATAAATCTGTGCCCTACTGCCGAAATTAATATTTAACTTTAATTTGTAGATCGATAGGTATACCTCTCCCTTTCAAACCTGTAAATACAAAAACAGATTGTTATAGGAAGAAATCTATCTTATATATAAAGCTAGGCTGGATACAATATAAATTATAGTTATTAATATTTAGTTAATTTGGGCCATAAATCTGAAGATATCACGTAAAAATTAATCGAGCTAAAAAACATTTAATAATTTAGAACTAAAAGGCAACGCATAGCGAGCGGGCGCGGGCTCGGATCTGAAGTTTGAGGGGTATCAATCCTTGCATTTATATGGAAGAGCCTATACATTGATAGGTCCGTCAACTGTTGTTTAAATAACGCAGTTTCACTCCGACGCAGCCGTGAGTTTCTTTCGGCGTTTCTTCTCTAGGTAGTCGCTTCCGAAACGCTGGTAGATCACCGTTTTCAACTGGCCGGCCGCCCAAGTCGAGGTCCGTACCCACAGGGGTGCCCTTGCATAGCCGCCCAACCCATAAATTTCGCTGGCTGAGCGCCCTCTGCATTCGCCCACCAAGCCCGGTTTTGTTGTGAAGGTCTTTCCCAGGCCACCAAAGTAGGACACGCCGAAAAAAAAAAACTATACATTGAAAGCGTACGCAGGCGCGGAGCGAGTGATGCAGTGTAAAGTCTTCAATATAAATACGAGGAATGATACCCGTAGAACTTACGACTTGACCCGCGTCCGCTCGTTGTGTGTTGCACCTTAAAATAAAGACCTGCGCGGTTTGCCCGGTTTAATTGTGTCTATCCTATCAACCAATGCAATGCGGGAGCGACAAATAGCAATATTTGCCCCGCAACGAAAGATTTCAAGATCTGATGCTGAGAACTGCAATGACTCCCAAGGCACGACAACGAGAATATATTAACCGTCGCCATCGTCATACCGGCGAAGATCAATTGACTGACACTGTACTCTGTGTGAATTGCTTTAGATAAATTTTATGACATTAGGAAAATAAGCATAGCTATGATTGCAGTGACCATACCATTTCTGATGGTAAGCATGGTATACACTTGTGGTACAGTTAAAAAAATCACTATCGAGAGCAAAGTAAAAGATATCGATAGTCGCAGCGATCACGTCAACCTGTACAAATATCCCTTCGCGGTTTGTTTAAACGATCCAATATCCTTGGACAGTGGGAATACACTCTGGAAAAACATTTCACACTTCGACTTAGTCAAGTTACCGTTTGGATCCTGGCAATCGCTACCCAGTTAGAGCATGATTTAAAATTTCATTTTAATACTATATCTTCACACCATATCCCTTTCGGAGTGAGCAAAAATACATAAGTGTCTGTATCCACTTTGCGTTTATATATTATATTTTTAATTTAATTGTTATTAAATCACACACTAATAATATGCACACTGATTTTTAATTATAACAGTCTCAGCAACCGAGGCATTACTAGTTTTGGGAGTCTACACAACATATAAGCTCTAAGTGGATACATATTTACGAAATACTGCTTAGAATATCCAAATCTAAATTTACTTTCAAAAATAGAATTAAAATGATATTTATTTAATAATCTATTAGTTACACGTAGTCTATTTCATTTATTTTTAATTATACTTTTGCTCTTTTTTTTAGATATACATATATTTTTACTACAGTATCTATCACTAATACATTTTGTAGTCGATTTATTTATTGTATGTAATAGTTTATTTTAGTATCACTTGTATTTATTATTTAAGTTATATGATGAAGGGCCCATTTTTGCCATGTTTATATGTTCTGTATTTTTTTTTTGTTTTTGTGTGTTGTTTGTATTGCTACATTAAAATTTTTGTTTTTTTTTGTGTATATTTGTGGCGAAATAAATATTTATTCATTTTCATTTTTTCAATTATGCTATAAACTGTTAAATCTCGAAAACTTGAATTTTACTCGCATTTGAGTGTAATTATTACATTTTACGTAGAAATAGTGTGGATATAAGGCGAATTATATATAACTGTTTATCTATGAAGACTACGACCTATGCGATAGGAATAGCTAGCTATATACAATTAATGTAAGTGAACTGAATCGATACTTCACCGTAGAAAATCAATTTCTAATTTTTTGTTTTGGTTAAACTAAAAATTATTTTCAGTTAATACAATGTACTCAAATCTATACTAATATTATAAAGCTAAAGAGTTTGTTTGTTTGAACGCGCTAATCTCAGGAACTACTGGTTTGAATTGAAAAATTATTTTTGTGTTGAATAGACCATTTATTGAGGAAGGCTTTAGCTTTACGATGTAACTATTAGGAGCGAAGAAATAATGGAAAATGTGAAAAAAACGGGGAAAATTATTCATCCTTGAGTGCTTCCATTGCGTGCGCTGCGAAAACGGTTCAAGATACCAAAAATATATGTATGAAAGAATTATTCCTCTTGTAATATTCTAAAAAAATGTCCACAACAGTCTATATATGTCTATCTTTTAAGATTAACTCACTAGAACCGTTTTTATGGTAATCAAATTGTTCGAAATGAATGCATTATTTGTTAAGAGTTGTATCAACGTAATAATATTAATCTTTATCCAAATAAATGTGTTGTCGATTAAGAGTATTTAATTGTGAACAAAATTGTCTTTGACATCCCTTAATTTCAATAAACATCTTAGAAGATATTACAATAACTTATATAGCAAAACAACGTTTGCCGGATCAGCTAGTATGAAATAAATAACAGATTCTATGTTATTGTCTTTTATACCTGATATCTTTATAAGGTTGTCAAGATAATTGTGATTATTGAGTTCACTGAACTATGGGATTTTCTGTTTTTAATGGTAAGAGATCGTCTATTACGGGGCCTTTCTTGTTTCCTATAAAATTGATTTTAAATCTAAATACAAAATCGTTTTTTTTAAGAAAATTTTATTTTCAAAATTATTTATTTGGAAATCGATTCATTACATTTCAAATCTATTTAAAAATAGGTTTTTTTAGAAGGATTTGTTTCTTACTGTGCGAACAGTGAAACACAATTAACCCAATTAGTATTGTAACTATTATTAAATATTAATGATTTTTCTTTTCTAAATTCAATTAAGAACAGACGTATCTTATTTGTAAAGTAGAATGTTATAATTACAATTGGTCACACCAAACGTTTATGATCAATAATAAACAATTAGATTGATTGTTGTTTTCAAGTTATGTATTTCGTAATAAATTATACTTTTTCTCTTTTTACAGCCTTTACGTCGAGTTCAGATTGTATTTCTCCTTTCATGTGCTTTAAACGTGTCGATTGCAGAGATTTGTTCTCCTTTTTGAGATATTGATTCTACGGATCTGTATGCCGTGACTTATATGGAATTTTGTACTTATATTAAAAATGGGAGACAAAGAACTCCGAAGAAAATGTTTTAAATGCGGTCGTTCACCAGCTTTAGATAATATTGCATTGTTTCGATTCCCTAAGCCTGGCACAACGAACATAATTCGGTAAGTCCCAATTTACTTTACCACTAGTTTATATTACAATGTGATAATATTATACAGTACTAGCGGACCTCCGGCTTGATTTTGTTTAGGTTCAATTTGTACACAAATGCATGAGGCTTTCAAAACCAACCTCAAATGAGTTTGGGAAACTAATCATTATCATAGTGTGGTTTTCAAAATAAAGTTTTAGGCCAATAGACTAAACTTGTGATCTAATGCTGTGTTATTTAAAAGTTCAGCAAGTAAAGTGAGTACTTCACAACAGGATTAATAAAAAAACTTATTTTAGGATCCCCTATGTATATGACCGAAGAAGGCTACTTTGTGTCCCATGACTGTCTACATCAGTTCTATTTTATGATGGGCCATTGCCAGGATTTTGGTATTTATTTATTAACAAACAAGCAATTGAAACAACTGATAAGTGTCTGTATCTTGATATTACACTTTTTATTATTTCTTTTTGTATTTGAGACAGTATTTGTCCAGTTGATTCTTAAATTGATTCACATTTAGAGCTGAAATTATATCTTCTGGGTGATCATTGCTAACTCTACTCTAACAATCCTGTTGCTTAGAAAGTGTTTGTGTGAATTATTGTTCAATCGACTGGTGCATAGCCTGGTGCTGAGATGGATGCTGCCATTGAGCTTGAACATTTTTTTAAACCTTAAGGTGATGACGCCCATTCTCCATTATCTTGTAGGAGACCTATCCATATAAACGCACACAAAGTATTATATTGCAACCTAGCACCCACGGCCGAGTCACAACTGCCAAAATTCAACTCATGCCTTTGGTAAAGTAAACAAAAGTACATCTGTATGCTATTTAGTAAAGGCCTACTCCAATGTTTTCCAAGGAACACCTTTCAGTAGCTACCCTGAAATATGTGACTTTGGCAATAGCTTTTGTGTCACCTACCCAGCTTTTGTATCCTCAATGAACATTTTGTATCTTTCACTCATATTTTGTGGCGTCAACTTACCTATTGAGTGTATAGCCATGTTTTATTTTCTTATGACCCATAAACCAGTGCATGACTGACTTCCTCCATTTGTTTGCACCTTGAATAGTATGTCCAATCCATCGCCAGTTCAGCTTCCATATTGTAAAAATGACAGATTTTGTTTTGGTGAGACTTGATTTTCGCCACATTTTACAACTTCAATTGAATTTTTTCATATTCAAATTTTGCTTTCAGTTGTATACTTTGGGCGCAGTACATTTTTCCAGATAAAGACCCTTCTATTGATTCACTCAAAAAATTATACAATGAACACAGAATGCTGTGTGAAAAACATTTTATTGATGAAGAATTTGTGGATGATTCCAAGAAGAAATTGATTAGATCAGCCACACCCCGCAATGTTAGTAAATTTTGTCAATACATAACCATATTGAAGAATAAAATTTTGACTTGCAATCCACATCATTTTTAATCACCTATGGAAAAAGATGTATGGTATAAGTTTAATGTATGTATCTGTGTGACTGTGCTGGTCTAGTGGATAATGTGCTGGTTTCCATGGGCAGCAACATGAATGATCATAGGTTCGAATCATAGGGAATTAGGCACCACATGCTCACCAGTAAAGGAACATATCATGAGGAAATCCGAACGGCATCTAAAAGCAATGTCATGTGTAACTTGTAAGTGCCCTGAGAACAACGATCAGCTGTGCTACTAGTCACGTTGGGCACGACATATAAGTGCAAGGTGATATAGCGTGTGATATTATTATTGTCTGTGGCTCTATATATTTGTGCTTGTCTGTCGTGTGATAGCTCCTAAATTTTGGTTTAGTTTGTTTTTGTTTGAAAGCGGATTTGATCAAGTGTTGTTAGCTTTGATTGAAGAAAATCTGATCAGCTGCTTAAAGATGATCTGAAGAGTAGGCTGGAAATATTTGAGAACGGATTACTGTTCGGTTAGACGTGTTCTTGAATGGAGACCACGCCTCGGTAAGCATAATGTAGGACGCCCTCTGACTAAGTGGAGCGACGATTTGTGGAAACTGACAGGCAAATGGATGAGAAAAGACGAAGATCGGGCTCAGTGGCGCACCTTGAGAGAGGCCTATGTCCAGAAGTGGACGGATACGGGTTGAAGATGATGATAATTAAAACTGATGGAATTAAATTGTTTTACATGCTATTTGAACTCCGATTACTTACAAATATCTGTGTAGAGACCAATCAAATGATTTAATTGATAAACTGTGCTTGGATCTACGGAAACGGATCTACGAGGTCATGACATGAATTTAAAAATAACTTTAATTAAATAACTTAAAGTAAATAGAATCTAACGTCGATACAGGATGTGAGTCTGACCGATTTTTTAATATAAATCGGATATTAAAAAGAAGTAGATATTATCTATATTACATTTTTTATTTGTTTCAGATTGAACAGGCAATTCCAACGAATTCCTTAGAACCTCAACCTGGTCCATCACATGTGTTGCTTTTAAAGGATTTGACAAATATAAAGGGCGCCACCCCTGGAGTAACATTTTATGGTAACAAATATGCTTCACAATGTTTCAAGGTCATGTGCAAAAATAAATGGAGGTGCAAAAATAAATGGAGACATTCTTTAAACACAGGATAGATTTTTCGGTTCCTTGACGCAATATTGAAATTCTGATAGTAAATTCAATGAATTAAAGTGACCTTATTGAATAAAAAATGAAACATCAAAATTCACACAACAGAACAGACTTTATGATTTATCCAATAACAAAAAAAAAAGATTTATTCAAATCGGTCCATAAAAAGCGAAGTAATCGGTGAACATACTATAAACCTATATATGTATATGTTATGTCTATATATATGTATATATAAATATTATGAACACTTATAATTCTTTACAATTTATTTGATCGCGACACGTCCCAATAACGCATTATGATCAGGTACTACTACTACTATACTCCATCGGCTGAACTGACTCGGAGGCATAATATGCGCAAAATTTAATCAGATTAATCAAAATAAAATGTCAGTTTTTTTTATTTCAATTGTAAACTTTATTGCCTATTATCCTCTTATGAAGATAAATAAACTAAATTTTGAATAACATTTATTATCTCTAAACTGACAGATCGCCAACTAAATCAAACGGTTTGACGTTTGGTAATATTTACAAGTTTGATGACGCAATAAATCTCCATGAACTGCGTTATTTGCGCTACTGGCGACAATGTCTACACCTCTAGTAATGTAACACCCTAAATAATGCATTAAATTCTGAAATCGAGTTATCATGTCGCTACTATTATTTGCTTAACAGACAATTTATAATATTGCAAACTCAAATATAATCAGTATTTAAGAATGATTATTTATATTATATCTACCATAACTTATTAAGTGAACCAGTGATACCATTATTGTAATAATTAAAAAAAAATAAGTATAATTAGAACTTTTTTTAAGTCGATTAAACATAATTAAGTCTTGTGTTTTGAAAGCGATGGTAAACATTTTTAACACTTATTGAAAGAAACGTAAGGTAAGTAGTTTTTTAGATCTTTTTTTTTCGCAACTTTTGATAACATAATAATTTTTTAAATATAATGATACCAACTTTTTAAATACGCCAAATATACTATACCGTTTTAATGCAAAACTAAGATTTATAGACGCCATTTTAAATTTACTTGAATTTTTTTAATCTAAACATAAGACCCGTTAAAGTATTTATAATGAGTACAGGATGCAATATTTAAAGATGATAATTCCGTGAAAAAAAAAACAGAAACTTGTGTATAGCCTAAGTATTCGCAGCGCAAAGTCCAAGTAGATGAAATCAGTGACTCACCATATACTTTGAAATTCATTAAATAATATCTTTAAGTAAAAGCTAACCAAAGTCCAAGTAGCGTCTATAAATCTCAGCCCGAGTATCGTATGTTTGACCGTCCTAAGCCGGTAAGTATGAAGGAAAAGTTGGTTTTAAATTACGTAGCCATTTGCAAAGATCGATAGGAACTGCAACAATTTCTATTTTACAATGGTTTATATTCTTTAGTTACTGTTTAAAATCGAATTTGATAGCATGCAAACTAATAAGCATTGGAAAAATAATACTTCATTATGTTGTACTTGTGCACGCTAAAAAATTAAACATACATGTAACTACATAGTGCAAACAGCGCCTAAGCCTCGCCTTCGGCCTGTCGTGTTTCGGGCACTGTGTAATTCCAGTTGTTCATACATAGAGACCCGCAGTTGTGGTATATGATGGCCGGCTTGACGGCGATTGACTATGGATTCTCGTACTTTGGTGGTCGCTGTTAAGTCTTTGATTTTATTTAAGCATGTAGCTTGTTCATTTGTAATTTTTGGAGACAGCGATAAGTTTTTTAATATATTTTTTATTATTCTGAACAGTGGCGTCCATCCCATATAAAGCATAAAAAGCATTATTTTGTTATACTTAGACTTTTCATAAATACATTGATTTAAGATCTGATGTTTACCAAAATAGTCTGAAAGTCCAAACGGGACCAAATTTTAACCCTTCTTTGTATGATGATGGAAATTTCTTTCATAACATTGAATGCTCAAAAATTATATAAAAGAACAAGTTCACTTTAAGTTTATCGTGTCTGGATACCCTTTTAATATCCATTGCATATAAAAAAACGTAGCTGTCAAAAATAAGCAAGCGTCACGATTAGTAATACAAACTTGAAATTGTCATTCCGCTGTTTGTTGTGACCGAAAAATGGGAAAAATGGCCGACTTTATAAATAGTTTTGGGAAACTAAAGCGAGATGATTCTGCTATAAAAATTGATAATGAGTGGAAATAAGGTTTGTTTCTGTGTTTTTGTTATTTTATGTACAATTTATATTGAAATACTCTAAATAAATTTCTCAAAACTATGTGACAGAAATTTACATCAATATGCAGTTGCACCACTTGTAACGTATGGCGAAAATGTTTATAACTTTATTTTATGTTGCTTTTCTAGGAAAACTTGAACGATGTGGATATTGAACTTTATCTGAGACGGTTAGAAGATGGTTGGCTCGCGGAAGACAGCTTTGAAGATCAAGATTCCAACGATGAACACAGCGATGCTGATAAAATTATAAGAGTGTTGCAGAACAAAATTGATGATAATGATGCAGATGATGGTGTGGATGAAACTGCTGATATTGATCCTCCTCTTCTAGACCCAGAAGAAGTGGAACCTTCTCACACATCATCTTCATCCAATTTGTAGTCTTCATCCAGTTTTTCATTTGACAAAAGAAGCTTGATTTGGAAAAAAAGGAATCTCGTGTATAACACAAATAAAATTACTTTTTTGGAGAGTTCTGCTACTCCAGATGATTTATCAAACCTGGAAATCCCATACCAATGTTTCAACCATTTCATCACAAAAGATTTCATCAATAGTATAGTGGAGCAGACAAATTTATATATTATACAAAACAACGTTACGTCTGTTTTTACGTTTAATGTATTTCTTTCAATTTAAAAAAATGCACTACTTTGAAATATAACGAATAATAATTTATAAAAAAAAAACATTTTATTTCTCATGAATATATTTACCATTATATTTTCCAGATAGGCTCTTTGAGGAGATAATACTTTTATCAAAGGTCGATAGCGTATTCTTAAGTTTTTTGATCTGTAAAAATAATTAATATAATTAATGAATAGCACCCAATCAGGCAATTGCTGCTCACCAGTGGCGACCCAGCAGCGGGTGCTGCGTCGCTTTGTATGCATTATACGGAATGACGTTCTATGTAGGCGACTGAGCGGCGCTGTGAGCTGTCATGATCGCGAGCTTGATATAAATGTATACAGAGCGATACATCGCGGCCTCTGCTCCGACGCAACCTCGAGTTTCTTTCGGCGTTTCTTCTCAAGGTAGTCGCTTCCAAAAGGCTAGTAGATCACCCGTAAGTTCTTTCCCTGGCTGGCCGCGCAAGTCGAAGTCCGCACCCACAGGAGTGCCTTTGTGTTGTCACCCAACTCGTAAATTCGCTAGCTGAGCATTCTCAGTGCTCGCCCTCTACGCCCGGTGAAGTGCGAAGGGCCTGTCCCGGCCATCAACGTATTTTCCCGTCATAAAAACAAATTATACTTCGCGACCTTGCAGCCGCTGCTGGGTCGTCGCTGCCGACCAACAACAGCCAGATTCCGAAGCCTTAAGGTTTGCTGCGTTTTACGTCGTTGCAAGGCATTGCTGCGAATTTCTATCGCGTTGTATTTTTCTCTAAGTTCTGCAATATTTAATAAAATAATAGTAATATATCGCCACGCTATACCCCTTTCGAGGTGTGTCGAGATACATTTGTGGTCGTATCTACTTTGCACTTATATGTCGTGCCCAACATGACCAGCAGCGCAGCTGATCGCCGTTTTCACGAAACTAGTACATATGACATATTTGTTATATACCATTCGGGTTTTCTCGCGATGTTTTTTTCACTGCTGAGCATGTGGTGCCTAAATCGGTACAAAACTTAAAAAAAGCCAGAAGTACGTGCTGGCATTCGAAACAACGACCACTCGCGTCGCCGTACATGGATTCCGATCCCTTAACCACTAGGCTAGCACAGTCACTGTAATACTTGAAATCATATTATATACACGTTCGAATCGGCGTAAAACAACGCGTTGTATATGTTGGCTTTGTGACAAAGTGTTAGGCTCAGACCGCACTTCAGAAATTCACCGCAGGGGAAAATATCAAGTGATAGTTTATTTGCGGACTAAGGCTGAGATTCATACACGCTACTTTGTATATGCTTACACTTTATTCAGAAACTAAATATATAATAGGAACTTGAGTTTACCCTACTCGCAAAGTCAACACCAAGTTGACAACATCGGTAACTTATATACGGTACACTTGGACATTAATTAGATTATAATATTAGCAGCGTTTGTCAAATTATATTTTTTTATGCATCTTGTAGCTGTGTGCTTTTGGCAATAAAGATATGATTATTATTAAGACAAGATAGCATCTACGAATCTTAGTTCAAGATTCACGTAGCTTCTAGCTCGCACTGTGAAACTAGTTTCGTTCGGTTTTATCGTCATGGAATGTTAGTTTCGTTCAAGTAAAATAAAATGAAGAGGGTGAAGAATGAATTAATGTCATGTCATAGATAAAAAATAGATACAATAATTGAAAAGACGACTATTTTAATATTTTTCCAATGATAAAAATAAATACTTACTACTTTACGTAAATGTTTTATATTGACGTTCTGTAACAGTAAATATGATAATATTAGTTTTTTTTACACTGGCTCTCAATAATGAGCATTGTAATAGGTATAAACGTTCCATTAGGCCAGACGTTGCCGGGTGGTGAGGAAGCTGGCACAGTCTTGTCCTTTGGCCCCGGCAGATAGGAGAAGGAACACCCCGGGGGTTTTAGTCGGTGCGAGTCGGACACACTGGAGGGCGGCCCTCATCGCCCCCTGAGGGCCCATAACGGATTTCCCCGGTTACAAAATAAAAGGTCATCACCATCATCATATTAGCCATAGCACGTCCACTTCTAGACATAGGCTTCCCCTAATATTCTCTAGAGCGATTGGACGCAAGCGGCCTTATCCAGCTTCGCCCTGCGATATGAATCAGGTCGCCTGCCTACCTTGTAGGTGGCCGTCCTACACTGCGCTTGCCAGTGTGTAGTCTCCACTGGAGAACTTTTTTGCACCATGGGCCATCAAGATGAGCTCTACGAGCTCTGTCCTGCTTTCGGTCTATACCTCGCTGTGACACTGAGCATAATGAAATCCATAGTAAAAGATCACGTTTCTGCACGGTATGTCATCTGGAAAAATACATTGATGTTGATTGAAAACTGATGGTACTTGATACTAAGTACGAAATAATCCGATAGCCGCTGTGATTATCAAGAAACAAGAATCTGTTAACCTGTGAAAAAAATTCTAAGGCAGACAAAGATCGGTCATTTTGCTCGATTCGGCAAATCTTGTGTTAATATTATGACGTTATATATATATATATCTAAGGAAGTAAGGATAAGGCTTTTACCCCCCAGTTATTAAAATCCCCGATGTTTACGTTTCTATGGCCTCCATTGTTACTATTTGTACCTGATTGTCCCTGTAAATAGAAGATAAGTTATAGTATAATATATTATATCCAGCTCTATGAATAAATAAGACTTGCTCAACTGTTGAAATCTATATGTAAAGGAAAGATACTTCCTTCAACGATTTAAATGTTGCTGCTCTACGCGCGGCTGCATGTGAATCAGTGTATGCCTGTAGAATTTTATATAAACTGTGGACATTGTTTTCGTAATTGTTACAGAGGCTCGACTGATTGGCGGCAAAGCTTCAAGCCGGAGTGGTTGCATCCTTTCTGGACTCTCGCTGAATAATTGTTGTTTTTCTATTGTGGCGGTCGGCTGGGTGTTCAATTGTTGTCTGAGCTTGTGTTGTGGGCTTGCGCAGTAGTAGAATGCTCAGCCGACCGTGTGCAGTGGGGAATCAATGGTTTTTTGGCGAGACGCTATCAGAGTGATGCAACCCTTGGGCCGCTGAGTTTTCCCGTCGATCTGCATAGTTTTCTTCGCCGTTTATATTGTGTGTGTGTGTAGAAATGGTGCAACAAACAAAATGAAGATGGATTAGATTGAATAAAAAGTATCACAGAGATATTGGACCGTGGCGGGAAGACTTCACAGAAATTTAATAAGTCATGAAAAGAAATGACCTTAGACATGGCTGTATGGCGTAAATGCCTTTGCAGTCCCAATAAAGGGGATATAACCAAAAAAAGGAACTCGACCGTAGTGTTTTTGAATTTATAGTAGGGGAGCCCATGAGGGGATTTTGGGATTTACTAAAGAGCGGCAGATTAATATACAGGGGGATATGGTAGAAGTCCATATTATGAGACACTGTCCCTATTTATGATACACAATGTGAATATAATAATTTATAAAAAGAATACCAAATTATACTTTTAAAAAATATAATAAACACATAATTTTATCGTTTTTGAAAGAAATTAACGAGTCTAATTGTTAATTATTAGTTGTATGTTTTAATAAATAATTAAAAAAGTATGAGGTTTGTTGTTAGCATTCAAAACCGTGGCTTAAAATTGTTGAACGATAACCACTGTACAGTTTTTTACTTGGATAAAATTATATATTTTATTATATTTATATACATAATGTAAGTGTTATCTAAAAGCTTATAAATTATAGATATTGTATGTTATTTGAATTTATGTTAATTTATAGCAATATTATTTTATTATGAGTGTCTCACAATACCGACATTTGTTAACGTAGACGTACCGGTATATGGAACACTTTACACCGCGTATCACTCAATACGGACATCAAGTCTTATGATTGTCCCCATTAATGAGACAGTGTACTGTTATGAGTTTTTAATTAAAATATCAATCATTTTTAGTATTAAAAAAGTAAAATGATTAAATATAACAAATTATTTATCAGCATAACTTCAAATAGTTATTTCTGAGTAAGTATTTTCAATTTAATTACGTTAATTTCAAAACCTAACCTAAAATCAAAACATTAATTTTTCAAGTTTTTTTTTTCTTAATTTTTTTTTTTTTGTTAACCCGGGGAAATCCTCATGGATCGTAAGGGGTGGTGAGTGCCACCCGCCGGTATGCCGGACTTTTACCGACTAAAACCCCCGGGGTGGTCCGTCAAGCGCTCTAGGGCCGAGGGGTATGTCTGCTCGCCTTCCCAGAGCCCGGCCCTACGCGTCGCACCATTACGGGTTCGCCGTGAAAGTAGAGGAGGCAGATGGTCGTCTCCCCACCGCCTTGTGGTGTGTGGGACCACACACTACACCACCGGAGCATTGTCAGACAGCTGGCCCCTCAGCCAGACAGCCCGACCCTCCGTAGGAAGGACCTCGCAAGAAGTTCGGCGGAGCCGAAGCGAGGTCTTCCTCCCGCGGTACAGGAGCAATCGTAGATTCCTCCTGTGTCTCCATTGCCGCGGGGGCGGGTTTTGGGCGTCTCTGTGGTAGACGACCTCTCTCCGTTTGCGGACAGGCCTCTTGGCGGCGGCACACGCTGGGTTGCCGACGCGATGGCCGGCAGGTTTGCCCGCAGCGGCGCACACCAAGCAATAGGCTCGCCCGTCTCATTCCTGGGCCTTGTGGCCCGGCTTAGAACAGCGGTGGCAAAGTCCGCTTCGGAACGTTCCGGATCTGCACTTTTGGCACACGTGCCTGGGTTCCAAACAGCGGAAACACCGGAGCACGCGAGACTTTGTCAGGCGGATTTGGGCTTTTACCCAGCCGTTCACCCGCAATCCGCGCTCCATCACCAAATTGGCGACGTCGACTGGGAAAGTGTCCCAGCACACACCAAGTCCGAAAGTACCGAAGCGGACCTCGCTGACCTTTATCTTAATTATTTATTTGAATTTATTGAAATATTTAAAATAAGTTTTTTTATACTTTTATTAATTTATGAAATATTTTAGGTTACGTGTCAACAGTGAACAGTAAAAAAAAAATTATTGAAAATCTGAGTAATGGGGAAACAACAGCCATCTCAATCAGCAAAAAAGAAAGTCTTGTGTTCAAAAGTGATTGATAAAACTTAAATATGACCCAATAGATGTAGAAAATGCTTTAAAAGCAATAAAAGATATTGGGTCATCATTACGGAGAGCAGCCGTTGCATTCGGAGTACCTGTGGCTACTCTTGGCAGGAATTAAAGTATTGGACTAGATGAGATAAAAAAAATTAGAACCAGAAACAGTCTTATCGTCTCAGGAAAAAGATGATATTGTCAAATGGGTGCTGGACAGGGCTGCAAAGGGAGCACCTGTAACAAAAACTGAATTATTGGATTGTGTTCAAAAATATGTCCAAAAATTAGCTGTAAAAACTCCGTTTACAGATAGTCATCCTAGTCGCCACTGGTATGAATTGATTAGAAAACATCATTCAGAATTAGCTATAAGGAAACCCCAATATTTGAGTGTTACAAGAGCAGCTGTCACTTGTGAAGAATTGCAAGAGTGGTTTAAAAAATCTGAAGCGTATTTTGAAAGTTAAAATGTATCTAATATTTCTTCTACAATAATTTTTAACTGTGATGAAAGCAGCTTACTCCTTTGTCCTAAAGCAGAGAGCGTGTTGGCAGAAAAAGGATCACCATTTCACCGCAAAACCACTAGACATCGTGTGGGATACCATCTGTATGTGGTGGATGTTCCTTATATCAGCACGAAAAGATTCGCTTCTACATTCATCATGCGAACGGCTAAAGAGTGGAATATGCTTCCAGAGGCCGTATTTCCGCGATCTTATGACCTGGGAGTCTTTAAAAAAAGAGTGAATAGGCATTTGCTGGGCGAACGCGGTTCATCGTCGGACTCATCTTCACCTTCCACCAGGTGTGATTGAGGTCAAGCGTTCGCCTATAAGTAATAAAAAAAAGTTACAAGAAGAAAAGAAAAAACTGACGGACAAAGTAAAAGAACTGCAGAAGAAAATTAAAGAAGAAAAGTGAATTAAATATTTTTATAATTTTCATTTATTTCTCATTTAATTTAGTAAAAACTAATTATTTCTTATTCAAGTTTATTATCTATTTTATAAGTATTGTGATTTAAAATTAATAAAGAGTTATTTTAAAATGAGTCTTATTGATTTCTAAACTGTCTCAAAAATAGGGACTTACATCATGAGACATTGGGGCCATCTACTTTTTAAGTGTCTCATAAATAGGGACATAGAGGTTCCTCTCATAAAAGGCTATTAATATTATTTTTACAAATTAAAATTCTATAAAAACTAGCTATATTAATTAAATAATCATAAGACAATTGTATGATACGACTTAAATAGTATTTTTGATTTAAACAGATTCTATAATAGCGGCAATGTACGACCAACCTGAAAATGTGTCTCATAATACGGACTTTTACCATACCTTGTACCCTATTAAGTACTCCCACCGAATATAAGCCTTCTATATACGGTCGCCCGTCAAGGATAAAGCATCAGATTAGTAAAAAAAATTAATCATCAAAAATTCTGGAGAGCGTCAAATTAAGATAAGGTGCGGTAGTTACCTGCTAAAACGTGTATATTTCACTAATCTGACGATTGGAGTGGGATTTAATGAAGAGGGAGGGCTACAAAGTTGTAAAAAAAAACATCACCTGGGCATTCTCGAGCTTAGCTATTTTTTTTTTATTTTGAAGAGAATAATTCAAAGATTACGAAAAATATATAATCTGATAATTTCCACAAGCCGAAGTAGCAAAAATTCATCGATAAAGTTTAATGCGTGCAGGTACGTGATGTCTATATTCCTTCCAGGTAGGCGTGATGTCCAATGTAATTTTTTGGAATTATTTTCTTATAAATACAAGTATTCTACTTAAAAACATGTACTTTCTCATTTGCATGAGAAGAAAAAATGTATATACATACCGTTTCATCGATAGGCGGAGCGGCTATAGATTTTCAAAAATGTAAAAAAAACAGTTCCGTGGACATACTTGAGCGTGTCAGATAATTATATTATCCATTTCCTACGTATTTTTAAAAATGTACATGTGTTAATCTGATTATTTCCATGATGGGGGTGGTCGTACGTAGGGGTTGAAAATGGATAAAAAAATATTTAACGAGAGCGTCAGATTTTCGAAGGGGATGTTAAGTGAGCCTAAAAAAATGCTTTTATGTAATAATCTGACGATTTGGATGTGACGCAAAGTCACGGCCATTATTAGAGTGTGCAAAAAAATTCGTTACTTTGAAATACTCAAGCGCGTCAGATTAAGATATAGGGTAGATGTACCGTTTGTGGCCACTTTAAGAAATTTCCTATCTATTATTTAGAATTTAATAAATGTAGTAAAATATATAATAACGAAATATAAATTAATGGCATCTTTAATGCATCAGTTATCGAATAATTAACAGGGATTACCTTATAAACATAATTCTGTATAAAAAAATAAGAATATTTAATCATACCTGCTGTTTCACCAGTAGTGGCCATCGAAGTACTACTTTTGGCCATCAGTTGCTCCACTTTTGGTCATAGTAAGCAATAAATTTTGGTGAATAGAATATTATTAATATTACAGTCAATTAATTACCAAAACAACAATTTATTTAAAATATACTTGAACATAATACAATACAATTGTTACAGATTAGAAACTTCAAGTTATTTATTAGACATATTTCGCGATTTAATAGGTTTCTTAGCAGCTAATTTTTTAGCTGATTTTTTTTAGCTTGTTCCTCTAACTTCTCTTATTTATCTTTTTATTTCTTTTAATTCTCTCTTCTCTTTCAATTTTCTTAAGCTTTTTTTCTTCTTCTTTCTCATTTTTTTCATTTTCTTTAGCTTCCATAACTTCTACCCATTTGTCAGATGTTATTACTGAAGGCAAATGTTCGACAGCACGTTTGCGCTTTGATGGCTGTTTCTTAGGCCACATAACTATTTGATTAATGACTTCGTCTAACGATTTTCGGCGCATCGTTATTGTATCATATTCTATAACATTGTCATCATTGGTAATCGAAGGATTGAGATCTTCAGATGCTAGAGGAATACAAGATGGAGATTGTTGGTCATTATCTACATTTTTATCATCTTCTATTGCCTTGACCCAAAGTTCGTACAAAAACTCGTATTTATCATCAGCTTTTCAAGCAATACCTGCGGCTTTTGCATGCTTAAACCGTTGTAAAACGTCAGCATAAATCTTGCTTTCAATAAATTGTCGGTGAGATAAAACTTGTGCAGATTTTCGTGATTCGGGTTCGTTAGAAATATTTTGAGCGTTTTGAGACTCTTTTATTTCAACGCATTTAGTGTAATCGACTGCGTCAGGATCAAATGGGCATATGCCACAAGCTTTAAATCCACTCTTGATAACATCAACAAAATTTTCATCATTGATAAGCTTTGACAAAAAAGCTGGAACATTATGTTTTTGCACATAACACCATTATTTTATATTTGCCAATTACGAATTAAATTCTTCCATCTTTGTTTTAATGGGGAAAAAAAAGATACATCGAGTGGTTCTAGAATATGAGTTGCGTGGGGCGGGAAACAGCACAGGATAATCTGTTTTTCTTTGCAAAACTTACTCAAATGGATGGACATGTGAGAGACATGACCATCTAAGAATACAATCATGGGAATTTAATTTCACTTTTTTGAAGAAATGGATAAAAAACATTTGTAAAATATTCATAGAAAGATTCATTGGTCATCCATCCATTTTCCGATTTCCCTATTCCCCGGTCTTTTGGAACAGAGTCAAATTTTGGGTAAACGTTCATATTTGAAAATTGTTAGCGGTGGTGCGAATTCCCCAGCAGCATTAACATTGAACAATGTCGAAACATTTTCTTTTTCATTACCTGCTACATGATACAAGATGTACTGCGGTCTCATCCATATCAAAAACCCGCCGAGGATCTTTAAGTATCTCAATGTTTTCGCCTAGCTCTTCTGCCACATGAGAAAACCAAGAACGTATCCCACTTTCAGTGACGACTGCCCGAGCTTTGCATATATGTTCAGCTTTCTTTTGTCCAACGCGTGGATGACGCTTGAGGAAACCTTCAAACCACTTTCTTCCAGGAACATTATCTTTAAACGGATTCTTTATCCCTTCTGCTTCCACCAATTGTTTGACAGAGTGTATCAAAAATTCCCTATTTATCGGAAATCCCATGTATTAGTCCCTAATAACCACTCCTCTAATTTGTCTTCGATATGACGACCAAGTATCGATTCTGGACCAACGTGACCTGAAGACTCTGGTGCTCTTCCTTTAAGTTTATTACGCAATGTTGTTCTCGGAATATTATATTGCTTAGCTGCCGATGCAATAGCGGTTCCACTTCTTATTAGCTCCAAGGCTTTTTTTAAATCAGTTTCTGGATACTTCAAAAACGTCCTTTTTGGTTTGCTGATTGCCACTTGAGACGACGTAAGAATTTTCTCCACGGTCTTCTTTTTTGGTTTCAGTGCCATTTTAACCTATAAAATAGAATAAATAAAATAAATAGTTATTAGTTTGATGATTGAAATCCTTTATTAATTATTTTAGCATTAATAACTGAATAATATACGCGTTAGTAACTTAAATTACTAAGAAATAGATAAGATGGCCTAAACTGGAAAACAGATGCACCACTTGTGGTCATAGCATGGCCAAAAGTAGCACTTGTATGTTTTTGTTGTACCAGTTGTGGCCATGGGTTATTTTATGCATAGTTTAGGTTAATTTCTGTGAATTCATGTTTTTTTTAACTAATTTTAAGGTATTTTAATAATATACAATATTAATATTCAATGAATAATAAGATTTTCGACAAATATTACGAATTTACTTACCAGGGTCGTTCTTCAGTTTCTTATTAGAAATTGATAAAATTTATCACATTCACCACACGTCCACATATGTTTTTAATTATTTCTGTCAATACACAATTTACGAGTAGAGAAAAGAGTTCATAATGTTGCCAACATATCAAAAAACCCTACAAATGTACTACATGATACAATAAAAAAAACTAAATATTTAATATTTAGTTACAAATGTCAAAGTGGCCACAAATAGTACAGTGGCCACAAACGGTACATCTACCCTATATAGTTAATTATTATGCCCTAGACGTGACGTCTCATAATCTGACAATTATCTCGAGGGATTCGCCTAATCTGACAATTATACATTTATTTTTTAATTTTTTTAAAACATTGAACTTAACTAATTGAAAAGCTCGAGGAAATAGCAAGCAAATGAGAAAGTATGTTTTTTAAGTAGAATACTTGTATTTATAAGAAAATAATTACAAAAAAATACATTATATAGACACCACGTACCTGGAAGGAATATAGACATCACGTACCTACACGCATTAAACTTTATCGATGAATTTTTGTTACTTCGGCTTGTGGAAATTGTCAGATTATATATTTTTCGTAATACTTGAATTATTCCCTTCAAAATAAAAACTAGCTAAGCTCCAGAATGTCCACGTGATGTTTTTTTACAACTTTGTAGCTCTCTCTCTTCATTAAATTACTCTCCAATCGTCAGATTAGTGAAATATACACGTTTTAGCACGTAACTACCGCACCTTATCTTAATCTGACGCGCTCGAGAATTTTTGATGATTAATTTTTTTTTACTAATCTGATCCTTTATCCTTTACGGGCGACCGTATATAGAAGGCTCATATTCGGTGGGAGTACTTAATAGGGTACAAGGTATCCCCCTGTATATTAATCTGCCGCGCTTTAGTAAATCCCAAAATCCCCTCATGGGCACCCCTATTACTATTGGATAAAGTGTTTTCTCAATTTACGATAAAAGTCATAAAAATTAACATAACTGTCGTTTGTTTGGATTTTTTAGATATAGTAATGTTAATAATTAAATACATTGTGAGAAAAATAATGTCTAAGTAATCATGTATTAAATAAAAACTTTGGATTTTTAGACCAATATCAGAATTTGTTTTTTAAACCGTTAAAGACGTTCAATACCTTATATGTTTCAAGATTTTCAATAATATTTAACCTTTCTTACTGGGCTTTATATATATAGTACATATTTTTGATATTAATTTATTATTAAAATTTTAATTAAAAATTAAAATTATTAAAATTTGATTCCAAATAAATTTCTTTTTTAAATTAATTTCTACTTTTATTCTGATATAAAACTTTAATTTTTAATCTCAATATCTTACCTGTTGTCCATTTGGAACATAGTATGTATATGGATAATAATAATAATATGGGTACAAATAATATCCAAAATACAGCCGCTGTATCTGCAACAAGATTTTCTCTTTTATAACGATATTATACGCTTAGTAATATTATACGAATGAAATATTTGACAGCTGCGATAGCTTTGAAGCACCCAAATAAGTTGGAGATTTTATAAGTATACTAGCTGACTCGGCAAACTGTACCGCCATGAGTGTTGTGTTAACCTTCCACCCCAAATTCTCCCCTACTCCCTTTTCCATCTCCACGCCTTCCTCACCCACCGTCTCCCTCTCTATTGTATATATTCCATCAACTTTTCAAAATTTTTAAAAATATGTAAAGACTAATTTACTTTTATTTGTATACCGTCATCGGTGCGAGTCCCGCTCTTAAATGTATTTTTATAATACAACAATTAATATAATTCAACTGATAAACGGTGCTTAGATACTACGGGGGTCATGAACTCTTTGACATCAAGACACAATTAGCTCGGTTTTTTGCTTTCCTTTTTTCATTTGTTTACTAGCTACGTACGCTTTCAATATTATCATATAAGTTTCCACATTCAATCTATTTTATTTGGTCATTTTTTTGTTGTTTAAAGAATATAAAAAAACCTACGAAAAATATAATCTAATAGCGATTACCAGTAGCGCCGTCACGGGTTGGAAAGGGTTTTCCTTACATGCTGTATTGGCAGTGGTAATTGCTATTAAAGACTTAATCAAACATAATATTTACTACGATGTAGGCAGTGTACTTATATTTTTATACCTTTTTTTCACTTGCATCAATTGCTGTGAAGAACATCAGTACACAAAGCAACGAAATTGCAGCAATTTTCATTGTGAGTAGTTTTAGAAGAAAATGTTAACCGCCTGCCAGATCCCTTAGTGGAATGATAGATGTCCGTGTGCGGCCGTGCTATTAGTTCATTCATGTAGTTGATTGGTTTCAGTAAGTGCGAGCGCTTGCAGACGGGAGGCAAACGTGAGGCTGTTATGCTTTATATATAATAACGCGATAAAATTGTCGCATCGACATCGCGTATAATTATTATTTTGAGTAGTCTATCTTAGTTTCCCTAATTTTACGCAGAAAAACTTTAGTAATATTGTAAATTCGAAAGTGTGTATGCTTGTATGTTCCGTTTACATGTCAAAACGGACGAACTGATTTCGATGTATAGAAGTTCTATTCATGGAAATCAGTTATAATCTATATTAGACCTTGCAGAGAGACACAGGCTCTCATTCGTGGTGAACATAAAATTAAATAAAAGGGTCAAAATAGGGGAGGCAATTTATAATTGTTTAAGTCCGAACAATTTAATGTAGGGATACAAATATGGGTTTTTACACTTGGTTATTTGATTTGGTTGTTTGATAGTGTAAAGGCTAGAATGAGGAGGGGGAGAGAAGTAGGATAGAGGGCGGTAGTGAGAGAGGGGTAGGATAGAGGCTTTTAGTGGGAGGACTGTGCTATTCGGCGAACGCTTTCCACTCCACCCTCATCGTAGTGTGACAATCACGCGAATTACGCGCTCAACCCATCCTAAAATGGCCAAGCTCGCCTATAGAAGTTTTAACTAAAAAAAGCGGTGTTTAATGATCTCCAGTCTGAATAGCACGCAGTCCTTTAAACAAATTCTATTGTAATTGTAATTGAAACAAAACTACATATTTATGATTTATTTTGCGTAATTATTGAACTGAGAAGTGCAAATTAGCATCAATAATCAATTTTGAGCTTTATTTACACTAATTTTTAACCCTGTGTCCGTATTTCCAATATGTGTTTGACGAGTAACTTCGACGTAGCTCTAGCAACACCGTCCGAGCTGTTAATCGAACACTTGCTCCGTCTATCCGCCGTGTGCGACACACCGGCAAACTGCACAACCACATCCTTTCCATCCGATCACAACGTGTATCAAAGGGTACTACTTGGAAGATCCTTCAAGACACCAGTTTCTCGGAGGAGAAACAGGAGCCTCTGAAGAGTTGGCGAACTGATGAACGTGATAAGTAAGTTTGTGACGTCCTAAGCCTGTTGACGTAGCCCAGAATGTCACTCTTTGGGTCGGAGATTACTCCGCCGGTATAAATTCGATCAGTACAAGTTTGCGAGGATCTGGACAACAACAAGTATGTACCTGAGGACAGTGTGGTAGTCCAAACCAGGGCGTCTGATGGTCTTCTGCTGGATCCAGTCTCGTCACCACCCGAAAGTAGCACTATACTTTGCACGATTTGTTGATAATGTCAAGATATGGGAGCCTTATAATCGTTTTGCACACACACGATAGTTATTTGCCCGTTGTTCGAATATTTGTTAGAGAGAGTATTTCAGCGCGGCTGACCATACGATGACAACAGAGCATTTCCCACCACTGGTTTGGAACCAATGATGGTAACGCACTGTCCCGGTAAACTCATATAGAGTCTTGTGATTGGCCAGTCCTCGTGAACCGATGAACATTGTGGAAAAAATAATAATATAAAATTACGTTACGCGTACAAAGCTTCTTTATGCAGCTTGTGCTATTATTTCTAATTTATAAAATCTCCGTACACTGACTGTGTTGGCCTATTGGATAAGGGATCAGTATATAAGCATAGAAACGCGAATGGTCGTAGGTTCGAATTCCAGCACGTTCTTCTTGTTTTTTTCCAGATTAAGTACAGATTTAGAGACCACATATTCACGGATGAAGGGAATAATTGTAAGGAAACCCGCATGACATAGAAATGTCATGTGAACTAGTGTTATGAGAAAGAAAATACGCTGCGCTACTTGTCACTTCGGGCGCACCATTTAAATGCAAAATGGATACACTAAAAAAAATATTCCTGTTCACCCCGAAAGGGATATAGCGAGACGATATATTATTGTTAAAGAAGAGGAAATAAGTATTTGTTGGGTGACAGCGGTCCATCATCGGCTCTTACCAGGAGTGATTGAAGTCAAGCGTCTGTCTGTAAATAATTAAAAAAAATGTTTTTGTAAACTAAAATTCCTGAGCATAGTCCGCATAAAACATAAATTATTCGCAGTTTTAGTAGCTCTTGTACTTTTTGATGCAATTTATAATAATAAACTGTAATTAATTAAATTACGTCAAACGGAAAATTCTTTCCGTCCTTATATCAAGTTTGTTTCAATGATTATAATTGATTTTGTACACTTGCGCGTGAGGTGCAAACTTGCGATTATTAATCGAAACTTTTATTTAATTTTACTATTACATGTTACCATATAACTAAAGAAAAAGGGCTATCTAAGTACACCTGCATAAGCATTTTAACTGTATTTTCCCATGACAGGACTGTACGTGTCCGCGCCGCCTTATATTACACCCTATGTTGACGTGTCGTACACGTCGAAAAAAAAAGAATGTATCTATTTTCTCAATTTTATTTATGCATGTACAGGGTTCTTCAAAAGAGACGCTTGAATTTTGTCACCATATAGCGGCCATCTTGGTAAAGCGATGGCTAACTAATTTCGCGGGAATCAGGACATTCTACATGAAATGCTGAACACTTAAAAAATCCATAGAAATTATTGTCTATTGGATGAGCAGTTCGGAGAAGCTTTCGTCTCGCACGTTGTAGACATGAATTGGCCATCTGGACCCTGTGACTAAACACCACCAGACCAACTTTTTGGAAACCCAATGCATGCCGCCGTACCTCCCTCCTCCTCTTTATCGGTATACTAGTTGGCGAATAGTTTTACGCTTGTCGCTCGTCTGCAAGCGATCACACCACTTATTGGAAATAATCGCACTGTACGAGTTAACTAATACCACGGCCGCGCACAGACATCCATCATTCCACTAAGGGACCTGGCAGACATTAACACCTATCTACTTGAACTAATCATAATGAAAACTGTTATAATATTGTTGCTTTGTGTGCTGATGCTTATCACTACAATTGATGCAGGCTAAAAGGTATAAATAATTACCGTATTTTTGGAATCTTGTGATAGAGGACCTGAAATGAAACTATTTAACCTTTTTTTTACTTGGGGAAAATCCTCATAGGTCCATCTCAGCCGCACGGGGGTTGCGCGACCGAGGGGTGTAGGACTTAGGGCTATTAGTCAGTAGACTAATAACCCCAAGATGACCACTTCTGCGCAGTGGTGGAGACTGCGGGTCCTGTAATAAATTTGCTTCAGGCCTGTCGCGCCGCGCTCTTTGGACATAGCTCGAGAGAAGATGATGTCTTCCCCGACACTGCTTGTTGTATTTAGGCAGGGCACGTCACAATGCTCTGCCGACTTCTCCAGAGTTGCTAAACAGTCGTTCAGAACCAAGCCAAACGGTTGTGGATCGACCGATCGGCTGGGACTGATGCGCCGGGGTGGTTGCCGGCACCCCGGGGTTTTCTTTGAGCGGTCTTCTTCCACTCTCACTCTGCAGCCTCATTCTGGGATATGACATCCTGACAGAAGGAGACCTCGGCCCTCTAGTTGTCATACCCTGCCAGCATGGGCGACACCACTACCGGCAGGGAGAGCACCAATTTAACCTAACCCAACGTAGGGACAAAATCGAATAGTTTTCTAGTTATTTCAATTTTAACATGTTTTTATAGATATGCCCGATTTTGACTCTTAAATTTAAATTGTAAAAAAAAAAATCAATTGTATTAGAATGTTTTTAGATAGTTTGTACTTTAATTAACATTTTACACCTGTACAAGTTTTCAAATATCCTACTAATTCCTACTAATATTATAAATGTGAAAGTTTGTGAATATGTTTGTTACTCTTTCACAATAAAACTACTAAAATGAAAAATGAAATGAAAATGTATTTATTACGCCATCCAAAAAAAAAACCTTAAATTTAAATGCAGCAACACAAACAACACACAGAAACAAAACCGACCGATTACCTGGATTTGCATTAAACTTTTACAGTAAAATAGATTATACATCGGAATAACATATAGGCTACAATTTGTAATGATTTTATATAATTTTGGTCGTAATATAACTATACCTACATGTCAATTAAGTCGGAAAAAAAATCTGGCCTTTGAGAGCTATCTTGGCGTACATTGCCTAAACCATTGGAGTTACACAGAGATGATGTACCGTAGGATTGTTTGTCTTTAATAGGTCTAAATAAAAGTCTACGTCAGCACATATCTACCTTTTATGTGGATGCCACTATGACCAAAACTGTGAACCATACATTTTATTAAATTAGATACTTTTTAACAATGCTTAGTCGCAGGTGAATTATATTATAATACAGAAGATATTCACTAGTAATAATTTATATGGCAGAACAACGTTTGCCGGGTCAGCTACTGTAACATAATCTTAAGTTACGAACCTTAATATTAAAATATAGTTTATTTAAAACACATATTATAGTATTAAATTTTAAGACCACCTATTTGCAATACTAGATACTTTTTGTTTTTTATTTTCGGCAGTACGAAATGATGTTAGCCTGGGCGGACTTTTATAACTACAGCGGGCGTAGCGGGCGTAGCGGGCTAGTAGGTACTTGGATGCTCATTTGTGTTGGGTGACAACGCACAAACATCCCTATGGTTACGAACCTCAACTTGTACGGCAAGCCAGAGAAAGAACCTAAGATCTACTAGCATATCGTAAGTGACTACTTTGAGAAGAAACACCGAAAGAAATTCAAAGCTGCGTCGGATTGTTGTGTTTTATACCAGAGCGGGTATACATCACGAGAAAAAAAATCATTTGCGCGATGTCGATTGTTTTAATTTTTTTGGCACAATTGTAATGTATCAAACAGACGCCCATACTCGACTAGAACTTTATTTATTCTTGTGCTACTATTTGTTCTTGTGAGTAGTAAACATTATGTTTTTATATACTTTTAAAAACATGTATTTACGGGATAACAAAGACAAATCAAAAACCAGAATAAGTTTAGCCGATTTATATAAAAATAAAAATTGGGTAAATTACTTTATAATTATTTATACAGTGTTATTCTTCTTAAAGACTTTAGATTATAAATAAATCTAGATACACGCTAAGCCGCGCAGGATATGCACGGGTTGTGTTAACGCACCCGACACTTGTTACAAACGACAGCCATACTTAGGAGAGTCGCCATATTGTGCTCATAAATTAATAGTGAAATACAAGTATGCTAAGTTGGTCGTTACAGACGAGGTGAAATTATGCGCGGGCCGCAAGGCTAGAGCCATAAGAGTACCATGCCCATAATTATTAAAAGATACACGCGTGTTATACGACGATTTTCATCACACTTACGAGCAGAAAGACTATCTTATGTTATTAACTTTTATTTATATAAAAGAAGAAGTTAAATTTTTTGGTTATCTAGTCAGAAGAGGCTACAAAATGACTAAATATAGATATTTGCTATTGTTTTTTAATCTTTTTATTAGTAACCATGTAGTCAAACCTTCAAATCTATACTAATATTATAAAGCTGAAGAGTTTGTTTGTTTGTTTGTTTGTTTGAACGCGCTAATCTCAGGAACTACTGATTCGAATTGAAAAATTCTTTTTGTGTTAAATAGACTATTTAACGAGGAAGTCTTTAGGCTATAACATCACGATACAACTATTAGGAGCGAAGAAATAATAGAAAATGTGAAAAAAACGGGGAAAATTATTCATCCTTGAAGGCTTCCATTGCGTGCGCTGCGAAAACGGTACAAGATACCAAAAATATATGCATGAAAGAATTATTCCTCTTGAAATGATCTAAAAAAATGTCCGCGACAGTATATGTCTATCTTTTAAGATTAAGTCACTAGAACCGTTTTTATGGTAAACATATTTGGTCGAAATTAATGCATTATTTGTTAAGAGTTGTATCAACGTAATAATATTAATCTTTATCCAAATAAATGTTTTGTTGATTAAGAGTATTTAATTATGAACAAAATTGTCTTTGACATCACTTAATTTCAATGAACATCATAGAAGATATTACAATAACTTATATAGCAAAACTACGTTTGCCGGATCAGCTATGTCTTGATAAGCGCGAAACTCGAGAACGACTAAACCGATTTGACTGATTTCTTTTTTGTTGTGTTTGTTGAAGTATGGGGAAGGTTATTACGGAGAGAAAAATTAAAAAAAAATGTCTGAAAAATTCTAAAAACAACACTTTTCTATATTCTCATACAAAAAATTCGTAATAATATTTTAAAGTCAATTTGAACTTTAACACTTTTTTGTGTTGTGTTCGGTTAGGTTCGGTTGTGTTGTGTTGTGTTCGGTTGTGTTGTGTTGTGTTCGGTTGTGTTCGGTTAGGTTCGGTTGTGTTGTGTTGTGTTCGGTTGTGTTGTGTTGTGTTCGGTTAGGTTAGGTTAGGTTAGGTTCGGTTGTGTTCGGTTGTGTTCGGTTATGTTCGGTTGTGTTTGATTCTGTTCGGTTGTGTTCGGTTGTGTTCGGTTCTGTTCGGTTGTGTTCGGTTCTGTTCGGTTGTGTTCGGTTCTGTTCGGTTCTGTTCGGTTCTGTTCGGTTGTGTTCGGTTGTGTTCGGTTGTGTTCGGTTAGGTTCGGTTGTGTTGTGTTGTGTTCGGTTGTGTTGTGTTGTGTTCGGTTAGGTTAGGTTAGGTTCGGTTGTGTTCGGTTGTATTGTGTTGTGTTGTGTTCGGTTGTGTTCGGTTGTGTTGTGTTGTGTTGTGTTCGGTTATGTTCAGTTGTGTTCGGATATGGTCGGTTGTGTTCAGTTGTGTTCGGTTGTGTTCGGTTGTGTTCGGTTTTGTTCGGTTGTGTTCGGTTGTGTTCGGTTATGTTCGGTTGTGTTCGGTTGTGTTCGGTTGTGTTCGGTTGTGTTCGGTTGTGTTCAGTTGTGTTTATGTTGTGTTCGGTTATGTTGTATTGTGTTCGGTTGTGTTGTGTTGTGTTGTGTTGTGTTCGGTTGTGTTCGGTTGTGTTGTGTTGTGTTGTGTTCGGTTGTGTTCGGTTAGGTTCGGTTGTGTTGTGTTGTGTTCGGTTGTGTTGTGTTGTGTTCGGTTAGGTTCGGTTGTGTTGTGTTGTGTTCGGTTAGGTTAGGTTAGGTTAGGTTCGGTTGTGTTCGGTTGTGTTCGGTTGTGTTTGGTTGTGTTCGGTTATGTTCGGTTGTGTTCGGTTGTGTTCGGTTATGTTCGGTTGTGTTCGATTCTGTTCGGTTGTGTTCGGTTGTGTTCGGTTCTGTTCGGTTGTGTTCGGTTAGGTTCGGTTGTGTTCGGTTGGTGTCGGTTGTGTTCGGTTGTGTTCGGTTAGGTTCGGTTGTGTTGTGTTGTGTTCGGTTGTGTTGTGTTCGGTTAGGTTAGGTTAGGTTCGTTTGTGTTCGGTTGTATTGTGTTGTGTTGTGTTCGGTTGTGTTCGGTTGTGTTCGTATATGGTCGGTTGTGTTCAGTTGTGTTCGGTTGTGTTCGGTTGTGTTCGGTTGTGTTCGGTTGTGTTCGGTTTTGTTCGGTTGTGTTCGGTTGTGTTCGGTTGTGTTCGGTTGTGTTCGGTTGTGTTCGGTTGTGTTTATGTTGTGTTCGGTTATGTTGTATTGTGTTCGGTTGTGTTCGGTTGTGTTGTGTTGTGTTGTGTTCGGTTGTGTTGTGTTGTGTTGTGTTCGGTTGTGTTCGGTTAGGTTCGGTTGTGTTGTGTTCGGTTATATTCGGTTGTGTTGTGTTCGGTTGTATTCGGTTGTGTTGTGTTGTGTTGTGTTCGGTTGTGTTGTGTTGTGTTCGGTTATGTTCGGTTATGTTGTGTTGGGTTCGGTTGTGTTGTGTTGTGTTCGGTTGTGTTGTGTTGTGTTGTGTTGTGTTCTGTTGTGTTGTGTTGTGTTGTGTTTAATTAAAATTAAAATTATCCAGGCGAGAGCGCTGTGTAACCCGCTGTGTAACGCTGTGTGTGGTTTTAGTCGGTGCAAGTCCGACAACCAAAAAGCTCCCTGAGGTCCATCAACAATATCCCCCGGGCTATCAAAAAAAAAAACCTTATATACGCTTGGAAACAGTCTCGATTCTCAACATCTGTCTACACACGTGGGAGATGTAGAGGGACATAGATTATGCTGTTGTCAATTCAAAAGTTCTGGCTTATACTTTCGAAGACATGTATCAATCCTGCACCATATTAAAATGGGATCAAATTTAAGATATAATAAACTAGCTGATCCGGCAAACGTTGTTTTGCTATATAAGATTTGGAATATCTTCTAAGATGTTCATTGAAATTAAGTGATGTCAAAGACAATTTTGTTCACAATTAAATACTCTTAATCAACAACACATATCTATACTAATATTATAAAGCTGAAGAGTTTGTTTGTTTGTTTGTTTGTTTGAACGCGCTAATCTCAGGAACTACTGGTTCGAATTGAAAAATTCTTTTTGTGTTAAATAGACTATTTATCGAGGAAGGCTTTAGGCTATATAACATCACGATGCAAATATTAGGAGCGAAGAAATAATTGAAAATGTGAAAAAAAACGGGGAAAATTATTCATCCTTGAAGGCTTCCATTGCGTGCGCTGCGAAAACGGTACAAGATACCAAAAATATATGTATGAAAGAATTATTCCTCTTGAAATGATCTAAAAAAATGTCCCCGACAGTATATCCCTATCTTGTAAGATTAACTAACTAGAACCGTTTTTATGGTAATCGAATTTGGTCGAAATTAATGCATTAAGAGTTGTATCAACGTAATAATATTAATCTTTATCCAAATAAATGTTTTGTTGATTAAGAGTATTTAATTATGAACAAAATTGTTTTTTATATCACTTAATTTCAATGAACATCATAGAAGATATTACAATAACTTATATAGCAAAACTACGTTTGCCGGATCAGCTATGTCTTGATAAGCGCGAAACTCGAGAACGACTAAACCGATTCTTTTTTGTTGTGTTTGTTGAAGTATGGGGAAGGTTATTACGGAGAGAAAAATTAAAAAAAATTGTCTGAAAAGGTCTAAAAACAACACTTTTCTATATTTTCATACAAAAAATTCGTAATAATATTTTAAAGTCAATTTGAACTTTAACACCATACCATAAAGTTTAAATGTCAGTGGACGGGTTCCGGGAAGGCAAAACAATTGAGTGACGTATAAATATTAATGTCAATATTTGTCAATTTTTATACATATAGCATTAAGGCCAGGTTCTTTCAAACAATTTTCAAAAAAATCTGTCGGGGAAGCTATTAACATTAAAAAAAACAATATGACTTTGTTTTAGAAAAATAGGGCAGAACAAGGTCTGCCGGGACAGCTAGTTATTATTAAATTGTGTGTAATAAGACATTGTTGATTTTGTAATTTTTAATAGACATCACAATATATTTTATCAAAATATAAATATTTAAATTCCAAGAAAATAATAAACTGTGTGGGATCCCGCTGGTGTAGTCAACAAAGATCTCATTGAATTAAAAACAGTGCGGGGAGTCTAATCGCAGTTCTACCGTGTTGTGCTTTAGGCACCATAACGGGTAGTGTATTATTACCATGAGAACTAGTATTCCCTGAGTTAACAAATAAAGTAAATAAATAATTTTAATAATAATTTTAACATTAAAACATTCGCTATTTTACAGAAGATACATATAAAGCGGTTATATAAATTAGTAAGTATTTGTAAGTATTATGGAGTGTCCGCTGAAAATGCTCTTGTGCCTGCGAGTATAGAAAACACTAGTACAAAACATTCAATCGTGATTTTAACGTAAAAACACAAGCAAATATACCTACCTAAAGAAATGTGCTTAACTCTTTCATTCAGTTCATAATCTATTTAGCTTAATTTTTTAAATGATATCATTAGTTGTTAGTAAAAATCGTTTTAGCTATATTTAAATTGGCAACACTAAAATGTTCAAAACGTTTTCCATCGACTAAATTATGTTTCGCAAACACAAAACATTAGCTGCGGACCCAAATTTAGGTTCTCATTGTACGTTCAGATAATGTTAAATTAATTTTACAGGTTAAACAACTTCGTAATATGTTATCGGGCTATGAAAGACACTTCCATCCTGGGATAATTATCCAAACATCACCTGATATAAACTATGACTACGATTAAAGCAACAGTCTAATTACCGTTTTTATTATAGGAGTCATTCTATTGTTTGAGTAAAACAAAAACCAAAAATTAAGTGTTGTTTTTTAAAATAATTTCACTTAAAGTCTTCTGGTTGTTAATAGAAGTATTCTTCGCCCGAAAAAAAAACACATTCGATAAATTTTCAAATGAGCTGAAATTTTAACTAAAACCCTGAAGTTTTCAGCAAGCGAAATACTAAGATTAAGTCGTCTGATTATGATTACTAAATTACTTTTAACGGGTATCCGATTATAGATAGACTTCTGACCGAAGCTGAAACCAATTAATCAGCAGTTCTACTTTTTTTTTTGTAATTCGGGCGAAAGTCCTGCATAGGGCCACCAGGGTCGTTGCGAGGGCAGCGACCTCAGTGTGTCAGACTCCTCCGAGTCTTAAAAAATCTATTATTCTTCCTGTCTACGAGAGTGGCAGTAGAGACAACATTAATAACTACAGGACTATCGCGGTACTTCTTGTCTTCTCTAACATTATCTTTTTTTTTTAAATATTATTTACAGGCGGAAGTTTAAACTCGATCACATCTGGTGGAAGGTGAATATGAGTCGACGATGAACCGCGTTCGCCCAACAATTGCTTATCTACTCTTCTCGTAAAGGCTTCTAAGTCATAAGATCGAGGAAATATGCTCGCTGGAGGCATATTCCACTCCTTAGTTGTTCACATGACGAATTTTGAAGCGAATCTCTTGGTGATGATACATCCACTACATACGGATGGTTGATAAATTCGAGATTAGTTAAATATTTTAACAAGTACAATATTCTGTCTCCATCCCAAGTCAGCTTTACATCAGGGAAAATTACCGAGGATGCAGTTACTACCTCCATAAAACTAACTGCTTACAAGTTGGACAAAGTTTAGAAATACATAGCTTTTTTTAGACTTAAGAAAAGTTTTCGATACGGTTGCTGCTCCTATCCTCTTGAACAAACTTAAGTTATTGTTGTTAGAGGTATCATACCTGTGCAAATTCTTGCTGAGTATCTCATAAGCCGTATTCAAAAAGTTAAAAATGTGATAATATCAATATTGATGCTAACATCATACGGCGTTCATCAAGAAAGTGTGTTTTGTCTTACCCTTTTCCTAGTTTATTTTAGTCATCTAGAGCTTAACCTCAGTTTATGACTTTTTCTATTCGTAATTCTTCCTAACAGCAATTAAACTTTAAGGTAAAACAAATACATTTCTGTAATGAAATTTATAAGCAGTATGGATGTCAATATATTAATAATGTTATTTTAACCAAATACTTGGTGTTGTTATTGACCAAAATCTTAACTGGTCTCCCCAAATTGAATTAATCGCAGTTAGAATTCGTAATATAATAATCATATAGTAGCATAATCAACAGCGATAAACATGTCGGATTACAGGAGGCGCAGGATTAGACAAGGGCCGGATTACCAAGGGTCCGCTTTATTCTGTTACATAGCTTTGCACTGCTTTAAAAGTTACATCAATCAATTCTCGATTTACCGATAGCCAACAGGAGTCATTTTTAACTCATTTCATTTACTGATTGACGGATGTAGGATTTTTTACTGTTATGTACTTGTACACTGTGTACCTGTTATGTACTGTACGGCTCGTACTGGTTTCAAATAAGTTTTTACTTTTTGTATTTTTTTTTATTATTAAAAAAGTTACGCACTATTTGTTTTTTTTTAAACCGGGGGAAACCCGTTAAAGGCCTTCAGGTGGCGGTGAGGGTATGTCGGACTCGCTCCGACTAAACCCCCAAGATGTTCCTTCTCCCGCGTGCCGGGACCAAGGGCAAGGCTGTGCCAGCTTCCTCAACACCTGGCGACGTTTGGCCTATGTGAAAGGCCACTGCAAAGCATTTACAAGGGGGTGGTGTAGATAGCCACTCCCCCGCACACCTTCGTTGTCTTGGAGCGGTGCATGGGAACACATCGTGCATCGCTCTCGCCTTGTTAATGTTGGGCGACGCACTCCCTCAAATGCGCCGCCCAGGCGTCAATCCGTCAGGGAGGAAGGTAGGTTTCCCTCCTGCGTGCAGTCCGGCAAGGACGACGGAGGGGCGGGAAGGACAGGGAACATGAAGCCTGTCTCTCCCGCTCACGCTCCGTCTCCTCCTTCACTTTGAGAACCTCCTCCGAGAAGTCGAGGAACGCCTTTTATAGCCTGTCTCTGTCGAGCATTGCCCGAATAAGTGTGGACAGCGACAGATCATCGCACTATCTGCTTCAAACAACCATGAGTAACAATTTACAACAAAAACATTATTAGAAATAAATTTTATTATACCGATAGTTATCATTATATTTTTTAGATTGTCTCTTTGGGGGTTCGATAGCGTTTTCTAAGGTCGATAACGTCGTCTTAAGTTGTTTGATCTGTAAAATAGTATAATATAATTATCTGAACATAGCTCGCAATCTGGCAATTGCTGCTCGGCAGTGGCGACCCATTAGCGAGTGCTGTGTCGCTCTGTATGCATTTATATGGAAATGCGTCCGATGTAGGCCACTGCGCGGCGCTGTCAGCGGTCACGATCGCAAGCGCGATAGATCGCGGCCTTGCAGCCGCTGCTAGGTCGCCGCTGCCTTCCAACGACAACCAGATTCCGAATAGCACCATTAGGTTTGCTGCGTTTTGCGTCAACACAATGAGCTACTGCGAAATTTTATCGCGTTGTATTTTCCTTTTATTTCTGTATACTCGAAATCATATTACATACGCGCTCAAATTAACGCAAAACACCGCGCTGTAAGAGTTGACTATGTGACATAAGTGCTAGGCTCAGACTGCACTGCAGAACTTCACTGCGCGGGAAAATGTCGCCGATGTTTTATTTGTGCACTAAGACTAAGATTTATACACGCCACTTTGACTTTGTTTAAACTTTGCTCAGAAAATAAATATATAATAGAAACTTGAGTATACTAAAACTTGAGTAGAGTATTGAGTCTACTCGTAAAGCCAAATCCAAGTTGACGAAATTCGTGACATACCGTATACATTAATTAAATTATATTATTAGTAGCGCTTGAGAAAGTATAACCAAAGTTGTTTTTTCTCTTCAGAGAATATTTTCATTCAGATCTTATCTATGCATCTAAATTTGTAACATGTGCGTTTGGAAATGAAATTATTTTAGAATCAAGATAGCATCTACAAATCTTAGTTTAAGATTCACCTAGCTCTTAGCTCGCACTGTGAAACTGGTTTCGTGTGATTTTTGTCAACATAAGAGTTGTTAGCTTGGTACAAGTGAAGTGAAATGTTTGATTTTTTTAAATTTATAGAGATACAATAATTACAAAAAGGTAATAAAATGTCTATTTTATTAGTTTTGCAATAAATACTTACTATTCTACGTAACTTGCTTATATTCATTTGCTGTAAAACAGTAAATATAATAATATTAGTTTTTCCACACTAGTTCTCCATAAGGAGCATTGTACTAGATCATCATCATATCAGCTATAGCACGCCCACTGCTGGACATAAGGCCTCCTAATGTTTTCCAGAGCAGTAGGTGCCTATGTCTAAAAAGAACCGAATGAGAATATTGTACCTGATTAAAAGCACAGCGTAGTTCCAGAACAGTAACGACCGCTAAGAGAGAAAAATCCGTTGACAGCTGATTTTTTTATCTTGATTCGACACAGTGACTGCACCATACCTGATGGTAAACATGGTGCAGTCCAAAAAACGCCAACGACTATCGGCAGGCAAGAAAAACCCATTGGTAGTCAGTGATCATGCCGGCCTGCACAAATATCTCTTAACGTCACGCTTAAAGGATCCCATATCATAGGATGGTGGGAACACGCTCGCTGGAAGACCACTTCATAGCCCAACGACACGGCAAAAGATGGAGCTAGAGAACTTAGTTCTAGCCGGGATATGAGATACCGTATAGCTGTGACTCCGCAAACCCGCGCGCGTGGTTCTATTCAGGAAGGGAGAGGATGGAACAAAAATATCATCATCAAACCGACTAGTATGTATATAAAATTACTTGTCTTCACTGGCATATTTTCGAAGAGCTTCAATTATTAAAGATAGAAATGTTAAAATTTTACATTGGGTTCTTTTAATGACGTAGGCAGTCACTAAGGGTGGATTTTTAAATATTCCTCTTTCAATAAGGGTAGAAAATTTGTTTAAAAATTCGCCAATTTTGGAGTAAGCAATACGAAAACAGGTATGTAGATTTTTGGTTACAAATAGAATAAAAACGTATTTTGATGATTTTGAAAAACCAATGTGCAAGGGATTAGATTATTTCAAAACCCAGGCAACGCTGGATCACCACAGCTAGTACATATATAATGTCACTAGTTGAGCCGGCGAACTTCATTCCGCTTAACAGGCAAAGTATTACATGTTAACTTTTAGTTAATCCTACTCCCGCTCTCCCACTTACACTCTCATTCCGCTCCCACTTCCCTCTAACTTTCGCTTTGTCCTCCTTTCCGTATCCCTGTACGTGTCCCCTCATCCCCACTCTACTCTTTACATTATTAAAGAACACAATTTAAAGAAAACCAATATTTGTACCCCAACTGAAGAAATACTCATTTCCCTGTAGTAAATTGCATCCTCTATTTCCCCTCCTTGAAGTATTTTTATGAAAGAAAGTTTGTATGTTTGTCTGTACGTCGTCGAGGTTTTATTTATTCACATTCTAAAATTAATCGAAATCAGTTCGGCTGTTTTGATGTGATAACGGAACACACAACATACACAATTTCGAATATTACATCATTATAAATTAGTAATTAAAAATAAATTAATTAATTAAAAATTTTAGTAATTTTAAATTAATTATTAGTAATTATTATTAGTAAGGACTTGGATTTACCCCATGGTTAGTGAGATTCCCGATATTTATGTTGCCACTGCCTCCACCATTAATATTTCTTCTTGGTTTGATCTGTAAATAGAAGATAAATTTATGATATAATATCTTGTTATGTAAATAAATAAGACTTAATCTAATTTTAAAATATCTGTTTCAAGATTTTCAATTTTCTACTTTTAGTTATAAGTATAACTGGGTTCCATAAACTTTATAAAATATGTACTACCTATGCAGTAACTAAGTTTTATTCCAGTTATTTTTCATTTAATTTAATTTCCACTTTTATTCTGATATATAACAATAATCTGTATTTTGAATATCTTACCTTTGCTCCATATTCATTATCTCCATAATGCAGCTGTTGCATCTGCATAAAAATTTTCTTTTTTAGCACGATATTTTACGATTTAATACGATAAGTTTAGTAAATTACGCGAATAAAAAATTGAACAGGTGCGATGATAACCTTACAGCTGATCGCTGTAGCCTGTAGACTATGGGAATCATGACCCCTTTGCCTTTATGGCTTAACTAGCACAATCTTTTGTTTTTCCTTTTTCCTTTGTTCACACCCTACTACGTTACCACTTACCACGCACGCTCTCTGTATTACTGTGTAAGTTTCCCCATTTTATGTGTTTTTACTTTATTCGGACAATTATTTCGCTCTTTAAAGAATAGATACATATAAAATAGTATCTAAATATCAATACTTGCATAAATAAGCATTATCTTGTTATAATTGAACATTTCATACATATATGGATTTTTTAATTTGGTCCAATTTGGATTCTGAAATTATTGTTCTAGTATTTACGAAATTTTAAGTCAATATATTTATTCAATGTCCAAGTGTGACAAGGTAATGCTAGTTATGATTCTATGGGATGTACGCCGCTATTGATGGTGGTCATTGGTAATAAGGAGCTAATCGGATATAATATTTGCTGAGCAGTGTAATTATAATACCTTTTGGCTTGCATCGATCCCTGTGAAGAACATCAGCGCGCAAAGCAACGAAATAGTAGCAATTTTCATTGTGATCAATTCGAATAATTAAATGTTAACCGCTTGCCAGATCCCTTAGTGGAATGATGGATGTCGGTGCGCGGCCGTGCTATTAGTTCACTCATGCAGTGCGATTGGTTCCAGTAAGTGGTGTGAGCGCTTACAAACGGGAGGCAAACGTGAGGCTGTTTGTTGTAGTAGTAACGCGACAAAATTGTCGCATCGACATCACGTAGAATTAGTACTTCGAATAGTCTAGCTTCAACCCCAGTTTTAATACTTTATGGGCTTTTTATGTTTGGTTTTTTGGTATAAAGAAAAGGGAAGAAGAGGAGGGATAGTATGTTAGGGTAGAGGGTGGTACTAGGGAGAGGTGAGGAGGGAGGAAAGGGAGGCTGGAATGAGAGGCAGAGGGTGGAGGTTTGATGGGGATGTGGAGAGGGGTATGGTAATGGAGGGAGTGTTGGAGAGTGGGAAGTAGAGAGTAAGGTAAGCTGGAATGGGGTTGGAGAGGGAGGATACAGTGGGATTAGGCGGAGCTAAAAGTTAACACGACATTTATTGACTGGGCGGTACGAAGTTCGCCGGGACAGCAAATTTTGTATATAAGCGGCGTATTCGCAGATATTACAGCCGGTCGGAATCCTGATTCTGGATCCACCTGATGATCAGATCGAGTCTGGTCAAATCGACATAAATCAGTTTCCGAGGACTCAAATAAAATGAGGCTGAAATGCAAAACATCGATCAATGACATAAAGTCGCGTGCCTCGCAGACTTTTACCGGTTGCAAAATGGAATGTGTTCCATAAAACTACATTCTTTAATTCCACCAGCCCCATTTCATCATAAAACCAATAGGAATCGTGTAGGATACCATCCGTATGTATTGGACGTTCCTTATATCAGCACGAAAAGATTCGCTTCTACATTCACCATGTAAACACCTAAGGAGTGGAATATGCTTTCAACGAGCGTATTCCCACGTTCTTATGACTTGGGAGACTTTAAGAGGAGTGAATAGGCATTTGTTGGACGGACGCGGTCTGTCGTCGGACTCATTTCCTTCTACTAGATATGATAGAGGTCAAGCGTCTGCCTCCAAATTATAAAAAAAAATAAACTTTTGCGTTTTTGTCTAAATATTTCTAAGAGCCACAAATAAAAGTAAGTTAATTCGCGCATAGGACCTGATAAAGTATTTATAATGATTCTGGCCGGGCAGTAGACTTGAGGGAGTCTGCTGCCCGGATGAGAGGGAGGCGGTGCACGGTGTCCGGCGCATCGCCTGGGAGAGAGGTTTTAGAGGGGTGGGCTTTACTTCTTCCCCTCCTAGAGAGGTAGCCTCAACAAGGCTTCTAGTTCCCTGGGCGTCTGGATGAATTTGGCTACCCAGGCCCAGGTGGAGCAATCAGAGGGACACCCCGGAGGTTTTTAGTCAGTAGGAGCAGACTCCTACCCCAGTGACCCCAGAACACACTGGGGTCACTGCCCTCACAGCGTCCCTGATGGTCCTATGCAGGATTTTCTTCAGGGATACTAAAAAAAGATTCTGCAAATGTTTCTTTTATTTAAATTTTTTCTCAATCAGAATTTTTGTTATTTGTTAATTTATAAGCATAGTGTGATAGTATTGGCTTAAATTATGTACATGGTTTTATTTAAAATAAATATTGTTTTCTTTGGACAACTCTACTTATCGCAGCAGTGTTTAGACGATGACTGCGCTTTTTACGACATCAAATGCGTCGCCTTACTGTTAGTATCTATTCTTTCTGTACTGTGGTTATATCTTAACATAATAGCAAAATAAAAAAATATAGCGATTAGTAATCGCAAGTTTGCACCCCACGCGCTAGTACACATTATCAATTATAATTATTGAAACAAAACCTGATATGAGGACGTAAAGAATTTTCCGTTTTACATCATTTAATTAGTTAGGGTTTATTATTATAATTTGCAACAATAACTACAAAATTGATTAAAACTGTAATTAATTTTTGTTTTATGTGACCATTCTCAGGAATTTTGTTCAAAACACATTTTTTTAATGATTTACAGATAGACGCTTAACTTTAATCACACCTGGTGGAAGGTGAAGCCGATGATGGACCGCGTTCGTCCAACAAATATCTATTTACTTTTCTTTAATAATAATATGTCGCCACACCATATCACTTTTGAGGTGAGCAGGTATGTAGGCAGGTAGGTTGGGTGGCTGTATCCACATTTCTGTTGATATCTGTACGTCTGTCATTTCTATTAAATGTCTGCGAGTTCACGATGTTTCCCTTCATCAGTGAGCATGTGGTCCCTAAATCCATATTAATTCTGAAAAACCCAATTTTCGGGCCTGGACTCCAACCTACAACCAGTCGCATTCTAATGCTTGCATTCTGGTTCCTGATCAACTAGTTAACGACAGCTACTAAAAAAACCACAACCAGATGTACGGTTATTCTATAACTCAAAAACTAGCAAGGGTTGCATGAAGAAGCTTCCTTATCGCGTTCGCTAGATTGCCAACTCCTCAGAGAATGTGATGACTGAAGGATCTTTCAAGCGGTACTCTTTGATACACGTTGTGATCGGATAGAAAGGATGTGGTTGTGCAGTTTGCGGGTGTGTCGCAGACGGCAGATATATGAAGAGAATTTTCGATTAACTGCTCGTACGGTGTTGCTAGAGCTAAGTCGAAATTACCCGTTAAACATATTGGCAAAAAGGACACAGGGGTAAAAAATAGTGTTAATAAAGCTCAAAATTGATTATTGATGCTAATTTTCACTTTTTAATTTTTTCATTACGAAAAATAAATTCTTTAATATGTGATTTTGATTCAATTAAAAATACAATAGTGTTTGTTTTAAGTACTGAGTGTTGTTCAGACGTGCGATTATTAAACGCCGCTTTTTGTAATATAAGTCCTACAGGCGCGATCGGCCTCTTTGGGATGGGTAAAGCGCGTAATTCGCGTGACCGTAACACGACGCGTGGTATGATGAGCGCGGGGTGGATGGCGTTCGCCGCGAACATTTTTTAATGATTTATTGGTGCATGCTTGACCTCAATCACAACTGGTGATGGTGAAGATAAGTCCGACGATGAACTTTGTCCGCCCAACAAATGCCTTTTCACTCTTCTCTTGAAGCCTCCCAGATCATGAGATCGCGGAAATATGGTCACTGAAAGCGTGTTCAACTACATACGTCCATGTGTCATGTAATAGTCCATGACCATAGTTCTCGATTGATGCAATCGTCCAGGCCCCGTGTCGTCTAGACAGTGAAAATATATGCCTGTATTGTTTTGTTTTCTTATTGCGTTTACGTACTCAATAATACAAGTACTTTACATACGTAAATGCACTAATCCGCAACTTTTATTATAATAATAGGTGAGACAAATATGTTAATCACGCAATTATCTACGACATCGGTTCCCAACCTTTTTTCATTAGAGTACCCCTCTACCTGATTGTTTACTTAGTAGGTACTCCTAACACACACACAAACACATATATATGTATATACACAAATAAGAAATTATTTAGTAATTTCAGATATACAAATAAATTTACTTTAAAAAAATACAGCTGAAGAAATATAAACATGCAAACATATTTTATTAAGGTTAGTAAGGTTGCTGGTAACCAATCAGAGAGCAGAACAAAACGCGTCATCAAGAGTGACCGTATACAATTTTATGCTTACTAGCGTGTATTTTGACTTATAAATGTGTTTAAAAAATCAGCATACGGTACTATTTCCTATTATTTAATTATATTAATATAAGAAAATAACCATTTGTAATGTGTTTAAAGATTCTTTTGAGTTTTTAGGCTAGATTTGAATTTAATTTTCCACCATAATACTTTTTTTTTAATACCCCTAAGCAAACTTTAGCGTACCCCTAGGGGTACGCGTACCCCAGGTTGGGAAACGCTGATCTACGAGTATAAAAAATATTCTTGTAAATTTTCTCCTAAGAATCACTGTTACTAAAATATGTTTAGCATTTCAAATAAATGTATTTGCCATAATATGTGCGAGTACGCTGCCTATATTCAATACTAGCTGACCCGGCGAACTTCGTACCACCCAGGCAATGAATGTCGTGTTAGTTTTTAGCTAAACCTACTCCCACTTGCTCTACTCCCTCTCTAATCTCCTTACCAATCCCTTTGCCCTGTACTTCCTACTCTCCAACTCTTTCTCAATACCATATCTCTCACTGACTCCCCCATAAAACCTCTACCTTCTGCCCCGCATTCCAGTTTCCCTCTTCACACCTTTTTTTTGGTGCGGGCAGCGACTCCGGTGTGTCAGTCTCTTACTGACTTCAAATCCCGAGGTGTCCTTCCAATCACTCCATCCAGGCCTGGGAATCCAAATTCTTCCTGACGCCCTGGGAGCGAACAACCTTAGACTTCATCTTTGGAAAGGGTGGGTGTAAAAGCCCACACACCAAACCTTTCTCACGGACGGCGCGCCGCACATTGCACGCCACGTCCCTTTCATCACCAGACTCCCTCAAGTCTACTGCCCGACTGAAACTCGAAGTACTAATTCTACACAATGTCAATGCGACAATTTTGTCGAGCTATAACTATAACAAAATACAACAACGTCACGAGAGGCAAACCTCTCGTTTGTAAGCGCTCGTACTTACTGGAACCAATCGCACGGCATGAGTCAACGAATACCACGGCCGCGCACGGAGATCCATCATTCCACTAAGAGAACTGACAGGCAGTTTACATTTTTTTATTCTAACTGCTCACAATGAAAATTGCTTCAATTTCGTTGCTTTTTGCTCTGATGTTCTTCATTGCAATCGATGCAAGGCAAAAGGTATAATAATATAATTTCTCTGCTTACAAAGTAGTAAATATTATGTCTGATTAACTTCTTATTACCAATTACCACCACCTATACAGTATGTCATAAAAACCTTCTCCGACATCGATCAAGGGTCATCGATATTAAATTTGGCTTTATAAATATGTAACTATTCTTTAAAGATCAAAATAGGAACTAACACGCGCAAAAACAAATTCATGCACGAGGCTTCGCACCTTTGAAGATATATAAATAAATTAGTCACTACATATTTATTTATATTATGAAAAGAAAATGAAATAAGTAAAATAGAAAGGGGGGGAAAGAGAGAGGAGGTAGAGTGAAGATGGAAGAGGGATGAGAGGCTAGTGAAAGTGGTAGGTTAACATAAGATTCCTGGAGGTACGAATTTCGCGGGGTCAGCTAGTATATTTATAAAATCTCGGACTCCTTTATGTGCTTTATATTGTGCTTATTGTGGTCTAAAAATAAAAATAAAAAATCCCTTTTTTTGGATATTTTCAAAGTTTAGCCCTTAAACGGATTTTCCAAAATTCGAATTATTTTCGGGGATACAGCGGATTTTAATTTGCTGTCCGACGAAACGGAACTGAGAGCTTCTACTACTTTAAAAAAGGGCAGAACAGCTCGGTTAGCAGAAAGAACTTCGTAAGACATTAATTATGAAAGAGAAGAAGGCCCAAGGCATGGATGTGGGATCGCCTATTAATCCTGATTGATGAATCGGAGTTATTATATTGGAATTGTTTCCCAAACTTCAAACGCGTTTTTCTCAAAACTCCTTTTTTGCGGTGGTTGACATATCTCAAGTTCTACTTTACCGATTCCTTTGAAATTTGATAAGAATCTTTATTGTACATCTCTCTATCGCCCCTGCCTCGGATTTTTGAAAATATAAATTTTAAGTATTTAAAAAAAATCTTTAAGTTCAAAATAAAAGAGTAAAACAAGAATTTTATTTTCAAGATGTCGCCATTTTGTGATTTTTTTTTTATTTTATTTGGTAGTGGTCAACGCGATAGCGACACCCTTACTATTAAAGAATTTTTTAAATTTGTTTGTTTTAGATTAGTACAAGGGTTGAAATCATGTCAACCAGGGAGCACGGTTTTTTTTTGTAGGCCTCACTCCAACAGCCTGAAATTTGTCGATTTTTTTATTATCTTTTTTTTAAATATTTTTTTATTCTCTTCAAATATCAATAAAAAACATTAAAAAAAGTTTATAGTAAATATGTTTTTCATTTTTTTTATCTTATTTTGAAAATACCTCAAATTTAGGCGTCTAGGCCAGAATACCCCCTTAAGGCTATCGCGCCTTTGCTATTTTTCATTTGTATAATTGTACTAAACCTATAATATCGTACTAAAAGTGAAAATGTTTATCCAGATGCAACAGCTGTATTATGGAGGTAATGAATATGAAGCAAAGGTAAGATATTAAGGAAAAAGGGTTACGTTTTATACCAGAATAATAGTAGAAATTAAATAAAAAAGGTTTAGTTGGAGTAAAACCGTTGTCAAATATGTACTTCCTATACGGAGCCAAGTAATAAAGGTTAAACATTATTAGAATTTTTATAGCAAATATTTCAACATTAGAGCAACGTTTAATTAAGTCTTATTTATTTAAAAAACTAGATATTATGTATTATATCATAAACTTATCTTCTATTTACAGGCCAGAACAAGGAGAAATATTAATGCAGGAGGCGAAAAAAACTTAAACATCGGGACATTTACAAACTATGGGGTAAACTCCTTACTATTACTATATAATGTTATAATATTCATATTGTAAATTTGAAATAGTGTGTGTTGTGTATTCCGTTATCACGGCAAAATGGCCCAACTGATTAGAACTTGAAGACAGAAACAGGCTCTCTGTTCTTGTGAAAATAAAACTCAATCGTACCGGCAAATAATATTTTTTTAAGTTAGAGGAGTAAATATGGGTTTTTTTAATTTACTTCTATGATATAAAACAATATTTATAGGCCATTGCCACAGCCTTCAGCCAAGGCCGAAGGTTATAAATGGCTAAATAATTCTGTTCAATATTGCCTATAATGATTTTTTAAACTTTTGAGAGTAAGATATATGTTGATGTACATAAAGGACGTGTTGTAGAAATTATTAAAATGAGCTCACAACTTGTCAAAATGTGGCTAAAGCCAAAGCAGCGGCCAAAGCTTCGGTCATGACATTAGAAACTCTCTGACGGCACGCATCATGCTCACGAAGCAACGTATCCAACCCACTGGCATCATGGATTTCCTGCCAAAGGGTAGACATATCTAGTTGTCACTAATAATTAATTACAGTATGTTGTGTTTAACTTTTTATACAGGTTTTATTAAGTCGCAGCCGCACCAGTAAGGCGTTGGCAATTAAAGTATAGCAAACATAGTGGTGACCACACTGATAAAGGGATTATATTATTAATGTCCTGTGGTCCTCGTCTGGAGCAATGGATGCCCACAGTACATATCCACTAAGACCTGTCTTGCGCATTGCGCTCCGCTCACACCACTTTCTACTAATGCCCCTCGCTTCTGACAAGATCATACCTCTCTAGGTTTGTCTGAGATGGCCACGTTTCCTCGTACATAGGGCTGGAAAGTTCTCGAGTGAAGACCACGTAATGGTATGCGTAGTGTGGGACGTCCACCTACAAGGTGAGCAGAGGATCTAATCCAGATCCAGGCCGCTTCTGACCGCTCTATTTGGAAAACATTAAGAGGCCCTATGTCCAGCAGTGGGCGTCCTTTGGCTGATATGATTATGATGATCAAATACAATGCTCCTTATGGAGAGCAGTGTAAAAAACGAATATTATTATATTTATTGTTTTACAGACAGTGAACATAAAACAATTACGCAAATTAGTAAGTACTTATTTTAACTACTGTAAAAATGCAGAAATATTAAAATGGTCATCTTATTGTCTTTTTAATTATTCTATTTATTTTCTTTTGTTTTATAATTTATAGGTGATCTCATTCACACCTGGTGGCGTAGATGGGCAAAATGTAATCAGATTACTGAAAAACGATTTCGATTACATTTTGCGTTTTTCATCATTAAAAAGACTGCATTTTGGTCATCTACGTTTTACACACTACGAAATCCTCAATTGCATACACATTTATGAATCCTTATTGTTTTGAAGGGATTTAATCACGACTACAGGGCAACAAAATTAAAATTACGACTACATTTTGTAATCGTTAATCATTAATCTGATTACATTTTGCCCATCTCTCCCTGGTGAAAGGTGAAGATGAGTCCGACGATAAACCGCGTCCGCATAACAAATGCCTATTCACTCTATTCTTTAAAACTCCTAGGTCATAAGAACGCGGAAATATGCGACATTTTCCCGCGCGGTGAAATTCTACAGTGCTGTCTTATCCTAGCATCTATGTCACACAGCCAGCTTTTACAGCGTACCATTTTACGCCAATTCGACCACATATGTAATATGATTTCGAGTATTACTGTACTAAAAGAAAAATACAACGCGATAAAATTTCGCAGTAGCGCATTGTGTTGACGCAAAACGCAGCAAACCTAAAGATGCAATTCGGAATCTGGCTGACGTTGGTCGGCAGCGGAAACCTAGCAGCGGCTGCAAGGCCGCGATGTATGGCTCTGTATGCATTTACATCAAGCTCGCGATCGTGACAGCTGACAGCGCTGCACAGTCGTCTACATCGGACGCCTTTCCGTTGAGGGCGATACAACGCGGCCTGGCATCCACTGCCGAGCAGCAATTGCCAGGTTTCGAGCTATTTTCAGATAATTATATTATACTAATTATTTTACAGATCAAAGAACTTCAGAAGACGTTAAAATTCTTGGATAAAGGTGTCAGTGTTCCAAAGATTGTTTCTGCAAAATATCGTGATAAGCATTGGTATAAAGAATAAAATATTCTTCTAATAATGCTTTTGTTATAAATCTTATTCGTGATCGTTTAAACCGTCTAGTGCGTGGGCAGTGGTACTTGAGGTAGTCCACTGGTCATGGCTGTCGGCGGCGGTGTTTGCGTAGTCCGGCACACCGCCTATTTTCGAGGAAGGGAAAGACGAGAATACTATTACGGGAGGACGTTAAGAACCCATGCACCAGGTCACTAACCGCTGCTGTGTAGGTCCTGAGTAGAATTTTTCTCCTTACATTTTTTATAAAAAAAGTAAAAGCCCGACTTGCAACCAGTACAAAAGCACTTAAAAATTAAAAAATAACCCTACATCCTAATCCCTACATTATTAATAAAAGAAATGAGTTAAAAATGACTCCCGTCGGCTGTCGGTAGGTATATCAAGAATAGGTTGTTGTAAATTTTGAAGTCAGGCCAAGCCACCTAATAGAATACTTAGTTCATACTTCAAAATAATTAGAAATATCTTAGAAACCTTGGTGCTATCTCCAAAAATTACAAATTTACAAGCTACATGGCTAAATGTACTCCAAAATTTTACAACTACCAATGTATGAGAATCCATTGTCAATCGCCGTCGAGCCGGCCCTCATATACCACAACTGCAGTTCTTTATCTGTATTAACAACTGGAGCTACACAAACTGCCCGAATCTTACATATGTATATAATAACATTTATCAGACCAGCTGTCGATATGTATTAATATAATTTATCGACAAAGCCTACAAAATATATTCGTAATTTTAATTTTGTTGCTCTGTAATCATTGTTAAAAGCCATCTAAACATTAAGAAGGTATACATTTTAATGCAATTGAAGATTCCTTAGGGTTTAAAACAGATGCACAAAATTGAATCATAATATAAATGATGAATAACGCAAAATGTAATTGTAATCGTTTTTCATTAATCTGATTACATTTTGCTTATTTATGATATTATCACCACGGGAAACATCGCGAGCATATTCGCATGTCATCTCATAGAGATGATGTGATTAAGTACCCTGATAACGGCGATCAGCTGCGCTGTTGGTCACGGTGGGCACGATATATAAGCGCAAAGTGGATACATCCAGTAATGTATCTCTGGGCACCCCAAAAGGGATATAGCGTGACGATATATTAGTATTATTATTTTATATTATATATTAATAAGTACAATTTTGACAACTGCAATAACAATTATCCTGATAATATGATCTTTTGTGATACGTCTCTGTAAATTTTACTATAGTTTTTGATTATCATTGCAAAACAAGTCCACGGTTATGCCGCGGGATTCAGTGAAAAAGTAATTGATAAATGAAGTGGGATTAAAACACGACAAACTAAAAATATGGACGTCACATGAATAAAACAAAGAGTAGTTAACATTATTTATATTAAGAAATAATACGAAAAATAATGACAGTCATTGTGAAATAATACAGTATTGGAATCATATATTTTAATATTAAACATAGAAATGCTATATTAACTTGCTCGTGGTCCAAGCTTCCTTAGGCAAGATACACCCTGAAAATAAAACAATAGTAATTTAATTAAATTAGTAGTGGCTGTGGTGGCGAAGTGGGTATGAGATCGGTATCCATGCGCGCGGCAACACGAGTGATCGTTGATTCAAATCCTGGAATGTACGGGTTCCTCCAGATTAAATACGAATTTAGACACCACGTCACATTTAGATAAGAGTGTTCTCAGGAGCTACATTCTTTAACTCCACCAGTGCCATTTCATCATAAAACCGCTAGACACCGTGGCTGATACCATCCGCATATGGTGGACGTTCCTTATGTACGCACGGAGAGATTCGCTTCTACATTCATCACGCGATTAGTTAAGGCGTGAAATATGCTTCCAGCGAGCATACTCCCACGATTTTATGACTTGGGAGTCTTTGGGAGAAGAGTGAATAGGCACCAAGTGTGATTGACGTCAAGCGTGTTTGTTATAAAAAAAACATGCTCACCGTTGAAGGAAAACATCCTGAGGAAACCTGCATGGCGTCTAATAGAAATGTCATGTGTACTAGTGCTGCGAGACGGGCGATCAGCTGTGGTACTCGGCGGACGACCTCACCTCTTACTTCCTCTCACATTCATATCGCTTAGAAGAGAAAAAATTGTAACCTGTTCAAGATATTCCTGCCTGGAGAGCCAGAACTGGTCTCTATTCTTGCATACCTCTGCGAGCACCGCGCCGCCTATGAACACCATGTCCTTACGGCGAGGCGGGTCTTCCACACGGATCTTGAATTTCTATAAACATTCATTTATAAAACAATTCGGCTCCCCTTTTTTATGGAGAACCGCCAAGGAGTGGAATTTTCTGACTGCATCTGTATTTCCCACATTTTACGACACAGGATTCTTCAAGCGAGTGAACCAGTATCTGTTGTGTGAGCGTGCTCAATCAACGTCCTTATCGACACTTTTCATCAGGTGAAATTGAAGTCAAATGCAAGCCTGCACGTAATAAATAAAAGCTTTTAATTTAAACGTTTCTAAACTCATTATATTATCCATTTTAAGGATCTTTGCGTACTGTATCAAATACGAAATTGTGAAAATACGTTCAAAAGCAGTCTTAAAACTATTTTTATGTTAACTTACTTACTCATTCGTCATTTTCTAATTCGAATCAGAACATTGACGTAACAAAGTAGCCATTATAAATACTTTAACGGGCACTAGGCGCGAATTAACTTACTTTTATTTACGGCTCGACGTTTCGACCTGATTACACAGTTCCTGGTCATGAACAGAATGACCCGCTGCGGAGTTTTCCACGTGGCCGAGAAGTTACTTTCTCTACACTTTTTTTTCTTGGTAATTTGAGGTAATACACTTGTGTAATGTCGTCACGACCCAGTTCTGGCAATCGCGTTTCCACCTCAAATGATATACTTACAGAGAGCTTGTCACAGTCGTTCCGCAGCACTCTCTCTAAGTAAAGCTGTTTGATCTCCCTCTCCAGCCGCGACGGCAATCCTGGATACATGGTAGACCCGCCTGACAGCACTATGTGCTTATACAGCTCATTGCGCATGTCAATATCAGCGGCCTGGGGATAACATGAGCTGTCAATTAACTGTCATCAAGTTTCAAGCCGTCAAAACTAGAGTAATAAATAATAATAATAATAATACTTTTGAATTATGGCAAGGACGTAAGGCATTGTCAAAGTTGCAAAGAATTAAATAACCCACCTTTTTGCTTCACAGTTTTGACGGGTAATTCAATAACTTTGTTCTCCACCATAATAAAATAAAAACAGGGGAGTTATTGACAAAAAAATCTAAATTCAAAATGGTGATAATGAGTTACAATGTAGTTGAATTAAGGTGTCGATAGGAGCGGACTCCATCTAAACATATTAATAATCTCAGTTTAACACTTACTTTTACAGATTACGATATTGGGTCCTTTAAACGAAACGTGAAGAAATATTTATGCTGATCGGCATGATGGTTGAGCCTACCGATAGACTTTTATATACCTCGATATCCATAGTGTTTTAGACTGCACCATGTTTACCATCAGCTCACTATGCCGAGACTAGAATTAAAATAATATTACCTGTATGGTGTTGAAGACGAGCTCCGCAATCCCCTGACCCTCGACGTTGATAAGGTGAGGCTGGAACAACGCCTCCGGGGCCTCGAACCTTTCGCCACCCACCTTGATCACTCTTCCGTCAGGCAACTGTGCAATAAGTTCGTATAATCATTGTGCTAGTTGAATCCATTCAGGGGTTGATAAATAGTGGACACAACAGCCCCAGTTTTTTACTGACTAAAATTCCCAGGGTGTTCCTTCTCCCGTCTATCGAAGCCAAGGCTACGGTCTAGCCAACTTCCTTGGCATCACTGATATCACATGTTGTAGCAGGCCCGTGTCCATTAACTTCCATTTTCCCCATTTCATTAATTTTTATTTTGCTTTTTAACTAAAAATTATAACCAAAATAGAAAGTGATATCAATAGCGAGCGAATAAAGCCTTTACGGGTCGAAGAGGGTTTTTATAACAAATTGTATGGCGTACCACATAAGGTTCCACGAGAACCGTTGTCTCCCAAGCTAGCCTCTGTTCCTGTTCTATGTTATACCCGATGTAGCATAACTTCTCTTTCATCATGCGCACCGTCTCGAAGTCAGCGGAGTGGTTGAACGCGTAACCCCTCAGAAGTAATAGCTAATGAGTTAAAAACAAACAGCCTTGTTAGAAAACGGCTTTCTATTTAATTTTTTTTTATTAATTTATATAAATTTGCCTTATTTGACGAAATAACCCGCAAATAAAAACTGACCATTATCTCCGGGAGCGGATAAATCCACACATAATATTTTTTTCTTTTCAACATTAAAGTTTTATAATGTTATTTTGTTTTTTAAAACCGAGCAATTGTTGAAATAAATATATATTTTTAAAATACGTTGAATGTACAATAATTCGAATAACCCTGCGATACAATTTCTAATGAGAATAAACACAAAGTCTTCCTTGCGCACGCCGGTACCATCAACGTCGAGCTGCGGATTTTTGAGGAAGATTGCGGATTTAGAGCGATGATGCAAATGATTTAGCAAACATTTAAACTATGTTAAACGTCCGTTATTACAAAAAAAATGCTTATTTCTTAAGAAACAATTGCATTTTTGTTTAATCTTCAATCTCAGCAACACCCATCTCATAGAAGCGCGTGAATGATCTCTCAGAAGACGTAATCTCAGCTCTAAATGTGAACGAGTATAAATATCCTGATCAATTACGATCTCGGTCACAAAAAAAAAGTAAAATAAATGAAATAGCAAGATACAGGCACTTATCAGTTGTTTCAACTGCTTGTCTAATAATAAATAAAGTAAATAAAAGTTTAGTATTACAGTCAGCCCTCCTATAACGCGGTACTCTGAGAACGCGGTTTCCATATTACGCGGCGATTAAATTGCTACAGCCCTCCTATAACGCGGTACTCTTATAACGCGGTTTCCGTTCACCAATGTCCCATCAGTTCTTTGCGTGCATCCAATGAATGATTTTAACTGGATATGTTTATATTAGGTCCTTACATATGAAATTGGCGTTTTTCGTACTGGCCACTTTAATCACAAATTTCTCCTCTTTGATAAGGAATTACAAATTCAAATTTGTACAGCTATAGACTCATGTATTTGTGCTTCGATGATCGTCATTCATTTGTTTTTTTCTTCTGTTTTTTTCTGTTTGCGTCACTCATTTTACAAAATGGAAAACTTAAAATATCGCATTATTTTCGAGTACGAGTTCCGCCGTGGCACTAGTGCTGCGGAAACAACTCGAAGGGTGAATGATGTGTATGGCGGTCGTGTTGCAAAAGAAAACACAGTTCGTTTTTGGTTCCAACGTTTTCGTTCTGGAAATTTCGACCTGCTGAACAAGCCCCGTGGACGGCCTGAGACTCAAGTTGATAATGAAGAGTTGAAGGCTATTGTGGAAGCGGATCCATCGCAAACCACGTCCGAGTTAGCTGCAGGCTGCGATGTTAGTGATAAAACTGTTTTAATTCACTTGAAGCAAATTGGGAAGATTAAAAAGCTTGAAAGGTGGGTACCTCACGAATTGACTGAAGCACACCGGCAAACGCGCGTCGACTGCTGCGTTACATTACTAAGCCGGCACAATAATGAAGGTATTTTAAACCGAATCATTACCTGTGATGAAAAATGGGTTCTTTACGATAATCGGAAGCGCTCAGCGCAATGGTTGGATCCTGGCCAGCCAGCCAAATGCTGCCCCAAGCGAAAATTAACCCCAAAAAAGTTACTTGTAAGCGTTTGGTGGACTAGTGCCGGTATTGTTCATTACAGTTTTCTCAAATCTGGCCAGACTATTACGGCTGATGTCTATTGTCAGCAATTGCAAACCATGATGGAAAAGCTAGCGGCTAAACAACCTAGGCTGGTCAATCGCTCCACGCCACTGCTGCTTCACGACAACGCTAGACCACACACTGCGCAACAGACGGCTACTAAATTAGAAGAGCTTCAATTGGAAAGTCTAAGACATCCTCCGTACTCCCCGGACCTTGCTCCAACAGATTACCATTTTTTTTCGAAATTTGGATAACTTCTTGCAAGGGAAAAAATTCAACTCCGATGGGGCAGTCCAAATCGCCTTCAAAGATTTTATTGATTCCCGTCCGACTGTTTTTTTTAGTAAAGGGATCAATGAACTACCTATGAGATGGCAAAAGTGCATAGAAAATAATGGTTCATACTTTGATTAATTAAATATATTATATTAAAAAATATTCGACTTTTTGTTCCTCCCATACAAAACGCCAATTTCATATGTAAGGACCTAATATAAACATTCAAGCTTATCTCTTAGCCGTTTACGACATCGGTTTCGGTCGTCTCAGAGCTCTTTCACTGTACGTTTCGTTGGTGAGCAATTCTTTCTAAAACTTTCTTGCAGGCACTATTCGAGCGATAGCAAAGAAGCGCAAAATAAAAAAAAAGCTTATTTTATGTCAAATGGTTCAGAGCAATTTAAGGTGAGTCAACAATTTCACTCCCAGTTACAGAAATAGTAAAAATTGCTTGACGTCAGAGATGGGCAAAATGTAATCTGATTAATGATTAACGATTACAAAATTCCGCCGCCGGTGAGTCATGCCGGCGTAACCCACCGGTAGGTCACACTTGACTGTTCTGTGGGCCGGCGTGACACACCGATGGGTGACCATTCCGTCTTGTCATTTATTTTTGTTGGAAAACGGTTTTTAGTTCAGTTTTTGTTTCATTTTTTTAATCATTTTCTTATATGAACTCCTCAAATTAATAAAAATAATTTATTATTTATCTTATCTATTGGGTCTCCATATAACGCAGTACGAATGATGTGATTTGTACTAATTCCGAGTCTCCTGTAGCGCGGTTTCCATACAACGCGGTAGCCGGTTTCCATATAACGCGCTACGAATTGGCCTGGTTTGTATGTAAAATCCGAGTTTCCTATAGCGCGGTTTCCATATTACGCGGTACGGACTCACCGCGTTATAGGAGGGTTGACTGTGTATGAAATGCTAATTATTTTTTTATATTATCAATAAACTATATTTTGACATTTAAATTTACAGCGAAAATAAACGGACTATATAGGCAGCGCTTTAAGGTACTCCATGACGTATGCTACCGGCTATGTGAAAACATGAAACGAGAAAAATTACCTTTATGAGATACCGGGTTATATCTCGACCAGCTATATCCAGCCTCCGGGTGAGATGAGGCAGTGCGAACTCTTCATATACTGGGCATATGTGGGTCACGCCGTCCCCTGGTGATCATACATTTCGATTTTTTTTACAGTGATAACAAAGTCACTACATCGCAACTAATGGTAAGTGTAGTGCAACCAAAAACACAAGCGACCACCAAGTGACGAGAATCCTTTGATATAATCGTAGCCATTAATTATAACAGCCTTAATATACCACAGACTTAGGCTGACATCGTCAACATAACGAACAGCTTCTTTATAAAAATACTATCTATTCTTACGAAATAAGGATTATGTATGTCTACCTCTATTTTCCAGTAAATGAACCACCGTTCCTAATGCCATCTATTGGCGAATAGCGTAACTACAGCAACTAGTGGTGTCATCTACTGGAGTGTCTAAGTGTCGCTGTAGCCTAACGTGAACACTGGAATTTACAAGATGGCTGGAAAATCTTCTACGCCAGCGGTTCACAACCTGGGGTACGCGTACTCCTAGGGGTACGTTAAAGTTTGCTTAGGGGTATTAAAAAAAAAAGTATTATGGCGGAAAATGCAATTCAAACCTAACCTAAAATCTCAAAAGAATCTTTAAACACATTGCAAATGGTTATTTTATTATATTAAAACAATGAAATAATAGGAAATAGTACTACATTAAATATGTTTGCATGTTTATATTTCTTCAGCTGTATTTTTTGAAAGTATATAAAGTATATATACTTTCAAAAAATATAAATATATAATATGTATATTAAGTATATCTGAAATTACTAAATGATTTCTTATTTGTGTGTATACATATATATGAGTTTGTGTGTATGTTAGGGTTACCCACTAAGTAAACAATCAGGTACTCTAATGAAAAAAGGTTGGGAGCCGCTATTCGACGCCATTGTTGGGACCGGTCGGTTTGCTACAAATACGCGGCAGGTTCAAAGGTGGAGCAGTAGGTGTCTACGAAAAGCGAAATAAAGCGATCTGAGCGAAACTAAAGTGAAGTATTCAGTGCGACATTTATCGTGGTGATTTGTTAACTAATAGCGTTTACATTTGTGTTTGAATAAATTAAGTTTATTACTACGGGTGTGGTTTTATTGTCCATACTTAGCTCGAAACACTATTAATATTATAAATTAATCGGAGCTAAATTCCGTTAAAATACAGATTTAAAAAAAATCTGACTTATAAAAACGTCACAAATGTCGCTATCTTAAAAATATCAATAGTAGAACAAATACCTGAAAGTTTATCATAAATAATAATATATCGTCACGCTATATCCCTTACGGGGTGAGCCGAGTTGCATTAAAGGTTGTATCAAATTTGCACTTATATTTCGTGCTCAGCATGACTAGTGGCGCAGCTGATCGCCGTTCTCAGGGCACTTACACATAACATATCTATTAGATGTAATACGGGTCTCCTCACGATGTTTTCCTTCACCGGTGAGCATGTGGTACCTAAAGCCGTACGTAATCTGAAAAACCTAGGTACGTGTGAAGGTTTAATCTCTATGTATTCGAGTTGCCGCACACGCAAAACGATTCAATATCCACCAGACTACCACAGAGCCGTAATATTTTGATAACTTTATATACTGTCAAAATGAACGCCTTACTCAATACATCTGATGTGTAATACAAAATGATCCAAACCAAAATGAGAGTAAGATATGAGGGATGGACAGCGTTAAAAGTTATATGATGAACAATCAAAGTATTACCAGAGTCGACAACGACGCCCGATATCAGCCCCTGCGCGTATAGGGTGAGCACCGCTTGTATGGCCACGTAGGCGCTGTCAAATTCATATTTCTCAAACATCACCTGAAAAATATATCACAGTAACTTGACAGAAAGAATTTAACCAAATATTTAATAAAATAATAATAATACATCAAGTTATTATATATTCCTATATATTATTCTATTTATGTTTGTAAATATTTTGGTGATTATAGATATTTTAGAAATAGCTAGGGTTTACCAGCGAAATAGAATAGTGCCTCCATCTTCAGCATACTGTGGTGTCGTAAGAGCTGACTAAGATATACAGCATGCCGAATTGCACGCAGATTGCTAGCATCTAAGCTGCTGCTTGCACCTTCTCTGCACATGTGCATATCCGCCAACCCGTAATGGACAAGCATGTTGGGTTATATGTTCCACAAATATACTGGAATAGGGAAGAGATGCCTTTGCCCTGCAGTGGGTTGAAATTGGCTAATAGAAATCTTAACCCAATGTCATAATTTGTCCGATGTCTACAGTTTTTCTTCTTGTTAATGGTCGGCCACCGAATTAAAAATTTTTGTTTGGTTATAGCGGTTAGTAAATTTACCATCACGTAATCTGTTAGATAATGTGCCAATCTTTCTATAAAAAAGACTAACATATTTAATTAAACACTGTATTATAACCTTTTCTAAGTCAAAAATGCTCTCATTAAAAATTTACAGCCTTGAATGGAGACCGCGAATCGGCAAAGGTATTGTAGAACGCCCTCTGGAAAAATGTAGCCACTGATTGTGAAAAGTGGTAGAAAATAGATAAACGAGAAGAGTTGGAAGACTGAGTTCAATGGCGTTTGATAGAGGAATCCTCCAGTAATGGGATAAACTGGGCTGTCGCTGATGAATCTTACCTCAATCATCTTTTCTCTATTCTTGGTCGGATTCATAGGAGGTTCTGTTAGCAAAATCTTTGTTTCTTTGGGATCTATGTTCATCTTGCTGGGACCGAAAGTGTAGTCCCAAACGTGGCACATATCCTCCCAATTACGGACAACCTGATTAAAAAAAAAAAAATTAAAACCATTTACATTTTTGGAAATTTCGCACTGTTCCCTTCAAATTATTTTCCTTATCCTTCGAGTGTTACATATTTAAGGTATAAATTTGTTCTTTATTTTGGATTTTACACTCACCCCATTTTCCATAGGATAGCTGACTTCAAGCATAGATCTGAGCTTTGACGCCTCATCTCCGACCATCAAATCCTGAAAACACAGCATTCATACAACTTGATCTTATCTATTTGCCATACAATCTACAATATACGCTGGTCCTGTCAGCTTTGGTTAATCATACAGTTATTTATAATGCAAAACAAGGAAAATATAAAACGAAATAGAAATAAATTTGAATCAGTGACAGTTCATATAGAATTGTACACCTATTGAATATTTTTGTTATGATTAATATATCGTAAAATTGTGGGAATACTCCAACTGTCCGTGTCTAAACTCATTTTCACCTTAGGGACAATACCCACAAATTAAAAACATTCAAAATCTGATTCCGACCTCATCTCAGTCTCACGTATCTCAAAAATGACATGAAGCAAACGTAAATTATAATATGGACATTGCAATGAGGTTGAAAATTGAGCGAAAGTGAAATGGGAGAATTGGTATTCTGAAAATATTTTAGAAGCTTCTCGACATGGGTTTATTTTTTATTGTTTCTAAATAATCATATATCGTCATGCTGTATGTCTTTCGGGGTGATCAGAGATACGTATGATATTGTCTATTTTTTTTAATAGGCAAATATAGAAATGTCATAATGATTACCCTGTGTTCATATTAACATTGTTGTAACTATCCCTTCAGAAGTACTAGAAGAATAATAAAGAATGGAACAGGCTTTTCTTTGTCTACTTGCCTTTTTTACACAGGATATTTTTTATATCTACGGAACAATATTCAGCTTCATCATCTTGCAGAATCGATGGTTAAAAGACTTAAAGGTTTTTTAACTCACGTAAATAGTAGTTTGAGTTCACTTCTTCGTCAGTATACTACCACTAAAGTATAAATGTTTTCATAGTTAAATTTATCACTGACTCAAATATATCTACAAGCGATTAATTATGTTTGCGGTGTCTGTTATATGCTATACTATAAATACTTCAACGGGTCCTAGTTACGAAAAAACTTATTTTTAAATTGGTATCAACTTTTGACCTTTAAAAACTTAGGGTTTTTCAACATACGAGGGCGGTTCGATAAGTACTTAGCCTCACCGCCTTATGGCGCCACTATCGCAAGGGAAATTTACCATCGTGTAATACATTATTTTAGACCGCTGCTGACAAAATTTCAGCCACATGAGGCTCGTAGTTTAGATTTGACTCCGTGTAGAAGCAAGCGTTTTGGCGAATTTCAAAAAATGGAGAAAGAGCAGTCTCGGTCCATGTTAAGATTCTTGTTTTTGGAAGGAAAATTGCGCAGCGAAATCAAAGAGCGCTTAGATGCAATGTACGGTGACTCTTCTCCTTCGATGGCGACCATCAAAAATTGGTTTACAAGTTTCAATGTGGTCGCACGTCGGTTTTTGATGAGCCACGTCCAGGTGCCACAAAAACGGCTACCACGGAGGATAACGTGACAAAAATCCACAATCTCATATTGGCAGACCGCCGATTGAAAGTACGCGAAATAGCTGAGACTGTAGGCATCTCAAAAGACCGGGTGGGTCATGTCCTGCATGAAATTTTGGGCATGAGAAAGCTGTCGGTACGATGGGTGCCGCGTTCGCTCACTCCGAACAACAAGCGAAATCGTGAAATCACTTCAAAGCAATGTTTGGTGTTGTTTAAGCGCAATCCGAAGGAGTTTTTGCGTCATTTCATAAACCTAGACAAAATATGGATCCACTAGTACACGTCAGAGACCAAGGAACAGTCAAAACGTGCCCCGAAGAAGGCAAAGACTGTCCAATCGGCCGGAAAGGTAATGGCCACCGTTTTCTGGGATTCACAAGGTGTGATCTACACCGACTACCTGGAGAAGGGCAAAACGATCACAGGGCTCTACTATACTGAATTATTGGGTCAATTCAATGTCGAGCTGAAGAAAAAACGGCGCCATTTGGCGAAGAAAAAAGGTTCTTCCACAATGATAACGCACCGGCTCACACCTCCGCCGTCGCCACTGCCAAATTGGTCGTATTAGGCCAATAACTGCTGCCCCATCCACCATATTCCCCGGATTTGGCCCCGTGTGACTTTTTTTTGTTTACAAATTTGAAAAAGTCATTCGCAGAGTAGATATTTTGGTCGAATTAGAGTAGTAGGGATTCACAGGTTCTAGCTCACTGATCACGGCGGCAACCCTAAAAAAAAAAAAAAAAAAAAAAAAAGGTTTTCAGATAGTAGTAGGGATTCACAGGTTCTAGCTCACTGATCACGGCGGCAACCCTAAAAAAAAAAAAAAAAAAAAAAAAAAAAAAAAAAAGGTTTTCAGGGTCTCTGAATCGAATGCAAGTATTTAAAATTGCGTAGCTTTAACCGTTTCAGAGATAGCATAACATTAACTAGGCTATAATAATACAAAAGCAATGGGGTACAGTTAACAATGGATCATCCGAGCAAGGGTCGTCTATTGTTCGGCTCGAACGCTATTGTTGTGTTACGGTCGGGGGGTCTCAGGTACTTTTTCTATGTATAATAAAAAGCCGTCTACATTCCTTCATTACTCATATTCATTTATTTTAAAACAGTAATTAAACAAATTCCATAATAACATATCATTGTACATGGTATCGATGTCAAATTGATTAATAAAGTAATTCATTGTACAGTCGTGCAACTTGTAGTACAAATACATTAAACAGTATTGACCACATACTGAAGTCCAATTGTTTTGCAATATTTTTTTATTGAAACTCCATCGGTGGCTATTTCTCTTTAAGAATGCATAGTGATATCCAGAAGGTGGTCGTCCATAGGAGTCGAAAAATTCACCAAAACCATTTTTGTCTATATGTAGTGCAACCCAATGTGATCCAGGTTTTGTATCGGGGTCCAAATTACTAATTAAATAAGTAGGAGTTTCCATGTATATCGGTAATCTATTTGCAGCATACACATTATACCGCAAACTTGGATGTATTTCGTTCAAATATTTCTGTAGTTCTATTGTATTCATATTTATTTAAAAATACAACTTTCCAACCCCAGAGATCGCAAACATGTGTGCGATTGTAATTACAGTAACTTATTATATATCGAAAGGGTGATTATTAAAAATAATACAAAGTAAGTTCATTTTAATTAATTTATTCAAAAATGTACACACAAAGAGATACATACAAATATTACAAAGTTAATATTTTTACAATATATATATATATTCAACTATTATAATCGACGGATACATTGCGGTTTTTATCTATCTCAATAACATTATCAAATTCGGCGTAAACAATACAGTTAATAGTTTGTACAAGCGTTGACTCAAATCGAACTTCTAATCTTACAGTGCCATGTCTTATAAGATTCCAATGACCTGAAGAGTTGGCTGATAAATCCGGAGTTAAATCAAAAGCTAACAAACAGTAACCGTTCGAATATTGTTCTCTCGAAATTCCATTCCCTTCATTTAAAAAATGTATACCCGTACCCGAAAATAATGTATGATAAGCCGTGGTGAAAATATGGTTTTCAAACGAAGGTTGTAAAGCTTTCGAAGGTATTTGTTGACCATCAATATATAAACAAAATGTGTTAATGTTGTAATTTTCGAAATTAAATGGATTTTTAGTGAGATTACCGTTAAATGCCCCGTTATCAACAAACCCAATAATACATCTTTTTGGGACTTGCCCCAAAAAAATGTTGTCAAGTGTTTTGCCTTGAATCCCAGATGGTATAGTTAAAACTTTCACTTCAGCTCGAGTGACGGGATATTTTGCTGTAGAAAAAGCCAATGCTTTTTGATGTGCAAGTAAAACAGTTGGATTGATTCGTGCTTTACGAACGATAAGTGTTGCATCTGTAATGCATACTTTAAACTTTGAATCACTTGAAGGGGCCATTAAGTTAAATGTTTCTCTAGAGCGAACTAATTTAACTGACATTTCTACACCATTGATCAAGAACTTTTCTTGGTTAAATATATCGCCATGTAAGTGTCCAATCATTTCAATTTCTTGACTTTCAGAAGCTAATTTTTGTCTTTTAACAAATCCTCCATTTTCCTCGCCGGTTTCATTCATTTTGTTGGCTGTATCTTCATACCAAAGGCCACACGTAAGATGAGATTCTTTAGCTGGTTTAGCATAATTCAACAAAGTTTCCATGTAGGCACGATACGCATATGTATTATTTGGAGGTGATATAAGTTTTTGATTTAAATAGACATCAAGTTGACTGAAGATTGAATGCAACCAATTATTAACCGGAGCCACTACCGTTGAGGCAGCTACCTTAGAGGAATCTTGATGCAATATCCTGGCTTTTATATGAATCAAAGTATGAGACAGATCTATATAATCTTCACCAGTTCCTGGTACTTGAAATTCGAGGGGCCCATCATCAGCTAGAGATGATATAGGTTTATAATGTATCCATATTCCATTTTCTATACTAGTTTGTGTTGAGGGTAATGCAAATAAATCTAACTCTGATTTAATGCACTCACATGATTTGTTATGTAGAAATGACATTTTATGAAAATATGTCTTTGATTTTAGTATGACTTGACTTTGATTTTTTGATACCTTTCACCTTGACATTCGGTGCTGAAATGAGAGAATTCAAACGGTTCCTCTTTTTTATATATCCTGAACCGGACATGTTAATTCGATTAATTTTATCTTGAGCTTTTTTGTGTAAATTTGAGCTGGCCTCTTTCAATCTAGTTCTTATTGAATCTTCCATGGGGCGTGCATTAACCATATCCGATAATAGACCCACACCGGCATTTAAAGCCTCTTTACCCACTACTTTAGCACCACTAGAGAGCAATGGTAAAACAGATCTAAATAAGCCTCCTAAAAAACTACCAATTCCATGTCCACGCTGATACGGTGCTCCTCGATAAATCACACCAATACCGTGACCAGCTTGATGTGAATAATAGTGCTCATAAGGACAAATTTCATTATATTCTTTGGAATACATTATAGTTTCATAAAGTGGAGTTTAATGCACAATGTCCCAAACTGGAATGGTATTTTTTGTCCTGTGCCTGATCTTATATTTATTTCAATCGTATCAAACTCCCTGCGCATAACAGGTATGTAGTGAGGTGGTGAGAAAACATGCATTTTATTAGCTCCATATATGTATTTTGAAGGGTCTAGTGGTATTATTCTTAATAATTGTGTCATCACATCCCCAACAATTTGCGGTTCAATAATATCACTATAAACAAATAACTGGGATGGTAGCCCTAGATGTAAATTCGCTGAACATTTTCCAAAACCACCCCTGTGTGCTAAGTTTCTAGTTGGTTCAAATCCTAGTTGAAGACTTAAGCTAGGTGCTAACGTAACTGATCTTATTGATTCATCCATTACAGTTACAGATACAAACTTTGAAATTTCATCATATCGAAATATAACTTTATCATCAATGCTGTTTAATGCTGTTAAAATTTGATTAATATCATCATAGTTGGTGGCTGGTATATAATGTTTGTAGTATATTAGTGAAGGTTTATCCTCATGGGGCATTACAGCCCATTTTGTTATATAAACAATATTTTCATGTTCCTGAACTGTAAACATCGTGCATGGATATTGAAATTCAACGACACCAACAGACCATCTACCTTCAAGTATAATAGGTTTCGGTAATTTGGTTGAAAACTGGGTTGTCGTATTTTCTGGGAAGTATTCCATGGAGCTATTACTCAACAATGTTAAATAAAAACTTTCCTTCATCATATTTTCTTTAAACTAGAAGCCAATATCCAACTATTAAATTTATCCGGATAACCTTTCCACTTGACCAACACTTGCTTTCTGTTACCGGAATAGCGGGAACCGATAATTTTATCTATTTTATAACTTGAAGTAGGATCATAAGATATTTTTTGTAACTCTTTCTCATAAAAAGTTCCTGTTATTGGTTCATTTTGTAAATCTTTTAATGTGTATACTACCCACGGTGATCTATCTATTATAGAAGATATAATAAAAATTTCGTCACTCCAATTGGATTCATATCCCTTTTGAAAGATATGTTTGTGTTTGGTGATTCTTACATAGTCACCAATATGAAATTTTGGAAGTGGAATATTTGTAGGTTGACTAACTTTTTCTCTGTCATACAAATTATTCCAAACAGTCATTATATTATCAAAATTTACATCGCAAGGACACATCTTAATACTAGAATGATAGCTATGGTTATATGCGTATATTAAGTTCTGTAGGATATCTATATACCTATGGGTATTTTTGTGAGTGAAATAACGCCACATTCTCATTTTTAGTGTCCTTTGGAATCTTTCTACAATGCTGGCTTTAATATCAGGGTTATTTGTTGTATAATAATTTATATTTTTACTCTTTAAATAACCCTTTACATCTTTTGAAAGGAATTCACTTCCTTTATCAGATTGTATATGTGTTGGTGTGGTATTAGCTTCACTAAAAATACTATCAAAACATGATTTAACTGTTTCAGAATTTTTATTTTTCATAGGTCTAGCATAAGCATATTTAGTAAACACATCAATAACACAAAGTATATAATTAAATCCGTCATTATGTGTAGAATAAGATCTCATATCACTTAAGTCTACCTGCCAAAGTTCATTTAGGTTGGACAAAATATATTTGTTTCGAGGAAATTTCCTATGTACTGGTTTATGCAACGTGTATGTTTCTTGTAACCGTAGCCACTTTTTAACGTCTTCCTTAGTCATTTTACCTTTCATAGCTTTCGACAATTTTTCAATACTACTGTAACCAGCAGGATGTGATGGATCATAATAAATCTTAGTTATCTCTAGTATGGGGTCCATTTTTCCCAACTATTTTTTTTTCTTATAGGTTTTTTTATCTTTTCTAGATTGTTTTTTTTATCATTAAACTCTTCATCTGTAGATACTTGGTCAATATCCTTTAATTGAAGCCGGTGTATGTATTCACTTCTAGCTGGATTCCCAACGTAAGTCAACGGTACTTTAATATCCTTCAATGCTGTTGCAAACTTTTCCCAACCTATTGGATCACTTTTTTTTAACGGTCTAATTGCATCATTTAACAAATCTACTATATTACTTCCAAGAATTTTTTCGTTATCTATAATGACTGTACCATCATCATTCCAATGAATTTTATTTGTACTTAGAGTTAGCAATTCCAATAAAGACCCACCTTTCTTTACATAGGTTTTTGGTATTAAACTAAGAATTTGATCTTTCGTGTAAGGAAGTTTTTCATAAGATATAGTACTCTCCTGATTTTTATCTTCAGTGTTTGGTGGCAGAGCTGTAACTAAACTCTTGTCGTCGGTATAATTACTTTTATTAGATGTATTTACTTTTACTTCTGGAGTGGTAGTATCAATACTTTTAGTTATTATTGGTATTTCATGAGGTTGACGGTCTTCTCCAGTAAAGTGTAAATATCTTTGTAAAATTTGTAGATATAGAATACATTTTTTCCTATCATCCATATTACTATTCAAAATATTTTTCATCTCAGCATCTAATCTAGAAGTGGGTCTATCAGGAACTTGGTTGTATTTTAGTTTGTCCATCAAACTTGGTTCAATGAGCAACATTTTCTTAGCTTGCTCCATTTTTATTACATAAAATAATTAACTAAGCCACTCAAAATGGAACCCAATATTATTGGTAGAAATGCACCACCTTTTTGAATAATAATATTTTTTCTTATTTTATTAGAACTTTTATGTAACAATTTCCGCAGTATAGATTTATGTCGTTTAAGTTTTTTTTTCTCTTTTTCTGGTAGTTCCACTTTACCTTGGAGGACGTTATGTATACATTCACAAATACAGTTAATTTCCTTTTCGTCACACGATTGTAAAAGAGCTTTCTTATATTTAGGTTTAAGCTTATGTAGTGCTCTCAGTAAGTCTTTATGCGTGTTTAGACTTCGCGGCATTATGTGTAAATGACAGGAATTTGTTGATTCTTGCTATATTTAAAGCCTTTGGTGGGGACATAAACAACGCAATGTACATCTGGAGGAAATATTTTTGTTTTAATTCGACACATTTCATCAGTGTTTTGTTTAAGATCTATCATTAAATACCCATGTGCTTCCATAGTTGCATTACGATAGGCATCTTCAAGAAATTTTGGATTTTCTGGTGATACTTGGCGTGCTAAGTATCGTATTTGAGTTTTATCTCGGGGATTTTTAAAATAAACAATATAATTTGAATTTAAAGAAATGTCTCTTTGTCCTTTACCTTGGTGAAATAAATTTTGTGTGATGTAAAATACACTTAAGTTTCTATGGTGGCTTCCTTTGGTAAAAATATCAACAATGCGACCATCAGACTCTCTCATAAGATCATCAATTATTACAAGGTTTGCGTTCTTCCCATCAAACATATTAAGATCTGGTATACCTTGATGATAATTTACATTTGGCAAGTTATATAAAGGTTGCATTTCATCAAAGCACCAAGTAATTTGTGTAAACTCCCTACTACATATGTCATTAATATATTTAATGAAGTTTGTAACAAAATTTGATTTTCCACAGCCACTTGGACCTGCAACTATTGCAGTAAATGGATGAATAAAGTGAAACATCACGTTGCACGTGTGTAAATGCTTGAGAGTTACAGAGAGAAATAAAACATTTCGTTCAATTGTTGGTTTATATATTCACTTACTACATGCATATTAAAAAATAAACATAAGAAAAAGTATTTACAAATATTAACTATTTATTGACAATAATAATTGAATAAAAGATACATCTTAAGACTAGTATACAAATACAGCAGTGTACAGCAACATATTTACAAATATTATATTCATAAACTAATCGAAATACATACATATTTTAGTTAACATTAAGGTACTTAATTAGAACATTGAATAGAAATATATATTAAAATTATATTAACAAAGAAATATTTACATACAGATTTTTCTATAATCTATTTTAATTTGTAATGACCCCACGCCAGTGTATCCATATTATTGGGTAGAATATAACGCTTTGTGTCGTTATAAGACAAACATCTTTTGTTTATTTGCTGGGTGAAAATTGTGTGTTTAATTGATTTGAATCTGTACATGTTGCAAAATTGGATATTTTTAGTGAAGAGACAAGTCTTATAATTTTCCATGGTCATTTTTTTTGTAACACATTTATTAACACCCTTTGCTTTTGCTGTCAATTTATTTTCGACGTCAAATGCATACATTTTAGATCTTAGACCTACAAACTCTTTTAAAATTTTTCCATTATTTTCATCTTTGAAAAATCCTAGTTTCTTTTTATTGATTTTTGGATAACCATATGTATTATTTGATGGATAATCGGATGTATCAAATCGATAAACGAGGTCGGTTTTAATATCATTGTAAAAGTTGTCTGTAAAAATCTGATATATTAAACTATCTGTGTCAGTATACAATAATTTTAATTTATTATCAAACTTCCTCATCATGTAGTTGTAGTGAAAGTCATACATAAGAGTTTTTGAAATATCCAATATACAAAATCCTAAATAAATGGGTTTATTATGAACCAACTTTGTTTTTCGCAATTGTACTGCAACTAAGTTTTCTGCAAAAATCGATAAACTGTGAAATTCCGGTTTTGCAATCAAATCTTGTACACCTAGAGTTTTACCGTTATTTTCCCAATGCGTTAACAATTTCACATTAACCCTTTTTTCAATGTTTTCCATAGTTTTCCCAAACACGGAATTATTCATTAATTTATAAAAATCCTTTTCAAAATCCGAGACTGCCTCTATTCTACGTTTTGTATTTAAATCAATGTATTTTTGCAGCCATGAGCTCTGTCTAAATTTTAGTATTCTATGAACTTTTGTTATTTTCATTCCCATATTCAGACACTGTTTAAGATTTCTATAATGAATTTTATATCTGATCTTATTATAAAGATTTGGTATTAATTTGGTTTCTTTAGAATCACTACTTATACATATTTTCTCAGGGCAAAGTGGAAAATCAGAGTGTAAATCGTGAAGTTCAACTGGGTACTCTAAATCTACTTCTAAAATAAAACCGAATTCAGACGTGTCGGGTATATCAAAACTTGTATTTGGACTGACCCATTCAAATCCTCCTTCAGGTAAATATTGAGACATAGCCCAACCGTAAAGGTTATTTGCATCGAAATAAGCAAGATATGATGTAGGTTTATTTTCATCATAATTATCTAAAAATTTATTATTAGCTTTAGCATAACGATTGCTGCATTGTGATACTCCCCCTCTAATACCTGCCTTGATGAAAGCAATTTTATCAAAGTCTGTTAATAATTCTAACTCTATTTTTGTATATTTTAACATAGCATCCCAGCTCAAGCCCGGTGCTGTATAATAATGAGCAGGATCTAATCCATAAGTTGTTATACAAATATTTCTAAAGTTTTCGAATACATCAGTTAACAATATAACATCTGTTTTCAGATATAAGTTAGAGTAATCCAGCATATTTTGACAACCAAAATGTTGCCAAACATTCTGTGCATGATTATAATCATCATTAGATACATTTGAATCAGTTAATGAACTGTAAAATTGATTTTTAGTGGGAATAGATGTTAATTTTAAACAGTCGTATGATGTCATAAATTCATAAGGATAAATACCTTTTCTCCTAACATACCTGAAATCTTCATTTCTTGGAAAACTATTTTTTAAAGTAATAAATTGTTCATCGTTGAGATTTTTAGCTAATTGCTCAAGACTACATGGTAAAAATTTTAGGGAATCAAGAAATCTTAAATTCAAAATTTGGCTATTTATTATTAATGTTTTAGAAAAAGATATGTATCTTTCTTTGTTTTGGGGAATGACATCCACATCACCCTCTACAAAGTTTAATGCATGAACAATGAAATGTGCATCATAGTGGCTGAGATTATGTAGGAATACTGGAACATGATGTGGTATCCTAAATTTGCTTATACAAACATCGTGTGCAACACCTCTAAAATTACCTGTATACCAATCAAAATATGAAATCTTTTTATCATCAGAAAATTCTATTTCACATATACAACAGAGTTTAGAATTCACAATTTCCTTTTCATTTTCTGCAGTCAATGGTTTGGGGCATTTTTGAAAACTATTTTTCTTACTTATTATTTTTAAATCATCATATAAACGATTCATAAATATCTGTACACAATCTGGACCGCTATACGTTACATATTTTGACAAACTATTATCATATGAACATTTAATATAATATCCAAAACTATAAACTTCATGTTTGTGAACATTTTTAGTATACGGTTTATTTGGATCGTTAGAACACGTTTTTATTGGATTTAAAAAGGCTTCAAAATCTGCATATATAACGAAGGCTATCTTTAACTTTTTATGAAAATTTTCAAATTTTAATTGAGTATTTGACACTAGTTGTCCAAACCAATTTTTATATCTTTTATCTATATTTGGTAGTTCTACAGTAATATGTGAACAATCATATTGTTGATGGTTATTCAACCTTTCCTTTGTGGGGAAATGCAATAAACATCCATCGCATATATAAACCGCATGATTTTGATTTGAAATTTGTTTACTGACCAATCTTGATAAGTTTTTAATATAACAATAGTGGTAAGTCCTTTCTCTATTTATGAGTAATAAATTAATGTGACTATTTCTACGACATTTTGTTAAATATAGTGGACCCACTACACTATGCCTTTTCATTTTTTTATTAAATTCTAAACCGAATACATTGATACTAATATTATTTAATTTTTCAACTTTTGATATATCATTTAATTTAACGGGAAAAGATACACCATTAAATTTTAGTTTATTTACATGCATGCTATAGGACGATACTCGATTTGCGTTCTTACTCACTGGATATAATGCCGAAAGTAATGCCCATTGAAAACATAAATTGTCAGAGTTTTTTACGTTTATCACAGCTTTTTTATTACTAATATCTTTAGGTAAATCAATATATGACGTACCACGTAGCGGATTAAATTTATTAATATTCATGTCTAAGCAATTAATTTGTTTAAGACTCCACCCACTGTCTTTTTGTTCAAAAGCACTTATTTTATTTGTTATAGCATCACATAATGAAGAAAAGAAAATATTTAAGTCATCACCTCGAAAAATTATATAATTACATGTTTGAAAATCAAATGAATTTAGAATATCTTTAGTTTGTTGTATAAAATCTGCGTGTAGTATAAAATTTACTTTAAAAGCAGTATGTTTCTGCATAGATTCTTCAATCAAAAATAGCACATCATCTTTTATAGAACTTAAAAACAATTCCGGCGTTTCAAAATCTAACATAGATGATAAATCAGATTTATTTTTAATTTTATATGTAATTATTCTATTTCCAAAGGCTGTTTCAGCAATTGATACATTTTTAAGAGATGTGTGAGAAGTTAAAACATTATTATTATGAATTTTGCTTTTCAAATGATTGGTAAAGTATTTTCTAGTTATCAAAATTTTACACGTGTTACATTGCACCTTGTCGACATCGAGGTCCGCTGATATCCCGATCGATGATAATGAAGTTGATGGCCTATCTTCATATCTAGTCTTTTTCTTATTATTGTCATCATCCTTCGTACTACAAAGTTTCTTAGACCCCATCCCGATTTGATATGATTGTTTTGATTGTCTAAAACAAAGAAGAAACATATTTATAGAAGAAGAACAAAATAATTCTGTAAATTTTGAGATAATTTAAGAAGGCATACTCACGCTATGTTTTCCTCAACTACTGCACAAATATTGTACAATTCTTCATCATATGTGGAGTCTTTCAATCCACTCTCTGGAACTATTCCCCACAAATTATACATTCCATATTAGATTTGCGTTGAAGAAAGGTACAGATATAATTTTAGATTATGTTTCAATAAAATGGAAATATATGACACGAACTTATTTAAAGAAAGTACTAACAAAAATTTGTATTTACAAAAAATAGTTTTTTTATATTCTAGCTATAAAATACACATGATTATTATATTCAGAAACTATAAGTAAATAATATATACACGAATATTAATTAAATGGAATGCGTTTATTACTTATTACTAAAGTGAGATTTTTTACAATTTTCAGTCTTAGAAATTTCTTTAGTTATTTCGTAAACAATGTTTCTAACGTTTGCAGAATTTTTGTGTTTATCATTTGTGTAATATTTAACTCTAAAATCTGCGTGCTTCCAATGTTCTGTGGAGGCTATTTTTGCAATCTTTTTCATGTCATATATTTCTATTTTAATAAGTTTACTTGAGCTGGAACCATCATCAACGTTTGTTGATAAACAGACGGTATTACCTTCTTCATCGATTCGAGATACAGTGGATGAAAGTTTTTTTCGTTTTATTATAGGACCTTCAAAGAATTCATCTAAATTCTTGGTAATAATATTTTGCTCCCTCTTTTTCTTTAGTTTTGATTGTACATTACTAAATAAATCCTGACTACCTTCATCCGATAGAGGATAGTAGTAATTTTTAAAAGTATTTTCTTCATCAATAATTTCCAGTGAGTTCTGTAAAAATATTTTATAAATTTAAATCTGAATTGATGGATGTTCGTAGTGTAGCGATGGTTTTTTAGTGTATATAAGTATAAAGTAATAACAAAATTACTTACATTCATTGTTGTATGAATCTATGTCACTAATACTTTGTAAATTAAATTTATACTTGTATTTCACTTCACTTAGAAATACACGAAATATAACAAACTAAATGTTCACTATAGAAAAGACACTTTCACAATGTAACTTAAACAGTTCCAACCCTATATATATAGAAAATATCGCTCCTACACCATGACTCATGGGTCCAATGCACAAAAGGTTTGTGATAATGAATTCCGGCTTCGGTATGAACAAAAGATATGAATAGGTTTATAACATTTTGTAAGGTGTCTTTGTTAGTCATCTTTCCATTAACTATTGTTAAAAATATTTTGACTCATTGTTTAGAAATTTTTGAAATACTTTGGAACTTTTTTCTGTTATCAGACAATGAAACAAGTTGTAACATGAAACTGTTAAAAATGTTTGAGTCATAACTAACAAATTTTGGAATGCATTCGTCAAAACGGTAAGAAGATATGAAGATTATATAGATCTGTCTCATACTTTGATTCATATAAAAGCCAGGATATTGCATCAAGATTCCTCTAAGGTAGCTGCCTCAACGGTAGTGGCTCCGGTTAATAATTGGTTGCATTCAATCTTCAGTCAACTTGATGTCTATTTAAATCAAAAACTTATATCACCTCCAAATAATACATATGCGTATCGTGCCTACATGGAAACTTTGTTGAATTATGCTAAACCAGCTAAAGAATCTCATCTTACGTGTGGCCTTTGGTATGAAGATACAGCCAACAAAATGAATGAAACCGGCGAGGAAAATGGAGGATTTGTTAAAAGACAAAAATTAGCTTCTGAAAGTCAAGAAATTGAAATGATTGGACACTTACATGGCGATATATTTAACCAAGAAAAGTTCTTGATCAATGGTGTAGAAATGTCAGTTAAATTAGTTCGCTCTAGAGAAACATTTAACTTAATGGCCCCTTCAAGTGATTCAAAGTTTAAAGTATGCATTACAGATGCAACACTTATCGTTCGTAAAGCACGAATCAATCCAACTGTTTTACTTGCACATCAAAAAGCATTGGCTTTTTCTACAGCAAAATATCCCGTCACTCGAGCTGAAGTGAAAGTTTTAACTATACCATCGGGGATTCAAGGCAAAACACTTGACAACATTTTTTTGGGGCAAGTCCCAAAAAGATGTATTATTGGGTTTGTTGATAACGGGGCATTTAACGGTAATCTCACTAAAAATCCATTTAATTTCGAAAATTACAACATTAACACATTTTGTTTATATATTGATGGTCAACAAATACCTTCGAAAGCTTTACAACCTTCGTTTGAAAACCATATTTTCACCACGGCTTATCATACATTATTTTCGGGTACGGGTATACATTTTTTAAATGAAGGGAATGGAATTTCGAGAGAACAATATTCGAACGGTTACTGTTTGTTAGCTTTTGATTTAACTCCGGATTTATCAGCCAACTCTTCAGGTCATTGGAATCTTATAAGACATGGCACTGTAAGATTAGAAGTTCGATTTGAGTCAACGCTTGTACAAACTATTAACTGTATTGTTTACGCCGAATTTGATAATGTTATTGAGATAGATAAAAACCGCAATGTATCCGTCGATTATAATAGTTGAATATATATATTGTAAAAATATTAACTTTGTAATATTTGTATGTATCTCTTTGTGTGTACATTTTTGAATAAATTAATTAAAATGGACTTACTTTGTATTATTTTTAATAATCACCCTTTCGATATATAATAAGTTACTGTAATTACAATCGCACACATGTTTGCGATCTCTGGGGTTGGAAAGTTGTATTTTTAAATAAATATGAATACAATAGAACTACAGAAATATTTGAACGAAATACATCCAAGTTTGCGGTATAATGTGTATGCTGCAAATAGATTACCGATATACATGGAAACTCCTACTTATTTAATTAGTAATTTGGACCCCGATACAAAACCTGGATCACATTGGGTTGCACTACATATAGACAAAAATGGTTTTGGTGAATTTTTCGACTCCTATGGACGACCACCTTCTGGATATCACTATGCATTCTTAAAGAGAAATAGCCACCGATGGAGTTTCAATAAAAAAATATTGCAAAACAATTGGACTTCAGTATGTGGTCAATACTGTTTAATGTATTTGTACTACAAGTTGCACAACTGTACAATGAATTACTTTATTAATCAATTTGACATCGATACCATGTACAATGATATGTTATTATGGAATTTGTTTAATTACTGTTTTAAAATAAATGAATATGAGTAATGAAGGAATGTAGACGGCTTTTTATTATACATAGAAAAAGTACCTGAGACCCCCCCGACCGTAACTCGATTCAAACAATAGCGTTCGAGCGAACAATAGGCGACCCTTGCTCGGATGATCCATTGTTAACTGTACCCCATTGCTTTTGTATTATTATAGCCTAGTTAATGTTATGCTATCTCTGAAACGGTTAAAGCTACGCAATTTTAAATAGTTGCATTAGATTCAGCGACCCTGAAAACTTTTTTTTTTTTTTTTTTTTTTTTTTTTTTTTAGGGTTGCCGCCGTGATCAGTGAGCTAGAACCTGTGAATCCCTACTACTATCTGAAAACCTTTTTTTTTTTTTTTTTTTTTTTTTTTTTTTTTTTTTTTTTTTTTAGGGTTGCCGCCGTGATCAGTGAGCTAGAACCTGTGAATCCCTACTACTACTAATTAGGAGGCCATCGCCGCCACGGAAGCTTATTTTGCAGAGCTTCCGAAAACTTTTTTTCAGACAGGTTAAAAACGTAGGAGCTTCGCTGGATCAAGGGTATCGATCTAAAAGGAAACTATGTAGAGAAATAAATCGCCACTTTTCCAAAATTTTCGTTTTTCTTTTATAGGCTAAAGACTTATCGAACCGCCCTCGTAGCTACATTAGCCCCATCATATCCAAAGTAACATTAAGAATTTTCACAAATGACCTTTTATAATTTCAACATTATGAAAGTTGACATTTCGCTTCCGTAATAGCTGACTAAAAACTCCGGGGGTCCTTCCAATCATTGCACCCTGGGCCTGAGGAACCAGATCTCTCTAGTTGCCCGAGGACCGTAACTTTAACCTTGAATAACGGTAGCTTATGCAACTTTTAAATTAAATATTAAAAAAATAAAACAAATGTTTATACAAATTATGAACATATTTTTTTCTTGGGGAGGTTATCGCACTTTTTTATATATTTATTATTCAGCGGGTATGCTGGCTGATGAAATCGTCTGTTGCCTCTAGAACTTTGCGTCCGGACACGGATCGTAACCAAGAAAAAAATAAGTTTTTTCACCAATACGACCCATTATAGTAATTATATCGAGTACAATACGCGAAAGTGTGACTGTGTTATGATATGCTATACAATAACAGCCTACGGAATGTACTGCTTCTAAAGTTGCAATATTGTACACCAGCTATTTACAGCAATATTGCAGATTTTGTACCAATACTACTTTTACCTGAACCACTTCTGGATTGAATGCCTGGTTAGCGTGAAATTATAACTTGTTTATTAATTAATTATTGTTATTTACAACAACTTACAATTCAAAATATATATTACTGAAGCTGTTTATGATCTCTTTCTTCTTGTGTTTAGGTTTATCTGCAATCATTGCTCCAAGCATAATCAGATGCGATCTGAGGTATACTTGAGGTATATTATCATCTAATTACACGAAATATTTTTTGTCATTTTTTAAGTGTTCTATTTCTCCGAATTTGCAGCAGGTTTTTTGCTGGCTCATTGGCAACTTTTTCAATCAGTCCGTCGGTTTATGATCTAATAATTACAAAAATGTAAAGCTACCCATTCTTATCGTATTACAATCACTTGGAACCCTGAACAGGTTTCATTACTAAAACTATATTAAGGAAATATGTTGCAAATAAATTTGAAATCTGACTTCAAGGGCCAAATTTGAGAATGTGATTTGTTATTCAAAATTTTTGAATACTATAACAAGAAATCTTAGTTTTAAGAAATAATAGGAAACAAGAATTTCATTACAAACTAAACACCCGGCCCAGTTCTTGAAACTTTTCAGGGCAGGGCAAAAACTATTGCCTTCCAATCCGCCATTTCTTTGACCATTGTTTCTCAATTATATATATTAATCCAATAAAAATGTTTACAGCACATTTTTTATAGATTTTGTGCTCAATAACTTTGTGTAAATGTAAATATAATTTATCGCATAAAAAGGTAAATTCACGAAAAACGATCTTTGACCTTGCATAATTTAAGACATGTTAATAATATCTTATGAGTTTTTTAAGTTAACTTTTAAAAGGTCAAAACCAAAGACGTAATATTCAGTCATTTTTTTATGAAAAGGTTTGCCTAGTTTTTAAGATATATTATTCAGTGGGTACGCTGAGTGATATTCCCGTCTGGCGCTCCTAGAATTTAGTGCCTGGGGCGTGGGCCCGACTTCGCCGCCTAGATCGGCACCTGATAAACACCTATTCCTATAAATGTTGGAGGGACGATTTTAATTTTGACCAATAAGTAAGAACCATACAAATCATTACTTGTTTAGATGATTGCAGGTGACACATTTTTTCTAGAACTTTAAAGCAAACGGACAGAGGGGTAATTGACTACCAACCTTTCTAAATCAACTGAAATACAGACGTTGTTTGATGATGTTGAAGAGGTTTTTATACCCCTTAGTTTAAAGGAAAATTATGATTTATTAGGCTATTGCCCATACTCTACGTTAAAGCGCGCGTCGTATTCTTGCAGTCACGCCTCACTAGTCGCAATGTACCGCTCAGTATGAATTTCAATGTAGAGGCGCCGGATCACGGATGTGGCCGATTATGCGGAACTGCGGTCGCGAGCTTAACACACAACCTAGCAGTCTCCTTTATCGAATATATACATCCATATAGAGTTCGCTTTGGCCTGGCGCGTTTCGAGATCAGTTTGTGTATATCTAGTTTTCATATACCTAGAGACTTTCATCGTGGTACATATGAGCCAACATAGCGATGGCGACTAACAACGGATTTTCGTCCTTTGGTGGTCGTTACCGTTCTTGGACTACACTACACATTCCATTAGGTGTGATGTAGTCACTTTGTCAAACCAGTATAAAAAAGGGAGTGAAGGAGGAGAAGCCGACGCGCGCTTTTAAATGTATGTGATGATCTAGAAAATAATTAAGTTACGATTTGATGTGTGGTAATATTACAAATTAACGAAATAGTAACTATCACATGTTCTTTGTCAGTATGAAAACAACAATTCACTCTAAATACACAAAATATATATTATTTCTCATGCTGTTAAAAAATATCATGCTACGACTATTTGTGACTTACGCCAATTGATACATCCTGCAACATATATTGTATTAAAATTTATGTATAACAAGCAAATCTATCTACTGGCACCTGTTTGACAGCAGCTGCAACCCAGAGGCTGCCAGGTCACGATGTACCACTCGGTATGCACTAATATGTATGTGCAAGGCTTTCCACTGTCACAATCCAAAGCTAGATACACCGTGTGATAGCGGTGTGTAGTCGCCTATGCATATAAATGCATACAAAGGAGTACATGATGATCTGTTAGCCTCTACTGAGTGGCAGCTACTACCAGAATCTGATGCGTGCCTCTACTGTTCAAAATATTAATGCAGACTATTATTTTAGCAGTCTTTAAAACACCAGAATGGATGTTTATATGTATTTGAGTAATAATGTCGAATAATATCCTATAATATTTATATAATTAAGAAATATTGGAGTCGGAATTATTGAAAGTCCCCTTAAAAACTCTCTGATTTTTTAACTTAAGCTCATTTCACTTAAAGCTAAATTCATCAACTTTACATTAGAAAAGATAACAACCAGAAATATATCTTTGAGAAGGTAGGGTGATTGCCCAAACTGGGTCATGACCACAGTACACAAGGGTAAAGACTGTCATTGTGACTCACTTCAGCCTGTCACATTTTGAGATCAGTTTGTGATGATAACCAGTTGTTCGTACACTTAGAGACCATCAGTTGAAGTATATGTGGACCATCATGACAACATAGACTCTTAATGGATTTTTGTCTTTAGATAGCTGCTTGTTTTGGACTACACTGTATTTATCATCAGGTGTTCTATAATCACTTTGTCAAGCCACTGTAAAAAATATATATATATAAAGTGGCCTTTAGTTACATCCCAATTGTGAAAGACCAACCAAAGACCCTATAAAAGTACAATATTTTTGGTTGATGAAGGCTATCATAAAGCCCAACATATGAAGGCCCTATATATACCATTGCTATGTTAAAGTAATCAAACTGATTATAGACATAAGATTCTAGATTTTATTATTTTTGTATAATGTTAGCTATTGACTGCCCTCAATTGTATAAAATAAATAATGACTCTAGGCTCATTAACTAAATCTTTTATACTGGGTAAACAAAGTTACTACAGTTAATGTGACAGAAAGTATAACATAGTCCAAGAACGGCAACTACCACCAAGGGACAAGACTCCTCTGTAAGTCATTATCATCATATCCACCCTCAAATATCATGTCTGAAGGTTTCTTGGTATATGAACATGTGATACGGTGAAATCAAAATATGTCAGGCTAACGCGAAGCACTGTAATACTCTATCAATTTGTGAGTAAATAAAGTTCTACGGGTATGACAAGATGTACCTGTCTCAGCTGGTGTGTTAAACTATCACTGTTTTATACTGTGCTTTTACTGTTTTGTAAATTGATTAACCCTCATTTTTCAGATTTAATTTTGTGCCACATAATTGTTTTTCTTTTTTTATATGAGTTATCGCATTAACAAAGCATAGATACCGATGACTGCCTCCACATTTAAGCATTTTTTTAGTACACCAAAAATAGTGTATATTAAAAAAAACTTAACACAATGTACTAACCCTGCTACTGAATTTTAAAATCCAACACAAAGTTGATTACCTACTTAGAGCGTTTATACCACGTCTAACTTCCTGATTAGTAGAATTATAGAATTTTACCTTAACATCAATATCGCCGATTTTATTTTCGGCCCTGATGATTGGCCTACCGACCATGGACGGGAAAATAAACGCTGGAAAATTGCTCCCGGCAAAACCGCACTTTACGAACTGAAAACAACATGTTTTCAATTAAAATTCGTGATGATTCAGGTTCTTATCACAATAATTTTGAACGCAAATTTTAATCAAACTTACACCAGTTCCATTATCGCAAACTATAACTTTCCTTCCTTTTTCATCCATTTTAATATTTTAATTTAATTTAATGATAATAATGATTTAGTTTTTAGATAAAATATTAATGTTATATTAATCACAACTCCCCGCAAAGAACCTCGCAACTTTATTAAAGTGACAAATTTATCATTCCTTATATTCATACAATAATAAACTTTATATACTCAGTAATAACGTCTGTAATACCTTAACCAATAAATCCATTACAAAGACACGCCTTTGGTTTCAACATAAAGGAGAGTTGACTCTTTTGCCAACACAAATAAATTTAATTTATTTTTTGCCTTTAAAATAAATTGTTGTAAAATGGAAGGATGCAATTTAAATAGAGTTTTGAGTTTAATTTGTCAAATACATATCTTAATAAATTATTTTTATTTTAGGCTTTCATAATACAGAAAAGAAATCTTTAATCTGTGGTTAAGCGACAGCTTACAAATATACCAAATGACTTAAGGTGTGTTCACGCTGCTAACCGTTTTCGCTAGTAGTGAAAATAACAGCGCTAATGGAGGCTTAGGAAGTCATCTGATTTTTTTATATGTCAATTTTATTCCAAGGACTGGGCCTTTTTCACTGCGCCAATGTCATTCTGTTGGCTTAAAAACGAGGAAAGTCATCCAACTCGACAATTGGATCACTAATGTCAGAGATGGGCAAAATGTAATCTGATTAATGATTAACGATTACAAAATGTAGTGGTAATTTCAATTTTCTTGCTCTGTAATCAAAATGGAATCCATTTAAAACAATAAGAAACATAAATGTGTATGCAATCTGGGATATTGTTGCGTTTAAAACATAGGTGAGCTAAATGCGTTCCTAATAATGGTAAAAAAAGTAAAATGTAATCGTAATCATTTTAATAAATCTGATTACATTTTGCCCATCTATGACTAATGCCCTACGTTATACCGTTTTTAAAGCTTTAACAATGTTGAAAATATCGCCACTTTTACTCACCTCGGTAGATGGGATTTTGACAAAGATCTGTCAGCATGATATATTTTAATTTTCATTACATTCATTTGATGTAAATACATACAAAGAACAGTTTAATTTTCGTATATTTATACATTTATTTTACATGCTGTAGTAAAAAAATATGTTATAGATATTAACTGAATTTTATAATATGATTATGAGCAACAAAATCCACAATTGAAATAAAATAACTGACATTAAATGTCAATTGTATACTCTAACTGACTGTATATGCAGAGTACATTTTCAACAATTTTGATATGTTCAAAGTTCAACAATAGCTCGCTAAACATGCCTAGGCTATTATTTTCAACACCGTAGAAGCTCCATGAACGGTATGACGTTTGTCTTTAATAGCAAAATTGTCAATTTTGGCAACATCATAAGCCGGTGTTATTTTCGCCGCTGGCAAAAATATCTATTTTCTGATCGCACCTTTAGTAATGACATTTTTATTTGTCATTTAAAACAGCATGGGCTGGAATTTATTTTTCACGTGCCTAAATAAGAAAACAATATAAAGATGAAACATAAAAGATTTGAAGAAAATATATTAATTGATGAAGCGTATACTAATTATGGCAAAGTCGATAAAAATGCAGACGAAAAGAAATCTCACGGTATCGCAACAAACTTCGCAGAAAGTTTGGCATACGAAGATAAAAAGAAATGGTTTCACCAGGTACTTATATTTTATATATACTTAACGATAATTTTCCCTGAACTACGCCTGCATTATTAATGATAAAACACCCCTTTTAACAAGTTCTTTGAATTTTCAAACAAATATCTAATCCCGTAGATCTGGGTAAAATCTTTCTTTAGTGAGTTTTCATATTCAAAAAGAAACTCTTCACCCTGATTTATTTATTTATATATTATAAGGCAAGCAATGGAAACAACAAGTGCCTGTATCCTACTATTTCACAGTTTTATAAACTATTTCTGTTTGTGACTGAGATCTACTGAGAGTAATTGTTCAGGCGATTTATAAATTGATTCACATTTCGAGCTGAGATTAGGTCTTCTGAGAGGTCATTCCATACTCTGACAATCCTGTTGTTTAGAAAGTATTTGTGTGGGGTTTTGTTCGATAAACTGATAAATAGCTTAAGCTGATGGCCTGTCATGATTGCTGCAACTGATTTTTGACTGTTTTTTCAAAACCCTCATGTTGCTAGCTTCATTTGTTTGCTTAGATCTATAGATAAATTATTATCTTGTACTTTACTTGTGAGTATTTACTATTCTAGAGATTATTTCTAATCTATGATGGCATGATAGCTAATTTTTATTGACACTTACTAATCTAAGGACCGGGCTTGAGTCTTGACACTGTAAATTTTCCTTGATAAGCTAAAATCAAAATCTCAGCTGAAATGTGAAATAATTTAAAAATTACCTGGAAAGATATTTTCTTAGTTCAAGCTCAAACAGGCTTGTTCTTCACAACTCGACATCAAAGTGTGTCTATTTTGCGTGAGATATTACCTCAGTTAAAAAAGGGTTAATTAATTTAAAAAAATATTAAATAGCAGCATACAAATTCTTATTATTTGTTACAACTGCTTGTCTGATGATAGATAAATAAGTAAATTGGTTATTGTTGAGTTATTGTTGTGTATTTGTATGTATATCTTTGTCTGGTATCCACTAATTTAGTTTGGGACTAGGACAATGTATCTGTTTCTTTGCAAATATTATATCATTTTTTTTTAATCTTATTTTTTACAGATGCCAGAAGAACCTTCAATAACTATAAACCTACCACAGGAACAAATAGAAGAGTTACGGAAGGAAGCAAGCAGTGCCTTGCATGGAGACACACTAGCTTATGAAACAAGTGAGTCTTGATACTAAATCTTTATTTTTACCATTCTTAAATTATCTACACCTTCTGATTGAAAAAAAAATAGTATGATGATTTGAACTCGATAGGAAAATGCAGTTCAAAGGTTGAATGATTGAATTTAATGAAAAGCTTTCTAAATAATATGTTATTATTATAATCTAACAATAGGGGACTGTTTATTAGCCTATGGTTATGTCCTAGCTGGTCTATTCAACTATCACACATAGCTTAGTACCTTGCAGAAACATGTGTTGCAAAAAAAAAATCATAATTCCTAATTTTCCCTCAAGATTATGCCTGGCTACCTAGATGTGGTGGTGTTTTGAAGCATTGTTTACAGGGCCCAGAGTTCCTGCCAAAACAGGTGCAGTCACCTTGAGGTTTTTAACTGCTACAAGTCTGAGAATTCAGATAAAAAAAGGAAGGAGGTGTTTCTTCTTTTTCCATCTAGTCCAGTATTTTTGAGGAGAGCTTTCCTTTTAATTACAACTTCTTAAATTGACTGTTTTCAGCAGAAGTTAAATTTCATAATGAATTAATGTTGATTGAGTGAATGAGTAAAAGTCATCTATATGTATATGCACACAGATGCTAAGTATCAATAAATGAATATTTAGAAACATTAGGGCCAATGCTGGAATTGAGTCATAATCACAGAACATAAATGTAAAGACTGTCACAGTAACTCGTGTTTGCATGCAATGTAATAGTTGATTTTCGGGATGAGCTTGATTAAGCAACTCATATACTTAGAGACCTTCTATTGTCGTAAATGTGGGCTGTCATAACGACATAGACCTATTGGATTTTCATGCTTTGATAGTTGCAGTCATTTCTGGGCTACACTGTACTTACCACCACCAGGTACTCTGTAGTCAATTTATCAAGCCAGTGTAATAAATTAATTATCAATTAAAAACTCAAGTATTCATTTATGACTTTCCAGGAACCAATAAAAATGGTTCATCAGATCATCAATGGGCGAAAACACTTCTCAATAAGGGTGCTATCGGGGACAGAGTGGCTGCAGCTACTTTACTCATTCAGGTAACAATCCTTTTGTATCAAAGGGTGGCAGACAGCTCACCTGATTTTAAGTGAGTTGAGCTATGCTACTATTTTGTATAAATTAGTGCCACACCAAGAGTGTTGCCAATATACAGTGGACCCTGAAGAATATGAGACAAGGAAATGACATACACAGTGTAGACTTCCTGTAACCCTGACATGACAAATAAGGTTTTACAACTGTTAAGGACTAACCTGGATGTCAGATAAATGAATTATCAATTAACCAAATTGTATTGAAATTTGAACTGTTTGTGGTTTCACCATGTGAATACTGCCTCCCACTTCATCATCCTGAGGTGTTGTAAAAGCTGACTAAGGTATACAGTATGCTAAATTACAGGCAGATTGCTATAGCATTTAAGTTGCCACATGCACCTTCTCTGCATGTAGTGCATACTCATCAAGTCGCTTTGGACAAGTGTGTTGGGTTAAATGCCCAAATCCCTTCCCCTGGATTACAAAAACATAGAGAAAAAGGGAACAAAGAACATTGAAATGCCTTAGCCTTGCAGTAGGATGAAACTGGCTAACAAGAATAATGTGCTTCTTAACAGTTCACCATAAAAATGAGGACACAATTACCTTTATAAAATAGTTGGAATTTCAAAAATCATAGGGGTGCAACCCGTAATCAAGATTTAGTTATTTAAATTGAAATTTGGTATAATTTTTCAGGATAATCCTGTTTACAATCTAACTGCCTTAAGAAATCTAATCAACAACGTTAAACCAGCGAAAAAGAAAGATGGAATTATAATAATAGGTATGTTTTACAAATATATACAATCTACTTATACACTCTACTAATATTACAAATTTACTGAGTATTTGAAATGCTCGCCCTCTTCATCCGGTGAGGTTGTGAAGGTCTTTCCCAGGCAACAGTGCATAGTCTTGTCAAAAAAAAATCGAAAGTGTGTATATATATTCCGTTTTTACGTCAAAAAAGCTGAACTGGCTTTCAGTGTAGGAATACAATAGACCTTAAAGACAGACATAGAGTACATTTCATTGCAAATATAAAATTTGAAAGGGAATAAGCAGCATTTTGGATGAAAACTCCCAGGCGCCATCACTTTTTTTAAATTTCCAACAATTAAAGTTATATTTCAACTAATTTACACAAAATACTAACACATTGCACACTGAAACCTTCCTAATGAATCACTCCGTGTATTGGTGATTTGCATCAGCATGGAAATCTGTTCAGTAGTTTTTGAGTTTGTTGCGAACAGACAGACACAGCGAGGTACTTTTTATAATAATATTAAGTGATGTGATTTCATATAATTTAATAATAATAATAATTTTACAGACGCTTTGTCAGAACTTTTAATATCAGATTTACTGATTCCTGAAACAAAACTACGTTCCTTTGAACGGCATCCGTTGGGACATCTAAACGATATGACGTCGGGCAACAAACAAACCAGGAGGAATATCCTCAAGCTTTGGTACTATGAGGATCAGCTGAAGGAGCTGTATGGAAGTAAGTTAATATAACTTGTATATGAGGCCGCAGAGTAGTTTAAGTAAAAATGTCTCAGGGTATCGGTTCATGGTATGTCGTTTTAAGGACGTTCCTGACAGTGGGATGCGTGGAGCTTGCGTAAAATTCGCGGCGCGGCTGCTTCGAGTATTGTGGCTTACAGTTTAAATTATATGATTTTTACAGCATATGTGGAGGCCCTGAATAACTTTGCCCACGATTCGGTAGAAGCTAACAAAGAAAAGGCAGTCAGTTCAATGTCTTACTTGTTGATGCATCACCCGGAGAGAGAACAGGTATTTAGATTTACAGCTTCATCTTCAACCCATATTAGCCCACTGCTGGGCAAAGGCGTCTCCAAATACGTGTCATTGAACCTGATTATCAACTCATATTTCATAATATTAAAAGGCATTATTTTTGTATGTGCACTAATAAAATTTATTCCGGATAGTTTTGTATTGGGGTTCTCAGCAACAGCTCATTCGCGTTCGCATTATTTTCCATATCAGCACTTGCATAAGATTTTAATTTTTGATTAAAGTCTTTAGCTACAGATGGGAAAAACGTAAAATCACTGGTGATTTTACAGTGATCAATGAAAATCACACGGACTGAGATAGCATTATGAAAAAATTATTCATGCAACAGTAGAATTAATAGCAGGTACACTTATTGTATAAGTTGTTCCATGGCTAGTCTAGTAGGTGAATCTTAAAGTTAACAAGACATTATTGGGTGTTAGACGGTACGAAGATAGGCAGGTCAGGTAGTTATCTATACTAATATTATAAAGCTGAAGAGTTTGTTTGTTTGTTTGTTTGAACGCGCTAATCTCAGGAACTACTGGTTCGAATCGAAAAATTCTTTTTGTGTTGAATAGACCATTTATCGAGGAAGGCTTTAGGCTATATAACATCACGATACAACTATTAGGAGCCAAGAAATGATGAAAAATGTGAAAGAAACGGGGAAAATTATCCGTCCTTGAGGGCTTCCATTGCGTGCGCTGCGAAAACGGTTCAAGATACGAAAAATTTATGTATGAAAGAATTATTCCTCTTCAAATGATCTAAAAAAATGTCCGCGACAGTATATGTCTATTTTTTAAGATTAACTAACTAGAACCGTTTTTATGGTAATCGAATTTAGTCGAAATTAATGCATTATTTGTTAAGAGTTGTATCAACGTAATAATATTAATCTTTATCCAAATAAATGTTTTGTTGATTAAGAGTATTTAATTGTGAACAAAATTGTCTTTGACATCACTTAATTTCAATGAACATCTTAGAAGATATTACAAAACCTTATATAACAAAACAACGTTTGCCGGATCAGCTAGTCATTACATATAATAAATCTGTTCCTCAGCCACCTGTCCAACATTCCGTTGATACGATTATTTGCAAGAACTTATATATGCGAGTGACCAAAAAAAAAATCAATTGCGTGATATAGTTTCGTAGAACTATCTGTACGCGTGTGACCGCTAATCTTAGAGCCGGCATAACTGATTTAAATGCGGTTTTCATGAATGTATCGTAGAATTTCGTGTTAATCTTAGCTCATTTAGTGTTAATTTTATTTTATTCTGATCATAAATAAAAAAAATTATGTCAGTTAAAAAAACACGTCTATCAATTATTGGATTTTTTTAAATTACCGTTCAATTCATTTGATTATAACTTTGGTTAACTTACTCTGCCATACAAGGACGATTGAAATTTTGTATGAACCAAATAAAATTGACAATTTTAGATATTTTTATTCTTCCAATATTAGTTGAGCTCACATCTATATTGTGAATCATATGAAATAGTGTTTAACTTAGGTTGTACGTGCGTACACAGGTCGAAGCTATTTTTTGTATAAAGCGTTACGCGGGCCTCGGGCACAGTATTAAATATAAATAATACTTTATCGTATGCAGACGCTACTGACGAATATAATAAATAAGCTCGGAGATCCGTCCCAAGCAGTCGCTTCTAAAGTCATCTACCATCTCTGCCAACTCCTGTACAACCATCCGAACATGAAGGCGGTTGTACTTTTACACATAGAGAAAATGCTTTTCAGGTAGGTCTATATTTATATATTTGTATCTTTTGTGAAGCATTTTTGAACAATAAAAAAATGTAACCATAACCTAGAATTTTAACAACTTAATTCTTTTTTCTTTTATTTGTGCAATTACTTTATTACTAACCAAAAAAATCAAGGCATTATTAAATCCATTTCTAAACAAAAAAAATGTATACACCCACTCCTCCCAGAGATGAGGCTTCAATAGGCTGTTCGTTTCCCAGGCGATTGAAAGTATTTGGTTTCTCAGGACCTGTGGGAGCAATTAGAGGGACACCCCGGGGGTTTTTAGTCAGTAGGAGACTGACACACCGGGCTCGCTGCCCTCACAATTGTTCTGATGGACCTTTGTAGATTTCACACCAAGTTACCATAGGCAAAATACCTATTTAAAAATTATTTGTTATTGATTTATTTATGTATGTAACTGTCCCTAAATATATTGTCTATAATTTACTTTGTTTTAATAGTGTTTTTACATATGTGGAGTTAAAATCAAATGCTGAATTTCTCCCTAGTTTATAAAATCACCTGTATATATTTTTGCTTCCAAATCGACTTTTTAATACGTTTTATTACGTTTTTTCTTTGTCAAATAGTTTGGTTCTCGAATTTATCCAGCAAGGGGCATAAGTCCAAAACTCCTGACGATGATGAAGTAGTTATTTTGCGTAACTGATAGGGTGATGGTAATGGCATACAATGACTACAGATCGAACATATCTCCCCGGGCTCAATACTACGGCGTGTGCTTCCTCAACCAATTTTTCCTCGGGAAAGACGACTCCAAGATAGCGGAGAACCTCATACGGATATACTTTTCTTTCTTCAAGGCGTCGATTAAAAAGGTAGTTACCTTATTATTCCAGCTTAGTAAAGGGATTTTTTTCTGCAAAGATATAATAGGTACAGTGATATTTTAGCTAAAAATTTGATTTATAAATGTTACTTTAAGTTTACTGAGAAAAAATATTCGTTTTTAACAATAAACTGAATATGTAATAGAATTTTGATAGCCAAAATATTTGCAAAGCTAATTTCAAGTTGACTAAATCGGTGACTGACCATTATACTTTGATATAAATCAATACATATAATTCAATTCCTCCGCCAGCTATACAAATCTAGATGAAAAAATATTTGAAAACTCCTATATATACCGCTTTACAGAAAAATTTCGCTTACGCGTTGTTTGTTAATAAAAATGTATCGGAATCGTTAATTAATATGCACATATCAGTACATGTTTGTGACCGCTAACCTTAGACGCGGCACAACCGATTCAAATGCGGTTTTCATTAAGGTGTTGTGAATTGTTCATAAATAAAAAAAGTTATGTGAGTTTAAAAGGTATTTATATATTTTATACAAAGATTTTAACTTGAAATTATTATTATCATAACAAAAGTACGACTCGTACTTCCACGCGAACTATGTTGCGGGCACAGTTAGTTGAATAATGTAATTTGTAATGTTTAAGTAAAGGCTAAGCAAAGGCTATAAATATTAGCCTAAGAGACATAGAGAAACCTGTCGTATTCACGCTTGTCGTGTATGTATGCGGTACAAAAGTCAATATGGGTTCAGGGCGAGATAGACTCCCGGCTGATGGGCGCGATCCTGACGGGCGTGAAGCGCGCTCACCCGTTCGTGCAGAGCGAGCGCGTCTCGCAGGTCGGCGCGCCGGAGCATGTGGCCGCTGTACACAGGCTCGTGCATGTGGCTTCGCCCGCGATCGCACTGCACGCGCTGGCCCTGCTCTTGCAGATCAGCGACGCGTCCAGCGGACTCTCTGATAGGTAAGTGGACACGGAAAGACCATATAAGGGTGTAAAATTGAGGATCCTCAGCCGGCTGATATTTCAACGGTAGACGCGACGATGAGAACATCTCACCTGACAGGTCTTACTTATATGAAGTCAATAGCAATTAGAGCAGGCGCTCAGACTTGAATTGCTGCCGATCTACCTCATGATTGTTAAGTGGTTGACTTTGTATACGTAGATAGCTGGATGGCGCAAGTATATGTGATACAGGTTTGTACCCCACCCCATCTTTCCTTTCTACCCCTCCAACTCCGTGAAATGAGCTCATAGCGATATTATTCCCACGATCTTTACGACTTGGTAGCCTTTAAGAGAAGAGTGAATAGGCAATTTGTCGGACGGACGCGGTCCATTGTCGAACTCATCTTCACTTTCCACTGAGTGTGGGTGAGGTCAAGCGTCCGTCTGTAAATCATAAAAAACACTCCTCTCCCATTCCATCCTCTTTCCTCCTCTCCCTCTTTGTCCCAGTATTTTAAGTTAAAAAAAAAATCACGTACAATGAGGTAGCTGGAAAGCTATTTAGACGGATGCAGTACTGCGCGACTCTTTGGAGTCGCGCAGTACGTACGTACGTACGTTGCAGTACGTTGCCTTAAAAGGCAACGTGTTAAGCTCACGATCGTAACAGCTGACCAGCGCTGCAAAGTCATTTACATCGGACGCCTTTCCATATAAATACATGTAGCGACCTGGCAACAGCTGTTAGCATTCGGATCATACCTCCAAATCCCATATTATTTTATTTTAGGTACTACACGGCCCTGTATCGGAAACTAATCGACATGGAAATCTTCAACACGAGCCATTCCGCTATGCTCTTCTCCCTCATATACAAGTCGTTGAAGCAGGACAAGAATATCGACAGAGTCACGTCCTTCATCAAGCGGCTACTGCAATTGTGCTGTTACATGACGCCAGCGCAGGCTTGCGGCATGCTCTTTCTTATTTCGCAAGTTTTAAAAGACGGTGAGAAGAAGGAAGCTGTTAAATTGACGTGGACTAAAAGGGAGATTAAGGAGGTAAGATTGATGATCAAGCTTGATGCGTTTTTTTTCCGCTAAACGCAATCCTTACCACCTGACTCCCACTTTTTGGGGTAATTTCCTGCCAGTGACTGGTCTCGAGCTCCTTGGTATAGTGTTAACAGCTGAGATGAACTTTGGACGATCGATTGAGCTTAGACTGAAAACAGCTAAAAAATTTGGTGTCCTTTTTAAGGTCAGGCGGTACATCTCACCATCGCAACTTCTGGCTGTTAATCGATTCTAGTCTGTTGGTGGTTGCACTGCATTGTACTTTTAATCACGTGCATTAAAGTCATTCGGTTGAGCTAGTATAAAAAATGTAGATAAGATACATGCTGGTGTACAAAAAATAAGTAATAAATATTATTTAAAGGAAGTTAAAGAAGAACTTAACGAAGATGAAAACAATGAAACGCTAGCAGGATCAACTAGAGCAGCAGAAGTAAACGTAGAAGAGGCAGTTAAAGAAGATAAGATAGAACAAAAGAAGGTAGATCTTCTCCACGGGGACAAAAAGGATTTGTTAATAGGTAAGTAAGAGTTACGCACTGCATGTCTGACCCGGATTTTGTGAATATACGGTTCTAGAAAACACGAACCGAAGTTGGATATTACACTTCACATTAGTTTCAAACTAAATCCGTGAAAATAGGGCATTGAGAGCTCCTTGCAATCACCACAAAGCGTGACATTAGCACGAGAGGAAATTCTTTATAGTTCAAAAATCTCTGATTTTCCTTCGTTTGTGCTATGTCAGCCGTAAATACTTTTTCATTGATTAGTCATTATTCTTTCGTACCACAGGTAAAGCAGACTTATTTGATGGCCATTTTCGCACATATCTATTATTAGTTCCTTTTGCGCAAATGCGACAAAATTAGTCCAGCCTTCTATAGTCTTCTCTTTCTAAGTGTTGCAATGTTTTTTATTCTAGATGATGATGATGAAGAGGCCTACGTAGACTTGAAAATGGATGAGGAAGGCAATGTGAAACCGAAGAAACGGAAGCGGCCAGGCGCAACGGCCCTGGGCTGGTTTCACGCCAAGGTCAACACCGAGTCGGTCCAGGTGAAGGAGGAAGAACTCAAAGAGAAGGAGTTGACGAGCAAAATCCAGCTTAAAAAAACTGTTAATATGGATAGAGTAAGTTGAAATTTATATATACTTTTTTATTACTAGCTGAAGTTCGTATCGCTATGGATATTAATTAACCTACGCTACACTACAGTGCAGTGTTCAGTGCGACATTTAGTGAAGGTTTTATGTGAACTAATTTCTCATGAATCACTGTCTATTGGCGAGAACTGCATGGAAATCTGTTCAGTATTTTTTTAATTTATCGTGAATAGACAAAAACGGCAAAGGAATGTGTTTTATAAAAATATCGCTTAAATCGAACATTCTTTGACTCCCTCGATGTTTTGTTTTAGGTAATCACTGAGTACGATCCTAACGCTCGAAATCCAGCCTTCGCCGGCGCGACGTGCTCGGCATACCTGGAGCTACTGCCGCTCGCTGCCCATTTCCATCCCACTGTGAAGTTGTTCGCTCAAAAGTTACTGCAAGGTGATCGTACCATACTTTTTATTACACTGGCTCGATTTGACTACACTGCACTTGATAATAATTACAGTGTAGTCAAAAAACGATAGCGGCTGTCAAAAGACGAAAATCCATTGACAATATCCGTCTCTAGTTATATAAGTTACTGGACGTACACAAGTTGATCCCGGAACGCGACAGGCTGAAAGAGTCACTATAACGGTCTACACTTGTGTACTGTGGTCACGACTCAGTTCGGGCAATCGTCCTACCAGCTTAAAAACACCACCACAGGGGGGGACACTCTGACGAAGGTGTATGGACTTAACAGATCTTAACAGATTCACACAAGCAATTTATTTTGACATTTCATGTTCCTAAACAATTTATGTCATTTATTTTTTTATAAGGAATCTTACATAGTTTACATTAATAATTACTAATTACATACCAAAATATATAAGACATGAACAATATACATTACGAATACGATTATATTTAAATGTACTTAAATATAGTCGTATTTTAGACTACATGCACAGAAGGAAAGAAAAAAGAAAGTACGAGTAAATCACGGACAGGAACCGTAACAAAAAGAAAGAACAATCTAATTTGCAAAAATAAAAAAAGAGGAAAAGAAAACAAACAAAACCTATTGCACAATCCTCTTGAATAACATCCTTTTCTTGAGTTTCAAAATATTATCATTAAATTTATAGAGATCAGTAGATCTCGACATAGAATTGTACAGCCTTGTCAGTCTGCATAAGGGCGCATTGTGGACTAAATTGTATCTTTCAGGGCTTATTAAAAACAAATTACATTGTGTTATCCATACAACAAAGAAGTATGGGGATATTTATTGCATATCGAATGACGATGACAATGTTCTATGTCATCCATAACATATCCGAAAAATAATAACATTCCAGTCTAAGTCGATAGCTGTGTATTGCTTTATATAAAAATACAATTAACAATATCATACAACGATGCTGTGGATGAAGACGAATTACATAGAAAGATCACCACATTGCTAACTGATCTCAAAAATTACAGCTTCTTCTTTGAACCCTCTGTCATACTATATGTGGCCTGGCATGACGAAATGAAATACATTTATTTCGGCTCAAACGAAATTTAAACCACAGAAATATACACAACATAATAAAAAGAAGGAAATACGAGAGACAAATTCATATAAACCTGGCAAAATAGGCCTTCCGTCAGCTGTTAATGGATTCCCGTCCCTTTGCGGACGCTAGGGTTGATGCACGATACATTACTTTCCATCAGTCGCGGTTTAGTCAGTTTGTCGAGCATGTATGAAAAAAAAAAGACATGGACTTATTTAAATAAATAATAAAATTTACAGATCAGATAATTCAGTACAGCGGTGATCCTCTCAAGGACTTCTCAGGCATCCGTTTCCTTGACCGTTTCGTCTTCAAGAACCCCAAGAAGCGTGCCAACACTCAAACTGACGACGGCGTGAAGAAGGTTAAAGGATCACATCCCAAGTTCGCGATTAGGAAGAACTACGTCGCTAAAGGTAAGTCTATTTGCCACAACAGAGGCAGATCGTAATGATAGTTGCTGCCTTTATAGTTAAAATCTTCGCATCTAATACATCTGTGCACACCGGTAAGAGTTAAACTCGTAAGGCTAAACTGCACCAGGCGTAGTGTGGTCACTGTGCCAAGTCAGGGTAAATCAATTTATGATACTGATTAGTTTTTTTTTAATTTATTCTTTATTAGGGGCTTATACTGATTAATGTTTTCGTTCTTAACCCTTTCGTTACCAGCGCCGGCTTTCGACAGCATTCACAAAAAGCTGCGCGTACACCAACGCCGGCTTTTCCGTTTTGTGTGTACCAACACCTTCCCCTTCATTACTGAAGCACAATTCAATTGAAACACAAATATAAATTCGAACATCAACTTGCCATCATGCAATGTGCACACTTCGCGGCGTGCTGCCCGGTTCAGTAGCACCACTTCGGCGGAATGGACTGCGGTAACGAAAGGATTAATAAGATTTTTCTCTCCTAATAAGTTACACTATAAATGATATGAATGGTACGTATTTTGTTGTCTACTTGGCAATATTTTCAAATATGTTTTTGAACAAAATAGTGACCATTGTACTGTTTGTAATTTTTTCACGCTCTACTAATATTTTTGTTTATTGGCAGGCATAAGAAGTTTGCCGGTAAACTCCTCTTCGTATCTCAACGAAGACGTTAGCAAGATTCCGGTGGACGAGAGATTTCTATACGAGTAAGTTATTTACGTAAAAATAAAATAAAACGAATTTAAATTCCCTATTAAAAAAAGAAATCATCCGTTTGTTAATCTATAACTATTTCGCAATATTAATCCATTCATATAATAAGAAATTTTATATATACATAATACAGTCTTTATCTAATTTCCGAGATATTTTACTAATAAACATGCCAATAAAACAAGCTTCTTTGCAGTTTCCTCCGCAAACGCCGTGGAGGGATCGACCTTAACGATGACGATAGTGACGCAGACTCCGTCACCAGTGAGGACTTTGAGAAATACCTGGACAGCGTCACGGGATCCAAACAACCAGGTTAACATCTTTATTAATTACTAGACTAAATAAGTATTATAAAAGTATATTTTAGTATAAGTAGTGCTTAGAAGTAGGCAGTGTTTTTGAATAATTTCAATAATATTTATATGTAATTTCAGTATTATTTCATAGTAATTTCAGTATTCATTCGGAGTAACTTCTATTATATTTAAGAGTAATATCTGTAGTATTTCATAGTAACCAATAAGTATGCCTATCAAATATATAAGAAACGAAGGTGTCTGTTACTGATGTTTTAACTACGGCAGCCATCAATGTTCTTCTTTAGAATTGTACTTGTCACCTATTCAATATCTATTTATTTCTGTCTTTAACATTATCTATTTTCTACTTCTTGGTATTATAAATAAATAACTATTTTAAATGACATTATTATATATTTACTTATTTATCAAAGTAATTTTATCTAAATATTTCATACAAAACACACTTCGTATTTATTTGTTAATATCGTGTCGTGCCATAAGATCTAACGGATCTAAGGCGAGAGCTGTGTTATACCGGCGCACAGGGGAAGATTGCGCATGCGCACTTAGCGTTTTAGATATATTTCATGTTTGTAAACGCACACACGATACGGGATCAAGTTTTACAGACAATCTAAATTATTTATCAAATATTTCTCTTTTAAAAATTATATCATTCAAGTGTATTAAATAAACAATGTATATTCTAGATGGTTCTGATGAAGAGCTGGATTATCTAGCGGAAATGGAAGCGGCAAAACAGAAGCGACCCAAAAAGAAAGGTGAAGATGATCACGATGATGACCTGGGAAGTGATGATGATGAAGAAGACGTAGCAGAAGATGTTGACGATATGGGTGATGAAGGTTAGTGTAACTGATGTTATTATAATAAACACATCAACAAAGTTACAGCACACAGAAGATCTTCTCTTGCATCTCTCGCGAACTTAGAGCAGGATTCCCCAGGCCACTCTAGACAGTCGCCGAGTTACGTAACGAAACAGGCCCTGTCTTTCTTCAGCGCTCAGCTGCCGGAAGGAGGAACACACCAGTGGTTTTAGTCGATAAGAGTCTGAAATAAGATTTCCAATGGGTAAAAAAAGGCCACTAGACAGCCCGGTTCAAGTATGACGATGCAAAACCTTAGTCAGTGCATTAGGAGGTCCTACTAATTACTGAATACCACCTAATATCCATTTTTTATGTTTAAATTTACATCTCACAACGTTTTTCATTTTTTATTCTTACATTTTAATCAATTTTGTTCTTTATTAATAAACTTTTTATTGTTAATTTGACTAAAATTTTATTTTCAATTATAAACAAACGTAAAATCACGCTTTAAGTTGTATAACATTGTTTATTTCAAACTTTCAATATGATGTTCTGTCTCTACTTACAATAAAATTTATAGCAACAGCTATATTTCAGCTTAAGTAACATAGTAGAAAATAAGACGTTGCATATGCATCAATCAATTATCAAGTAATCAATCAAGTAGCATCAATGAATTGACACTAAAGTGTTAACTTTATTTCTTTCAATTGTGATGACCAATATTGGTCAAAAAATTACTTTCGATTATATTTGAGTATAAAATTATTAATATTATTCGATAGGTAGTGACGGCGAACTAAATATATCGGCCGATGAAGACGAGCCGATGCTCTCTGGAGAAGAAGACGGTGAGTTTATTTATTAATTTTGAGAATGTTATATTAAAAACATTGTTAAACATCAAAGCAATTCTCATGCATAAAAAGAAATGATATTATTCGAAACAAAAAAGAGGATTATAATTAACAAAATCAAATAATAACAAAATAAAATGTGAGTTATTCAAAACATCACATAAAACATATTTTAGGGCATGCGCATTATCTGGCGCGCCGCCTGAGGGTGAGGTTTTGGAGGGGTGGGCTCTTTACACCCACCCCTCCCAGAGAAAAAGCCTCAACAAGGCTCTTCGCTCCCCGGGCGTCTGGATGATTTTGGTTTCCCAGGCCTGGGTGGAGCAATTAGACGGACACCACAGAGGTGTTTAGTCAGTAGGAGTCTTACACACCAGAGTCGCTGCCCTCACAGCAGCCCTTATTCTATGCAGGGTATCCACTTGGTCTGCGAAAAAAAAAAGTTTAGGATATCAAGAGATAATTTGAGCGATAATATAATACCTATATAGTGTATCTTTGTACGTATGATGTGCATGGGTGTGTGCGTGCGCGCGCGTGCCTTTGTGTGTGGGTGAGTGAGTGTGTTATGCCTGTTGCTTTGATGGTGAATGTGATTTAGACAAAACTAGGCTTATAGACGAGTTTAAATTTTATTGGAATAAGCTCCAGTTTTATTTTTAATACTAGAATACTATAAAACCAAATTATCATTTAAGATATAATTTAGAATTAAATTTACTTTCGCCCAACGTCTGGAAGAAATAAGTAAGTGATAAGGCCCTTTGGCCATTATTAAAGACTGAGGATAATGATTAAATCCTTGCCGATTTCCGCCTTGGCGATGTTTCCAAATAATATCAAGTAGGCGCGGGCTGCAGCCCCAATCGGCGAAGGTGAGCTCGCTGTGATGACTTGCGTAGCCCACCTCAGCGCGGAATGACCTGTTGCACAATGGACATTTCAAGACTTGTAAAGACTAAAGTGTATGTGTCTGCAATAAAAAGTTTATTTATTTTAGAACTTCTCCTGGAAGGCAGTGACGATGATGACCATATAAAAATTCCCGGCAAGAAGATGAAGAAATCTAAACTCAAACTGAAAGGTAAATTAACAATCAATATGATTAAAATTTAAAGATATACATGTCGAAAGTCACAACCCAAAAGCTAAATGAATTCTTTGTTAATCACGCCGATTCTCTATTACGGCAAGCAAAACAAATGGATCCCCAAAGTTGTTTTCTCACTGCTCGTTCCAAAAGAGATATAACGTTATTTAATGTATTTTAACAAAACGATAATTTAACATATTATTTAAAATTAAGTAGATTAATAAAAATCACACATTTGCATACATAACATAATCAAAAAATTGAATGATAGAAACTGAATCGAATGATGTTTGTCAATAACGTACGAAATGTAATAGGAAAAGCGAAATTTACATACTTTATTAAAAATGACTTAAAATTGTACGTCATATAAGTGTTTTCTTTCAAGACTTATTTATTGTAAGGCATGCATTGCTTTTATGCATATCCAGCATGATCGCTACTGCCACAACTTAACAAATGTTAATCTATACTCCAGGATCCGACGATCTGGGATCCCTGTTCGCGTCAGCGGAGCAGTTCTCGACTATTCTAGAAGAAACAGCAACCAACAAGAAGCAAGGCTCAAGTCAAGCTGTATCGAACACAGACAATGCTAGCTCGAAGCAACTGGCTTGGGAAGAGAAACGAGACCGCTGGATCCAAGGGTACAATAAAAAAATTCTGGGCAACAAGAAATCCGGTAAAAAGCGGTTTAATAAAGGGAAAACTAATAAAGTAATTGAGAAGAAAGGTTTCATAAAGAAGGGGGGTAAGCGAAAGGGTGCTAGGGATGAAAGCATTGGAGGTAAAAGGAAAAAGATTACATAAAGTTTGAATAAATATATCTAAATTCTTATTTAGTTGTTATTTATATCTAACTAAACCTATTAGTAGGTACTACACATTTAAATGTATATAAAGTGGCCCGTAAATCAAGGTCCAAAGCTAAAGTGTTGATAGAGGAACGGTAACCCTATAGTTTGCTGTATACAGAATTCTCCAATTCCAGCGCGTTTAGAAGATACTTAGCAAATTCGATTTTTTATAAAGTCCGGAATTACTTTAAATTTGAGATTTTTTCTAAAAATCACAAAGTTTTAGAATGTATATCATCTTAATTAGTTGCATTACTGAAATCACTATTAATAATGTTATAAGCCAAAATTGTGTGGTATTATCACTCATCCTGAAAATTTGTTAATGTTCAAAAGATTGCCTTTTAAAAAAAGTAAGATACTTGGTGTGCCCCATTACTTAAAAAATACAGTAATCTATGTAGTTTCTAATATGGTACAACCCTTTGTATTTTTATTTTGAGTTTCTTACTTTTGAAATCATAAACTGAAAAGCAATAAAGTCGAACTCTAAATATCAGAGAAGATATTCAAATTCGATTTTCATTTCACATATGTAAAAATTGTGAAATCTTAACTTTTTCATTAAAATAAAGTAAATTGTAGTCAATATATGTAGGGACAATTACACACATGAATGAATGAATAATAATTAAGTAAGTATTTTGCCTGTCCTATGCCAGGATAAAATGCGAAAGGAAAATAAGTAAATGCCTGTTTATTTAAATTACGTAAAAGGTACTTTGTCTACTTACAATCGTGCGCCACATGTGTTACGCTGTCTAAATTTTTTACGGATCAATTCTCATTTGTTTATTCATTTTTATCTAGGATTTTTTTTAGGAAATATAGTAATTTACATTTTTATTAGTTACAAGAAGCTACAAATGATTGTATCCTGAAATATTTCCCCTCATATATATAAAAGAATCTGTATAAAAAGACTTGTCCTGGATGACATAGTAGAGCGAAATCACGAAAAGCGAAAAAAAATTTCTACACTGGATTTTTATGGCATAGGCACTCGCTAACGACGGTTTTTTATATTTCACTTTTGAGTAAACATAAATGAGTAAAATAAAGTACGACAGTTTGTATAAAACTTCACCAGCCTTAATGCAAACATTATGATATCTGGTATCATGCTTAGTGGTGGGAAATTATAAATACATATTTTAAAGTTCTTGTAAACTAAACTCTTGAAGGGGAAAGATAAGCCATCCAGAGGCATTGCCAGATGATTACAGTTAGTGAAGCATAAGATCACACTTGCCAGTTTCATCTATTACTGATAGGTAATTTTTATATTATCAGCAAAAAAGAATGTCGATATATTTAATAGACTAGACAACCTGTTTGAATTTTGTTTTTACGATCCTATTCTTATGAGGTGCATAGTACTTTTTACTAGTTTTATACCAAAAGCTTGAATGTTTAACACGTTAAAGACGGCACAGTTTTTCAACCTTTTACGTGTGAGCCACCGGTGGTACACGCCGTTATTAAAGTGTTAATAAAAAATACTGTATCAGTAAAACTTATATTAAAAATCTATATAACTGAAAACCCCAAGAGCAATCTTTAATAAAATAATAAAGTAAGTACTCGTGAAGCTGATTGTTACGGCAGAAACACGCGGCTGTTCAAAAAACAAGTATTATGTATAAAGTTATTTAGAACTAGCTTAAGGTAAAAGAGAATAAAGAGAAATTGTGGATGATAACGCATTAAGAATTTAACATTTTATTAAATTTTAATAAAAGTGAACGCAGTTGTAACCTTGGGCTGTCCAGTGATGTCAACATAGGGGTTTTATTCCTAAAGTTAGGGATTTTCAACGTAGTTTAGTGGTTTTGTACTACAGCTATTTAGGGGTTGTTTAAAAAATTAACTTACGAGTGAAATATACCATTTCGTGTGTATTAGCTTATTTATAGTACTACTTATAATGACGATGGTACATTCTAGATATAATAAACTAAACAATGTGCTATACCGTTTGACTACGTTCTAGAAATAACCTAAAAAAATCTTTGATAATCCATAAGTTTTTGAGTATAAAATTACTATTTCTACTTTTTAATTAGCGTTTTAAAGCAACAAAAAAATGTTCTTTAGTATGTATACAATTTTTTAGAGGTCTTTAATTATTTTTTATTGGTTGGAGTTGGCAGCACTGAAATTGTCAATACGGATCTTTCAGTGATGATCGATGAAGTGATGAGTTAGATCAACAATTGAAGAAATATCGATGAATCGTTTCGCTTTCAGTCAGTATTGCATTTTGTGCTATTAATTAGTATAGATTCGGCTATTTTAATCCAATTAAACCAGACAGTATATATTTTCACGACACCACATATCAAAATTCTGTTTTCGGCTTAATGTAGAATAAGGTCAGAGTTTAAGTTGTCATAGGCAGTTATATCAACGAATACCACCTAAATTAAATCATTATTAATAAAATATATTAGTAATATAAAACCTAAGTCATTACTTTAAAGTTCAAAATCTACCGCGTAGATTTATACCGGTGCGCAACAGATAAGAAAATCTACCACACTTTAGAAACAAATTCCAATTGATTTTATAATGTTTTGTAATTTAAGGTAACAATTTATACGTACAAATAAACAAGATAATTATATTAATAGCAAAGGTAAATAAACTGTGGATAGGTAAATATATGGATAAAAACGGTGCAGTGCCGGAATTTCTTGTTTATTGACAATTACAATTGAGTATAATCAAATAGTTGTGTTGCGGAACGCGCCATTGCGCCATATCTAAATTTTTCCCGCTTAATAAGTAAATATATACTTACAAATAACACAATAAACTAACCTCGTGTTACATGTGTTGAAGTAATTCGTACTCTTAAACTTTAGTTAATAATTTTACTGTGATAGTGAATGAAAAAAAAAGGCGGGCAAAATCTATGTGCAAGTGATGATTAAAAATCTATTTATAGCCGGAACTATACAGAAGCAAACATATCGAAGATAAAGGAGGTAACTGAGGGCTATTTAACTATTCTTATTGGAGTTTTGTGCAATAAATTTGGGTTCTGTTGCTAATAAGACTCTTTTCTTTGAATACAATAAGGAAAACAGACGTAAACTTGTTTGACAGCTTGTAGTCGCAGCAAATGGGAAGGCTACACTGCGCATGTGTGCGTTAGTGATGTGAAATTCTTGCGCTTATCGATTGGCGAGATTATTTCAAGGACATTAAAACCGAACGTATGATTTGTATAAAAAAGCGATCATTGATAATAAGTAATGAAATCTTAAAACAATAAAAACATGGAGACGACCATTCTTGATAAAGATAAAACTAATGTTTCAACAGATTCAAGTGAACTTTTTTTGACGACAGCTTTAGAGCTACCTGAAGATACATTTCGTATGAGTCTTGATAATTTATCTGATATTGGCGAAAATGTAACCATAGGTGATAGAATAATTTCAATAGACACAGTTTCATGTACAAATATTGAAACGGCTGCACAAGAAATTCTTACCCCAGTTCCAACGCCGACCCCTGTCACTCCAACTGCTGAAAAGTCGCCGCCAATTTTAGACACTCCGAAACTTCAGGCGCTAGTCAAACCTAACGAGAATGTTTGTAACCCACAAAACTTATTAAAACTATCTCTGTCGAAGAAGAATGTAGACGATGTCTTTGTAAAGCCATCTCCGGTTACGGAGGTTATGTCGCCAGCTAGAATGCTGCAATATCAAGTGGACGCGGCGAGCAGTGCTACTCCGACCATGAAAAGAGCCCTAATAGACTTCGATTTCTTCAGTAAACACAAATTTGAAGAGTACTTCAATGACTTACCGAAAGATGGAGATGAGAAGCCAGATACAACAAAAAACACAGAAGAAAAAGAAGTTGTTGCGAAAGAAAATACGGTCCGGCATGAGATAGGCTATGGTAAGTATTGTTGGCGACTGCATATGATACAGTGTGTTATAAAAACCCTGTCCGACCCGCGATGGCGTTAATTGGTATCCTTTTGGAATTTGGTATTTACATTATCCTTTTTAATTAAAAAAATAAGAGTAAAATGAAAACAAAACTTAAATGGGGAAAACTTAGAAGCGTGTGTAGTTCGTGAACAAGGGGAAAAGGAAAGCAAAGGATAACATTAGCAGGTGCTGACGTTAACAGGGTCATGATAACCGTTGATCCCAAGCACCGTTTATCAATAAATTGTTTTATTAATTTTTTAACTGATTTTTACAAGTAATTTGAGCTTAGGTACAATAATTCAATTGCTTCAATTTTAATATTCACGAATATTAAATTTTTTATGTGTTTCGGTAATGTTATCGTGTCACTAATATGATCTTTTCGGGTCGGGCAGGATTTTTAAATCATACTGTGTTTTTTCTGGTATGGTTATACGAACCGTTTTAAAACAGAAAGTCTGAGGCCTCAGACAAAGTTACATTCAATCAGCGGTACTGCTATTACTACAGGAAAGTGAAATGTATGGCAATAAAGGCTATGTCCTTATATTCTGCATTTTTCTATAATACTATCGCTGTTACATTTTTATACTGACTCGACAAAGCGAGTTCATCGCATTTGATGGAAAGTGCAGTGTAGTACAAGATCGGTAGCGACCGACTATCTCGTCATGCAAGCCCGCATATACGACTGAAGATCTCTAAATACAAGAAAAACTAAAACTTTCTCTAAGCCCTCTAAATAGTTTATACCATCGATTTTATAACGAGGGAGCATCGTGCGTTGTACGCGTTACGGTGTCCACATTTTTTACGGATCAATTTTCATTTGTTCATTAATTTTTCATTATGATTTATTAAAATAAAATACATTTTTGTTAGTTACAAGAAGGTGCAAACTATCGTTACCTAAAATTTATCCCTCGTTTATAAAACCATCTGTATAGTGGACTTTTACTTGTAATTGTAATTATTATAAATATAATTGCATTGAGATTTTTAAGAATCAAAAATTTTTCGATTGAAAAAGTTTCTTTGTCTCCTTTATTCACAGTTAAAGTGTCAATATTAATGAGCGAAGATATAAAATCGAATTGAGGTATTGAGGTAAAGGGTAGGCTTAATGATGTCAATTTGCAGTATTGTGGATACTTCGAGTTCACGGGATCTTGATTTTCAGGATAAATGTATATTACTTTTTAATGGTAAGTAACGTTAATTAATATTGGTACGCGAAGTCCATTCCCTTCAAAAAATATACTTGATTTTTTATTCTATGGATGGTCGTTAATTACTTAATTGGATAAATAAACTGTCTAAATGTAAATATGTATATAAATGTGGCTACGGTGGCATAGCGGATAAGGAATCGGTATCCATGAGCAGCAACGCGGATGGTCGTAGGTTCGTATCCAGGCACGTTTAGGTTTTTCCAGATTACGTTCGGATTTAGGCACCACATGCTCACCGGTGAAGGTAAACATCGTGAAACCCGCGTGGTATCTATTAAGAATGTTATGTGTACTAGTGCTGTGAGAACGGCGATCAGCTGCGCTACCGGTTACGATGGCCACGATGTATAAGCGCAAAGTGGATACAGCCATTAATGCAGCTCATCCTTAAAAGGCTATAGCAGGACGATATATTATTACTGATAAAAAAATTGGATATAATAATTATTTTTTACTACCAAACATACTAGTGAATTGTATACTCAACTTTCCTCTATGCGGATAAACGAAATTAAACGGAGTTAATGTACTATATCCTTGTTGCAGGCGGTCCTCACGTACTCTGAGGTAGTCATGGTGAGGAAGGAGGCGGCGGAGAGGATCAGGAAGGCAATAACCGGCCCTGACAATCCGATCCGCCGCCCACGCAGTTCAGGACAAAGAAGGAGGGCATTCGCCAGAGGCCTTCCTCCTTAAAACCGGATAAGACACCTGGGCGGTGCGCTTGAGGGAGAGTGCCGCCCAACTTATCCAGGCGAGAGCGGTGTGTGACGTGTTTCCGCACACCGCTCCAAGATATTGAGGTGTGCGAGGGGTGGCTCTTTACACTACTCCTCGCAGTGCATAGATGCGGCTTTACAAAAGGCCAGACGTTGCCGAGGGTCGGAGAAGAGGATGACGCTGTTCCTTTGGCCCCGGTCAGACGGGAAGAAGGAACACCCCGGGGGTTTTAGTCGGTGCAAGTCCGACACACCGGGGGGCAGCCCTCACCGCCCCCTGAGGTCCGCTAGGGATTTCCCCCGGGCTATCAAAAAAAAAAAACTATATCCTTGTTTATTTTACATTATCTTTATTTGGGAGTTAGTCCCTGACCTAATTTTAGCAGTTTATTAAATTTATCTATTGAAAATTCTAGTAGAAAAATTGCGGGTCCTGTAATCAAATCACAGCAGCCCCACTACGCCGCGCCTGACAGGCACAATCACGGGGGGGAGACGCCGCCTCCCCCGATACCACCTAGTATACTTCGGCAGAGCGCGTTACAACGCACCGCCGTCTTCTCCGGGGTATTTTAAGACATCAAAGCTGTGGCATTCACACCCTGATATCTTAAAAGTTTCTTCTAAGTACCTAAGTACCCTTTTCGAGTCCAATGAACATTTGAATTGGTTCTGTTCTTTGTTTTTTTTTTGTAGCTGCAAATATAAGAACAATTAAAAATGCTTGTAGTTTAGTTTTCTTATTGTCCATGGCCATTAAGGCTGATGTGATTTTTAAATTTATTTTTAGACAAATACATTTGTAATGGACTTTGTAAATTATTATCATAAAATAGACACGGACGTTGTCGAAAACCGATATTTAACGCGTCCATGACAAGATAACTAATGACTTCAAATAAGATAAAAACTTCCTTTACTTTTATACTTTGTAACTACTAAATCTCTACTTTATTTATAAAATCGTAATAGATTCGTATTTATTTACAATTTAAATAAGCTTATTTCTAGAGCCTGTTTAGATATGGGTTTTAAAGGCAGAATAGGATAGTGCCTCCCTCTTCATAATACTAAGGTAGCGTAAGAGCCGACTAGGGTTACAGCATGCCGAATTGCGCGCAGATTGTTAGCATCTAAGCTGCTGCATGCACCTTGTCTGCATATAGTGTACACCCTCCAACCAGCACTGGACAAGCGTCCTGGGTAAAACGTTCAAACCCCTTCCCATAGGTTCCACAAATATAGTATAATAAGGCAGGGAAACCTTTGCCCTGCAGAGGAACAAAACGGGCTAATAATAAAGATTTCACATAATAATAATTAAATTAAAAACTCAATTTTCACAAATGTACATGAATAATGCAATATTCAAAAGTAATGCACCGGGTAAAAAAAGAAAAGTACCTATTGTATTACAGTCAAACCTGGATAAGTAAGAAAACTGTATAAGTGAGAGTAATAGCCAGGACCCGTCATTTTAAGCTCCCAAAACCTCTATTAGCGAGAAACAGAAACCTCTGTAAGAGAGAGTCGTTATTTCCTCATGGACCTCCGTAAGTGAGACTGCTACTTATCTATACCTCTATAAGCGACAGTCGAGCTTTATTTATTTATATTATTTAGGAGGAACAAATGACAAAACAAATTACAAATTTAACATCTCCTATTTTAATTTAATTTATTCTTAACTTTCGTGGAACTTCCTACCATTGTTTTTGTTTTGTTTTCGTAAGCATCTTGATACCTACCCTTATAAAGTACTTATATGTCGAAATCTAATGAACGTAACATATACACACTATTAAAATATATATGTACATAATACATTCGTACTTGCTGTGACTTGTTATTACCTGCATTAGCGAGAAACTCGGGTTAGTGCGAAACCTCTATAAGCGAGAATGAGATTGTGCTCCCTTGAACTCTCACTTATCCAGGTTTTACTGTATATACAAAAAATACACGTATTATTTATATAGGATATAAATTTATATTTAAAAAATATGATTTGGACCTATTCTAATAAGATCTGTTATCATCTATTTATATATTAGATTGACATATTGCTTCTAAGAAAATTGAATGCATTTGATAGAATTGCTCGAAAAGGAATAAGACAGGTAATCATTATTTAATTCGCTTTGAGGCATTGATATGCGCCTTTTTGATGAATTATAATATTAAGACAAATGTGGCAGATAAAAGGAACATAATATTATGACCTATCCTTATTAAGTTGAGCTGAAATTGATGATGTTATCCTGGTCGATATCAGCCTCGGCGACGTATCTAATCACATGATGTAGGCGCGGGCTTCAGCCCCATTCGGTAAAGGTGATGAAAATATTTGGAGAAAGTTAATTGCGCTGGATCTCTTTGGTGCGCAAATGCTAGCACTTGCACAATTGCACCCTCTCGTCCAAATCCCTCTTAAACTAATGGGATGGGAAACCGACACAATTAGAGAGAACGGTAGAGACACAGTGTCTGGGTTTCACATTACCTTGCTACCTCGCCAGAATCGTCCTTTCAATCTATGCGTGCGAGTTATTTGTGCAGGCCGGCATGATCACTGCGACTATCAATAGGTGTTTTCTTTATGGTTGATAGTCATTGTTGCTTTTTAGACTGCGACGTCCTGACCATCAAGCGTGGTGTGGTCACTAAGTCGAGTCAGGTTAAAAAAAAGTCAAATGAGTATTGGCAAATCGAAGTTCTATATGCAAAAGGATTGCGATTATTTACTCTATCTTAGATGAAAATGAATATACACATGGCGTCACAGATGTTTCGTATCTTTCCCCCAATTAAATTAAACAGGACAAAATCTATACTACTTGCTCGGTTGTCTTATTTCAAAACCTAAGAAATAAATCAAATTAAATTTTCCAGGAGATTAAGTTCTTTAGTTGCTTTTAAACAATTTTTTGTTGCATTTAGGGCGGCTTGCACCAACAAATTAAATCTAGTTTAGAGTTATATAAAATGCTATTTAGCGCTGATCGGTACTTATTGTCCTGCACTAAATCAAAATCTAGTTGTAACAACACTTAAACTGAAGTCATCATTAAGATGGAATCAAACCAATTCAATTAATAAGCGTTTTATACAAGCTTAAACTAGATTAATTCGTTAGTGCAAGCCGCCCTTAATAAGTATAAAGATATTGAAAAAACGAATTTTGATAATTTAACGGGACTTACTAGAAAATATTAATTATCAGTGACTTACAACTCATAGAAGCATAAAAGTCATTATGCTATTTTAACTTGAATGTTTGATAAATATTAACTTAAAATCTGGTAATTTCTCGATTGTGAGACTCGGATTTTAAAATGTGTCAATCCCTTTATGCGTTTGATCTTTTATAGCATGGGTCGGTAACCTTTTCTTATATAAGGGCCACAAATATTATGAGTATATTGGTGCGGGCCAAATTTCATCTAATAAACACAATTTTTTAGATAACACCATTTTTTGCATTTTTAACTATACTTATTGTTACGCTCATTTTACTGACTATGATGGCTTGAACTGAATTTCCGGCTTCCGCGCACACAAAACAATGCAATAGAAACTTATTTTTATAAGTGTTTTTAATTTATTGCCTGCAGTGTGGCATTTTGTGGAACGGCTCTTGCGCGGACCGCACCGTAGTGGCTTACGGGCCGCTGGTTGCAAACCCCTGCTTTATAGCAATTCTTTGTACGTAAATTATCATATTCGGCATGAAAAGTGAATATAAATGTTTATCGATTGAGATACTAAAACTCCATTAAAACAAACTAGTATCATAATAAAACATTAAATAATTGTTCCACGAATAAAACCAAGCTGTTCTTTGTCTGTCATGGAGGTCTTTGTAAAATGAACTAGCTATAGTAAAGACTTGTATGCATAGATGGGAAAAATGTACTTCGATTAATAAAAATGATTACGATTACATTTTACGTTTTTTACCATTAATATGACTGCATTTTGCTCATTTATGTTTTAAACACTACAGAATCCCAGATTGCATATACATTTATGGTTTTTTAATGTTTTAAATGGATTTAAAATTGAAATTTAAAAAAAAATTACAGAGCAAGAAAATTAAAATTATAACTACATTTTGTAATCGTTAATCATTAATCAGATTACATTTTGCCCATCTCTGCTTGTATGCTCCTCATTTTGGTCGTAATGGTGAAAATGAAACTTGATTCTCTCTATCCATGCACCGGAGACAATAAAAAGCTTGAAATATAAAATCATTGTAGGCTAGTTTTTTACAAGAAAACGTTCTAAAGGTTTATACACAAATGGTTAAAAAACTTTCTAAAGATCTTTCTGCCGCACGCATATCTTAATATCATACTCGTGAGTTTACATGTTAAAGGTGACAAGATTTACAATGAGGATACAATGTATTTTAAATACAACAGTACTTTATTACGTGATTTTCGTACTTTTGTGTATTAAGTTAGGAAGGTCAGAGCATTTCCGTGTTTTGATACCGGCGCAACCTTCTGTACTCTCGTGAGCATTTACGAAACGTTTACCGTTAATTATCAAGTGTAAATTAAAACTGAACAAGCATATTTTTAACAAAATATTCCTTTTGTTACAACCCATTCGCCTACACTATTATGTGTTTCAAACAGACGAAAATTGGATTAACACGTTGCGCCTGGTATTTATAATATGAGAGGGAGGCGCAGTGCCCGTCGGTGCATGATAGAGAGACTTTGGAGGGGTAAACTCTTTACTCCCACCGATCACAGATAGGTAGCCTCAACAAGGCTTTTTGCTCCCTGGGCGTCTGGGTGAATTTGGTTTCACAAGCCCGGGAGGAGCTATTTATTAGAGGGACACCATGGTGATTTTTAGTCGATATGAATTTGACACACTGGGGTCGCTGCCCTCGCAGCAGCCGTGATGTTCTTATGCAGGATTTTCCCTAGGAATACAAAAAAAAAATTCTTTTGATATTGCTGTACTTTCCGTGTAGCCGGCAACGGGCGAGCAATCAGGAATATTTACACCTGCTAACATATGATAAACGAGATCTACATACTTTGTTGGGACTTTCGTTCGAGACTGCCATGCTCACTTAGAAACCGATCATCAACATCAGGCATCAGGCAAAGTACGCTTTGAAAATATTAAATACTCAGGGCCAAACGGAAATTTTACAGTTGGTCTCTTGGGACCGACACCGGGCTCAACTTGTTAATACCTACAGTTTCTTTTGACGCCTGTAGAATGTAGGAGGTTGCTTCTGAAACGCTGGTCGATCATGTTAGATTTATTTCCCTGGCTGGCCATTCATTTTGGGGTCCGTACCAAAAAGGGTGCCCTTGCGTTGCCACCCAACCCATAAATTTGCTGGCTGAGCATCTTCAGTGCTCGACCTCTTAGCCCGGTATATTTGTGAAGGTCTCTTTCGATCAACGATGAATTGCCTTGTCGAAAAAAAATGGCGCATAGGCCGCGGTCCCCGGCTTTCTCCCAATAGATCTGGGCATACTTGATCATTTATTTTGTTCTTGCTTACGAATCTCCAGATTTGTACTATTTTTTACTTTATAAACTTATGTATACATGCCAAAAATATTTATGTTTAATTTTAGAGGCACAAGCATAAACGTTCTAATGTGATCTAAAGTCACTATGACTTTTTAGCTTTTTGTAGAGTTTGGCCACACCTCAGTTGTTTTTACTTTAGTTAATAGAAAGGTCTTATGATGATTTTTTTATTTGGTTCACAAATCGAACTATTAACTTAATTCAAACTAAAATAAAACCTTAAACAATAAAACAAAAGGTGATGTCCTCAAGCAGTGAATATAGCAGATAAAATTAATAACATAAAGATACAGAGATTGGACATATAGAAAAAAAGGAATGGAAGTAAAAAAGCGGAAAACATGTTACATTTGTACGCACTGCAAAATGTTATGTTTGGGAAAGGATTTCGCTGTTACCAGGAAGTTTTATCGAGCACAAACATTCATAAGACTTAAGAATCCGGTAATTACCTGATTTTTAATCAATATATTAGGTCCTTACATATGAAATTGGCGTTTTTCGTACTGGCCACTTTAATCACAAATTTCTCCTCTTTGGTAAGGAATTTCAAATTCAAATTTGTACAGCTATAGACTCATGTATTTGTGCTTCGATGATCGTCATTCATTTGTTTTTTTCTTCTGTTTTTTTTCTGTTTGCGTCACTCATTTTACAAAATGGAAAACTTAAAATATCGCATTATTTACGAGTACGAGTTCCGCCGTGGCACTAGTGCTGCGGAAACAACTCGAAGGGTGAATGATGTGTATGGCGGTCGTGTTGCAAAAGAAAACACAGTTCGTTTTTGGTTCCAACGTTTTCGTTCTGGAAATTTCGACCTGCAGAACAAGCCCCGTGGACGGCCTGAGACTCAAGTTGATAATGAAGAGTTGAAGGCTATTGTGGAAGCGGATCCATCGCAAACCACGTCCGAGTTAGCTGCAGGCTGCGATGTTAGTGATAAAACTGTTTTAATTCACTTGAAGCAAATTGGGAAGATTAAAAAGCTTGAAAGGTGGGTACCTCACGAATTGACTGAAGCAAACCGGCAAACGCGCGTCGACTGCTGCGTTACATTACTAAACCGGCACAATAATGAAGGTATTTTAAACCGAATCATTACCTGTGATGAAAAATGGGTTCTTTACGATAATCAAAAGCGCTCAGCGCAATGGTTGGATCCTGGCCAGCCAGCCAAATCCTGCCCCAAGCGAAAATTAACCCCAAAAAAGTTACTTGTAAGCGTTTGGTGGACTAGTGCCGGTATTGTTCATTACAGTTTTCTCAAATCTGGCCAGACTATTACGGCTGATGTCTATTGTCAGCAATTGCAAACCATGATGGAAAAGCTAGCGGCTAAACAACCTAGGCTGGTCAATCGCTCCACGCCACTGCTGCTTCGCGACAACGCTAGACCACACACTGCGCAACAGACGGCTACTAAATTAGAAGAGCTTCAATTGGAAAGTCTAAGACATCCTCCGTACTCCCCGGACCTTGCTCCAACAGATTACCATTTTTTTCGAAATTTGGATAACTTCTTGCAAGGGAAAACATTCAACTCCGATGGGGCAGTCCAAATCGCATTCAAAGATTTTATTGATTCCCGTCCGACTGGTTTTTTTAGTAAAGGGATCAATGAACTACCTATGAGATGGCAAAAGTGCATAGAAAATAATGGTTCATACTTTGATTAATTAAATATATTATATTAAAAAATATTCGACTTTTTGTTCCTCCCATACAAAACGCCAATTTCATATGTAAGGACCTAATATTAGTTAAACGGCCAAGTAAAATGATTTATTACTTTTTATGCTTCTTTGACGGAACGCCATTGTTACGAGTATTATTTCTTACTACGAAGGCCATAGAAGATCACTTTCGAGTAAAAAGGAAGAATACTAAGTACCTGTTTCTTTTCAAAGAACACTAGTTATGTATCTATTTTTATGACGTAGTTCTCTGTATTTGTTGAATGGCCTACACAGAAAAAAATCCATTCGTCTTGGTTTCAGAGTAGAACATTCTTAAACTTGCAAAATGCGGGTAAAATTTTATTGGAAGAGGCTTTCAAATCCCCTCACATTTATTATAGACGTTGTGTTTCATATTAAATCGTTGTAAAACAGTCAGTAATAGCAGTTGAGGGGCATAAAAAAATTACGTTACAATTACAATTATTGCAAACTTATCAATATCTGTACGTATCATTAAAATCAATTTAATTCATCAATTAAAACTTATTATCATATTATTATTGCCTTATTATTACTTATTTGTGTCTGTGATGGCCAGTAGATTAAGGTCCGGTATCCATGCGCGGCAACGCGAATAGCCGTAGGTTCGAATCCTTTCTCGTATATTTAGGTTTTATCAGATTAAGTAAGGATTTAGATACCACATGCTCACCGGTGTAGAAAAACATCGTGAGGAAACCCGCATGACATCTAATAGAAATGGCATAGGTACTAGTGCTGTGAGAACGGTGATCAACTGATCTACTGGTCATGTTGGGGATGACATATAGATATAAGCGCAAATTAGATACAAGCGTGCGTAGCGTAAAGATATATTATTGTGATTATTAAAATATTAAACGCAGAAACAATGCCTCTATATTTGTAATTTTAAGGCCGAAGAGCGGCTTGCACCAGCAAATTAAAATTAGCTTAAATTTGTATAAAACGCTTTTTAGCGTTAAACTGCAATTATTGTCCTGCTCGAAAACATAATCCAGTATTAACAACAGTTCAATTTAATAAATTACTAACATACTGAGGACGAATTAAACAGCGTTAAAAAATATCCTAAACTAAATTTCATTTGTTAGTGCAAGTCGTTCTTAATATTATGCTTAAACATTAACGATAGGAAGTCTTTTAAAATAAAGCCTATAGTTTATAAGAGTCAGTAATTACTGCATTCTCGCTGCGTTTCCCAAGTGGTTACGTAAAAATTATATCACGAAATGAAAGTCGAATAGCAACGATATATCGTGCAAGACGATCTAAAAATGACACGTGTTCGCCGTGCGCGGGCCGTGGCCATCGAAGCTGAGAAAAATATTGCGGAAATCGGAGCCAAGGTCCCAAGTTAAGTGCCGAGCAGCCGAGAAATAAGAGTGCTATTAAACAAACATGGCGGTTATCATTGTTTTATTCAGGAAAAATCATATTTTTAATATATATTGAATATGTTGTACTTGATAAGATGCACACAAAGATGATCATATTATTAATAACGCAATTAATTGATTCACAAAACTATAAACTAGCTGTGCCTACGACTTCATTCAAATGGAAGTAGGACTTTTATTACGATAATAATTATTTCAAGCTGAAATCTTTGTGTAAATGATACAAATATCATCGCTTATTTCTTATATTAATTACAATAATTAATTTTAGAACTAAATAAATATTAATAACAATAAAAATACTCGTCAATACATGTCCTTTACCGTGCTTTCAGAGTTTTACAATAAAAATGTACAGATACGCCTCCGCAACAATCTTATTATAGAATATCTATAAATGGTCACCTTTAGTTAAAATGAAATTTATTTTAAGAGAACTTTATATCATGTTATATTTTAATAAACGGTGAATACAACGATCAGCTGCGCTACCGGTCACTTTGGGCACGACATAAGCGTAACGTGGATGAAGCTATATATATCTCTGTTCATCCCGAAAGGGGCATAGGGTGGCAATATATTATTGTTATTAAATTTTTTATTGTATAGGGTAGTTTTTGTATTCAAATCCTAAATTCTTAAAAAAATAATAATAATCTGGTAAATGACATGGTAACAGGAAAACCGCATCCAAATTTATTAAACCGTTTTTGATATCAGCGCGTACAAAAATGTAAATAAACGTTTTAACAATCATTGTTTTGGGTTCCATGGCATTAAGTGCCAGTATAGAGTAGTAGTATAGTGTAGTGGGTTAGTGTGGTGGTTATAGTGGTGAGGCCCCTAATAGTACTCTTTCTCATATATCTTTCATGAAGACACACACAGCGACAGCGATCAGTAAACCTTGTATTAAAAGTATACTATTATATTAGGTCCTTACATATGAAATTGGCGTTTTGTATGGGAGGAACAAAAAGTCGATTTTTTTTTAATATAATATATTTAATTAATCAAAGTATGAACCATTATTTTCTATGCACTTTTGCCACCTCATAGGTAGTTCATTGATCCCTTTACTAAAAAAACCAGTCGGACGGGAATCAATAAAATCTTTGAAGGCGATTTGGACTGCCTCATCGGAGTTGAATTTTTTCCCTTGCAAGAAGTTATCCAAATTTCGAAAAAAATGGTAACCTGTTGGAGCAAGGTCCGGGGAGTACGGAGGATGTCTTAGACTTTCCAATTGAAGCTCTTCTAATTTAGTAGCCGTCTGTTGCGCAGTGTGCGGTCTAGCGTTGTCGTGAAGCAGCAGTGGCGTGGAGCGATTGACCAGCCTAGGTTGTTTAGCCGCTAGCTTTTCCATCATGGTTTGCAATTGCTGACAATAGACATCAGCCGTAATAGTCTGGCCAGATTTGAGAAAACTGTAATGAACAATACCGGCACTAGTCCACCAAACGCTTACAAGTAACTTTTTTGGGGTTAATTTTCGCTTGGGGCAGGATTTGGCTGGCTGGCCAGGATCCAACCATTGCGCTGAGCACTTCCGCTTATCGTAAAGAACCCATTTTTCATCACAGGTAATGATTCGGTTTAAAATACCTTCATTATTGTGCCGGTTTAGTAATGTAACGCAGCAGTCGACGCGCGTTTGCCGGTTTGCTTCAGTCAATTCGTGAGGTACCCACCTTTCAAGCTTTTTAATCTTCCCAATTTGCTTCAAGTGAATTAAAACAGTTTTATCACTAACATCGCAGCCTGCAGCTAACTCGGACGTGGTTTGCGATGGATCCGCTTCCACAATAGCCTTCAACTCTTCATTATCAACTTGAGTCTCAGGCCGTCCACGGGGCTTGTTCTGCAGGTCGAAATTTCCAGAACGAAAACGTTGGAACCAAAAACGAACTGTGTTTTCTTTTGCAACACGACCGCCATACACATCAGTCACCCTTCGAGTTGTTTCCGCAGCACTAGTGCCACGGCGGAACTCGTACTCGTAAATAATGCGATATTTTAAGTTTTCCATTTTGTAAAATGAGTGACGCAAACAGAAAAAAACAGAAGAAAAAAACAAATGAATGACGATCATCGAAGCACAAATACATGAGTCTATAGCTGTACAAATTTGAATTTGGAATTCCTTACCAAAGAGGAGAAATTTGTGATTAAAGTGGCCAGTACGAAAAACGCCAATTTCATATGTAAGGACCTAATATATTTTAGCCAAATCACCTGAATAATTATTTATGCCATTTTTTAGAATACATTTATTCGAAGAGTTTTTTTTAAGCTGACATAACCTTGTGTTTATGGACCGATTGAATAAAATTAACAATAAATATCAAAGGCAGCTTTTCACAATACTTCAGTGAATACCGCATCTAAACCGCTTAAGCAGTTTCTCAGATCAGCGTGCACAAACCATAGATGGCCAAAATGTAATCAAGAAAAATGAAAAGCGATTACGATTATGTTTTACGTTTTCATTAATATGACTGCATTCTGCTCATATACGCATATACAATATACAAACACTACAGAATCCTCAATAGCATACACATTTATGACTTTTTTGTTTTTAATGTCATAATTACAGAGCAACAAAATTTAAATTATTTAGATAAAACATATATGGCTGAGGAACGGATTTATTATACTTACTGATGATGATATTGATGAAACAAATAGTCTTTTTCGTACAATTAAGTTTTACAAAAAACGAGTATTGGAAAAGGATTAAAGGCGAGGGGTAGGTGACTGCGGGCGGTAGAATCTCATTATAAGAAAGGAGACACCTTTAAGAATCATTTTATTTTTCTTTATTGCTTATCTAAAATATAAATCAATTTTACTTTGTAGGAATGGTCTTGTACTATTGTTTGAATATACACAAAAGAAAAAGTTAGTTCTGTAGTAAGGCCTTGAGTTTTTACCCAAGAGACTATTACAAAACACATTGTCCTTGGTTTAAATGACTTGCCATTCATCGCTTTCAAGAACCTTCGAAAATATGGGAGTACAAAACAATTGACTAATCCCCGTGCAAATAACCTGAGTAAATTGAGATATTTTAAACAGAACTATTGCAATAAAGGTTTACTGTTCTGAGTATCGAGAATGTTTTCACGCTTTAAGGATATTTTGCTAGGTAATTAACTTTTATTTTACATTAGAGTTAGGTGCGCCCGGAAGAAAAAGCTATTCAATTTCTTAGAAGGAATAAAAACATTTCAAAATGTAAAATTTATAATGTTATTCTAATAAATATGAGTTGAACACAATGCCTATTCACATTAACAGCGAACCCTCGCAAATTGTTCCAAGAAGTTACAAGACGAAGGTGGACGAAGATAAATGTGATAATTAGGAATTAAATAATATAGCAAATGGTCTATTATTATTCACTTAACTTTACCCATTATGCATATTTTGTAGATACTTGTTTTGTAAGGTAATTGAAGTAATAATTAATTCTGCCTAAAGCACAGGAGCCTTAATGCGACACCATATAAATGTAGATAAATATTTAATACCAATAAATTGTATCCCAGTACATAGAAGGTGCAACTATTTATTTTAATAATATGTAATATATCGTCACGCTATATTCCTTTGTCATACGGTCATAATTCGGCACGTACCTACCTCTGGGTTTTACCAGATTACGTACGGATTTAGACCCTATATGCTCTCCGTTGAAGGAAAGCGTCTTGAGGAAATTCGGATAGCATCTAATACAAATGTTATGTGTCCTAGTGCTGGCGATCAGCTGCTCTAATGGTCATGTTAAGCATAATATATAAACGCAAAGTAGATATAGGTGCTATTATATTTCTACTTACTCCGAACGTATTATTTATTAAATTATTTACTCTCTTTTCAATTATTAATCTAAAAAATAACCAAAATATAATGTAAAGATGCATAAGTTATTAAGTTATTTATGTGTTTCGTTCCATTGTCTACATTTTACTAGGTATAGACACAGGTTTTCGAGATTAATCGACACAAAAAAATATATACATTTTGTTGAAAAAAATATATACATACCGTTACGCTATATTCCTGTTGAGGTAAGCAGTGAAACATTAGTATCCGCTTTGCGCTTATATGTACATATGGTGTGCCCAACGTGACGAGTAGCGCAGCTGTTCGCCGTTCTCAGGGCACTTACACATGCCATTTCTATTAGACGCCATGTGAGTTTCCTCACGATGTTTTCCTTCACAGGTGAGCATGTGAGGCCTAAATCTGAAAAAATGTAGATGTACAAACTGGGATTCAAACCTATGACTATTTGCATGGCCGCGCATGGATAACGGTCCTTTATCTACTGGCCAGTACAGTCATAAAACAGGAACAAAGCACATTCTACTCATTCGAATTATTACATTATTCGTTTAACTATATAAACGAGATATTCTAAAAACTGGCTAATTAAATTTATAAACGCTAACAATGAGAGAACCAGTAATTCTAAAACATAATTTTACAAAGAATTTTAATTTTTAAGACATGTCAGAACGGATTGTGTAATAAAAGTTAATAATGAAAGTTTAGAATAAGTGAATGATATTGTATATCTTGGTAGTTATTTTTACAAGAAACGGTACATATGTGTAATATGGATGAACAGGCGAGCTACTGCTGGCAACAAAGTTAACGGTGAACAAGATGCCGTTCTAAAAAGTAAAAATATTACGCAAACAGCACGAGTAGCAGTGCATAGAGCTGTCCTGGTGTCCATTTTGTTGTACGACAGTGAGACCTGGGTATGTTAGAAGAAGCATGAAAGTAGAATGAATGCAGTGGAGATGCGATCTCCTCGTTCTACATGCGGAGTAGTGCATGTTCTATATGCGTTATGCGTTATGTTTAAGCCGTGGTGGCTGCCGGCAGAATAGAATAGCACCCCCCTCTTCTTGCTGAGGTGTCGTAAAAGGCGACTAAGGTATCTCTTGAACACCGCAATTCAACCAGGTGTTTAGAGAAGGGAAAACTTGACCAAACCTGCATCCTGCTCCCTCCCGATCGTACTGGTTCTCCTTACCATCGGGTCTGAGGGAGCTCGGACGAGAGAGTGCTATTCTGGCTGCGCGTCCAGTTATGCACTTAAATATCTCCTGCGCAATTGACTGTTTCCGTAAACTGGACCTCGAATTTCTTAACCGGTGTTGAAACAGTCGCCGTGGCCGAAACCGGCTAGGACATCATCATCATATGCGTTAGGAACGAAGAGATACGTCTAATGGTTGATTTTAAAGGTACTGTCACCGATAGCATGCACAAAATCATGCGTCGATAGTTCGAACTAGTGGAAAGAATGAGAAAACAATATGAACGTGAGTGGAAGTAAGAGCCGGGGTCGACTGAGACTTGAACACAGACCAAATAAAGAAGGTTCTGATGGAACGCAAGGTCCGGAATACGCACAATTATTTTTTTTATAATTTATAGACGAATGTTTGACCTCAATCACACCTGGTGGAAGGTGAAGATGAGTTCGATGATGAAACGCGATAGCCTAGCAAATGCCTATTCACTCTTCTCTTAAAGACTCCCAAGTCAAGTAAGATCGCTGAAATATGGCCGCTGGAAGCATATTCCACTCCTTAGCCGTTCGCATGATAAATGTAGAAGCGAATCTTTTCGTGCGAATATAAGGAACATCCACCACATACGGATGGTATCCGACACGATGTCTAGTGGTTTTGTGGTGGAATGGTGCTATCTACTAGATAGCATGAAAGTATTAATTAAAGGAAGCGATAGAGATTTGAAAAAAAAAAGCTAGAGAGAAATGCCGTTCCATTCTACCTACCCCGATAAGGATCCTCTGTGATGATAGATATTTTTAAAAGAAGCGAAGTGTAGACTGCTTTTAATTTTGAAAATTATCTTCAAGGCTAGTAATTAGGTATTTACTAAAAATTTATTAATTAGCAACGATAAATATAATGATGGTAAACAATAAGTAAATAATTTGGGGTCATTAAGTGAATACATTGGTAAATAATTCATTTATTTACTTTGTAACACTAATTAGGATGTTAAACAGTTCACCATTAGTTTTAAAATATTATGTCAAAACCTTAGATTATAGTCAAAACTCAATTTGAAGTGATTTTTTCAATCAGTTTCAACACGGCCAGTTCAATGTCAATCTACAAAGAAAAGCGAAAGAGATAACGTTAAGGTTTATCTCGTTCTACATTTCCATCTCGTTTCAATTACTTGATCGGCCGTGCTCTGTCCCTTTTTATTTACTCCATAAAACTGTTTCCACAGTATATCGTAAAATTGAATATAAATTATGTTGATAATATTACAGAACATAATATAGTGATTATTAAAAAAAAAACTTAGTAATTTATATTTTACAGTGACCATAAATAAAATTAAAAATATTTTGTCTATCATTGAGCAAACGAAACAAATTGATTTTTCTGTATATTTCGCATACTCTATCTGGCCTCGTAAATTGTGTTGTGAGGGGCGGGAACAGGGGAGGGAAGACGCGGGGTGCGGGCATCGTGGCGATTGCTCGTCGTACAGTTTCTATTTTCCGTTCCTTCAAATTTTCAGTATGTTTTGCGCGCTGAATGAGGTAACATCTCACTGACGGACGTATTGCAATTTCTATAGTGTACATGATAGTTGAAGCAGTAACTTACAATTTTAAAACAAATTTTGTGAAACCTGCAGGTCTCTATTAACTGCGAATGAACGGATATACCGTTTTCACTGCATTCGTTTAGTTACGTTTAAATTACGTGGATTTGTGTTATCATTTAACCAGACGGTTAAAAATCTGTGAAAGTGAAATAAATAACTAACAAATAGAAAAATAAAACTAGGAATTTTGACGTTTTATTAGAATTAAGTTGACGCGTGTGTTATTTTTATACGGCCGGATTGCATTGAAGGTTGCCCGTAGTGCTGGACGTTAGCGCTAGAGATTCTTCATTTTTCCGGGTTATATACTACGACACCGCCATCTGCAGATTGGTTCGTGCGTGAAGTTCGCGCAGTTCCCTTTGGTACTCGCGAAATGCCTTACGTGTCGTCACCGATTCCGTTGAAACTTTGCAAATTGAAATAGTTTCAACTTAATTTAAAGTCCTCATTGACACAGTTTCACATAACATATCGCCCGCGCCGCGTCTTCATTGCGTAACCGTGTGAAAAGCCTAGATGAGCTGTTAAGTGGAGCCTACATGGTTTTGGTTGAAGGCTGAGCCATGGCGACAGCTGAGATGAATGTGCCAGACAAAAAGCCTGAGCACGAGTCAGGATATTACGAGGGAAGCGACCAGGAGGGCAGTATGGAGTGCGCGTGCCCGTCCCCGGTTAGTTCCAGGAATTCGTCACATTCCGCCAAGCTAAAGCGTCGGCATTCCGCTCAGAAGCACAAGAAGGTGTCCCCGAAGAAAGCCAGGGTTGATAACACCGCTGCGGTGAACGGTCACTGCGTTGCACGCGTGCATACGGACAAAAGTGTCGAGGTGGTAGAATCTTCAAGTGTCCCCGTGGTTAAGGACAGTGCTGATGACGCTACCCCGCTCCCAGGACCGAGCACAAAGCGAAGCAGCTCTGTGGAGCTCATCGGAGGGACCATACCTGCACCGGCAAGGGATTCTGTTGACTGGAATCTTGTGGATGCTAGCAAAATTAGGAAAAAAAATAAATGTAAGTGCTTATATTAAGTTTCTTATAGTTCTAATTAAGTGAATTGTATTTAGAATATTTTAGCAAGTCTTTTTTTTAAACTATCTAGGTTGAATTTAGTACAGGACGCTCATCATAAATAAGTTGAGGTTTTACTAAATATTTCTAAGCAATAGGATAGTCAGAGTGTGGGTTGTTCTTCCAGAAGAAACATTCATTCTCCACTCAATATTTAAACAGATTAAAAAATTGTTCTGAGTATTGTTTTCTCAATCACAAAAAGATGTAATTAAATTGTGGAATAGCAGAATACAGGCTCTTATCAGTTGTTTTAACTTTAACTGCCTGCCTGATAATAAATAAAATGTGGATTAGATTAGCAATGAAATTTGCAGTAATTGTTTTGGGTTTTTATCCTGTAAACAGTTACTGCAAGTAGTGTTGTGCCAGTTATCCAACTAATTAAATTTGTTGTTACCAAAATTGTCACAAAAAGCTACATCTGCATTGTTTGCACCTTGCGTAAATGTGCGTTTAGATTCAGCAACAAACTTGGAGGAGTTGGGTTAATGAAGGCTTTAATCAAGTAAACATTTCAGGCAAGCTGACTTTTTGCAAGCTTGTTGTCTTGCAGCACTTGCTGTAAGTTTTGTGTGTAAACTGGCATTTGAGTTAACAGTAATAACTTCAGACTATATTCTACATGCATAGCAAGCTTTTTATATTCCTCATATTGTTGGATAGCAATATATAATATTCAGAGAAAATTGTAATATTACAAGTGCGATTATGAAGTAATTACACAATAAGCCTACAAATAATTGATCATTTTATTGTATCTATTAATATTACAAAGTGATTATGTGAAGGGAGGCATCTTTACTTGGGCTGTATGACAATACCCAAAAATTATGTTATGATTTACTATGTTATGAATGAAACCATTATCATGATCATCACCAACCCTGTTTAATCTACTTCTAAATATAGACTTCTCATAATAAGAACAATTATATATATATATATATATATATTTTTTGTTTATGGCCTTATCTTCAGGACTGGCTCTTAGTGACTTCACCAATGTCAATGTTTTTCTAACAAACACAAAAACTCTACCCGCAGTAATGCATTTATATTTATTGTTAGAAAAACATAGTTCTCTTTGGTCATTAATAAAATAAAACAATTATGAGGAGTTAGGATCACATTTAATTTATGATTATCAAATAAAAGATGACCATATTAGCTGATGTGTCTATCTCTCAGCTGGTTTGTTCAACTATCATATATTGTTTAGCACTGTCTGTGATGACCATACTCATAACTCTGATTAAATTTATGTGGTAAATTATCCTGGTTGTAATTTAAAAAGTATAATTGCATTTATAAATATCAATTTATAAATGAAGATCAGAGTACCTACTCTACATGAGGATATGCTCTTCATGTCATCAGTGACTAAAAACACAAAGATAGTGTAAGCACCCAGACCTAGAACAACTACTTTAAGGCTGTACAAATATTTGTACCATCTGAGAGTCAAATTTATAAGCCCTAATAATAAAGTTGTGCCAATTAAGCTATAGAAAGCATAAATTCCTTGATTTGTATTTAGTGAAAACCCTTTAATAAGATTTCTTTAGGTTTTTTAAAATGTATTTACAATATTATTCAAAGGAGACCTTAAAACCCCAGGGTGTGATGCCACAGAAAGTTAAGAATTGTTCTAGTTCTAATTAAAATAATGCTAGGAGATACCTAGCTATGTTTCAACCAACTGCACATAAAGGTAAAGGGTTGCATAAAAAAGGAACTTTATTGTATGACATATCTTAGAATTTTTAAACAATTTTTACACTTGCATTACCTGATAATATAATAATTAAACTGTGATTAGAATGTATCCAGAGAGGAGCAAATTGTAATCAGATTAATGATTAAGTGTAAAAAAAAAATGTAATTGTAATTTTATTTTCCTTTATCTGTAATCATGGTTAAAACCCTCCTAAACATTAATGAGTCATAAATTGGTATACAATTGAGGATTAATTAGTGTTTAAAACATATATCAGCAAAATGTAATCATATTAATGATGCAAAATGCAAAAAGTAATTGAAATCATTTTTCAGTAATCTGATTATATTTTCCCTATCTATGATTGGGAACACTACTGATCTTGTTACATGCAAATGTCTCATAGATACTACTGCCTAAATCCTTTTCATTTAGTTTTTCATGTTCTATATTATAATAAGGAACATGCATATCAGATATCAAAATTAATTAAAATTCATCACTACTCACTATGGAGCCCCCAACCACTACAATACTCAATATTGTAAGTTTAGTTTAAGAATATCTTTCATACCACTTGTTGTCTAGATCCATGGCCACAGAAGAGCCCTGGCATTGCCCTTAAACAAAATGATGTTCCTGAACAGATTTAACCTTCAGTTTTTCTGCAATTTTTCAATGCAACAAATACATGTAAATAACCCATACTCTTCCAGTGTGCAAGCTAAGCTTGATACATTTTCTTTAAGTCTGGATTCCCTTTGACCTTTGGAAAGCAACAGTCACTATTAAACTAGATGTGAACCTGTTTGAAATTATAATTAGTGGACCCAACATTTCCAGTAATAAAAAATCAAGTGTTATAGGAAACAAGGGCCTTAACCTCTTAATGATCCAAGGATTAAACAGCACATTAATTACTTTTGAAATGAGTATTTAAATATGTGATTTAGGAAGTTTATCAAAATGTTAAATTATAAATTAGAATTAATGGTATTTATAATGCTAATTTTAGCTAATTATAACTTTTTACCTGTGACTTAAATAACCTTTTTTAAATTGAATTCAATTCACACTTAAGTTGTTTATGTTCTTAAGCTCAGGTTTAATTCCACTTAGCTGATATTATTTATTTATTACTAGGTAAGCAGTTGAAACAACTAATAAGTAACTGTGTCCTGCTATTTCACTTTTTGTTTAAACTATAATATTTCTTTTTGTGATTGAGACAGTATTTGTCCAAAGGATTTTTAAATTGATTCACATTTAGAACTGATGATTTGTATTTCAATATGTGGAAAGAAGCAACTACCAGATTTAATTTAGTTCTTCCTTGTAGGTTCTTATTTTTTTTGGACCCTCCACTCCAACGCCGTTTTGAGTTTCTTTCGGTGTTGATTCTCGGTAGTAACTTTCGAAACTATAGTAGACTACTGTTAATTGTCTTCTAAGTTGAGGTTGCACCATGTACAACCTGTGTACATTGTGAGGTGCCCTTGCACTGCCACCCAACCTGTAAATCGCTGGCTGAATACCTCTTAAGCCTGGTGTAGTTATAAAGGCCTTTCCCGGTCAGTAACGAAATGACGCGCCGAAAAAAATATCTTCTGACAGTGGCCTGCATCACATAGAAGCATAAAAAGCTGTATGTTTTTATACTTGCATATTATATCAATATTGACTTAAAAGCTGGAAATAAAAAAAGAATTAAATCAATATATGAGAAATATCCAATTATAGCAAAATAATGCTTTTTATGCTTCTATGGGATGCACGCCAGCACTTTTTGGTGATTTAAAAGTACTTATAAACTAACATTACAAGATGTTGTTCACATACCTAAAAACCTTCTGTCATGGTATATATGTGGCTGACATGACAACAGCGCCAGCCAATGGACTTCCATCCTTTGATAGCCAGTCCTATTCTTCGATTACACTGTACTTTCCCTCAGGTGCAGTGTAGTTATTTTGTCAGCCAATATATACAATAAAAAACTTTAAATATAAGTCATTCATATCACATAACAACAATTTATTTTTATTATAATTTTAAACATGGTTTTCCACAGTGGGATTAGATCTTTTATAAATATATATTTTTATTTTTTTTAATTATATATTGAAACATATTTTAAAACTTATTATCAGTAGCTGGTAAGGCCGAAGGCCTCATTTCCCTTTGCCCACTATTTTTTTTATAGAATCCTTGGAAATGGGTTTGGACATTTGAGGAGTCTAATTTCAAAACCCACTATAACATATTTTTTTCAAATCCCATAAATGTATAAAAACTTATAAATAATCTTTGACTTAACAATCACATTCTTATGAGGTATTTAAATTATTATTCTAGAGTGAAAAAGAAAAAATTCACATATAATATTTGCTTTGATAAAAACATTTCACATTACTATCGGGACTATTAAGAAATTTTGTACGAAAAATCGTTATATCGCGTTTTGAAATTAGACACCTCATCTATTCCAGCACATCATGTCCAATGTGGGTCCACGGATGTGTACTATGTGCAGAGAAGGTGCATGCATACAGCATCTCAAATGCTAGCAATCTGTTTGCAATTTGACATGCTGCATACTTTAGCCTGCTCTTATGACAACTCAGTATGATAAAGATGGAGGCACTATTCTACTCTACCGGTAAACCTACCGGCTAAACTTAAACTTTACTAATAATTATCTTTTACTGCTTTACTATCTAGATTACAATAATATTAACAAAAAAATAAATATTTATGAGCTATCAACAATACCATTGTATATGTTACAAATAAAATCATGTGCAATAGTTAGATATCGACAATAGATACAAATAATAGATAACCACAGCATTTTTAAAAGGATTCACTAATAATATAAAAATTACAAAAATTTATACAAATTTATTATTCATAATTTAAAAAAAACAACAGGTTGTGTACGTCACTCATTTAAAAAGTTATTAAAAGAATACCATACTCAATAATACGTATTTATTGGTTTTTATAAATATAACGACGTTATACTTAGTTTCTAGAGCCGCCTTCCCTAACAGTCTTAAAAAATGTAATAAGGGATTTAACTTTTTCTTTTTATAACCCTGGGTAAAATTCTACAGAGGTGTGTCCGGCTCCTACTGACTAAAAATTTCCGGGATGTTCTTCCAAGTATTCCACTCGGTCCAGATTCGTCCAGATTTGCCTGGAAACGGAATAACCTATATAGGCTTCTCTCTGCAAGGGGTGAATGTAAAGAGCCCATTTACCTATTCGATATCGATTCAAAAAGCTCTCGCGACTATTTGAGCATCTCTGGCGTAGGCTTTTATATCCAATTACATTGAAGTTTTCCTATTAATATAATAATATGTATTTTGCAAGAACAATTGAATATCAATCTCAGTCGTTACAGTGTTGCTCGCAACCACAGACTTCTCACGAGATGTTTATTGTACATTTGTGGGAACAATGGTCGTGGCTTTACTATCGCAAGTCCTTGGAGTGAGCGATAACACTTATCATTTCTACGGTGTCCAATAGTCATGATTTGCTATAATATATGCTATTAAGTTTCATTAGGTGCCGTGTATTTATATAATTCCTGAGGCTTTGGAACATTGATTATTTGATCCACAATGCCTTATGTTTCATTGTGTGGTTCTTCTCAAGGAAGTGACTACTTCCGGAATGCTAGAAAGTTCTTTCTCTGGTTGGTCTTCCAAGCCGAAGTTAAATAACTTCCCCTTCTTATCTTTTTATTAAAGGCTTGCAATTGGGCTCATTCTCACCTAAGGGAAAGTGTTGATGATGCTGATGATAGAGCGCGCTCACCCAACAAATACCAATTTACTCGTCGTTTGAAGATTTTCATGCCAAAAAATGTTGGAAAAACAGATGCAGGAAGCGAATTCCACTGCTTGGCGGTTCGCGATGCCCTTGCGTTGCCACCGACCCACAAAATTGTTGGCTAAGCGCCTTAAGTGCGCTTCCTTCTCATTAGGTGAAGTTATGTAGCCTCTTTCAGGGCAACAGCATATCGTCCCGTTGGGAAAAAAAAGGATCCAGAGTCATCATATTCGTATAAGTAGTCACTTTGGCGGTTTCAATCGGTACAAGTTTGACACTCCTTGGCCGATATCGTTGCGTGGTTGGGCGGCGGTAAGAAAAAACAGAACAGAATATGAAAGTGCGAAGTGTACGGGATTGACATACGCTCTCAAAGTATCACCTCATCAGGTTCCTCTCTTCGGAGCTCCTGACTGCGGGTAAACGTCACGCTTCGCTACTATTGGGCCACATATGTTAATATTTTAAAATTAATATTGAGTATTGTATTTAATAAAATGTACGAAATAATATTTCGTCACGCTATATCCCCTTTGTAGTGAGCAGATATATTAGTAGCTGTATCCACTCCACATCGTCATATCTTGAATACTAACATAGCCACAAACGTTAGAGTGGATAGTTATATTTAGAATAGAGTATTTAACTCGTGAGCATCACGGTAGAAGACACTGAACAATATTTAACAAACCTATCGGCATAAATTAAATCGATACGGCGACCTTACTGCCGAGGCTGGTTTTGAACCACGCCTCCCGTGTTTATAAACAATAATTGACCAAAGAACAACTATGGCCAGACATATACCGGGTGATTTTCATAACGAGGGACATATTCAGGGAAGATATTCAGCATTTGATTTTAATTCCAAATATGTAAAATGATATTATTTTAATATTTCTATTCAATCTAAGTACATTATTGTCAACATATTTAGAGACTGTTACACATATGAATGAATAAATAACAATTAAATATTAAGTAGGTATTTTGCTCTGGCTTAGGACAGATGTGTTGTGTTTATTCTGATAAAGTACGAAGTGAAAACGAGTCTTGACCTGTTTACTTAAAATTACGTAAAAATAATGTAATCTACTTACCAATCAGTCTTGCGCCACACGCGCTATGGTGTCCACACTTGTTAGGGATTCATTCTCTTTTTTTTATCAATTTTTCTTTATGATTTTTTAAGGAATGTAGCTTATATTAGTAATACGGGAATATATTTACATTTTTATTTGTTATAAGAAGGTATAAATCACTGTATCCTGAAATATTTTCCTTGTCTGTAAAATTACTCTGTATAATCTTCGCTAAATATTCTCTAATAGAAGTTCGCAGTATACCACTGAATTAGGCTTATACTGGCTTGATAAATGGTCTACAGCACATCGGTTATAATGTACAATATTGTCCTAGAACGGTAACGACGATCAAGGGAAGAAAATCTTTTAACAGTCGCCAACGTCATGCCGGTCGTATACCATATATATTTCGAGGTATATGCACAACTAACGGTGTACAATCTAACCCAGAAGCGCCGTAGGATGAGCCGTGCCATTATGAAGGTCTTTGCACTTGTGTGCTGTGATCACAACCCAGTTAGGCAATCGCCCTACCACCGTAAATCATCTTTTAAGAAGATTTCAATACCTCTTAAACATCTTTAAATCCATATTAACCTTCTATATGAAGAAATATCCTCCACAGACATTCTCTACATTAATCTCAAGCAACTTTGACGTATATCCTATTGAAAAAAATAATTAAAATCTGTCTACTCACGGCGGATATTATGACCTATATCTCCGAAGACCTTCATCAGAACTGCACCATATTAAAACGGTACTAACTTTGTATTACTCAAAGGCTTGAAAAATAATTATCCAAATCGGTTCATAAACGGAGTTTATGTTGGAGGTTTATGTTATGAGGAGTTATATGTGACTGTATATAAAACAACGCGACGCGAGTGCTCGTAGGTTCGAATCACAGCACATTCCTCTGGATTGTCCTGATTAAGTGCGGATTTAGGCACCATATGCTCACCGATGCGGGGCAACATCGTAAGGAAATTCCGTGTGGAATTTTATAGAAATGGCATGTGTACTAGCGCTGTAAGAACGGCTCTTTTGGTCACTTTGGACACGTCATATAAGCACAAAGTGGATACAAGCATTAATGTGTTTCTGCTCACTTTGAAAGGGATTATATCGTGACGATATATTAAAATAAAAACATGTGCTTCGTTTGTTGTGTAATCACTTTACCCATCCACAATTTAAAAAAATTGAAACACAGTGACACATTAGTGTCACCTTCGTACAACGCTGGAAATTGTTCAGTTGTGTAATGAACGCGTGACGCGACCTTTTAGTGAAATATTAAATACGGCGGAGCTCGGGGGTCAGTGGCCCCTTGACATTGCCTAGCGCCCAGTCTACCGCTCGAATTGAGATAGACCGTGCAGCTCCATAGCTGTTTATTGATATGCTCGTAAAGGCAACGGTTTCTTCGTGGCACTACAGCGTTCTGAGATTAGACCTTACTTAAATATTATAAAGTATATAATTAAATTAGTATCAAAGTGTATGTTAACAGATTCTCTCAACTTGGCCTTGACTGCGTAATTACTGAGGCTATATTCAAATTCCTATTATATATGAATTTGTTTGTTAAAAACAAACTTATTTCTAAGTAAAGTCTAAAACTGAGATATAATATATACGTTACTTTTGATTTTGCTCAAACTTTACTCAACCATATCCCAATTTCCATACCTTTTACACTTTTGTACTAGCGTTATCGCTAATCGAATGTTTGTTTTGGTCCTGTGGTGAAGGTTCTTTATTACTTCTAAAGTATTTAATATATTTTTGTGATATCTTATTTAAACAACTAGAGATCGAAAGTGGTTACATAGTGATTACGATGGCAAAATCATTTTTGAGATTTTATCGGTTATGATGTTCTGCCGCAACACGTTCTATATATACCGTTGTTTACAATTTTAAGACTCGCAATTCCGTAATCCATTAGTTTCATCTCTTATGGCTTAGCCAACTTAGTCCATAAAATCGTCTATTTGGATCCTATAAATACACGTACATTTTGCTGATATTATTAAAATTAAATACATTATCCACACACAAACCATCTGTAATTTATTATTTATATGAATGTGGAAACTGCTCTAAAATCCATTGTTTTAAATAATAAGGAATAAGCACTCTTGCTCGACACTTTAAGGACAAAACAAGGGAGACAATTTATTGGGGCAAAAGATTTGTTTTTAATATTTTTATAAAGATAATTATTTTATCAGTTTATCATAACCAACAAATAAAAAATACCTTATAGTATAACCGGAATAAATAAATGATTTGATGACAAATGGTTGTTTACAAAGTTGCTAATATAATGGTTTTACCATTAAACCATCCTGTAAATAACTCAGAGTTGAGCACGGAGACAAATGAATAATTGACCTTTTCTGCAAAGGTTAGAACAATTAAAGTAAAACCAAGATAAAAAACGCGTGTTCACTAAGTATGTAGATTGTCATAATTTACATATAACATTAAATAAAATTCTAAACCGTAGATTTTTAGAGGAATATAGATACGAGTATTAATTTTTATATTTACTGTTTTAAATATCCAATGCCTATTCTCTATTACCATATAATCGAAGTAATTAAATATGAATTTCTGTTATAGAGATTTTCTGAATAACAAAGTAATTTCAATTATTGTTAGCAGATAATGTTTTTTTTAGTGTCATCCTTTAATTCACTGTCGAGCATTAGTACTTTTACTTTAAAAATTTATCGACTTACTGAAACTTTTTCGGGGTGAACAGAGTTAAATTTATGATTATCTAATCCGATCCAGGGTGAGGTATAGAAAATATAAGCAAACACAGAAAGATAGAAATATGCACTTTGTTATGATTTACAAGCGGACGCTTGACCTCAAACACACTTTGTGGAAGGAGAAGATGCGTGAGAACTTTCACTATATGAGGATGGTATCCGACACGGTGTGATATTATGATAAAATAGGGCTGGCGGAAATTGAGAACGTAGCTCCTGAGAACACTATTGTGCAAGCGGTAAAAGACTGCAAGGCAGGCTACTTTACGTCAATGATCTATGTTCTTCATTCAATACTATACTTCAATGTGTATTACGACTAGTACTTAGGGAAGATAAGTACGCATGTGAAGTTTGGTTTAAACGGGTCTGTTTCGGCACTGCTACAGTAAACGTAGTCGCGGGTTAAACTTTAGCTTTTTCTTTACGAATATATTGAGTTGAAAGGGCAACGAAACCCGATAGATTTCACAGTGAAATGATTTCAACAACAACGTTTCTTATAGATTATAATTACAAAAGAGACGTCAACGAACTGGCGACATTGTGCGCGGGCGCCGCTCAACATATTGTCTCTATTTGCTCACTTATCGCCAATTCTTATGTAAATCGTTATCATTATTGTAAGTTTTTTGTAAGTGAATTATTTTCGTAATTCATCCTATAACCAATAAATAACAAACCTCGCGGCCGCTTGTCACATTTCGGGATCAGTTTGTGTTCGATTAATTGTTCATATATCTAGAGACCTTCAGACCCGGTGCATATGATGCGTTATAGCGGTGGTGCGGCGTCGTTTTGCATTGGTGGGCACACAATGCGTTGCGGCGCCGTAACATTGCTACACACAGCTTATTAAAAGTTTATAAGAATAGATTATACCGTTCTAGCGTCGCTGCCGTAGCGCATCATGAGTTTCAACTGTCAGACATAATATATGATGAGCAGCATGACTGAAGCTGCTGTCAATACTATATAGTTATCGCTTGTTGTCGAAATTCGTCAAGTTTGTGTAGTGAAATAATGTATTTTACACATGTAATAATGTATTTAATTTTTTTTTTCTAGTCACAGTAAAACGATAAATGTAAGGTTATAATTAGCAGATTTGATTACTTGATGATGACAGATGACTAATCAATTTATATTTAGTAATCATACGTATATAGTTCGTTGTACTATGTATTTAATATTCATTCTGATTATTTTATTTATTACTAACTTCTGCTTGTAACTTCTTCTAGAACTGGCGAATTTTATTATTTCACTATTTAACTTTATCCAGTTCAGAGGATCTAATTTAAATAAGGATATAATTTTCGCTGGTTCATAATTTTTTGTATGTTTTATATGATAAGTTAAAAGAAAAATCTATAATTCAATATTCCAAATAAAAAACGACAAAGATTTAAAAGTTTTACAACTGTGTCTGGATGTAGTGGCTTAGTGGATAAGGGCTCGGTACCCATGCGCACTAACGCGAGTGGTCGTAAGTGCGTGTCTCGGTACGAACCTTTGGGTTTGCCGAAATTAAGTACGGATAAAGCAGCACATACTATTCGGTGAAGGAAAACATCATGAGGAAAACTTTATGGCGTCTAATAGAAATATCATGTGTACAAGTGCTCTTAGAACTGCGTCAACCTGCGCTACTGTCCACGTTATTAGGCACGACATATAAACACAAAGGATATACAGCCACTAATGTTCTACTCCGACGCAGCCTTAAGTTTCTTTCGGCGATTTTTCTCAAGGTAGTTCCTTCCGTAACGCTAGTAGATCACACTTAGGTTTCTAACCTTGGCTGGCCGCCCAAGTCGAGGTCCGTACTCACTAGGGTGCCTTTGCGTTGCCACTCGTCCAAAAATTCACTGACTGAGCACTTTCAGTACTCGCCGTCTAAGCCCTTTAAACTTTTGAAGTTATTCCCCGGAGAACAACACTGTCCTGTTGAAAAAAACACAGCTACTGATGTATCTCTTCTCATCCCGTAAGAAATATAGCGTGACGATATATTATTATTGAAGTTGTATAACAATTGTCTTATAAAGAAATATTTTGTTTCAGTGAACCTCAATGGGCCATCTAAAGTCGATATATCGCATTTCGATTTGCTCAAAGTACTCGGAACTGGAGGTGAGTTTTTAATACCCTTTTTTGATACTACTAGAAAGAGAACGGCCTGATTTTATACAATTTTAAGTAAGATATCAAAGAGTTCACAATCATTCTAGTATTTGTTTTTTATGCGAATCACATTTAGAACATTGAAGCCTAAATTTTTAAATTATTAATTAAAATTTTGACAGTCATTGATGATACAGTCTGGTTCTAATAGATGATAAGATATATAATTTATCGTGACATAGTACTATGTTACTTAAATCTAATTGACTTTAACTAGAAATATCATTTGAATTTCGTAAAAACTTCAGAACAAACAATTAAAATAAATTTTTTCTCAGTTACTGACTAAATTACGTTAAATATTGAGTTTCATTGTTAGCATTCATTGCTATTTGAGGCGCTCGCAAATAAAACAAGATTATTCCATGAAATAAGTATATAAATAATTGGCGAATAAATTGAAATCAATGTATAGAGAAGATTATTTAATAAAATAATTTTCTCTGTTAACCCTTTCTCTATTATCAGTGACTAAAGTCACCAGCTAAAAAACGCCGCTTGTACACGATGGGTGACTATAGTCACCGGCTGAAAAGCATCGCGTATACATGATGGTCTTATTTTATTATTTTAATCACCCGTATTATTTTGTTTCCGAAAATTAATGAAAATCATTTTGAGACAAAACTTTGTGCCGTGCAAATTGCGCGTTTGCGCGCAATTGATATGCACATTTACAGCACGTAGTATCGTTTCCTACGAAACACTTTGAAGCAAAGTATGCCGTAGCGATTGGGTTGAGTAATTTCAGTAGATTTTTCACCATCCTTAAAGAATTTATTTCGTGCAATAGTTCGATTTTGTTTCAAAGCTCCATATTTTATGTGTATTTAGTAGGATTAAGCGAAAATTAAATTATCTTTCTCCATATAATAAGTAACGTGAATATTAAACTGCTAGTAAATACTATTTTGGATATATCTCATATCCCAGCTAGGACTAAGAAGTTCAGTGCAGTGTTTCTGCAACTTAATTTTATTATTGATACAGATAATTCTAGCTGAAAATAAAGAATATGATGTAGATTTTAAAAATTCCAAAATTAAAAGCGAATTATCGTGCGAATATCCGTGCATTATACTAAAAAAAAAATCTTATTGTCTCATTTACTAGAATTTAGAGTCGTTGTTATAAAAACTATCAATTGTCTGGGTGTTGACTGTTTAGTTATTTTATTAGACCATTTGTTACAAAATTCTGTCCATTTTCTATGTTCTATTCTATCTTATCTACTTGGTTTAGTCAGAGTGTTGTATGTAGGCAAACGTGGCGACGCGAACGCTCGTTGATTTGAATCTCGGAACGTACCTTTAGGTTTTTCCAGATTATGTACAGATATAGGCACCACTTGCTCACCGGTGAAGGAAATCACCGTGAAGAAACCCGCGTGATATCTAATAGAAATGTCCTGTGTACTAGCGTTGTGAGAACGGCGAACAGCTACGCTACTGGTCATGTTGGGCTCGACATATAAGCGCAAAGTGGATACAGCCACTAATGCATCTCAACTCACCTCATAGCGTGAAGATGTGTTATTATCTATAATTACACACATGAACCTAGTCCCAAACTGAGGTTGCAATTGGTATTACGGGTACTAAACAAAGACATACATATTTAGATATACATAACCATGACTCTTGATAAATTATTCTGCTCATCACAGAAAAGTTTGCTGCTACCGGGACTCGAAATCCGGACCTTAGTATCGTAAATAGGGTCACTATCACACAAACAGCGCTATCAAGCCGTCAATAAAAGTATAAAACCCCAAATACTTAGTAAAAAAAACACGGCCTTGGATATTTCACAACAAAACAGTGAAAATTTCAAGTGAAAACGCATCACTAAGGGGAAATATAAACTCAACATTTGTAAGGCCGTAATTACGCATTATTTTTAATACAGAAAGTTCCCACAGACGTGACTTGTCACAACTCAGATTTCTTACGAAGTTTCCTATAAGAGTTATTTGTAATTGCAAAATCTCGCGAAACGATCGCGGCCTTCTTGGCTTTGTAGCTTTTTTTAGTCGAATTGTGTTGTTCTCTTATGAGAAAATATCTCGAAGCTATATTTTTTTTAGATATAAAATATTGTTTTAAGTGACATTTCTATTAGTTGCCATGCGGGCTTCCGCGCGATCTTTTCCTTCACTGGTGTGCATGTGGTGGCCTTAATTGGAAAAAACCCAGAGGTACCTACGACCTTTCGCGATGCTGTGCATGGATACAGCACAGATTCAGTCGAAATAATGCACTTGAATTTGGATTTCAATTATAGATATTTTTTACTCAGTCATTACAAAAGACGTGACTCAAAACGTAATTAATACGCCATTATGTTTTGTTAAATGTCAAAATTAATTCTGGTTCGTTCCGTGATAGTCGGTACATTAAAAGCAAAACATCCTGCGTTGAAATATTAAAATTCTTGAATCATGATGTCAATTGAGGAGTTTGTATGAAAAAAGTTGTGCTGTCTAAATTGTTACTCGTGCTGGAATTATGTTTGACTAAGTGATTTTACAATGTATAGTGCATATATATGGTGGGGTTTGCCGGCAGAATAGAATAATGCCTCCCTCTTCATCATACTGAAGTGTGATAAAAGCCGACTAAGGTATACAACATCCCAAATTGCATGCAACCTCTCTGCACATAGTGTACACTCGCCAATTCGCATTCGGCAAACATGCTTAAATGTCCCAACTCCTTTCCGTGGATTCCAGAAATATAACGGAACAAGGAAGGGAAGCTTTTGCTCTGCAGTACGACGAAACTGGCTAATAATAATAATGTCTACAGTTAATTTGAATTTCACAAGATTCAATTTACCCACTTCTCGAGTTAGTTAAATGTTTTTAAATGTCAAATAGTATGTAATGTATGTTTTTAAAAGATTTGGTAGGGGTATCTATACTAATATTATAAAGCTGAAGAGTTTGTTTGTTTGTTTGAACGCGCTAATCTCAGGAACTGCTACTTCGAATTGAAAAATTCTTTTTGTGTTGAATAGACCATTTATCGAGGAAGGCTTTAGGCTATATAACATCACGATGCAACTATTAGGAGCGAAGAAATAATGGAAAATGTGAAAAAAACGGGGAAAATTATTCATCCTTGAGGGCTTCCATTGCGTGCGCTGCGAAAACGGTTCAAGATACCAAAAATATATGTATGAAAGAATTATTTCTCTTGAAATGATCTAAAAACATGTCCCGGACAGTATATGTCTATCTTCTAAGATTAACTCACTAGAACCGTTTTTATGGTAATGAAATTTGGTCGAAATTAATGCATTATTTGTTAAGAGTTGTATCAACGTAATAATATTAATCTTTATCCAAATAAATGTGTTATTGATTAAGAGTATTTAATTGTGAACAAAATTGTCTTTGACATCACTTAATTTCAATGAACATCTTTGAAGATATTACAATGTCAATATAAATAACTAACTAAAATGCCCAAAATAACTATTCCACGCGGACGAAGTCGCGGACACAGCTAGTTATCTATAAAATTTATAGAATTTACCAAACATCATAGGGTGCCATTTTCGTAATGAAGTTTGTAGGTCTATAACGAAAAGTTCTTGCGATCCCATGTGCTTATCAAAGCAGGAAAGCTCAATCCGGTTCGCTTTTTGATGACACCTAACCGCGTCCGTATCTGAAGGCCTGGACTTCTTTTTTCCCGCAATCTTACCTTCGAATATCAATCTAGAAAACTCATATTATGATCGTTTTTATGTGATCGTCTCTGCATATGTCCGAAGAAGGCCACTTTTCATTTCATAATTGTTGACATCAATTCGCTTTAGCGATGGGCCCTTTCAAGCACTTTAGTGTTTGAGTTGAAACTAGTTAAGGGAATACTGAACACCTTCCGCAAGACCCACATCTTATAATAATTTAGCAATGATGAACGTATAATTCGAGAAATTGTTAGAGTAAAGACTATAATGTAATAATTTGTAAATTGTACATACAACAAAGGTTATGATGATTGTTTTATGTTGTCGTCTAGTGTGCCAATACAAAAAATCTTGCGACAAGTGTACATATGTTTCTAAAGAAAAGGGAACTTGGTATAAGACACTACAGTGCCAGCCTTCTGGTTCCTTGGTTTTCTAATATTCATAAAAGCATATCTTGTGTTGCTACATTTAGGTTAAGATCAGGTCATGTTCCATCAAGGAAGTTGGATTTCTTATGACACTAGTCGACTCACCTCTTTGTGAAGTATATGGTTAAATTGACGATGTCGTTCTCTTCCTGATGGAATGTGACAAGCTCAAGAAAGAGAGATCCCTCCATGTAAAATGTTTTTAGTTATAGGTTAAGGTATGATGGGACTGGCATATTCCTAGAACAAATGTTCCTTTATAATTGTTAAAAGAAAATATTTAAGAATTAAAAGAAAAAGGATTTGTTTTTGTACATCTATACCCAAAAGCTTCGACGATGTTGAAGGGCCTCTCACAGAAGTACCTAAATCTCAAAACATCTTGCATTTAAGCCACTTTTCTTTGTTCATTTCGTTTTTGTTAACAATTATATTGTTTTTCTAAAACGGACAATGTCTCTTTACATCTACACGAAAGACAAAAGTGTGAGTTTTTACAATATTTACTACTGAAATACCTTTTAAATATCAAATCACGTACGGCCTTATTAGGGGTTTTAATTTAAGCAAAGGTAACCTGTGACAAAAATGGGTTATTACAAAAGTAAGTTTATTGCTTATATAACAATATTAGCATTATATCATATATTAGTATATATTTTTTATAATAATATATAGTAAAGAGATATATCTTTCGGGGTGAATATTAGTGGCATAGAGTAGTCGAGCTTTCTCTCGCCATTAGCACACATAACATTTCTATTAAATGCCGTGCGGGTTTTTTCACATTGTTCATCGGTGAACATAAGAGGCGTCTAGTTTTAAAACCCGCTATAACATATTTTTTTTCAAATCCCAATTATTTATAAAAACTTATAATTAATCTTTGATCTACAATCACATTCTTATAAGGTATTTAAATTATTATTCTAGAGTACGAAAAATCGTTGAAGCAGGTTTTGAAACTAGACGCCTCATATGTTGCCCATATCTGTACTTAATCTGAAAAAAACCCAGAGGTACGTAGTAATAATCGAGGAATAAATCACATAATAAGTAATCCTTTTTGTTCGACCATTGGCAATTAATTGAGTTTGCACACTTCATATCAATTCCGCGGAACCGTTTACCACTGCTCGTCGTAGAAAAACCCGGGTCTGTGTGGTTTTTTGTTCGCACAGAGACGTAACATACATGCACCGGCCACTTCCGTGCGACGGTGCATCGAGTAATAAGTTGAAACCGTTACGTGATGCAACACTGTTATGGTGTAATTGCTTGATAATGGCCTTAATAAATAACACGCCGAGTGTTCTGTATTGTTGCGCCTCGATGTTATTAACATCAGGCAAAATTTCTTCCTAAAATTGTGGTAAAAAAATCCATTGAAAACGGTTTTTGAAAAATTTCTGCATTCGTGGTATATGTGGGCCGGCATAGCCATGGCGACTGTCAACAGATTTTTATCCTTTGGTGGTCGTTGCCGTTCTTGGACTGCACTGCACTTTCTATTAGGTGCAATGTAGTCACTTTATCGAGCCGGTATAAAAAAATAATAATTGGTATATTTAAGTGTTACGATCTATTAGAGTCTAAATTTCAGAACATCGTGTTTCCGACGCAGCCATGAGCTTCTTTCGGCGTTTCATCTCGGAATGTTAGCTTCCGAAACGTTGGTAGATCACCTAAGGTTCTTTTTCTGGCTGGCCGCCCATGCCATGTTTCATACCAACAGGGGTATCCTTGCAAAGTCAGCCAACCTATAAAATTCGCTAGCTGAGCGCCTTATGTGCTCACTTCTCTCAATCTTTGTAGCTTTGGAAACAAGCCTAAACCAGCAGCATTTTGTTTTGCTTAAAATAATACTAAGAGATCATCCATCGTTGTATATAAAAGAGTATATGATTATTGCAAACGTCAATGGATTCTCACTCCATGACAGTTGCCGCCGGTCTTAAACTATGCTTACCCTAAGATGTAGTTTAGTATTTATTTTTAAATGACACTTGACGGCTAGCGAAACTTAAAATGTTAATAAATCATAGTACAAAGGGGTGGAATTTTTTGCTTGGAACGTCTTTGAACTCTACGCTATTGTAAAACCATAATTTGTATTTTTGCCCAGAAACAATTATTTAAAAAAATTTTTGCTTAGTAATGCATATTTTTCAGCTTAAAGTTACTTTTACCTGGTAAATGTCTCAATTTACCTTTTTGTGAATAGGATTGAAACTTATTCTATTTATAAACAAAAAGTAAGTCTCACAAAAATATTTCTTTGTAATAAATACGGCCTCTTTTAATAAAAACATGTGTTTATTTTCATCTGTGTACAACACTCATAAATGTACCTTTGTTAATACGATGAGTTATTTTTAAACAAAACATCCGTATTTAGAAACAATAAGTACAATGATAACCATTATTTTTATTCTGTCCCTTTTTTTCTGTGGCTTGATTCATTGGCAATAGGGATGTTCTGGATATTTACATCCGTAACCGAAAGTACCGATATCCGAAATTTCCTAATATCTGAATCCATATTATATTGAAATTATAATTCACAAACATGATTATATTCTTGTGATCTGTGGTTATAGTGAGACGTTTCTCAAATATTCTTAGCTTAGATCAGCACTGAAACAGTTACATTTTTTTTAATATATAAACTAAAAATGTAACTTAAATTATCTTAAGAAAATACTTCTTAAATTGTAATATCTTTCATTGGAATTATTCGGATAGCTATAACAAATTGTATGCTATATGACTATCCGTTGCCCTGTATCCCTAAAACCCCTAGTTTTCAAAGAAATGGTTGGGGCTTCCCAGTAACCGTGTCCGTTACATTGTTTAGCATTCATAACGAACATTTGTCGGTAAGGAGATAAGATTATGAAACTGTTTCCATGAATTCAAAGTAATATTATATATAATTTCTATTTTTGCAAGTTTCCTGCGAATTTTCTAGAAATTCGATGATTTCAAATGTCACGATTTTGAAAAAGAGAGCTCTGTCGTTCCCGATTGGCTAAAGGTGTTCAAATAACATTATTTTTATTATCCTGACACGAAATAATGACTTAGTAAGCATGATGTACTCCAAAAAATTACTACAACTATCAACAGCAAAGTAAAACCGATGTTTAGTCGCAGTGATCATGCTGGCCTGCACAAATATCTCTTTACACTTCGTTCAAAGGACCCTATATCATAGGACGGTGGAAAGACCATTCCACATCTCGAAAGACTCAGAAAAATAATAAAAACGGCTCAGTCCTAGCAGGGATATGAGTTATCATGTAGCCGTGACTCAAAAAACCGCGCGTGGGGATCTTTTCTGGAAGGGAGAGAGTGAAGCAAGATTAAATAAGTCTTCAGAACACTGTGATACAGATGGTAGGAAACACTTAGGGAGGCAATACCTATATCTGCCTATATTTTTATTTATATAGACAATAAAAAAGAAACGTCACGTTTCACGCAATGTCCTTACCGCTTTGGTAAAAACATGCAACGTAAACAACCATGCTAGTGTTGTTGTTTATTGAGACAAACACTAACTACGCTTCTTTATGAGTAATCGTCCATGTTTTGTCAACCGCAAATGCCAAAACGTCGATCCAGTTTAGTTTGTACACAATGCTGCGCATTTTGAAACGCACACGTGTCAATGTTTTCCCGATTCTCATTATTTCCCTTGCGTATTTGTTTTATATTGTCCACGAAAAAAAACACCATAGTCATCAGTAAATTTATTCCTGTATCATGGGTGCATTTACAAACATGAATCTTACACTAACAAACATCCAGAAAGAACTGTGTAACAATATTAACTCCGCGCGGGGATCGAACCTACACATCAACGCGCTGAAGGTGCACGCACGACCAACGAGCCAACCGTGTCGTCAAGACAATGCTGATCTTTTGTTTTTAAACTTTTATTTTATATACTGTCTCCACAAGGTAACTAACTACAGTACACCTAATGTAAAATTATCGAGGGACGAAAATCCATTGACAGTCGCTGTCGCCAAGCTAACCGACATATGTATATCACCATTGAAGGTCTCCAGAAACTTAAGATTAATTGATTAATTTTCGTAAAATTATTATTAAACATAGAAGACTCATTCCGGTAGTTTTTATGAGCAAGAGATCTGCTAATTTTAATTTATTTTATTATAATGTTTTCGAATGAGAGTCGTGCTATGAAAATCTAAAAACATTATTTAAAAGCGAACCAAGTGAGGTTTTCTCCTTTTTTTGACCCAGTGGAAATTCTCATGGACCGTCAGGGCTGCTGTAAAATGTGTCCGATTTCTTACCGACTAGAAGGGTGTTCTACCTACTCGTCTGACGGAGCCAAGGGTATGGCCACGCCAACTTTCTTTGCTTCCGATGAAGCGAGGTTTACTCCAGAGCTGTTATTGATGCATTTTTTTTTAACAACATTAAAACTAAATGGAATATGAGTTTGCAAATAACAGCTTTGAGGTAAAAAAATAATTTTACTTATAAACAATGATAATAAATATAATCTTTATTGCGTAAGCAACTACAATATAGAAAATGCCATCTATATTTCATCACCTCTATAGTATCTTAAAACTTAAATATTAGGGGTGCCTTATTCACCCTTAGGGTAACTAAGTCGCTCTGCGAGACTTGAGAAGTGCGATAATTCTATTCTCAATTTTTGTTGTTTTATGATTTAAATAGTTTTACATTAAGCGTAATGATTATTTTCTGTTTAATTATTTATTTAGTAATTTACTTCAGTACGTAAATAAACTTTTAATGAAACTTAATTTATAAATTAGGTTTAAGTAAAGGAGATTTATAAATTACGTTTTACTAAAATGCTTTTGTTTAATCCTGTTTTCAAGATTTTTTTTATGTTACATAATGTGGCATGCTGCTTAGTACCAGGGCTCCATACTTGCGTGGAGATCTGTAGAGGCCGTCCCAGGACGTCGCCGCTCGTCCGTCGGCGCGGTCGTCGACCCCCGAAACTGGCGCGTAGCGGTGCCCGGTCGTTACCCCACCGTCCTTACAGACTCTTGTGACCTTATGCTCACCTGGTACTTTGAACTGTTTTCGGTAGCTTTTTTTGCTATTAAAATTAGAATTTTTATTAGATTTCCGAGTATTGGAGGAATGTTGACGACGTTTCAATAAACCGATTTGCTTTTGAACACCTAATCCACTAAAGAATTAGAGATTCTAGTGCCCGTTTTCACCAACGTTCCCTAAATTTTAAGAGCCACTTAAGACATTTTAGGTGACCCTTAGTGATCATTTTGTTTTCACCAACGTTTAGGTGACACCTAATCGCTTAGGTATCCCTTATAAGTTACGGGATCAATTGTTCATTCTTTAACTAACCCCTAACAAAGTGACGTTTAAAATGGAAGGAGTATTAGGTGATTTTATAGATAATATTAGGTCCTTACATATGAAATTGGCGTTTTTCGTACTGGCCACTTTAATCACAAATTTCTCCTCTTTGGTAAGGAATTCCAAATTCAAATTTGTACAGCTATAGACTCATGTATTTGTGCTTCGATGATCGTCATTCATTTGTTTTTTTCTTCTGTTTTTTTCTGTTTGCGTCACTCATTTTACAAAATGGAAAACTTAAAATATCGCTTTATTTACGAGTACGAGTTCCGCCGTGACACTAGTGCTGCGGAAACAACTCGAAGGGTGAATGATGTGTATGGCGGTCGTGTTGCAAAAGAAAACACAGTTCGTTTTTGGTTCCAACGTTTTCGTTCTGGAAATTTCGACCTGCAGAACAAGCCCCGTGGACGGCCTGAGACTCAAGTTGATAATGAAGAGTTGAAGGCTATTGTGGAAGCGGATCCATCGCAAACCACGTCCGAGTTAGCTGCAGGCTGCGATGTTAGTGATAAAACTGTTTTAATTCACTTGAAGCAAATTGGGAAGATTAAAAAGCTTGAAAGGTGGGTACCTCACGAATTGACTGAAGCAAACCGGCAAACGCGCGTCGACTGCTGCGTTACATTACTAAACCGGCACAATAATGAAGGTATTTTATACCGAATCATTACCTGTGATGAAAAATGGGTTCTTTACGATAATCGGAAGCGCTCAGCGCAATGGTTGGATCCTGGCCAGCCAGCCAAATCCTGCCCCAAGCGAAAATTAACCCCAAAAAAGTTACTTGTAAGCGTTTGGTGGACTAGTGCCGGTATTGTTCATTACAGTTTTCTGAAATCTGGCCAGACTATTACGGCTGATGTCTATTGTCAGCAATTGCAAACCATGATGGAAAAGCTAGCGGCTAAACAACCTAGGCTGGTCAATCGCTCCACGCCACTGCTGCTTCACGACAACGCTAGACCACACACTGCGCAACAGACGGCTACTAAATTAGAAGAGCTTCAATTGGAAAGTCTAAGACATCCTCCATACTCCCCGGACCTTGCTCCAACAGATTACCATTTTTTTCGAAATTTGGATAACTTCTTGCAAGGGAAAAAATTCAACTCCGATGGGGCAGTCCAAATCGCCTTCAAAGATTTTATTGATTCCCGTCCGACTGGTTTTTTTAGTAAAGGGATCAATGAACTACCTATGAGATGGCAAAAGTGCATAGAAAATAATGGTTCATACTTTGATTAATTAAATATATTATATTAAAAAATATTCGACTTTTTGTTCCTCCCATACAAAACGCCAATTTCATATGTAAGGACCTAATATTGATAGTATTGAAACTTTAGATTTATTAACCAGTCGTAATTTTTTATCTAAACCGCGAAAACATCGCAGAAGACCAGACTTCTTTAGTAAATATGACGACAAAGATTTTTTTAGAAGATACAGATTAACCAAAAACAGTGCTCTCTTTTTATTAGAAAAAATTGAACATATATTGGAATATATGTTTCTTGTTAAATCAATAATACATTATTTTTTCTTGAATACACTGTATTGGTTTTGTACTGCTAACCCACTACCTGTAAGTGAATATATAACACATTATAAAAAATTTCATAACATTTTAATTTACTTATTTTTGTTTTTACTGTTTTAGAGCCATTTGCTAACACCGTATTTAAATATTACTACATTGAGCCAACAAAGATATAATACAGCCCATATCAAGACTAAAAATGTAGTGGAACGGCAATATGGTGTCCTTAAAAGACGGTTTCCTGCCCTGGCTTTAGGATTAAGACTGAAAATAGAAAATTCAGTTAATGTAATATTGGCCTGCTGCATTTTACAGAATATTTGTATTATGAGACGTGAACCTGACCCAATAAACTAAATAAAATACGCAATTTTAATTATTATATTATAATAGTAGGTAGAAAGATATCATTAAATTTTCGTTGAAAAAATGAAACGATATAAATACGGTTATGGTCATCACTATAAATTAGGGATTCCTTATTAAGGTGTCACTTAGCGTGGTGAAAACGAATTTAAGATAAGAGCTGTATTTAGGGAATACTTAGCCAAGGGGACTCCTAGTTAGGGAATGATTAAGGAGTCGTTGGTGAAAACGGGCATAGATCTACCAAAACAAATTCTTTATCTTTTCATCATAGGTCCGTGTATCACACGGCTTGAACTTAACAAATCTTCGATAGATTACAAACGATCTGTTTAGAGGAATCTCGTTATATAGTGAACGACGTAAAAGGATACTAAGGAAGAGTGTGTCTCCTCTATACCCTAATTCTCTATATTAAATGCCGCGCATCATAATCTCACATGTTTCACATTATTTACGTATATTAGCTGCATTTTTAGGCTCACCTTTATAGACGCTAACTTTGACTTTACTCAGAAATAAGTTCGTCTTTAACAAATAACTGAATATACAATAGGAACTTGAGTGTAGACTAAGTATTCGCGGAGCCAGGTTCAGGTTGACCAAATCGGATACGTACCATAAATTTAAAAAATCACCACGCTATTTTCCTTTCGGGGTGAGCAGAGACACACTAGTACCTGTGCCACTTTGCGCTTATAAATCTTACTCAACGTAACCAATAGCGCAGCTGATCGCAGTTCTCACAGCGCTAGTACACATTTCTTTTAGACGCCATGCGGGTTTCCTCACGATGTTTTGCTTTCACCGGTGAGCATGTGCTACCTAAATCCATACTTAATCGGGAAAAACGCAGGTACGTGCGAGGATACGAACCTACGGCCACTCATGTTTCCGCGTATGGATACCACTCTCTTATCCACTAGGTCGCCACGGCCGCAAATTGTAATTCATGAATGTAATACCCTTTTAAATAATTATAAACACAGATAAGGGCTTGATATGCCCTTAAGCCCTACGATATGAACTGTTACTAAAAATAAGCTTATATACATAATACATATTGTTGCCTTCAAATTCAGTGTTAAACAAATATTATTTCGCTAAATGTAGCTTCGTACGATAAGCAACGGAATAGTTAGTTCAATGAACTTGCAACCTATTTGATATTGGCATAATAGTAAAATTAGACCGCGATTATATAAAAATAGAGGACTAGTTTGCGAATTGATGGGGAAAGATGACGTCATTAGGTTTATAATGTGTTTTTTTTATTATTTTAACTTTAAGTTGCCAAATAGGCTGATAGCCTACCTGATGGTAATTGGTGACCGTCGCGTATAGAAAACACAAGGGTTGTTGCTATTACGTTATTATTAGTGGAATATGAATGTGGATGAAAGTGAAAGCCGGGGCTGACTTGGACTTATCTGCACGGACCTAATAGAGTTCTGATGGAGGGTAATATCAAAAGTACGCGGAATCGGCAAGATTGCATAAAGGGATTAATGAATGTTAAGGAAGCGAAAGAGGTTTGCAAAAATAGAGAAAAGTGGATTTTCATCCTCTCTGCCCTATCCCAGTAAGACTTGGCGTGATGATAGATAGATATTATTATTAGTCTGCCTTTTGTGATGAATATTTCATTGAGAATAAGCCAACGGAATCATCGTGACCTGTAAGCCACTCCTGGACTCCACTGCCGATTCGCAGTTTCCTGATTACGACATGTTCTTTTAAATATATTAAGTAGTTAGGGTTGTTAATTTTTTAACGTTTTATTGAGTTCTTTTTTATTTTGCTTAATACATAAGTGAAAAGTCCAGCATACATTATTATTATTATGTCAATGCAATACATTTTTCACTATTTTACCATCGTTATCGATGGTCGAATGTTTCTTTGTCTAGGTCATCAAGAATGTAAGCTGGTTGATCTGCTTTCTCTCTAATGCTAAAGGATGAATCTAAGGACGCGTGTGGGGTACAAAAATAATCTAAACGAAGGCATTGAAAGACAGGGGTGAACGTTATCGGTTATACGGGTGGCCGCCGTGGTGTCAACGCCCTACGCCCCCACACCGTTTGTTTTTTTAAAGGACATGATTTTCCGTTGACAGATGCTCGATGGGTTTGTTTGAACACGTGACAATTAGTTATCTACACTGCTTTGTCTATCGCCAATGACAGTGATTGCTAGCTAGCAATGATTACGATTATCATTCTTTATCGATTGACATCCAAAGTTGGAACGCAAGCGTTGGTGTTGTCTGTTTCATCCATCGGAGAATTGCTGATTTATCGTTGTTGTGGTCTTCTGGACGTGTTGTTCTTGTTTTTTTTTTGGGGTTTTTGTTGAATCTGAACAGCGACAAGATACCCGGATGGTAAAATGCTACGGGGAATTGGTGATTTTTGATGGCGTGGGGTGAAGTACGCGTTTCCTAAGTTGTTGGTTTTGACGCCAGTCCGAGAATACTGAATATTTAAAATATTAACGACGGGCTTAAAAGGACTTGTTAATCTATATTATTTTACAAAGTGACCAAAATGCATCTAATGGAAAGTACAGTGAAGTTCACGAACGGCTATGACCACAAGGAACGAAAATCCGTTGACAGTCGCCGATGCTATGTCGGCCCAAATATACCAGGACGAAAAGTCACTGGGTATATGAATAACCGGATATACATAAAGTGATCCCGAAATGCGACAGGCTGAATCAATTCACTATGATGATCGTTTACACTTGTGTATTGTGGTCACGACCCAGTTCGGACAATCGCCCTACGACAGAAAAAACATATGGTGTTTTTTAATTAGGGCTTATATTATAAAAATCGGTGAATCCCGAGGACCAAGCCACCGGTAGTTAGGAGCCTAGAGCAGGGAGCTTCATGAGTGCCTAGAGTGAGAATGAGAATTTCCACATTATTATTAGCGCATAATATCCACGACTCACATATTTCACCTCGCAGCCTGGACATCGTCTTTTTCTATTAAATTAAGCGGATAAGGGCGCTGATCATCGTTATGCAGCAGGACGATGAGGCTTTTTTACCTAATCCTAACTCCGTTTTATGGTATCTTTAAGAGAAGAGCAAATAGGAGTTAGTTGGATGCACGTGGTCAATCTCTAGTGGATTAAGGTCAAGCATCCGGTTGTAAGTCAATAAAGTGCCCAATTTAAAATTAATTCAATTTTATATAAAAATAAATGCTGTATTGTACGCTATATTATTATAATACAAAGCATAATGTCGACAGAATACGATTTAGAGGGTAGTATCCAGCCACACGGAACACTGCGAACTGTAATAAATTATAGGATAATGTAAACAAAGTGCGTACTTTCAGTTTGAGAGACGGTGTTAACATTAATTTAACGGCCTGCCTGACCGTTTAGACGCGAAGGAAATGCCTTCAATGTTATAACTTATTGTGACTTTGGAATTCTTTTATTGGATCATCTGAGGTAGAAAAGTTTTGATAATTATACATTTTTTAATTGTGGTAATCCTTCACTGGCTAGGTCGACATTTTTATGGCACAGAAAATAATGTTTGCCTGGCCGCATAAGGCGCTCACCCAATGTATTATATGGGTTTTAGTGGTTTCGCAAGGGTGTCTTTATGAGAACTGATCTCAGCTTAGAGGGCTATCGGGATAGGAGTTAAGAAAAGGAGCCCAAATCTGATTTAAAGCGGATAAAACTAAATTTCACTGGACCGTATTTAGCACACTCATGCACATAAATAGTGAATATTGAATTACCTCGCTTTAAATTTTAGAAATTCTTTTACGTGAATCAAGACATGCACTATTTTTTTATTAGTATGTAGGTATCGAAGGGACATAAGTAGGCGTGATATTCTTCTTCTTTGTTCACTCTTCCTCATAGTACCGTCCTAGCTGCACATAGGGAGTATGACGGCCAGGTCTAGCCAACTTGTACCGGATAAAAAAGGTGACTATTTGTGCACCTTGTCGTGGACTGTGTACTCTGTAATCGATGCTCCACTGCTTTGCCTTGCCTTTGCGGGGACACCATTTTGAGGAATGCTAGCCTTCTCCGATCCGTAATAATGATTCAATTTGTTTTACTGCACTCCACAATATTTAGAGATATAAATTAGATCTTTCACACAATTATGGACCTTGTTAGGCGTGGCATTTTTATATTATACGTTAAAGAAGGTGTCTGTAATGTTTAGTTGCAGTGCAGTTAGTGCTTTCTGGTAGAGCGTGTCACCCCGTTCCAACTTTTCAAGGGTCGCTGACTCGTTGTTCAGGGCCCCCACCCTGAGCTTGGTCAGAGTTTCGACCAGTCACTAAAATCTACCATATGGTCGCATGATTTGCCTGAGAAAACCGTCGGTTCAACGTTGACACATCCGCTCGTTTGCGTGCGCTCTGAACGATCGCGAATCAGCGCAACTGGAGACGCGCGCCCGGCACCTGTGGTCGCGCGCGCGGCCATTTTGTCATGACCTACCGCACTCGCAAAGGCCGCCTATCTTATGTGAGACGGCGTCGACGAACTTCGGTGAAAGTTTCATGGGACTATCGGTTATCTTTACTTAAGCTCGACGTCATCAACCCTTTCAGTTACAACTCCCTTTCGCCTGTTACAACTCCTATCCCTGTACACCGGTGACAGTGTAACAGTTTTAGGCATCAACTCTCTCATTGCAAGAATGACAAAATTATATAATAAGTAGGATTTATTTAAAGCTAGTTTAAATATAAGGAATGTGTTTTAAGTCTCTATCCATAACTTTTTCAATTCAATCAACAATATTTTCTCAGTGTAAACGCATTAAAATAAAATGCTGAAAACAGGTATCGTTAGCATACTTCCTATGTAACACCTGTATCTTGTGATCGAATAGTTTATCATCTAACACACCTTAATCGACTCGACGTCCACTTTTTTATGACCTTTTTTCATTCAAAGTGACCGCACTGCACGCGATGTTAAGCACAGCTCAGTTTAAAAACCGACTGCAACTGTCAAGAAACAGGATAAGGGCGTCGACAGTCGCCGTGACCATGCCAGCCTGCTCAAAAATTTTTTTTGCACTTCTTTTTAAGAAACTCAATATCGTAATGATAATTGTCGTGTAAATATATATTACGAAAGCTCAATAAATAAGACAATTGGGTATTGGAACTAACGATGTTAAAAATTCCTTATCGTTTGTGTAAAAAGTTAACCAAATAATAATAAATTAATATATTGTCACGCTATATCTCTTTCGGGTCGAGCAGAGTTATGTCAGAGGTTGTATTCACTTAGGCACTTCATAACCGATTAACATTGAACTATTAAACTAAATAGGTTAATAACAATACGTTTGGTTTGTGGGTTGATGGTCTTATAGCGCAATTTATAGTGATACTATTTACGATACTATGCTCCTGGAGTCGAGTGCCGGTAGCTGCAAACTTTTCTGTGATTAGTTTGTCGTGAGGCATGGTTGTGTATATGCATTCAAATATGTATGTATATCTTTGTCTAGTACCCATAGTAAAAGCGTAGATTTTATTTGGGACTAGGCGAATGTGTGTAATTGTCCGTAAAAAAATGCATGCAATTAAAAAACAAATGGAGAGATAATTCAGTATAAAACGTGCAGATAAAAGTGAAGCTACATATTTGTATGTTCTCTTATGCTCATTCGTGCTTATTATGTTCTGTTAGTGTTTTCTTTAACTCTTTAGCACTTCTTGATATAAATACGCCTCAGAAATTATATAATGTAAAATCAGGATTTTATACATTTTTAAACTTTACTACTGGAGTTCTTACTGACATAATGTTATTTTTATATTTTAAGCAACCATGCAGCAATATATAAACAATAAAAAAAAACAAATAGGCCAACAAAGTTAAATTATTTTTACATAAAATAAGGAAAAACTAATTAATTATATAAAGTTTATCTAAGCCCTCTGCGTTACATTAGCCGTCTTCATCTGTGGGGGTATGTGTTGTGTGCTGATAATGTATTAATTTAAACAGTCATATGTGTAGTAAATATCGTAGAATATTACCGGAGGTCCAACCACACTGGTCGGTCGCTGTCAAAGACCAGGTGGCGTGTTTTTTTTACACACGTCGTCGGCAGATGTTCGGCGCTGGGGCCGTTTACCTCTACGTCAGCGATTCTCCTAAACGATGACGCTTTGGGGACGTCAGTTTGCGGTATTCAAGGGGCGCGTCCCGTGTGTGCATTATGTTTTAGCCCCGGCAACAAATGCACTGTAAATTTTAATCGTGCGATATTTTAGAAAATTCATTTTCTGCAATATTTGTGGTCGTTCGAATGCGTACTGTTATGATGCCCGAATGCGGTCACCTTTGCTTACCTAGCCTTATTCCAGCAACTTACCATATTCCAGCCCTTTAGTTAAAAAAGGCTTCATATACCACTCTATGTCACGTGACTGAACAGCGCTGTCAGGCGGCGTGTCAAACTCGCGATCGCGACAGTTGACAGTTACTAGTAAAAAATGTGCGTGAAAAATTGTTTTATGTTGGAACTTGAATGTAAATTCGTACGGTAAAATATCGCTCGGCAAAAATTCACACTGTGCGTTAAGATATTAAAACCCTTTAAAAGTTGCGTAAACTTTTTGCATGTTCCTATAAACGCTTATGTGCTCTTATGGGTTTCTAAATATGAGTCAGGTTTCCCTTTTTAGTACGAACATGAGCTTATTGTAAAGTTTAAAGAAAAAAAAACTATGTCCCCTACACTTGCTTTTTGATTTGCTCCAATGTCATTAAAAATTCCAAATGCCCAGGTCTAAATACAACTGAGTCTCGATTGGGCTTTATATTCATATATCTATATGTGTAAATATGTTTTCTAATTAGTGCTGACGCAATTTTTTTTTTTTTTTTTTGTTAAGCTTATGAGGATGGATTATAGTTTAATGGCGACAAGCACTAACAAATAAAATCTAGTTTTAACTTAGATTAACGCTTTTTAGCGATAAACTGTATTTATTTTATTGCATAGATACATTATCCAGTTTTAACAAATGTTAAATTTAACTCACTATTGAAGTAGAATTAAACCACTTCAAATAAATAGCGATTTACGTAAGCTTTAACTAGATTTAATCTGTTGGTGTAAATCGCACTAAGAATGCCAATTTTAAAGCATAAATAAAAGAAATATTACATTACCGACATTATGTCGCTAGTATTTAATTCTTGCTATTTCTCGTAATTGCCAGTTACTAATGTACATACAAAAATACCGGGAGGATCCAGCTTACTGCGCATAGGTGCAACTAACAAAACTGACGAATTTTGAAATTAATTTTCAACCCTTTTCACACTCTTAGAGCTAAAATATCTAAAACTCCGCTTTTACTAGGTGCTTACGTCATAAAAAGAACCCAATGTAAATTTGTATCTTTATTACCTTTCAGGATTCAGGTTCTACGATGATATTTCAGCCAGGACAAGTGATTTTATATATGTAATTAGATTTGAAGTGCCAGCTTAATAAAACTACGATATTCTTGATTCGACATTTCGCACCTCCCACGTAGGTGTTAAATCTTGCGTAATTTTATTGGGATCTTTTTCGTCTGCGCCCTGTACCTAATGGGGTCAAGGACGATCGTTAGGCGACTGACCTATATGGCTGAGGTCACGATGGAAATCTTTTAAGTTTGACCCCGCCATTTCTCTGCGCTCTTTTGATCGGTCGATACACGCTGCACGTTTATTATTACATTGTTTAGAGGAGGTTGTGAATAATTTTCATGAATTGTCTCACAGAAGACCTCAGCTTAGGTAACCTTTGGACAAAAAGACAGCATTCAGTAAATCTTTCAAAAGGTCGGCATTTCATCTGAAACCTAAAGTTTCTAGCGGGCATCAAACTAAGACTGATTACTCTGAATGTGATAGTAAAATTACTTTTAATAAATATCTGAAATATCAACCTATATTTAAAGTCCGGTCGAAGATGATTAATTGGCTTTTGCCACAAACTTCGGCTAAAACATAAGACAAACGCTTAAAATAATATATCGTCACGTTTTATAATTTTCGGGGTGAGCAGAGATACATTAGCTGTATTTACTTTGCGGTTTTATGTCGTGGCCACCGTGAGCAGTAGCGCAGCTGATCACCGTTCTCACAACATACACAAAACATTTCGATTAGATGTCACGCGGATTTACTCAAGATGTTTTCCTTCACTGGTGAACATGTGGGCTTAAATTCGTATGTAATCTGGAAAAACTAAGAGGTACGTGCCGGGATACGAACCAATGACTACTCGCGTTGTCGTACATCGATGCACGGTCTCTTATCCACCTGGCTACCACAGCCACTAAAAATAAAAATCTTAAAAAAATAGTTTCAGATTGGCTAAAAGTAATCAAATGAAACTTTTAAATGTAAGTTTTATTTTGATGTGTTATATATAAACAACGTCTAAAGATTATTACAACGACCTCACAACATGTCAAAAGATGGCTATAGCTTATCATATCTATTTAATTCTGGAATGGGCTTCCCCAGGCGCATTATTTCCTCTGCAATACGACATGGAGCTCTTCAAAAAAGGAATGAAAAACGCTCGTTCAGGTTGGCAATGCAACGATGACACTTATGTCGTAGTTGTTCATAGGCGTCACTGACCGCTTACTATTAAGTGAGCTGTTCGCCAGTTTGTTCTTTATTCTGACTCTACAATGTGATCACACTACGCTTAGAGGTGAGCATGGTGCTGTCCAAAAACGACAACGACTATGAAAAAAAAAGAATCGATAGTCGCAGCGATCATGCCGGCTTTCATAAATATCTCTTCACGCTTTGTTGGAAGGACCTCATATCATAGGATGGTTGGAACACGCTCGCTGAAATACCTTTCCACAGCCCAACGGCTCGGCAAAAGTGAGAGTTAGAGAATTTCTTAGTCCTAGCCGTTACCGTATGTATAACTGTGACTCCGTAGACCCGCGCGCGTGATATCTACTATGGAAGGGGGAGGGTGGAACAAGGTTAAATGATAATAGTTCAGAAAACTCGCCATGATACAGACGGTAGACACGCTCAGTGAGGCAGTTTACCTTCCTTTCACATAAAAATGAATAAAAATAGTCGATTCTCTCTCGGCTCTGTATAATATCGATTACATTACAATAATTTCGTAAGTTAAACGTAAAGTGATCGTCTCGTGCCGCCTTTTAAAGTCGATAATATGCAAATTGTGAACCGGGTGCGTTGACCTTCTGTATGTTTTGAACAATTGTAACAATGCTACTTGGTGTATTATATCTACTGCTATTGTATTTTTGTCATAAGTACTTATATTTTTTTGTGTGTTATGTGACGACGGAAATTAATGGATATTTTTAATGGTGAAGGTGTCTTTACTGTGCATAGTGCACACCCGCCAACCCGCATTTGCCAACTGTGGTAGATTTAATATTCAAATCCGTTTTTGGTTACACAAACATAGGTGAAAGAAGAGAGCGGCTTTTATCTTGTAGTAGGATGAAACTGGCAAAAAAAGGGTATTGTTCACTAATTTATTTTTTATAACCCCGTGACATTCTAGTATAGGATTGTCTGGGTCGCCACAACCCGGGTGTGACAGACTCCTACTGACTGAAAATCTCCGGGGTATCCTCCAAATCACACTTACTTGGGCCTTGGGAATCCGTATTCTTGCAATAACCTTGGAAATGTGGGTGTAAAGAGTCCCTCCAAACCTGTATCAGACGATGCGCGGGACACGTACGCACCGCCTCATACGAGTAGTAGATTTCCTTTAGTCTACTGCCAGTTAGTGTATACTACATGAACGAAGGAACTGCCAATCGATGAAATTTATTTATGTACAGGAAACAAATAATTTAAACTTATTTGAGTCATGACAAATAATATAAATCAGTTTTCACGAAATGCTAGAAATGAAATGAAATAAAATCGAAGCAGACTAAAGGCGTGTGTCGGATTTTGCCAATCGCGATGTAGCGCTCTGTATTCATATACTGCCCAAATTAATAACCTATCTATTTAATTCGCAGATCTATTAAATTCTATATAATTTAATTCGCAGATCGATAGCTATACCTCTCCCTTTCTAACATTTGTAAGCGAAAAGAGACGTACTATAGTTGCTATAGTAACAAATCAAAGATAGGGGATAGGATAGGTTATTAATTTCGACCATTATTAGCAGTGGTGTCCGATGCAAGCGAATGTGAAGCGCTGTCAGGCGACGTGTTAACGACCGTGCGGTCTACGTTGGACATATGCATACTGTAGTGGTATATTGCGGCCAGTTAGCCGCTGTTGAGTCGCGACTGCTAGAATTCTTCAGCCACCTTTATAAAAAAGGAAAGGAAGAGAACATAGGTAACTGAGTAAAAAAAGGCTGATGTTATTGAATTGAAATTATTCATGAGTTGTGTAACCTTGTGCCACTATATTGTTTTTAACAACTTCGGAATTGAAAAGAACACTTAAATATATAAAGGTAATAATATAATAATAATAATAAATAATAATAATAATAATATTCTATCTAATTTCATTTCATACAATATCTGCACAGTAATAAAATGAATCGTCAATTGTCGTACTACTTGCTCTTAACACTCTCTCTCTCCAATTTTAAATGTTCAATTACAACAAATTCCCACAAGTCAAGCAGATACTATATCCGAGTTCGACTAAGATTTTTTCCCATCGTCGCTTTCCGTTCTGCCAACATTTCTACTGTTAAAAATTGAATGTTTGTTCATGTGGGTGCACACGAAACAATGTATACCGGGTGAGAATGAAATGATTTCTATTCTTTATCGGTAATAGTATCGATGAAATAAAAAATCATTTCTAAAAAATATTTTAAATCATTGGAATTGAGTTTCATACAGAACTAAATTTTTTTGGTTCCATAAAGTCTATTTGACATAATGGTGTCAATTTATATAATACGTCGCGATATTATAGTCGTTTTTAGAACGAATAATCTTCTACTACTTATCAGTAAATGACATTAAATCATAGAGTTCATAAAAAATAATGTTGTTTTTCAAAAGTGATTTGTTTTATCGATATCGTACCAAAAACCTCCAAGACGATTATAATTTCACCCGGTATAACAATTTCGTCTATCGTCTATAGATTTATAATTTACCATGCAATATCATACAAGAGAAAAGTTTAAAAATGTAATACTTGGTCTAAGCGAAGTATTTTGTCATTACTAATATGGATGATGTCGGGAGTAAAAGCGATATAAATCTATTTCAATATTGAAAGGAAGCAATTACGGTGTCCGTTGATTCGTAATGGAACATCGAAGCACTAGGCGACTGATCCGGTAAGAGGTCTTAAGGTAGGGATTCATGGAGCGTTTTTCAACCGCACCTACTGCGGTTACCTGATTATAAATAAACAATAATAATAATTCAGTGTGTTTATTAAATCCCTCAACTTAAAATGAAACGAAGCGCAGCACTAGCACGCACGTATTTTATTGATAGATTCATAAAAGTGGGATATTGGACGTTCTGTTCAAGTATTAAGTAGGACAAGACAATGAAAATAAAGTCAATTTAATAGTGTTTTTAAATTTATAAAGCGTTTCTGAAACTGGGTGTAGTAAGGAAGCCAATTTCACTCCTAGACGATATGCGACCGTACGGTAAAAGAATACTTATAATGTATCTTTATAAAAATCGGGTGGATTCGTGCTTCAAGATATTTGGTTAGGTTTTTTTTTTATAATAGCTCAACAAACTATATAACACCTGATGGAAAGTACAAGAATGGCGGCGATTTAATTGACGAAAAACCATTAACTGTAGCCGTCATCATGTCGCCATATGAAGTACTGAACGTGCGTTAGCACATACCCATACACGATAAGTTGAAGCAAGTCAGTATGGCGGTCTTTGACGGCAATTGAATGATGCGGACGGATATCTCAATCGACAATGTCCATCTGATGTCAAAGTCAAGTGCGTGGATGTTCAGAGAAAGATAACATCCACATTATTACAGCACTGTGTAAAATAGAATCGTAACGTTCGCACGCGACATCGAGACTCGGAAATAGATTTCCCGGCCTTGTCCAAATGACATTCCGCGTTCGTCTTGAGCATAGCCTTTGTAGTATGTCGGCGGCCGTCATAGAGTTTATATAGATTGGACGTCGCAAGTTATACGATACAATTATACTGAACAGCCCCGGATCTTGAAATTTATCGAGGTGAGGAAAAAACTACTGCCTGTCTCCCCTCAGCCAATCTTGTCGTTGTTTATCAATTATATGGATTAATCCAATGTATAAATAGTTTACAGCTCAATTTTTAAAGATTGTGTGCTGTATAACTTCGTAAAAATGTAAATATTATTTATCGCCTAAGAAGCGAAATATTGACAAAATACAACTTTTAACCTTACATAAGGTACAACGTAAAGTGAGGTAAGACGTGGTAATGATAAATTATGAGTCTTTTGAGTTATCTTTTAAAGTATCAAAACAAAGGCTTGTAGAAATTGTCAGCCTATTGTTTATGGTGATATGCTCGCTTAGTACCCCTAAAATTTGGCATCCGGGACACAAACCCTGAGCGCTGAATCGTTGTGCAACTGGGAAGTTAGAGCTTATTTTAGAAAATATAGGCTAATCCTCCGCGGACGATGTAAATCAACAATAACGTTGGCTAATGAAGTGAGCTAACGTGATAATATGTTGTTGTATTACATTGAGAAAGATCTATAGCACATTGAACGTCTACTTCCCGAGCGATCTATGGCGGGCGTTTTGGCCGCTTCGAAAGCCGTAAAGTTTGCACGCGCTTCAGTATTCGCTAAAGTAAATTATATTCTATTGTCCATTTGTATGAACAAGGTTACTGCCTAATTGTCGTTTTCATGGACCAGGAAGAAACCAGTGGCAAGAATTTTATAAAAGCACGTTAATCATAAATTATTTACTGCATTAAATTTTTTGCGTTTTAGTGTAAAGACTCTAAAAAATGACGGATAGAAAACAAAATTGATCAACAAAAAATATTTAAACATTTTTTGTAGCTGTGGTCGCGTAGTGGATAGTAGACAAGTTTCCAGGTGCGGCAGCTCGAATGGTCGTCGGCTCGAATCACGGCTCATACCTCTGGGTTATTTCAGATTGTGTACAGATTTAGGCACCACATGCTTACCGGTGAAGGAAATCGGCACGCTATTTAATAGATATGTCATGTGTACTAGTGATGTGACAACGGCGATCAGCTGCGCTTCTGGACACTTTGGGCACGACATAAAAGCAAAATTATTTTTTTTTAAATTGAAATCTGGTAAATTATTTTTGTTTTAGAGCCTTTATGTATTTGAAACGTTGTCAATTGTTGAAAGTCCTTCGTGATCGTTAAAAACACAGAACACGCAAATCATTATCCCCGTCGGGTGTATTTTTGGCGTCGTCCTGTTATTTACACCACCATTGGGATCATCGTCCGACCTAGGTCGTCTCTCTCAAACTGAAACACAGAGAAACACATACTAATGAATTATTTTGTTAATTTTATGATCTACTTTCAATTGTGGGGGGCTGATGCCGTGTAATGATGCTGGGTCCGTAGGCCAGGTTGTGTTAGTAGGACGATTGCCTGAACTGGAACGGCCAAAAGCCATCATAGGGACTCGATTCGGCCTGTCGCGTTTCGGAATCGGTTTTTGTACATCAAGTTGTTCATATACCAAGAGACCTTCAGTTGTGGTATATGTAGGCCGACATGACAACGGAGACTCTTAATGGATTTAAGTCCTTTAATAGTCGCTGTGGTTTTTGGACAGTATTTTACTTACCTTCAGTGCACATGAATACCGGATGTAGCACGTAACGTTATACCATCCGTCTATGATGGTCACAAGATATCTAGGATGTTTAGAATTGTTTCTATAGGGCTGCGTGCTTTGATAGTTGGATCATATTTCACGAAAACCGCAAGACTCTATTGTTGTATGACTAAACAAAGATAGTATTACGCAGGTATCTTAGGAGATTCCTGGTTATGAGGGTTTTATATAAACATAACATTCTGTGTGCCTAATTTTTTTTAAATTTATTGGCTCGACAAAGTGACTATATTGAACCTGATGGAAAGTAGATTATAGTCCAAGAACAGCAACGATCGCCAAGGGTCAAAAACCTGTTGACATTCATCATGCCTGCCTACATTTACCACGAAAATATAATATGCACGCAAATATACAATTTTATTATGGTTTTTAGTAAGCGGAATTGATATCTAGTGATTTGTAACATCGGTATTATAATATATCTAGAACGTAAACCAGTTCCTCGAAAATATTTATATTTTTAACAGTTTTTTTTTTATTCTGATACAACACAATGATCGCACCATGCGCTTTGGTGAGCATGGTGCGATCCAAAGACGTCAATGATTATCAACGGCAATAAACAACCTATAGGTATTCGCAGCAATCTTGCCGGCCTGCACAAATATCTCTTCACGCTTTATTTAAAGGATCCAATATCATGAGACGTTGGGAACACGCTCGCCGGAAAACCATTCCACAGCTCAACGCCTCGGAAAAAGTAAGAGTTATAGAACTTCTTGAAGTTCAGTTTGTGAAGAAAAATAAATAATAATAATTCTTATTTATTTGAAGCAATTTTTGTTGGCTTTGCTTTAATAGCAAAGAATTTATGGATGCAAAGAGCCTAGACAATGTAACAATCGATCAGCGGTAACACTTGTAGAAAAGTGCAAAACTTTGGGAATGACATAACATGACATGATGTTACAAAAGCTAATCTCAAATAATCTCAATTGTTTACATTTTGTGCTTTGCTGATCGATTGTTAATTTGTCCAGGCCCTCAGCCTTCCCTTTTGGACACAATCTGCGATAGAACCCTATACCCTGATTACGAGACTATCCTTAGATAGTATAGATCAAACTCCACCTTCTATCTTCTCTGATTTCACATTCTCCCTTTCTCAACAGAAGCACATAGGCTGGTTAACATTTAAAGTGCGAAGAGACTTTTCTCCTCTACCCACTAGAGTACCGATAGGGGGTAGGGGAAACCCTCACTTGGCCTCCAACCAGAGTGGATCTCCGATAATACGACGAAATATAAAAAAAAAACTTGTCAATTGTGAGTCGACCTCACGCACTAAGAAATTCTGTACAAACTTGTGATTATGTAAAATTAACAATTGGCTGTTTATTTTATCGACAAATTGACAATAATAGAAAAGGGATTTTATTAACCTTTCAAGGCGAAAATTTAAAAAAAGATAAGTTATTATGTTGATATTTTGGGTGATAGTCACCACATTAAGTGGGCCTCCGAGATATTTTAGCCTCAGGCCTAATTTTATGTATAGCGCCACTGGCTCTACAAATTCTTCAACATGACTCGATCTCGGAACATGGAAAAGCTAGTTGTGAATTTTAAATTCAGATCTCAAATGAGATTTTATTTCCGATCCGTAGTAGTAGGAGTAGTAGAGCCACTAGTTAGTACTTAGTAGTGGTTCTAAACATAACAAAGAACTTTTGTTTTAATTACCCCCCTTTGTTTGTAACCTATTTTACACGTGGGAGCGTGTGTAAGTCTGATCTTTGTTTATAATGTCAACTTACGACCGCGACCGGTTTGTATTCACTCATATGATTATTTATTTACAATTTTTTTATAAACATACAAAGATTTATATGATTTTTGTTTATATTAGCATCTTTTGTTCGCAAACAGGCTAACGGTCGACCTGATGGTAAGCGCTTACCGTCGGTCATAGACAATTGCAAATTAAGAGCCTTGCTAATCCGTTGCCGATAATTTGCTGTTGCGTCTATCCACGACTTTGTTTATTTTAGTGATGAAGAAATATTTCATTATATTTATTTAAATTGTCTTACGCTCCGTTTCATAAACGACTCTTCAATTTAACAACGCTTTTTAACATTAATGAATCGTCAATTGGATACAAATGTGTTATTCATTAGTGTTTAAAAGCGTCTTAAACTTAAGAATTATTTCTGAAACTGGGTGACAGGCCATATGTTTGATTAGTAGTTTGAATTGTTTATTTTATTTATATTTGTTAGAATGACACGTTTTACTTTACAAAGAGGCTTTTCCCTATATTTCATAAAAAAGAAAATAATAGCAGAGATTTTAAGAAATTGATTAATAATAGTAAATATCGTCATGCTATTTTCCTTTCGGGGTAAGCAGAGATACATTAGTGGCTGTATCCACTTTGTATTTATATGTCGTGCCCAACGTGACCAATAGCCATACAACAATGTACAATTGTATATTATTTAATTTATTACATAGTATATTATTGTAATTGTATTGTAGTGAGCAACCTCGCGACCTGGCAGTATATACTAGATCGCGACAATCGAGTACCGACTACTACAATTCGTATCGCGCCTAAAGAATGTCGGGGATTTGATAAGTCCATCTTTGAACATTGGTTTAGTGGAATACTCGGACGTCTTCTGTTAACCGAAGCAATAATCGTCAGCTCTGCTTGTTCGTTAACCGTCTTTTATAACTGTATGTCCAAAAAGTTTAATATTCAGCAGAGGAAAATGATGGATAGTCTCATTTAATATAAATTACATTATAATCAGTCAATATTATCAGTCGGTTGAACCACGTTTGTCTGCGTATAACGATATGCCACTGTAAAATATATTTTTATTATAAAATGCGAATGCCCGTACGAGGGGGTCATGATCACAACACACAAGTGCAAAGGTCGTCATTATGACTCGTTTTGGTTTGTGTCTTGTCGCGTTTCGGTATCAGCCCCTCTAGTCAAAGTTGCATTCGTTTTACAATATCGTTAATATAAAAGTTCTCCAATTCTACCAGCCCCATTTCATCATAAAAGCAATGGACGCCGTGTCGGATACTATCCATATGTGGTGGACGTTCTTTATATCCGCACGAAAAGATTAGCTTCTAAATTCATGTATGTTTCAATATGTTCTAACCTATTCCCGTCTGTTTGTTTCAGCTTACGGTAAAGTGTTCTTAGTGAGGAAAAGACGTGGTATTGATGAGGGAAAGCTTTACGCAATGAAAGTACTCAAGAAGGCGTCAATAGTACAGAAATTGAAAACGGCAGAGCACACGAGGACAGAAAGACAGGTAAGTCTTGTTAGGTTTTATAAATATTACTGCGATTTTTGCAGGATAATGGGCATGTAGCTCTTCAAAAAAAGAGTGACTTAATTCGGCAACGCAATGATAATTCTTCTTGTTTTAAAGTTATTCCACCACTCTTCATAATATCACGCTCGCTGGATTGCGGTGCCACAGTTTTACGGTTAATTCTATTTCAGCTAGAACTAAGAAGTTCTCTAACTGTTACCTTTGTCAGGTTATTGGATTGTGGAATTGTCTTCCGGCCAAAGGGTTCCCTTTCCTCCTACGATATTGGGTTTTTTGATCGAATTGTGAAGAGTTATTTGTGTAGGTCGGTATGATTGCGGCGACTGTCGGTTGCTAGTTCCCTCTCGATGGTTGTACTCGGTTTTTGCATTGCACTGTACTCTCAATCAGGAAGTCACTGTGTTGAGAAATAATTTAAAAAAAAATGCTCATTTGTAACAGTGAGCGCGTACCATCAGGTAGGATATACGTATGTTTGACATATAATAAAACATATCAGCGCTATGACTGAGGTTTCGCATTACATCCGAATACAAATTTAGGAGCTCATTAAAATCACTACGAAGTGTCACGTCATTACGAGAGGAAATTCTACGTAATTCAGACTCAGTTCTGACGCAGCACACGAGTATTCATAAAATAATACTAGAACAACTTTGGTCCATCAATATTCGGACCTCATTGGAGATTTAAAGATGACGCAGATACAACTGCTGACGGAGATCGAATCCAGTGCGTAAATAACCATACAAACTATTTTACGCCTAAATTTTAATATATATGCTGGCTTCTGATTGAAAGTACAGTGTAGTCCGAAAACGATAGTGATTATCAAGGGACGGCCATCCCTGGACAGTCTTCGTCATGTTAGCCCATGTATACCACAACAGAATGTCACTAGGTAGCCACTAAAGGTTCACAAGACTATCCCGCAACGCGATAGGCTAAAACGATTCACTATGACGGTCTTTAGTCTTTACACTCGTGTACTGTAGGCATGACCCAGTTCTTCCGTGTTCAGTTCCATGATCTTGCTAAGAAGAGAGTTTGTTGTACTGAGGAACTACACAAATTAGCATTCAGTTCAGGTAACTGTTTCATAATAGTTACGGTCGATTTTTAAACTGTCCTAAATGTCTGATGCAAAAAATTGTCATTACTCTATCCTTTTATTATTCTCTGTAAAGTATTAGTGTTGTTGGAATTTATAAACATTTACAAAGATGTAGTTTCAATATAAAAAACAGTTCGCATTTTACGATAATTGTACAGTTAATTATTTAAAAACGTTTATTAGTATATTTTTAATAGTTACAATCGCGTCTCTGAACGTGTGATAATTTTTCGTTGAAAAATTGATAACAAGTTGGTGTTTGTTGTTGATGATAACAAGTTTCACGTGCTGGTATATTTTGTTCTTTATCGTTGTCTTGATATTATGTGTTTATTTCATGTATTATATTTTGAATATATTATAATATAATACTTTAACGCATTATAAACTATTGCGTTTTGTACTATTGCGTAAATTAATTTACTTATAATTATGGCTTGACGTTTCGACCTGGCTACACAAGCCCTGGTCACGAGCAGGCTGAAGCGCCGCGGAGTTTCCATCGGAGGCTGGAAGTTACTTTCACTACCCCCTTTTGTTCTTGATTATTTGAATTAACCCAACACACAACATTCACAGTATATGGTAAGTATGAGCATATTTATAGGGCGAAATAAAACGAGCTCCTACTGTTCTAATCACTGGGTTCCAGCCGATGATGACTTAAACACTTCCTCTCGATTAATAGTTACATATATGCTATTTAATCTCGATAGCTTCTCGAACCTGTCTTGGATAATAAGGCTGATCTCTAGAGATAATTTTTGGCTTATGCAGATCAATTCAGTGGTTGGGTTCTTTATTGTGCAGGTGTTCAATTACGACTGGTCCTATGCATGAATACAATAATTTGTATTTAATAAAGAGTAAAATAAGTGAAAGTAGCTTCTATAAACCTCAGCCTTAGTTTACCCAAAGTAGAATATTTCATCACTGCTAACGGATACTATATCCCGGAATAAAGTTTGTATTATAGATTTACATAGGAATACCAAAACTGTTGCATAAGGTTTAGTCAAGGCCCTTCATGGAATATCGCTCACATCTCTGGGGTGATTCTGTAGAGTTGGATAGGTTGCTGTGGAGAACTGTCTGCTTTATGAATGATCTAGACGTTCGGGATTGAACCGCTTGGTTTGCTTAGATATATTGCCTCACTGAGCGTTTTCTACCGTCTGTGTCTTGGCGAGTGTTCTACAAAGTTATTTAACCGTGTTCCCCCCTCTCCCTTCCATAAAAGAACTTTGTGCATGTATTTGCGGAGTCATGGCTACACGGTAACTCATATACCGGCTAGGATTAAGAAGTTCTCTAAATCTTACTTTTGCTGAGTTATTGAGCTGTAGATCGGTCTTCCGGCGAGCGTGTTCCCACCATCCTATGATATTAGGTCGTTTAAACGAAGCGGGAAGACATATTTGTGCAGGCCGGCATGATCATTGCGATTATCGATTGTTTTTATTTACTGTTGATAGGTGTGATCGTTTTTGGACTGTACAATGCTGAGACCATATAAGGCGTGGTATGGTCACTATGTCGAGTCAGGATTAAAATAGAATGAACTTAAACATATAATTTTTTTACAGGTTCTGGAGGCTGTAAGGGCGTGTCCATTTTTAGTGACACTTCACTACGCCTTCCAGACGGACGCAAAATTACATCTCATACTAGGTGAGTTTTATTATTTACTTAATACTCAAATCTAATACCGGGTTATTTTATAAAGCTTAGGAGATATTCCAAGTGGAAATTCAGTATTCAAATTTAATTCTAAATTTGTAAAAATAGTCGTATCTTTTTCCATTAAAACAAAGTAAATTTTAGTCAACATATTTTTTAATTATCAAGTAGGTATGTTCCTGTCCCAAGTCAGGAAATACGAAATATTGCGATATTTCGCTTGTAACTCCTAAGGATACAGTTACATCCCGAATATTCCTTCCTATCTCCCTGGGACTTATACACCGTAAAAGGTCCCGCTATAGATTTGTCTTCCTTACCTTGGGTTAATCAAAATTTTAAAATGGTGATCGTAAAAGTAATTCTACTTCAATGTGACCGGGTGGCGCGCGGCGTCTTGTGATAGCGCACCCTTCGGCTAAGACCCTTGCTCCCTCACCTCGGTCGTGTCGTAGACCTAAGGTTTATTAAACTCTATTTATTCGTTTAAGAGTGGCATTACTTTAGGCGTATTTTTTTTTTTCATAATAATTATTTGTTCCTAAATCATTAAACCTGCAAATCTTTTAAGTTTTTCCAATCTTCATCTGTACCATGTATTTCCTCTATAACAATATCGTTAATATCTTTGCTTAAATTGATACTAGGAATGGATTGGTAATAACTAACCACTACATGGAAAATTCGGAAACATAAGGGTGAATTGTTTAGTCCTAAGATTTTAAAGTTGGTTTGACTGTTGTTAATAAGCTCAAGTCTGTTCGTTTCGATTCTCGTCACTTAACCGTTTGAATGCTGAAAATTTTTCTTATATATTTATATGCTAAAAGTGCGGAATGAAATGTGTAGTAATGCGAAGAAGCGCTTTGCCGCACTCAAATTGTTAAAACGAGAAAATACTGGGAATAAAATACATTATCTCGAAAATCGGCTTTCCTTTGTCTATATGCCACAGGATAATTTCGAGGCGCTAGTTTCTGTGATTTTCGTGAAATGCTGCTTTCAACATATAGCATATCTTAGAAAATAATAATTAGATTTTTTTAGCATCAGTTTAAATTTCACCTAAAATGGTTATATACATAGATTTAAATCAAGTCCGAAAAGAGTTCATTGAATGTAATTATTACTTGCTAATCGTTGCCGTGTAAACGTATCCTTTTAGGGGTTAAGGGTACGGGGTCGTTGCTCATTGATAACTTTCAGCTCTTGAGATGTCTGTCTTTAAGTACCTTTGGATCATCGACGTTTTGGAGAACTACGTTTTAAGTGATCGTTCTTGTTCCTCTTCATATTTTCTTTAGGAATTTAACAAGATTTGTGGAATTATACTATTATTTTATATTTTACTATATTCTATACCTTATACAGATTAATATAAACGAATTGTAATAACCTATGCACTAATAAACAGGTAATAAATAATTTTGAATTTGCGTTTATAAGCCTAATTCAATTCTTGATAGGTTATTATGGATTTAATACTAGACATTGTTATATTAATAGTAGTTTATCGTTACGCTATATCCCTTTCGGAATGAGCAGAGATACATTAGAGACTGTACCCACTTTGCGCTTATAGTTCGTACCCAACGTGACCAGTAGCGAAACTAACGTCGTTCTCAGGGCACTAGCACATGACATTTCTATTAGATGCCATGCGGTTTTAATCACGAAGTTTTCCTTCACCGGTGAGCATGTGATGCCTAAATCCGTATGGTTATAATGGAGATTTTTTTTATTCTATTTATTTAAGGGACTTTTACGTGTGTACGTATGTCAGCCCCATCGTACCCTAAAACAGAAATACCTAACATATTAAATATGGTGGCATTGATCTGAACAGGTCAGACGCCTCATCAGATAATAGTTCTGTTAAGATTTTGTTAAACATCCCGACGTCAAAATTATATTGGAGATGTAAAACAAGATTTATCTACTTCATTCTTCCTGATAAATTTGTACAACTGTGGGACTTTTATCGTTTCTGTCATTGACACTGGAAGCTTTTAATATTTCAATTGCTATAGGTAGATGATAGTTACCATAAAAGGATGTTTTTTTTGTAATGAACTCCTGTAATTATTTAATGTCCTTAAAAGTATATAATTTTATTATACTCTATATGGCATAGTACCTTATTTTAAAGGGTATATGTTTCATTGCCTTTAATATTAAACGTGATTGTAAGTGAAAGTAAGAGCCGAGGGCTACCGAGACTTACCTACACACATCAAATCAAAGAGAGTTTTGATGGAAGGTAATCTCCAAAGTAGCGGATCAATGAATGTTAAGGAAACGAAAGAGGTTGGTAAGAATGGAGAGAAATGGCATTTCATTTTCCCTGCCTACCCCAATGGGGATTCGGCGTGATGATAGATTGATGAAATATACAATGAATGCGTAAAAAGATATTCCAAATTTTATCATATCGCTTTTGCTGAATAAATAAAAATGATGGACTTAAATTTTTTTATTAATGTTATGATAGAAAGTAGACATGTTTTTTGATCGTCTATCTTACTGAAATAATAATCGAATATGCTCGGGTACTGTCTGACACTCATATTCATGTATTCCTATGTATATTATGAATGAATCGAATTTGAATATAGGACTGTACTCGATTTTATGTAAATGTTTGTAGGCAAATCGAGTCGGACACGTCCGTGGAATGCTTAGTCCTCTCTAAATATAAATCAGAATTACAAAACGATGACCGTCTGAAGCTTATATTAGTATAATTGATCGTCGATGAGAAGGATCGCATTTGGTTTTTGGGTCACCAGATGTACGCCCATAAATATATTGATAGATTAAGACATGGAACTCATTTTAAACATTACATTACTGTTGTATTTACATTTTTTAATTTTGTATTAAAAGTCAAACATATAATGTACAATGTGATACTAATAGTTGTAGTGATAATAATATATCGTCACACTATCTCTTTCGGGGTGAGTAGAGAAACATCAGTGATTGCATGCACTAATGTAATGTATCTTTTTTGCGTCAGGATAGTTTACAGTTAGCCTGAGAAAGCCTTTAAATAGAAAAGGGAGTGAACGTAATGCGTGCTTGTTATCGAGAAAAATCATATTCAAAATATATTTTGAATATGACACCACACGGATATAGACACCACATGCTCGCCGGTGAAGGAAAACATCCTGAGGAAACCCGCGTGGCGTCTAATAGAAGTGTCATGTGCTACTAGTGCTGTGAGGGCGGCGATCAGCTGCGCTACTGGTCACGTTAGGCACGACATATAAACGGAAAGTGTATACAGCTACTAATGTATCTCTGCTCAGCACGTAACGGATATAGTGTGGCGATATATTATTATTATTTATTTATTTTGTGCCTTTCGATATCAAATTTAAGATTAGAAATGGTAACGAGCATTCAATCCGTTTCTCGTGTGTCCTAAATTGCAAAAACAAACAAATATTCGGCGTCTTTCACGTAACAAAACAGAAACGTGAAGGCCGATGTTGGTTCCGCGACACACATGTTATATCGCTTTAATCGATTCAAAACTTTTCAATATCGTACTTTGACACATCATTCGATTCTAATTTAACCACTCGATTCGGGGTCCGATTCTGGCTCGCGAGAACCAGGTCAAGGGGAGACGGTGTGCGACTTGCGCAAGTGACGTCCGCCGTGCCACCGAACTTGTATAGGATTTTCGACTTTATTCTTATCTTCTTTAAAGTTCGTTGTAATGGCCACTGGCCAGTCTGTTGATTTCGGGGTTTCGTTTCTTCGTTTGCTAACATAATAGCGCATGCGTTTTGTTTGACTGTACTTAACTGAGCGGAACATTGTTCTTGTATTTAGGATTGTTTTACGATTACTTACAAGTGTTATTGTACATTATTACTATTGCAGACTATTTAATTCAATGTTAATACGTAACGGATAACACTGGTAACTAAAAAAAAGTAGTTGACAATTGGTTGGTTTTACTTTTAAGTGCAAGAACATGTTTATAGCAACATGCCATATGTCAAGACTGTTCGTTCTTAGCAAAAATATATGTATGTTGAGGTGGTAGAGCGGTTCCCCGAACTGGGTCGTTGACCACAGTATACAAGTGTAAAGACCGTCAGAGTGACTCATGACAAAGTGACTACAATGCACATGGTGGAAATACAGCGTTTACCAAGAACAGAAACGACTGCCAAGGGACGAAAATGCGTTGCATGTCGACATCGCTATGTCGGCCCACATATATATATATACCAGGACAGAAGGTCTCTAGGTATATGAACAACTGGACGTAAACAAACTGATCCCGAAACACGACAATCTCAAGTGAGATACCAGTACGATCCTTGCACTTGTGTACTTACCTTCATTTTCCTTGCGCGTTTGTGATTTATATGCTTTCCAGTAGTCCAACAACAATATATCACAAATCGAAACTATCTGAAAATTGTTAAGTACTTATTTGCTTTTTTCGTACCACCATTCTACATACTCTGTACTGACCTTTGATTATTACGTTACCAGTGAAATATATTGTCATATTTATTAAACACTATATATATAAATAAGTTAGTTAATACAGAATTCATTCTCACTTCTCAGTAATAACAATGATTTTTCAAGGACCTCGTTGCAAAATTAATCGTGATACACACATAATTATCTATGAAAAATTTTAGACAGTTTGTGTTAACATGCATTACATTATCGCCGTGTCAAACTTCAATCATCCTTTAAGACAATAAACAATCGTTTAGGCTTTTGCAATTTGCATTAAGGATTATTATATTGCATTGCATTGCATTATATTGCATTTTTTTTTACGGTTTTCTGAATCTGCTACATCAATATTACAATCGTTCTTCAATAGTTGGTTTATTCTTCGATATCCTAGGTGGTATTTAATGAGCGACAAAGGTAATAGGGCACGCCAGGGCTCGACTGGATCGTTACCACAGTACATGGGTGCAAAGTTCGTCATTATTCTGTTGTATCTGGCGCCTTACGCAAAGTAAACATTCGATTAGCTATAATGTAAATATAATTATGTAGTTAACATAACGTAACGACGTGATTTTTCGAAAGTTTTTATCAATTATATACATTTTACGCTTTTCTATTAACGTATTGCTTATCGAATATTATTTTGTCTATCCCCTCTGCTCTGCTGCCCTCTGCTCTCGTAGATTATGGTATATTTATGTCCTCACGCCTCAGATCGCAGCCGCAGATCGTTCTATATTACACTGTACTTCCCTTCAAATGTAGTGGACTCACTTAGCCGTGGCACTAATAAATATGAATGAGGTAGACGACTATAACATATAATAGTTAATGAATACGCGCAAATTATTAGCGGATTGATAGATGGCCGTTGAAATTGCGTTGTAAAATAGACTTGCCAAACTTCAATTGCCGTTTGAGGATGATTTGAATATGATTATTGCGTTTGGGGACATTTATTTCTACCAAAAGAACCGTACGGCATTTATTTTATTGCTAAATAAACTGGTAAAATGCTACGGAAACCCAGTTTTGGGTCACCTTGACCCACTCATATTGAGGTCGTGCTAAATTAGCTGTAACGCCTTATCTTCTAATACTTAAATTGTAACTAGCTAATGATTTATAATATTTAACATTTGCAATCTCACTTAGAAGTTCCCATAACTGTTTTATGTTGTTGAATAATTGACCTTGTCTTATACGTACTTTGAATTGTCGAATCACGTTTTTCATTTTGTTAGGTTCGTTATAATGTTTACTGCTGATTTGTTTTGTTCAGTTGTAGTCTGTACAACCAACTTTTCTTTGTTATGCTTAGGATTACTGACCCAAATACCTTATTCTATTCAAATTGTTATTTTCCTGAAACCGCTTCAATCATATTCCACGGCTTTGTATAGGTATTATCTTTACAGTCAAAACCCAGATGATATATGCGACGGATTATTCAATTCCTCTTATCATGTTTTTTCTTTAATCTCATTATTTCGTTTTTTGTTTCTTTTCATGCTAACACAATGTATTCGAAACCCACCTGAAGGGATGCATTGAAAGTATTTGTTTTAAGGGTAGCGGGTTTTAAGAGGCACGAGACTAGACGTAGCATGGTTTGTGTGACCCCCGCACACATCGCTCCCAACTTCAATGTAGCCCCACTCCTCAAGTTACTTTTGCAGCGACCTATCTGAGAACGTAGTTGGTTAAGGGTCTTTCAAACCAGCCACGAGACTGTTTGTGACCGGCTGGACGCTTTGGTTCCTAGAAGCGACTTTATATTTAGTTTTCTGACAATGATATTTGTTGGCCAGTGTCTGGTCATATAGGTAACCCCAGGTAGACTAGGAAACCATTCTACACAATGTCTCCATCTCGCCATGCAAGTTTTAGTTTACGGTTGGCTTAGTGGTTTTGAAGGCGGAGAGTACATGACTGAGCCTTGGACGTGTTTGGTTTATCATCATAATATTGCCCAAGGACCTAAACTTTAGCCGTTTTTAAATGTGTTGGTCTGTGTGGTGAGTGCTAGATAATCGGCATATATAAAACTTTGTGTATGGGGCGCTATAGGTTAACGATTATGAACAAGTTAACAACCTCGCCTATTTGATTTCAAACTAAATTGCAGTGCTTCTAAGATCAACAGATCATTCGTGAAGAAAACACCGTGATGTTTATCCTTGTCCCTTCCATTACACTGCTGTGCAATTCTGTCTCGTTCCTCCGCCTATGTTCCTTATTCGTATATTCTTCTTTCACTTTTCGCTACATAATCAATTAGAACATTAGAACCCTGAAATATACTTTGGAAGGATTTGAATGATTTCCAAGTAGTACTTACATACTAGTTTATATGTAAGAAGTTTGTGATGTAATTTAATAAGAAAATTTGAAGACTACAAAATTTTAGTTTGAGTATTTTTCGTATAGAATAAGATTCTTTAAAATCTTTTAATAATTATGACTTCATAAAAATATACCTCGTGTTTACGTATGCGTAAAAATTGATAATAAAAATGAATATTTAACGTATCGCAAGATAGAAAAAAAAAATCGATAATTCCTTGAAGATTCACATTGGCTATCATTGTTAACAAATGTATTACGTTATTTGGTTATTGCGGCTTTTTGTATATTTAAATGCCACGTACGGTAAAAAAGCCGGCTGTCATTCTATCAACATTACAACTACTATTGTAATAGGTACTGTCGAAATATGCCATTCTACTCAATCTCTGTTTTTTCCTAATTTATGCAATATTATTTGTTGCCAGAAATTATTTTTTTGATTGATTAATGTACTATTATAATATTATGTACATTTGTGGTGGTACTGACCCATCTTCTGGGTAACTTTTTGGAATATCAATTGCAATGCTGAAATTTATCATTTTAATTGCTTTTTGGCACCTAGCCTAGTCTAGATTTCAATTTATATTTACATATGCAAAAATCTGTAGCTATGTTTATAAATGAAAATGTAGATTCATATTATACTTGCTGCTTATTGATAAGAATTCCTACAAGATCATATGAAAGGAATTATTTCTGTCTTGTCTCGTTTTAAAATCATTACTACAACTTTAATTGGTTATTAATATTATTGGTCGTCCTTTACTGCTTAGTATTCTCATGAACTTAAACAAGTTCTTATGACTGCTCTATTCCAATTCATGCGCTCCTACTAGATTTAATGTTGAAAACTTCTATCTTTTCCTCATTAGCATTTTCGTGACTGTATATTATTATTTGTAGATTTACTTTGATTTCATCGTTTTTTTCCGTTTTGATTTCCTTTAAAATTATAATACATATAGGCAATTCAAATATTCATATACATTTTTGTACTCATTGATGTTCATCAATGAGTTGCATGTTCATGCTGATACAGTCAGTGTTGTGTATCGTGACTATTCAAATTATCAAGAACAAATGAGGGTAGAGGAAGTAACTTCCCGTTCCCGACCAAAACTCCGCTACGATTTAGGCTGCGCGTAACCCAGGGCTTGTGTATCCGGGTTGAACGTCGAACCATATTAAAAGTTATTTAATTCGCGCATAAGGCCTGTTAAAGTAATATTTTTATAGTGATAACCGTAATGATTTAAAGATGGATTGATATGTTAAAAAAGACTAAAAGAATAGAAACCTCGTTGCCGGTCTTTATATCTCAGGACAGAAATACAAGAAATAACGTAAAATAGTCGTTGAAGTGTTAGGCAATGTAGCATTAAAAGTGAAAACAAATGTATTCTAATAATCTCGCAACGTGCAATCGCTAGGCGCCGCGGCCGCGTCGTTTCCGCGCTTGCCTTGACCTGGCGGACGCATTTTGCGCTTTTCCCCTTGCCGCTTGTCCGATCCATTGTTTGGAACACGTGCACTAGAAACTATCGGATCTAGTCACTTTAGATGTCAAGTGTCTCTTCCTGGATTGTTTAAAATTTTTTTTAATAAAAATTCTCCTTGAAACTAGAATTTTAGTGTTGTCTTAAGAGCAAGCTTATTCTCAACCTTTTCATATCTAATAATATTATCAAACCAATAGAACCAGGCTAGCCTAAAATGTATCTTTTTTATGGATTACAGGCGGACGCGTAACGTCAATCACACCTGGTGGAAATTAAAGATGTGTCTGACAATGGACCGCGTCCATTCAACCAATGCCTATTCACTCTTCTTATTAAAGTATTCCAAGTCATTAAATCGCGGAAATATGCTCACTGGAAGCACATTCCACTCCTTAGCCGTTCGCATGATGAATGTAGAAGCGAATCTTTGCGTGCGAATATAAGGAACAGCCACCACATACATTGAATCAGATAGAATTGATCCAGATTCATACAATCATAAAAAATATCTTCCGTATAAATCGATTAAAATGTATATTTTTCGGTGTCACACTCGTGTTTAATTTCTGTGTAAATTAAGGCACGTTTTGCTAATCTATTGTTTATTACACGTGTGCTATTATTGTGAATCAAGAGGTTATACGTTACACACCGATGGGTTATGTTCACGAGTGTGTGTATCACAGGGTGCTTCTTGTATCTTTGTCCTTATGTACAAAGTGATGGAACTTTTTTTTTTAAGAGCTATAAGTTACGTTTCATTTTATGAACCAATGATTGATACTGTGACAATTCTTTGTCTTTGTGCATGTGTTAGCATTAACTTTTGTATGAGCCACGTCGTTCTTGCTTTTTTTTTTAATAATTTGTATATTAAATTCAGGGTCTTCATATCAGTTTACTTATCTCCTAAATTGAATTTTGGTTCAATTACAGAAGAAACCGGTCTATTGATTTGCCAGCTTTTTAACTTTTAGTACTTAAAGGCGTAATGCTATCTAATATAAATGTACATTTAACAATTCTTACTAAAAGTTAATGTTCTCCTTTCGAGAACTTTGTATTGATATTTTTAGTTTGCCCCAGATACTATCAATCTGTATTGCTTTAATTTGGAGCTATTGTAACTTAGTATTGCATTGTAACTTCTAATCGTTTTGCAGTTGGGCGAACTATGTTGCCAACTATCAGCTAAGAATTTGATCATCTCAAGGAATAACCATTTACAATACTTAGAGAATTTTGCACACGAATTCAGTAATCGTGGTCATACTCTATCGTGTAGGTTACTTTGATATATTTCGACCTACATCTAGCAAATCACGCGCCACGCCTCACGTCGAATCTGGTACAAGTTCAACAATTGTGTACTCTGTAATACGGTGAAACAATGGGCGTGTGGATATTAATTTGGACGATCGTGATGACCTCTGTTTCTGAGTGAATAGCATGCAGCTTGTAGTGTTTAATGCAACTCAGCTGTTCTTGAATCTCCTTCGTATTGTTATTAAAAATTAAATGAAAACCGTCTTTAGTCAAATATAGATTCAAAATTCTTTTCGTATTGTCACGTAAGTTATTAGAACTTTCGACATTTATTTTTCTATCTTCTATTTAATCATCAGAAGGACCATACCGACCTGCGTTATTGTCTTCATTTATTGATTTTATTACTTGATTTTATACAAATAAGAGAAAAAATTATGTAGAAGCTAATTTCATATTTGTAAAAATCATGAACTTCATTTTTACTTAATTAATTGTAAAATTTGTTTTTTATCTTCTTCAACAGATTATGTAGCGGGCGGGGAACTTTTCACGCACCTATATCAACGAGAGCATTTCAATGAAAATGAAGTGCGAATTTACATTGCGGAAATAATTTTGGCTCTCGAGCAGTTACACAAGGTAAGATTTGGGTTTTTTTATAACATTCGTTCGTTTAAATTACTTTAATGATCTTCATGGGAAGGCAGATAAAAGTAAATAATACCATATCGATCACAATACGCATAAGTGAGTCACCATAGCTGTTGTTTAACGAATTTCATTTTCATTTCGTATGGGGTTTCCAATCGAGTCAGTCACATAGGCTCTGTGACCATGTGTTTTGCTGATGGTGCGATATCATTCCCAGAAATAAATAATACAATAAATTTTAATATTAACAGTAGTTAGTTGTCCCAAAAGTAGGTCTCAGCCTTCGAACTTTGTATGCGTGATACAATTATGTTAAATTCTATGAAATAATATTAATTATTCATTCCCGAATACATTTCACAGGAATCTTACCATTCGAAGAACTTTCATGTAAAAATCTTTTTCGATGAAATTTGTGCTCTCTTTTACGTTTTTCATTTAGATTTAAAAGTCTGTAGTCACAAGTTAGCAGTCGTAATAAATATAAAATTCTAACTCCATGTGATTTGTTTACAACAAAATAAGTAAAGTTTTCACGCCAATTTTAGTTAAAACGAAATCGCCAATAGCATAATAATAATGTATTTGTCTGGGGCAGAGGGCGTCCACTGTGCAATGGTGAGTTAGATAAGTAATTTTTGATGTTTAAAACAATCCCTCTAATTCTGTGTGATTTCATACCAAAAGTAAAAGGTAAATATTATTTTATTAGTAGTAGTTTTATTATTTTATTATATAGTAACTAGCTCATTATGTACCTTATTTAACTCTAATGAATTATTTTTATTAACGTAGGTGCCACTGACTATGTCCTTCTACCAAGAAATTATGGCGTCTGGTATATATGAGTACATTTTAAATGCTGAGATGTTGATCTGTATTATACAATTTCACACAGCTCGGAATCATCTATCGCGACATCAAGCTGGAGAATATACTGCTGGACGCTGAGGGTCACATAGTGCTCACTGACTTTGGTCTCTCGAAGGAGTTTTGCGGCGGAGAAAACCGAGCGTACAGCTTCTGCGGCACCATTGAATACATGGCTCCCGAGGTCGTTAGAAGCGGCAGTCAAGGTCACGATATTGTGAGTACAATACTTTTAATTTACATTTTGTTTCAGCAATGTTTGTCGTTTGCGTCAGCGTAGATGATAAAATTTCGCTTTTCTCGTAAAGGTTACTAGATTTGAATAAAATTGTGTTTGTATACGGACTAATGTTTTTATCAGATATCTTCTAGTCTTAAAATTGCAAGAGTGCTATGACACTATTGAATCTTCAGAAATATTTTAATTAAGTAATAGCGTCGTTTGATAATTTAACATTAGAAGAAATACTTACTAAAGTTACGTCCTATAAAGAGACTCTTTTCTACAGAGTTATAATAATCAAGGAAAACGAGAATAAAAAAAGTGGAAGTAATTGTCTCCTTGTGAGTCGTGTGTTTGACATATGCCACCAGCAATATATATCTTTTGATATTACTATGATCAACCTAAACAATTAGAGAAATGAAAATCTAAAAAAAAAATGACAATATAATAGAAATATAAGTGAGTAAAACTATATTCCAAATTAGCAGTTAGATTTAAAAATTTTAATGGCCAGTTGGAAACGAAGGCACGGATTAACGAAATTCCCGTAACACTCAACGTGGAGAGTGCAAAGTACGTGCAATCAGAGGACCAGTAAACACTGATGAGTCACAAATCCGTATACATACATTGGCTTTATCAATAATATGGAGCGAGACGCGGCTTGCGCAACCGATCGCTAGCCATCTTGACGTTTGATTTGTAACATTGTTGTAACCGGTTGCAGAAATATTGTACATGATACTTTAGCTTTATCAGACAAAGGACCTTAAAGAGCTGTTTATAATTTTTACAAATATGTCTTCAACTCTGTTAAAATAGAACTTGAATTCTTTAGCTATCACTAAGTAAGCCTAATTGCGTTAAGAATAGTTTTTCGGAGGTGCTGATTTTCCAGTTTATTTTTAAAAATATTTATTACAAAATTACAATAGTTTACTGTCACCTAAACTAGACACAGAGTGTGCATTTTAAGTGCTAAATTCTCTTTGCTTTTTGAGTTTCATTTGACCTAAGTACGTACAAAATCACATACAAATTTGAGTCAAAAATTTTGAATTAAGGCATTTAATTTTAAATGGTCCAGATAATTTTTTTCAAAATAATATTACTGAATGACAATTTCGTAATTTAATTTGGGATGTAGAAATTCTGTGGTCAGAAAATTTGGTTTATGTTCCAATAAAAATCTTAGCAACTCGAATCTTTGTCAGCTGGTGCGATTCAATGAAAGGAATCAACAATAGAAAGTTTAACTCACAACGCTTGCTAGTTGTGCATCATTTATGATTAAAACGCATTATTATGTGCTTTATCACGTTACTAATAAGGTTCTTTATCACAATACATCAACTATGGATTGTAATCACTGAAGTGTTCGTGTGAATTGGTTGATTGCTTGCAATTATTTACTATCTCTGTCACGGTTAGCGGATTTTTTAATATATTTTATTGGCTTCTATGGATTTTACAGGGCACCGTTGTGCGACCGGTTTATCGCTATTTTTGCGGTTCCGTGTGTTGATTTTTGTATGACCTGCTTACATAGCTTTATCTTTTGGGTTTTCCCAATCATACTTGAACATAAATCTGTAGATTAATTCGTTACATTATCTTCGAATGAAAAAATTGTTTTACATCATATTTATGAAACTAAATTAGTTAATCTAAAACTAGTCTTACCAGTCATTTGAGTAGCAACACTGTTATCAATCGTTATTCGTTTTCATCAGCCCAACCTCAAAAACAGCTAGATATTTGGCCCATACGGTATATTATAAAATGAAGAACGTGAAAATAATTAGGCAATTTATATCCAAACAACTTGTACGATATTAATCACCTTTCAAAAACTGGATTTCGTATTCTTGCAAACATAATGGGTAATTCTTCATAGAAACCTGCCTGCTGCTATATCTATCCCGTTCTTACGCATGGTAACTGTATATAAGGCGTCTCATACTCGCCTGCAGACCGTGACCTACATGTTTGCGACAATGTTGTGCTAATTCGGGTACTATCACTGTATTCATATAGCTATTGCAATTACACAAGTTACCACATCGTGAGGAGTTTATAAGTACTCGTATAGTGTCTTTTTTATTGAGCCTTACGCTTGACCTCAATCGTAATTTGATTCAAAATGTTGATGGGGTCATTAATAATAACGATATATGAAATGCAAATTCTAAAAATATTTTTGAATAAACTGTTTATGTAAGCAAAGTATAATTTAAGACACCGCCATGAGGAAACAAATAACGCGAGTTGATTGCTGTAATCAACGATAAAGAAACGCAAAAAACAATGATAAAACTATTGTAAACACTTCCGCGAGGCAACATGCGATTAAACTTATGTTTTAATATTTCGCAATAAACAATTTAAGAATAGGCTTGCTTATGGTAAATATTAAATAAATAACAAACATACAATAAACAGTAATAATTACAAATTAGTAAAAACTGCTAGATTGTCGAATTTCAAAGCAGCTCTGGAAGCTAGACTTTGACTGTGAATAATAATCGATAAGAATAATAAACACAACATCTGTCGTGCATTGCCAATACCACAACGCTATTGTCCTTGAATGAATTACGTCACTCCAGTGGCGATGACCGGGATACCTGGCTAGGCGTACTTGTTGGTCATTGGAGTAAGGCCCTCACGGAATGCTGACCGGGAGTGTACCGGAGACTTGTCGGTATACCTGTAGTGAGGTGGGACGAGCGGCATAGTCCGGGTCTTTGTAGCGTGATGAGAAGGAGGCTTATATTCAGCAGTAGCTGCAAATGGGATGATGATGAGTGCCCTAATATTGTTAAAATTCTTTTTTATATACTGTGAAGAACCTTTGTTTTCATCAAAGCGTGGTTTCACTACCCTAATCTATTTGTTTTAATACTGAAGCCTAAGGATGCGTAATTAAATGTGGTGCTTGATAATTAAAAAAGTTAAACATGACTTTAAATAGTAGGAATAAAATACACCAAGAAAAATACTTCTCTGAAGTTAATGTCTGCCATTTATACACAATACGACCGTAGTTTTAAAGTTTTCACTCGACTTTTGGAACTTAGAAACTAAATCGGCTGATGCCCTATTTTAAGGGTCTCTTAGCGAAGGAAAGCACACGCCATTGAGCAAGAAATTAGTGTTTTTAAACCACACTTTCGCACATAGGCCTCTTCATCCGTTTTCAAGAAATAAATCAATAATTTAGCAGTATCTTTGATAGAATTGAGTAACATCTTAAGAGAAAAAGATGATGAAGGCATTTGAAGACATCGTGAATCTTTTAAGACCCTAAAAAACAGCGATTTTATAAAAATTACAAAAAAAACTACATATTTCTACATATCATAACTTTATCGGGCATAGCAGTGATGTTTTGTAAATAAAATATCAAGTTCGGCGGTGGTTTATAAATAAACAAACGCTGAATTCGCGCAAGGTCTTGGGCGCTGTTTGTTTCACTTCCAATATATTTGCCATGAAATATTGTTGCACATTTTTGACGATCACCGTTTGACGCTTTTCATAGAATTTCTCCATCTAAACATACTCTTATATTCAGTCAATAACTTTAGAATGGTTACAAACGCTTACTATCGGCTATTCTACATTTATCTTTAAATGCTTTTTATCGTTGTATGATCGCAACCTACATTCAATTTTTCCAGGACACATCGCCATGTTTGGTCTAAGATTTTCCGCTTCTGTTTCAGATTTAAAAAAAATTGCTTCAACCATTCAAAGCCTTGATCCATATTACGCTAACCAAATGCAGTCACAGCAAATTAAGACTTTAAAGGACTAAAATAACTCAGTAAAACGAATTCTTACAATGTTAGTATTGTACTTATGTAAATCTCAAAATGGATGTGTGATTTTTGATATGTAATTTATGAACTTGTGTTAAAAATAGCGAGAGATAAGACAACCAAGGCCCTAGTGGATCTAAGTGTTTGTTTTAAATTGCTATGCATTACACAATACATACACCCTGATGGCAAGACTGAGTCAGCCTCCTCTCGTGTCGTTCCCGTTAACAATGTTGTGTAATATTAAATAACCGTTGTATTTCTCATTAATAAAGCTTTTATCTTCATTTATACCATTAATGGCTAGGTTTTGTCCGTTTATTGTGTTGATATCGTTTCTAATTTTAGTGGCATCTTTAACATTGATTTGCATCATATAGAAGTACAAGAAAACATTATCTTGTTATACTTGAACATTGGATACGTATATTGATTTAAAATTTTGTTCTATTTGGATTCTCAAACTCATATTCTGGTAAATACCAGATTTTATGATACAGATGCCTAGGTATAACAAGAAAACGCTTTTTATGGGATGAACGCCACTGTCGTTAACTAATGTAGCCCGTGTTTGTTCATGTCGGAATTTGAATTATTCAGAAACTGTGTCACTTTGATCAAATTTATATTTTGTCAATCGTCTATCAGTGTGTATATGGTGGTTGTTCCGTCTATGCATTTGCACAGACATATCTAACATTCTAAATGATGCTTGCTCATTTGCGGGCTTAGCTACTACTATGTTTCTAAGGCAGCACTATATATGTATAATCTTTGTTTTGCAGAGCCTTAACCAAAATATACTGCTTTGCAACTTTTCGTCCTAGTAATATGTATAACTGATATAAATATTATATAACACTAGTTATGCCCACTAAAAGCTAATGAATGGATTGTTTTAAAGATTACCTCCTAGATCCAAACTTACAAACTTTACCTCTTGATAATATTAGCGTAGATACACTATTATAGTGTAGGTACATGATAACGCGACAAGGTAACACAAGATAATTTACGCGAATTCGAGTAACGCATGATCGCAAAATGTTGGTTTGCCTAGTGTGGCATTGATGTTGAGGACGCGATCGCTCTGCCGCCAGTTCTTCCTCATTACATTGCTCTAATTATACATGTAATTTGAATTATTTATAAACTGATAAATTTATTATAAGTTGTGTTAATACACATATCCCATATCTAGTGATTTCTTTATGATTATTCTTAATAGAGAGACTTTACCAGTATTGGTCATCAATTAAGTATGTTTAATATTCGGACCTGAATTAACTCAGCGGGTAAAGAGTCCATTGATAAAAATTTGAATCGGCGTATATTCAAAATTCTCACACTAGACCGAGGTTTATAGACGCTTCTTAGATTTTGCTTGGATCTTGCCCAAACTATACAAATTTTCTGATTTAATTAATATTAAAATATATGGTAAGGTACTGATTTTTTCAACTCTGACTTGGCTCTATGAATATTAGCTATACTCAAGTTCCTATTACGTATTAGTTTTTTTGTCAAAGACAAACTTATTTTCTAAGCAAAATCTAAACAAGGTAGAGATCGCAGAGATTACAGTTGTGGTCTGTGTACATCGATACATATTAGGTTAACAAAAGCCGTAATATGGATTCAGAGAGATTCTAAAATCTGAAAAATCTCAAAAATGCCAATCACATGCAATTTGGTAACTTCTTTACCGCAGTATCACATACATAGCAATAAGAAGTATTGCGATTAAAAAAAGTAGGAAATTATTATAATTGGCTTTTACTAAACATCACGGAATATAATGTCGTAGTTAGAACATCCCAGAATAAGTTATGTTACGAATACGTTTTCACAAATATTCGTGTTACTCTGAGCGCCCAAGATTCATGTCGTTTACTTGTATCTAAGTGGGTTTACCATTGATTGATTCTTATGTTATTTATTTGCTGTAACCTATTAGCGTCGTACAACCGTATACGCAGTCGGTAAGCCGATGAATAAGTATTTCTTTGCCTCGCTCCCGAAAAGGTGCGCTAGTTATGACAAACGTATGTGGTATGCGTCGTAAACAACTATGAAATATGTAGGGCTGTCTGTAATTAGCATTAGAAGCAAGTAGCTTTAGTAGACTTCGTAAGGTATGTTAGGGATATGGTGTGTCCGGTTAGGATAATGATGCCTCGGGCACGTGAATAGTGGAGCAGGCAATAGCGTGTGAGCCGCAACCGGGAAAGAATGTGTCTCTCACCAAACCATTGATTGCTATCAAGCAAGCAACAACATTGCGCTCTTCTTCTTATACGGTAGTCTGTACAGATAGGCCAATCGTCCGTCTGGGTCGTGACCACAGTACACAATTGCATTCAAAACTATCATAGTGACTCACTTCGGCCCGCCTGGTGCATCTATCTACTAGACATCTATGAGAGATCTATATATCTAGAGATCTATGTACTATGTAGGTTGACATGACGATAGTGATTACTTATAAATTTTCTGTTCATGGCAGTCACGGCTTTCCTGTGACTACACACTACTTTCTCTCAGGTGCGGTGTAGTCACTTTGTGGAGTTTTGTGTATGATGGTTTTACAAGCCTGTCGGACTTCAACGCATAATATTCAAATTCTAACATAGAATATCTAAAATAGTTTGGCTAATGTATCATTTTAAATCTTTATTCGAATCAACAGTCAATATAAAAAAGCAACACTATACCATATTTACTTATAATCTTTGAATTGATACAAGTTTTATTTAAATGCTTTTGATAGAAATAACGATTCAGCGTGAATCTTCATAAGCTGTTGTCATCCTTTATTACAGGACATGAAATAGTCCGACGCAGTTTCTTCTAAGTGTTTGCCCTCTTTGTCCAGTGTGAAGGTCTTTCCCGGCAAAAATAGTATTGTCGGAAAAAAATAACATGATATAATTCTCTCCATGACATTGAAATGTAAATACACATTTAATTCAAGCAAAATGGGTGTTTCGTCATTGGAAACCTCAAAAGAAATCGCGGCCTGAGGCCTGTATTTAAATAAATTCAAAAGCAATCAGTGTGAATGTAACCGCAATAATGTCAACCCTGATAGCGAACGTCGACGACCGACATATTGTCTCCTACATTGGTGTTACAGAAATAGCGCACACCACACTTCGAACATTTACGTCCATTGCGTCGTTTACACGCTGCGAGTTACCGTACAAGTGGACACGGTCAATCACTGGACCGTAGTTGTCATTATGCCGACATGTAATGTGTTCTCTTGGTTTATATGCGCCGGTCAGTCACTCGCATGATAATGATACGTACGGGAATCCATTGACTGACACCGTCACTAAATCGTTTGTCTTCTTTAAAGTTATGAATCGTTTATTCAACTAAATATCACGGAGATTATTTTATTTTCGAAGACATGTGAAGCATTAAAATATGCTGCATTATACAAATTCATTTAAAATTAGATTTTGTGGATATATATTTATAAAAACAAGATAAACAGAGTGCAGATCTATACGTATATCCTGTAAAATTGCAACGTAAATTACTAAATTATTCTTAGTATTTTAACTCGCATTGTGTTAACAGTGATTATAGGAGCAATGTCATATCTCTGTTAAATTAACAGTTAGTGTTGGCGATCAAGTAATATACCACTACGTTACTTGCAAGGTGTGAACCGGGCAATAAACGTACGAAAACATATTATGTGTATGATATTTGAAAGTCGTTCATATTTTTCTTGTGTACAATATTATACTTATTGCTTTAGACAGTGGAGTAAAAATGTAAAAAAAATAGATAATAATTTATCTTTTTGAATATAAAATCCTGTGTTTGCGATGTTTCGTCATGAGTTAGCATATTACTTATTTTACTGAACTATAAATATTTATTAGACACACAGACACATTACAACGCAAATGTTTAGTTTCTACCATGTTCATAAAATCGATATTTTTATCTTCTATCTGTCTATATAGGCATATAAAAATACTTGTCCTCACTGAAATACCATCGTAGAGCCGTTATTGCCACCTCTACTTATAACTTTCTGCCGGAATATAATTATGACAATGTATATTTATTTTTACCTTTTTTTACTTGGGGAAAATACTGAACGGACTGTCCCGGTCCCTATCGGAATAGGCGCGTCTGCCGCGCTTGTACCTGTTAAAAACCCCAAGGTGACTATTCTGCACATAGCTGGGAACTGTGGATCCTGTAATCAATTCTCCACAGTCCTGTCTTACGCTTAATTTTACCTTGCTAAACTATTTCGAAGAGGATTCATGGTCCTCCCGCCTACATATAGACTGAATTGTAACGTGATGACATACTCACCTTAGTCCTAATTAAAATCATAGTGTTTGCAGTCTGTCACCTTCATAATCCTAGCATTACGCAAGAGCGAGATAGCTATAGTAAGAAAGACGAAAGTGCAAGTGAGACAGTAACGTATATCGGTCACATATTACTCAGTTTAATCGTTTTCTTGTATTGTTTACGATAATTAAATATTTATGCTTTGATAGTTAGAACTGTCAATAATAAAGACTTAGTTGCAGGCACGGTATACAAAAGAAAAAAGTCAATTTTATGGATCATTAATTTTTTTATACTAGCTTGCCATAGTTACTACAAGGTACCTGATGAAAACTACAGAGTAATAGACTGCCAAGCTAACACAGTTGTACGGTAACTCACATCCTGGCTAGGACTAAGAAGTTCTCTAACTTTTACCAAGTAATTGGGCTATGGAATGGTGTTCCGGCGAGCGTGTTCCTACCGTCCTATGATATTGAGTCCTTTAAACAAAGCGTGAAGAGATATTAGTGGAGAACATGATCACTGCAACTATCGAAAAGTTTTTTACTGTTGATAGTCGTTGTCGTCGCCATGCATAGATACCGGCCACTTGTAGTATACTAAGCCACCAGTCAGAATATCATTGTAGACATTTTGAATTTTGTGCGTAAGATATCGAACGATCCATTCGATTTCCCGGTACACATGCGCCTTGTTAACTTTTACTATTTGTATTCATTCATACTTTATTTGAGCTGGGAATGTTCTGAATACCGTATTTATAACCGAAACAATCGGATATATGAATTGGTTTGATGTTTATGTCGTAGCCATATTTGAAATGAATGAAACAGATAATTTCGGATTACGTTGTAAGTAAGTAACAAACGCTCTGGAAGAACTAGAAAATACCTTGTTAGTATTTAGCATCCCTTATGATGGTACTTATCACACCGGGCATTAGACTTCAGGGAGTCTGCTGCCTGGATGAGACGGAGTCTGCGTGTCGCCTGATGGAGAGGTCCGGAGAGGTGGGCTATTTACACTCAATTCTCCCAGAAGAGAGACTTAAACAAGCTGTTTGCTTCCCGTGCAACTGGAGGAATAAGGATTCCCAGGCCCAGTTGCAGTGATTTGAATTATAATACTTTAGTCAGTAGGAGTTTGGCACACCAATGTAGAATTTTCCTCCAGGTTAGCAAAAAAAGAGGCGCTTATCATAACACCTTTTTGCACGCCAATCTTTAGATGTACAACCACTAATGTATCTCTGCTCACTCACACACAAAGGGATATAGTGTGACGATATATTATTATAAACCTTTAGACGTTGAGCTCCTAATTATTTTTTACTTTCGGTAGTTTTGGGCTACTTACTGCCACTTCGTTCTTTTTTGTTCCAAAGCATCGGTAACCAGTTCTTTTTGATGGACTACTCTTTGGCTGTCACGTTGATAATTCATTGAAAATCGTTTGTAAACAAACATTGATGTCTAGAATTGTCCGGATAGCCGAATATAATACAACATCTCGTATTGGTGAATATGGTAACGAAATATCGTTTGATATAGTCCAGTTATTGATGTCGTCGTACCTTCGAGATCATTCTAGGAAAGCCATTGGTATCCTCTCTGCATATGTCCGAATAAGGCTAATTTTCGTCTCATGACTTTCGACATCAGTTCTCCATCAGACATCCGCATTAATATCCGAAATACAATATCTCAAACAACCCTAGTTACGAAGGAGAAAGTGAACGGCTGGGAAATTGAATTTTATAGAGCACTTTACTTATATAACGGCAGCGATGATGATTGTCCGATTCAGATATACTTTTGTCTCGTTTATCGTGCGGTCAAGTGATGGTTGCATACTTAATTGCACTCGGTTTCTTCTTTTGTGGCGCTTTTTGTGTGTCAACTTTCATTCTAAAAAGTTTGGTAAGTTTTTTTGTACTAAAATGTGGCAAAACAAATTGACAGTCAAGCAGTAATCGAATGGCTACTGTCGCTAATAAACGACTGATATATCCAGAAATGTTGCTGGCCTTTAAGAAATTTAATAAAATGGAGCTTAGAATATAGACAATAATATTTTATCAGTGAACAATACTAGAAAATTTATAAATGTATAGGATTGTCATAAGCTATAGAGATATCAGGTGATAGGCATATCTAACGATACAATTCGAATTCTGGCAGTCTCTTCTCGGCAACGCCAACCCAGCAGCGGCTGCCGAATCGCGATGTAGTTACAGTTCTGTATGCATTTATATGGAAAGCCTGCACAGCTGCCTACAGGACGCCTTTCCATATGGAACTTTCCAGGACGCTGACCGAACCTTTACATGAACTGAACTTCAGGCAGGTCGCTATGACGAACTACGCACCCGTAATGCCGCCGCCAAGTGGAAGTATGACTGGTACACCTTCACAGGAAAAACTTTGGTCGTATTTTGATCCATGTATCTAAATAATAATAACAGCGAATTCAGACAGACGCCTTAACCACACCTGAAGGCTTCAGACAAATTAATTCAGATATATGGGATTGACGTAAGCTTTAGAAATATCACATCACCACATTATGTTAATTTCTAAGACTGCTCTTTTCTACTAGCATTATCACTAATCGAATGTTACATTGTCATAAGCTCTCTGGTAGAAGATGGTCTTGTAAAGGTAAAATAAACGCGCTGACCGAACTCCTAATACACAGTATAACTATTTTACGCTGACTGATTTGAATACTAGATCATAGTTCGCAATTTTCAGATTTACGATAGCTTGGACTCGTTTTAGGTTAAAGTTGAAATAAACAAAGTATGTTACTAAAATATTATCGATGTTTTTGAAGCACTAAGACGTTTAATAAAAAAATCCATTGATGTAACGTCAGGGGAAGCTAAAGGTCAAAAGATAAAAACGATGTAATCAATCACCATACTGAGACTGTGTAGTTAAGTAAATACATACAAGTAATACATGCAAACGTAACAAATTCGCTAATTTGTTCTTACAATTAAACGTTTATACAGCCTGCGTTCAGAAAGTTAAAAACACTAATAGCAAACGAAACTGTGAAAGTACAATTAATTTATGTTAAAAAAATCTAACCCGCTTAGTTAAGGAATGAAAAAGGATATGACTATCATCACAGAACTTATTCTATAGCTCGCTCAAGCGGTAAATAGGTGAATAAAAATCAAGAACAGCCGTTCTGAAAGGGGTTTATAGAAATTATACAGTCAAATATTTATAATCAAAGAAGGGACGTCTTCTTCGTTATTACAGAGTATGCGAATGTCTAACTCTGATACAGCATTGAGTACTCCGGACACAGTCTTGAGTTTCTTTCGGGGTTTCTTCTCAAGATAGTTCCTAAAAGGAAATCTAATTATGAAGGAAGCCTATATCCAAAGATAGGCATGCAATTACCTATGGATATGATAATAAAACATAGGGGGAACGAAACTGAACTTATTAGGATGAATAAAAATCTCAAGCGCCAGGCCCGAAGCAGCGTTCGCCGTGACCCACATACACAGCAGCCATATTGGACGTTCGGTGCGCACGCGCCGATTTTGGTGGCGCATTTCACGTGGCACCAGCGCTATTCGCGACTTAGGGCGGTTAACACTACAGGCTACTAACTATTGTTCGTGACCTCTAAAAAAAAGAATCGACTTGGATTAGTTGTTTATATATCTAACTAGCTGATCCGGCAAACGTAGTTTTGCTATATAAGGCTTTGTAATATCTTCTAAGATGTTCATTGAAATTAAGTGATGTCAAAGACAATTTTGTTCACAATTAAATACTCTTAATCAACAACACATTTATTTGGATAAGAATTAATATTATTACGTTGATACAACTCTTAACAAATAATGCATTAATTTCGACCAAATTTGTTTACCATAAAAACGGTTCTAGTGACTTAATCTTAATAGATAGACATATACTGTCGCGGACATTTTTTTAGATCATTTCAAGAGGAATAATTCTTTCTTACATATATTTTTGGTATCTTGAACCGTTTTTGCAGCGCACGCGATGGAAGCCCTCAAGGATGAATAGTTTTTCCCGTTTTTTTCACATTTTCCATTATTTCTTCGCTCCTAATAATTGCATCGTGATGTTATATAGCCTAAAGCCTTCCTCGATAAATGGTCTATTCAACTCAAAAAGAATTTTTCAATTCGAACCAATAGTTCCTGAGATTAGCGCGTTCAAACAAACAAACAAACAAACTCTTCAGCTTTATAATATTAGTATAGATAAAGGCATTAAGTAGTTGTATAAAAGGGCCGATATAACAACTCGACTGTCCAACTCCGACGTATCTTCAGTTATTTTACGTTTCTTATTAAGGCAGTCACTTTCGAAACGCAAGAAGATCACTAGGTAGTTCTTTCACTAGTTATCTCGCCAAGCCGAGGTTAGTAACCACAGGGGTGCCCTTAAATTGCCACCCATAATTAACCCCTTTTTTTTTGACTTAGCACCCTACGTGCCCACCTACTTCGCCCGAATAAGTTGTAAAGGCCTTCAAGCTGACATGTTACGTCGAAAACAAAACACCGCTACTGGCAATGAATTCCCGTTCCTTGATAGTCGTTGCCGTTCTTGGACTGGACTGTACTTTCAGTCCGGCGCGCTGTACTCACTTTGTCGAGAAGCATAAAAAAGTACTCCCAAAGTTGTAATTTGAATGATTAAATGACCTATCGTGACATTGTCTATGTTATAAAGACGACGCGGGATAATTCTGATTAATTATTAACAATATTTTCATATTCGTGTTCATCGGTAATTAAAAAAAGAGCTCTACTAATGTCAGGGGTCATCTCAATGCCATTGGTATCAGTAAACAAGTTTGTGTGAAAAGTCCAGGAATCGAAATGATTCACTGGCAACCAATGTTATTAAAGTGTACTTATTCAAAGAAATAACATATAATTAATAAACATTAAGAAACGTGCACCATACACGCGCCAAAAGTGAAGCCAAAAACATATATTCAAATACAACAACGTGATGTCAACGATATGTAGCAAGTTAACGAGTTATGATCTGATTGACTAATGACACCAAATTAATTTAAAGTATTAATTTTCTTCTTAGAATACAATAGTGACTCGCTTTAATATTCGGACCCTATCGCATTACAAATAGGATTGCCCTGTACACTTACTTATAGTTGGGTTATGTATTTCATACTTTTTTTTACCAAATAATATACCTCTTCTAGTTTATAGAAACATATGTTATATTTATTTAAGCAACAGAGTTATTTATATATCATAAGATAAATCAAATAATACTCATTTTCAGTGTCGCAAAAATATTCGGACATCTGAGAAAACGGTATTGTTTAATGTAACAAAACGAAATTATAATGATGGTTGTTATTTTTTTTGTATTCCCTTTTTGTTGAACAACGTGTTGTAATCATAGATGGGCAAAATGTAATCAGATTAATGAAAATGATTAACGATTACATTTTATGATTACATTTTATGTTTTTTTCCATTAATATGACTGTATTTTACTCATCTATCTTTTAAACACTACAAAATCCCAGATTGTATACATATTTATCATTTCTTAATGTTTTAAATGGATTTAATCATGATTACAGAGCAAGCAAATTAAAATTACGACTACATTTTGTAATCATTCATCATTAATCAGATTACATTTTGCTCATCTCTGGTTGTAATCGTTTTGGCATGTTCAGAATGATCTTTTTTATATAATCAACTGGCATCCGTGCCCACTCTTCAGTAAAACGTACATTCAGTTATTCTTTCGATCTTATCGGCGTTCTTTATATCCTTCGAACCAATTCATCTCATAGGTTTTTAATGGGATTTAATTCCGGTGATAATGGTGGGGGATGCAATACTTTAGGATAGTTATATAACAAATATTCTTGAACGATACGTGATTTATTTTTGGGATAATTGTCCTGATAAAATTTGAAGCGGTCACGAATGTTCACTTTTGTAGCACTTTTGATCAAATTATCTTTTAATAGATTCAAATATATCTTCTTGTCTACAATTTCTTCGAACAAAAATAATTCACCCACTCCTGCTGTTGAAATACAACCCCAAACCATCACAGATCCGCCCCCGTGTTTAATGGTCGGCCTTAGATTCTTAAGTAATAATTCTTAGTTTATTTAGCGCCATACCATTTTGCGTCCATCACTTCCAAAAATATTAAATTTGCTTTCATCAGCAAATATTACGTCGTCCCACCATGTCTCTTCTTAACAAATATATTCCTTATCGAACCTAAGTCTCTTTTACCGATTCTTCTCCCTTATAAAAGGCTTCTTAAGAGCAACTCTACTGTGGTATCCTTCTTTTTTTAGTGCTCTGCGAACTGTATCGCGATGCACTTTCTTCCCCGTTTCCTCAAGTAACTATGAGGTCAACTCCGGAGCACTTAATCCAGGATTTTTTTTTAAATAATTCTACGTTTATCGCGTACGGTTAGCAGTTTTGAGCGTCCTTTTTGGGGAATAGATTCTATACTCCACCACCACTGTACTCTTACCCTGATTTAACAAACTCCCAATTTCCTGGTATGATTTTCCCTTTTCCCTATGTAAAATGACTAGCTGGCGTACATCGAACGAATTATCTTACTTTTGCGTCCCTTTTTCCCTAATATTTGCGAAATCTCAATATAAACTAATTTAAAATTCTTAGAAAAGGAGCTCCAACTTTACTATCTTTGTAAAAAAACCTTGAAGCTGTTCAACTTATTTCATAGAATGAATAAGCTGGCAATAATAAAGCGCGTCTGAATATTTTTGCGACACTGAAAATGAACATTATTTTATTTGTCTTATGATATATAGATAATTTTGTTGCTTAAATAAATAAAACATACGTTTCTGTAAACTAGAAGAGGTATATTATTTGGTAACAAAAGTATGAAATCCCTAATCCAAATATAAGTAAGTTTAGAGGGCAATAATATTTGTAATGAAATGGTGTCCGAATATTACGAGTCACTGTAGCTCGCCATGTACCTAAGAAACTCAATTCTAAACAATAGATTATTTCAAAAGTTAATCATGAATCGCTTTTTTCAATTGGCGATAATTTTAATTAGCTTGATAGAAATTCAGTTTAAACTTTTCAAAGCACTATTTTTTGTTTGCAAGTCGTTTTTTTAGATAATCAACTGTTATTTTGTCCTATTTAACATTTGAAAGCGACAATAGTGAAAGTGAATTAATAAAACACTTTTTATTTTAATTTTTGGCTGTTGCCTCTTTATTGTCTCTTTTTTGGATTAATTCTATTCAAATGTGTGTTTGTTTATTATTCCTTTCCATTTTATATTTCATTATTTCACTTTAAATTCACAAATATCATCATTATCATCAGCAGGCCGATTCTGCTTACTGCTGAGACTTCCCTCATATTGTAGCACAATCCTCGACCCCGTGGCAAGTTAATCCATTTATTTCTCACAAACATGACCACATCGACTACTTATCTTACACCTGGATATCGCACGCTTCTTTTTCCCAATCTTGGCTATCACCCACTAACTTTTAAGCTCTATCTGCCATCATCTCATCTAGCCAGATGTCCTGCCCAATTCCATTTAGATTCGTCATTCGTTCTCTGATATGGTGGATCTTAGTACGATGTCAGAACTAAAATTAAGACACACGGTCACAAATATACTGTTACAAAATAGATATATCTGAATTCGACCGAGTAACAACGGTTCGCGAATTCCTTTCCATGAGAAGTGAAAGCCAAATAATAAAATTTAACAGAGCAGAACTGTGTTCAAAAGAAAATGCTATGATACGGTCAACATTTTTCGACACCCCTTCGTATGAATGAAAATGATGTACATTTTATTATTGTCATGTACCTAAATTTAATTATTTATTTTCGCATCTCCAACCCAACGATCGCTCTCTTGCGATGGCGCGCCTGGAATGAGGTCGACCTGTTCCAATTTTAAATTTCGATTGTCAGTAGAGAGGTTTGATACCGAAAACTTTCACTGACATTTTTTATCTGTTGAAATGTCTATTGCCCATTGTACAATATACGGTCATATTTCGAGTTCCGGTTTTGAAGTGATGTAAAAGTTACCGATTTGTTTATGCGATTTTATATATATACATACGACTCACCATTTTGCCTTTTATTTGTACCATACGTATGTAGATATAAACCAGTAATTTGTACGTTGTTTATGTTTTGATAATTAACCTTGTCCCTTCCTTTGCCTTCTTGAATAATACATAATTTTAGTAACTATGTATCTACTTATATTCAATGACAAGGTTTTATGATTTTGAAGTGTATCATGTTTCTACAGCTACTTGTTAAATATCCCTTGTTCCCATGATCCCATTTTATTCTTTGTTAATTAGGGTATTTTAATTTAGTTTATTTTCTGCTGTTTTCCAGACACGACCTTCTCTGACGGCCTGAGTTTCTCATCCTAGGAATCTTTCCTTAATTTAACGTCAATAGCATATTAAGTTTCACCTCTTTCTTCTGTCCAAGTCTATTTGTTTTTTATCTCATTTTTTATTTGTGAATCTGAATTTTCTCTTCTTAAGAACGCTCCTAATTGAGATGACGTTTTTATTAGTAATTATTGGGTAGTTTTGTATTCCTTACGCGAATCCTTTTGCCATTTCAACTGGATAGGTTCTTACTCTTTTTGATTAACTTTAATTTATCACACACCAGTTTCGGAATAATTTTAACAATAATGAGGACTAAATAATGTAGTATTTCATAGTATCCTGCTTACTTTACTATTTCTATTGGAATCAACTTTTACTTATTTACATAGCCAAAGCTAAACGGTTACATATATTCTATAATTAAAGGTATTGTTTAACGCACATTATTGTGGTGATACCGTTCAGCTTTTAAAGCATTCGTTTTTAGAATATAGCAATATATAACAGTAAATAACTAACCCATGAGCTCAAGCAAAACGTCACCGATACCATAGTGGTACTTCTCCAGAAAAGGAATTACGAGAAATCCTGAATTAATTTAGTCCGCATCAGCTTATCGTCCAAGTAACCCAAATGACCACGGAGTCCTGTTATTACGAACCTCCGTATTGTATTGGACCAATTATAAATATAAGACTGATAATTACCGTTACTCGCAGCATTTTCCGTCACGGTCTCACTCGTAAACCGTACGCATATGAAACGAAAGAGACAGTAAATATGAACTGACTTGTCGCGTGCCATGTCTCGAGTTTCTTACCCAGATATACCACTTTCCACTGGCATGGGAGAATCGTTGGATATTCTGTTTTACACTCAACCGTCTTGTTGATAAGATTCAATTGAATGTGATGATTTTAATTTAGGGCCAAAGGTGTCAATAAACCCTTTTCATCTTTTGACATTGCCAAATTTAGGGGCCAGGTTTGGCGTTTAAATGTGTACAAATCCAAGTAAAACTGAAATAAGATAAAACTTACTCAGATTTAAAATAAAGTCTCTTACCTTAACCTATTAATTATTGAATAAAAAAATATTACGATTGCTATACGTAACATTAAAATTAAAATATTCTTTCCTTTTAGATATCTACTATACTTTGACAAAAATTATCATGCTCGAAATAGAAACGTTTTGCAACATATATATTTTTAATACTGATACATTCAATAAACATTTATTTCTGGCACTGAACTTTAACATTTATAAAATTAAATTCACTTTGGAGGAAGAGAAAGTCAATGAAATTCGTAACTAGTGTAAATTGCAACAATTGATTACGTTATAATCAGTTGCCGTATTTTATTTCTATCGCCGAAACAGTTAAATTAGGGCCAGTTTTATATTCGCTTTGTGTGCCTTTTCATTGACTAGAATGTGTTTACAAAGTCCGTACTTAGTAATTACCTAAAATGCAAGTTAAGATTTTACCCAGCATTTATGTATGGTATTTGTTTTTTGATTTTACTGTTTTGTCAACTTTATTATTCGCTATATAAGAAAATTGTGACGTTACTTACAGGATTATTTAATTGTAACGATTTTCTATAAAATATTACTAGCAAATAGCTAAGTTATTAATTCTTATAAAGAATAGATAGTAGTTTGTTAGTGTTATCGATAGTAATAATATTTGGTTCGTAAATACTGGTTTCCTGTTTATTTATAGACCGTTTGTAGTCGTATAATTTATTAAAGATTACTAAAGCATCGTCGAATTCATAAAACAAACCGACATCATCAACTTCAGTATATTTATGTATGGATACAGTTTCATTTTATTAAAGTTTCGGTCCAATTTCACACGTTGGAATTTAAAAATCCGCTACGGCGCGTTAGTTCGTACCAGTTTTGTTTATAATATCCTGGTTATAAATAAATATTTGATTACATTACTTTTTAATAGAGAGGCTATAACGCAATAAAATAAATTCAAATTCCTAAACAACATGTTAAACTTATTTTTTAATTACCATTAATAGAAAACGTGACTTCTATATGGAAGAATCAGTTTCCAATTCAAAGTATTGTCTACATCACTTATCGCTTTGTTATTTGAATGAAATAACATGTGCCATTATCTTTTCATTGGTCAAAGACGTTTCTCGTTTCTTTCAATATCCAGAACACATGCATCTAAGATGCGGAATGTGATTTAATATCAGTTGAATTAATATAACTTGATCTAAGTGCCAGATTGGATAGGTATGTACTGCATGTTTCATTTTTGACATTCTATTTACACCTTGCAGAGATTCTATCTTCCATCTTAATTTAAGAATAACTTGCCCCTTAGGCGATTGCAGATAAATTTCAATGAAATCTGTTTACTTGACTAGGTGCTTTATTTTATATATAGTGATTTATATAACCCTCTTAGGTAAAGCTAAAATTCCAGGAAATCTTTTACAAAACTAAATCTTTTAACAAACTTTTTACTTTTCTTATTTAATATATTGAAATAATACTATGTATATTACAAGCTTCTTGATTTAATGCATTAAATATATTTGTAAATATTTATTTTCCTTAATATTAATCATACAAACTTCACATCTTTGCGTTAATAATTGTGTTTACTGTTAGCGGTGAATTGATCTATCTAGTTTAATGGTAAATATTTATATAATAGTGTATGCGCTTGCATTTCTGAACATAACAAAATACAAATAATTTTACTATATTATAAAAGAAATTTAGTGAAATAAAATGTAGAAATATCTTTTTGTCAATGACATTATTATTATCTAGAATGTAAAATAATTGTAGATCTATAAAAAAACTGTTGATCACATCAACAATTCTACTTAAAACGTAACGGTTAGTTAGACTCATTTATTCTTATGTTATAACAAATATTTACATCAAATACAGCTAATTTCTTCATTTATCTGATAGTTTAAAATTTGTTCGACCAACATCTCCTGAGAATCAGATGAACATTTTTTCTATTTGTGGTACTTTTGCGCACAACAGCGTATAAGCGACGTTGGTGTTGAGTACCACTTGAACAAACACTTTTTGTATGTCCCAAAATTAAGTATCTAATCTTGTTATTATATCTAGAGATACCTATAACCTAGACTCTAAGGTGCTAAAAAATTAGATTTTTTGTAGCCAAATCTCTACTAGCAACCTATCCTTACTTCCTAGCTTTATACAACCCTTATATACTAACAGCCTAAAGTACAAAACATTTCACAAAGGTCTTCCAAGTGTAAAGCTTGTAAAAGTAATAAACAATGGCTTGCATAAGTAAACTATCCGTGTCATCTAGATCGTTATCGGCACTGTTTCATTAGAATTCAATACTGTTGACATTAACTATTTGGGGGTACCGGAAACTAATGTTGTCTTTTATGTGTTCTATTTGTCAGTTACAAATTTGTATTGTGTATTAAAAGTTATACTTTTTAATTTATTGCTAAGATTCCTCATTGCTAAGGCAATATCTCTTTATACAAGTACTAAAAGATTTGTACTTTCAGATTTTTTAGATATCGGTAGAAATCCATGGTTTCCTAAAATTAAATCAGGGATTTTTAGAGACATATCCGATGATGCCTCATTTGTAAACAAAGTTATAAATGAAAAATATATATCGAGCAGTTTTTACAGAATCTTTTTCGTTATTACGTGTAGATTATTTATAATGTTTTTGTAAAATGTAATCTAAGCAACTATTTATCGATTAGTAAATGGTAACTACTTAAGATTTAGTAGTAACATAGTGTTTACGATGATAAAACCATTTTCTAGACTTTGACGCTAACATTGCCCTCCCGGAACACGCTTAATATGTTAAGTTATAAAACACTTTACATAATATAAGCTTTATTATTTAGCTCTACCTAAAGACATGGAATAAATATGGTATTGGTAAAGGCTAACATGAGTGGAAACTTACATTTTATGTATGTATTATTTCAACATTTGTCATTGTAATCTTGACCTGTTTAAACAGTTTTGTAATAGTTGTTTCCTTTTTCACATAAAGCAGTTCGGATGTTAGAATAATTATACAATCAACTCAATTAGAAATTTCACAAATTTTCTAGCTTTGGTATACATCGACAAATTCTAAAAGCTCCTCGCAAATAAGTGATAGTTTGCTTTAGCTATCATTCACTGTCGGCCGTGTAATATAGCGGTCCGCGAACGTAATAAAGAGTTCCACCGTAACGGATGACACAAGCGGTTACGGTACCAAGAGAGCGTCGATCCGCACTCTACATTCAGCCTCATGCGCACGCTTGTCTATCTCTTCATCTATAAAATACTTCGAGCATCATCGATTCCTTTGACTTGTATTCAATTTGATTCGTTTTCAGCAACGGCATCATTTCCTGTATATTTTTAATGAACACTTAATAGACACAGTCTTCAGTAACGGATTTTGTATGTTAATAACATAACAGTTAGAGTCTGAATCCGCTTGTTATTCAAGCGCGGTGCGAACCGTTAGCCAGTGAAAGTGCTCCGGCCGAAAGTGAAACGGATGATTGGGAGTGGTGCAACCAGCTAGCGGCTGCCGCGAGATCGCCGTAAAAAATTCGCGATCTAGGAAATGTGAGCGGTTACTACCGGTTAAATTTTCTCATACTTTTATTCAATCTGACAAAAAAAAGCAGTGTCAATTGTTTTTTTTATTATTAATTATTTTACTAAAGTTTTTCAAGGTGGCAAGAGGGATATCGCAGTATGCATGTTTCCACGCTTAAGTTTGTTAACTATTATATTTCTTGTGTAACTTTCGACAAAATCCTCCCTAGGATCGTCACCGGTGTGCCAAACTCTTACTGGCTTAATACCGCAGAAATAAATACTGCCTTCAGGCTAGACCTATATTCTTTCTACAAACCAGCGAATAAACAATCTTATTCAGACTTGATCTCTAGAAAAAATGGATGTAAAGTACCTTGCTCTCGGGATTTCTGTTGGACAAAAGACATATATGCACCGCCTCCGCTTGAGCCAGGTAGTAGACTCCTTCAAGTGGATACTTGATAAATCAGATTCCACCTTCGGCCCCAACGTAACTTTAAAAATAATCTTAAATAATTTTACCCTTCATTCGGCACTCATAACACTAGCGATTGCTTCAGTATCCACTGAAATACTATGATAGACACTTTCATCTAATGATAACTCTTTGATACATGACATTCCATATTTTATACACGTATTCCAACAGAATAAGCTAAATTTTATAATTGGATTCGTTAAGAGACATTGCAGATAATCATTCATGTATTTATTAATGTTAATGTTTGAGAATCTTGAATAGCAAACATTGCGAATTTCTGGAGACCAGTTACCATGCTATGATCAAAGTTTGTGCATTTAGTTTTTTGCAATATTTCATTTAAATTCTATTATAATATTATGCATACACAGAATTTATATTTGATATGCAAGGTTAGGAATAGGTTAAAAATATATCATTTGCCTTTATTTTGGGTCTGTTCCTAAAATAATGCTCTATACTATAGAACATTTTGTTTTAGTGTCAGATTTTTATGAAGCTCTCACTTCTTATTTTTTATTAAGAATTTTCTATTATTAGTTCCTTATTTTTATTTTATCCTTCTCATAACACTGTTTATATATTTTACTAACGATTGGTTCGCGAGATCATTTTGTTTAGGCAATCAGTCTGAGATTTATACACGCAACTTTATGTTTGCTACTTTACGAAAACATTACAATTTATATTACCAATGAACGTCAAAGGATTTGGTATATCACCGACTTCGTCAACATGGACTTGGCTCTGCGAATACTATGACTATAATCAAGTTACTATAATATGTTCAGATTTTTGTCAAAACAAATTTACTTTTTGAGATTTTTGCCAAGCAAAGTCGAAATAGCGTCTATAAATCTTAGCCTTAGATTCATTTTTAGTAAAATTGATGCTACAGATATTTTAGATACATATACATCATAAATTGGTTTTAATTTAGCATATTTGTAGATTCTACATTGTATACTTTTTATGTATTTTAATTGCTTTGACTGGCTCTTGTGTATTATTTCTTCCGCATCGTCCATTACTTTTTATGTATCGTAACATTGATATTTCTGCATTAACTCTGAAGGTAAACTCATAGACGATTGTTATATCTTTTAATTTAAAAGCTATACATTTCCTACTGAGATAGAAAAGATATCCTTCTCATTTGGAAATGTGTTCCATATTCAATTATTAATACAAATTACAAGCTTCGCAAAGATCCCAGAATTAGCTTTCAATTACTCAATGGAGTGTTTCGATCATATCTGGTAAAAAAAAACACTCATTACGCAAATAATAGAGTAGTGTTGAACGAAGCGGATGGTAGCCTACGTCTATAATTTCACCACATTGAACGCAATTCATGTGACACGGTTGTATTTACTTACGTTTTTCTTTTGACCTTAAAACTGTTTGTAATTATATGTAGTTCAATATTAATCCGGTTTAAAAACCTCGTAAATTTGTAATATGGGTCTCGAAATATAAAGATGACATACATCCGTACAGTCACTAGTAATTTCTATATGGACTGGACATATGCCGAAAAACCGATGCTCGTTGGAGCAGGCGGGTCATAGACTATAGATCACGATTTTGTGAACAGTGTGGGGAGTTCCTCGGCAGGATGGTTGGCGAAGATTAGATGAAAAGTGCCTAAGACCAGTTTCAGTGGTGCTTATTACAATATGCTCAAGTCCAGCAGTGGACTAAAGTGTACTAATAATGATAATGAATTATTAGATATGAGTTGTATTAAATATTCCTATGGGAATATACTTTAAGCGGTTAATCAATATAGATTGATTACAAACGAAACAGCTGTGAAACTTTTGTTTCAAACGGTCTTTCTATTCCTTTTCACTTTTTTTTTAACATTAGCTCGACAAAGTAGTTACATTGCATCTAATTGAAGTTACAGTATAGTCCAAGAACGGCAGCTATCGCCAAGGGACGAGACGATATTCTCGACTGAAGGTCTCTAGGTATATAAACAACTGCCTCTGCACCTGTGTACTGTACTCACGTTGCAATTCAGTCAATTTCCCTACCACCTTAATTTTACATATAAAAGCTTAATTTTGTCAACATAGTTGCGATAATTTTCTATGTCATAGATTTAAACAGAAGGTAAAGGATAATTTAAAATTATTTATAGACAGTTTTGGTAGTTGCCGGTTGGACCGTGCTTTAAGTAGGTTACTTGGTCACAAGCTCGGGGCCGCGCGAGTCTCGCGGACCGCCTTCGCGATTCGGTCGGGTTGTCTCGTTAATCTTGATCGTTTTGGAGGTTATGAGAACGGCCCGTATGTTCAATCAATGTGAAATTTACCTCACATTCAGATAATAAGAATATCATTAGGATCCAGTCCTTCCTGGATAAGCAAAAATCACTTGTATACACTAATTTAAAGATGGCCTTTCATTTTTTTTTAAATTTTGTTGGTTATCTGTAGTGTTTGCAAAACTGTAACAGAAGGACTGTTGTTATTGCGTTAGCGACCAAGAAGAACATTGTTCAATCCCATCTTTAAGAACCTGGTTTGGTATTGTTGTTTTTGGCTATATGAATGCAGGCTCTAGCAGCCTCTAATACGGGGAACGATATTTTTACTTTCAAGTTCTTTAATATTAGTTACCCCGTTGTTTTTTTATAATAAATAAATAACTTTACGATTTTATACTATGTACGCAGTATAAATTATATTGCATTCACTCCGAATAACTCTTAGCCTAAATTATACTTAAAACAAATAATGCCATTTAATTTGGTTGGAAGATACAATATGAGTTTTTTGTTATGTTTCCTTTCCTGCTCAGTAAGTTACTATTTTGGTAAACATATTTCCTCAACAGTTTTTTAATATACAATATGAATGCCAGTGGAAATAAAAGCCGAGGATGACCGCGACCTACATACACAGACCAAATAGAGTTCTGATGAAGGGTAATGTCAAAAATATACGGAACCGGCGAGAGTGCATAAAGGGATTGATGAATGTTAGGGAAGCAAAAGAAGTTTGGAAGAATAGAGAGAAATTAAATTCCATTTTCTCTGCCTACCCCCAGGGATTTGGCGTAACAATATATAGTTTTTTTAATATGTTGACATATTTTCTGCTTGCGAGTATCTATTTCATTTAGACATGTTATATACTTAATTTACAAAGACTGCGGTGCCAATAAATTAATAAATACACTTTTTTATACCGTAGTTTTTGATAAACATACTAAAGTATATATAATGTTGTAATGAAATGCACAATTGTTTATGATATTATAACAATAAGCGTTACACCATCGAGATTGTTTACCGATCGTGCTTCGGGGCCGTCTTGGCTAACGCGCGTAGCGTCGCGATTCGGACGGGTAATAATATTTATTACTAATCTTTAGGCCTCACACAAACAGCGAATTTTCACCAAACATTTTTTTGACACTAGTAGTTGTATGTTAGCAGCCGCAGTAGTAAAATTCACGAAAATAAAACGCACATTTTAAAAAATATAAAATATCACGGCATACTTCAATGTCATATTAACTGGCATAAAACTAGGAACTCTGTGATGGTAAAACCGTCGAAATTAGTTTCGCAGTGCGAGCTAGGTGAATTGCGAATAAAATTCGTGCGATATTTTCCTGCGCGGTGAAATTCCGCAGTGCGGTCGAAACCTTATTTTCTAGAGTTTAATAATAGAATGTCCTATTTCTTGAAATTATTAAAATAATGTGATTATTTGGTAATAATGATATTGTTTGGTTTTTGGGTAGATTAGAATGTAATGAATGTAATTAACAGTGCAGCTGCCTATGAAAATCAAGGTTAAGATCGCTTGTAAGCAAATTTTTAAAATGAAAATGGCCTCTTCTGACATATATGTGACTAGTCACATATATATCTATCGTATATACATATATATCGCTATGCCCGCGACTTAATCTTCACGTGGAAGTAGTACCTTTGTTATGATTTTTTTTATTTTCAAACTAAAACCTGTAGTATAAATGATAATGTAGATGCCATCGATTGTTTCTAATATAATTTCAACATCACAGCTATTAGTTATAATTTTATTCAAAGTATAATAATATGAGTATTTTAGCCAAATCACCTGAACTAGTTATAAATAAATGGAGAGCTGTAGTGTTGCGTGCCTCCAAACGACGCTGATCGACATACAAAATAAAAAACTATTTAAAGAGGCATTTTTTTGTAACCCGGGAGAAATCCCTTCGGGTTCAGGGAGCGGTGAGGGTTGGCCCCTGGTGTGGCGGACTTACACCGACTAAAACCCCCAGAGTGTTCCACCTTCCACCTACCGGGATCGAGTGCACAACTAGGGCCTCATCTTGATACCCAGCAAGGCGTTCGACCTCTGGATAAGCCTTTACTCGCTTGGGGTGGGGCGGTGTAAAGAGCCACTCCTCTCTCTCTCGCCTCTACGCTCTTAAGCAGGACGCCGGAACACATCGCGTGCCGCTCGTACCCTTGTTGGATGATACACTCCCTCAAGTGTGTATTTAAAGAGGCCTATTTATTATAAGGCCTTTTATATCATCGATAAAATGATTCTACTAGCGGTTCGAAAACGATATTTACCGAGACAAGCCAAAAAAATCTTCGCAAGTAACTAAGTATCTTAAAAAAAAACCTTATGTATATAAAAATGTTTTTGTATATACATAAGGTTTTTCTAGTTCCGTTGAACATTTTTGTCGCGCACTTTGGAGTTGTGGAATGGGCTGTCGGATACAGTTTCTCCTCAGTGTTGCAATTGCCCAGCAACATCATCAAGTGGGCCATGAGCCTATAGGCCGCTGCTTTTTACATCAGGAAAGATATTTTAAAAACGACAATAACGCCTCGACAGAAAAGTAATACACCTAAAATTATTTCTTAGTACTTCTCAAATTATAATTATTCTGTATGTTGAAGTTAACAAACCCATTAGACAGTTTAAAAATAAAATACACTCCTTAATTATCTACAAGAAAGACGAAAACCTTTTGTTTTCATTAATTATCGCCAGTTTAAGTAAGTACAAAGACTTGATTGAACCATAACATTGTAAATAATAATATTATATCGTTACGCTATATTCCTTTCGTGGTTTGCAGAGTTTCTTTAGTGGCTGTATCCGACTATACTTAGTAAACGGGTAATGAGCGTCAGATGAAAATTAGCGTTAGGTGGCTCGTACAATTAAATGTGTATGTATGTCTTTGTCTAGTAGCAACAATACAAGCGCTAACTTGCTTTGGTACTAGCTCAATCTAATTGTCTACAAATATTTTATTTATTTATTTTCAGACAAATAGTTGAAACAAGTTATAAGTGTATTTATTCTGCTAGTTCATTTTTTAAATTAATCCTTTTTGTGAGTGAAATAGTATTTTTCCAGGCGATTTTTATATTGGTTCACATTACAGAGGTACAGAGCTGATATTACACGTCTTCTGTGAGATCATTTCACAGTCGCCATTTATTATTTATTTATTTGTATTGTTTATTATGTGCCAAATATATGTTTTTCGGTTCAATTAAAACTTTGGACGCCATTTCATACACACACAGATTAATTCAATAATTAAATTTTATATTGTATTAATTCATATTCATTTCTTTAATTTGATTTTTGTTTTGGAATTTTTACTGGTGAGCTACGTACGAATTTTTCGTGGGAAAACGTGGGTGGAGTGTCTCAGATATAATGTTTTACGGGAAACTATTATTAGAGTTTACTGTGGTTTATTTTAAGCGTAAATTGTAAGAATATTTTTGTCTTTCTCTATCTCGTACAATGTTATATTCCCTGTGGTAGTAAGTTTAGAAATTACTGGTACATGCAAAAAGTGAGGTCAAAAATATGTTCTGAAATTGAATAACATAAAATTAAGTCAAGATCTCTCGCTTTTATTTAAATTATGCCGTTTCTGTGTCCTACTTACGTCAAGAAACGATATAGACTTAAAGAAAAAAATATGATAGTACAAGATGAGCATGAATAAGTATTTGCACACAGAGAATATGTTGCCTCATATTGATCCGTGTGTTGATACTAGATTTTCTTTCCACGTATTTTTAATTCAATGAATTGCGATTATTTTCTTCTCCTTTGATAGTTATTCGCTCTTGTCATAATCATATTTTAATATTTTTTTTTTATATTGGCTCAAATGTGTGACTAACGCACATAATGGAATGTGCAGTGTTCTTCAAGTGTGGCAACGACCGCTATGAGACGTAAATCCATTGACAGTCGCCGTCGTTACGCCACGCGAGCAATATATACAAAAACAGGCGCCGGCACAAGTTGCTCCACTTCGACGCAGCCTTGAGTTTCTTTCGGCGTTTCTTCTCAAGGTAGTCGCTTCCGAAACGCTAGTAGATCACCCGTATGTCCTCTCCCCTGACTGGCTGCATAAGTCGAGGACGTACTCACAGGGATACCCTTGCGTTGCCACCCAACTCATAAATTCGCTGACTGAGCACATTCTGTGCTCGCTCCTTAAGCCCGGTTGAGCTGTCCCGGCCATCAGTAGATAGTCCGTACAAAAAAAAAACCCGACACAAGTTGCTATAGTGGTCGGTCTTTTTAAGCATACCCTTCATACTATATAATTACAATAATATAATATATCGTCAAGCTATATCATGATGTCATTCTTTAACGGTGAGCATGCGGTGCCTAAGTCCATACTCATTCTGAAAAAGTCAGAGATTCGTGTTTATGACGTTGTCGCCCACAGGTAACCGATCCATTATCCACTAAGCCACCATAGTCAGAAATTTTACCAAGGCATACATGTAAGACTGTACCGTATGTAAAATGTTTGTAAGTCCTGTTCAATGATAGTGAATAAATAAATAATACTTCAAACAAATCTATAGAAAGCAGTCTTTTTGTTATCAGATGCATCTATTTCCTTCGACATATCGTTTTTATTTCCTTATTGCACATAAAAGAAAGATGTTATTAAGAATGATATTTACCGAAATCAACTTTCTACGAATGAAATAAAATACGCATTATATTATAATAAACACTTTATGCTGAATTGTCACGATGGGGATTTTCATCAAAAAGAACTTCTCTATTCGCGAAACGTGGGCAAAGTCATGAATTTTTATTACATGCTTATACACGATATTCAAAGGAATTTCACATTTATTAATATAAGTGGAAAGTATTAAATTGTGTGCTGGAATATTATAAAACATACTTCGTATATTTTTAACAGGAATATGTTAAAGGAAAGTTACTAAATCTGGAATATATCCCATCGTTATGGTATTACACACTTTTTTTTTTAAATCTAATTGAACCTATTTTTTTTTTTGCTTATTCATGCAATGATAAAGTGGTTTTGACTGTATTTTCGCAGTCTCTTTTTTTCGTTAAAACTTTTGTTACCTTCGGTAATTATTGGTTGTATAGAATCGTAGATACGTCTTCCCCTCTCCAAGATATAAAGGAGTACAAGAAAATGAACTTATAACGACATGAAATTTAAATGACTTTGCTAAGTAGGTTTTAGACTAAAACTGGGATATTTCTTAACTTATTAAGATTTATATAACCTTGTACGACCCTCTCTTTTTCATAAAATAAAAGATCCACGCACGCGGGTTTACGGAGTGACGGTAATTCATATCCTGGCTAGGAGTAAGGTTCTCCAACTCTTACTTTTGTCAAGTCGTTGAGCTGTGGGAATGGTCTCCCAGCACGCTTGATCACACGGCCCTATAATATTGGGTCTTTGAAGACGTGTGTGGAGCGATATTTTGCAAGTCGGCATTGTATCGATTAGATGATGGATGATGATGGTTGTTTTTTATTGTTGATGATCGTAGATATTTTTTAGACAACACCATCAGGCGTGATGACGTATACTAAGATAACGGCAAAGTCTTGTTTATAATAGCTATATGTGTATTAGTTATATCTATATATCCTTTATACCACAATATTTTGAAAAGAACCACTGTCAGAGATTTTTGTTGATTCTTCTCAGTAGAGTGTACTTTTCATACTCGTATATAGCTTTTATGATGATTTGAAAGTGATTTTTAACAAGTCAATAATGCTATATTGAATTTCATATTATATACTAGCTGTCCCGGCAGACATTGTTCTGCCCTATTTCTCTAAAACTAAAGCTTCCCCGTCAGATTTCATTCTGCCAAAACCTATTGGCCTGTCGGCTGTTTTTTGAAAATTGTTTGAAGCAACCTGGCCTTAATGCTATGTGTATAAAAATTGACAAATATTGACATTAATATTTATACGTCACTCAATAATTGTTTTGCCTTCCCGGAACCTGTCCACTAACACTTGAACTTTATGGTGTGATATTAAAGTTTAAAATGACTTATAACGAATTTTTTGTATGAGAATATAGAAAATTGATGTTTTTAGACTTTTCCAGACAATTTTTTTTAATTTTTCTCCCCGTAATAACCTTCCTCAGACTTCATCAAACACAACAAAAAAAAAATCAGCCAAATCGGTTCAGCCGTTCTCGAGTTTCGCGCTTATCAAGACATTTAGCGATTCATTTTTATATATAAGAAGATTTTTCTTATTAAGTTAGATAATAGGCTCTATTAAAAGATAGAATATATGGTATCATAGACTTTATTATGAGACAATACTTGAATCGGAATTATATTGAGGAACCACATTTTATCAGCAGCTTAATCCAAGATATACAAAGAAAAGCAGCAAAGAATTGTCTCTATATGAATGTATAATAGAGTGTAATGTGTAACGAAGGGTGTAGAGCCGAGGCGACCGCAACTGGGTCAGTGTGTCGACCGGTCCGCGGGCCCTGAACTTGCTCCGGGATCCGCGATGTTGTGTCATATCCGCGCCGTATGATGTATTGCGGACCGCATGCAAATCAGTCTCCTTCAGGGACGAATGGCGAGGCGCACTAGTCCAATTTCGAAGAATAAAAACTGTTATAAGAGAAAAATCAACACACAACATATATATTAAAATAAAAAAAAAAACTAAATCCGTTCTTTCGTTTAGAAGCTACGATGCCACAGATATACACAAATACACGCACTAAGCTTATAAGATGCTTCTTTTTCTGTGGAGTGGGGGTTAAAACGACCCTCCTCAAACCCATAACCCAGTTTGAATTCTGTTGAGCTTTAAATAACAGTAAAAACTTTCGAATCACTATCTATTATTACACAATTTCAAAATACCATGGAGCCTATAAGATTATCAACCGTCAGCCGTTTAGTTACATTTTGCATTCGATGAATTGGGTACACCATCCATCAAAGAACGAATTCAATCAGTTAGCTGCGATATATGGTATGAACCATAAAACAATGGCTTTAGTAACTTGTTATTCTATGCTGCAGGTCAAAAATATTGACTTTACGATCGTACATTACATAAAAACCGCGTTGATAATTTCTATACGCATACAACGAAAAATCCCACTGGTCTGGTTCAATGGTTGGTTGGGCGAGATATATAAGCGCACAATGGATGTGGTAATTCTCGCCCATAAAATATTTTATTCAATAAGCAATAAACGTGTGCATTTACGAAGTGGCTTCTAGAAAAATGCTTGAAAACAAAATGGCGGACTTGTTTATGCAGATCAATGTTAATTGAATTATAATTGTGTTACAAGATATGTGGGTTTGTGTGTCTTCGTTCTAAATACCACTTGGACAGTGTTGCATTTGAGATTGCGTATCATATAGTATTGGCAGCTGAAAAGGTCCCGCAGCACGCTGTTTGATTACAGGACCCAAAGTATCCGTGAACACACAGAAATAGGTTTATTGTGGTTTTAAGTCTGAACAAGTCTGGTACACCTCAGCAGTCGCCACCATATTCGACCTGGAAGCCCCAATTAGGATATTTTACTAGTAAAAAAGACATGAGTTTGTATTTAAAGTGGATACAGTTATTAAACACTATAATATGCTAGCTGAAGTGATCCAACATTCTGAAATAAGTTTGATCTAGGACATATAGTTTTTGGGGTTAGACTCCACCTCAAGTCCAATGTTCCCACAGAAATAGATTATACATTCTGTGTAAAAAGAAGTCTATGTTCTATTCCAGATTATAATTTATCTCTGTGGGAAATTTCATCTAAATCCGTTCAGCCATTTTCGGGTGTAATTTAGTAACAAACATCTATTCAAACTTTCACAGTTATTAGTGAAATTCTGAAGGCCAAGACATCTAGTACATGAGATACGCACACCAAATAAAAAGTTCTAACGAGGGTTAAATACACATATATATTATACTGTATAGGGTTCTATATATAGATTATATAATAGATATTTATAACTTAATTTGAATTCTGTAGATAACAGATAAATATTTAAATACTTATTTGACATACAGACTTGCTAGTTATGTATGTTACCTTGATATATATATATATTAATTAATGTTTTACGAACAAAACATAAATGTACACTCCGTTAACCGTTACCGTCCAATAGATTAGTGACAATGGAGATTTACTTTAAAAAAAAAAACAACAACTTGTTACCAACGGAGACTTGCCAAAATTCTCGATTTGCGCGACCTAAATACGCTCTGTGCGGATTTTTTGCAATTGGATTTGCGCTTTGCTGTTATAAAAACAAGGTCGGTTTTAATCATGAGGTTGTTTCGAATTATCTGTACAGCAATTCAGACCGTAGGACGCTGCCGGAAGGTGTAGGTTCGGTGGCTGTTGTTGAGTCTGTTTGCAATCAACCTTCCGCGCTGTGTGGCTCTAGCGGCTTGTGTTGATGAGTGATTCAGTATCTCAGTATCGAATTTACGAAGAACCGTTCGTTTTGCTGCACCGATATTCAAACTGTTTTCGGCCATTTCTTAATAAACAGCTCATCGAACTAACTTCAACGATCTTCTCCGGCATAGTCCAGAAGATTAGCAAATTACAGTGGCAGTGCACAGATCAAATAACTCCACCTAGAAGGTACAGAGATACCTAATCCAGATTGTAGGACGATATTAGATGCAAGCCGCTTCCGATCGGTCTTTTTGTAAACATTCAAAGAGGTCTTTACACAGCAGTGGACATACTACATATGGGTGATATAATAATGATGTGACTCTCTAATTCATAGATATTTCATCATATTTAATACACTTTATCCACTACTGAGCATACGCCTTTCTTGATATGCATCATTGGCTTATCCTTCGGCTCTTCTTAACCATTATTTATGGACTACGTTTCCCGAATCACAGTCTCCATTTTAAAAGCCCGTCCAGAGCCTGGAGTTTCTGTTGCCGTTTCTTATCAATGCAGTCGCTTCCGTAATGCTAAGAAGATTATACTGGGTATACTGATTATATTGAAGGAGTGGGGCGATTTCCTGAATTCGATAATGACCACAATACACAAATCTAAAGATGGTCACTGTGAATCGCTTCGGCCTGTCGCGTTCCGAGTCAAGTTGTGTCCATCTAGTTGTTCAGAGACCTTCCATCCTAGTGAGGGCCGGCATCCGCCATAGATTGCACTGTGGGTACTTTCCATCAAATGTAATATAGTCACTTTTCCGAGCCAGTATAAGATAATATTTTGGTGGAGGCTATACGAGTCAGTTAAAGTAAGATATGTCACCACAACAACCTTAATTAGAAAGAGATAAAATAAAGAAATACGAATCATACTGTAAGCATTTTTACACCGTTGTGACCTCGCTGTTATCACGTTCAAGGTCCGAGTCTTTTTCCATGTTATGCAAAATTAAGTCTTATTGTCATCGTCGGTAGATTGAGTTTTATTCTATACTGATCCCATGGTGAAAACATTGTACATCGCCATTTTATTCATAACGGCATTGCGGGGAATCTATCATTTTTATGAAGGTAATAGATGTGTTATGCGGATGATATTGTTTTAAGGATATAAATTGAAACCTTGAAGTTTTTTTGAATGGAAATCGATTGTTATTATAAAATACAAACCTCTTTATTCGATTTTAATGAAGAAATACTCTCTTCGACTAAATTAGATAAATCCCCTTGACCTCTGTGGTGTATGTATGATAAGAACTACGGAGAGGTCATTTCTATGCAAACAATTTCACTTAAACTTTTTTTTACCTAAAAGCAGACTTTTGACCTCGAACCATACGTGGCGGAGGCTGAATTTGAGGCCGATGATGGATCGAGTTTGCTCAACAAATGTCCATTGAATTTTCTTTTAAAAGCTCCCGAATTATTAGAACGTCGAAACATATAAGCGGAGGGTACATCTCACTGTTCCGCTGTTTGCAAATTTTACTAATAAGGCGACCGTAAATACGACCCCATTTATTTTAGCACGTACGTATTACACATTGGTCAAGCTGCGTCTTAGAATCTGTGCAATCAATCGTGACCAAATATAATATATATTCGACTGTGGGATTAAGCTGACGCAGAGCTAATTTCGCCATGTTTATATATTTTTATCCCTTGTACTTTTTTCTTTTCTGTGTGTTGATTTTTATTTTTATTGAGGCAAAAATAAATGATTTTCATTTCATTTCATATGTTTGAAGTTAGAAAATATGTTTTCATTCTACAGCGGTCTTTGTACCCATGTCCTGTGGTCATTATACACTCAAGCATCAATACCCATAGCTATGTCACTGTTGCTAGTTTAATTTCGTCCGGGAGTTACATGTAGAGTCATCTTCATCAGTGTGCTTAAGCCGTGCTCAACATAAGCTTCTACTAATATGCGCCGTTGAGCTCGATCTTCGGCCTTCCTCATACCTAGTTATTGTAACAACCTCAACGTCAACCCACGCCATTATTACATTAACATTAATCAACATTATTGAAAAGATCCACGTCCTTGCTGACGAAAAGTCGTCTGCGCGGGCCCTTAAGTAAACATTTCTCGGTAGGCGCAAGGCACCTATATAGGAGCATGTAACAGCATCTCAAGGTTTTCCGGAAGTAGAGACGACTCGGCCGCGCTCGGGTATCTTCGGCAACAGTCGTTCGCGTCGCGTAGAAAAATTACCTTGTTTACATTATTACACTGGCGTGCATTTGATCGCGATCTGAAAAAGTATTCTCTACCTTATTATGTGCAAACTCAAATTATTATAACCATTAGATAAAAAAATGTAAACATCCCCGGTTTTATTATATTTCTATATGTAATCTATTCATTGAGATCATTCCAATGATCTTAAACACCGGAAATTAGTATCCTGTTGCTTCCAGATGATGCTGTGGCATCATTTCTCTCGGGTTACCAAAAAAAGCTAACACCGTTACCATATCTTTTGCCTTAGTAAAGCATTTTTTTTCTTCTAGTTCATCTTATTCTTCAATTTTTTTTTTGAGAAATAGTTTTTTTGTCTGCAGGCAGTCGACTGGTGGTCCGTGGGCGTGCTCACGTACGAGCTGCTGACGGGCGCGTCTCCGTTCACTGTCGAGGGTGAGAGGAACACGCAGCAAGAGATCACAAAGCGCATTGTCCGGTGCAGCTATCCAGTACCGCCTGACGTCAGTCCGGAGGTGCAGGACTTTATTAAAAAGTGAGTAACGCTTATCACACAATTATATCTCCTCAATTCGACATTGGTAAGTTGTATACATGGAAGTTTAGTTCATAACGTACATCAATGGCGGGGTATGACAAGTGTGTGGAGAATTGGTTATAGAACCTATCAACTCATCAATGTGCAGAAGTAAACACTTGAGGATTTTAGCCGGTACAAGTCTGGCACACAGCGGCCTCCACAGTCATTTGGGACCGTGACCAATGTATGAGGATGTGGAGGATGAGCCTCCAGCTGTATTGTCAGCAATTGTGGAGTCAGGCGGCACGAGGCTCACCGCCTGGTGTGGATCTCTCCGACAATGATTCAATAGCGTTAAAATCGTCAAGCTTAATATATAATAAGTTTCCGCAACTAGAAATTTTACTCATAAATGTCGTCGAAAAGTGAGAATAATAATGTGTTTCTCGTAGATTACATTATCGATTTAGAGATTCATGTATGTATCCAATGCACGTCCCAGACACGTACCATTGTCGAAGCGACGTGTTTCTAGACACGCTTCGTTTTCTACATTTGACTTTTAAAAACGATTGAGCTATTACACGAGGCTGTGTTTGCTGTCACAGCTGTTTTTTTAATCCGTTGTCTTCTCATAGGCTCATCTGTTAGAAAAGCTGCCTGATATTTACGAGAATCCTACCTTTTTTGGTAACCCGGAGGAAAATTCTTCATTGTATCGTCAAATTCACCGTAAGGACAGCGGCCCTAGTGTGACAGATTCTTACTGGCCATAAACCCCGGGGTTTCTCTACTTGCTGCAAGCCCGGCTTGCATCCGCAATGCAAATGCATGGGGATCCGTATTCCTCTTACGAACCGCTGTGCGAACAGCCTTTCACAGGCATCGTCTCTGTGTGGGTTGGATTTAAACGGCCTGTTAGTGTGGGCTTCTCTGTCAGGCCGTGCAAAGGAACGTTTCAAGCTGTGGCAGTCGCTGCTCGGCAATGGCGACCCAATAGCAGCTGCCAGGTGGCAATCAACCATTTTGTATGTATTTATATGGAAAGGCATCCCTTGTAGGCGACTGCGCAACGATGTCAGCTGTCACCATCGCGAGCTTAACACTTCGTCAGTAAACAGGGATCATCTGTGTCCGGGCAAAAAATTATCTGTTTATACCTACTAAGTAGACGAGCGACGGGCGCCCCCTTCTGTCACTCATTTACGAAAAAAAAAAATGAAAGTTTTGTGCCGTAGCATGAATTTTTTGAATGTATTAAAGGGGTGAAAAGCGGCAGAGCTCGAAAGATCCTCCCGTTTACAGACGAATACAGAACGGTACATCGCTACTTTGGTAGCCGCTGCTGGGCAACGATCATCAGAATCTCAATCGCACGTTTACGATAGAGATAAAAAAAATAATGTTAAGGAAACAAAGGGAGATTTATAAAGAGTGAAGTGGCGATCTATTCTTTCTGCTTACTCCAATTGAAAATCAGCGTGGTGATATATCTAAAAGATTAAATTTGTTTCTATAAAGAATATTCAATTGTTTTCAGATTATTGGTGAAAGATCCTCGCCGCAGACTGGGCGGCGGTGATAGGGACGCGGAAGAGCTAAAGAGGCATCCGTTTTTCCAGGTTAGGCTAAAGTTTCAAAGTCAGTTCATTCATAATTTAAGACTACGCATTGTTACTGAAAGTCTGTAATGTGCGGATTGGATTTAGCGAAAGGCTGTGGGCCTAATGGAATCAGACACACTACCGTCTCAATACTGGTGGTGAAATGCCATCCAGCGTACACTGTATAGAGAGAGTATCGGGGCGTAAACATCTAAGGCCTTATAAAAAAAATATTTTTACCATAATTTTAGTTTTTGGCTGCAATAGGCTAGTAGATAAGCGGCCGATATCAATGCTGGCTAATCCGAATGGTCGTTCATTCAAATGCCGGCACCGCGCCGTGCGGCACGTACTGCTGGCTTTTTTCTGATTAAGTACGGATATAGGTACTACAAGCTCACCGGTGAAGGAAAACATCCTGAGGAAACACGCATCACATCTAATAGAAATTTCGTGTACCATTGCTGTGAACGGCGTTCAGCTGCGCTACTGGTCACTTTGGGCTCGACATAGAAGCGCAAAGTGGATACAGCGGCTAATACCTCTCTGCTCACCCCAAAAGGGGTATATCGTTGTTATATATTATATTTAGTACGAAACTTGTCACCGAATGTCGCGAAATCTATTGCAAGAATGGATCTATATCCATAGTGAATAGTAGGTAAAAAAAATACAACATCCTTAATAAACCATTGATCTGTGTCTACTCACTTTGGCCAAGTCATAGCGTGTTGATGTATTTATTCCATTTGCGTTAACAGACTTTGGACTGGGAGCGCGTCGCCCGGCGCGAGGTGCCAGCGCCGTTTGTGCCTCAACTCTCTCATGCGGCCGACACGTGCAACTTTGCCGACGAATTCACGAGGATGCCTCCCACGGACTCGCCGGCGCAAGCACCCAAACACCATGACAAACTGTTCCTAGGTAAGTCAGCTGTGCTGATTAAGATCATTATGAATTCACGGTAAGTGGTACATACAGAGCCATTGCTGTTGAGTGATGATGGTTGATTGCATTGAAGGTGGAAAAAAATGAATTAAACGCATCTGACATACCATAACAAATTGAAGAGGGTTGGTTAAAATAATATAATTGTATATACAATACGAATACTCGTCTTTGTGACAGAAAAACTAATTGTTTGTTAAAACGCATAGTACAGTAGATATACATAAAATACAATAACATATATATGACGTCAATCCGGCATGATATTATTATAATCAGTATTCCTAAGATTAAAAATAAAAATCTTTTCACTCTGGACTGTGGACAACCGTTAAAGTTTCTTTTGGTTCACCCTTTCCTAGTAAAAATATATAGGTCACAATCGAAATGTAAATGACTTTTACCTAACTGTATAAAATAATAACTTTTATAATCAGTGTAATTTTTTTTTTGTTCTAGGTTACTCCTACGTAGCCCCTAGTATATTATTTTCAGAGAATATTATATCAGACCAAATATGGATGCAGGCGACCGGCCAGAAGCATGACAAACTGAAAGGATGGGTTGCTAAGGTAAACAAACATACTTATCCGTATCAACATTAATAAGAACATACACTTTTGATCTAAAAAAGCACCAATTTCTCCAAGCTGCCATCACAAAATCTTTGTTAGACCTGGCTGGCTCTCTCCTCACACTCCTAAGACAGTTTCATGGTCTCTAACAAAACACTTTCTTTACCCAACTATGATCTTGTCTACGACATAAGTGAACCTCTCACCTCCACATTTTAACTGCTTCCAATTTCGCTATGCCAGTCATGTTAGCCCTCAAGCGAATCTCGATGTTTCTCACCCGGTCGCGAAGGGAGATGCTCGACAGCTCACTCCATGTCTTTCCGAGTTCGGCCCTATATGTCACGACAGCGAGAAGGCATTGTTCAAACTTATGACCCTTGGTCTGATATAGGTCAATCCTTTACCTGTAGTCATGAAACTCGATTTTCAGTGCTTATCCGACCATTTTCAGCAATACATCGCTCTATTTCACATTGCGTTTGTTGAGTAGCGATCTTCAGTCTAATACACATATACTCCGGTAAGTATCAATTCTTCATGAATGTCCCAACCCAATGCCTCTTGTTATGCTAATCTTATTTATTTTATCGGTAACTTTAAATCGAGAAAACTTCGCGAGGAAACCCGCGTGGCATCTAGTAGATGTGTTATGTGTGCTAGTGCTGTGAGAACGGCGATCAGCTGCGCTAATGGTCATGTTTAGTACGACATAACCGCAAAATGGATATATAGCCTCTAATGTATTTCTGCTTACCCCGTAAGGTATAATATAACGTGAACTTCACATATAGATTGTTCCATTTTAAAAATTATAATAAATTGTGAAATTTTAGGATTCGCCATTCTTCCAAAAATACGCCGTGGACTTGAGCACGCCGCTTCTGGGCGACGGCTCGTATTCCGTTTGCAGAAAATGTATTCACCGACAGACCGGAAAAGAATACGCCGTTAAGGTGAGGAGAGGATTACAATTTTTTACATTAATTACAGGTTTAATATGAAATTTGTGTAGAAAAAGCGGGATGTGGTACAGGAGCTAATATTAATCAATTTAAACGCACTTAATCTTTAAGTGTAATTCGGTAGTATTAGAGAGATACGAGTACTTTTTTAATTAATTTTATTTGGACGCTCATAGTTTGATTCTAAAATGCGATACACTGATGTAAATCATTACAATGAACTTTCTACTCATTCATAAATGTTCTACCTGAAACGCTTAACAACGTAAATCATAATTTTTACTTATTTCAGATAATCTCAACTCAGAAGAAAGACATCAAACAAGAAATAGAGATGCTCAAAGCTTGTCAAGGGTGCCCCTATATCATAACTTTGCACGAAGTCTTTCATGATTCGGTAAGTTTTTTCTATTTGATTGTTAATATCTATGTCATATTTTCCCTTTTCTAAAAGCTGTTTAACACAATCGCATTCTATATTAAATTGGCATCTATTAGAATAGCATCTAATAGAAATGTCATGTGTAAGTGCTCTGAGAAAAGCGAATAGCTGCACTACTGGTCACGTTGGGCACGACATAAAAGATCAAAGTGTATAGAGCCATTAATACATCTCTGCTCACCGCGTAAGAGATATACCGTGACGATATATCAACAATGAAAATTTTAGCTTTTACTTCACTTGTATCGTGGGTAGTTCATCATTATCAGCTTACTCGGACTCATAGCAGAGTAGGAGGCCTAGCCTCATCCCCATCACATCCACAAGGATTTTATCTGTGCCGCTCCTTCCCATGTTCTAACCCAAGACCTTATAAATGTCATCCGCTCACCTTGCAACGGGCTTAATAATAGGTTTCTGGTACCCTTTCGACCACCATTCATTGAGGGCTTACTCCAACGACTCAGTAGGATTAGTCAACTGTCCCGCCCAGCACTACTTGAGTAATGTAATTCGTTTCATGACGGCTTGAACTTTACCATGGGTATTGTATTTTTCCGCAGGCGTTCACGTACATAGTGACAGAGCTGGCGGTGGGCGGCGAGCTGAGCGGCCACTTGTCGCACCCGCTGCCGGAGCCAGTGGCGCGCCGTCTACTGGCGCAGCTGGTGCTGGCCGTGCGACACATGCACACGCGACGCATTGTCCACAGAGACCTTAAGCCGGAGGTAAACGCCATCTACCTCATCAGCTCGATTTAAACCTCTGCTGACCTCGAGCCTCTTGTAACCCACCATTGAGCCCAGCCTTTGAGTCATTTTACTCAACAGAACGTATGCAATGCGCGATGCTGCACAAGGATCTCAAGCTAGAGGTATGCTTTCATCATCAGCTCGATTTAGCCCACTACTGGACATCGGTCTCTCCCAATAAGCCTAACTGATCATTGTCTTTAAATAGAACTCACACGTACTCTCATACGTTTCCACACTCTCATGTATATACTACAAGCAACGTGCATAAATCTAACTCAATTATTCATATGTTACGTACTTTGTAGGTGTATAGCTCACGCACAGGCATATAGAAAGGTGACTTTTATTTACATACCTGTGGTTAACTGGTTACACGCAGTGACTACATTGCACCTGATAGGAAGTACAGCACAGTAAGAACAACGGATATACAACAATCAACGAATGAAAATCAATACGGCCCACATATAACTCGACTGAAGGTTTCTCTCTGTTGGTATAGGAGTTACTGAACGAATACAAGTTGATCCCTAAACAGGACAGTCCAAAGCGACTCACTGTGACTGTCTTTACACTTGTATACTGTGGTCACGACCCAGTTCGGCTGAGATGGTCCTATGAGAATTTTCCTCAAGTAAAAAAAAGAGGTTACACATTCTCGTGTAAGACACATTTATTATGCGGTTTATTGTGTTATCATAACACACTCGTGCGACACATAATATCATATCACACAATCGCGATACAAAAAATAAATTTGTTACAGAACATCCTGTTGACGAGCAGTCGCTTGAACGAGGCCAAAGTGAAAGTGGTCGACTTTGGGTTCGCGCGACGAGCTCCGGACTGTGAAGAGCGACAGAGAATGATGACTCCTTGCTTTAGGTGAATATTTACTTGTTCATTTTAATGACAACAACATTCATTTCATACGACTGACAAAAAAAAATCGGATCTAAATTATTATTGTTTTATATTTCATCACACCGAATCCCTATTGAGATAGGCATAGAGGATGAGGCGCGAATTCTCTCTGGACTTGCGAATCATTTACGCTTCAATGACTTTAACAGAGCGAAAACGAGTATAGTTTATGGTGTCCACACTTTTTACGGTTCATTTTTCATTTGTTTATCAATTTTTCTTCATGATCTGTCCGGTAATATAGTAATTTACATTTTTATTAGTTTCTAGAAGGTACAAATATATCCCTAATGTCTCGCTCGTCAATAAAATGACCATGTAGAAGCACAGAACACTTGAAATCATAAATTAATATAAAAAATTTGTTTTGGTCCAGCTTGCCGTACGCGGCGCCCGAGGTGATATCCCGCGCCCGCAGCGCCGCCGCCCCCGGCTACGGGCCACAATGCGACCTCTGGAGTCTCGGAGTCATATTCGTGAGTTACTTTATGTCTCTAACCAATACAAACCAGATATAATTAAATGAAAACATTCCTATTTCTGAATTTATGTCACAGTTGTCCTTACATCTTTGCAGCTTTCTAATTACAATCTACAGTCGTATATGTGGACCGTGAATGTATCTAAATATGTCAATGAATTCTCATCCCTTCGCGGTCCTTGCCGTTTATAAACTAATCTAAACTTTCCATCAGACGCGGTATAGTGACTTTGTCGAGCCTGTATTGAAAATGTGTTTTTTTTTCATAAAGTTAACTTTTACCAGGTGAATTGATTATTTGTTAACGTTTGTGTTTGTTCTAATGATTTGTAAGCCTTTGACACGGTCGTCGGGCAGCGCGATTCGTCTGTGTTTCTCACGGGGCCCAAATCCAAGTATACTAGCTATATGAAAGAATTTTGTTTCTCACTTCAGATGTGTTTAGAGTTCTTAAACGGAAAATATGCGACATAGTATAGTGCTAATATTTTTAGTATGTCAATGTTGTATATCCTATATTTTTACATATTAGTGCTTATTTAATTAAATTCCTTTTAAAAATCCAACTACAAATCCTATTAAGTTCTACAAGGAGAGCGTCACCCATGGGTGACGTGGCGACGAACGTGTTAAGAGATGTGTGAACAGTCATTTGTATGGCAAACGCGATCCATTATCGACTCTAACTTCACTTATCCCCGGGTGTTATTTAGATCAATCATCAGCCTGAAATACTCATAAAAGTCATCATATTATTAACATTTTTAATAATCTTTTTTTTTAGTACTGCATGCTTTCCGGCAAAGCGCCCTTCCAACCGATCTCTAAGAAAGAGCCCATAGCCGTGTTCATGGACAGAATACGAAGCGGAAACTTTACTATGGACGGTGAGTGTGTCTCCGTTTGAACTGGTGTATCATGGGATCTAAATTGTTAGTCATTAAAAACGATTGGTACAATAGCCACTGGTGTACATGCCATAGAAGCAAAAAAAAGCATATTTTATGTTCTACATTTTCAGGGAAACATACATACATAAACAAAAAAAAAAACATAATCCAGTTAAATTTCCACAGAAAAAAGAAAATATTTGAAGGACTTTTACGTGGGTCATGTCAGGGGAGTCAGGGGGTCAGGGGATGTCAGCCCCATCGTCCCCTATTACAAAAATACATAACATATATTTCGATTGATCGGAACATATTCGGCGCCTCAACAGGCAATACTGCGGTTAAGATTTTATTAAACATTCCGATATATAGTATGTTCTATCAACAAATGATAGATGTCATCTGTGCAAAAAAAAAATCCAGCCAAAGGATACGCAATATTAAGAGAAAATTATCGAAATAAATATATCAATAAAATATAATTGTTGAAATAATAATATGTCGCCGCGCTATGTCCCTTAGGGGGTGAGCAGAGATACATTAGTGCCTGTATCCACATTGCACTTATATATCGTGACCAACGTGACCAGTAGCGCAGCTGATCACCGTTCCCACGGCACTAGTGACATGACATTTCCATTAGAGGCTATGCGGGAGGCTTCCTCACAATGTTTTCCTTCTCCGATCAGCATGTGTCTAAATTTATACAAAAAAAAATGGAAAGCAGATGCAACAAGGAAAATATATAAACTGTAATTTTTATTATTATAAGCAAATAGTTTTATAATGATTATAAATATCTTTGCAATTCGTAAAAAGACCGCGGACCTATATTGATGTTCTGGGGAAAATTGCTTACAAAGTTAAGTTTGTCTATAAATCTGGTTTATCTTCCCGTTCGAGTACAGCACTTTAATAGTTTACGTATAGTTCGCATGGATCCCACAGTGCGTGGGGCCGACTTCGTGCTTCGTACTTTACAAATTTATACTTCGTGCACAGGAGATTTGTTTTGTTAACGGCGATATGCTACAAATGAATGTGATGTCGTGTGCAGGCCCCCTGTGGGACAGGATATCGAGCGAGAGCAGGCTGACCGTTGGGAGTCTACTCTCAGTGGACCCGACCAACAGGCCCAGCTTCGAGGAGCTGCTCGGCGACCTCGAGTTCGATGTCGGCGATGGACTCACCTTCAAACTCGCCGTGAGTACACTTTTATAATTTGGAGAAAATCCTCATTGTACCGTCTCGGCTACTCATGGTGTTGGTAACCAGGGTATGTCGGACTTCTACCGGCTAAAAACCTCAAGTTGACTTCATCCCCACTAAGACGGGACCGTGGGCCCTGTTACCAATTGCTCCACAGCTGTGAGTATACCTACGTTCTTTTTGGTTCATACAAACGGAGGTCTATACATTTGTAAAGTGTTAAGACCGGTAGGTCCAGTTGTTCCTATACCTAGAGACCTTCCGTCGTGGTATATGTTGGCTGACATAGCGACGGTGACTATCTGGATTTTCGTCTTTAATAGTCGTTGCCGCTCTATGACTAGATTGTACTTCAGGTGCAAAGCAATCACTTTGTCCAGCCGGTATAAAAAAAGTACGATCCATTGTGAACTAATTTAAAACTTCTCTAATAGATGACACTATTTTCTATACAATATGCCCATAAGATTCATATATTTTGTAGCAACAATGTTTTTAAAAACTGCCTCGATAACAGCTACTACAGGGCAATTGATGGGGAGTACAGCGTAGTACAGGCATGGCATCGATCACAGAGGGAGGAGAATGCGTTGACAGTCGTCGCCGTCATGCGATATGTGAAACTGGAGGTAGACAAACATCACAAAATGCGACGGGCCGAAGTGAGTTACCATGATGGTATTAGCATCGTGTAGTACTGTGGTCACGATTCAGTGTGGACAAGTTAATCGCCGTACCACATCAAAATTAACCTATTTTGTTGTTTAAATGACATAAATCGTATTAAACACAATATTGAAACCAAATAAATTAATTTAACATTATTTTTTTTTGTCAAAAGTACAACATTTTACAGTTTTGAGCAATAGATGCTGCAGATGGCATTTTAGTATTAATTTTCCTATCTATTAAGTGTAATAGTAAAACAGTCTTATTTCTTACAGGATATGACCAAAGCAGACCTATATAAAAGAAGGTACAAGAACAAACAGCGGTATTCTAGCCCGGAACCAGGCATTTCTACTGACATTCATATAGAGCAAGTCGAGCGCAAAGAACTCTCCTTGATCGATACCATCAACAACCTCAAAAACAGAACTAACAAAAATTCCATTGAAAACGACGTAGAATTGATCAAAGCCAACACAATAGACACACCCATTAATGATACAGAAACAATTTTCAATGATTTAGACGATGTACCCTCAGTAAAACCTGTAGAAAAAACATACGCAAAATCTAGATCGAAGTTAGATGATTATATCTACATCGAGAGCAGTCAAGGTTTGGACGAGACAGAAGTAGCCTTCCCCAAAGGCAGTCGTACCAAAAAATCAATAGACTCAAAATCACCGGTCCCGAAGAAACGTAGAAAAATTGAAACGAGGCAGAGTAAAAAAGAAATTAACGGTGGAGATCCCTGTAATAAGGCAGAAAAGAATCATAGCCCGATAAAATGCGAAGGGAAAATGCTCAGAAGTAAGAGTATAACAGAGAAGACAAGAGTTACTAAAGAATCTATAGAGAATCAGAAGACTGTAACGAGAGTGACACGGAAGAGGAAATTACAAGAGACTAACAAACCGGTTTTAAGAGAGAAGGGACAAAACGGTCGATCTTCTAGAAAGAACAGCACAGCGAATACCAGTGAGAGGAAGATCATAAGAGCTAGGAAGAATAAAAAGTTAGAGCTACAAATAGAAGTAACGCAAAACTTTCACATGACTCGTTCAAGAACGCGGCGTTTGGGCATAAGCCTGTCGCCATCCCAAGTCAAGACCCTCATACCATCATTTTCTTTCGAATCCGATCAGAGAGTAACCTCGATCGAGAGCAACAAGTCGGCGAAAGCGAAATCAAAGGCGAACCCGCGCAGCCGCGCTGGTGCAAAGGCGAAAAACGTGAGCAAAGCGAAAAAAAACCCAGTCAGAGCGACGCGGTCGCGCGCTTCCCGGAGGTGAGATAGTTCCTCACGTAATACATTATATATTTAATACAGCGCCATCTATTATCTCAAATAGACAACCGTAGACTGTTACGCCTGAGGGTAAGACCGCACTGCGTGGCGATAGAACGACACGATATAATCAGATTAATGATAAACGATTACATTTTTCACCACTAATCTGATTATAGCCATAGGCAGATCATGTCTTATAAGCTGACGGGGTGAAAGGACACGATGATTCAATGAGTTAGGAAAGTTACGGTGCCTATGCATTGATATAGTAAAAGCGAATTTTTATGACCTCTGAATACAGCCGCATATACAACCGAAACTTATTGCCGTATTACACTCCATTAAAGGAGAAGATTTATCATTAATGGCTTAGCATTGAATATTTTAAGGTTTTAGTTCAGGCGATAGCCCGAATTGGGTTATGAATATAGGACATAAGTTCAAACACCATCATAGTGTCTCGCTTCAGCCTGTCACGTTTCGAGATTGTATATACAGTTGTTCATATACCTGGAGACCTTCCGTCATGGTATGTATATGGGCCGACATGGCGACGGCGACTGTCAACGGACTTTCGTCCTTTAGCGGTCGTTGCTATTCTTGGACTACACTACGTTTCATCAGGTGCAATGTAGTCACTTTGTCGCGGCAGTATTAAAAAAAAAAAGATTTGTGTCGTTTCTTAAGCGAACATGATGAAACTCATTTGCTGCAATTCGTCAACTCTATACAACCACCAAGTCTTGTCTTTTGTCGAAGTGTTTTTTTTTATTCACTTTTTTATTTCCTACTTTGAATAATCAGAAATATAAAAGTAGTATTAGAATAATACTTCTATAAAACATGGCGGTAGGGCTACAGATCCAATATTAAAAAAATGACAATTTGTTTTGTAGTTCAATTGGAGTGTAGTGCGGTATTTATGCTTCATACATTTTCACACAATAATATATTATGTCGTAAAGCTGTGTCGTATAGTCTCGTTGCTGCACAATGCGATCTGACCTTAAAGCTAAGACCACACTGGAGACGACTACAGGTGACTAGTGATAAAATCGCTACATGACATACACCGAGTTTCAGAAACACTAATGAGTCATAAATGTATGTGACAATTACATATAGTTTAGTCATATTTAAAAAGCCTTTCTGAGACTAGTCATTATCCAAGAAGACCGTCTAAGACCAGGGCGGTGAAACTCTTTATCTATATGCTTCTATGGGATGCATGTTACTGGCAGAAACAAATAAGGCTGCATAGTTAAATAATTACTTATTTAAAACTTATTTAACTTTTCGTTTAGCCCTAAGCATCGGAGTATCTCCAAAACATACTATGCCTGCCATGATTTGTTTTAAGCGGTTGTCTGCAGTTTCGAAAGGAAGTCCTAACAAAGTATGTAGTTCTTGGTCGTTATATGTTAGCAGGTTTGAATATTTGCATTTCTTTGTTGCATTGTATAATAAAATACAATTCAAAGAAAGAGTTCGGAAATTCGGCCCTTGGCGAAAATGTTACTGCTAGGCATTACTCACTAATCTCCATGTGCCTAGTTAATTTGTTTCGGTGTGATCATAGCCTAATGTCGTTTGCGTAGACAGTTAGAAATTCCAATATGGCGTCTGTTAAATTCAAATTAAAAAAACGACAAAATAGTGATGCAATATTTAAAAGAATTAAATTATATTATGGACGCTTTTGCTCATGCTAGTAAATAGAGAGAGTATCTATTGAAATTATTTATTCAAAAAAATAAAAACAGTAACTTATTTCCGCTATCTAGACGCTGATTTAGTTCATTTAACTGTAAACCTGTTTTATTTTTTAATCCTTTTATTTAATGTTACTATTAATTTATAAGACATTTCCCTACTATTACCATTAGAATTAATTCGATTTCACGTTGGTTATTATGTATTTTAATTAGATTATAAATTGATATAAGCACGGCTTAGGGATAATTTGGTACTATTAGCTGAATATATTTTTATATGGTAACATTTAATTTATTTATAAGTTTCGGTAGGGCTGACAAACCGAAAGTGTTACCAGGTGAAAATATAAATTACCAAGAATTAACAGAATTACGTGCTTCGCAATTGTTTTGTATTTGGCAAACCAGGCGAGACCGAGCACTTGTAAAATTCCTATTTGAATTTACAGTAGCACCATAATTTGAGACTAATTTTAATTCAGTCGACTTAGTAAGAATGCCCGTTGAATTATAAAAATTGTACGGGGTTTGTGTGTGTATATTTGTTTGTTTAGATTAATAGGTTAAATTTGTAAATGTTTTCTTTGTACAATAATTAATTATCTTGGAGACGTTGAAAACCTGTCGATAATTATTTTAATACACTATGCGATACATGTTTAAAAAATAATAAAAAAAAGAACAATTATTTATGTACGGTGAAGTGCCAAAGGATTCTTCAATTATCGAATGAAACAATTTTTGTGCAGTAATTTTTTTTTATCAGCTATCAGTTTTTTTTATCTATTTAAATTGCTTTTATTGAATCACTTATAATTATTACACTTGTTTATTATAAGCGCTTTAACCAAATAAACCATTTTATTTCTTTGTAAATATATTCATAGCATTTAGTACAAAAAAATATGGTGGAAGAATTGAAAAAAGAAATAAAAATATGAAAATATTGATTTTTGGTTAGTTATGAGAAAATCTCATTGTGTGAAATTCCATATAATCCATCTAAAGTATAGATGGGTGCAGAATTGTTTTTAATATCGTATAGTTTGGATAATATATATATTTTTTTAAGTTTTTAACTATATAATAAACGGTTAATAAAGCTTGCAACACTGTAAGCAATTTGTCATAGTAACTTCACCTTTATAATGCATTTTATCGATATTGTGTAATAAAAAAAGTGTTTTAAAAGATTATGTATTTAGATTCAGTGTCGTCATTATTTTTAACATTAAACAATACCTTTTTATTAACAATAATGATCAATATAAAATTATTTTATTTATCTAATGTGTAAATACAAATTCAAACTTGCGTGATTCGTATCGTTTATTTTAATGATGTAGTATTTTTAAATTAATCATTGCAATTTTTAAAAACTTCATTATAAGATAGCATCATAAAAAATGCTTGGTCGTTTAAATTTTTAGAAGAGACATAAAGTATGATTTCTCAATTGTTGATAATCGATAAATTAATAAAACTGCCATTTAGACGACTGTTCTTTACGAAAATATATAATATGCAAGGATGGCTGCCTGTTTCTGTATAATCAAAATAAAAGCAACGAATGTATAAGTTATTAGAAAAAATATCAGTGTTGCTTAATCGATAAAGACATGTTAAGAATTTAAAAACGCCTCCCTTAAAATGTTATCTATAATAATAGCTCAATGAATATGATTTTTAATTATTTAACAAATAAATCAATAATTGTTGAATCAATTTTACGTTATTTATAAAGTGTTCATAATTTGATTAATGTAAGTAGTTAATATTGAATTAATTGGATAGTTTTCAAAAATTATATTACTATTGTCGGTGAATGTTAAATTAATGGAGTGTAATGTTCTAATTCATGTTACAAGCTTGTTGAAAATATGATTGTTATCAACAAACAAGCATTGGGTCCTACAATAAATGTATAACTGGCGACTACGTTCCTGACGCGTTGATAGAATGCGTGACAATTACTCCTCGTGTGCTATAATTGGGGAAGTGAAGATACTTTGGGGGTGCCCACCGTCTCTTTCTCCATGCGCCATTTAGATAGACGACATTGTATAAATCTGTAGTCTCAATTTAATTTTATTTATTTATTCTTTAAAGTCTTAGGTTTTTCATTTCCATATTATTCTGTCAATATTTGCAATGATCTTTTCTTTGTGTAATTCTTTATTATTCTTTTTTTAAAATGGCTATTTAATTTTTCACAAGATAAAATCGTTTCATATAAATAAATTCATAAATTGAGGCTGCACTTTTGAAATAATTTAATTACACCGTACGTGGCTTAAAGAATTTTGGATATTAATTTGGTCACCATTTTAATTTACCGATTTGTCTTCGGTATTATTAGAAAATTGTTGATGTTAACATGAGAAATTATTCTCTCGTTTACATCTGTGATATTTATTAGCTTCCGTACAGAGAAAATATATGGACACTATATTGTCATGTGAGGATTATCTGCAGAATTTATATAGATAATAAACTATATCGTTGAGATGTCACATGTATTGACTGTTGTAAATTTTATCCTATCTGAAAGAAATAAAGGAAATTTTGCTATTTGGTACAAAATATATAGATATTATTGTTAGTTAAATCCGAATATATCAAGAATGTCAATGAAACTAAATTCACATCACTAGAAACGTGTCTATGGATTTGTTATACGTTAATTTCTAATCAGTTCGGAAACATTTCAGTATCAATCTGAAATATGCAACTAACTTGAGGAATTATGAATTCCCACGGTATGCTTAGAGAGTAGCCTTTACGTCACAATGTTGTAACGTTTTTATAAGTGCACTTAAAATGGATTGTACCAAAAGATTGTATAATTTTATAATAAAGTGTTAGAATTATTAATGAGTCGGCGTTAAAGAAATTTTGTATGATGTTAGACCGATACCGGCTGAAGATATTGAATTGTAATAAATATACCATTTTAAAAATATATCTGTTGTTTTATTTTCTATGATTTTTTTTTCTGCTTGTGGCTTCATTTATATATAGACCAGTAATGACGAAATATCCAAGTTCTTTGGGTAGGAAATTTAAATAACAAACACGACGACTAATAATAGTACTACTGGATCTCTATATTGTATAGTGACTACTACTGAAAATTCTAGCTGATACTACTAGTTCTACTCAAACAATTTTAACCAAAATAATAATGTCAAAAATAATTTAAAACTAAATATCATAGTTTATTAATGGGAAGAACTTCTTGGCAATAGCTACGTGATGACTCAAAAAGACATAAAAAAAGTCACATTATTCTTTGTGGAAACAACTATAATACTCTTGATAAAACTGTTCTTTAGTATTACAGAATACTGACAAGAATGGAAATAGCTATTCTGGTGGTCACAGCCTAGTAATCTAATGATTATTAAATGATGGACAACTTATAATGAGTACAAAACTAGCATAACAGACGAGTCATCAATATTGTGTCTCTGCCTGTGAAACGAGATAAATAATACGTTTCCTTAATTTTTATTTTTCGAAATAACTATTATCTAAGGCACAACAATTGTTTTAATAATTGTCAGGTTTCTATTCTACACTCTCGCTGAATAATTGTTGTTTTGTTATGGCGGTCGGCTGGGTCTTCAATTGTTATCTGAGCCTGTGTCGAGAGTTGGGCAGCAATGGAATGCTCAGCTGACCCTGTGCGATGTGGAATCAATGGTATTTTTGTCGAAACGCTAGCGGAGTGATGCATCTCGTGGATCGCTGAGTTTTTCCGTCAATCTACATAGTCTTCCTCACAGTTTATATTGTGTGCAAACGTGTAGAAGTGATGAAACAAACAGACAATGAAGATGAATATGTAACTGAAACTACGAAAGAGATATTTGGGCATGGCGGGAAGACATAAAAGAAATGTAATACAACTTGGAAAGAAAAATCCTCAGACATGGCTGTATGGCGAGAAAGCCTTACCCATACTAGGGATAATAAAACAAAGAAATCTATGGTACAAAGATGAAAAATACCTGCTGTTGTTCATAAATATAGTTATGATAGTAGGTACCTATCTACCTGGCAATAGACTTGAGGGAGTCTGCTGCCCGGATGAGAAAAAAGCAGTGCGCAGTGCTTGGCGTGTCGCCTGTGAGGTTTTGGTGGGGTGCACTCTTTACCCCTACCCCGACCAGAGAGATAGCTTCAATAAGACTTCACTCCCCAGGCGTCTGGATGAATTTGATTTCCCAGGCCCAGGTGAAGCTATTAGGGGGACACCCCGGGGGTTTTTAGTTAGCGGCCCTGATGGTCCTACACAAGATTTTTCCCCGGTATACAAAAAAAAGTAGGTACCTATTTATTTTTTATAGCTGAAAATCATAGATTCTGATAATATTTTTTTAATTTTGGACCTGTGTTTCCAACCTCTTCCGAAATTTCCCCTAAACTATTTACAAAACCCCTCATAATATGTTATAACTAGTCATGACGTATTTTTTTTTACACTGGCTCGACATAGTGACTACAGAGTACCTGATAGAAAGTACAGTGTAGTCCAAAAACGAAAGCGACTATCAAAGGATGAAAATCCATTGATAGTCTACATCGTCATGTCGGCCCACATATACCACGACTGAAGGTCTCTAGGTATATGAGCTACTGGATATACACAAGCTGATCCCGAAACGCGACAAGCCAAAACTGGTCACTATGCCGGGCTTTACACCCATGTACTGTGGTCGCGATCCAGATGGGTACCGACGCCCTACCACCTCGCTCCTGCTCGTTTAGCACCACCCAGGAGTCACGTGTATGGAAACTAGGGTAAAGTCTACGGACGCGAGCAGCTTCGACTCCCAAACAAACGTATGAGTCATTTCGGTCAACTTAAGTCTTTAGGTTAATATTTGTGTTAAGTCTTTTTTTTTTACTTTGACTCTGGGTAGTGACTGAACCAGATCTAATGGAAAGTACAGTGCAATCTAAAAAACCTAACATGACTATCATGATATTAGAAGACCATTCCAAAATCCGTTTACCCGATAAAGGTGAGAGTTCTTCTTATTTATAAAATAGAAGTTACCGTAAAACTATGACACCGCAATTCAGCACACGTAGTTCTGTTATGAAATAGGGAGGATGGAAAGCGGTAATAAGACTTATCACAATACTCGCCATGATATAAACTATATAAAAATACCAATTAGCAGCAATGCAGCTGAAGCATCTCAAGGTATTTAGAAACATTCGGAAAACCATACATGGTAGCCTATTGAAGTCGTCAAGAAGGTATTATGCGGAATCATCGCAAAGATGCGAAGAGTATTCTATGCAAGGTCTAGAACGGTCAATTATTAAAATAATTGTCTTCAGCTTAATTTAATCGAGACTACTCTTGAAAATATCTTAAATGAAGTATTTCTCGCTCATTTTGGTCTTTTGTATTTCCTTTAATTGAATTATGTCAAAACCCATACAAGTGGGCAAAATTTTCACGCTGGTATAACTGGAGTCAAAGTAGTTGACAGTTGTTAGTAGTGCTACTAGCTAAAATATTTTGTGGTACTACAAGGTTAAATAGTAGATTTGGTAACTTCTATCTTATTTCTTTTCATAATTTATGAGAACGATAAAAAATATGATTGTACATATTTATTATAAAAGATACTTTTCAATCAAGCTATTCTTATATTTTCCAATATATTGAATTTTATTAGTTTATATAACGTTCTTTTCGAAAGTTATATAATTAATTTATGGCAGCCCTATGCACGGCACTGTGGCAAATGTCAGACGATGTTGAGTTTCGTGATAGAAAAATAATATATTTCAAGACTTTTTGCGTCAATAATTATGTGAATAATGAGATGAAAGTGTAGATGCATGTTATATTAGTGCTGTGTAGTGATTATGGCGCACAGTGGCGGTGTGTTAAGTTCGGATATATCGCGAAGAAATCCGCAAGATGAATACGAACTGGTGCAGAGGATCGGTTCGGGTACTTATGGCGATGTATACAAGGTAGGGGGCATATTCTTGATGCTATTTATACATGAAAACTTATAAAAACAACACCAATTCACTGTAACTATGCATAACTTTATATTTAATTGTTAAAAATTTTACGAATTCTTCGTCATGAATAATGCCACAAAAATTACAAATTAAGTCGCAGCAAATAACGAGTACCTTCACAATTAAGGTATTATGAAGTTATTATACAATGTTATTTATTTTAACAATACGTGCAGCTATTGACCTTGGGCGGCGCACAAGTCCGGCTTACTAATTAACTCTGAACACACCCAAAGACTAGTATTCAAAACACAGCTTCTTTGTTTGCTAAATGAATGTAAATAACTAGAAATTGAATACAAATCTATGTTAATCGCTTGTCATTATCTACTGAATTGCTTGCTATTTCTTAAGATAAATGTTTTTTTACATTACTGGTGTATATCCACATAAGTTAAGCTGTCTAAATAATGAGCAATTTAGTTGTAAACTTGTTTATTTATGCAATATATATCTTAAGAATGCAAATAAATATAATAACTTGTGAAAATTTGAATAATTTGAATGTTACTTTAGTGCATTATTTTAAATGAACTATAATTATTGTTTATTTTCCTATTAATAAATAAATGTTTAAAATAAAATCACATGAAATACAACTTTGTTCTAATAGGACAAATTCTAAGCGGTTTTAAATTATCAAATAAAAATAAATCTACCATTGGTTTAAAAAGCAAAATATATTGACAAAACCCAGCAGGAAACACTGGTATTCACTCATTCACTTCATTCTCAACATAATGAGGTGCAAATATAAAATAAACAAAAAGATAATTTTTCACAAACCAACATGTACCTAAAATAGTTCTAAAGGTGCTTAAGCTCAAAATGTGACCCATTTTAAAATAGCTGGAAAAATACTTTATCAACTGCCATTTCAAATTTTAATTTCATTCATAAAATCAACCAATTTTGGAATAATAGAATACAGGCAATTATCTATTGTTTCAACTGTGTGCCTGATAATAAATAAATTACTAATAAAATTATTGTAAATCTAAATATTGCATTAAAAGATAAAAAGTTCATTGCCACACTTTTGAGTGACTATAAATAATAAAACAGTGTTACTGTGGTTATTATTATACTTTTACTGGGCTATGTTGTCAACCCAAATTTGTTTTCTTTTGAAGATAAAGTGAAAATGTTTAAGTATCAATATTTACTATAAATATGTGAAAGTAAATTAGATAGTTTATACTTGTGTTAGTAGTAGGTCACAGTTTAAAAACTCATTGGCTATATACATTAAAATATTTTGGTACCTGTGATTACTATTTTATCCTTTTTATATAATTTTAATTGACCTATCAGTCTGAAACCAGCATGCTAATATCAAAACATATGCTGGGCTAGTCTGTTTGCCAAATGTTCTTGTTTGTATGTGTCTATATTTATAATTTTCTTTAATCTATATGAAGAGTGATGCTTTTGGATTGCATTAGGGAAGAAGAGATATGCAGCATGATTGGTTTGAAAGATAGTGTCGTTGATAGCATGCAGAAAAGCACAATTTGATGATTGCTGCATGGTGTGCAGAGGCTGAATGGTGTGTGTTAATATTCACATTCGAATCCTTACTGGAGTAGGTAGATAAATTGGAATGCCATGTCTTTCTATACTTACAAACTTCTTTCACATCCTTAACATTCATTAATCTATTTAAGCAATCTCACCGATTCCACTTTTGACATTACCCTCTATAAGAACTCTTTTTATATGGTCTCTGTAGGTAAGTCTCCGTCTGCCTCAGCTCATACTTCCACTCACATATTGTATACCGTTTTCATCATCCTTTCATCATTCATCATCTCCATGAAACTGTAATCTAACTCATACAATTAACCCCTTTTGTGAATCTTGATTTTTATTTTAGCCTCACTTAGAACTGGTTTGGTGAAACTTAGTTCCTATAAAATATGAAAGTTATATTATAATGTGAATATTAACATACTTTTTGCACATCTGATTTTTTTTATAACAGCAAAGTATATACACCATACTGAATGATATGTATAATTTGTAATAGTATATGTATCATTGTATGTGTGGTTGGGGAATGATGATGACTACCAAAACATCCCACACAACAAATGACCCGCATTACAAACAATAACACAGTGCATGCTGGTTCTGTGGAGCTTGAAAAGGAATGTTGATTACCATTCACTTAATAACAGAATACTGCAAGTTTGGAATAAATTACCTCCAGATATTATTAATGCATCATCTAATAGTTTTAAAATTAGACTGGATAGATGGCTCTCATCTCGGAGTTTTAGTGTATGATTGCCACAGTGCTGAGCAATATGTGATAGTTAAACACACCAGCTGAGACCTCACCTGGTTTGGTTGTCTTTAGTTATATATACTATACATCAATCCAAACATGAACATCCAAAAGAGAAGTCTTTTTAATGGACTGTTTTTATATTACCTTCATTATTTTTTGTAAATATAAATGGATTATTATTTTAATAAGTGTGATAATATTAGTGTGTGTCCAAGGTTCGAACCCCGCATGTACTACTAGATTTTTCCAGATTAAGTAATGACTTAGGTATAACATGATCACCGGTGAAGGAAAACATGGTGAAAAAACCTGCTTGTCATCTAATAGAAATGTCATATGTAAATGCCCTGAGAATGGCGATTAGCTGGCGCTGTTGATCACATTGGACACGATGTATATGCGCAAACTAGATACCGCCACTAATGTATCTCTGCTCTCCCCGAAAGAGATAGCGTGACGATATATTATTATTTCAATAGCCCCAGGTCGAGTAGTAAGATTTGTCTATTATAATTGAATTTTAATTGCAGGCCAAAAATATCGAGATTACAAATGTAGATTACATATATACAGTCTGTCGCGAGTCCTGAGCAGCTCATTTATACCCAGTTGCCTACCGTCTTCTTCTCCTTCAAGGATTACAGTAGAATAATGGCGCGTCATGCAACAATATTTGTATCATGGCGAATATTCCAAACAGTTATATCATATATCCTCATTCCACCCTCTCCCTTTCATATAAGTACAATGTGCACGAGTTTAAGGAGTCAGTGCTTATGGTAACTCATATCCCGTCTAGGACAAAGAAGTTCTCTGACTCTTACTTTTGCCAAATCATTGTGCTTTCGAATGCTCTTTTGGTGAGCATGTTCCTATCATTACTATGATATTGAGTCCTTTAGGCGAAGCTTGAAGAGATATTTGTGCAGGCCGGCATGGTCTCTGCGACTATCATTTGTTTTCTTTACTGTTGATGGTTGTAGTCGTTTTTAGGATTGCACCATGCTCAACATTAGGCGTGGGGGTGCTCACTATGCCAGGTCAGGACAAAAAAAACCTTAGGCTTTGGTTATAATTTCGGCCCATTTGAAAGTTTCACTGAATGTAGCTTTTTTAGCCGAAGGTAGCTTAACCTAAAAGTAGAACCTTCGATCGGATACTAGTTATGGAAGATAGTAGTAATTCTTGCATCAGCTCGTTTCTCTGTCCGTTTCCTTTTTGATATAAAAAAAACGTGTTCGATTGTGTTGGTTTCCCTTTCACACAGTCACCGCACGCACCACTGGCAGGTAGTGTGACTAAGTGTGAGGCGTGAGTCATCGCGGATCGCCCAGTGTTTCGGTTCGGTTCCCGCGCGTCTCTATGCAACCTCAGAGTCGGTTGTTGTCGGCCTTGTCTAATGTTTTTTCAATCGATTGTTCTAAAAGAGATTTCCTGCCTTTTCTTGCATTTCCCGCAGCGTTTTATAGTGAGTCACGTCTTGTTCAAGTTTCCACACATTTCCTTATTATCTATCATAGTTTGTACTAAAAATTTCGATTCTTTGGCTATAATGTCAACAGTAAAAGAATGGAATACACTTCACGCATCTGGTTTTCCACAATAAAAGAATGAATAGGTACATGGTTAGCTTTTTCCTTTGGTAACTCATCCTCATGGACCTTCATGGCTGTTGTGAAGGCTACGACACCAGTGTGCCGGTCTCGTACCGACTAAAGCCTTCGGGGTGTTCCTCTACACGCTTATGTATCAGACCAGTGGCGTGCATCCCATAGAAACAATAAAAAAACCGTTACTTCGTCATACATTAAAGACTTATATTGATTAAATTATGGTCTCATTTGGATTTTGAGACTTCTTTTTTGGTTATTTCAAGATTTTAAATCGATGTATTGATTAAATGCCCCATAATAGCAATGCCATGATAACCTAACCTAACCTGCCACTGTATTAGGCCATGGGGACTCTATTAGGACGTTTTCACAACCCGGCACGCGACCAACCCTGTAGGCTTTTCCACAAAAAGTAGGAAGTGCATGTACTTCGCTCATCCGCCACCAAGTGGTGCGTGAGAGCACACACGACACCATTGGAGCTTGAATTTAGGAATATGTTCCCTCGTCAAGGGTTAGCCTGTAAATATAAAAAATACCAATATAATAGAGAGAATATCACTGAAACAATTCGTCCGATAAAAAAAAGTCAAAATGTTGTATGTTGCAAATCGATAACAAGGCGTGCCTTACCGGATAATACTGTGCTCTGAATTCGGTATTATTACTATTATCAGTATTGGGATAGACTCTTTAATCACCAAGATCCTGGCAATCGCTCCTCGCTGTTTTCTGCCTGTTGACATAACAAATGGGTGGCTCAGCTGGTCAGGTGACTACTAGGCAGAGATGGGCAAAATGTAATCTGAATAATGATGAACGATTACAAAATGTAGTTGTAATTTTAATTTTCTTGCTCTGTAATCATGATTAAATCCATTTAAAACATTAAGAAATAATAAATGTGTATATAATCTGGGATTTTGCAGTGTTTAAAGCATAAATTAGCAAAATGCAGTCATATTAATGGTAAAAATCGTAAAATCTAATCGTTAATCATTTTTATTAATTTGATTACATTTTGCCCATCTATGCTACTAGGTAGCGCATGCTGTGCTGACTTCCCTTTGGCGCATCATCACAGCACAGGGTATTTCCTTTTTCTGTTTCCTATCTTGATTAACCTATCCTTCTGTGTTGTATGGTATGCCATGTGCCAAACCAATTCTTTTTCCTATTTTTCTTTCATGAAACGGAGTAATATTCGCACATACATATGCAAAGAGAATTGCAATATAAGTTTCCATATTGATCCTCTGAGGCAGGCAAGATTACGGGGAAAAGAAGCCCAGGCCTTCAGAGACGGAAGTTGCTGGACGACATCAAAAAGTGAACCGGATTGAGCTATCCCGTTTTCAAGGGCATTGAGATCCCATGATCGTAAAAAGTTTACCTGTTAACCTCTCAAAATAATTATGAAGATGGCACCGTTTAATGGTGATGTAATATATAAAATAAATAATAATGATAACAGGTTCTCACTTGGTTGTTGAATCAAGGGCCAGATACAGAAGACTGTATTACTCGGTACGGCACGCATTGTTCCTTACTCTGAGCTCCAAACTACCGGGGGCTTGGGCCTCAGACCTCGCTTGTGTAGGGCCACAATTTTACATTTTAAAATTAATATTGCTATTTTTTAAATATATTTTGAAATGTAAGAAATATTGTGTTAAAATAAAGGTATATCTTTCGGGATGAGCAGAGCTACGTACACACTAACAGTACTGGATACAGTCACTATTATAAAAATGAACTAAAACAAACCGTTCATTGGCAAAAGCTGTATACAATAGGAAGACGATTAAGGCCAAACTGACCGTATCAAACACATGTTTAATTATGAAACAATTACAAAACGCGAAACAAGGCCGCCTCTATTCAAAATGATTCAACGTCCACAAATTCCATAATACGTAAATAGATTTTGAGGCGTCAGGCTCTGTGCGAACATTAGAAAAATGTCCGGCGTGGACTAATAGCTCGGTAAATGTCCTCGCGTTTGGCAAGGCACTTCACAGCACTGATAGTGATCTTTTAGGGTATCATAGTTCATGCGCCGGGCCACGGTTTAAGGGCTCTACCTGTTCTGTCCCGTAGTCCGGCATACCTTAGGAAAGGAGGAACACACCGAGGGTGAGGCCCTCACCGGCTCCCTGACGGCCCATAATGGGTTCCGCCGGGTCACCATAAAAAAAGGGTATCGTAGTACACGAAATGTTATGGTGATGGTGAACGACGAGCTGGTATGTCGGGCTGACGCGATTCTACTCAGTTCTATTCTACGCAGTTCGACTTGTCTTGCTAATTTGTATCATAAAAAAATATTATAAGTTAATTAATAACTAAAATGTGGATAAGCACTTATAACACTCCGTATCATAGGAAAGTATCGAGAATGATCTCTCATTGCCGGCAGTGATTGCGGTCATACTCGACAGCGAGAGGTCAACTGTCAAACTGTGTCGGTCTTTGTGCAGCGAAAATGAGGTTGGAAGAGACCGCCGAAAGAGAGGGAGCAGCACCCATCCTCGAAATTTGGCGGCTGAGGAATTAACGCAGGGCGGCAAATTTGTGTGTGACTCTTTGCTCAGCATCCCTCCCTAACACTGACCGGGACTTGTGGAAGTCTGCTGCCCCGATGGGGCAGATGTGGTGTTGCACGCACCACCTAGTATAGAGGACTTAAGAGGTGGGCTCTTTATAAGGGACAAAGCCTGCGTAAAGCTATTCGGTCGCCGGGTTATAGGGCCGGGTCGCCGCGTAGAAGAAATACGGATCGACAAGTCCGGCTAGCCACTAGAAGAGGTACAATCCGGGGGTTTAGTCAGTAGGAGTCTGAAACACCGGGGTCTCCGTGTTCACAGCAGCTTTGAAGGTCCTATGCAGGATATTCCCTCGAGTTGTATGTGCTGTTTCACGCACGTCAAAACAGACGTTAGCAGACCGTAAATTGACTACTGCGCGACAAATCACAGATCTCAACTTGGCTGCAAAATACTATACAATTCATTTTGTTATAATTATTTAAAATCATGTTTGTATTTAGCTCATAAATTAGTGAAATGCAGCGTATTTGTCTGATACAAAAGAAATATAAAGCCGAACAAAGAACCTCCTTTTTGAACTCCGTTAAAAAAAGGCTTTATTCAATTTTATAGTCAAACTGGCAAAGTGATCCGCTTCGGACCATTCTCTTTTCTGGCTCAACCCTTGTGTGTCCAACTCTTTTCTCTTAATATTCTTCAAAATCGGCAACAAGATGGCCTCACTCCTAGTGTTGTACTCGATTATAAGTTGTAGTTGTAGCCACTTTCTATCAAATAATGCTATAAAAAATCGCCCACAAACCATATTGCATAAAGAATTATTACATTTCATGCAAGTACTTACAGTTGTCGCGAACAAAACAATTAACTAACTCATTGACATACATGTACAATAGATCGCTCGTATAGTGTAATCAAATAGGGCGATGATTCTGTCAAATTATTTAATAGATGAACGCCCAGTTTTAGGAAACCTCTTAATTTTTTTTAACTTTAATTATAATTTATCATGCCAAGTGTCGTATGCAACAAATGAATGATTAATTAAAGTTTAAAGGCGTTTTAAAATTAAAGGCAGTTTTGTGAAACTGACTCTATGTTGATAACTTGAACTTTATAGAAATATCTAGGAAAATGCGGCCTAAAAATGCTCTGGAACTTTTATTACATAACAGACGTGATATTTAATAAATATTATTCCATTTATGTGTTGCCAGAAAGTTCTGGGTTATATTCGACATCTTCTCATTCGTTGTCTGTGAATCATGTGCATAATATAATAATCGTGCATTGTACAATAAAATCATGCGTCGGTTTGTTGGTGTACTTAGGTATTGAATAGCTCGTCTGCCGACCACATGTACTGCATTTTTTGTTTTTATATAGTTACTAGCCTCAGGCCGTGACTCCTTCTGTATGGAATTTGAACTTATTCACTCCCGTGTTTATGAGCCAAGTAGAAAAAGTCTGTCGACTGCAGTTGAGTGTAAAATAATACGACATTCATACTTATGGTTGCCACCCGTAGTTTATAATAAATTATTGTACTTTATGAGTGTAATAAAGTACGTAAAGATATGGCCTATATGTTCCTTACAGAAAACTGAGACCGTTTCTATTAAAAATTTATAAATTTTGTTTATTTTCGTAGAAAGTTCACGCTTGACCGAAACTTCAATTTTACCAATTTTGTTTTTATATAAAAATTCTAAAATATCCTAACAATGTATTATTTTATCTCTTGTAGTTCAGAATTTCCTTAGTATTCTAAAAATGATGCACTAGATTTTTTTTTTTTACTTATGGTGTAGCCCCATATCAACGACCTTCGATTTTTTTTTCTATACTTGGTATATAAGACCATGCTCCTTGCCAAATTTCATGATTTTAGGTCAACTGGAAGTTTCTTACAGGTTTTGTTTTCCTCGCGAAATCGGCATAAACTGTAAAAATACGACATAAACAGGCATATCTTATGAATACGTATACTTGGAAGTATGAATTTTTCCAGGCTACACGAGATTTTAGACCTGAGTATTTGGTATTCATTTGAAATTGATACTTCTAAGCGTTTCTGAGAAAAGGGGTCTTGACCAACTCTTTGAGTCGCCTATGATTGCCTAAACTTGGTTGCGACTACAGTACACAGATGTAAAAACCGTCATAGTGACTCGCTTCGGCCTGTAATGTTTTGGGTTGAGTTTGTGTATATCCTGTTGTTCATATACCTAGAGTTCATAACCTTCCGTCGTGGTACATGTGAGCCGCCACGGCGATTTAATTTTTTTTTACTGACAAGTTTGCGCTTGGCCTCAATCTCACCTGCTAGAAAGTGTTGATGAGGCCGACGATGGAGCGCGCTCGCCCAGCAAATACCGATTCACTCGACGTTTGAAAATTCCCATGTCATATGAAGTTGGAAACACAGACGCAGGAAGTGAATTGCACTCCTTGGCGGTTCGCAGCAAAGGAGGAGGCGAATCGCTTCGTGCGAGCAGCTGGAATGTCGACCGCATAAGGGTACAAATCCGCACGGCACGGATTTTCATTCCTTAACGATCGTTGCCCTTCTTGGAGTACGCTGTTTCAATCAGGTGCAATGTACTAGCTTTGTCGAGCCAGTATAAAAAACAAAAACTGACAAGAAAGTAATCTTTTAAAGGTTTTTTTTTTCTTTTTGAGATAACGGAAGTTTAAAAATAAAGTAAAGTGTAACCGATTTTACTATCGATGCACGTGGAAATGCTATCTTTATTTTTATGAGAAAGTTATTATCAATATTGTCAAGGTCGTCGTGTCGTTTGCAATTTTGCTGATAGCAAATATCGATTTCGCTTATTCAATATGAAAGTATTTCTACGGCTAGCGCGTCCTTTAAAACTCAACAGACTGTGCGGGCGTGTCCTAGTTTTCTACCGTCTGTTTCACAGCGAGTGTTCTTTTAACCTTGTTCCACCCTCTCGCTCCCATAGTAGAACCACGCGCGCTGGCTTACGGAGTCACAGTTATACGGTTACTCTAGACTACTAAAGACTAGGACTAAGAAGTTCTCAACTCTTACCTGCGCTAAGTTTTTGAGCTGTGGAATACTCTTCCGGCGAGCGTGTTCCCACCATCCTATGATATTATGTCTTTCAAATGAAGCGTGAAGAGATATTTCTGCAGGCCGGCATGACCGCTACGACTATCGATAGGTTTTTTACTGTTGATAGTCTTTGCCGTTTTTGTACTGCACTATGCTTGATAACTCTTCAGAACACACACCGTGATACAGACAGTAGAAAATGCTTAGTGAGGCAATATCTCTGAGAAACTGGAGCGGTTCAAGATGCGGTTAGTTTGACGCTTGCTAGAAGCTTTTAGGCTTTAGTTAAAACATCGACCCGTTTAAAAGTTTTACTGAATATGGCTTTTTATGGCCGCAGATTGACAAAGCAAGCCTTAGGTCATACATTAGATAATCTACTGTTTTTATATTGTGCTATCGCGACAGACAGGTATGCGAAGCGGTGTTAATATAATCTCCGTCTCGCAGCAAATCTGTTAATGCGGCCTAGAGCAAGTTTCACTTTCGCCGATCGCGAGCTCCGTGCCCGCGGGCCTGCTTTGGCCGGACGGTAAATCGCGTGCCATTGACTGTCAACACGCTCGCCGTTCAAGAGTACACTCTGACCAACGTGACCAGGTTTAGCAAAACTCTGCGACCTCAGTAGGGCAAAGATCCTAATATAAATAAAAAAAATTACAATCACTTGAGTAAATATAAATTTAGAATAAATATTTCCACACATATTCGGTTTTATATTAACACGTTAGTCCGGCATTGATATTGATGTACTTTCCGTGTAGTCAGCAACGAGCGAGCAATCGGGAATATTCACACCTGCTAACATATAATAAATGAGATTTATATACTTTGTTGGGACTTCCGTTCGAGACTGCCATGCTCACTTAGGAACCAATCATGGCAGGCAAAGTACGCTTTGGAAATAAATACTTAGATACTGAAGGTCAACCGGGAAGTTTATTGTCGATCTCTTGGGACCGACACCGGGCTCGACGTGTTAATGAAGGGAATTTTATGAAAAGTCTAAGCAAAGTCAAAATAGGGTATATAAATCTCAGCCTTAGGGAAAATGATTACAGTCCCGTTGCGGATGTTGCCGTTCTTGGCATACACTGCGCTTTTCATAAGATGCGGTGTACACAATTTATTGAGGTAATATAAAAAAAAAAACGTAATTAAATATACCACTTAGACGTTACAGTTAAGGGTCACCGACCTGTGAGTCGTAGCGTGCGTACTAATTAAATTCGTGACCTAAACGGGCCGGTTCCGTTCCCCGTTCGGGACATAATGAGTCTAAAGTGGGGTACGGGTAAGGTCGCCAGATGGTTAGGATTCTGCCGATATTTCACACAATCTCCATACGCCTAACAAACAGCTTATCATGAATAATAATTTCAAATTGAAGCGAGCGCTTATTGAAGTTTCACCATGAAACAGAACAGAATGGCATAAAAAAATATTACATTTAAAATTGGAAAAAAGTGTTATTTTGTTCCAGTTAACAATGCTTATTATGGAAGGATGCCTGTTTAATAATCTATATAACATAGAAAAGAAAAAAAACGTATGATTTAATAAAAACTGAGTTGTTGACTTTCATATTAATAATAATATATGTACATTAGGGCGTTTAAAAAAAAAAAAAAATTTTTCCTCGGAACCACGCTCAAAGGTTTCGTTTTAATGCCAAAATAGGCCTCTGAAAATATGAGCCCTTAATATTAATATTTAGGTTGTCCGCATCGCACTTTTCGATTTCCCATACAAATAACACAGGACAAAAGTTTTTTTTTCTTTTGACTTTTATAACTAATGAACGATATATCGTATTGCAATACACATTCATTATTTTTGTAGAGAATTTTTTTGAAACGCCCTAATCTATACTAATATTATAAAGCTGAAGAGTTTGTTTGTTTGTTTGTTTGTTTGAACGCGCTAATCTCAGGAACTACTGGTTCGAATTGAAAAATTCTTTTTGAGTTGAATAGACCATTTATCGAGGAAGGCTTTAGGCTATATAACATCACGATGCAATTATTAGGAGCGAAGAAATAATGGAAAATGTGAAAAAAAACGGGCAAAATTATTCATCCTTGAGGGCTTCCATTGCGTGCGCTGCAAAAACGGTTCAAGATACCAAAAATATATGTATGAAAGAATTATTCCTCTTAAAATGATCGAAAAAAATGTCCGCGACAGTATATGTCTATCTTTTAAGATTAAGTCACTAGAACCGTTTTTATGGTAAACATATTTGGTCGAAATTAATGCATTATTTGTTAAGAGTTGTATCAACGTAATAATATTAATCTTTATCCAAATAAATGTGTAGTTGATTAAGAGTATTTAATTGTGAACAAAATTGTCTTTGACATCACTCAATTTCAATGAACATCTTAGAAGATATTACAAAACCTTACATAGCAAAACAACGTTTGCCGGATCAGCTATAGTGTCTTGATAACCGCGAAACTCGAGAACGGCTGAACCGATTTGACTGATTTCTTTTTTGTTGTGTTTGTTGAAGTCTGGGGAAGGTTATAACAGAGAGAAGATTTTAAAAAAATATCTGAAAAAGTCTAAAAACAACACTTTTCTATATTTATACTAATATTATAAAGCTGAAGAGTTTGTTTGTTTGTTTGTTTGTTTGTTTGTTTGTTTGAACGCGCTAATCTCAGGAACTACTGGTTCGAATTGAAAAATTCTTTTTGAGTTGAATAGACCATTTATCGAGGAAGGCTTTAGGCTATATAACATCACGATGCAATTATTAGGAGCGAAGAAATAATGGAAAATGTGAAAAAAACGGGCAAAATTATTCATCCTTGAGGGCTTCCATTGCGTGCGCTGCAAAAACGGTTCAAGATACCAAAAATATATGTATGAAAGAATTATTCCTCTTAAAATGATCGAAAAAAATGTCCGCGACAGTATATGTCTATCTTTTAAGATTAAGTCACTAGAACCGTTTTTATGGTAAACATATTTGGTCGAAATTAATGCATTATTTGTTAAGAGTTGTATCAACGTAATAATATTAATCTTTATCCAAATAAATGTGTAGTTGATTAAGAGTATTTAATTGTGAACAAAATTGTCTTTGACATCACTTAATTTCAATGAACATCTTAGAAGATATTACAAAACCTTACATAGCAAAACAACGTTTGCCGGATCAGCTATAGTGTCTTGATAACCGCGAAACTCGAGAACGGCTGAACCGATTTGACTGATTTCTTTTTTGTTGTGTTTGTTGAAGTCTGGGGAAGGTTATAACAGAGAGAAGATTTTAAAAAATTATCTGAAAAAGTCTAAAAACAACACTTTTCTATATTCTCATACAAAAGATTTGTTATAAGTCAATTTGAACTTTAACACCATAGCATAAAGTTTAAATGTTAGTGGACGGGTTCCGGGAAGGCAAAACAATTATTGAGTGACGTATAAATATTAATGTCAATATTTGTCAATTTTTATACATATAGCATTAAGGCCAGGTTCCTTCAAACAATTTTCAAAAAACAGCCGACAGGCCAATAGCTATTAACATTAAAAAAAACAATGTGACTTTGTTTTAGAGAAATAGGGCAGAACAAGGTCTGCCGGGACAGCTAGTGTATATAGAAAGAAAGAAAACATTTAATCAGCAGCAGCCATACAACAAAGGCAACGGGACATGATACAATGAAATAACACATTAAAAAAGGAGAAATAACAACAAAAAATCTATACTAATATTATAAAGCTGAAGAGTTTGTTTGTTTGTTTGTTTGAACGCGCTAATCTCAGGAACTACTGGTTCGAATTGAAAAATTCTTTTTGAGTTGAATAGACCATTTATCGAGGAAGGCTTTAGGCTATATAACATCACGATGCAATTATTAGGAGCGAAGAAATAATGGAAAATGTGAAAAAAACGGGCAAAATTATTCATCCTTGAGTGCTTCCATTGCGTGCACTGCAAAAACGGTTCAAGATACCAAAAATATATGTAAGAAAGAATTATTCCTCTTGAAATGATCTAAAAAAATGTCCGGGACAGTATATGTCTATCTTTTAAGATTAAGTCACTAGAACCGTTTTTATGGTAAACAAATTTGGTCGAAATTAATCCATTATTCGTTAAGAGTTGTATCAACGTAATAATATTAATCTTTATCCAAATAAATGTGTTGTTGATTAAGAGTATTAATTGTGAACAAAATTGTCTTTGACATCACTTAATTTCAATGAACATCTTAGAAGATATTACAAAACCTTATATAGCAAAACAGCGTTTGCCGGATCAGCTAGTAATATATAAAACTCTAGCCCGCTGCTATCTCTTTCGAGGTGAGCAAAGATACATTAGTAGCTGTATCTACATTTTAGCAAAAGTAACACCAAATGTACGTAGATATGTGGCATTCGTGACGACGCAAAAACTAACTCAGTGCCCAAAACATGTTCGTATTCGCTGATTTTAAAAGTAATATATTTATTTTTATGATTTTTATTTGCCTTGACAGTCGCCCCAAAATATCGACAATTATAACTGATAACCCTAGACGCGTTACAAGACTTCAATTTGTTGTCTTGATCGTTGGTGTGACTTTGAAGGGAATTTTAAATTAGACTAAGTCGCAGAAATAAGCTATATTAAACTAGATTTTATTATTAAACGTTGTTTTACATGTTCACTCATTAAAAGAAGAAAGAAATTATCATATCATACGGATATGCGACCCCAATTCAAAACGTCACTGTGCATAGTTTGTTCTAGTTTAAAAACTTACTTACTACAAGCTTGTAAATACAAGAAACATGCGTCGCTGAGTTGTGGGCAAATTAATCCAATAACCGCTTCCGTTTGAGAGTAGCCACCTGTACAGTCGAGTACAGTAGTATTGGCTACTAATAATATTTAAAATAACCGTAAAAGTGCGAGCCTCTCGGAATAAAGATGTTTACTATACCAATAACTTATCGCAAATATATTTAGTGTTGTTAAATTTTTTTACATTTAGTTATATGGCCACATATACAGACGTATATATATTAGGTCCTTACATATGAAATTGGCGTTTTGTATGGGAGGAACAAAAAGTCGAATATTTTTTAATATAATATATTTAATTAATCAAAGTATGAACCATTATTTTCTATGCACTTTTGCCATCTCATAGGTAGTTCATTGATCCCTTTACTAAAAAAACCAGTCGGACGGGAATCAATAAAATCTTTGAAGGCGATTTGGACTGCCCCATCGGAGTTGAATTTTTTCCCTTGCAAGAAGTTATCCAAATTTCGAAAAAAATGGTAATCTGTTGGAGCAAGGTCCGGGGAGTACGGAGGATGTCTTAGACTTTCCAATTGAAGCTCTTCTAATTTAGTAGCCGTCTATTGCGCAGTGTGTGGTCTAGCGTTGTCGTGAAGCAGCAGTGGCGTGGAGCGATTGACCAGCCTAGGTTGTTTAGCCGCTAGCTTTTCCATCATGGTTTGCAATTGCTGACAATAGACATCAGCCGTAATAGTCTGGCCAGATTTGAGAAAACTGTAATGAACAATACCGGCACTAGTCCACCAAACGCTTACAAGTAACTTTTTTGGGGTTAATTTTCGCTTGGGGCAGGATTTGGCTGGCTGGCCAGGGTCCAACCATTGCGCTGAGCGCTTCCGATTATCGTAAAGAACCCATTTTTCATCACAGGTAATGATTCGGTTTAAAATACCTTCATTATTGTGCCGGTTTAGTAATGTAACGCAGCAGTCGACGCGCGTTTGCCGGTTTGCTTCAGTCAATTCGTGAGGTACCCACCTTTCAAGCTTTTTAATCTTCCCAATTTGCTTCAAGTGAATTAAAACAGTTTTATCACTAACATCGCAGCCTGCAGCTAACTCGGACGTGGTTTGCGATGGATCCGCTTCCACAATAGCCTTCAACTCTTCATTATCAACTTGAGTCTCAGGCCGTCCACGGGGCTTGTTCTGCAGGTCGAAATTTTCAGAACGAAAACGTTGGAACCAAAAACGAACTGTGTTTTCTTTTGCAACACGACCGCCATACACATCATTCACCCTTCGAGTTGTTTCCGCAGCACTAGTGCCACGGCGGAACTCGTACTCGTAAATAATGCGAAATTTTAAGTTTTCCATTTTGTAAAATGAGTGACGCAAACAGAAAAAAACAGAAGAAAAAACAAATGAATGACGATTATCGAAGCACAAATACATGAGTCTATAGCTGTACAAATTTGAATTTGGAATTCCTTACCAAAGAGGAGAAATTTGTGATTAAAGTGGCCAGTACGAAAAACGCCAATTTCATATGTAAGGACCTAATATATTATGTGTGTTGTTTGTGTTGTTGCATTTAAATTTCTGGTTTTTTGTTGGTTTGTGCTAAAATAAATACATTTTTATTTCATATAAGAATTTTTAAGCTCTTCGGAAATCACTAGGGTTTTGCCATCCGGGCATATTGTGGCTGTCCACAAGTCCACCATCTACAACAACGATAAATCATTAATTGTCCTATTGATGAAATTGAGAACATAATCGTTCGCGTTAGCTTGGACGTCAATCCAATGGTAAATATAAACATCCTGTATGTCTGTGTTAAATAAATTAATCAGTTATTTAATAATTTCTACATAAATATTTTATATTTTCGATATTTTTAAAATACGTTTACATATTTGGAGACAAAATATGATAGTATAAATCTTACTAATCAAGCTATAAAATTAGTTAAGCCGTCGATTTACTATAGTGTGACTTGCTGGGATTTGATGCTTATGAACCTATATAGACTCCCCGTTAATTAGTCTTTAATATAGGTAGCCTAGCTTAGATTAACACACCAGGTGAAGTATATTTCCCGGTAAAAGTTTTCTTTCGTTTCCTTCGCCTTATAATTAAGCTTACGTAGAAATAACTTAGCGTTCATTATAAAACTAAGTACTCCTTACACGCGAATTTGATCATAAATAGGATAAGAGGGTAAAATGTGACCTAAGCACTAAACTTTCGTTTTAACACAGTAGTGTTATTAACTAGGTACAGTAAAATACAGAAATAATTTTGAAGATTTACCGTTCTTCTTATCTAAGCCCTTTTTTATGTGATAATGCGATTGTTCGAAATAAATCGTGACCATAATACACAAATGCGTAGACCGTCATAATGACTTGTGTACTTCCAGTTATTTATATACTCAGAGACCATAATTCGTGGTATATGTGGGCCGGTCTGTTCAAAAGTTATTATATTTCTTTTTATATCGTCACGCTACATCTCTTTTGGGGTGAGCAGAGGTACATTGAGGTGGCTGTATCAACTATGGGCTTATATGTTGTTCATAACGTGACCAATAGCGCAGCTAATCGCCGTTCTCACAGCTCCTAGTGCACATAATATTTCTATTACATACCATGCGGAGTTTCTCACGATATTTTCCTTCATCGATATGCATGTAGAGCCTAAATTTGTAATTTAATTTTAATAAATCCAGAGGTACGTGCTGGAATTCAAACCTACGACCACCCGCGTTGCAGCGCATGGATACCGGCTTCTGATACACTAGGCCATCACAGCCACTCACACCGAAGCAAGGTTGTACTTATGCAAAAAAATAAAATAAACACCTCTATGCATGACTGTACATATACCAGATTGAATCAATAAAACAATGCAGTTTGAATGTAAATGCGGGGTCACTTGGCACAGTGTTCTGACCGTCTGTCTGTCTGGCTACCACTTATTGTCACTGGCCCAGTGCTGGGATACTTATAAGAGGTTATCCATATAATACGCCAAATTTGTCCACAACTTACAATTTGTTTAAAAAATTCAACTCGTTTAAAAGATGATGCCATTGACAGCACATATAAAGGCATGCTTCGCTGGTTCGGATACGTGGAGAGATTAATCATTAATGAATGACAAAAAATACATTCGGCTTTGTTTTGAAAACCCTGTCCGACCCGAAAGCGACATATAGGTGACACAATAATATTACCAAAATACATCAGAAAATTATTTTATTTGTAAACATTAAGGAGTTATGTCATAATCAAGTCAAGTTTAATTATTTTACATGCAATCTATACTTGGATTACTTACTAAAATCAGTTTTAAAAGTAATGAAATGATTTAAATAAGTGATGGTGCTTCAGATTTGTGAGGGGGTAACAATTGATCCCCTCTCAAAGAAGAGACCTGTTAAGGCCAGTCGCTCGCCGGGTCCGTAGGAAGTATATGGATACCCGGGCCCGGCGAAGGCGAAGAGAGGACATATTTGGCACCCCGGTGGTTTTAATCTATGCAAGTCCGATACACCGGGAGAGTGGCCCTTACCACTCCCCTGACGTTCCACGTGAAGGATTTCCACCGGGTTAACAAAAAAAATGCTTCAGATTCAAGGGGATCATGAGCTTTTTGACGTCATGCAATACTAGCAGGATCCTTTGCTATCCTTTTTTCTTTGTTCACGAGTTACGCCCACTCTCAGTACTGTTTTGTAAATGTTCCCCATTAAATTTATTTATATTTTATTCGGATTTTCTTTTCGTTCTTAAATAGAATAACCTAAATAGAATCTAATATTGATACCGAGTAACGTATTCCCGGGTCCGACAGCGTTTTTATAACATACTGTATAATATGAATGTGAGAGGAAGTAAGAGCCGAGGTCGATTAAGAGTTATCTACACAGAACAAATAAATAGAATTCTGATGGTGGATACGGTTCGAAGTCTGCAGAATCGACTGGAGTGGGTAACGTGATTTATGAATGTTAAAGAACTAAAGATGATTATAGAGATAAAGATGGTAGGGTTTTTTTACATGTAAAAGAAATGTTTACAGTTGACCAGTCCACGTGATGGTAAGTAGTCAGTTTTATTACAGGCGGGCTTGAGCTTGATCTTGATGATAAGGTCAATGATGGAGCGTGGTCACCCAGCAAATACCGATTCACTCGATGTTTGAAGATTTCCATGTTATAAGATGTTGGAAAAACAGACGCAGGAAGCGAATTCCACTCCTAGGCGGTTCGCAGCAAAACAAGGAAGCGAATCGCCTCGCGCGAACTGCCGGAATGTCAACCACATATTGGTGCAATCCCGCACGGGGTGTTAAACTGATATGCATAGAAAAAAGGAGCTATGTACGCCATTTGTCACCGATAAAAACGAAATAGCATGACATATCAATGACCGAAAACAGTTACTTGCTCGTAAAATTAAACCAATTTTCTGGGTTATATCCGTTGATTGTTTGCGGTTTTATGAATCATTCTAACAATTTTACTTGATGATAGCTTCCACATAATTTCGTGGCGCATTAATTTTGTGAACACGTTGACCTCATCGGTGAACATGCATCATTATAAAGCAAACATACACTCATCTCTTTAGCATCGCTCAAAGTATTTCTTAACACGTAGATCTCCATGTTTGATAATGATGATTGACCTCGAATGGGAAGCCGGGAGAATTCAGTTCGGCTGCATAGCATTCGGATTCTCAGAGATGGAGCTTGAGTACAGTCCGCTCTCTGGGTCATAGGAGGTGTACGGAACACCCAGGGATTTTTACAGTATATGTAAATTTTATTTTATTTATAAGGCAGCCAATGGCTGATACATTATATTCAATAATAACTTATAACAATAAATCTAAATGCATAAACTGGTGAAGGCCACCGTAGCATGCACCAAAAGTAAACAAAAGTGTAATATTATTCCAACTAAAACAAAGATAAGAGCAAAATTCCCAAATATCAACGATAACAAAATAAAACAGATTTGCATAATAATAACAAAAATTAATGACATACAAAAGAACAAAATACGCGCATAAGATGACAAGAATAACCAGAGATACAAGAATAACACTATGCCAAAGTAAAAACAGAAAATACAAACTCTCAAATGTTACACTCAGATAACCCTCAGTGCCTCCAATGATTTTCTCTTAAATTTAGGTGAGCAAATATGATGATGATGATGTCCTAGCCGGATTCGGCCACGGCGACTGTTTCAACACCGATTAAGAAAATCAAGGTTCAGTTTTCGGAAACAGTCAATTACGCAGGAGATATTTAAGTGCATAACTGGACGCGCAGCCAGAAAAGCACTCTCTCGTCCGAGCTCCCTCTTGCCCGATGGAATGGAGAACCAGTACGATCGGGAGGGAACGGGATGCAGGTTTGGTCGAGTTTTCCTTCTCTGAACTCCTGGTTGAATTGCGGTGTTAAAGAGGTACCTTAGTCGCCTTTTACGACACCTCGGCAAGAAGAGGGGGGTGCTATTCTATTCTGCCGGCAGCCACCACGGCAAAAAAAAATAAATAAAAAGAGCAAATATACCCAGGTACGATCATACATCACGAAACAAGAAGGAAAGTTTGCTCATCGGGGGATTAACCCTTATACTTATTACTTATATACTTACTGTTACTATCTTTATTCCTTATATATACAATATTATTACATTTTAAAATAAATACATATAAACAACATATAAATTTTAAAATATAAAAAGATGTAGACCTACAGGGGCGAAGCCTAAAGCCCAAGCCACCGGTAGTTAGGAGCTCAGAGTGAGGAACCTCCTAACAATGCATGCCGTATCGAGTAGAACTGCCTTCTGTATACTTACTATTACTTATTTTTATTAGTTTTGACCGCAGGTGTGCGTAATATATGCCTACGGTACCTACAAGGGGCATTCAAATATGTGTCTAAAATAATTAATTTTGACATTAAGTATAAAAATCACATTGGTAAAAAGGGGATATTAATCTATCAATAATTGTTTAATGAATAAGAATGAGTAATATATGCAAGGTTTTTTCTCACATGACATTAATCTCTTTGTGTATTATATATTTTTAACTCATTATGTTAAAAAGAGCAACCAGAGACGACTCTTCTCGGTAGATTCTGCTTAGAAATGGACACAGAACGGTACATCCCAACCTGACAGCCATTGCTGTACGTCGTTACAGAGCAGCAACTGCCATAATACGAATCCTGCCAATACTATTTCATGAAAAGCAATGAAACAATTTATTTAGCCTCAAAATAAAAAATTGAGAATACAGAAACATAAACAACATACAGAAAAGAAGAAAATACAAAACACAAAAGCATGGTGAAATGGGGCCTCCGTCAGCTTAATGCCACAGAGGAAGTCTGCGGCGCTGGTTTCCTTGATCAGATTGTTGCAGACAAACCTATACAGACCTGTCATTTTCATGTTTCTGAGTGGCAGTAGTACTGCTGTTGACTTAGCATAAATGCTGAGAGTGGATTATTCTTGGCGTTGGTTTTCCATCAGCGGTATATGCATACTATATTGTGCATATATGTGTATACGTATAATGTTTCATTTCGCTTACAGGCGAAAAGGCTCAATGGCAACGGAGAACTGGCCGCGATCAAGGTGATAAAGCTGGAGCCCGGCGATGACTTCGCCATCATCCAGCAGGAGATCCTGATGATGAAGGACTGCCGGCACCCGAACATCGTTGCGTACTATGGCTCCTATCTCAGGCGGGACAAACTCTGGATATCGATGGAGTACTGCGGCGGTGGAAGTTTGCAGGTCAATTGTATAACATTTATATAAAAAGGGTGCCTAAATATGGCGCATGTCCACTTATTGTTTGTCAGATCACTTATAAGACGTTTAACTCCCACTTGCTTAGCACACCTGGGGTGGATCCAGCACATCGGGGAGTCTGACATCTCCTATAGTTTCTTGGAAGATTTCTGATGAGCTGGAAATCCACGATATACCTGTTGCTTAGATTCGTTGGCTCGTAAACGCACTGCTGTTGGTCAGACACACGTATGTGGATGATGTGGCTGTTAATGCCGCTCACGCATATAGGCTTATTCTGCCATGAGAAATGAGGCATCAAGACACTTCCTAAGCCAATATATTTGTAGTAACAGCACCCCTTTGGATTCGTTACTGACCCAGGAGACTCTATAGCATAAATAATCTATGGACAATAAAACAATCTATAGACATAAGTAATAAGTTTCAATATTTTTACATTCCAGGATATTTATCATGTGACGGGACCGCTTACAGAAGTCCAAATAGCGTACATGTGCAAAGAGACGCTCACGGGTCTATCGTATCTACACAGTATGGGGAAGATGCATCGGTGAGTTATCCTACCATAGACCCATAGACTATTTATCAAGGTTTTCATTTTCCTTCTTTGATATTGAGATAATTGAAACGTGAAGAGATAACTAAAACAGTTATCTTGTCCTATAGTCAATTCACGAGGTAAATGTGACCTTTGATGATAGCTTTTTTTGCTGGAAGTAAGCCTGCTTAGGAGCATCAGAGCAGGTGTGAGGATGGCGGCCCATGTGTATCAGAGTCCCACTGGCCAAAAACCCCCGGGGTGTCCCTCTACTCGCTGTAAGCGGGGCTCCTACGACCCGGCGAGCGAAAAACCTGGTACAGGCACCACCTGGGAGGGATGGGTGTACACTTCAGGTTATCTCTATCAGGCGCCGCCTTCCATCAAGTCTACTACCCCGGTCAGTGTTCTACGCTAATGCCTTTGCCGTCAAACGTCGAATATGGAATGTTTCTGCCTTTCTCTTTCGGTAGCTTCTATCGATTTCACGACGGCCTCTATTCTGATGACGGATATATTATCTCTAGACACTTGTATATGTCGATACAGTAGGTATATAATCCATATTGTACCGTTTTCAGTGACATAAAAGGCGCAAACATCTTGCTGACCGAATGCGGTGACGTCAAGCTGGCCGATTTCGGCGTGTCGGCACAGATAACGGCGACGATCAACAAGCGAAAGTCTTTCATTGGTACTCCCTACTGGATGGCGCCTGAGGTCAGTTTGTTTTTTTTTTTTAAGTCCAGGGAGTGGTGTACCAACCCCTTACGTAAAAAGAGGGGTGTTATAAGTTTAATGCGTGTATCTGTGGCCCGGTGTATTTGCATGTCTGTCTGTGGCATCGTAACTCAATAACGGATAAAACGGTTTTGATATTTTTTTTTTAATATCCTGACTTAGCATCGTGACCACAATCCAAATAACAATTGCAACTGTCAACAGTAATACAATCGATAGTCGAAATGATCATGCCGGCCTGTACAAATTTCCCCCCCCCCCCCCCCCCCCCCAAAGAATCCCATATCATAGGTCGGCGGGAACACGCTCGCTGGAAGATTATTCCATAGCCCAACGATTAGGCTGCAGTAAGAGTTACGAGAACTCTTTAGTCCTAGCCGGGATGTTAGTTACCGTATAGCCGTGACTCCCCAAAGTCTTTTTGTTTGAAAGGTAATTGGGTCGAAAGTATTCTTAGCTATTATTGAAGAACATCTGATCAACTGCTTCAAGATAATCGGCTCTTTTATTGCAGCTCATTTTCATCGAACTCATCTTCACTTTCCACCTGGTGTGATTGAGGTCAACCGTTCGTCTATAAATTATAAAAAAAAGCTCTGGCGGCATAGTGGATAATGGGCTGATTTCCATGCGCGGCAAAGTGAATGCTCGTAGGTTCGAATCCCGGCACTTACCTCTGTGTTGTTTCAGATTACGTACGGATTTAAGCACCACATGCTCACCGGTGAAGGGAAACATCGTGAGGAGACCCGCATGGCGTCTAATAGAAATGTCATGTGTACCAGTGCTGTGCAACGGCAATTAGCTGCGCTACTGGTGACGTTGAGCCCAACTTACGGCCGAAATTAATAACCAATCTCTGTACCAATCAGGATATCAATCTTTCAAATCCAATCTCCCATCTGCCGGTAACCTATCCGCGTCCTAATAAAAAACCTTTACATAGTTGATCTCGTTTTTGTCAAGATAGCCGTAACCATCGATTCCCTCTATAAAGTTTCGTTTTACGCAAAAAACATTATTATTTACGTAATCATTGCTAAAACTCTTCTAGTAAAAATAATATAAACAATATCGTGAATAATTTTAAATCTTTATTTTATAAAAGGGTCCATATTATTTTTGTTTTTAACTTACAAATAATAAAAAACTCGTCTTAGTGTTGCAGCATGTCGAAGCTATTGTCGTAATATTAGGAAAATAATATTGTTGGGTAAATTTTAGCCAAATGTTTCGAGAAAAGAAATTAACTAAGAGACTTTTTACACTTACTAATTTAAATCAAGTTTGAAGACTGACTACCTCATAATAATACTAACTGTTTCCCGCAACTTCGCTTGCAATTATGACACGTTTTCAAGATATTGTTACATCTCTTCAAATTAAGACTCGTATCCATTTATAGCAGCTTTCTTTCCTTAATAAGAGATTTTAATAATTCACAAGAATTTTGATAATTATCCAAACTTTCATGTATTATAAGAATAGGAGGAATCTAACTAAAATATTTATATTATACTAGTTACCATGAGGATGTTATCTTTACAGATCTTCTTGGCTCTTTTAATTCTATTTTTGAGATGAACATCATATTGTTCATTTCATATCTGTAAGTGTACACAAGAATGGGAAGAAAAAGTTATGAAATATGATATTTTTGAGAAAAGATATATCAATGTGAGATAAATTTAGAAACTTGATTGTTATGTCCTACCTAACCTAACCTAAAAGTAAACTCTCCATTATCAAGGCTCTGCATATAATTCACCCTCTTAAAATTATTTACAGAGCGTCTTTGTCGGTCAAATAATATTATTAAGTTTTCCAAATCACTGTCCCAATCACTACTTAAAGATGTCATTTAATATTAAAAAAAAAACAATAAACAACAATAAAATTAACAATTCAAAGCACAAATCGTGACAACCACAGCTTGCAATCCAACAAAATGCTACGATCGTAATCCCTGATTGTTTTAGCCTATCGAAAGAAATGTCAAAGTGTACAGATTGAATATTGGGACGGACAACTCAGTATTTCCATACAAAAGTCAATCCGTAATCGTCATAAGCCCTCCCGAAGATGGATTGGTGTTATAGACAGCGGTGCTCATATCTAGATTGGTTATTGGGACGCTTTTTATAAAAAATGGATTGAGTTTGGTACCAAAAGTAGCTACTAACGGATCAGGATTGGATATTAATTTCGGCCGTTATAAATTCAAAGCGGATACAGCTTATAATGTATCTCCGCTCACTCCGAAAGGCATGACATTTAGCATGACGTTATATTATTAATATTTACATTATGCAACATCTAGACATCATGCGAACCTATGACCACAAGCGTTGCCGCTCATGAACAAAATCATACGTTATAGCCATAAAAACCTATAAAAGTAATATGATTTTATTGATATTTTTTATTTTTCACTTTCCAGGTTGCAGCAGTGGAAAGGAAAGGTGGTTACAACCAACTCTGTGATATCTGGGCTTGTGGGATCACTGCTATAGGTAATAAAAATGTTTCACCGTCCCAATTCTAGAAGTTTATAAGTCTATATTGTACTTTTACAAAAAGTTATGTTTACTTTCGCAAAATATAAAATAATTTATGTATAGTTCTGAGTATCTTGAATTTTGTTGAGTTCATTTCTTTCTAGTTTTTAAATATTGTCATTGTGTAATTAACACAGCTTGTAAAACTGTACTGTATGTAAAATATTTGTATGTGCTGATCTATGATAGTGAATAAATAAATAAAAAGTAGTTTTTTTTTTTAATACAGACAGTCTTGCGCTTGATTTCAATCTCACTTGATGGTCGTTATGATGAAGCCGATGAAGGAGTGCAATAAACCAATAAATATAGATTCACTTGTCGTTTGAAGATTCCCATGTCAAAAAATATGTTGGAAAAAACAGACGCAGGATGCGAATTCCCCTTCTTGGCGGTTCGCAGCACAAAAAGGAGGCGATGAAAATGTTAATAAAAAGTACAAACTGACCACACAACTTTATACTTAGAAGATTCTAAAAAATGGTTCAATATTAAACTTATTTCCAAAGATTACACTTATATCGTTTTTTGTCGTCAGAGCTGGCCGAGCTGCAGCCGCCGATGTTCGAGCTGCATCCGATGCGCGTGCTGTTCCTCATGTCCAAGTCTGGGTTCAAGCCGCCCCAGCTCCGAGAGAGGGAGCGCTGGTCTCAGCTCTTCCACGCTTTCCTCAAGCTGGCTTTGACGAAAAACCCGAAGAAACGGCCCACGGCGCAGAAACTCTTACAAGTAACATTTTATCTGTTTTTTTTTATACTATCTCGACAAGAGAGCTATATTGCACCTGATGGAAGGGACAAGGGACGAAAATCCGTTGACATACGCCATCGCTATGTGGCATACACACCACGCCAAACCATACACACCACACCATATATACCACGATGGAAGCTCTAGGTATATGAACAACTGGATATACACAAACTGATCCAGAAACGCAATAGGCTGAAGCGAGTCACTAAGACGGTTTTTGCACTTGTGTACTGTGGTGACGAAGCTGTGACGCGTCCTTGCCATGCGAAGCTCCGCATATATTTGTTTTTAGACTAAAAACTTCTTTACATACACTTTGGTTACAAAAAAAAATTACTTCAATAAATAATAATATATCGCCACGCTATATTCCTTTCGCAGTGAGTAGAGATACATTAGTGGGTGTTTCTACTTTGCGCTTATATGTCGCTGATCGTCGTTCTACACACGTTCACAGTTCTAATATACATGACATTTCTATTAGAAGCCATGCGCATTTCCTCACGATCTTTTCTTTCAGTTATGACAATATCTTGCCTAAACTTGCACGTAATCTGGAATACCCCAGAGGTACGTGCCGGGATTCGAACCTACGGACATTAGCGTCGCCGCGCATTGCAACTGGTCCATTATCCAGTAGGCCAACATAACCAACAGTTTTATTATTTTAAGTAAAGATACTATTTGGTTTCTGGTAGTCTTAATTCGGTAGCACCTGCCTGGTCATGATGTACCGGTCTTTATGCAATTATGTGGAAAGGCGTCCGATGTAGGCGACTGCGCAGTGCCTTAAGCTGTCACGATTTCAAGCTTGACACGCCGTGTGATAGCCTGACGCAGTCACCTACATTAGGCAACGACTGTCAGACTTCGAACTGTAAGCGACTAAAAATTAAATATGTTATGAAGGCTGTTGGTCTCTATTGCTTGTGGGAGGCGTATTGATTGAAAGGCAGTCTGTAAACGAATCCACTTTATTACTTATTTGATGCGCGTGAGCTAGATATCCTTCATTGAACTCTGAATAAACCTTACGTTGCATTAAGTCCATTAACTTCATATAATTTCAATTAGCCTTACTTACACAGCAGTGCTACCACATTTTTTGTATTTTATGGTATTATTCTAAACTATTTGCAGCATCCGTTCTTCCAACAAGACATGAGTAAGCGTCTGGCCATCGAGCTGCTGCAGAAGTACTCCAACCCACCGACCCACTGTAACCCAGAACCAGACGAAGATGGGGTATGTCGTAGCTATATTCTGCTCTCCTCAACATTTTTAATATTGATACGGAACAAGGGTGAGGTATGTAGCGACCTTTTGCGAGCTTTTGCGACCGATTGTCCAGTAGATGATCCGCCATTCGTAATGCCCTTTTCTGGCGAATAATGGAAATACAGCCATTAGTGGTATCATCTATTGGAAAAAAGAAAGTTGTTTCTAGAAGTATCGCTGCAGTCTAACGTGAACCTGGGAAACTGCGAAATGGCCAAAAAACCTCCTGTTTAATTAATGGAACCTGCTGCGCCGCCATAAATAATAATAATAATATTTATTAACAATTAGACTCATTAACCTAGTCCCAAATTAAGCTTGCGCTTGTAAGTATATACAACCATGACATACATACATAAATACGCGGCAGGTTCCAACGCAGGATGATAGTTGTCTACGGAAAGTAAATAAAGTGATCTAAACGAAACTACGGAAAACAGCCTTCGATCTTGCATAACTTAAGACGTGGTGACAATATCTTATGAGACTTATGAGGTAACTTTAAAAACCTCAAAACAAAGGCTGGTACACAGTTTCAGCCTATTTTTTATGTTTTATATATTATTTGTTTTTCGATTGGGTACGCCCACATCCAGGCCAGCCTTTTGAATTAAGGAATCTAAAAAAACATATAACCATTGCGCTTCGCAGATCTGTAATGTTCCGCAACGCATCGCTTCGAAGCAGACAGGGCGGTGTGCGCGGCGCGTGCCAGTAGGTACCCCGCACCAGCACCACGCGCCCAATACGGCCAACCATCTTCGCCCAAGGAGGTAATTACCCTACTATTTTATAAAATCGTGTAATAATTCAAAAGTAACATTCCACTCCGGCGCGCCCATGAGTCTCTTTCGACGTTTCTTCCCAAGGCAGTCGCTCCTGAAACGCTAGTAGATTACCGTTAGGTTCTTTCCCTGACTAGCCCAAGTCGAGGTCCGTCCCACAGGGATGTCTTTGCGTTGCCACCCAACATATAAGTCGCTGGCTGAGTATCTTTAATACTCGCCCCCGAAGTCTGGTTTAGTTGTGAAGGCCTATCCCGGTAGAAAGCGTATATGGTCCTGCCGAAAAAGAAAAATATGTAAGTACGTGTGTCAAGTGTAACAATTTGAAATAAATCGGCTCATACACGTTTTTTATTCAATAAATCTATACCACACAACTACGTGCTTGTGGTGGTCTAGTGGCCATTGGACCAGTACCCATGCCCGGAAACGCAAATGGTCGTAGCTTCATCCCTGACTCGTTTCTCTGAATTTGGTTATTGAAAACATGATGAGAAAACCCACATGGCATCTTACAAGAATGTTGTCTGTACTAGTGCTGTGAGAACGACGGTCAACTGTATGACTGGTCACGTTGGGCACGATATATATGCTCAAAGTAGATACAGTCACTATAACCATCACTATGACTCAATGCGATCTGTCGAATTTTGCGATCCATTTGTTTATATACTTAGAAACCTTCCGTTGTGGTAGTCTGATATGACGACGGCGATTGTCAATGGATATTCATCCTTTAAAAGCCGTTATCGATTTTATACACCATTGTACTATCATTCAGGTGCACTGTAGTCAATTTGTTGAACCAAAATAAAAAAAGGCACTAATGCATTTCTGCAAGTATGGAATGTAGCGTAACGATATATCATTATTATTATATCGATTTAGACATCGTATAAGACACCACCTGTATGTGGTGGAAATTCTTTATATCCTCATGAAGAGATTCACTTCTACATTCATAATGCTAACAGCTAACGAGTGGAATATGCTTCCAGCGACCACATTTCCACGATCTTGTGACTTGGGAGCCTTTAAGAGAAGAGTGAGTAGGCATTTGTTGGGCAGACGCATTTGTTGTTCCTTTTCACCTTCCACCAGGTGTGAGTGAGTTCAAGCATCTGCGGACTTGGTTTTCATATGTAGTCTTAAATATCACCAGCCTGTTAACGGACCAAGCTGGTGTCTCCGTCGTGGCCGCCAGCGTGTCCAGCTCTCTGGAGCGTGGCTGCCGTTCCGGGGTATACGATGACTCGCCCATTGTCGACTTGGACGCCGATGACGATCTCACGCTGGCCTCGATACCCAAAGTTATCAATTTCAGCGCCGAGGTCAACAATTGCGACGGCGACACTGTCAAACGGAATGGTGAGTTGGTTTCGTTTCAACAGGATCGGCAGAATTGATGCAGAGCGTTGGAAGATAAATGCGAAAACATTGCGATGCTCAGTAGCAGCCACGTCAGATATGCGGTCCACTGAGCAGTTACCTCTGGCTCGAATCGATTAGGTCTACCGAATATGGTCTTCCGGCGAGGAGCTGCTACCGTCTTATGATATGAAATCCTTTAAGTGAAGCGTGAATATTTGTGCAGTCCGGCATGATCACAACGACTATTGATAGGTTTTTATACCGTTGATAGTCGTCGTTTTTGGACTACATCGTGCTTACCATCAGCCGCGATTTGATTACAATACCGGGCTAGGATAAAAAAAAAGTTCGGTCCGTTTTTGTAATAAAAAAAAACTCCTTTTTACTCCATAAAAAATCATTTTCAATTCCTTTTTATAAAACAAAAATCGGTAAGCACGCCCATTTTAGCATTATACAGCATTTTAGCATTTTAGCCTACATTAAAATAATTTAAAAACTTATTGTTGTTATTATTTGCGCTATGTAAATCAAAAATAATGAATTATTATTATCCTCAATGAGTAATTCATTTTTTTAAAGCTAGCCAGGTGAAATAAATATATTTGATCCATGTTTTTTAGCTTACCATAGACAAACAAGCGAGGATTGGAGCGTCGCATCTCTAATGAGCTGTCCAAAACACAACCCTATGTCACAAGAACTCTCAACGGATTCGATGCCGACTAGCGAAAAGTGAGTAGAGACCTACTATTCACCATACCCCTTTGTCAGTTTTATGCCCCTTTTATATTTGTACGCTTTTTTATATATTATTTTTTTTATATATTATTATGTTATAGCAAGTGGTGTCGGGTGATCACTGGTGATGATATAATGAGAATGAGTCTGAGGTATTTTTTGGCCCTTTTTTATCGATAAAAATGAACAAAAAAGTCAAAATTCTTTAGTAACCGTTTTTTTTCTGGCTCTAACACAAATTCGAAATCTTTTCTTTGGGATGAAAGTCCTTTTTGCTTCTTTTCTTTGGGTGAAGGTTTTTGTTTTTTCGAAAAGTTTTTTTTGAGAGTATACTCTCGATGATGTTTTGGTGTATCATATAAGCACAAAAATTAATATAGAACACACCTTTTTCTTGATTATGCGCATGAGTTTTTTTCCTTGAATTGTTTTTTAAGTGTTTGGCTTTTCGATATTGTGTATTTTATTGTTGTAATTACTGATATATTTTGATGTTATCGTATAAAATTAAATAAAAATTGGAGGTAAGGTATACAAAAATAGATATCTGTGCATTATTGAATCATTTTGCAGTGTGTTTTTATATTTTAAAAAATATGGTTTCTAGTCTTATGAATTAAAACTATTAAAAATAAGCGTCCAATGTCTATTTTATATTGAAAATAGTTTTCAAATCAGGCATTTATTTTATTTTCATGTATTTTCTATATTTTTTGGAAACTGCGATTAAAGTGTAACCTGAAAAAAAGAACCTTTTTGTGCCTTATTTTGTGTATATTGATTATGAAGCCATATTTTTTGTATATGTATAGCGGAGTGTGTCGGCACATGTCTGTATGTTGTCTCTCTTGTTTTAGGAGCCTCTTGCAATATATTGACGAAGAGTTAATGCTCAGGTAAACGGAGAGTGTTTCTCTAAGCACTGCATGCTTCCATGTGTAGTGGATTAGTTTATTTGTTTTTGCGTTTAGTACAACATAAATATTTTTTGGAATAATAAAAAGAATTCCACAATGTCCTTGTCACGATAAAAAAATATCAATTCTGCCATATTTCTTTATTATTATTAAAAATGAAGCAAGATTTAAAGAAAAATAATCATACGTTACAAAAAAATGTAAGCAGAAAAAGAAAAATTATCAATGAATATACATACTTTGGAAAGATACTAATTTTATTTAAGTTTTTTTTTTGCAAGATTATATTTAAAAAATGTCGATTAAACATAGCTATAACGATATTTAAGTAGCAAATATAATATAATAGGATGATCGGCCAACTAAAGTTGATATTTTATTCCTATATACAGAGTGATTTTATAGGGAGATATTTCAGAATACAATAATTGGTACCTACGTGCAACTAATAAAAATATAAATAACTATATTCCCTAACAAATTATAAAGAAAAATTAAAGAACATATAAAAATTTATTCCTAAACAAACGGACACCGTAACGCTTATGTAAAGTTCCTTTTAAGTAATTTTAGGTAAATAGATATTGACTCGTTTTCCCTTCGTACTTTATCCTGGCTTAGGACCGACAAATATTTACTTAATACTCAATTGTTTTTCATTCGTTCATGTGTATAATTGTCCTTTAATATGTTGACCACAATTAACTTTCGTCTTATGGAAATAGTAAGATATAACTATTTTAAACTGAACATCTCCCTCGTCTATAAAATCAGCCCGTATAATGCTAATTACACACTATAGCAAATCTTTTGTTATATTACCTATAGCTATAGAATTATAAATACAAGCTTTTAACTGTAATTGTGGAATTGTATTGGCAGATGAACTAAATATTGCTAGCCCTTAAATGTGTTTGTAGTATAGCATGCATGTATGGTTGTTATATTGTAGTTACTTGAAGCACAGTCACACATGTATTAATTTTAAAATAATCTGCAATACTCAGGTACCTAAACTGTGAATGATCTTAAAGTTTTCATAAAGTGCCACCCCCCACAACCCGTATTTAAGACCCACCGAGCACCACTTGTTATTCTTAACACGAATTAAAAAACAGTTTGGATAGTCCAAATTTGTGTCTAACAGCACTCAAACCTGAGCTTTGAATAACACTGCATATAAGTCAGTTCATACCACGAAGACGCGCTCCGGTATTTATCGTAAAAATACAATTGACGTGACTAAGCATCTTGAAGCGCTCCAGTTGCACAGATATATTACCTCAGCGTGCGCTTTCTACCGTCTGTATCACAGGGAGTTTTCTTAGAATTATTTAATCTTGTGCCATAATTCTCCCTTCCATAGTAGAACCACGCGCGCGGGCTTACGGAGTCACAGCTATACGGTAACGTACATCCCGGCTAGGTCTAAGAAATTCTCTTAATGTTGCCATGCCGTTGGGCTGTGGAATAGTTTTCCGTCTAGCTTATCCCACCGTTCTATGATATGGGGTTCTTTAAACGAAGTGTGAAGAGATATTTGCGCAATCCGGCGTGATCGCTGCGACTATCTATAGGTTTTTCTTTCTGTTGTTAATCGTTGTCTTTTTTACACTGCACCATGTTTACGCTTACTCAGGCGTGGTGTGGTCCCTGTGTCCAGTCAGTATAAATGGGAGTCTGGTTGTCTATTCGGCAGCAGCTGTCGAGTTGCGATGCACCGCTCTGAACGTATTTATATAGAAAAGCCTTTGATGTAGGCGACTGCAGGAAAACTCTGGGTCTTGAAATTTTTTGAGGTTGGGCGAAAACTACTCTATCTCCTTACTTTTAGCTTTTTTTTTCGCAATTATATGGATAAGCTTAATAAAAAATGCTTACAGCACATGTTTTTTAGAGATTTTGTGCTCCATAACTTTGTAAAAATAATTTATCGCATATGAAGTGAAATATTCGCGACAAACAATCTTTGTCCTTGCATAATTTACAACACAGTAAAGAAGTCTTATGAGACTTTTGAATTCACTTATAAAACGTCAAACAACAAATTGACAGTCTACTATTTTTTTGACGCGTTTTGACCGTGGCATAGGTCTCAGATTGCCTCCCTTAGATTTGGGCCCGCTGCAGCCTGGGCTGGGCTGTAAGCTGTCAGGATCGCGAGCTTGGCACGCCACCCGACAGCGCTACGCAGTCACCTACATCGGGCATATGAATTAGACTTTAGTTTCTATGTAAGTTTTGGCATTGCCATATCGTTATATTTAGTGAATATTCTTATTTAGTGAATAGTCTTAAGCTATTGGGTTATTTAAATAAAGCATAAAAGACATTAATATTAAGCCGGCATAAATGTGGTGACTATCGACTGATTTGGGACCTCTCAATAGACTTAGTAGGGTTTTGACTGCACTGTACTTAACATTCAGTGCGACACAGCTTCCTTAGAATAAAAAAAAAAGACTACGATAAAGAGGTGCGTCTTCGTGGAATTGAATGATCATATCCGAGCTTGCTAAAAATAAACAAAATTTCAAAATAAAAATAGTAACATTTATAATTTTAAATAGGGCAACATTACCCCTGACAGCAGATACTGCGTCGATGACGCAACCTGGCAACACCGGCATATCGATACACGACCAGCATCTGTCCCAATGCATACAGTTGAAACAAAATTTTCTGAACAATTCTAACACGAATATTTACCAGAATTTAGCGTCGAACTTCCAAAGTCCCATCGAAGCGTCCAGGATATCGATAGACGATCCGTTGTGTAGGAAAATGGGAGATGACATATTGTTCGTTGACCAACAAGATACAGACGCGATTGTCCCCCCTCAGGTTAGAAATGCTAATTGTGAATGCGGGCTTTGTCCCAAACCAGAAACAAGGGAGGTAAATACACTCAGCGATCTACAGCGAAGCGTTGCTAAATGCTCATGTGACGCTTGCAATTCGAACGGCGATATCCTAAGCTATTACAGAAACTGCCCCAACCAGAATCTCGATTCGGGCATCATCTACTGCGAGACGTGCAAGAAGCAGAAGATATCATTGTCGAACTTCAGAGCGTTACAGATAGCGAACAGTTTGAGGATCGCCGACGACAAGTTACAGAATGGGGCGACTTCTGATGAGGAATTGTGCAGGAGAATCGATATCAGTATGAACATGGAGGGAAAATTCGAGCATAGAAAAAAACACAACAGACACAACTCAGATTCTGTTACTGCTGGCATAGATTTGAGCCAGTTCTGCCAGTGCGAGTTCGAAGGAAAGAGAAAGACGTCATCCGTGGACGAGATATTCAAAATGGTCGAGGAGAATGGCAGAGATGTAAAGGATTTAGTGGAAGAGGAGAGCAGAGTGAGTCAGCGGCAACGGAGTCTCTCGGATAGTCAGCGGGATAAGGCGAAAGTGGAGAACAAAGGTCAGTTTGGTGTGATTTTATGTGAATACACCGCACCTGATGGAAAGGTTCAGTTTAGTCCAAGAACGGTAACGACTACCAAAGGATATGAATTCATTGAAAGACATCGACGTCGTGTTGAGTCATGCATACCAAAACGGAAAGTCTCTAAGTATATATTCACATGCTCATCCCGAAACGCGGCATACCGAAGCCCTTTCGGGGTTAGTAGGGGTACATTAGTGATTGACTGTATTTATTTTGCATTTATATGTCGTGCCTAATGTGACCAGTAGCGCAGTTGATCGCCGTTCTAATAGTACACATGGGATTTTTGTTAGATGCCATGCGGGCTTCCTTACGATGGTTTCATTCATTGGTAAGCATGTGGTGCCTAAGTTCTGTTTCAATCCGGAAAAACCCAGATGTTCGTGTAAGGATTTGTACCTAAAAACCATTCGCCTTTTTACTCATGGATACCGGTCCGTTATTCCCATTGCCCCCACAGTCGCTTTTATTTATATTATAAATATATAGACTTAAAATGAAATGAAAAACATTTATTTCGCCTTAATAAAAATACAAAATCAACACACAAAAAAGAACACAGTATAATTAAAGAAATAAAGACATATACACATGGCGAAAGGGGTCCGCTAAAAATCCGGTAATTATAAGAATGGGAGTCTCAGAAACTAAATTTTAAACCAATATGTGTTTTTTTTAACATTAGGCGAAAGCTAACGCTTAATTATACCTGGTGGAGAGAAAAGATGAATCTGATGAAAGACCGCGTCCGTATAACATATGCCTACTCACTTTTCTTTTAAAGTCTCCCATGTCATAAGATCGTGGAAATATGCTCGCTGAGAAATATTCCACTACTTACCTATTCGCATGATGGTATCCGACACGGCGTCTAGTGGTTTTATGATGAGATTAGAGAATGCAGCTCCTGAGAATACTCTCGATCGTACAACCGGTAAAAGACTGCGAGACAGTCTCGGGGAAGAATGGGAGATATTAAATGTCACAGTACATAGTTGTTATAGTTTTTTTATTTTTCTATGGCATGCGCGGTACTAATGGAGGGTGTGTGTATGTATTGATGTGGTGTGAGCAGGGGCGGGCACGCCGCCGGTGCCGCCGAGGCGGTCGCGCGCGCGTCGCCACACGCCGCCGCGGCCCGCACCCAACGGCCTGCCGCCGACGCCCAAGGTGCACATGGGCGCCTGCTTCTCCAAAGTGCGTGGATTTTTTTAGGGTTCCTTAACTCAAAACTATTATGTATTATAGTTTGTGTGTCGAATATAGCCAAATAGTATTTATTATAACTTTACTAATATTTTGATAAGTAGAAAAAATACATGATGCGAAAATCTTAATTAGTTGACAAAGCATTCCTAACAAATATTACCTAGCTACAATATTTATAATATTAGGTCCTTACATATGAAATTGGCGTTTTGTATGGGAGGAACAAAAAGTCGAATATTTTTTAATATAATATATTTAATTAATCAAAGTATGAACCATTATTTTCTATGCACTTTTGCCATCTCATAGGTAGTTCATTGATCCCTTTACTAAAAAAACCAGTCAGATGGGAATCAATAAAATCTTTGAAGGCGATTTGGACTGCCCCATCGGAGTTGAATTTTTTCCCTTGCAAGAAGTTATCCAAATTTCGAAAAAAAATGGTAATCTGTTGGAGCAAGGTCCGGGGAGTACGGAGGATGTCTTAGACTTTCCAATTGAAGCTCTTCTAATTTACTAGCCGTCTGTTGCGCAGTGTGTGGTCTAGCGTTGTCGTGAAGCAGCAGTGGCGTGGAGCGATTGACCAGCCTAGGTTGTTTAGCCGCTAGCTTTTCCATCATGGTTTGCAATTGCTGACAATAGACATCAGCCGTAATAGTCTGGCCAGATTTGAGAAAACTGTAATGAACAATACCGGCACTAGTCCACCAAACGCTTACAAGTAACTTTTTTGGGGTTAATTTTCGCTTGGGGCAGGATTTGGCTGGCTGGCCAGGATCCAACCATTGCGCTGAGCGCTTCCGATTACTAACATCGCAGCCTGCAGCTAACTCGGACGTGGTTTGCGATAGATCCGCTTCCACAATAGCCTTCAATTCTTCATTATCAACTTGAGTCTCAGGCCGTCCACGGGGCTTGTTCTGCAGGTCGAAATTTCCAGAACGAAAACGTTGGAACCAAAAACGAACTGTGTTTTCTTTTGCAACACGACCTTCATACACATCATTTACCCTTCGAGTTGTTTCCGCAACACTAGTGCCACGGCGGAACTCGTACTCGTAAATAATGCGATATTTTAAGTTTTCCATTTTGTAAAATGAGTGACGCAAACAGAAAAAAACAAATGAATGACGATCATCGAAGCACAAATACATGAGTCTATAGCTGTACAAATTTGAATTTGGAATTCCTTACCAAAGAGGAGAAATTTGTGATTAAAGTGGCCAGTACGAAAAACGCCAATTTCATATGTAAGGACCTAATATATTGTGCCAGAATTATTTTGGAATAACGGACAGTCCACATTCTTTTACAAAAGGACACAAAACCCTCTTACCACTTAATTACCCGCGTATTTGTCTGCAAAAAACCCTTTTTTTTGGAACGTGGGCTGGTATCAAGGTTTTTTTTACATTGGCACGGCAAGGTGACTATAGTGCACCTGATGGTAATTACATTGCAGTTCAAAAATGAAAGCGACACTCAAAGGACAAAAATCTATTTAGTCTCCATCGTCATGTCGGCCCACACATACAGCGACTGAAGGTCTCTAGGTATATGGGTCACTGGACATACACAAGTTGATCTCGAAACGCGAAAGGAAAAGACTAAACGAAGGCTCAAAAATAATGATATTTCTACGCATTAAAAATATATCTCCGTTTTTTCCTTATTGACTTTTTTTTGCTAAATCGGGGGAATACCTGCATAGAAACATCAGGGCCGCTGTGACGGCAGCGACCCTGGTGTGTCTGACTCCTATTTACTAAAAAACCCCGAGATGTCCTTCCAATAACTCCACCCGGGCCTGGGGAAAACGAATTCTTTCAGAGGCTCGGGGAACGAACAGCATTAGGCTTCATCTCTGGGAATATCGTCATGCTATATCCCTTTAGGCGCTAAGCAGGATACATTAGAGGCTGGCTGTATCCACTTTTCACTTATATGTCGTGCCCAATGTGACCAGTAGCACAGCTGATCGCCGTTTTCCCGCACGTACACATGACACTTTCACTTATTAGGAAAAAAATGATAAAAAAGGATTTTTGATTAGTTTGCTTTACGTCTTTATGTTCAGGTTTTCAACGGATGCCCTTTAAGAATAAACTGCACCGCATCATGGATTCATCCCGATACCAGAGATCAACATATACTCATAGGTGGGTTGTATAATTATGATAAAAAAAATATTCCAGCAGTTATGTCGTCACCTGTTTTTTTTTTATATTGACTCGACAGAGTGATTTTAAAGAGAGAGGATATATTTCAGGATACATTAATTTGTACCTTCTTGTTACGAATAACAATGTAAATAACTATATTCCCTAACAATACATATAGAAAAATTGATGAATTGATAACAGTTGATTCGTAAAAATTTGGACACAGTAGCGCGTGGTGCGCGCGATTCATCGGGAAGTATAAATATAGATAAAGTTCTTTTTACGTAGTTTTAGGTAAACAGGACTCGTTTTCCCTTCGCATTTTATCCTGGCTTAGCACAGGCAAAATATCTACTTAATAATTAATTGTCATTCGTTCATTCATGTGTGTAATTGTCGCTAAATATTTTGACTATAATTTAATTTCTTTTAATGGAAATATTAAGATATCACTATTTTTACCTGAGCAAATCTCTAGTCTATAAAATCAAACCATTTTAAAATTTAAGGAGCGTAACTGAAACTGTATGTATGTGTGTGTCAGGTGCCGAGGAAGGTATATACACGTTGAATCTGAACGAGCTTCACGAAACAGCCATGGACCAGCTGTTCCCACGGCGCACGATCTGGATGCACGTCATCAAGGATGTCCTCATGTCTCTGTCTGGTGAGATTACGTCTTTTATCAATCCATTTACAGCTGCCGTACGAAGACATTATATTATTTATTTACTAGCCGAGCCGGCAAACTTTCTAGCATATACAATAATAACGAATGTATTGTGTGTGGAGTTAGGATTTGAAGCGGGCGTGACAAAAAAAAATGCGGCTTCATTGAAAAACACTTTTAACCTTTAGTCAGTGACGCGTCCGAATACCGGACACGGTAACAAGTCCTCATCTTATTAGGTAACACATATTATTGTTCATAGAACAGTTGAAATGCAATTCAAAGACAGGTGTAGTGCAAGAAATTACATAAAAAAAAATATTTTATTGATAAAACTAATTGGAGTTACTAAAATCCAATTAGATTTAGAGATAATCGGGTTCAGGGTCCTGTATATTGTTAATGCAATTTCGTATGGATTTAGGCAAGACGCCGTCGCTATACCGGCACGAGTTGCTGGCGCTCATCGGCAGCGCTCGCGGCGGCCGCTCCCTCCGCGTGCTGCCGCCGAGGCTGCTGCCGCGCCGGTTCACCCTCACTACCAGGGTGCCGGACACGAGAGGTCTGTAATAATAATATCTTGACGCTGTGTCTCTTTCAGGGTGAGCAGAAGTACATAAGTGCCTGTATCCATTTTGCGCTTATACATTGTGCCCAATGTGACCAGTAGTGCAGCTGATGGCCGTTCTCACAGCACTAGTACATATGACAGTTCTACTGGCTGTCATGCGGGTTACATGAGAGGATGTCGTCCCTACATCTGTATTTTTCTGGAAAAACCCAGAAGTACGAGTCAGGATTCGAACCTCCGACCACTCGCGTTGCCGAGCTGTCTATATACGTCAAACAATCGCACAAGTGGGTGCCTCTGTTTTTTAACTTTAAAAAGAGGGGATTATCAATTTAACCCGTGTATCTGTGTATGCATATGTCTCTCTGTATCATCATAGCTCCTAAACGGATAGATTGATTTTATTTTAGATTTAATTTTTCAGAAAGTTGGTTTCCTTGAGACTCATCGTAACCATGATTGAAGAAAATCTGATCACCTGCTTGAAGATAATCACCTCTATTCTAGTTGTTTAAGGAATAAAAACCACTTCTACTTGTTCAATATACAAACCCGATGAATCGTCATTTCTGACTCCATTCTTGACGTACGCGGGCGTGCGCGTGCACGATATACTTAATGTTTGTTGCGGGCAGGATGCACGCGGTGCGCGGTGGCACGCAGCCCGTACAACGGGTACAAGTACCTGTGCGGGGCGACGCCGGCCGGGCTGTTCCTCATGCAGTGGTACGACCCGCTCAGGAAGTTCATGCTGCTTAAAGTGAGTGCTACACGTATTAAAATGCTTATTCATTGCCAATTAGTAACTCGTCAATTAATTATTTGTCAATTAATCCAGTGTTTTTTAATTAACCAGTTATCGATCTATCAATTCATTCATTTGTTAATCAAAAGTCAATTTACTTCTTAATCAATGAATCCATTCTTGATTTATTCATAGTCGATTATGTTATTATTAATTCATATTTATATCTTTCATCACGCCGAATCACTATTGGGGTAGGCAGAGAGGACGGACCGCTACTCCTTGTTATTCTTGCAAACCGCATTCAATAATCCCTACATGCACTCTCACCGACTCCGCGTTCTTTGGGCATTATCCTACATTACAACTCTTTATTTGAGTAATATGAACAGTTTTAATTAGCGGGGTCTTTACTGAACATTTGCATAACTAGTGGAAAAATGTACATTCTCGCCACTGAATTATACAAATTAAAATAATAAACATGTCGGTTTAGAACATAGAGTGCACGATTCCGTCACCGCTGTCGGTGTTCGAGCTTGTGATCACCCCGGAACTGGAGTACCCGCTGCTGTGCGTCGGTGCCACGAGGAAACCGATGAGGCTTAATCTCATCAACATCAACTCAGGTCAGTCATTATCTTAGTCAGTAGCGTTCATCTCTTTAATTCATGAAAACATTGCATACCCTACAGTTGATCAATAAGTCACTTAAAGCAAATAAGCAATAATAAGCAATTAAGGACACTTTAATTTTCTTACTAGTACCTTCCGAGGTTTCCAGGCTAAATATAGATTTAGGCACTACATGCTCACAGGTGAAGGGAATCATCGTGGGGAAATCCGCATGTCATGTAATACAAAATGTCACGTGTACTAGTGCTGAGGAAACAGCAATCAGTTGCGCTACTGATCACGTTGGGTAACATATAAGAGCAAAGTCGTTTTAGTATCCCTGTTCACCCCCAGAGGGTTATAGCGTGACGATGTATCGTACTTATTCTACACAAAAGAGAATAAAACGCAACATTTGTATTCGTTATGACGCGAAATTAATATGTCTCGTTATAACGAAAGCGCAAGTCATTTAGCAAGGATTTTTGATAACACGAAATTAAAGCATTTGTTCTAATGGAAATGCATGCTATCTAGAGTCGAGTAAAGCGAGTATCACTGTTATGTCACGAGACCTGTTTTAAACATTTTTATGTAATGAATGTATGCACTTCGTATTAGGTGCCACGTGGTTCAACTCAGACGAGCTGGACGCTGCCCCCGGCGGCTCCGGCACGGTGCTGCCGAGGACGGAGCGCTTGCACACGCTCAGAGCGGTGCACCAGCTCAACAAAGACTACGTGAGTATCAGCCGCACAGTGGAAGGTAGACTGAAGAACGTTCCCTTTTCCTTTTTTTTCTCCTTTCCCCTTTTACCATAAATTGACTGCGCGCTGTGGTAGTGTGCACCCTTATGTGGTGGACAATCCAGCGGCTATCTTAAGGCGATTCGCCTCTTCTTTTTTGCTGCAAACCGCCAAGGAGTAAAATTCGCTTCCTGCGTCTGTTTTTCAATAGATTATGACATGGGAATCTTTAAACGTCTAGTGTATCGATATGTTGGGTGAGCACGCTCCATCATCGTTCTCATCATCACTTTCCAAGATGTGAGATTGAGGTCAAACGCAAACCTGTCTGTAATAAATAAATTAAACGTTGATATACTTCTTCATCACATATATTGGAAACACTATTACATCATTTATCTTTAAATTGTAAACTTGTTTACTACAGCGTTCCTTGTCTGTTCCCCAAATCGTAATCTCTAGAAAAATCTTTCTCCAATTTTTTTTTACTCTATGTCAAACATATACATCAACTTTTTTATTTAACGGCCATCACTCATTCGCACTAAAAACAGACTAACCCAATTCAACGGCCTCCTCACACATGTATTATATAACTCTATTCTCACTTATTATCACCAGCTTGCCATTTGACAAACCACTACCTTAAAGGATTTTATCCTAGCAAGTAGTTGCTCGACAGTGGCGACTCAAAAGCGGCTGCCAAGTCGCAATATATCGCTTTGTATGCACCTATATGTAAAGATGTCAGATGTAGGTTGCACGGTTGCAAACTTAAGTAGATTGACTTGCGGAGCCAACGCCCTGTTAGATTAATTGAATTTCGTACACGAGTGAATACATTGTTCCGCGATATCTAGGGCACGCGCATTATATACAACGCGCACCAAATGAGTAACAAAGGGGAATTCAAGTTAAGACTGCCTTTGTTTCACAAGCCTCCCACAAGCGACGGCCAGCCACTACACAGTTAGTGACCCCGACGTGATCGGTGCGGTCTACATATTCTACACACTTTAAAAGATAATGTTGTTTAGGTGCTAGTGTGCCACGAGAACGTGGTAGACATAATACCGGTGGTGCCGGCCGCCCTGGACCCGGCGCGGTGGCGGGGCGAAGACGACAAGCGCCGGGGGAAGCTGCTCTCCAGGATACAGTTCGATTTCAACATCGACAGCATACGTGAGTACACGTGCCACAGTTGAACGTGGTAGATATGGTACCGATGGTGGCGGCCGCTCTGGACCCGGTGCACCAACGCCAATAAATAACAGTTTACACTGCTGTAATAATTCACTTCGGATATTTAAGTGTTGTTTTAGGTTATTCCTATAATATTTGTTATTGTGACGTATCAGTTCTTTAAAATAATAACATATCTGCGCAATGTATTTTTTTCGATGTGAGCAGAGATACATTAGTGGCTGTATCAACTTTGTGCTTATGTGGCACTTACATACGTAACAAGTGAAGACACAAAAACATCTCATTTTTCATGTTTTTGTATCTTCACTTGTTACGGTTTCTTTTTCTACCACAAGATGGTCTTTTTTTTCAGACTCCTACTGAATAAAAACCCCCGGGGTGTAATTCCAATCACTTCCCTCAGACCCGAGTAACTAGATTCGTGCCCGGGCAGTCCACAAAATGACGTTGCCCAGCCTTTTAATATCTCAAAACAAATTCTGGATTTTTAATTTAAATATAAAATATCTAAGACCACATTTAAAATAAACTAAAAAAATATTTGGTTGCATCTGACAAATCCTCTGCCAGAATATTATGAATGACTCCTACATGTTTCCTCTTTAATTCATATTCAACTTACGGAATACTAATAAAAATGTTTCGGTGTAAAACAGTGTGCCTCGCAGACTCTGTGCTCGCTTTCCACCGCCACGGCGTGCAGGGACGCTCGCTACGCAACGCGGAGATCACTCAAGAGATCACCGACCACTCGCGATCTTATCGCCTGCTGCCACACGACAAGTTAGTACATGCTACACATTTCTCCCTCATTCATCTAGAGGGCTTTAGCAAAAGAACATTCTATCCACGACAGCGCTATGCTTCGACCTAATTACTAGATCCTTTTCAACAGCGATAGAGTGAAGTGACGACAAAGTGGATCACAAAGCGAACGGCAGGCAGTTAAAATTGACATCTGTATTCACAGTTTTTTTTAATACTGATTGGACAAAATGAGTACATCGCTTCAGAGAGAAATTATATTGTGGTCCAAGAACGACAACGACCGCCAAAGAAAAAAAAACCATTGACAGTCGCCAATGTCATGCCCACCTCCATATACTACGACTGAAAGTGTCTAGATAACAGGAAAAATTAGACGTACAGAAGCTGATCCCGAAACGCTACGGGTCGAAGCAAAGTACTATAAAGACCTTTACACTTATGTGCCGTGTTTCAAACCTCAAAAAAGATACAGATAGCACGAAAATCGTGAAATGATAATCCTATTTTAATATTTCAGGGTCGTCGTTTTGGAATCACACCAGCTTCATACTAACACTCTGTCTGGAGACGACGGCAATGATTTATACATATTGGCGGGACACGAAGCTTCATATTAAACGGGTCGTACGAACACTACGGTTTCATTTAAGCGGTTTTCGTATTAAGCAGGTACGCGGGGCTCATTCGATTTCGATATGAGCGAGTCGATTCTGTGACACGACTGCGGTAGTTGCGATGTCATTTCTAAAAGGAGTGATTGATTTTGCGCAAAAAAGTAGTTATTGAAATGTCGTATTATTCTTTGTAGTTGTTTGATGGGATTTTTTCGGATAGCTCTCCATATTTTTTATGTTCAACCTTCGAACTTCGGGGCGTAGGTAGGTAGCAATTAAATTAAAAAAAGTTTTACATGGAAAAAAAATTCTAAGTGACGTAGTTGTGAAAATATAGCCAGTGAGTATATTTCTATCGCTATCCTATAAGTATTAACGTGTCCTATGTTGAGGTTCGTTTAAATCAGGAGAAATTAACTGTAGGTCGTACAAATATTTATTCCGTGTGGGGATTCAACCCAAAACATTGAGCACAGAAATCAATTGCCACTGCGAATTTTGACATTTTAAAAATATATTTCCTCTAAGACAAAAATAGTTTCTTTTTTGTCGTATTCAGAGATAAAAAAAAACTTTTTTACTGCTGTTATCTTGCAGAAAAACACTAAAAAAAGGAAAACGACGGTTCTACCTTTGTCTTCACAAGCGAAAATCTACCAATTTCGTATTTTTTTGAGATTTTTTTTTATATGTAGTTTTTCTTTCTTAAACTAAACCAAAAATATAACTGGTATAAATAACTTTTGAGTGGGTTAGAGCAAAATAAAAATCAAAGGATAAAATTCATCTTTCGTATAAGTGATGTCATATGGCACTTGCGTCACACTAATATGAAAATTATACGTAAAAGTGACCCAATTTCGAAAAATATATATTTTTTAGGCATCTTAACTTTCTAATTTAATAATATAAGCTAAGTAAAAAAATGTCTGTCAATTGAATTGTATTGAATTATTCGTCGATAATTTTGAAGAATGAAGAAATCAGACATCAAGGGGTCACTAGAATTTATCAAAGTTATTTTTACGACAGCTGCAAATTGGACAATTCAAAAAAAAACTTATAACTTAATCACTGCCAATATTGAATCCATTCCTAAATTACCCAAAGCAATATCACACCGAACGAGGCTTAGTAGTTTGTCGATTATATTATATCGATAGTCGATATAGCTGTGATGGATGAATTTATCGATAACCGTGTTGTGTGTATGTACATTGGATTGCATTGTATTACAATTTAATCATTTCAAAATTTATCTCATATTTTTCAAGCTAATTGTATTTTTAATGCCTTTTGGGTATAGTTTAGGGCAGTAAAATATTTCGGGTTATTAAAATTCGTTTTCTTTAGTCATTTTAAAGAAAGTTTTTATTTTTGTTTCGATGTTGAAATTAATTGCTCAACTCGTTATTGTGTTGGGTTGCGATTAATAGTGGGTATCGAAAATTACTATAACCCACTAATGGAATAAACGTTGGTAACATTATTTAATCGCGTATGCGATTGTACTGTGATTTCGAACTTAAGTTTGTTTATAAAATCAATAAATCAATAATACAATTATGATTTCATTGATTTTATGCTCGATCTTACAAAAAGTTAGTAACATAATATTAGCAAATATCATTTTTAATTTGAAGAGTTGTGGCGTTTATTTTCATAGTTGCCAGAAAAATAAAATCAATATTCACTATATAGTATAATCGTCATGTTCAGGAATTTTTTCAAATAATTATGTACATTTTAAAAGTTAAATTAACAGAAAATAACATTAACCCGTAATAATAGATTAATAAAAAGACAATTTTCGGTAATAATAGTTTTAATAATTTAAAAAACGCGCTTGCTTATGTATTATTTTATTTTTGTAAATAATTACAAATATTCCAATTAGTTTATAGTCAATTGTATAATATCACTAGGATAGTTGTAACTTTTAAGTTTTTTTTATTAATTATATTTGTATTTTCGGAGAGTTTAGGAGTTTTGTGGACTGGCAATACTATTTATTTATTATATTCATTTTAATGCACATATTTTATAGTATTATCATACTGTATCTGTTGATGTGTGAAAGAAATTTCATTTAAGGATGAAAAATTCTGTTTTTAAGTTGCTTTTGGTGGTTTTCTCTCTACAGTACTTCGATCCAGTGTTTTTTATAGTAATTTGTTGTTTTTTTTTTATTGGACACAAGCATACTGATAGGAATGTCATCATTTAAGTGATTTGTTCAACAGTAGAAAATAAATATTTTTCTTAAATAAAAATACAGATTGTAAGGATAAGATCTGTGGACATTACTTTAATTTAGCTTACACTTTGCTTAGACAAAAGTACGTTTTTGACAAAAACGGTCGTAGTACATGTGGACCGACAGCGATGGCCACTCAACTAATTTTCGTCCCTTGGCGGTCGTTGCCGTTTTTGGACTACACTGTACTTTTCATCAGGTGCAATGTAGTCACTTTGTCGAGCCAGTATAAAAATTGTAATGTTTTAAGTAATATAAAAGTTGAATAGCGTGTATGAATCGCAGCCTTGAATTTGGATGTCTCATATACCCTCTGTATAGGAGAAATATCATACTAGTTTGATTAAATACCTCTAACTTGATAACCACATCATTATGGCACACTTTGTGAAGAAGTGACGAAGAATTGAAATAATTACGGAGATATATTTGAAACTTCGCGTTTAGTATTCAATATAAATACTTAAATGGGTCTTATGAGGAAAAAATGTATCGCCACGCTAAATCCCTTTCCGTGTGAGTAGCGATGTAGCGTCTGTATGCACTCTGTGCTGGGATTAAACCTTATTTATTTATATACAGGGTGTAATTAATGAAATACCTGAAACTTACTTTAATATTACATACACTGTATAAATGAAATCATCAACATTTTTAGTTTGAGACTATAATATAATTTTATTTCGCGTATAAGATCCGTTTGATTATTTATACTAAATCTATGGGGTTCCTGGAATTATAATTATGTCGATAAATATCAAATATCAGTAAAGCTCACATAGTGTCTGACCGAAGTTTTCAGTTTCGGCCAAAAGAACTGCATTCGGTAAAACTTTTAAATGGACAAAGGACTAGTGTCAATAGATTTATCTGATTGTTATATTTCTTTTAATGAGTATCTGATTACAGGTCGATATCTTTCTGAAGCTGATTAATCGATTATTGTCACAACCTTCGACTGCAAAGCTTTTAAAATCATAAATATAATTATTTATGATTTTAGATATTTAGAAAAATTGAAGCAGTTGAAACGACTAATCCCTTCTATATCCTTTTTTTTATTGTAACCCGGGGAAATCCCTAATGGACCTTCAGAAGGCGGTGAGGGCTGGTGTGTCGGACTTGTACCAACTAAAACCCTCGGTGCGTTCCTTCTCCCGTCTGCCGAGTGCCAAGGTCAAGGCTGAGCCATCTTCCTCGACACCCGGCGACGTCTGGCCTTCTGCAGAACCCATCTAAAGTGCCTATATCCTGCTATTTTATTTTTATATTATTTCCTTTTTTTAATTATTTCCTTTTGTGATTGAGATAGTATTTGTCCAAGCGATTATTTATTGGTTCACATTTAGAGCTGAGATTATGTTTTCTGGGATCATTCCCCGCTCTGACAATCCTGTTGCTTATGAAGTGCTTGTGTGGGTTGTTAGATCGACTGATACATATCTTAAACTGATGGCCTCTGAGATTGGTGTTGCCACTGAGTTTGAACATTTTTTAAGACCTTCAAGGTCATAATGCCCATATAAATATCTTGTAGGTTTCCACTAAGTCTATGTCTGTTAAATATTGACCACAAATTAATAATATCAATAATGATTTAATAAGCTCTTTGTATTAATGCACATAAAGGACGTGTAGAGATTATTAAAATGAGATTACAACTAGTCAAAGGGTGGCTAAAGAGGAAGACGCGGCCGAAACTTCGATCAGACTCTAGTCCCATCGAATGAGTAATTACGTACAATTCATATACTATTTTGATAGATTTTTGGTAAATGTGTAGGTAGGAAACCTGCATGGCATCTAATAGAAATGTCATGTGTACTAGTGCTGTAAGAACGGCGATCAGCTGCGCTACTGGTCATGTTAAGCACACCATAAGCGTACAGAGGATACACCCACTAATATATATGTGCTCATCACGAAAGGGATGAAGAAGGGAGTTACACGTGTGATCAATTTCCCTCATTTTACTTAGCATAGAAGTACATACTTTTGATGTTTATCGACATAATTTTATATTATCCCTTGCGTTTCTTTTGACTTTCAGTATGCACGTGGAAAAAACGTAACTCACAAAATTATAAATAATAAAATAATTTTAAACTAATGAAATACGCTTCCGATATGTTGTGATCGCAATTTAATATTATATTAATAATTTTAAATGAAATTTTGTGAGTTATTGTTTTCTTATGATTATTTTACATTATCTTGTTTCGCTTTAAAATAATACCGTTTATTTATACCTCAAAATAAACCTTTATTTTGTACAATTTCGTTTTTTTTTTACTTTTCCTTTTATTTCTGTGTGACTTCTAAATTATATTGATATTATTTTTAAATATGCTAGGGTAGTTTTGAATTTGATTTTGTGATCTTGAAGGTTTTTGTCGTATTGCCTCAAAAAAAGTAATTGGACTGAAAATGGCTGTTACAAAATTATATCCAAAAAACCTATAATGAGTTACTGTTGTAAGTTGTTAGCAATAACTATGTACTTACCGTTATGATATACTTAGGGACAATGGTAGCGACCTTGTCAGGCCTCCTCAGAAGAAATAAATAGCCTCATTTACCGAAACCAAGTTCTTGAATTGTAATATACCAATGGTTTTTTTTTAAGCCTATAGAAGTGGTTTACAATTTTTCATGTCAAAATACTAATAGTGCGTGTCTATAGTATGCGCGCAAATGTTAGTCACCTCCTGAGGTATGTGAGGGCTAGGACGGGGAGGTAGACAAATGTAAAGCTAACTCAGTTTCTCGTCGACCGCCGAGATGATTATACGTTTCGGTTGTGTGCGCCAGTTTGTTTAACACGTGTTCAAATGCCGAGCACTTGCGCGCATACATACCACAAATGTTTTGCAATCCATTTGCGGGTTTTTCCTTTCTTATGTATTTGTAATTATTTTTCTCTTTTTCGCACGCCAAAGACAAACGTTTTGCTGTCTTGCCAAATGTTGGGACAAAGACAAAAATAATAGCAAATACACGAGAATGAAAAGGGAACGTTTTGCGACACATAAAACATTTTCTGTAGACAATCTATTAGAAACGCATTTTATAACGAAATAAGGCAATAGTCGAATGTCAATATATAAAATTTCTAAAATAAAGAGCTATGCAATTGGTAACTCGTGATAGGAATAATAAATATTAGACTAACCCTATTTTAGACCCGCTTAGCGTCCTAGATGTATTGGATAGGTTATTTTTTAATATATTATAGATTTTAAGAAAATAGAACACCAGTACTGAGATATATTTCAGAATCTTTAGTAATTAGATATAGACACGAGGTAAAGGTTACGTCGCGACTAGTGGCCGTATAAAACGAATAAACGAAAAAAAAAAAAACGAAAATTGACTATATTTATAAAAACATACTTTTAACTGTTGGTATCTTAATTTGTGACCATAACTAATAGTAAGTTCGTATTAGTTAAAGAAATATTGATTTTAAAATAACTCTTGGAGTATACTTTATAATTATAAAAATAAATAATAAAAACATACAGAATAAGCTTATGTAACTAAAATAATATAGTTATTTGACACTGTTTTACCTGTAACGAAAGAAACTGGTTTAAGTTAACTGTAAAGAAAAATATGGTGCCGTGACCAGGATTGTCTTAAACTACACGATTACGTTACGTGCAAAAATGAAAACAATAACAAAAAAATGTAACCTTTACTTCGTATAAACTAGTTGTAAAAAAAAAACAAATTATACTGAAGATAATAATTGCTCTTTTAGATTCGTAAAAATCGCGTCTCGTGAAGAAAGTCTGTTATGAAAATGTCTACTATAAATTAAAAAATTGTAGACATTTAAAATTTGCATGAAATGCTCTGTGCTCTACTAGTAACTTATTTTCATACTTATAATAATATAAAATTTCACATGTACCTAATATGAATTCTTCACTGTCCACATATTGTAAATTATTACACAGTAATCAAACATTATAACAAACATTTATTTAATATTATACATATATTCAAAGCGTTATGTATGAAACGGGAGTGATTTGCATAATTTGCAAATAGAAAATGACCAGAATTAACGTACCAGAGAGTCGTTGATGTGCCAATGTAGAGTCTGTTTATTGGTCAGAGAATGCCATAAAATTATTTGAAGGACATGGTGGCGCTATCTCAATAGCGTCGCTCTCAATTGAGGATTGTTTAGGCGTATTAGACACAACGGAGCTAATATCCCAAAAGCCCTAAATATAAAGTGTAATAATAATTCTTTATTTACTGTACATTCAGCCCTTAATAATAAAAGTGGTATATAGCCTCGAAATAGGGAGGAGGTGCGGGGGGCATACGAGTACATCTCCCAGCTTATCCGCTGAATGATATACAAAAAAATTGACCAACATCTCTAAAACAGGCTGGGAAGTACAAGCATTTGTTTTAAAGTTGCAAAATTAACTCAAAAGTCTCATATGATTGATACTGTTATCGCATAAATTGTTCAATATCAAATAACACTATAGTCCAGTCAAATAACTTTTTAAATCAAAATTTCGACACTCAAGTTTGCATTTTTGATATTTTGTGCTTCTAATAATACAAAAACGATCTGTAAAGGTTTTAGTGTCTGAAACCCCCGGCAAGAGTTAAAAAAAAAATATTTAAAGTTTTTTTCCACAAATACTCGAAAACGGTAATAGTTAGAGAAAAAAAATGTAAGCAAAATATATAGAGCTTAAAATTATACATAAAAAAGGTAGTATGACTTTTTTTCCTCCGGCCTAAATTAACCAAGTTAGGGAGGTTTTTAAGTTTAAGGGTTTTTAAATTCCGCGCCGTTGCATAAAGTCACGAGGCAAAAAGAGAGGGACTATTGCTGTGTCGCTTACTCCCATTGATACTTGACAATTGAGTATTGCGTAGGCGTTCACTATAAAATGTCCGAGTAAGAGTGAGAAAGCATTATCGGATAATTATTTCTTGTACTCTATTTAAGTATCTGTTCATGTTTTTTACCATTAATATCACTGCATTTTGCTCATTTATGTTTTAAACACTTCATAATCACAGATCGTATACACATTTATCATTTCTTAATGTTTTTAATGGATTTAATCATGATTACAGAGCAAGGAAATTAAAATTACGACTACATTTTATAATCGTTGATCTTTAATCAGATTACATTTTGCCCATCTCTGGTAATAAATATATCGACTGTAAATTTCAAGTTTCGAAAAAATTACTTGACATTCTAAGATACTAGATATAGTACACCAATACCTCGCTTTGGGTCGTTTTGTTTGCCGTTTTTTTCGAAGTTGTGTCGCTGCTTAATTTTTACTGATTTTCACTGTGCGTCGTTAGATTTTCGAAGTTGCGTTGTTTTGGATTCGAGTCTTTAATGTTTTTTTGAATTTTTATTTCCTAAAATATGGCAACACCTTTATTTTTAATTGCGCCATGCCATCAAAATTTGGGGATTCTCTTTCTAACTAAAAATCAACGTCAATTTAATACAATTTTATACTTAGTTTATACAAACTTAATATCAATTGCTACAAGGAAATTTATTTTACGTTGTAAAAAAAAGCTTTTCAACAAACATTGGACCAATTTTTTGTGAAAGAAAGTCGACCTACGACAACAGCCACTATGGACTCTCTGCCAAGAAGGCGGGGCCTGCAGAAGGCTAGACGTCGCCGGGTGCCGAGGTAGATGGCTCAGCCTTGCCCTTGGCATTCGGCAGGCGGGAGATGGAACACCCCGGGGGTTTTAGTCGGTGCAAGTCCGACACACCGGGAGGCAACCCTCATCGCCCCCTGAGGTCCGTTAGGGATTTCCCCCGGGTCACAAAAAAAAAAGCCACTATGGACTCATCAGACAGTGATTAATTTTAATTTTACGTTCATAAATTAAATGAATATGTAGTTTATTTTGTTTAATTACGTTAATACGTTTTTTGTATATTATATTTCTTTTATGTATTAATTATATAAATGGTTTTTAATTCAAGACGATTCGAAAGAAAAAATAGTATAATTGACAGAAATTTAGCATTACTCCGTATTGAATTTTTTTTTTTACACTGACACGGCATAGTTACTGCACCAAACCTGATGGTAAGCATGGTGCAGTCCAAAAAAACGCCAACGACTATCGAAAGGTAAGAAAAAACCCATCGGTAGTCGCAGCGATCATGCCGGCCCGCACAAATATCTCTTCACGTTACGCTTAAAGGATCCCATATCATAGGATGGTGGGAACACGCTCGCCGGAAGACCATTCCACAGCCCAACGACACGGCAAAAGAAGGAGTTAGAGAACTTCTTTGTCCTGGCCGGGATGTGAGATACCGTATAGCTGTGACAACGCAAACCCGCGCGCGTGGATCTATTCAGGAAGGGAGAGGGTGGAACAAGGTTAAACAACTCATCAGAACACTCGCCATAATACAAACGGTAGAAAACACTTAATGAGGCAACATCTCTACGCAATTGGAGCGATTCAAGATGTTCAGAAACGTCTGGATCGTTCACTATGCGGACAGCCCTACGCTGCAACCTATCCAGGGCATCAAGCAAGTACTGGGCAGAACCATCCCAGAGATGCGAACAATATTCCATACAAGGCCTGACCTGGGCCTTATACAATAGATACAAAAGATCAGGTGTGAAAAACCGACGCACTCTATTCAGGATACCAAGTCTACTGGAAGTCGAGGAGATGACCGTCCCTATGTGATCCCTAAGATTGAGATCACAGCGAATATCCATGTCTAGTATACTAAGGCTGTCACGCACAGCAAGCGGCACATTCTTGAGAGTAGGAAGAGGAGAAAATGGGGATTTTTTGGAGGAAAAAACACACACCTGGGTTTTTTTGGCATTGAACTCAACCAAATTCCTGTCGTTCCAAGAAGAAATGAGGCTTAAGGACCGATTGAGATCAATAACCAGATCTTCTCGATTCCCAATGGTTTCCTCCCGACCGTAAGTGGGCCTGCTGCAATATCCCCCGTGAACCGTGCTGTCATCTGCATAGCAATGAATACAGCCCAAAGACAGCATATCATTGATATGCAGAAGAAACAGGGTGGGAGAAAGTACAGAGCCTTGTGGAACTCCGGCATTAACTGACATGAACTGCGAACTGTGACCATCAACAAGGACACGAATTCTACGTTAGTGCAGAAAGCCAGAGATCCACGCACACAGGTTGTCAGGAAGACCGTACGCTCGAAGCTTGGACAGAAGACCACGATGCCAGACCCTATCAAAGGCTTTGGCTATATCCAGGCTAACAGCCAAAGATTCGCCATGCTTATCCATAGCCTCACCCCAGCGGTGCATGACGTACGCTAGAAGATCACCCGTGGAACGATTCGATCGAAAACCATATTGACGATCGTTAATAAGAGAGTGATCCTCTAGGTAACGGACAAGTTGAACATTTACAATTCGTTCTAAGATTTTACAGAGCACTGAGGTGACGGCTATGGGGCGGTAGTTGTTTGGGTCGAAACGATCCCCCTTTTTGTGGATCGGTTGAATGTTGGCTTCCCTCCAAGCCTGAGGCACAACACCGGACGAGAAAGGCAGGCGGTACAGGCTTGTAAGAGGAGACGTAAGCTCGGCTGCACAAGCCCTCAGCATCACCGCTGGGATACCATCAGAGTCACTAGCCTTCCGCACATCGAGTGACCTCAACTCACGTAATACAGTACGCTGCCTTATCACAACGTCAGGCATCGTGTAGCCGCAAGAAGGAATTGTGGGCGGCTGGGTGTTGAGATCATCAAGTTTGGAATTAGCCGCGAAGATGTGAGCCAACAGATTGGCTTTCTCCAGCGGCTCATGGGCCAGCGACCCGTCAGGAGATCTTAACGGCGGAAAGGATGGGCGACAGAAATTCGTTTGCACGGCCTTGGCCAGTCCCCAATAAGCTCGACTGTTGGTCGGATGGTTTACTAAGATCTGGCAATCCGCGAAACACGTTGAGCATCCGCCCCGCGATACGCCCTCCTGCAAGCCTTGGAAGCCTTGTTATAAGCTGCTTTAAGAGCGTTGACATCAGGATCACAAGTTGCACAACCCTTAATCCAAGCACGATATGCATTCTGCTTCAGAATAACAGCGACAGAGCATTCGCGATTGAACCAAGAGCGTCCAGAGCGATTACCGACGATTACAGAAGATGGAATGTAATAATCCATTCCAAGCCTGATCTCGTCGGCAATCGCATCGGCAGTCGCAGAAGGATCACACTCATTAAAGCAGCGTTGGCGCCACGGGATAGAAGCAAAGTACTCACGCAATCCATCCCAATCTGCTGACGAGTAATGCCATACCTTACGCTTAACCTCACGAGGAGATGGTGAGAGGGCGTGGGGCACCAAAGAACCAACCAGGCAATGGTCAGAATTACCCAAAGGAGCATTTACCGACACAAAATACCCGGAAGGATGGCTCGTCAGCAGAAGGTCCAACAAAGAGGGAGCATGACCCACAACATCTGGAAGCCTGGTGGGCTGGACAACCAGTTCAGAGAGGTCATGAAGCGGGGCGAATGCATGAGCAGACCTTCTTGCATGGTCAGTCTTGGAGGATCCCAGCCATAATTCATGGTGCGCGTTAAAATCCACCAAAACTACCAGTTCTGCTGCAGGGTACTGCTCTTGAACGACATCAGCCGCCTGGCTGAGGTAATCAAACAGCCGAGTGGTCTCAGAGTCCCCATTATGAGATCGGTATAGGCACACGTAGACACGACTCAGAGAGCCGACATCCACATCCACCCACAGGACAGAAAAAGAGGGGTTCTCCAAACAGTGCAACCGACGGCAACACACGTCCGACCGCACAAACACACAGACCCCGGCCTTTGCATGAAAGTTTTCCTCAAGTTGATAGCCAGGGAAATGCAAATAAAATAAATCAGCCGGACGGTGTATTTGAGTTTCCGTCAAAAAGAGAAGTGCAGGCCGGACTGTCTCAAGATGGTGGTGGAAAGCATTTAAGTTAGAATGAAGTCCACGGATGTTAGTGAACTCCATAAAGAAGGTGTTTTCCGGATTAAACACCGCTGAATTACCAGAATTATTATATTGCGCTGACATGAAGCAAAAGTTAAGAAGACGTGAAGAGAATTAACGACCCTCGACACAGCAAAAGGAGAACAGACCAGACTGGGCCAACGCCAAAGCCCCCAGAGGACGTAAGCTGAACCAACGGACGGAAGGGCCCCCGTACCCCCCCGGAATAGGTCGCCGGGTCCCGAAAACCGGTCACCATCCGGCACGACGATCCTACCCAAGATTATGCGCGGCATGGTGGAGCAGCCTCTCATAGTGGTTAGCTATGATTGGGCCCCTGTACTATACCGCGGGCGGCCAGCAGTATAACCGTTTCTACGGGTCTCCCTGGCCGGCAGTTCAACGTACCCCCCCATAAGGGAGCAAGCGAAGACGTCAAGTCAGAACCCCAATAATGTGCCAAAGGTCGCCAATCATGTGCTAATGGATATACACAGGCTATTCCCGAAACGCGATCAGCCAAAACTGGCCTTACACTCATGCACTGTGGTCGCGATCCAGACGGCCACCGACGCCCTACCACCTCGCTGCAGCTCGTTTAGCACCACCCAGCAGCCACGTCTAGGGAAACTAGGGTAAAAAAGCCTACGGACGCGAGCAGCTTCGACTCCCAAATATATAATTAATTTTAAGGGTACTTAGGGTGAATGTCGCAACTTTATTTCTGGTGGCGCCATCTGCCACAATGCATCTAAGGCCAAGTCACGTGCAAATTTTATGTCCGATGTACGAGCGGACGCCATCTTTATCTTAGTTGACATGTTAGGATTAATTTTGAACTTTTTTATCATAAATATTGGGTTTGCAAATTGAAAACAACTTGTTCATATGACAAGTTATTTTTTTTACACTGGTACGACATAGATTTTTTTTTCGAATCTAAAAAAATATAATAATTGAAGGTCTATATTTAATTTAAATTTTACAGTAAAAATTATATTTCTATTTAAAATCCTTATTTTCTATGAAAAGCTATATTTTTATTATTTTATTAATTTATCAATTAAAGTAAATTAATAAATACATATGTTTATTTGGAATTTGCAAAATTTCTCCACTTTTATGTGCTTGCTAAAAACATAAGCAACATAAAGGATATAGTAATAACTTAAGTTTGAGACAGAACTTCACGTTAATGTTTATTTTTTTAATAACTAATTGTAATATATATATAGATAAATATTAATATATTGTGGAAGGGGAACTTGTGTGACCGATATTGTGGAGTTCTTCCTTCTTCAGTCAAACTCTTAATATCACTTTAAACTATAAATTTAGTAAACCATAATACATTTACATAATATTCTCGTTATTTGTTTATTCTACTTTTTCAACCTTTCATTCTTAAAGCTCAATACACAATCTCTAGAATAATCAAGTCCTTTTTCAAATTCGAATTTCGAATTCAAAACGATCTTCCTATTTTCCAATTCTTTCATACGAAATATCATATTTTTACTAAACGTAATATTTATGTCATAGATATGTTACCTAATTTTATGCACTCCTTACATACAATCACAAATTATCCTCCCTTTCCTTTTAAAAATTTTTGATAATCCTATTAAATTTTTTATACAATACAAAACAACTATCCTACCTATGTGGGGAAAAAACATTTTTACAAATTTGTGAATACTCTCTGCTAGAGAGTAACTGAATCTTCAGTTCTAGTAAAAAAAAAAAATTAAATTAAATTAAACTTTTTGATAAACTATGTTACAAGAAGATTAAGTTTTTTTCAAAACCCACCTAAAAGCCTGAAAATATTCACATCCTAACGCAACATCGTGATCATTTAACTACATTTAAAATAATAAAGCCTATTCATTTAAAAAAAAAAAACAAGTTGCATCAACCAACTTCTTCCAATCCTTAAATGCAAGCTATTCCAATTAAACTATTATTCAAGAATTATATTCATTAAAATCATCATTAATTTTCCACCAATCCACTTCTCTCGATTACTATTACCAAACTAATTCCTTTTCTATACCTAATAATATTTCCTTAATCGAACCGACTGCTTTGCTAATAATACATTAACTCACACCACCTTATAGTCTAAGTGTGTTTTATATCCATGCTCGGACATTTTATAGTGAACGCCTACGCAATACTCATTGTCAAGTATCAATGGGAGTAAGCGAGACAGCAATAGTCCCTCTCTTTTTGCCTCGTGACTTTATGCAACGGCGCGGAATTTAAAAACCCTTAAACTTAAAAACCTCCCTAACTTGGTTAATTTAGGTCGGAGGAAAAAAAGTCATACTACCTTTTTTATGTATAATTTTAAGCTCTATATATTTTGCTTACATTTTTTTTCTCTAACTATTACCGTTTTCGAGTATTTGTGGAAAAAAACTTTAAATCATTTTTTTTTAACTCTTGCCGGAGGTTTCAGACACTAAAACCTTTACAGATCGTTTTTGTATTATTAGAAGTACAAAATATCAAAAATGCAAACTTGAGTGTCAAAATTTTGATTTAAAAAGTTATTTGACTGGACTAACTATATTTGTTTTTCTCGTGAACGTTTCCATTCTTGTATGCTAGTATGGCTACGCAAGCAATTGTTATTGCTTAAACTCAAATATTTCAAAATCCGGTGCTGGTGGTATATCCAAAGAAGTAGCAGATACATGTTACCGTGCCAAGCAGCAAATAAAATAACTGGTTTATAAAGATTCCTAAGGAGTATATTCTGATGACAAACAGTGTACGCTGCTGTTAGTAGACACAGGATAACTTGTAACATAGGGAGTACTAATATTCGTTTTTTCTTTTTCACGCGCATACTTTTACCATGGTCCTATTTCGGTTTCTCTGTGTGTGTTTCATGATTACTCTTAAATCACTGGTAATTTCACATTTTATCCTATATTTAGCTGGCATGTAAAGCGCTGGCTGACTCAGCTGGTCACCAAATATGTTCCGAGCGGATTTCCCTTAGGTGCAACATCACAACACAGTTGTAGCTTAACTAGCAACATTTTCTCTCTATATTATTTGTTTTAATTAAAAAATTAAGCAAAATATAATGTACATAATTTATGTTATTTAGGTGTTATATTCAATTTCCCAGATTGCTTTCGATATTCAATGTCACAATTATGAAAAGTTGAATTTCACTGAGGTTATGAATTTGACAATAGTATTAAAGTTTTCTTTGGTTCTGGTGGTTTATATTAATATGTGGATGATGAAGAAAATATTTAATTTGCTAAAGTTAATAATACTTGTTTGAATTATGATTTTTTTATTAAAGATATCTGGTATTGAAATATTAATTTGTGCTTTTCGCTTTTATATTTATATAGTACATTATTTCGCATAGATATGTAAGTCTTTAAAAAAAAAATCAGATAGTTTTAATAAATAAAACAAATTTAATATTAGACAGATTTAAAAATATATTAGAGTATATTTTCGTTATATGGGATTGTAACAGGTATGATTGAGGTGTGTTAAGTGATTGTAAATGAGATGATGGTTTACAATAACTCAAGATTTGTTTCCAAAGATTTTATTCCCTAATAAAGTGACAAATACATTTAAAGTCTTTTTATTTGTTCTTTAGCAGTGGACCTCTAAAAGTTATATTAAAAATTGTGTGTATTTCAATAATTATTTACTCAAATCATATAATTTTAGATTATTCTGAAGCCATATAGCTCTCTGAAAGTTTTATTTTTAAAAGATGCTCAACTTAAAATAAACATTTGAAGATTATCATTATCAAATAATAGGTGAGTAGCTATAAGCTGATGTGGCTATGGCTCAGCTGACGTGTTCAACTATTACATATTTAGAAAGTTGTTGACCATATATCAGATTCTAATTGAGATGGGAGCCATTTATTTTTGGAACTATTCTTTGATGATACAACAACAATGTCCTGAGGCAATTTATTCCAAACATGCAATACTCTGTTATCGAGTGAGGGGTTACCAATATTATATTAAATGTGTATGAGGCCACAAGAAGGGTCTCAAAGTGATATCTATAGGCACTGGTCAAGTATAAAGGCATACTTCAGATTCTAGCAGCTGCTGCTAGGTAATATTGAACTGCTCTGTTCGCAATTACATGCTAAGCAATCATATGTAGACTGCAGCTCTGTCAGGTAGTGTGTCAAGCTTATTACTGGGAAGCCTACATTAGACACCTTTACATCAGGACTTGGTAGACACTGCTGAGTCACCATTTCAAAGCAGTGACTGCCAGAATCCAACTTATACATTTAAGTTTTAATAATAGATATTTAGACATAGAAACATATATATTACATTTATTTTTACATATAGTTCATAGATTGTAATTTTACTTCATTATTTAATTACAAGGTTAAATTTTAACAGCCACTTTTGTTTTGGTCTTTGATATCTTGGAACAACAGGATATACACAAGCTGATCCTGAAATGTGACAGGCCGAAGTGAGTCACAATGACAATTTTAACACTTGTGTACTATAGTCACAACCTAGTTCAGGCAATCACCTTTCCAATGTATCTGTGCTTAAATGGTTGTTTAACATATTGCTTAAATCTTAACTTTAAATCATAAACATTAAGGGCAGCCTGTACCAAGAAATTAAATGTAGTTTAAGCTTGTATAAAATGCTATTTAATTAAAGCGGTTTAATTCTACCTCAATGATGATTTAAACTTAACACTTGTTAATACTGGATAATGTTTCCGAGCAATACAATAAGTACCGTTTAAAGCAAAATAGCGTTTTATATGAGCTTAAACTAGATTAAATTTAATAGTGGAGGCTGCCCTAAATGAATAAGTTATAACAAATACTGCCTTATAAGAACAGTTTTACACAATTATCAATCATCTTCAATCACTTCTGAGTCTTCTGTTTCATCTTTCTTTTTAGCAGAACCTGATTTACGTGCCAAAGCTGTTTGTTTGTAATGTTCCAATGATTCGCTTAAAGGTTCGACAAATCTGTCGAATTCTATATCTTTCATGGCATCAAGCACGTCTTGTCCAGTTAGGGCTTTTCTTTTCTTATTTTTCACTATATTTGTAGCTGCTGATGTGACATAGAGCACGAAAACTGACGCCACTTTCGCGAGACCGGTTCGCGCTTCTTTTGATATGGAAACTCCCTCGGGTAAGATGTCTTTTACGATTCTCGTAACGACTGTCATCGGAAGATTTAAATCTTCAAGTTTCTCAGCCATTATATTTGATACAAGTTAATGTAATAATATTTTTATTACAACAGTTTAATAACCGCCAAAATACAGTTTACCTTGCCGCCGAACAAGTGAGTTGACATTAGATAACTTGACATTGACGTTTATGTTGTTGTTTATTCCGTGAAGAGGCAAGCGAAAGGTTCGATCTACACAGCCCTGTTTTTTTAAATTTGTTTTAAAGAACAACTTATGTTTTGAAAAAATTGTCTGATAAAGTCCATAATTTTTGTTTCCGAAGCCAAGTTCACGGTGCATAATTGATATGTCTAAATTTAAAAAGTCTGTTAGTGTGGGATCACTATCTGGGGTAGAAAATATCAGTAATATTAAATGAATGGTGTCAGAATTTGAAATTGTAAACATTATATTATGTCCATATCTTTAACCTAAAAAACTATCAGCATAAGGAAATTAAGAATTAAACTTGTACTTCATATTTTTTATCATTCTTTATTTATTATTTACAAAGTAACATAGAATATATTAATATTAAATATTATTTAAAACGACATGCAACAATGGCAACAAAAAAACCGAATTTATTGACGTCGAAGCTTTGAACGCGAATGCACATGTCTATGTTTCGTATATCGCAGGGTTTCTTATTTGTCGTTGTTATGGTCTTCTGGACGTGTTGTTCTTTTTGTCTGGACTGGTGTTGAGGGTTTAGACAGCAACAAGATACCCGGATGGTAGAATGCTGCGTGGAATCGGTGATATTTCTGATAGGGCGAGATGGAGTGCGCGTCGCTTGAATAGTTAGTTATAACTTTAATATAAGACTACTGAATATTAAACACATACTAACAACGGACTTGAAAGGACTTGTATCCAGTCCGAAAACGTAATATTTAAAAATAGAACAGAAATATTAATCTATATATCGAGGGTTGAAAGGCTATTTGGTTTTAGCTAAGTTTTTTGGTAATATAGTAATATTCATATATATTTTTGGAATCACTAAAAAACGCTGATTCCGAAAATATACATATTAAAATATCTTGGAATTATCATAAACCAAAGATCGTTTTCCTTGAATACATTTAATGTTCCACTGATTTTTGTTACACATGTGACTGATTCGGTAACTCAAAAAGGACTAACTCCTTTTACTTATATTGCTAGAATGCTAAAAGTATTTACGGACAAGTAAACGCACGAGGGCTGTATTCGCACTCTCTATTGCATCAATTCATTCAAGCGCAAACGCAGCTAAAAATTATATACGGCAGCGGATTTCCCCGGACGGTCAACCGTCTAGCTAGTGTTAACACTTTTGTAAAAATAACTTTCAGAAGTCGAATTTGAGCTACTGTGACAAATAATTATTATAAATATAATTAAAACGTCTTTAACAATTAATACAGTTCTTAAACAATCTTTCATGACTACTTGATTATAATTGATTTATTTTTTAATAAATCAGGCAAATGTCTAGAAAATTGTGTAAAGTTCATATTATATCATTTGATATATTTTCTGCAAGCTAACATATATCACTAAAAAATGTCGCTTAAACCAAATAGCCTTTCCGCTCCCCTTTATATATACAATTTTTTTAATGGTTCAAACCATAGGATCGAGCAACACCAAATAGTAATATATTGCATTTTTTAAAAATCCCCGTGACACATTATAGAGGAATCCCTCAATAAAATTATTGCCTTGGTAAACATCATAAAGCCTACTCGTGTTACTCTGTAAGACTAATGATATTGATGTGTAGCATTCTTAAAAGTTCCACACAGACTTTGTAATATCAAATTTCATCTAAATAGCGATAAGCACGTACGTATGCATCACGTAACGTCATAATTGCTCTACGCACTATGTATTAATTCCGTCGCAGTTTATAAACGCTACCAAATATAAAATCTTTGGTTTGTAATAAGTTATTGGATAATAAAATCATTATTTCTTAATATCTTGTAAGATATTAAACTATTACTATATTATTTTTATGATATTCTATTTTTTTAAATAGATATGTAAATATCTATGTAGATGTGTAATGTTGTTTCGGCGCCATGATTATGTTAAGATAGTATCAAAATATAGCTCACCGGTGCTATGTTCAGTGTAATTTAAGAACTACATTTACATTACCACCACCTTGCAACTTGGACATACCTGAGCTGATCCCAAATCGCGACAAGCCATAGCGAGTCACTGTGATCGGTTTCGAATCTATGTACTGTGGTCACGATTCAGTTAGGTACTATTATAGCTTCTTTGTTGCTCGTTTCCCCGCAGCACTTGGCAGTAATGTTATGTGGAAAGCAAAATCTACGGACTCGAATGAATGAGTGAAACTCTAAAAAATATTAACAACACTACTTCAAGTTATATATTTTTTGGGGTGTGCAGATATTATACAATGTACCTATCCACTTGTGTACACAAGGCCTATAGGGACTAGTACTTCAGCTAATCACTGTTCTCAGTACAATATAGATAAATTATTTTCTCTTCTCCTCCTCTCAATGTTTTCCTTCACAGAGGAGCCAAAAAAATGTATTTAAAGTTTTAAAATAACGAAAAATTACAGCACTAAATACAGAAATAAAACCTATTGTAGCGATGTAAAAACCGCCAGCTTAGTGAGTATCACGAATAATTCTATAGAAATGTGACATTACAAGTTCGGTTTCGAGATTCTCGAATAATGTGAAAAACGAAAGAGATGATTTGGAACCCTGCATATATTTATTTTGTGATGTTGAATCAATAAATCTTCTTTTCTTTTGACTTGTTGTCATTTTACCAAGAAACTAGCTGATCCGGCAAACGTTGTTTTGCTATATAAGGTTTTGTAATATCTTCTAAGATGTTCATTGAAATTAAGTGATGTCAGAGACAATTTTGTTCACAATTAAATACTCTTAATCAACAACACATTTATTTGGATAAAGATTAATATTATTACGTTGATACAACTCTTAACAAATAATGCATTAATTTTGACCAAATTTGTTTACCATAAAAACGGTTCTAGTGACTTAATCTTAAAAGATCGACATATACTGTCGCGGGCATTTTTTAGGTCATTTCAAGAGGAATAATTCTTTCTTACGTATATTTTTGGTATCTTGAACCGTTTTTGCAGCGCACGCAATGGGAGCCCTCAAGGATGAATAATTTTCTCCCTTTTTTACATTTTCCATTATTTCTTCGTTCCTAATAATTGCATCGTAATGTTATATAGCCTAAAGCCTTCCTCGATAAATGGTCTATTCAACTCAAAAAGAATTTTTCAATTCGAACCAGTAGTTCCTGAGATTAGCGCGTTCAAACAAACAAACAAACAAACAAACTCTTCAGCTTTATAATATTAGTATAGATTTCGATAGTCGTACTCGGCTTTGGATTGCACTTTGCAGTTACTATGCCGAGTGAGAATAAAAGAGAACTTAAGTGACTATTATGTAAACTATACAAACATTAAATAAAAAAAGAACTCGTTTTTGAGCAAAGCATCTATAGATCTCAGCAAAAGTCCGTTCTCGTAAAATTTTCAGCTTGATGCTATTTTCGGCCTCAGCAGCTAGCTTATGTACATCCCTCTAAAGTCAACAACGACTATGATGTCAGTGACCATTGTTCATACCGTGTGAGCTCAGTTGAACCTATCAAAATAATTTTGTTCGCTTTAAAATGTGCTAAAGAAATATTATACTCGGCTGTTTATACTACTTTTTTAGTGAAGACCCAATTATTTCTATTCACGTATATAAAATCTGCATCTAGTTCTTTTTTTTACTTGACTACGCCTCTGAATATAAGAGAAAAAGGATTAAAAATTGGTAAGATAAACAAATAAATTCTTTATAGATAACAAGTATTTATCTGTGTATTTATCATCACGCTGACTCCCTATTAGGGTAGGCAGATATAATTAAACGCCACTTCTATTTTTATAATCTCTTTAACTTAATTCTTTCATGCACTCTCGCCGTTTCCGTGATCTTTTGACATTACCCTCTATCAGAACTCTCTTTATTTTGTGTGTGTAGGAAAACCTAGTTGGCCTCGGTTCTTAATTGCACTCAAATTCATATTGTATATGTTTTCGTTATCTTTTCATCATTCATTCTCTCAACGTGCCATAATCATCGAAGCATGATTTTTTGTATGCTATCGGTGACACTATATTTCAAACCAACCATTCTGCGTATCTCCTCATTCCTAGCACGATCCGCAAGTGTTGCTCCGCATATAGAACGAAGAGATTGCATTTCAGCATTCCCAGGCCTCATTTCCGTGCAACAAAGTGGACACCAGAACAGTTCTATGCACTGCTTCTCTGCTGTTTGTGTAATATTTTTACTTTTTAAAACGGCATCTAGTTAACCATTAACTTTGTTGCCAGCAGTAACTTGCTTCTCTACATCCATATCACACGTACCATTTCTTGTAAATATACAAGATATACAATCTCATTCAATGTTCTAAATTTTCATTATGATTTTTATCACAATCAGTTTGGAGAGGCGTGTAAATAGCCCTCCATATGAGCGGGGAACGTAACTTGGTTGGCGGTTAAGGAAAATTAAAATTAGGTCAAAACGAGTATTAAGGAAACTTATCACTCCATAAATCGCAGCTGATATACCAGAATGTCTGAATCACTAACCTGCAGGTCTGCAGCTCGTCCAGTATATGCTACAGTACGGTAAGGGTCCAGGGTTCCGGTAGCGGCCACGGGCACAGAAAGTTTCCTCTCGCACAATTACACCTTATTTCTCTTTTTAATAACAACGTCGTGTGGCGGTTTAAATATATTTTAAAATAAGAGCGGATATAGCACGACGTCGCGGCGGTTGCATACAATTCTTATACGAAACGTTTGTGCCGTCAAACAGGGCGGTTGTAGTTAGGCGACATCTATCGGTTTCACTACAGAATTAGGGATGCAGATTATCCTTATATCATTCGCAAGTAACTTATGGAGTGATAGAAGAATTTTGGTATGAAGCGGAAGTATCTTAACCGCTTCACCACCGTTCTTAATTGTTTTCTTTCAAAGATTACAATCTTAACAAGTATGTTTATTTTAATAATACATCGTTGGTACTTTATTTTAAAGTAACTATTTTTAGGCTGGCCTTCACTATACCTACTCGTTCATAAGTTTCATAACCCTGATTATATTGCTATAGTGGGTCCGGAGCAAATGCTTTATGTTGCGCAAAACTATTTTCTTTTTCTTACACGTGTATTTGCAATTATTTTTCTCTTTCTCGCAAGCCATGGACAAATGTTTTGTATTAGTACGAGAAACATTGTGAATTTTATTCACCCCGAAAGGGATATAACGTGATGATATATTATTTATTATTATTAAATTAAGCTAAATAGCTCAGTTAAGTATTTATTATTGAGTTAAATATTAAATTGTTTAAATTTTAATTAAAACTTTGTAGTATTATTTTTATATAATGATAATATGTTATGTTTGCTGAATAAAGGTTTTTATCAAATACGGTAGACAGACTCATGTATAAAAAATATGCCAATTAAACGACTAATACAACGCAGACGTAGTTGTGGGCAAACGCTAGTGCCTTAATTAATGAAAGGAATAGATATACCTTTTTTTGATAATTCGAGGAAATATCGTGTATAGAACTGTATATCAATATGCCAGAATTTTGGTAAAAAAACCTCGAGATATCCTAATTCACTGCAAGCGCTTAGGGATCATATTCGACCATTCGACCCGACGAGCAAACAGCCGTACTCAGGCTCATTCTCTGGAAGGGTTGAGTGTAAAGAGCCCACTCTTAAGGATCTCTATCTGGTATCTATCTTGCGCTTCATTTGACAGCTTACTCACTCCAGTCAACTGCCCGACATTAATGGATATACCGATCATAATTCTATTTTTCTAACACATCATTATGCTTTTCAGAAAATGATTTTCATTTACACAACGATGTTGGTTATTTTACCAGCATTTGTATACGCAGAGATAAAAGTCAACATTGTGGCGGCTAACAAGACCAACGAAAGGCAAGTCCATATTGCGGGCAGCGATGTTGCGGTTATCACTGATGAAGAAGCTCATGCTTTTGGGCTAACTGACGAAGGTTTAAAGAACGCCGTGGCGGTTTACTTTGGAGAAAAGCCCACAGACGCCTTCCTCCACAGTCCCACGCCGTGGGGAGACTTGTACAAAACATACGGTTGGGCTGAAGTAACCAAAACCCTGACCCCGATAAGAGCTAGGATCCTGGGCGTGAAAGCGAAATCAGAAATTATTATGACACAATATTTTAATAACACCAGCTCCGAGCCAGTCACGTACAAGGCGAAATTGTCACATGATGTTCAGAATACGATAGCATCTTCTTGGTCTAAATCGACAAACATAAATGTAACTGGAAGTATAGACTATGGGTTTAGTATTGTAGGAGTTGCAGCTTCATTATCCTACACGGCTAAGTGGGGAGAGAGTGTTTCTAAAATTCAAACTATAACCATAGGCTCAGAGTCAGGACTGGAGATAACTTTAAAACCAAATGAAAGCGCCGTTGCAGAATTAAGCGCTACGCAAGGAGTAATGCAGATTCAAATAGACTATGAGACCAGTCTGACAGGGTCTGCTGCTGTGAATTATTTTCAGGTGTACAATGGTCACCACTTCTGGTCGCTTGGTATAGATGAGATTATGTCAGCCGCTGGGTTCAACAGAACGATAAAGTCAACGGAAACTATTGAATTTGGATATTATTCTAATTCGAAAATTATTGTAAGGGATAGTGCGATGGCAAACTTCTCACTGTACAGTTACACTACCAGCTAAGCAGCAGTTTAAGAATTAATAACTATGTTGATTTGTAAAGAAATAGAGGTCAATAAAAAATATTTTTACAAAATAATTTTACCGACTCAAAAATGGAAAAATATGCTTAAACCTATCTACTAAACGACTATTGAAATGAAATGAAATAAATTGAATATAAAAAAATTGAATATCAAAATAAAAATACAGAAACAAACAACACACAGAAAAGAAAAAAAGACAAAAACATATAAACATGGCGAATGAGCCCTCCGTCAGCTAAATGCCACAGATACGGCACTGGTTTTCGTGAAAAGCGTCGATCGTGTTACACCTTATCAAGATAATTAATAGAAAATAAAACAATAAAAAAGGAAAACTTGTAGCTTTCGACAATAAGAGCTTGTGTTACCACCCAATGCTTAACTCGCCTGAACACCTCAAATGCTCGCCTCTCACGCCTGGTGAAGTTGCAAAGGCCTTCCCGGCCAACAGCAAATAAATGTCAAAAAATGTCTTTAAAAAATCTTTGAGTCTTATCTTGCAGGTGTAACCTGCGTCGCCCTTCTTGTCTTAATATTAAGTCATTTGAAATAAATGTGAAAAAACATTGTAAAGAAGAAGTCTATTTTCGGATTGAAGTGGAATGTACTCACTTTGGTCGAGGTTATGAATCTTATTTTGTTAGAAATAATAGAAAGTATGAATATTTTTATGAATAAAATAGTTTTATTTTTATTATTCCAATATCTTTATTACAACGATCTTCTTAAAATCGAGGTAGGAGCTATTAAAATTTGGTTTATAAATTAAGCTACGATCTGAAATCTGACAGCATCTTGCGGCATCGCCTGCTAGGTGACGATGCATGCGATGAAGCTGTGTACATTTACATGGAATGGCGTCTGATGTAGATGCCTGCGCAGTGCTTTCGCTCGCGATCATGACAACTGACAATACTGCATAGTCGTCCACATCCGACGTCTGTGTTTATAAATGCATGCGTGTGGTGTAGAGGCCTAGTAGATAATGGACCAGATTCCATCAGCGCAAACGCGAAAACTCCTAGGTTCGAATCTCGGAATGTACCTCTCGCTTTCTTCAGATTACGTACACATTTAGGCACTACATGCGTACCGATGAAGGAAAACATCGTGAGGAAACTCACATGGCATCTAATAATATGTGTATGTGTATGTGTGTATGTGTGTCACGTTAGGCACGCCATATAAGCGCAAAGTGTATACAACAACTAATGTATCTTTACGCACCCTGTAAGGAATATGGCATGAGGATATATATATATATTTACTATTACATAGCGGTACATAACAACCTGACAGCCGCCATTGCCAGACCTGAATTTGAAATAACTGGCTCAGTGAAGAAGTTTAGGAAAGACCTGCACACCCAGCAGTGGACAAAAACAAATTTAACTATAATGACCAAATAAATATTTATCATTATGATCAGAATGTAAAAAATGATTATCTAAAAAATCCTGAACGTAAACATAATTAATTATTTTACCATGCATTCATGGTTGCGGAAAACACATTGCGCAAACTCAGAATAAGCACGCCATTTTGTACTTTGTTACCAACCGGTACAGGGCCGGATTTAGGTATGTAATTACAATAAATTACTATACTATAATCTGGTATTACATACTAAATACTATTGATATTCGAGGGTGGTATGTGAAGATTCTATAACTTAAAGGATTATTATTGTATTTATTTAATTTCAATCATTAAAAAATCAACAACACTTAACAATGACAACAATCAAGGTCCAAAACAGTCGTTCCAGATTTCTCCGTCTTTATTACAGTCATGACGCCTGGGCGGCGCACTTTAGAGAATGTGTCGCCCAATATATTCAGGCTTGAGTGATGCGGTATTTGTTCCTGCGCATTGCTCCAGGACAATGACGTGAGCGAGGGGTGGGTTTTTACGTTAAACCTCGAAAATACAGAAGATAGGACGCCACAGGTTCTGAGGAAGCTGGCAAAGCCGTTCCCTTGGTCCCAGCAGACGGATAGGAAGACCACCCAGCTGGTTTTAATCAATAAGAGTCCAGTACACCAGGGCACCGCCCTGATGGTTCATGAGGGTGTCTACTGGATTACAAAAAAAAAGATCAATAACAGTCAACAAGTACAGGAAATTAGCAGTTGATTTTTTAATATTAAGTTTTAAGCCACTGATAGCCTTCTTTTGAGCCTATCGTCAATATTTTGTAATATTTTGTTTTAAAGTGTAGTCGACCACCTATGCTCTAAAGCTTAAAATCTAAGATTAGCAATCTACAATCAGTGTGATTTAATCTGACTAATAATGTATTATCTGTTACATTGATAGGTAAAAATAAGTCTTTTTAAGACAAATAGGTCCGTAGTCTGAAACGAAGATCTATTAACTCGTTTGACAAGCGATGGTCATAGCCAATTCGATTCGTCCGCTAATATACTCTTTGACTCATCACATTAAATATTTTATAGTCTTTAAATTCCATGCTTTCTTTGTTTTTCAAATTAAAGTTTAAAAAGGTTTGTGTGTATGCACAAACCTTTATAAACTTCAACAGTTATTACACGGTAGAATCTGTATAATGTATTCTGTATAACATGTAATAGCAAATGTTTTGTATTTCGTAAAAAAAAGTTTTGTCTTTTTCTCTCTCGTGTATACGCAGTTATTTTTCTCTTTCTCGCATGCCATAGTCAAATATTTGGCTAGTATACGCAAAATATTGCGAGAAAGAAAAAGTTATTGCAAATACAGGAAAAATAAAAAGACAGACAGATGTTTTGTAAACCACGAAAATTTTCTCTAGGCAGACTGTAGAGTTCGATGGTGACGTGTGAAATACTTGATACTATAAAACAATAGTAAAGCACAGTCAGCAGGACACGTTCTCTCACTCTTACACAGATATAGTGTTCTAGTGACTTGTTTTCGACAGGACAATAAGTTGTTGGCCAGAGAAGGCGTTTAAAACTTCACCGGGCGTAGAGGGCGAGCACTCAAGGTACTCAGCTAGCGAATTTATGAGTTGGGTTGCAACCAGGGATGTTACGGAGCTTCGACTCCGACTTCGATAAGTCGGAACTTCCGATTGTATTTACACCTTCGGTTCCGAAACTTTTTAATCGGAGGTATTAATCGGAAGTCACCACCACTGTTGTAGCCCATTCGTTTGATTTCATTTTATATGTTGTTGAAACATAATATCAATTAATCAAACAATCAATGGTACTTAATTTGAAAAAATAAAACATTTTTAAAAATTTGGATTAACAAAATATTATTAAAGTTTATATATTTAAAACTAAATGTACATTTAAATTTATTACTAAAAGGTTTTTTAATTTTACATTTACATTAAATTAAATTAAATAGAAATTAACACAAAAACAACCCTGGACCAAATTTGATTTAATTTGTTTACTGTTATTGGGAAAATGTTAATAAGAAACGGCAATTTTTATTTTCATTGTTTGTGGATTTGTAAATTCATTACTTTCTATTATAATTAAAAATATTTACTGAATAATGTTTTTATACGTCCCATAATAAAACTACTTTCTTCTGCCGTCACTTGTGACTGACATTGCCTCCGACTCCGATTCCGACTTCGGTTCCGACTCCGATGAATCAAATTTCAAAACTCCGACTCCGACTTCGGTTCCGATAAAACTGCCTCCGTTACATCCCTAGTTGCAACGCAAGGGCACCCCTGTGGGCTCAGACTTTGAATTGGCCAGCCAACCAGGGAAAAAAACAACAGTTGTCTATTAGCGTTTGGGAAGCTGTTGCTTTGAGAAGAAACGCTATAAAAAACTCAAGGCTGCGTCGGAGTGGAATTCTTGTGTCTAGTCGTGATCTGACATTTATTATGACACACGCACTCAGATACATATGTATCAGTATGCTACACGCACCATTTATTCTACAGAAATGCCATTTAATAATAATAAACTACTATAATTTTTCTCAAATACCATACATTATAGTACTATACTATACATTATTTTAATATCGATTTTATCAAATTCAAATACAGCCCTGCAGTCGCGCTGTCTGCCGGCCAGTGCGGCAACGGTATTGTTGTTCAAGGGACGTCTTTCGCGCTCTGTGTTATCGATCCCCGAGTTCCAGTGACATGGTATTTTTGCTGTTTTGTTAAAAAAACGTGACATTTAATACCCAGTGTCGACCAGTAGCCTAGAGTTCGTGTTATCGCTGTTTCATTTCTGAACTAATTATTTTTTGTTCAACTACGATAGTGATTGTGTTTTGGAAGTCAAATACGGTGAGAATTATATTTGTTTTTGTTGTTTTTTCGGTTATGTTATCGGGTAATCGATTCTGATAATTGTATTTTGTAGCTCATCACTAGTTTTTAATTATTTTTTAAATGTTTTGACCTAAATGGCATTGATAATGTAATTGTAACAGGTTATAGGCTTAATTTATTTTAATAACGCTTTGAAGTTACTATTAGCAACAAAGAACGATAACATTGGGTGTAAATAGTAAAATAGATTGTAATTTTAAGAAATATACTATAAATTGACAGATAAATATCTCGATAAATTTAATTAATTTTCTAGAATTTGTTACTTTTAATGTTTGTTGTAAAAATTAGAATCCGGGTTTTTAATCAGCAGCAGCCATAAGGTACGGACATAATAGAAATAACATATAAAAAAAGAAATAAGAACATAAAAAAATTTAAGCCACCGTCGATAAGGGCGCTGTCTCAGCTCTTGCTGCAGAACACTAGATTCTGCAGATTCTGGTATTCTGACAGGGCGTTACGGGGGACACGGCCACTTCACCGGCACAACCTTACATTCAAACTTTATAAATATTACATATTTAAGATTTAATAATTTAATTAAGACAAAAGAAACGAAAATAAATGGACAAAATAATAAATAAAACCGAAAATAATCAGACTTTTCGTCTCAGTCGGTCAAATCTTTTATCAGCTTACTGAACAGATTTATTTCAACATATAGATCAAACGGGACCACTATATTGTGAGAATTATACGTCCACTTATACATTCAATTTACTGTTGTACATTTAAAAGATATTACTTTAGTTTAATTTTAAAAGTTGCCCAAGAGTTGTTTCGGATCTCAGATTGGTGGCGGTATGTCTTTCTAGCATTTTGGTGTCGCGAATCTGAACGAATACTGAAAACGGAGAAGGATTATGATTAAAGCAAGGGTTTAAAACTCAAAACCCGGTTTAGCTTTGGATTAGGGTTTAAATAAGGCAAAATTCAGAAATCAATACATATAATATGTCTATTTCTTCGACTACAATAAAATACGACTACAAATTCTACAATATTATTTAGATGAAAAATTACTTGAGAGTTTATATACCGCATTACAAAATAATTTAGTTTGCGCGATATATAGGGTATTAAAAATGTATTAGAATCATTAATCAATATACACATATCTGTACACATTGGTAGTCGCTAATCTCAGAAACGGTTTAACATATTTAGATCCAGTTTTTATGAATGTAACATACGAGTATTGTGTAAAGCTGAATTTGACATTTTGTGTTCATTTTATTTCTATCGCCTCATAAATAAAAAAAAAGTTATATTGTTTTTATATACGACGATCGTTTATTGAAAAAAGAAAATGGTATTAAATAATTGATCAGGTGATTTAATTAATCGCTGTATTGTTGAATTTATATAAACAACAATCGATGGCACCTGTATTATTATTTATGCAAAGATTTTAGCTTTAAATAATTATTACCATAACAAAAGTACCTCCACGCGAACAAAATCGCGGGCACAGCTGGAGTTAAAACGTATTTTAGACTTGCAATTGATGCAATATTAAGATTTGATTTTTGCTATTTTTTAAGTGCGACATTCACTAACCAATTAAATCTAGTTTAAGCTTGTGTAAATCGCTATTTCATTAAAGCTGCTTAACTCGACCTCAATGGACGGCCTGTTAGCGCAGTAAGTAGAGACCCTACTTACGATGCTAAGGTCCTGGGTTTGAGTCCCGGTAGTGGTAGACTTTTCTGTGATGAGCAGATGAGTTTGCCACGAGTCATGGTTGTATATATGTATTTAAGTATGTATATCTTTGTCTAGTACCCATAGTACAAGCGCTAGCTTAATTTGGGTCTAGGTCAATGTGTGTAATTGTTAGTAAATATTATTATTATTAATGATAATTTATACGAGTATTTAACAGTTGCTTAAACTGGATAATGTTTCCGATCAACACAATAAGTACAGTTTAAAGATATATTATAGCGTTTTATGTCAGTTTAAACTAGTTTAGTTTAGCCGTGGGGCCTACCAGCAGAACAGAATAGTGCCTCCCTCTTCATCATACTGAGGTGTCGCAAAAGCTGATTAAGGTATACAGCGTGCTGAATTGTACGCAGATTGCTAGCATCTAGGTTGTTGCAAGCACCTTCTCATCACATAGTGCACACCCGCCAACCCTCATTGGACAAGCGTGGTGGGTTTAATTTTCAAATCCCTTTCCATGGATTTTATAAATATAGTGGTAAAAGGAAGGGAGGCCTTTGCCCTACAGTGGGATGAAACTGGCTAATAATAATATTAAATCTGGCTAAACCCTTTATAAAATTAAAACCCATGTTAATAAGACCGAAAAATATTGCTATATTCTGTATTAAGGTAGCTTGAATTATTAATTACAAATAAACATGTACAAGATAATTAATAATTCAATTGTTTTTACCAAGTTTAGGTAAAGATTATAGTTTTGTACTATTACACAAAACAAAGAAAATGCTTACCAGTATGTAGTAGTTAATACTAATTGCTCGTGATAAGAATTTTAGGTAACGTTTACCAGTACATTTCAGGTATTTATGTATTTATTTAATTGTCACATTTTCAGGCAAACATATAGCAATATATTAGGTCCTTACATATGAAATTGGCGTTTTTCGTACTGGCCACTTTAATCGCAAATTTCTCCTCTTTGGTAAGGAATTCCAAATTCAAATTTGTACAGCTATAGACTCATGTATTTGTGCTTCGATGATCGTCATTCATTTGTTTTTTTCTTCTGTTTTTTTCTGTTTGCGTCACTCATTTTACAAAATGGAAAACTTAAAATATCGCATTATTTACGAGTACAAGTTCCGCCGTGGCACTAGTGCTGCGGAAACAACTCGAAGGGTGAATGATTTGTATGGCGGTCGTGTTGCAAAAGAAAACACAGTTCGTTTTTGGTTCCAACGTTTTCGTTCTGGCAATTTCGACCTGCAGAACAAGCCCCGTGGACGGCCTGAGACTCAAGTTGATAATGAAGAGTTGAAGGCTATTGTGGAAGCGGATCCATCGCAAACCACGTCCGAGTTAGCTGCAGGCTGCGATGTTAGTGATAAAACTGTTTTAATTCACTTGAAGCAAATTGGGAAGATTAAAAAGCTTGAAAGGTGGGTACCTCACGAATTGACTGAAGCAAACCGGCAAACGCGCGTCGACTGCTGCGTTACATTACTAAACCGCCACAATAATGAATATTTTAAACCGAATCATTACCTGTGATGAAAAATGGGTTCTTTACGATAATCGGAAGCGCTCAGCGCAATGGTTGGATCCTGGCCAGCCAGCCAAATCCTGCCCCAAGCGAAAATTAACCCCAAAAAAGTTACATGTAAGCGTTTGGTGGACTAGTGCCGGTATTGTTCATTACAGTTTTCTCAAATCTGGCCAGACTATTACGGCTGATGTCTATTGTCAGCAATTGCAAACCATGATGGAAAAGCTAGCGGCTAAACAACCTAAGCTGGTCAATCGCTCCACGCCACTGCTGCTTCATGACAACGCTAGACCACACACTGCGCAACAGACGGCTACTAAATTAGAAGAGCTTCAATTGGAAAGTCTAAGACATCCTCCGTACTCCCCGGACCTTGCTCCAACAGATTACCATTTTTTTCGAAATTTGGATAACTTCTTGCAAGGGAAAAAATTCAACTCCGATGGGGCAGTCCAAATCGCCTTCAAAGATTTTATTGATTCCCGTCCGACTGGTTTTTTTAGTAAAAGGATCAATGAACTACCTATGAGATGGCAAAAGTGCATAGAAAATAATGGTTCATACTTTGATTAATTAAATATATTATATTAGAAAATATTCGACTTTTTGTTCCTCCCATACAAAACGCCAATTTTATATGTAAGGACCTGATATAAACAATAAAAGATACACAAAAAAGATAAATGAGCCAGAAAAGTTATCACAGAAAAAAAATAAGGCAGTTCTACTACCCCGACTAAATTATTATTATTTGGAAGTTTTTTTCTTACCCTGACTTAGTATAGTGACCAGACGCCTGTAAGCATGGCTAGTCCAAAAAAAACGACTACAAGTTACAACAGTAAATTACACACAGGTAAATTATAGCAGGTATTAACAGTAAATAAAACAGTTCGTATCTCGGCATGTGTACCTCTGGATTTTTCCAGATTAAGTACGGATTTAGGCACCACAAGCTCACCGTTGAAGTAAAACATCTGCAAAGCCTGATAGTAAATAAATGTGCGGCGCGGCTTAGCGCAACACTTTAGTGAAAATTGCATCGAAGTCGGTTAAGCGGAGAATACCGCGGCGACAGTGCCAGAAACCGATGTCCAAATGATCGGACTCTACAAATATTACTACCTTATTAACCCTTTACGGAGCCGTGTTGTATTTCTGCACCATGCCACTCAAGTAGAAGCAATAATGAAACAAATGCCGATAGACTGACTTTGCATGATGTTATACGGCACCATCAAAGCATTCTTACGATTTAGTGTCAATTCAGCTCGCTAGATGATGAGACTTGTAGGATATGATGCTTCATTGTAGTGGCAATGAATACACGCATGTTTCCAGATCTTGGAATCCATTTACGAAATTCTTGGTGAAATACTAATATTGAACTGTTTAAATTTGTATAAGTAAATGGCAAGAGGATGTATTTTAATAACCTGTTCCTAATTTTAATTTTAATGATTTAGTACTAAGCAATGTTGGATTTCTGCAACCTGCAAGGTTTTGAAGAATTATAAACAATACATTTTTAATATTTTTTAAATTATCATTCTCGTTAACCATATACTATTTACAACGTAGTTTTTACAAAACTAACAAATTTAACATCCTTTCGCCATAAAGGGTTAACAACGTGGTTTTTATGTTAAGGCAATCTAGTTATGGCAATGATGTAAGAATAACCTGTTATAACTTTGTGAGACCTTGAAAAATATTGAAAAAAGAAAATGAATGCTTTAATAATGCTGTTTTGTGCAGTTTTTTATAGGCACTTAAAATAATGATTACAGTACACTAGGACTAAATTGAAATGTGTCTTGTGGCTTTTAAATATAGTCGCATTTGTAATGTATCTTGTCCATGTGTTATTTTTTTTTGTTTGTGTTAATGTAGACTATATAGGTAACTGTGCTTATAAATAAATTAATAAAAGTGCCTAGCCTGGGTCATGAAGAGGGCCGATCTTCCCAGGGTGGTGGGTGGTGATTTGTCGCTGCCGGCATTCGTTCGCACGATGGTCGGCAGTGACAGAGCATCGCAAGGTCCTCTGTTATTATGAAAATATAATGAGGTTGAAAGAAGGGTCGGAAAGGGATCGGGAGGTTGTCGCCAACCTCGAAAATTTTAACCATCGCCCACGTTGTATGGGACGAAGAAGCAGGGTCTTCCTCCATACCACGATAACGTGTTCCCATACAACGCCCCAATGACATTAGCTTAGAGGCAAGTGAGAGGTGGCCCTATACACCACTCACCGCATAGCTCCGAAGAGGTGAGGCTTGCAGAAGGCCAGACGTCGCCGGCATCCGAGGAATTGGGCGTGACTGTGCCCTTGGCCCGGGCCGATTGTCAATAGATTCTCACCTCATGACGATCGCTGCCTTTCTTGTACTACACAGTACATTCCATCAGACGACCACTTTGTCGAGCCAATATAACTGAAATAAAAAACTCACAAACTAAATAAAACACGTAGCATATATATTATATACAAGTTCATACTTCATATACTAGTTCATATTTCATATAAAAATATATAATCTCTGTTTACTCCCCAAAAGGGTATAGCGTGAAGGTTAATTATTATAATTGTTCTAACAAAGCAATAGGTTTCAGGGTTGCATAATTTATCGAGCGCGTCCTACCTAAAGGCTGATGACGTAATTATGGCGTAAGCACCAAAATTGGGAGCCAATTATGACTTCACAAAAAGTGGCAGACGGGTTATATACCCAATAGTGGTCTCAAGTCACTTGTAGACGTTGGCCCTCGGTGCAAGCTGGCTCTGTCTTTCCCTTAGCCCTCGGCTAACGGATGGAGAATCACCCTGGACGTTTTATTCGGTTAAAGTCCTATACAACGTTGCTCCAACCAAAAATATAAATACTCGTACAATAGATTTCTTTTTCATGAATTAAAGGCAAACGTTTGACCTTAGTCGTAGCTGGTGGAAGGTGAAAATAAAGCCGATGATGGATCGCATATGCCCAACAGATACGTATTTACTCTTATTTTAAAGGATTCAAGATAACCGTCTATATCCACGTCTGGGCTTGAGACAGGTGAGAAATCACCTTCTCTCCCTTCAGTTTCATTGGTGCCGGTATTTGGCTCCGGCGCTCAGGATCGTTGGATTATGGAATGGTCTTCCAGCGAGCGTGTTCCCATCGTCCTATGATATTGGGTTCTTTAAATTAAGCGTGAAGATATAATCGTGTAAGTCGACTTGAACGCGACGACTGTACGCAGATCTCTCGATAGACCTACTTAGTTTTTCAATTGCACTATACTTTCTATCAGGTATAGTGCAGTTAGAGCGCCAAGTAGGTATAAAAAAATGGAAGTACAATCCCATGCAAAATTATGATACTTAAATGAATCATCGAAGTGTTCATTAATTATTCTAAGGTGTTAACGCAATTAAGCATCGTTCTTCTATTATTAAACGCTAATAAATATGCCCTTGTACCAATTTACGTAATCCGAAGCAATTAGTTGACCCTCGATATTCAACACGTTCAAAGGCTGTATCAAAGACTTGTAGTAACTAAAATGCCAGAAATGGGTCAACTTCCATACAACAAAGCTCTTTCGAATAGTCAAAAAACAAAGTAACTGAACACCAAAATTTCGAAAAAGAGAATCTACCGAAAAGAGCCGGCAAGAAATTCTGATAGTTGCTCTTTTCAATGTAGAGGTACAGATTCAATATACAACGTAATAATTATATCGTGAAAAAATTAAATACATTTTCTTATATGTTTTTTTTAAGATTTACAGGCGGACGTTTGATTTCAATCATATCCGGTGGAAAGTGAAGTAGAGTCCGACGGTGGACCGCAACCGCCCAGCAAATGCCTATTCACTCTTCTCTTAAACACTCTCAAGTTATAAGGACTTGGAAGTTTGGTCGCTGGAAGCATACTCCACTCCTCAGTTGTTCGCATGATGAATGTAGAAATTAATCTTTACAGTTAATTAATAAGTCACTAAAGGAATAATATCTCTTTTTTATCAATCATTTTTTTTAGTTTGTCCTTTCTTATCAATGTTATTCGTATAGTTTACCCCATTTTATCAATGTCTTTTTTATCATTCGTTTTTGTAATTTTTCCATGTTTGTTAATATCATTTTTGTAGTTTCATGAAACACACACTATATTCCTTTCAGGGTGAGCAGAGATATATTAGTAGCTGTATTCATTTTGTACTTATATGTGCCCAACGTGACCAGTAGCACAGCCGATCCACGACCTCATAGCACTTACACATGACATTTCTATTAGATGCTATGCGGGTTTTTTTTTTGAAGCGGACTATCTACTGGGTGTCGGGAAAGGCATTTAAAAGTTCAACCAATGCAAGGGCACCCCTGTGGGTACGAACCTCGACTTGGACCGCCAGCCAAATAAAAATACTATCCCTACGGGTAATCTACTAGAGTTTCGGAACTGACTACCTTGAGAAGAATTGCCGAAAGAAACTCAAGGCTGCGTCGTAGTGGGCTATGCGGGCTTCCCCACGATGATTTTCGCCACCGGTCACAATGTGGTGCCTAAATCCGTAATTAATCTGTTGCATGAACATGTTTTCACGTTATTATGGTAATTATAACAATCGAACCCAGGACTTGTGGGCGTGCTATACGAGACCAGTGAGCCAAACATACATTATTATCTCACCTCTCAATGCATGAATGCGAATAACCTGATTAAATGTTTTCTCAGATCAGTCTAGCCGTGTTTGTGTTTCGTGCGGGTGTGTTTACCACACACATGTGTTGTGTGTTCATTTATTATTAATGTATTTCGAATAAAAAGTGAGTTGTTCAATTTATACTTCCTCTCCCATTGTAAATAAAAAATAAGTTGTTTCTTTTTGTAAAATCATTATTTAACGCTTTGTTTTGTCTACAATTGGGTTTTAATAGTGTATTAAGAGTTTATAATTTTATCTATAATCACGCAAATTCTTTGTTGGGGTAAGCAGAGTTAATGGAGCGCCACTTCTATTTTGGCTAACCAATTTCGTTTCTTCAATATTCTATGTTTTTCGGACTTTAGTCTCCATCACAATTCTCATTATTTGGTCTGTGTAAGTAAGTCTCGGCCGGGCTCGACTCTTACTTAAACTCCTTTATTATTTTAACAGTTGTATAACCTCATTCTACCCTCTCCCTTTCATAATAGACACGCGCTGCGTCTCCCGGCGAGCGTGTTCCTTCCGTCGCATGATATTGAGTCTTTTAAACGAAGCGTGGGGTTTTTTAGGCCAGCATGAGTGTAACGATTATTGATAGATTTTTGGATTGCACTGTGCTTACCATCAGATAAGTTGGGGTCACTATTCCGAGTCAGAAAAAAACACGGAAACAGTTTTACTGACATGTACTAAAAAGTTTTCTAATCCTTACCTATGTCGAGTCATCACAGGACCGAATCTAGAGGAGGACAAGCCAGTGTCTGCGCCCCGTGTGCCATATTCTAAGGGCGAAAGACGAGCACATCATCCAGCTAAAATATTAAAAAAATAAAAGGCCAACTTCTTTAAATATAGGCTGAAAATTTGTACAAGCCTTTGTGTTGACGTGTTAAAAGTGAACTCAAAAGTCTCATAGTATATTTTTTACCACGCCTTAAGTTGTGTGAGGTAATATTAGTATTTTCTGAACATTTTGCTTGTTATGCAATAAATTATACCTTTTTACAATGTTGTAGAGCAGACATTATGTAAAAATTGCTATATTTTTTATTTCATTTAATTAATCCATATAATTAGGATTGGAATAGGAGCAAAGGTAAAAGGTCTTGCTCTAGGCGACAGTAGATTTACCCCACCTCAAAAAATTTCAAGATGTCTAGGCTGACTCGTCAGGCAGTGAAATAATCTACCTATTACTGCATTCTCTTCCTCCTATGATATTAGGTCCTTTCAAATAAGTGTAAAGAGATATTTGAGCAGATCGGCATGATCACGGCGTCTATCAACGAAGACTCTCCTGTTGCTTGACTCTTGCAGTATGTTTTTGGACTGCATAAACATTAAGTGCAGTGTAGTAATTTTCCCGAGCTGGTTCAAAAATTTGCCTACATTAGCCGACATAACGCATTTCAATGCAAACTGACTTACTAATTCTGCCTAACCTGTAGAGGCTGGCGTGATACTGATATAAATTCGATAGATTTATCAACGCAATAGACGAGCTTATCGCGTGACCTTATATGTCATAAATGAATAAGTATTTCTTGCTATCTCCAAGTGTATTTAGGAGATTTTGAGGTAGTAGGGCGATTGCCCAAACTGGGTCGTGATCACAGTACGCAAGTTTGAAGACCGTCATAGTGGTACGCTTCGACTTGTCGCGTTTCGGGATCAGTTTGTATATATCCAATTATTCATATACCTAGATACCTTCTGTCGTGGTATATGTCGGCTGAAATACAAGTGGCGACGGTCAACGGATTCCTCCGTGAGCATATAGTGACTAAATTCTCACTTAATCTGGAAAAACCCGGGCCGGGATTCGAACTTACGATCATTCGCGTTGTTGCGCATGGAAACCGGTTCATTTTCCACTAGGCCAACACATCCACATTAAAAATAAAGTATTTTTTCTTAAAGAATTAACTACAAAATTATGACTTTACACCAATAAGGAAAAATATCGTGAGGAAATCCGCATGATATCTAATAGAAATGTCATGAGAACGGCGATCAGCTGTGCTATTGGTCACTTAGGGCACGAAATGTAAGCAGCAAGTGAATACAGCCGCTAACTTATCTCTGCTCACCCCAACAATATAACTATTTAATGAGGACCGTAAGGGAAAATCCTAAACTACAAGAGATACGTATACTAGTATACTATGTTAGGAAACGTTAACGCTTTGTCTGAAAATAAAATTGATAAAGTTAAAATTTTGATCAAACGTGAATTTTCTACGAAAAAAAATTGATCAAAAATATGAGAATTTTTTTTCGAAAATTTTACAGCTCATTCGAAGAATATAAATAGTAAAAATTAGTCAAATTCTATTACATCTTTTTTCATAAACTTGAAGCTTATACGGAACTCTCGTCGCATAAAACTGACTTGCACTTGGGCTGTTTTTAAACAAATGTTTATTTTATTTAAATAACAAATCTAAATCAGCATCCACTGGTATTAAAAATAAACTCGCATTAGCAACGCCCTTGGTTTTGACCTAGCGACATCTGGATGAGAAAGACGAAGCGAATGAAATATAGATTGTCAATTTCAAATGCTAAGGAATTAAAATATTTTGAAAAGTATTATTAACGTAAATTCCCAAGTAAAGCCGGATGATAAATGTATAATTAAGTATTGGTGGAATAAAATTAACCTTTCAAGTTGCGTTAAGTTAGCTTCTACGAGCGGTCGACCTCGCGATGATGTCATTCATGGTGGCAAGGTCGCCCCTACTCGCCATACATCGATGTTCTGATGTTGCGTGGTTTTATTACGTCTGGCTTTAGCGTCGATAATAAAATATACAGCTCCGGTTATTTTTAATCTAGGAAAGTGTTTTTTAGAGTTCCCTCCCTCAAAAAGAAAAACAGTATCTTCACTATCCAGCTATTTTTATTTCAACGTGACAAAGTCCTGTGCGAAGCTTGAAAAGACATTTGTGCAGGCCGGCTTGATTGTAGCTATTATCGATAAGTGTTTGTACTGTTTATAGTCCTTTTTGGACTACACCATGTCTGATATCATGCGTGGCATAGACACTAAATTAAGTCAGGATTAAACAAAATTCTGCAGGTGTCGCAACACGTAAAAAATCACACTTCTAAGTCAACGCATTAAAAAAATGATCGTTTGTAGTATTTTTTATCGTTTTTTCCGTTATCGCAAGAGAATTAATACCCATGGGGTACGTCCTGTAAACTTAGAGTCATGATGTTTAGGAAGAAGCAAGTTTTTATATCACAAGTACAGAAACTAATCAGAAAACCTTACCAGAAAATCTGTAGTTTCAGCATTCTAACTTTGTTTCTCTGCCGGATGACCTCATTTCAGTTTTTATAATTTGAAGATTCAGTAGCAATAGCCATTGGCGAGACGTAATAGGGCCGTAAACACGATCATGTTATTGAGTCACCAGCAATCAACATAATTTGAACTATAACCACTAGACAGCTGACCCGGTTTTCCTTATTGACATTTCAACTTTCAACCCACATTGTAAATATTTTAATGTAATTACAGTAATTGACAGAGTGAATCGAGGTCTCTGAGTCAAATTGACGGGTTCGGTTATTTTGTACGTCTGTCCGTCCGTTTATCACAGGGGTATAATTTCTAAACTAAATAAGGTAACATTTGAAAATTAGGTCAAAATCATAAAAAAATTAGGTGTGGTTTTTGAGGTGATATGACGATTGTCTGAACCGGGTCGTGACCATAGTACAAAAGTATAACGCCGATGCGTGGTTCAGCTGGTCACTTGGCATTTGCTGAGCTGACTTCCCTTTGGCTCATCATCATAACACAGGATATTTGCTTTGTTGTTTTCTATCTTGATTCATCTATCCGTGTTGTATGTGATGTTGCGTGTCAAATAAATCTTTTTTTTTTTTTATTACAGTGACTTGCTTCGGCCTGTCGCGTTTCAGCATCAGCTTGTGTATATCCAGTAACTGATATACCTAGAGACCTTCAGTCCTGGTATATGTGGGCTCACACGACAATAGAGAGTGTCAATAGATTTTCATCTTTTGTGAGTCGCTATCATTTTTGGACAACTTATACTTACAATCAGGTTCCCTGTAGTCAGTTTGTCGGGTCAGTGTTGAAAAAGTGAATGGAAATGTAATAATCTCGCGAGATCTCAGTTTTCCACAAATGACTAGTTAATTTAATTCGGATGATAAAGAATGACTTATTTTTTGATTAAATACCACATACTTTTACATGAAAACTAGCAAGCGTGTACAGAGAAACTTTCTTTGCCAAGCCAACAATTTAATTAGAAATTATAATGAGAGGATGGGTAATCAAAGAACGATGCAAAATATATATATTATACTATACTACCTGTGGGACACCCGTCGTTACCCGGGTAGAAATCTTTGTATACACTGTAGAGTGCATTAAATAATTTATATTTGAAATAATTTACCCTCTTGAGAAAAGATTTTCAAGAGTCGACATATTTATTTTATTTTTAGCCAATAGCTAAAAATTGCTTTTCACAAGATTACTTCAAAATTTATGGATTTTCGAAAAAACAAATTAACTCCGTTTTACTTCCTTAGAGTTAAATTTTCCAAAAACGTCATAGCATATTTTCAAGGCAAAAATGCAAGTATGTCCCCTTTTTCGTAATGCTTATTTCACAATGACAAATTTTTAAAAAAGCTTTAAATCGGATTATTAACAGGTTTTTACGCCTATCTTACCACCCAATGTGGTAAAAAAAGCACTTTCTAGTGTCAATAGTACATACAGGCTGTACTATGAAATGTCAGTCAAGTCAAATCTGTATGTTGATAAATATAGATTACTATGTAAATATAAAGATTAAAATTTATATTTGTTGTCACAGACATACGAAAAATCGCGAGATGACACCTCGGCAGACAACGATTTTCTGAAGAAACTGCGATAAATACGAACGAACGCACGCACAGCGCTACTCTACACTGAACGCAACCGTAAGAAAAGGACAGAGCTGCATCCAGAAATAGCAAGGGCCGAAAATAGAGAAAAATGCCCGGAGAGTCAGTATCGGGGAGCGAGGCGGCAGCGAACCACGTCTCATGGTCACCATGGAAAACTATGGCGGACTTGGCCGAAGCAGTTGACGACCTCATCTGCAGTTTCGATTATATGGACACAGCTATGGACAATTTAGTCATGTTGATATTCATCTGGCTGCTCTTTTCCATAGTGATCTTGGGTATAGCTAAGTGGGCATACGGGAGATTCGCAAATCAAGCGCTAGAGAAGCCAAAAAGCGTTACTGAAGAATCTAAAACTACTGGAGAGGTTGTGACAAATGCGGACACAATCTTAGCATCGAGTGCCAAGGTTCGGAGCTCGTCTTTCCGTCCCAGTAAGACCGGATATGTGCCAGCGACACCGCCGAACAAACGCCTTGGTCGCATGTCCCCAGGTCCTGAGCAATTGACGGTCAAGAAGCACCAGAGTGTAGCAGTACCGACTTGTTCTGGCAGTGATCAGCCGAGTGTTCAGTGGGTGAACGATCTGTTAACGTGGTTATATAATGATCTTGTTATTGTGAATGAACTAGTGCAGCAATGGATCGTGGCCATGAACGAGTTTTCAAAGAAATCCGTCGAGGAGGTGAGTTTATTATCTTTATTGCATAGCATCATTGACGTCATAGAAAATAATAAATAAAATATAAAGATACCACCAAATACACGCTAAAATAAAAGCCAAGAATAGCTAATAATATTCTGAAATAGAACATTAAGTTGCAATGATCTGAAGTGAGTTGGCGCATGGTAATCTCCCTGAATTTTAACCCTCAACGTAGAAAGAGGAGTTTTATAAGTTTTACGCATTTATGTTTATCTGTGCCATCGTAGCTCGTAAAATGTTGCGCCTATTTTGATATAGTTATATTTATTTTTAAGGTGACTTGATCGAATGTATTCTTAGTTATGATTTAGGAAAATCTGATCAGCTGCTTTAAGATTATTATCTCTTTTCTAGTTGTTGAAGGAATGTCAACCACTTGTATTGATTTAATCGATCTGGAGTTTAGTAACCTGCGACTTGAACGGTATTACAATAACTTGGCAACCTATTTTAATAATAATAATATATTATCACGCTTTATTGCTTTCGGGGTGAGCATATATACTTTAGTGACTGTATCCATTTTGCGCTTATGTGTTGTCTCCAAGGTATTCAGTAGCGCAGCTGATGATCGATCTCATGTCACTTCCATGATAATTCTATCACATAAAAGCGGGTTACCTCACAATGCTTTCTTTCACTTGTCAGCATATGTTGTTTGAATCCGTGATGTCTGCATCCGTAAGTAATTTGTAAAACCCTGAGACCAGTGATCAGCTGAGCTAGTGTTCACGTTGAACAGGACATATAAACGGAAAATGGATACAGCCAAAATAACATTGTTCACCCCAAAAGAGGTATAGCATGACGGTATATTGTTATTATAATTAACAAGCTCTCCAAATCTTGTATTTGCTGGCTCATTGTATTGTAGAATTGTCTTCCGGCGAGTGTGTTTCCATCTTCCTTTGAAATTGAGTTTTTGAAAGTGCCATGATCGCAGTGACCTACGGTAGGTAATTGCCTCTGGATAGCCGTACTCTGTTTTTAGTTTACACTGTGTTTTCCGTCACTATTCTGGGCCAAAATAAAAATATAGCTTCAGTTATGGCGCTTGTATGTGATTTCTTTATAGCCTTTCTATATTTTATGACAAATTTGTACAAAACAGTGGTTTTGTGTGTCTGGCGCCCAACGCCAATCGCTTCCGAAACAAGTCGCAGAGTGTACCCACAGGGGTGCTGTTGCCTTGTCACCCAGGCCGGTGTAGTTAGAGGCCTTTCCCGCCCAACAACAAAACGTCGTCTCTTTTTTTTCCAAATGTCGACGCGTTAGTGACCGGAAAAAGTCTTCACAACAAAACTGGGCGGGATAATGTCCTTTCGAAAAATAAACCCTTCTATTCTCGTCAGCGGTTAAAAATATAATTGTATAGTTAAAAAAACACGCTCCTATACCATGATGAACTAAAAAAAGGAGATATTCTGTAAATAAATATGACATTATGTTATACAAATAACGTAGGTTGCTATCTACTTGCATATTCCTAGTGATAATGACCTTTATGAATTTAGCTAAAATTTATTTCAATATCAAGCGCTTCATGGTTTTTGCATTACTGAAACTGGATACCTAAAATTATGACATTGGCTTTTTTGTATGATGTAGACATTTACTAAGAATCCCACATAAGACTGGCAAGGACTGCGGATACGGCACGGCATAACATTGAGGGCTACCCAACCTGAGCCAATGAGCATAGCGACCAAGTCGCAATCATCGGATATGACCTCTCGTTGCCGGCCATCATCCACACTATGATCTGCAGCGAGAATAATTGGAAAGCCGTGGACGTCGTGGTATGTGTGGGCCGACATAACGATGACGATTATCGACAGATTTTCCTCCCTTGCTTCGTTTCGTTGCCGTTTTTGGACTACATTGTACTTTTCATCTGGTGCAATATAGCGACCTTGGCGAACCAGTAAAACATGTTCCATGGTGTATTTCTTCAACTTAATAGCATTTATTCATACATGCACGACAATTAAGCGATATAATGTACTTAAAATCACATATTTTGTACACGCGTTTGTTACGTATATGTAGATTCACTAATTCTATGTCGTAAATAAGCCGGCATACAGTTATGGTCGAGGTGAATTCGTTCTGCTTCGAATCATTATAATGTTGTTGTATTATTAATTATTATATTCTTGAGTTAATTTGCTCACGTAATTAATTTATATATATATGTAAGTATAAACTTTCGCCTGAAGGTAGTTAATTTCTATTTTAACGACCTTTGTCCGTAATTGGAATATTTTTCGATGACATAAGGGCTCATCCATTAGTTACGATACATAATTATGTAAAACAGATTAACATATAATAGGTGTTGTAATAATAATTTATCGTCACGCTATATCGTTTTTAAGGTGAGCAGAGATGTATTAGTGGTTGCATCCATTTTGCACTTACGAGTACATGCCATGTTCAACATGACCAGTAGCGCAGCTGATCGCCGTTCTCACAGCACTAGTACACAACATTTTCATTAGACGCCATGCCAGTTTCCTCACGATGATTTCTTTCACCGGTAGGCGTGTGGTGCCTAAAATCTGTACGTAATCTGGTAAAATCTAGAGAAGTAACGTGCCGGGATTCGAACCTATGAATGAAACATCTAACGTTTTGTCACGCACGGAAACCAGTCCATTATTCATCCACTAAGCCACAACCATATGTGTTATATGTATGTCTATCATCATCAATCAATGCATATAATAAATTCGTTCCGCAGCCACTTCTCCGACGTTCGTAGGTACCTTTTTTTATGCGAACTAACTACTGAGTGCCGGGAAAGGCATTTACAGTTCAACTGGGCTTAGGGGTACCTTAATTTACAACTCCGAATTAACTAGCATATGCTAGTAGCCAGAAAAACTTCACTTGCGCGATGTAGGTTAGTAAAAATGTATGAGAATCCTTAATCGATCTGTACGCGTTTGTGCTCTTTGATCTTTGAATCGACATAAGCGTTTTTAATGCGGTTTTCATTAATGTATTATTAAATGCTGCCTGTAACATATCATATTTGTTTTTTTTTTCATTCGATTCATAAATTATAAAGTTATGTCAGTTTAAAAGATCACGTCGAACATTTATTGAAAAAAAAAAAGGTATAAAATAACTGTTCCTGTAAATTTGACTAAAACTTTAGTTAACGTTAAGTTTAGTCTGCAATACTATGACGATGGAGAATTTGTATGAACAAAATAATATAAAAAAATGGACACATTCTGAGATTTGCATTCATCCAATATTAGTTGAGCTCGCATCTATATTGTGAATTATATAAAATAGGGTCCAACATAGGTTGTACGCTCGTACACAGGTCGGAACTACATCTGCGTAAAGCGTGACGAGGGCCGCGGGTACTACTTCAACGCGAATGAAGTCGCGGGCAAAACTAATATAAAAATCGTGATAGAACGTAATGATAAGGAGTTAAAAAAGCGAAATGCAATAACATTTAGTAACAAAATGCTATAATTTACTGCATTCTGTGTAAAAACTAGAGTTGTAAGGAGTTCGGGTACGGATATACAACTTTTTGAGGATGAGACCCCAGTCGTGCCCTCGATGCCGGTAGGTGGAACACCGCGCGGGCTTTAGTCGGTGCAAGCCCGACACACCGGGGGGCAGCCCTCACCGCTCCCCGAAATCCGTTAGGGATTCCCCCGGGTTACCAAAAAAAAAACGGATATACAACTTTGGCCAGTAGTACTTGAGAGAATCCACTACCTAGGAATGACTAAAAGCAGGGTGTAAGTGTTCCCGCACGCTGCTAACGGCTTTCTGTTGGTGGTCAACTCCACCCACCCTCCATAATTTGAGGAAGCTTAAAAAGGTCGTCTACAGATCAGGCCTTTTTTTATATACGAATGACGACAACAAATTTTTTTTTAAACATGCTCGACAAAGTAACCACATTGCACTTGATGGAAAGTTCAGTATGGTCCAAGAATGGCAACGACCGCCAAGGGATGAGAATCTGTTGACAGTAGCCGTCGGTATGTCGGCCCACATATACCACGACGGAAGCTCTTTAGGTAATTGAACTACTGATAGGCCGAAGCGAGTCATAGTGACAGTCCTTACTCTTGTGTACTGTGATTACGACCTAGTTCAGACAGTAGGTTTAGGTTTAAAGAAGAAATTTATTCTTATTAATCGACCTACTACCTCAATAATTCTCTGATTGATTATTATTTGCAATTTATAGGGTAATTGAAATATAAGTAGTGCGGATATCAGATACTTTCGGATATAGATATAGATATACCTAAATAACATCTCTAGTTGAAACAGCTGTATTGGGTCTGCAGCGATGTTTTTAGTTAGCACTTTGACCCAATTCCCGCTTCAAACCGTCGTGTTTACGATAAAATTTATACAGATTTTATGGTTCCACGAAACGCAAATGCAGCTCTTTTATTAGTTGACGGGAAAAGATTTAAGCGAACTAGAAAATTTTCTTTTAAAATACAGTAAGTATAGTTGGCTAAAAGCAAGTTTCAGAAAAGTTATAAATAATAATATATCGTCACGCTATATTCCTTTCGGGATAAGCAGAGATACATTGGTGGATGTATTTTTATGTATACTTTGCGCTTTTGTGTCGTGCTCTATGCGCTAGCGCAGCTGATCGCTGTTCTCACAACACTAGTAGTGTTAAACCCTATTCCTTCCATAAAAGAACCATGCGCGCGGGTTTATGGAGTCACGGCTATAAAGTAACTCACATCCCGGCTGGGACTAATAAGTTCTCTAACTCTCACTTTTGCCGAGTCGTTTAAAGGGTGGTATGGTTCTCCGGCGCGTGTGTTCTCACAGTCCTATGATATTAGATCCTTTAAACAAAGCATGGAGAGCTATATGTGCAGACCGACACGGTCACTGCGACTATCTATTGTTTTTCTTTACTTTAATAGTTGTAGTCGTTTTTTCAATTACTTACAGGTTCGCGCTTGACCACAATCTCATCAGCTGGAAAGTGATAATGAAGCCGACGATGGAGCGCGCTCACCCAGCAAATACCGATTAACTCAACGTTTGAAGATTCCCATATCCAACTAATGCCTATTCACTTTTTTCTTATAGTCTCCCAAATCATAAGATCGATCATAAGTAAAGTCTAGCGAAATAACTAAATGTAATTAAAAATTTCGAAATTTCAGTTCAAAGAGATTATTCTCTGTAAAGATACAAATAACTTCATGAGAACATTTTGTTTTAAAACCTATCTGGAACAGTAAAGTAGTAAGAGCTCACTTGGCATAAACAGAACTATATATCTTGGTATTTCTCTTTAATCTATTGTAGTAACTTAGTTACTACAATAGATATGCCAGCCCGCGGAAATTTTCAAAATCGACCCTCTTTAATCCTTAACAGCCATATAAAATATAACCGTTTATTCACTCCTATGTGACTTTAACAAACAGTCGAATACCTATGTCAAATATCGGTGAGTCAAAGTACTCAGTCTGCCTCACCGCTACAGCTATTTTCGTCCAGTCTGTCATTTGGATGAGACAATCAGTTACGTCATCTGTAACGTCATCTGTAACGTCATCATTTCACTAGGGCTTCCCTCCTGTGAATCTCGAATCTGGATTTTTTTAAAGCTTTTGTTGGCAGTAAGACGATCAATTTATAGGTGTTGCAGGCTTTCGCCTGTGGTTAACTGTAACAGAATGAGCGTTATCGCATTTTCAGCCAAGAAGGACATTATTCAATGCCTTCTTGAAGAAACCCATGTTGTAGCACTGGACAACAGCTATACAAGCCCATGCAAGCACTAGATTCATTCAACGACACCGGCGTCGACGACAAATAGTTCAGTCAACTGTTGCTAACCGGTGAGCTTATGCTTCGACGAACGACTTTTTACGGTGTTAGGACGATTGGTCGCGTCTTGAGCACAGTACACGAGTGTAAGGACCGTCATAGTGGCTCACTTTAGTCTGTTGGGTTGCGTATATCCAGTAACTCATATTCATTTATGGTATGTGGCCAGACATGATGACGGATAGTGCCCATAGATTTTCGTCCTTTATTTATTTCTTTATTTATTCACTATCATTGAACAGAACATACAAATATTTTACATACGGTACAGTTTTACAAGCTGTGCCAATTACACAATGACAATATTTAAAAACTACAAAGAAAAGGAAATTAAAATAACAGTAAACTCGCAACAATAAGAAATAGATGTGTGTGCGTGTGTGTCTTTGATAGTTGCTTTTATGTTTGAGTACACTATACTTACCATCAGGTGGACTGTAGTCACTTTGTCGAGCCAGTGTAATAAAATAATATAGTATAGGGGTCAATAATATGAACACATTTTAAAAACATATATTATATATTACAACACGTTTTAAGTTTATAAAACTTGTTTTCCGTTCTTCGAGTGTACTGTACTTATCACGCTATATCCCTTTCGGGGTGAGCAGAGATACATTAGTGGATGTATCAATTTGCCAGCTGAGCACTTTAGTGTTCGCCCTTTCGTCCGGTTTAGTTATGACGATCTATCCCGGCCATCAACCAACGTCCAATAGAAAAAAATATGCGCTTATATGTCTTGTTCAACATGACCAGTAGCGCAGCTGATCGCCGTTTTCACGGCACTATAGGACATATGACATTTCTATTAGATGCCATGCGGGATTTCTCAAGATATTTTCCTTTACTGGTGAGCATATGGCACACTTAATTTGGAAAAATCCAACGTACGTGCCAGGATTTAAACCCGAAAAAAGGATTTGTTGGTCTTAAAATTCCTGGGAATTTCGAAAGTAAGCCGAAGCTCGAAAACTCGCCACGTGATTCCAATTAAATCGTAACAGGAAACTCTAGTCATTACAAATAATATTGACAGTGTGGCATAGGTCATCGATGACATCATTCCAAGTGGAATCGCTAAACTTGAAGTAGTAAACAAAGTTATCAGTTTACAATACAGTGAATACCTGTACTGTATTCTGTACCTTTATTTTACACTGGCTGAGATTTATAGAATTTCTTTAACTTACTTTTTCTTTTTTATTCTAACACGGCACAGTGACCACACCATACCTGATGGTAAGCATGATACAGTTAAAAAACGACAACGACTACCAATAGCAAACAAAAACCATTGATAGTCCCAGCGATCATGCCGCCCTGCACAAATATCTCTTCACGCTTCACTTAAAAGACCCCATATCATAGGACGATGGAAACACGTCGTCGGCAGACCATTTCACAGCTTAACAACTCGGCAAAAGTGAGAGTTAGAGAACTTCTTAGTCCTTACCGGGATGTGAGCAACTGTAAAGCTGTGACTCCGCAGACCCGCGCGTGTGGTTCTGCTATGGAAGGGAGAGGACGGAACAAGATTAAATAGCTCTTAAGAACACTTGCCATGATACAGAAGGTAGAAAATGCTCAATGAGGCAACATCTCTACGCAACTGGAGCAGAGTTCATATTTTGTTGAGAAAATAACATCGCTTTTGACAAAAAACTGAATGTATAATAGGAACTGGAGTTTAACTTAAGTATTGTTCATTCTGACTCAGCTTTGAGTTTCTTTCGGCGTTTTTTCTTAAGATAGTCGCTGGTGTATACCTATGCGAGGGTACATTACATATATTAATAAATCACCCGTAATTAAATACGACCAGTCTCGAATGTGTGTTTTATTGAGTGTCACCTCTTATTATAAATATATTGGTATTTACCAGTCGCTTCCAAAACGCTAGCAGATCACCGTGAGTTTTTTTTTCCTGGCTCGCCACCCCGTCGGGGTCACATCCACAGGGTTGTCCTTGCGTTGCCACTGAACCCATATATCGCTGGCTAAGCACTTTTAAAGTTTTTTAAGTGTTCGCCCTCTCCTGTTCGGTGTTGTTGTAAAGGTCTTTCGTGGTCATCAATAAAAGGAGCCATTGAAAAATAAACCTTAGTATTCACTAAGCTGAGTTGAGAAAATCAATGTCTTACCGTATACTTTGATGTTCATTAGATAATATAGTTTGTGTGACTGTGGTGGCCTAGTGGATAAGGGACCGGTTTCCAAGCACGGCAATGAGAATTGTCGTAGGTTCGAATATCGGCACGTACATCTGCATTTTTCCGGATTAGGACAGCTCTCCGCTGCAACATATCCAGGGCGTCAAGTAAGTACTGGGCGGAACCGCATCAGAAATGTGGACAGTATTTCATTAAGAGCCCGACTTGGGCTTTATACAATAGGTACAGTTGATTGGGTTATTGTATAAACTTGATATAACTGTATCTTTAGTGTGTTATCATAGTTATTTCTTATTCTGTAAATAAAATTCTCCAATATCTGATTCCACCAGCCTCATTTCATCATAAAACCACTAGACGCCGTGTCGGATACCACCCGTATGTGGTGGACGTTCCTTATATCAGCACGAAGAGATTCGCTACTACATTCATCATACGAACAGATAAGGAGTGGAATATGCTTCCAGCGAGCATATTTCCACGAGCTTATGACTTAGGAGCCTTTAAAAGATGAGTAATTTATATGTTTGTCTAGTACCCATAGTATAAGAGTAAGCTTAGCTTGGAATTAGATTAATGTGTATTTGTCCACATATAATACAAAAAGAAATCATTGCTGAGAGGAATCTCGGCCGCACCTAGAAAATATTGATTCCGAACAAAACAAAGTTAGATAACAAAACTAGCATTGTATGGCGTTGCGACTGGCTGGCTGCCAGGAACATTCCCAGGGCTGAACACCACGCTGAGGTTATTGGCAGATGTGACAAACACACGCGTGTTAGCTTAAAGGAAGATTTTTAGGGTTCCATCCCTCCGGGTGGCGTAATAGACAGAGTACGTCATCCAAATCCAGGCGTGAGCGATGTGTGATCTGTTCCCACACATCACTCTAATACAAGGGAGGAGCGAGGGGTGGCTATTTGCATCACCCCTCGGGATGAAGACATAAGGCCAGCAGAAAGCAAGATGTCGCCGGGTGTTGAGTAAGTTGGCAAGGCCGTACCCTTGACCTTGGCGGACGGGAGAAGTAACACCCCGATGGTTTTAATCGGTAAGAGTTTGACATACTGGGGCCGCTGCGTTCACAGCGGCCCTGACGAGCCATGAGGATTTCTGTCGAATCATAAAAAAGGGTTTCGTCCCTAAAAAGGCACCGTTAGCGCCGTTACGCATTACATCCGATTCTAATCCGTGAAAATACTATCCTAACTTATTATAATCACTACAAAGCGTTACATAATCTGGAAAAGGAATTTAACATAGTATAGTCTCAGGTTTGAGTAAAAAAGGGATTTCTCTTCCCCGTAATCTTACTACCAAGGATTAATCTAGAAAACTCATATCGAGATTCTCTTTACATATCTCCGAAGCAGGCTAATTTCCATCTCATAATTGTCATTATGGAAACAAAAGATCGTAAAACCGTTTACTGAAGTTTTATTTCCTAAAGTCAATCTCGTAGAAACACTCGGAACTTTGGTGAAATATTACTTTTTGTACGAAAATAACAAGAAATTATTTTTTACGATCCGCCATTGCGTCGCCGCGTTATCGAGTTTATACATTAAGGTGAGGTTTCATCAAAACATGTACCGTAGAATTGTTTGCAAACATTAGTGCAGAAGTAATGATGCGTGTACTTAGTTGTAAGGGCAATTTGAAAACTGCATCCATTGGCATGACTGTGATTCCTCAAAATGCTGCCATTTTAAGCGTACAGAGCAAACATTGATACGCGACCATTCAAATGTTTTCGCTCCGGCGCGAGCAGCTGTTTGTACAGCGCTATCGTAACTCCGCATGCTAAAGCAATGTGTGGTTAAAGCCTAAAGGAAAATATCACGGAGAAAACTACATAGCATTTAATATGAATGTGATGTGTAAATGCCCGGAGAACGGCGATCAGCTGCACTACTGGTTACGTTAGCACGACAAAATATAAGCATATAGTGGATATAGGCACTAACGTATCTCTGCTTACCCCTTAATAGATGTAGTGTGCCTTGTATGCTTCTGTTTGCAGAATGATGCTGTTCGTCCAAATGTCCATTAAAGTACGCAAGTTTGTTAATCTTTCATGTGACCTAGGCAAACACTTGCGCCGCACAGTGGTGGAATCGCACCTTAACGTTGCGTGTCGAGCCGCGACCGCCAAACTGTCTCCATGGCGAAACCCCTTTCCGTGTAACCAACCCCCTTTGGCGCCGTTCTTAACATATTACTATTGCTTCTATATAATGTCTTCTTAAAGTGTATATAGGCATTTATAGAAAGGCTATCATACCAATTTTATATATTGCGGTAGAATGGAACACCACTTCTCTCTATTTTTTTGCAAACCTCTCGCAATACCTTGATGCTTATTAATCCTTTGTGTACTCTCGCTGATTCCACGTACTCCAGACCTTACCCTGTGTAGGTAAATCTCGGCCAGCCTCAACTCTTACTTCCATTCACACTCATATCATTTCTTTTTTGGTATTATTTTATCATTCTTCCTCTCCACGTGTCTGAACTTGTAAAGTGTGCCTTTATATCTGCTGTCGGTGACACTATCTGTCAAACCAATTATTCTGCGTAAAATTACTCAAGACGGCCTCCTTCTAAGCACGTTTCAATTGACAAAAAATTAATTTACCACCGGTTCGGAGAGCAGAATCTAGCGAGAAGAGCCGGCAAGAGATTCTAGTAGTTGTTCATTTCAACAAAATGAGATTACAAATACAATATACAAAAGAATAAATGTTGCTATGTTAGCCTAATGGGTAAGGCAGCGGTGTCCATGCGCGGCAACGCAAATGGTCGTAGATTCGTATCCTGGCACGTACCTCTAGATTTTCCAGATTAAGTATGGATTTAAGCCCCACAAGTTCACGGGTATAGGAAAACAACGCCAGGAAACCCGCATGGCATCTAATAGAAATGTCACGTGTACTAGCGCTCTGAAAACGACGACCAGCTACGCTATTGGTCACGTTGAGCACGATATATAAGCGCAAAGTGGATACATTTAACAATGTGTCTCTGCTCTCACCAAAAGAGATATACCCTGACTTAATATATTATATCGAGGGGTACTATATCACCAAAAAATGTCGCTTAAACCAAATAGCCATTCACCCTACAATATTATTTAAGAGTGAATAGCTCGTGAGAAAAATTGCTTGTAATAAACAAACGACTTATAATTTTGAATAAAATGTCTGTAACTATATTAAGTTTAGTTATGGCCAAATGTAACAATAAAATTGCTTTAAGTAAATACATTAGGTCAATTATTATGCAAGAATCGTGTGTTTAAATTAACTAGGTGTACTTTCGTAACAAAACAGTTTCAAACAATACGAATCGCCATTACAGACTCAATTCGGATTTTAATGACATAATGTATATCGTTGCAATACTTTAAAGGTACAGTCGAAAGTTTAATGATAGATTTGTTGCACCATTTTATTTTATTACCTCGTGAATGTGCCAGTATGATGTGTTGTCGACATTAGTACATGACGCCTGTTCATGTCTCTTGTACCTGCGAGTACTATAACACCGGTACAAAACATTTACTCTATGGACTCGGATATGTTTTAAATAATTGTCTTATTTTTAATTAAATTACAGGCGGACGCTTGACCTCAATCACCGCCTGTTGAAGGTGAAGATATGAGTCCAACAATACACCGCATCCGTCCAACAAATGCTTATTTATTACCCTTTTAAAGGCTCCCAAGTTGTAGAAATATGCTCGCTGCAAGCATATTCTATTCCTTAGCTGTTCGCATGATGAATGTAAAAACTAATCTTCGTGCAGGATATAAGGAACGTCCACCACATACGGATGGTATCCGATACGGCGTCTAGAGGTTTATGATGAAATGGGGCTGGTGGAATTAATAAGAGAGAATTAATATGAGAATATAGTCCCAGAGAACACTCTATCGTCTACAAGTAAAAAACAGTTTTGTCAATTTTCAAAATTCAATTGTCAAAAACGGTATAAAATAATTGTTCAACCGGTTTAGCTGAAACATATAACATTATACTTTTAGTAAAACTTTAACTGCTCGCTGTGTGTAGGTGGAAGATGTATGGGAAAAATATTACCGTAATAAAAGTACTACTTCCACGCGAAGAAGTCCCGTGCACAACTAGTTTATAATTATTTCATTTTTCTTTGTTGTTCTAGAATAGCGTGGTTTCCTATATATGTATTTTGAGTTCTAGACGGAATAATATAGGAGGCAATGCGATATAAAGCTATATCCGCCATCGGTTTAAGTTTTCTGGATTCATGTTTTCACGGAGTCAAACGGGTAGAAGTGTGTAACCCTATGACGTGCTGCCCACAGCCACTGCTGTGACTACTTGTAGCATATAGAACCAAAAAAGTGTTGCTTTCTTATACTTAGACATTTAATAAATACATCGACACAGAAATGGCATAATTAAAGTAAAGAAATCAGCAGTTAACACACACCTTCTCATTTGAATGTATTCTATTTATGATGTGTTTTTTTTATCTTTCCTAACTCTATGGTTGATAAATATAATAATAATAATAATAATAAAACATTTATTTGGCACATAACACAACAAACAACACAGCAAAATAGGTTATTAAAAACAGAAAACAAAAACAGTAAACATCCTATGTTGTGATGATGCGCCAAAGGGAAGTCAGCTCAGCAAATGCTAAGTGACCAGCCGAGCCACCCAGCGCTGATTTTCAGCTGACACCCATTTATTGAATCGACGCGCAGAAAACAGCAAGGAAGGGATCAATGGAGTACAGATACACTAATTTTAAAATATCATAGATAATAATATGAAAATACACATATACAAGAACAGAAATATAAGACCAACAGATATATAATAAAAATAATATAAAGACGATATACAATGTATTCTAAATTTTATAAATTAATCTAACAATTATTTGATAATTTACATATATTTTTAATAATAATAATAATATATCCTCACGCCATATCCCTTTCGGGGTGAGCAGAGATATGACCAATGCCCACCGTAACAAGTGGCGCAGCTGATCCCCGTTCTCAAGGGACTTACAAATGACATTTCTATTAAATGGTTTATAGGTTTCCTCACGATGTATAGATATTACAATTTAATATTACAAATATAATCCTTAGTCAAACGCTTGCCAAACTCATCCAATGAAGTTGTAAAGGCCCTCTCAGGCTATCGAAATTAAGTAAATGCGAATAAAAGTCACATTTCCATTGTTTCAGCAAGGTATCGGTGTGGAAATTGTGCGAGCTCTGGACAGCCATCCACCGAACATCTCAAATGTCTTCTCCGAGTGTGACTCCAAAGATGACGTGGTAAGTGTAGAGCCAACATGAGCAACCAACAAACCAACAATTTGGCTTGGTGTGATAATTCTAGGTGCCAATAACGTCTATTTTAACACGTTCGATGCCATTGCACCCATATCTGGGTGACGCACTTTTTATTGAAGTTAATTGGATTTTTAAAAGGATTTGCAACATTGATCTACTAAAAATATTTACATTATACAATAGAAACCAATTATGAGTGTTAATAAGAGCATTGACTGGCCACTGCTGTCTGAATAAGCACCTGTTCAACATTAGTGGCCGGAGCTTTAGAGATTGTAGATTCTATAGAAGTTATCATAGGTAAGTAAATATAATATTATTTTCTAGACTACACACATACTACTAGACTACATACATACATAGATTATCATAGGTATGTAAATATAATATTATTTTCTAGACAATCACATGTGACTGCGAAGCCACTCCAGCATTCCAGCTTAAAGCCTTCAGCCAGCGTGGAGAGAAGGTTGAGGTGTCACACTATCGAGTCAACGTCAACAGGTAATGTTAAGATCACATTTAGTCCCTCGAAATCTCTTGGCTACTGATAGAGAACCAGCTACCCACCATAGATGGGCAAAATGTGATCAGATTAATAAAAATGATTAACGATTACATTTTAAGTATTTTACCATTAATATGACTCCATTTTGCTCATTTATGTTTCAAACACTACAAAATCCCAGATTGTATACACATTTATCATTTCTTAATGTTTTAAATTTATTTAATCATGATTACAGAGCAAGAAAATTAAAATTACGACTACATTTTGTAATCGTTCATCATAAATCAGATTACATTTTGCCCACCTCTGCTACCCACAAAGTATCTACTGTTGTAATGAATCGCCAAATGTTATTAAGGTCACGGAAATCTTTTATAATAAATCACGATTATAAAACGTTTTTTATATTGGCTCGACAAAGTGACTACCGCGCACTTGATGATAAGTACAATATAGTTCAAGAACGGCAAGTACCGCCAAAGGATAAATCTATACACGGTAACCATTGCAATGTTGGTTCAAATATACTTTAGGTAAACAAAACTTCTCTATTGTAATTTTATTTTAATGTGTTTGGGTTTACCACACTTTGAAATTGTCGTTGTTAATTGCGTTTCTTTATCAACGATTTCTAAAGCGTAAGAACTTTTAACAAGAACGCAATAGTCAATCTGTCACGGTGACTAATTGTAATGAGGGAAACAATTGCTATGGGTTGTTGCCGCTAACGCAGGTGCGGAGTGAGACCGAAGCCTGTGAAAAGAGAAAGCGCTAGATATTACGTTCCGGGCCAGCAACAAGTCCACACTGATCAATTCCAAAGGACATCAATTCCAAACGATATAACCACTCCCAATATACTACTACTGAGAAACTATAGAAACAACTGTATATACCCAAATTGATCCCGAAACGCGAAAGATCAAAACGAACCACTATGATAGGGCGATTGTCCGAACTGGTTCATGACCACAGTATACAAATGTAAAGACCGTCATAGTGACTTGCTTTCGCCTGTCGCGTTTCTGGATCAGTTTGTGTATGTCCAGTAACTCATATACCTAGAGACCTTCAGTCGTGGTATATGTGGGCCGACATGACGCTGGAGACTATCAATGGATTTTCGTCCTTTAATGCTCACTTTTGTTTTTGGACTACACTGTACTTACCATCAGGTGCCTTGTAGTTACTATGCCGAGCCCATGTAAAAAAAAATGACGGTCTTTACTCCTTGTGTATTGTGATCACGATTCAGTTCCGACAATCGCCAAACCACCTGAACAATGAATTTTATCGAATTTCCAGGTTCCGTGCTCGTCTCAACGTAGTTTGCGTGACGGATAAATTGACAGGTGAACTCAAGTTTGACGGCTGGCCTGAGGTCAAGGTTGCATTAGCCCCGGTGGGACCGCTGAGGCCAAACGCCACTGAGACCAATCTCCAACAACTGATTAGGTATTTTAATCAATGATTACGACTAGACTGAGATTTATAGATGCTCTCTGACTTTGCTCAGACTTCTCTCATACATAACAAATTGTATTATTTAAATAATGTTAAAAAATATGTCTTTTTTTAACCCGAGTGAAAATCCTACATAGGACCATCAGGCCCGCTGTGAGGGCAGCGACCTCGGTATGTCAGAATCTTACTAAAAACTCATGGCGTGTCCCTCTTATTGCTTCACCCGGGCCTGGGAAACTAAATTCATACAGACGCCAGGGGAGCTAACAGCTTGTTGAGGCTACTTCTCTAGGGGTCCTAGGAGTAAAGAGCACGAAGTAAGCACGAGTTAAGAAAGATTCATCGATAACTGAATTGGAATATTAAAAGATAATATTTTAGATAGAAAAATGAATGAATCGTGCGTTATTCTACAGAGGGTAGAAAGATTAACCCATTAATTTTAAAATTGATTTTTACACGTACAATTTCCGAGAAAATTATTATAAGAAAACTACTCTTACGGCACTAGTTTCGTAAAGTAAATTAAGTTTCATTTCCTCTTACAGTGACATAGTAATTGCAGCGTTGAGGAATTCTCATCTAAGCTTCAACTTATCTCAATATCCAACTTGTCCGCGGCTCAGAAGACATGTCGAATCAGCGCCTCGTCTGCCTTTACATTATGATTCCATGGTGAGTTCCTTTATCCTGGCTCAAGAAACTGATTTCACCACACCTAGTTGAAAGTACAGTATAATCCAGGAACTGCAACGACTACCAAGTGGCATGCATTGACAGCTGCCGTCGTCATGCCGACCTTACACACCAGGAGTGAAGTAAAGTGTGTAAAAGAAAGATTGCGCTCGGGATCCAGCTTGAATAATCTGATTTATCACTCCTGATTAAGAACATGGGTACGCGTAACTCAAATACGTAATACCTTGGTTATACAGAAATATAATATAAGTCACCATGATAATGAAGTTAGATAATCATAAAGAGTAAAACCACCGGCTCTCACTTCCACTCGCATTCTTATTGTAATTGTTTTTTTGTCATCCTTTCATCACTCATCCTCTCCACGTGCCCAGACTATGAATTGCTTTACTGTTCGTACAAACAACGTGGTCTAAGGAGGAATTGCCTTTTGCAGCATGACCGGCAGTTCTATTCATCCACCCCGAACTCCACAATGAGCAGTGCCGGACTGCTCGGTGATAAACGGTTGTTGGTCAAAGTCGTCGCTGCCAAAGACATTGGAGGTGAGAAACTTAAAGTAACTAATTCATAATTATGCTGTGTTCCTTCCTTACAATCATTAGCGAACCGGTGGTGGGGCAGTGGGGCGGTCAGCCCTGTGCCTCTGGTCAGAGGGTCATTCGGAAAAGACAAACAATTTTTATTGCCGATATAAGTCATTCCTACTAGTATTATAAATGTTCCTTATTCACGTCAAAATGACTCTTCTGAATTTGATAAATTTTAGTATAGAAATAGTAGACCTTGAAAACAGATATAGGTTCTTTTGTAACGAAAATAAAACTTAAAAAATGGAAAATAAAACATGGGACTTTATATTTGGGTTCTTTGATATTATGTACAGGGTACAGTGGGGAATGAAAAAAGAAGAATTCGGACAGTTAGAGTAGATTTACCTAAAAGTTAATACAATAATTGACTGGTAGGCGGTCTGAAGTTTGTAGATTTGTTGACCAAAGTATTTTTTTTTTTTACAGGTAAATCTGGATGCATAGCTCCCTACTGTGTCGTAGAGATGGACGAGCCACCGCAAAGGAATCAAACAGCTTTTAAGCGAGACACCACAAGCCCTCAGTGGGACGAACACTTTTTATTGTGAGTCAACTTTATTGAGGTTGTGCTAGCTTAGTGGATAAGGGACTGGTACCCATGCACAAAAATGCGATTGGATTAAAGTTCAAATCCCGGCACTTACCTCTACCTTTTTCCAGATTAAGTAAGGATTTAGGGCTTAGGCACCAACTTTTTTATATTAGTCCGACAACGTAACTACTTGCATCTGATGAAAAGGTAAATGTAGTCCAAGAACGGTAACGACCGCAAAGGCACAAATATCAATTAAACGCCGCAATTGCGCGACAAGCTGAAGTGAGTCACTGAGACGGTCTTCACACTTGTGTATTGTGGTCCAAACCTAGTTCGGACAATGCCCTACCACCTTGAAATTGCCAATACTAACTTTGGGATCTTCAGTCGGTATGAGTTCAGCAGCCATTCCTCTATGTGCAGTTGAGACATTCTTATGAGAATTATCCCCTAGAAATAAGGGTGTGCATGGGACCATAACCCATGTTGGTGTGTGGCGAAAGATGGTGTTGATATGATTTTGTTTCTGTCACAGTGAGCTGTCACCACAAACGGCAGAGCTTCTGTTCGAAGTATATGACCGTACAGGGCCACCTTCGCCTGTCACCAACTCTCCAGGCACCGCTCAACACAGGTAGACATAACTCCTCGTACTTTCGTCTTAAATTATTAATATAACCAATCCACTGTACAATTTTTTTATGATTTATGGTCCGTCCGCTGCCGATTCGTTATTTTTATTATTTACTTAATCTATGATAAGCCCTAACTCATAAAAATAAGTTATAAGACTTTTTAGTTAACTTTTAATACGACAAAACAAAAGCTTGTACAAATTTTCAGCATATTATTTAAGGACAGGGCCAACTACATTTTTACATATGTGATTCACCAGGTAACCTGGGTGATATCCTCGTTTAACAAACCTGCTCCCCTCAGATCCAGTACTAAAAGCAAATTGCGCAATATTTTCAGATTCCTAGGTCTTGGCCTAGTGGGTATAGATGAGCTGCTGGCCGCACCATCGCAGCGTCAGCAGATAGCTCTGCAGACCAGGCCAATGGAGGAACATGATGTCAGCGGTACCCTCACCGTTGAGGTACACCCCACAATTCACTCTTTCTAAAAATAAACTGTTAATTAAAAATTATAATTAAGTCTTTGTCGCAAATTGTGATACATTCGGGCATATAAAGACGGGTTTTAAAAAAGTTAAATTTCAAAATTATACAACGTTACTGGTAAGTAAAGCAAAACCTCTTAAAGGTAACTTAGGTACATCAAGACTAACAACTTTTGTTCTATGACTTTTGCCAAAACATCCTAAGATATATATATTTTTAGTTTTAGTAGGGATTTCTATCAATCGTTAGCTTTATGTTTAAAGTTCAGTCAGCTGATGCTACGAAATCGTCTGCCCCAGTTGCATCGCGCCGCCTTTCAGAGTATTAAGAAGATCAGAATTGCAAATTTGATTTATTTATTTTTTTGTATGGGGAAAAAATATTTAATTATAAAAAGTCATAAAACAAAAGTTGTTAGTCTTGATATACCAGTCACCCTTGAGAGGTTTTGCGTTAGTTACCTGTAACCCTGTATAGTGGCTAAACTCAGTCATTATTAAAGATATTTTATATCTAATATAAAAAATAGACAGACATTAAATGTAATAGTAGGATTATTTCAATAACAATTCAATAGATTAATTAATGTTATTCTTTCAGTTTTTGTTCATCGAAGGTCCGGATATACCAGAGTTGGGTTCCAGACCGGTGAAGATCAAAGAAAGTCTACGTACGCTCTCTCCCCAAGGTCAACTTACAACCACAACCAAAACCACGTTTAAACAAAATGGTAAATAGGCAGATTTATACTGTGCCCAATCTCTCACTCGCACACATGAATACACACACTCGCCCACATGAATACACACTCACATTCGCAGACGCATACATGCACACACTCTCTCACACAAAAAGCATATAGCACTCACTGACTCTGTGTACGGCCACGAGGTTGGTTGTTGTTAATATTAAGTTTTACGGCTTTGGATATAAGTACTTTTAAGCTCATCGTTAATAATCTTTAATATTCAGTAGTCTCTGATTAACGTCAAAACCAATGACCCACGCGACGCGCACTCCAGCCTACGCCATCAGAAAAATCACCAATTCCCCGCAGCACTTCCCCATACGGGAATTTTGTTGCTGTCCAGACACAACACCAACCCAAAGAACAAGAACAACAAGTCCAGAAGGCCACAACAACTATAAATCAACAACTCTCCAATGAAAGAAACAGGGAACACAACCACTCGTGTGCAAACTTTGGACGTCAATTGTCCCAATGAAGTTATACAATCAGTGCTGCCAACCTATATGTACATCATTAATGTTAACAGGTCATGAAAACTCGCAACTGACAGAATCAGCCCTCCGCGATCTACAGATGAGCCCGGCAAGCGCTGCTAACAAATCCACCTTGATCATACACTCAGTGCAAAGGGTGAGTTATATGTTAATTCTGTCTTGTTGTAAGCTTCGTTGCATTTTTACAGATCTGCTTGTCATTAGTCTCATTTGACAGCTGTCAAAATGCCTTGTTGACGTTTGGAAGACTGTTATCAAACCTATTGGCAAAATCGCTTTGGCCATACTCCAGTGGATATGCCATAAAGAAGAAAAAAAATTATATTCCTTTTTCCAGAGATTTCTACCAAATAATTAAATCTATATACATGGATAGGAGAAAAGTTTAAATATACAACTCTCATAGTTTCTTATCTGAGATACTGGTTAATTCTTATTTCTTTCTTATTCTTGGTTAATTATATTTTGCTTTTGAGACAAAAATAATGATTCATATGATTATAAATATATTGCAAATATTTCTAAAGAAAAATAAAATATATAAGTATTTTTCTTTATAAAGATTTACATTTTATGTTACATGACTTTAAAAATTGCATAGACCATATACAACAGATTATCTAGAAAAAGGGGGTGTTACAGGCTGTTTCATAATTTTATGAACGAATATGACGTGCTTGTCATAGAGACATAGACAATGTAGTTTTTAAATGGCATTAATATACGATTGAAAATTACATGTAACATATGCTTCCCAACGTTAATTTGGGCTTAAATAAAACTATATATGTGACTGATAAACCAGGGACGTATCAGTCGCTTAATATTCTGATATAGTTTACATAAACTTGTGTTACATGTATATAATTTTCCATAAATAACATTTGTTTTGTTTATTTTTTTCTTTCATTTCCTGCGCTTGCGGTGAACTTAACCATAAACCATGTAATAGGAGCCGAAAAAATCTATAAAGGTGAGTTAATAAAAATAAAAAATTCATAGACAAACGGATGTGGTTTGATTTGACATTTTAGTTTATACCACCTGTTTGTAGCATTTCTCCTAGTGAATTACAGCAGAAAATATTATACTAATCTGCACAAAGATATTGTCATATCAATAACTTTTTACTTGGGTTACCTTGTAGATTGAATAGAACGGTAAAAAACAATAAATAAGAAAATATCAAAACTTGAAATTTCCTTCAAATTCTGCTGAAATACAAATTAAATATGCATTTTATTATATTTTTTAAGTTACATTATGTCAAACCAAACCGTTTTCTTTTTCAATCCGCCTCACAGCCGAGTGAGTGGTCTATGATTTTTTATATGAGTTATCGCAATAAAATTTGGTGGAAATTGTAGTATAATGTATTCAATTAATTCAAGGTATAGGGTGCAGAAAAAAGAAAATAAATATTTTTTGCTTATTTTTGTATATAAAAAAAATTGTATTAGAGAAATTTCAGTACCTACACTGATTACAATTTAAATTTAAAACAGAGCCATGTTTCATCGCTGTATTTTTTGAATCTGGTGTTTTTAATAGTTCATAATCACAGATCGCTCGCTCTTTTTAGTCAAACGTTCAATAGTTGCCGATTTAGTACAATTGTGTTTTTTGTTTCCCAATGTACATACATTCATTTCATTTTAGTCGAATTACAGCATGCAAGTGATGTAGAAACGAAGCGAAAGTTTTGTTGTGTTTTATTGAAAAAAAAATTGAACAGAAAATAAATATTTTCTACATATCTTATTAATGAAAACCATAAATCATACATTTTACATTTTAACTGAAATTTTTCATAAAAACTATTGTTTCTTAAATATTAATAAAGCTTAATTGTAAGATTTTTATCTATATTTTGTAGTAATTACAATATTTGGGAATCTTTTAATACTTTAGCTGTTGTTTATTTATACTCATAAAAAAAAATCTTGTGGGAAAAATGAAATACAACACGAACTACATGCTTCGTAAATCCGTGTTTTTATTGCTAATTACAACTAAATTGTTGCCTATTTATATCCATTGAAGCGGAGGCTTTCTTGTGTGCAATGTTACCATACTAACAATAAAAAAATATCACCAAAAAGGTTGAAATAACCGACTCCGGGAAATTCATCGAAATCGAACGCGCCGACGCCGTAGACAAGAAACCAGAAGTAGAAGATAAGACTATAGATAAAGTAGACAATGGCGTCAATGACAAAGTAACTACCAGTCCTAATCAGTCGCCAGCGAAAAGCGTCAGGATAATGGAAAACGGCGCTAAACTGAACGGAGATAGCGGCGATACGGTAATGTTTTTTTTTTGTGGTTTTTCTCTACTAAATTTCTAATATATTAATTTAGGTTATGTGTCGTGTTTGCATGGTTTTCCCCTTTAAAATAAACACTATATATACATGCCATTATATGCAGTCTGATATTTTTGCAAAATATAAATCTGAGACTAAAGAAATTCTAAATATTACGTTTATTGATATATAAATATAAGATTTCTCATTGAATAAAATAAAAACATAAAGTCATAGTATAACAAATATATAAATAAAAATTAGTTTATTTATTTAAAAAAAATACATTTATATATAATCTATAAAAAATCATAGGAAAAAGCTACATTTCTAGAATTAAAATAATATATACCCTTTTTTAATTTAAATAATTATTTTTACACATTAATCATATTTTTTTAATAAATTGTGATAGACATTAGTTCTTTCTACTTTGCATATTTTGGAATTCAAGTCTACGTGTACAAATAATTACTTGCACTTTGTTTTAAAAAAATAGCACTTTTTTGGTAACCCAATATACCTACTACGATATTGAATATTTTGATTTATTAATTACTTAATAAAAGCAGTAGATTAATTCAATTGTATTACAGATATTTTTAAAACTTTAGCTGACATTATTAAGTTCAGTTTAATGAAGGGAATTAAGAATAGTATGAATTATATTATTTCCAAATTAATTTGAATAAGATATACTCCGTTGAATCGATATAATCTGATATTACTTGTTTATTGGATATGTTTACTTTTAAAAATAAATCAATCTAAAATGAATGTGTTTTACGCTATATTTGAAAATTATAATGAAACGATGGCAACATACAGAAAAAGTCGTTATCATTCTTTTTATATGAAGTTCAGTTCAAATCTGCAAATAATTCTATTAAATTATTTTTAATTCTTTATTTATTTTTTAGATATTAAGGATATTTATTTACTTTATGAACATTTTGAGGCAAAAGTAGTCCATGAACTTTTGTAACGATTTATAAAAATAACTTTTTATTTTTTATTGATTACAGCAAGGCGACTATGTAAATAACCCGAATGAAAATGCAATCCCAGAGCCAGCTCCTAGAAAGCGGAGACGCGACTTCTTTGGCACTATTAAGCGGAGGTATTATGTCTTATGAATTAATGGTTTAGTTCAGGGCTTCTTAAATATAAAAGAAAAATGAATTAATATTTTTTGATGATTTATTTATTAGGTAACAATATACATATACATATGAAAATATATAGTTTTAGAATTCGTTTTAAAACATACAAAAAACTTAAATTAAAAATTACACAAAAAATTATAAAATTGTATTTATTATAGTTTCAAAAATAAAAGTGGATTCTGATCGTCTTAATGCGGTCGAATGTATTCAAGTAGTTGCGTGGTAAGTATTAAATGAAAATAAAAGTAAAAAATTTAATGAGATGGATATGCCTGTTTTTTATTGCATAACAAACCAAATCTTGGTGGAATGTTTGAAACTTCTTGACGTAAGACCTCTTCAAGGGAGATACCTGAGTCTGATACCCGGGAGCGAGCCGACTGAAAAGTGCAGTCACTGCGACGGCTGCCTCGAGGAGAGGGCACAACATGCCTTAGAGGAATGCCCAGCCTGGGCTGATGAGAGGGCCCAACTGGCCCAAAGCGTCGGCAACGACCTTTCACTGCCGGCTGTGGTTCGCGCGGTCGTCAGCAGTGAGGCTGCGTGGAGGGGGATGGCGGCTTTCTGTGAGGCCGTCATGAGCGCGAAGGAAGCGGCGGAGCAGGAGAGGCATATTGCTGATCCTCGCAACCCTCGGCGCCGCCGCAGAACAAGGCGGATCGGGAGAAGGGAGCAATTCGCGCAGGACTCCCAGCGCGAGGCGCTCCCCTCCTAACACAGGCTGGGCGGGTGACGTTGAGGGTGTCCCCGTCCGGTGCAGAGAGGAAGGGCCGGCGTGTGTGTGCCCACACGCCGTTCCCACAGAGTGGCAGTGAGGGGGTTTAAATTCCCCCTCAAAGAGAGGAGGCCTGCCTAAGGCCAACGCTCGTCGAGCCGTCGGAAGTATCCGGATTCCCAGGCTCGGCGAAGGCGAGGAGAGGCAGTGCTGGCACCCCGGTGGTTTTAGTCGGGGCAGGTCCGACACACCGGGGGAAGTGGCCCTCACCACTTCCTAATATTTAGACCTCCTTTACAAATTATTAATGCTTTTAATTGTCTAGGCATACTTTTGATAAGATTTTGAAGGTGGTGTTCGTCTATTGCCTTCCAGATTTTCTACAGCGCCGCAAAATAATTTTCTTTGTTGGTCGTATTCGTTTTGTCGATCTTTTTGTCTAAAATTGACCATATATTTTCTATAGAATTCAGATCGTGTGATTGTGAAGATTATTAAGTCCCGAATGAGAGTATTTATCTTGTTGTTTTTTAGGAATTGTTGTGATTTTTTTGCTGTATGCTTGGGATAGTTGACCTGTTGGAAAATAAAATCATCTTCTAATCCAACCTGAAGCAAGGACCTTTCTAAATGTTCATTGAGCATACCAATGTTCTTATCTGCAGTTAGTATGCCATCAATTTTTTACTAGCTCTCCACTCCCGACCAAGCAAAAGAGCCTCAAACCATGATACTGCCGCCTCCGTGTTTTACAGTACGCTGTACATCATGCTCTTGGTGTGCTTCCCTGATTTCCGTCACACTCCCAATCTTCTTTTTCGATTATATAATTAAAATTTGCTCACGTCAGACCAAACAACTTTTTTCCAAAACGCAGTGGGCTTGTTCAAATATGTTTTTGTGAAACGTAAACGTTTCCATTATTGCGCTTGCTATTAAAAGGTGGTTTACGAGCAAATCGGCTATGCAAATCAGCTCCACGGAGTCTGTGCCGAATCGTTCTGTGTTAAATTTTCTCGATAGCCTGTACTGTTGAAGAGGGATTTTTCTTGTATTCCCGTACGATACAAGAATCGTCTCGATATGTTATCGCCCGTTTGCTTCCTCTTCCCTCGCTGTTCTCAAGAGAACGAGTCGTTCTAAATTTTTGCCACAGCTTCTGCACGCACGTTTTGCTCAAATGAAATTTATCAGTCATTTTTCGTTAAGAAGAACCGTTCCTAATATCTTTTATAATCAACTACCGGATTTGAGTATAAAATTGTGTTCCAATTAGGGATGTAACGGAGGCAGTTTCATTGGAACCGAAGTCGGAGTCGGAGTTTTAAATTTTAATTTATCGGAGTCTGAACCGAAGTCGGAATCGGAGTCGGAGGCAATGTCAGTCACAAGTGACGGCCGAATAAAATAATTTTATTAAGGGACAAATAAATACATTATTCAGTGAACCTTTCTAATTAGAAACTGATAAAGTTTACAAACACAAAAAATTTTCTGTGTTTCTTATTAACATTTTCCCATTAACAGTGAACAAATTAAATTAAATTTGCTCCAGGGTTGTTTTTGTGTTATTTCCTATTTTACTTAATTTAATGTAAATATAAAATAAAAAAGCCTTGTACTAATAAATTTAAATGTACATTTAGTCTTAAATGTAATAATTTTAATCATATTTTTTTAATCTAAATTTTTTAAAATGTCTTCTACAAATTAAGTAGCACTGATTGTTTGATTAATTGATATGTTCCAACAACATATAAAATGAAATCAAATGAATTGACTACAACAGTGGTGGTGACCTCCGATGAATACCTCCGATTAAAAAGTTTCGGAACCGAAGTCGGAACCGGAGGTGTAATAACAATCGGAAGTTCCGACTTATCGAAGTTGAAGCTCCGTAACATCCTTGGTTCCAATCATCTTGGCACCTAATTTTTCACGACTGAACAATGAGCTCGTGAATAAAGTAAGCATGCTTTACAAGGATGTACAAGAGGTCAATCGTAATACAGTAAACATTCTCTTAATAAAAAGATAAACCATGTGAAACATCATCGCTGTGCTAGCGGTCTCTTTTATCTGTCCTGCACTTCAATGAATATTTACAAAAAATATTACGGAAAACTAAACCTAAAAGTAATAACGTAGAAAATTGCTCCAGACCTTAAAACTAAGTCACCAAAGAGTTAAGTTTAAAAAAAAACTTCGTTAGTTTAAATAATTCCTCATAATATTACGAATCTAAACTGAAAAGATGAGGTGGTCTCTTTTTTTCGCCGGTCACTGTATATAAATATTTGACATTAAAATCTCTCGCGATCGCAGAATTTTTCTACGCGACCCCATTTGGGGGCTTGATAAAAAGTACAATTATGAATACTTTAAGGGCCTTGTAAGCGAAAAAACTAAAATGTTATAATGAAAAAAATGGTAATGGGTTTGCGTTATCATAGACGTCTTAGAACCTAGTGATTAAAAAACCAGGAGCTCGTTTTGCGTCGCCTTGTAAACATGCTGATATTGGGTGCGTTATGTCTTGACTATTCAAATTATCAAAAACAAAAGAGGTTAGAGAAAGTAAGGGTGCTTCAGTCTGCTCGTGACTGAGGCCTGTATAAATACGTAAAAACTTTATGTCATAATTAAATGTAACTTATTTCACGTAAATTATAATAAGTATAAAACGCGGTAGTTTGAAATATTAAAGTACAATGTAGGCCACGACAGACATCAAACGTTAGTGGATGGATTCTCCATCGATAATTACCGTCGTCGTGCTAGCCCACGGATATAAGCTGCACCTGTACTTTACAGACTGAAAGCTTATTATGATGGTCTTTAGATTTGTGTACTGTTGCTACTACCCAGTTTGGGTAATCGCCGGAACAACTGAAAAAACTTTGGCCTTAGATTTTATAAAATGGCAAAAAAACTTTTTTTTTTTTCAGACTAGGCCGGTCTCGCACTCGCGGGCAGTCCTTAGATATGACAGACTCGGAGATCGATAACCAGAGCCGACTTCGAAGTATCAGCGCTGAGAGAAATAGCCATGGTAACTATCTGTCCTTTTATAAAGTTACAAGTTATCATGGCCTGGCGTTGCCAGGTAGAAGCCCCATATCTTCTTGAAGTGATTTTCCATATAAACGTCAAAACTCATTTTTATATTTCTCATTTCTAACCAAAAGTAAAATTTTAACACCTGTCGTCCACTCTTTGAGGTAGATGTAAAAAAATCCACCCTTAGTGAGGGCCTGCATTACAAAATGAACCCAATTCAAATATTTCATGTTTCTAGCTGCAGTAGTTTTAGGCTCTGCGGTGATATAGCCCGGTGCCGAGAAAATTGGTAAGTTCGTACTCTTGGTTCCGGTAGGCGAGAGAAGAAACACCCCTGGTGTTTTAGTCGGTAAGAGTCCGACACATTAGAGCAGCAACCCTCACCGCTGCCTTGACGGTTCACGAGGATTTCCTCCAGGTTACCAAAAAAGGGCTCTGCGGTGATATGTCAGTAATCGTTTTTATTTCGTTCTAGATAAAGCATTAGCGCTACCAAACAGAAATGTATACTCAGCCGGTGCCTCGCCAGCGCAATCTGGAGACGAGTCCAGGACTTCAAGAAGGTACGTTTCATCTCACAGCTTCATCACCATGACAGAAATAATGATATTTTTATCTAAATTGTAGGGTTTTATGACGATTCTGGTAACATTGTGAATAGTAAAATTTTTCAATTTCATTTGTTTATTTTATGGAATAGACTAATATGGAATAATCTAGGCTCCTAAATGCATAATAAAAAAACATTACTCAATAATGCTTTTATAATAAAATCAGTGAAATCTGTAATTATTATTATGAACTAAATATTTCGTAATGTTATCTCAATATTATTAAAAATATTCAAAATTAATTTAAGATTATTTTTAACTATAAACGCGTGTCACAATCACTGCTTTGTTAACGATAAAATAATTAAAATATTGTTTTAAATAATTATATTACGTAGTAGCATATTTTAAAATATGGTAACATTAAAACTAATCGTAACTTTTTTCTTCTTTTTCATCAACAACACTCATGCTGGGGGTTATGGCACTCTTCAAACTGGTAACACTGGTATTTCTTATACTAATATTTATATATTTATTTTTATATATTCTGTATGCCTAAAATTAATATTTCTCTTTGTTTCCATTCATTGTGTTCTCATAATCATTTTTGCTATACGAACAATCATCTAAATTTAAATTTTATGGTAATATGATTTAATTCTATAAATTAATGTTTCTATTTATATTGAAACTTGTACATTTGGCTGTGTTCAATCAATTTCAAATTTATTTCCTTAATCCAACGTCTTTCAAACTAATCCTTTTTTCAAAATTCTAACCCATCATAATCTAACCCAACGTCAAAATTAAAATTAACGAAAAAGATCGTCTCTCAGCGAGGCGTCCGGCTTTAGCACGGCGTCGGCTCGGACGTTCATCCATGAGGCCTCGACGCTTGTACTGGAGACAATAGAGGCTGGAATCAAAAAGCACTACCTGGTGCCTCTCGCCATCGCTCAAAGGTCGCGGTGGCGGCGAAAGGGAGTCAAGCTCCACATATTCAATGAGCACACGTTTATTGCTAAACATATTAGCGGGTAAGTTATTTCATCTGTTTCTACTTTCTTCAATAAAGTCCGAATAACGATTAACGGTATGAAATTAAGATCAAAGTGTAATTTACTACAAAGCGCGAAAATAAAAGTGAAGTAAGTTATGTATATGTTTTTGTAAGCCCGTTTATGCTCATAATCTTCTAAGGCATTTTTTTCTCTAATTTTGAAACCAATCTTGATAAAAGTTCGACACAGAAACTGAATAGTGTACCAAAAATTTAGAGATCACATCGCGTTAAATTGCTGCAGATCATGGAAATTTCATTTTGTTCCACTAAGAACTTTTTAATTATTTTGTATATATTTTTTATATTTCACAACTGTAACGTTACACGCAAATAAAATAATTTAGGTAAATTTAAAAAATGCAGGAAATTGTATTAATTAATTTAATTCTCCGCTATATAATTAATAAAAATTCGACGTAAGTTATTTTTTCTAAGGGTGAGACATTGAATTCCATTTTCTCCAGCGGCACAGTGTGTGAAGTCTGCGCTAAAACAGTCGCGCGACGGCTCGGCAAGCAGGGCTACGAGTGTCGCGACTGCATGTTGCGCTGCCACAAACACTGTCACGTGAAGGTTCCCACCACCTGCCCGAAGTCCACCGTCCACAATATGGAGCTGTGAGTCACGTTATAGTTATGATAATTACGCCAGCGTCACTCAAAATATATAAATATATATATATAAGCGCCGGAGAGGCCAACATTATTAATTAAAATAACGAAGTCTTTACAATCCACCCGATCTACTTCTACTTTCTTTTAACAATTTGATTAACTATCGAATCTCATTGTTACCCCATTAGCCATTGTAATTTACCAAAAGAATAACATAAAATGAACACTACAAACGATTACTCTGCAACACGTGCACCGGGCAACCGTTGCCGACCATAAAATATCCTAGAGCAGTGCGCACGGCATTTATATAATAGAGCCTGGCCAGCCTGTTGGAGGGTGTTACTCACAATAATTGAGGGTAGCCCGTCACATATATGTATATAATCATGGAAATAGACACAACAAAAATGGCAAAAAAATCTCCGATATATACGTAAAAAATAGTTCACACAAGGGCTATCAAGTATTGTTTTATTTATTTTATTCGTACTGGGTTTCCTTGTGGCTCAATACATTATTCCATTCTTGAAGTATAATTAACAAAATACTCTTTAGAACACGAATTAAAAAGGTGAATAAACCGGTTTCAAAAAGAGAAATACACGCCCGATCTAAGGACGTAAGTCTGACATGCTGCATTATATCAGAAAACTGTCAGTTGCCTACCATACCGATCGTCCAAATCCCATCGCGTTTCAAACACAATATAAACTTACGCAACAATAATACACCCATCCAATCACTATAATAACAAGCTAATAATTTTTAAACAGCTAACACGTTTGTCGTCACGTCACCTAAATATGAATGATACTTTTCTTGTTGAAGATACAAGGATTTTTAGTTGTGTTTTTAAAAGGAATTTAATGTAATAAGTACTAATATGTAAATATAGAATATACAACATTAAAATACTTAAAATATTTACATTAAAAATACCTATTATTAATTTATGTAGGATAACATATTAAATTATGTTCTTCGTCAAAACACTCTAAACACATTTGAGGTGAAGAATAAAATTATTTGTAATAAATTGAAGATAATAATGTCATGACATAATCATAATACTTGAGTTACATTGTTTATATATCGCTTGTTTACGTCACGGCGCGCCAAGAGTTAGATTTGGGGCCCGTGAGGAATAGAAACAAATCGTCCTGAGCGACGAACGTGTTGAGGCGCATCCCACTATTTTCATAATTCATGCATTTGTCTGCCTCCCGCTTTAGACAAGAAACTGACAATTGAGTATAGTTGGATTATATATTATAAAGTGGAGATTTCAAATCTGATGAAATTATTTGTTCTTTAAGAATAGATAATGTGAAACAAAACAGTTGTGAGTGAGACGGCGCTATGATAAAGTTAGGCGTACAGTGAGATAAAACAAACAGCATCTTGCCACCTGTATAACAGTTATTACATCTTTACCTATGAGTGAGTACCACCCGGGGTATAATCCGGGGAAAACTCTCATAGACCGTTAGCGCGCCATGAAGACGTCAGCCCCGATGTGCTGGACTCTTGCTAAAACCCCCGGAGTGTTCCTTTTCTCGTCTGCTAGGGTTAAGGGATAGGCAGGGCCTACATCCCCAGTTCCCGGCGACGTATAGTTTTCTTCAAGCCACCCTCTACTACGTTGCAAGAGGGGTGTAAAAGGCCACCTTATTGTCTTGGATCGAAACGCGAAAACACCTCGCGTACCGCTTACGCCTGGATAAGTTGTGAGACGCATTCTCAAGTGCACCGCCCAAGCGTCATATCCATAAAGGAGGGAGGTATTCTGTCGAAAACCTCCCTCCGGCGTCCCGTTCTGCGAGGACGACGGATGGGCTGGGAGGACAAAGATGTTCATTGCCTCTCCCGCTCTCTTTCCGCTTCCTTTTTCGCCTTATGTGCTTAATACCTGGGTATCTATTTGTTCAATGAATTTTAAAAATCTTGAGACGTACTTATCTATTTATTTCTAAATACGAATTTCCTAATTTTCAGAGTATTTTGGCACAATTATGTAACTGCATAAATTTATCATCGAAAAGCATTCAGCTTATGTTAAACACGTTTTATATTTACATCAGTAGTTTGAATCAATTAATTATACGCTATATTCATTTTCGGCTAATATTTATTAGTATTTATTATCTAATATCTATCTTTTTGTAAAAAAAATTAGCAGCATTTTTTTATTATGGCTTAAATAGAGCAATTAAACTGCCTAGTTTTATTTTTTTTAATAATTACAAAAAGATAGATTAAATGAAAAGGTTTATGAGATACGAAATAATATTGATTTTTGTTTTCATCATAAAAAACCTGTCTCGTCAACTTTTTTCATTAAAATACAATAGTTTCATTTCGGGCTGTATCGCTTATATGTATTTTAATTTTTAATGCTGCCAAGGTCCCATTCCCATAGCTTTGGAAATGGAAGGTACATATTTAGTTTTATTATCATTTTCTTAAAAATACTGCTGTCATATTTGCACTTTACAAACTAATAAAATATATTTTTTCTAAAAAAAAAGGTTTCCAATCGCTGATTTTGTATCCATATAGGTTAGAATTTATCGACGCTGGAAAAAAATAGTCATAATCATTAAAAATTAATTAAAATTTAACAACATTCAGAAGTCAAACATTTATAATTATCATAATAAACCAAAGAACAAACAAATTTAGTTAAATAATAATAATCATAATCGTAAATAGAAATAAATACCATTCGATCATTTTTCTTTCTTTTTTTTCTTTCTATAGTTAAATGATAAACAAACGTTATGAGAAGAAATATAATTGCATAACTGTTTTTTTTTTGTTGGTTAGTCTTCATAGAGAAATAAAAAGAAAGAAAAAAATGTTTGAAACTAAAACTTTTACAATTTTAACCTAAGCTGATCCTACCATTGAAGCTAAGAACCCTTACTGGCTTCTGAAAATAACAGCATCATATTAAGAAAAAAAATGTTTTTATATATGAATTTAAATCGTTGTTAATGATTATAATCATTAACAACGATTATAACGATTTAAATTTTATTCGATCGATTAATAATTATTAATAAACATATATTTTAATAAAATTATTACTATATTAGTAATAAAACCAATGATTCGTGACTCAAGCATTGATTAGGCATCAGGTTATTTTAGTTTAAAATTATTAAAAGCATTAAAACATTTATATCAAGTCCAATATTTATTTTATTTTCACTCACTGCAATCACATATTTTCCATTTATTATAACAAATAACGCTTCTTTGCTTGTAAATAATAACATAAGCAGCTTTATATACAATAAAATATGATATGCTACAAGTCCCGTAAGTCATGTTCCAAAACAATATAAGGGCTATTAGGAATCATATTACTATAAACTACAGCTGACACAGTTCTCCATTTCCAGTTTAGATGTTTTGACTTACAGGACACCTGTATGTGTAAGTAAATAATAGTTGAGGTGAATTCTGCTCTCAGGTTTGGATTAACCCTCAATATTCATAATACCAGGGTGATAAATGAGCAGCAATTTAATAATGGCGGCACTATAACAGATTGTATCGGTACCACAATAGACGGATGTAAATCCAGGCATAGAGACTCGCTTCGGGATTAGTTTACACATGCCGTGATATATTTGGAACGATATAATCCTCTTTGTTTCAAAATTCTCTATTGCTTTTTTGCGAAAACAAAATTGAAAATTAAGTTCATTTAAATAAACCTAATCATCGGTATATTCTAAAAAAGGGTTAAATTGAACTGATGTAATGATAAAATAGAACAGAGCTAGAATTTCCGATAAATATACGGAAACATTTTTTTTTCGAATCCATACTCGTAGACATAGGTTAAATTCTTTTTAAAATGGTCTTTTTGATAATATTCCTTTTATCTAGTTAGCTTCATCCTAATAAACTTATAAAGAAATATTTTTTAATTCATTTCTATATCATGACCATTTCTCAAAAAGTTACAGCATTAACACACTTTTTTTTTTTCGATCAATAAATTAATTTGAATAACAAATAATAAATGCCATTTAATTTTCGAATATATTAAAAATGTATGTAACAGAATATTAAAACGGCAACAATAATTTAGGCTTCAAAATATCTTAAGAGATCTCCTGTATGAAAATCGTTTCAAGTGGATATAATATATTCTTTATTGACAGCTGTATTGTTCTTCTAGATCCATGCTCCCAGTGTTAACTGAATAGTCAAGCTAAGCAAGAAGACTGCAAGAAAATAAATATAAAATTATAAAAAAATACAAAAAAAAGTCGACAAGCAATTTCCACGCTCAGGTTCTTTGAAAACATTAAAGTTTGTAGTCGATGTGTAGATTATTTTGTTTTCCAGTTTTGCTTGTGCGCACTGTTTTTATGGTACAAGTTTTTTGTTTTTTGATATTTTAAGAAGCTTATAGTGTTATATTGTTATGATATATTAGACACTAGAATTTTATCATTTTTTCGGAATGCATATTGCTTCTTAGTTTTTATTAATTGTTTCTTTATATAGTATTACATTTTACTTAACTTTGAATTTAGAGCGTAGTGATTGTTAATTTAATAGTTTTTATACTAACTGCATTATTTTTTTACTATGTGAAAAAATCATGGTTTACAAGTTTTTTTTAATTTTAAATTTGCGATAGTTTTATAAAGATTTTACAATATATTGTGTTTGACAATTTTATAACTTATCAATGCATGGAATGTGTTGCAAAATTCTCAAGTGCGAAATTGTTAATAGAAAAGATTTATCAAAGTAACTGTGTCTATAATATTTATTACAAGATTTTCTGCAAATATGCTTTTTAAAAAAAGACTCCTCTTTATTTGCATAAATGCCTTTTTAATAATAAATGTCACGTTTGTATTTAATCATATTGATATGTTGAAATTCACTTATTTTAAAACTTCTCCATAATAGTTTCTATAAATCAACCACGAAAAAGTATTTGTTTCTAAAATATTAATTCTCATTTTTTATTACAGGACCTACATTTCATCTCCATTCACAGACAAGAACATAAGGATGCTGTGATTATTTAAAATAAAATAAAAAAACGCTTAAAATTGCACAAACCATTGTCATAATTTTTAAAATATATTTTACAATTTAAGTACAATATAATCTGCGAAATATACAATATATACGTCTCTTAGGCTTTTTACATAATGTTTCTAAAAATAAAGTGTAGATTTAAGAAAAACGTAGAGGTTCTAAAACATTTTAATATATTATAAACCTTTTTGACATTACCTGCTTAGTTTCATAATGGCGCGAAAGATGTTAGAACTAGTTTTAGATATCGCTAGAGCCCACCAGAGACGCTATTCCGCTCTTAAATCTATAAAAAATCACGTTTAAAAATCTACCAAAGAAAAGAGGGTTTTTTACGAAAAAATTACTACCTCATTTTCTTTAACTACTTACGAAAACGTGAAAGATTATTATTATATTATATTACCAGACTTGACTTGTTTTGTTTTTGTTGTTGGCAACATTAAGAGATATTATATTTATTTTTAATAATTTTAAGTGGTTCTCGCACAAAATGTGATCTTTTTGTCGTATAATGCAATAATGTCAATGTAAAAACGCGCTTGTGCTTACGAAATACGTTGTTAGAATAATTGAGACCGGCCATAATTGTGAATGACCACCTATATTTTTTTTCTAAAATGGGAGATGTGTTCTTTCTATTTTTTTATTATTACTTTTAATTTTTTGATATTTTTTCCTTGGGCTATGTAAAATAATATTCAATTATATTTAGACTGATATACAACATTATTCTCTCCTTAAAACTTATGAGGATATGTTATAATGGTAATTATTAAATAAAAAAATCTTTGGTGCTAATTATATAAAACTTAAAAAGTACTTACAGGGAAAGAATAATCTCCCATATTAGTTTCAAAATGTTGAATATAAGTGTATGAGTTGTTGATTTTTCTTTAAAATGAGTGACTGACCAATTGTAGGGAAGTAACACTGTGAATGTTTCGCCCACTTTTATTTATAAGGCAACGAAAAAATCCGAGTTTATATTTATTACAAATTATTTTTTCTACATATACGTACACATTTTTTCTCCTTTTAATAATTATTTATAAATTTTTTGTCTATTAATATTTTTAAATAATAATGAAACTACTACTTAGCAAACAAACGTTCCGGTTATTACGAGCGAAATATTCACAGAATAATTAATTTAATTTCGTTTATATAAGTGATTGATATAATACATGACATAATGTATAATAATTATTATAATCTTTTGTATACTAAGATTGTTAACGCATAATATTTTATGTGGTTCCGTATATTAAACAATATTATTTATATAAATGTTGCGAAGTTGTGTTCAGTGTAAAAAGTTACCTTTCCTCGTTTTTTTTTTTTAAATAAAATGCCTTTTTTTCTGTAGTTGTTTTATTCATAAAATTAGCTAGTAGACCATTTCCTCTACTATTATCAACTACTCGATTCAAATTACACATAAAGAACATAGCTAAATTTATTTAGTACATCTTTTGCAGGAAATTGCATAATCTGAATTTCGTTTAGACGAGCACAATAACACAACCCACGTTCAGTAGACAAGGGAACCTAGATTCTGGCGCCGTAGTTCGTTCGGCTATCCTGACAGTAATCAATGATTAGCACATATGTCACTTACTATAATAATAGTATTTGTTTGATTTTTTTAATTCAAAAAGGGATGTAAAAAAAAACAAACATTACGATCACAAAAAAAAATATAATTCGTTACCAAAACTGTATTTACAATAATGACTGCGACAAATCATTACATTTCACAATAATTAGTACATAAACATCATACACAGTATTTATATTATGTATAGCACATGGTAACCTATATACTAGCGACACATTTCACTACGTTATTACATTTTGTAATAAATAAAATAACAAATAATCCTCTAAACTCTTCATTACACAATTTGAGTTGTGTACAAATCAACACGTTATATTGTTTTTCAATGCGACAGTGTTACCAACAGTAAAAACAGTTTTTTTTTGTTTCTTTTTTGTGTTCCTTGACATACATTATGCAAATAGGCATTGTCTCTGTTAGTAATTTAAGATTAATAAAACATTTTCCCCAGTTTTGATATAAAAATTTCTAAGTTGGCAGCATTGTATATTTTAGTTTGATTGCAAGAAAATAAAAAAAACATTTCTTTTTCCTAAGAAGACGATACAATTGTATACAAACTGTAGGTTTCTGAAATGGCAAATAAGTGCTTCTATTTAAAAAGGCAAAAAAATCTTAGGCAATCCTAGACATTAAATTACACAAAGAGCTTAAAAGTACATCCATAAGCATATCCAGCGTTAATTTTCAGAAAATAATCGACTCTAATAAACTAAAATACGTATATTAATACAAGTTAAACTAAAAAAATACTACGATATCTGTTTTTATACAAATAAATAAGAAAAAAATCCATATAGATTATTCGGATTTTTTTTTAATAAATTATTTTGGAATATTTTTAATACAGTTTTAGACCATCGCATCCTAGATTCGATTTAGATTTTAGTAGATGTATAATAATATTTTTAATCTACTTTCCCTTTTAGGCTAATCAGGGTTACAACTATCGTATCCACAATGTACGTCGTGACCACAAAACAGTTGCACCACGGATCGTTGTTTTCATAATATAAACACCTTTTGTTTAATCTTTTGTCTTCCTTCTCCATAGAGTATCTGATCTCTCAATAATTTTCATACATAAATCATTATTACTTCCCACAGTACTACCAATAGTCTTGAGTAGACCCGAATCCAGAGAGAGGGCTAAAACGGAACCTTGGCAGACTAGCACATCACCCAGCGTACCCACTGAATAAATATATCGAAAAAAGTGGGCCAACCTCCTTATTAAAAAAAATGGCTGATATGTACTAGCCTTTGTTTGTGATGTTTCAAAAGTTAACTCAAGTCTCATAGGATATCGATACCAAGTTATGCAAGGTAAAAAATAGTTTTTGTGAACATTCCGCTTCTTATGCGACAAAAGATATTTACATTTTCAAAACGTTGTTAAGCATAAAATCTCTAAAAATGTGCTATAAACATTTTTAACTGGATTCAATCTGTATAATTCAGAAACAAAGATAAAAGAACTGGCTGGGGAGAGGCGGGCGTCAGAGAATAATTCTTGCCCCCTCATCGAAAAATTTGCAGATCCGGAGCGGTTCATGACTATTGTATTACGAATAATTAGCAATTTAATAAAATATCACCTTTAAAGGAATACGCTGGAAAATTTAAACATATAATTTACACAAACGACGGTCATTCTTTGATATAATTGAGACCAAATATAACTAGTTCGATTAATTTTTTGTGTATTTATTTAAACTTTAAGGGCGGCTTACACCATCAAATTAAATTTAGTTTTAAGCCTTTATAAAATGATATTTAGCGAATAAATGTACTTATTGTCGTACACGGAAACATTATCCAGTTTTAGAAATTGTTACATTTCAACTATTATTGAGGTCGATTTTATATATGTCGATTAAATAGCATTTTATACAAGTTTAAACTAGATTTTATTTGTTGATCGTCGCCGGAGAGATGCATTCGCCCAAAGCGAGCGCAACATCACCCGGTGACAATAACCGGGCAGATTTGAGGGAATCTGCTGCCCGTGAGTAAGATTTGGAGGGGCGGGTTCTTTATACTTACCTCTCCCAGAGAAAAAGCCTGAATAGGCTATTCGCGCCTCGAGTAACTGGACGAATTTGGTTCCCGGACAAGGACAAGCAGTGGGTTTTTAGTCAGGAGTCTGACACACCGGGGTCGCTCCCCCCACAGAGGCCCTAATGGTCCTATGTAGGATTTCCGCCCGTATACAAAAAAAAAAGATTTAATTTGTTGGTGCAAGCAGCCTTATGCACTATATACTAAACCTCGTCTTATTATTATATTCATATAAATATCACTAAGCATGAATCACTTTTTTAAATATATAATGATATTTAATAACTGTATTGGCAATGAACAGAACGCATTAAACATGAAAAAAAAAAAACTAAAAAACTAGAAAAAAATGCAACAATTTATTTTTTTCAGTGCATTATTTATTAATCCCAATAAAGGATTTTTATACTACATTGAAATAAGTAAAAGGATTTTCTTTTGTACAAAAAAAGTCGGTCGCAACGAAACAAAAATGGAATGATTATTATTCAACTCACCGTGACTAACACGCGGATTTCATCTTTTATTCTGGGCTATAATTTTTATATATTTTTTTCTAACATCAACCTCGTTTTATATGGCGCAGTTTTTCTCATATTAATTAAAATTATTGATTTTTTATCCGTATTTCTACAATATATATTCTAAACATTGATCACTAACTTTATAATCCAAATATACAAATGAAGTACCGAAATACGAGAAACGATTTCCTTTTTTCAACAGATGCAGCCATCGATCAGACTATATGTATTTAATTTTTACATGTAACAATAGCTTTCTATAATGTAGTCTATACTTTTTTCACTGAAACGATATCTAAAGCAAAAATTTAAAGGGCGGTTATAAAAAAAAAACATATGTATCTATTAACTGCAATTTTTTACTGTATATATCTACAAATGGCACTAATAATAACGACGTATAGACGTCGTGACATTGAAATAATAGAACGGATTCTCGTCGACTCATATGTGGTACTAAACAGGGATATATATATATATGTAAAAAAAATCAATTATAATTACGGAACCGACAGAATTAAAGTTTTTCTGGGATATACTAAAATCCGTCGTGTTTAAGTCGTAAAATTTGTTAAAACCAAACGACCACAAAATGTACTGCTAAAAAACATGTACTTTGTGTATCTTTCTTTATTCTATAACAGTACATTCATTCTTTTGCCGGGCGACCTTTTGAGATCTATTCGTTAAAAGTTACTGAAATCTTATCCGACTCAATACAGACATTATTACTGACACTTCACAATGAATTGACATACTGAAACACCAACATTTCTTAACCTAACTGCATATTTTACATTGCCTAGATGAAGTGACTCTTGTGTACTTTGACAGTAAATTAGTATAATAACAATGCCTTGCGGCCTCGTCAGAATCGTCGGGTAGACTAATCTGCCATTAGCATGACAGATGAATAAGTAGGCATTGTGAAAGGCCTAGGGTACTAATAAGGGTCAGTTATCAGTTCCCAGACTCTATCGCCACTCTCTAGTTGTATCGATGCCCAGTCCTACTAGATTAAGAGGAGTTTGCACAAGAGCGTCTGTGAAAATGCTAGAATTCACGCATTAAATATATCCCGCACAATTGACTGTTTCCGAATATTTTCATCAGCGAGGTACCTTCGCCGAATGGGGCCAGGAATGTGTAAGACCTTTTCACTATAATATACTTTCAAGGTCTTTTTTTTATTAGCTGATAACGACGGCCTTTCAAGAGAAAATTTACTATCACACTCAAATAGCACTTCTGATATATTTTCATTAAAAAAAAAGTGCTTTTCTTCATAAAGCTTTAAAGGAAAGGAAAAGCCAGGAAGGCAGCAGAATATCTATTGCCGTATAGAATGATAATCCTAATCTAATTTGGCCTATTTCAGTTTAGCATGGGTCATCCTAATAAAAAATAAATTACAAAATGGAAGCATTTTGTCGTTGAATGTTACTTATCTATGTCGTTACATAATAACAAAATAACGTAATAAAGTCGTTACTTTATTACGATTAATAAAGAATATTTTTATATTTTGATAAAATTATTTATAAAAAAATGGTTTGTAAAAAAAACTAAAAATATTTTTTTTACCAAACTGAAAAACTTATATTTTTATGGAAGACCTCTGTATATGGAAATTTATATGTATAGGATGTCCCTTTTTTAAATTATAAACTATAGAATTGTCGCCCGACAAAAGCTACTATATTATGTATAATTATAATTACATGTAGTTACGCATATATTTATCCTTATATACTAATATGTTGCGTACAACGTACAATATAATATAGGTTTTTTCGCACCCGGTTTCATAGCGACTGTAACGTAACCGATACGATTTGCCTCCGGTAATGTTCACGTCGCTGTACCGTCAGATGGAAACCAGCCTTTAAAAATGTCAATAAATATTGATTAATACTATTTTCATACTTTCATATTAAATGAATTATTATAATATTATTTTTAATCCTCATGCTTGTCGCATTTTACATTCCTTCCTTAACCAAAAGTTATAATACTGTAAGCAAATTAAACCCTTTTTCTATTTAAATATATAACCACAATTACAGATGATAAAAAACGCAAAATCTCTGGTGTTTTAGCAACGATAAATGAAAATGAACGGGCTGAGACAGAGATAGCACTTTGACAAATATATGGGTGTGAAAGAGATGGAACTAATAAGCTGGCCGACGAACGTTTTAATACAGCCACCAGTGTTAACCACCTGATAACGCAATTTGTGATGACCCTATTTACAATTCTACAGTCCTGGGTTCGAGTCTCGGTAGCGGTAAACTTTTCTGTGACGAGTTTGTCAAGATTCATGGTTGTACATATGTAGTTTCAGTAGGTATATCTTTGTCTAGTACCCATAGTACAAGCGCTAGCTTAATTTGGGACTAGGGCAATGTGTTTAATTTGCTAGAAAACATTATTAATATAAAATTTGGTACCATCTCCCTCATTAAAAAATGTACCGTAAAATGCAACAGTCATGACTATATCACTGTTAAATATCAGTTATCTTAAACAACTACACAATACGTATCCGAATAAATATTATTATATTTTTAAGTATAAAATTAAAAAAAACACAACTTGCTTTATGCTTCGATTTTAGTGCGTTAAGTCTAAGTTCTGAATCGATTTTTAAACAATCGCAATCGATTCGATAGACCGATTTGTTTACTGGCAACATTCGCCAGCGTCGCCGGGTATCGTTGTTGATTGTAGTGTTCAACCGAATAGGCCAAAATTGTAGCTAAAGTTTCAAGTTTCTAGCAAGCCCCAAACTAAGGCTAATTGATCGGATTGGGATAATTAAACTACTTTTAATAAGCAAGGACTATAGGTCGGACATCTAGTTGTAGCTGAAAGTTTTATAATACTAAAAAAAAAATCAGTTCAAGTTTAGTTAAAGTGAATCATATAATTATTTTAAAAATTTTAAGCGTAAGGTGTAAGTTGATGTTTAAAAACAAGATCTAGAGATTATTAAAATGACGTAACAACTTGTGTAAAGCCGTAGCCGAAGGTTCGGTCGAACACTATTGTTTTTTTTTTAAACGATCACTCATGTAATAATAATATTACGTAAATCACATATCACCGCACCGTTTTACATGAACAAACATTTATACCATTTATTACATAGTTTTATGGCAGTGTATATAAAATGAATAAGCTCTCAAAAAACGTGCGTTATACCTCGAAATTATACTTCAAAAAGTATCACAAAAAATCAGTATCGAATAAAGTATCATCTATTTCAATAAAATAACTATATAAAGCGCCTAAGATACCTCAGTCCCTAATATGGTACAAGATTACCATATTACAATTGTGGTTCCACAGTATTTTCGTATATCATATTGTTGGCTACATCGCAAACCGACACGCTCCAGTGAACTCGGATCTTTATTAAAACTGATGCTTATCGCAGCGCAGACCCATTTGTTCGTTGGCTCGCATAGCATAAACATCTCGTGGTTATTCTGTTCTTTTCGTGTGAGAATATAAGGACCGCGTGAATTATTTTTCTTGTTTAATAGTCTTATTACTTTATTCATAATTTTGGAGTACAAATCATTATGAAATAGTGTTTATTGGCTAATTGGTTTCAACGTGTAAATTTGTAAAATTCCTAAGTAAAGTTTTGTTTCTCGAGTTGTTTTTTTTATCTTTAATCCGCAATGATGAAACAATGATATTAAACTTCGTATAGCTATTACAGAAGTTTGCATTTCAGTGCAATTAAATCAAATACTTTCAACACTAAGAATTGGGTTTTTTTAAATCAGTCGCTTAATGATATATAAAAAAAAATATATATAAAAATCGCAAATGAAAAAATAATTTATACATACAAACGTAAGTGTTAAAACAAAATTACACCCGATTATTTGCGGTACACGAGAGGGATGCGGAGGGGCGTGTCTATAGTATTGTTCACCAATCAATAACCACTGGTACTTAAGTACTATAAATGTTTCATAGTAATAGCCTTATAATTGTCACACTATAGAAAAAAAAAATCCAGGCCAAATATTATGTTTATATTTCTAAATTGTATCTCCACTATAAATAAAGTTACGAAATCTTTTTTGAAAGTAAATTTTGATTCTACACTTATCGACATTACAATGCTGGCTCAAATAATGACCTATTAAATAAAAAACCAGCATTTCTAAAAAAAATATAAAAAAAGTCTAATGCGTCAATTGTCAATCATGTATCAAGTCATAAAAATTGAAACGAACCAAAAATACTCCAATGTGTACCTATACAAGTAACCTATTGTCAAATATGGCTTCATTGTAACTTAAAAATGTTTTTGCGAACACTTGCGTACGCCATTGCGTGCACGAGACGTTTCGCGGACTGTCATTTGAAGACAAACAGTTTCACGTTTCTGAATCTAGTGTATAAACGTATAAGCGATGTACCACGTGACACCGGTGCGGACGACTAGCTTTCCACTCGAATTCGATCGTGCTTCTTACCTGCGCGAGAATTCAGACTTCATCGCTGTAACAATGGAATAACATTGCAAGTCAATAATATTATTTTGTATGAACAATTTCAAAAAGGAGGTCGAAACATGGATTCGGTTAGGTTGGGTAGCGTTTTTTTTTTTCGTCAGGTTTATATGTTGATGGCTGGGAGGGACCTTCACAACTATACCGGGCTTAAGAGGGCGAGTACTGAAGGTGCTTAGCCAAGGAATTTATGACTCAGGTGGCAATGCAAAGCATCCCTTTGGGTAAGGACCTCGCCTTGGGTGGGCAGCCAGGTAAAGAACCTAACGGTGATGTCTAGCGTTTTGGAAGCGACTACCTTGAGAAGAAATGCCGAAAGAAATTCAAGGCTGCATCATCAGAGTCCAAATTCAGTTAGGACAAGCAGCATTTGGGAAATTTTATCGGGTCTTTTCGTCTTCCATTCCAATTTTAGTATATAATAAGAAGAGCGTTATCGCGCTTCTCTGCTCTCAAACGATTAAGTTTGAGCACCCCTGGATTACTCCTGGAGTGGTTCGCTTACCGTCAAGTATCTCCCACTTCATCTGGTTGACCTGCTGGCGTATCTCACGTATCATGTCCTGCTTGAATGCATCCCATTCCGCCGCCGATACGCAGCCACCGTCGCCCGCTGCGTGTGCGCCGCCGATCGCCGATACGCCGGTGCCCCCCCCGGTAACACCACCGGCGCCGTTCACTTGCTGCGCCAGACAGATGACAATGTTTATACAAATAATGTACAATGTGCAAGCCTTTATACCTAATATATTTGGAAAGCTAGCCGGGTTGTTGGAGGAATCAGGACTCCTAGGCCTGGCTCGCAGCAAAATATATTATACCCGGGGTTTTTTTGCCAGTTCTTACTGGCAAAAAAAAACCTGATTCTGTGTGCCTGATTCTCTAGAATCAGGCGCACAGAAGGCATTGCTCTCACGGCGTCCGTGACGGTCCTACCTAGGATACCTAGGTATTCCCCGGGTTACTAAAAAAAACAAGGATATTTAGAAGCGATGCATTACAATTTTAAAAGACCTCTTGAGACCCCTTCACTGAGATCATTCCAATGAGCTCAAACACGATATCTCTCTTAAAGTTTATGAAGACTTGAATATCATGATGATATACTATCACAGTAATGTTACCACGATACTGTAATGTCATCAAAGAGGACACTATATTTTGAATCGATCAGGTCAGTAAAATTTGTTTACATCCTTTGAATAACTAGAAAAGAACTCAGTAAGATCTTCAAACAATATTCGCTTCTACATTCATCATGCGAACACTTAAGGAGTGGAATATGCTTCCAGCGACCATATTTCCACGTTCTTATCACTTACGAGTCTTTATTAGAAGATTGAATAGGAATTTGTTGGGTGGACTCGGTCCATCATTCGATTCATTTTCAGCGTCCACCAGTTGTGATTGAGGTCAAGCGTTCGCTTGTAAATCATAAAAAAAAGGTTTAAACTGTACCTTCAATATGGTCTCCTCACTCGCAGACCCGAATCTCTTGCGGACAGATCTCGGAGACTGCGGCTGCTGTTGCGCAGGAGACTCGGAATTCGCTAGAAGAGGATGCAGGAATCAATATTTAAAATTAATATCGTCACCCAATATCCTTTCGGGGTTAACAGAAATACATTAGGGAAGGCAACGCCGAACCATCATAGATGGGCAAAATGTAATCAGATTAATAAAAAAAAAATCAATTACATTTTCTACCGTTAATATGAGTGTGTTTTGCTGGTCTATGTTTTAAAGACTACAGAATCCCAGATTGCATACACAATTATGATTTATTCATGTTTAAAATGGATTTAATCATGATTAAAATCAAGAAAATTAAAATTACTACTACATTTTGTAATCGTTAATCATTAATCAGATTTAATTTTGCCCATCTCTGCGTACCATGTACAAAAGTTGGGAACGAAGAGTAATCTTCACCTCTCCACCGCCAAGTGGTGCGTTGCAACTCGCACAAACAATCTTTGATCTTGCATAACTTAACACGTGGTAACGATATCTTATGAGACTTTTGAGTTAACTTTTAAAACATTAAAACCAAAGACTTATACTTTTATGGAAAGATTGGCCCACTTTTTTAGATATATTATTCAATAGGTACGCTGGGTTGATGTGCTCGTCTGCCGCCCCGAATTTTGGCGCCAAGGGCGTGGACCCCTGCTTGCAGGACCCGGGCTTGCCGCTAATTATACCATTATAAATGATATATTACGTTTTATAGACGACAAACATATTTTAACTACAATATGTCCGTAAACGTGTGTGTTTAAATTATATGTATATATAATCTTACTATATACACGAATTTGGCCCTTAATAACTCTAACCTGAGTCTAAAACCAAATGATTTTGATGTTTTTTTTTTTCGTAATTACTGTAATGTAAGCAAAGGACTACTCACAGGAGTTGCCATTGCAATTCGCCGGCAACCGATGCGGAAGGGTCGCGGATCGCTCCCACGTCTTCATGGGCGTCGATGACACAGAATTATCTGCGGAGGTTTCCTGCAAAAAAAAAAAACGAATTTAGTATACGTAACACAACTTTTGTCCCATATGCGGAATTTTCTTAAAGAACTATTTGTTTCGTCTTTAGAGTTAATCCCCCATCTCCCATTTTTTAATTTTCCCTTTAAAAGTACCTATTTTTTTCTTCTTTCCGCATATAATTCCTCGCATAAAAAGGTTTAGTGCGCATGGTAACAAAATAACTCACGGCTGTTAAATAATAGTTCTGTGCTTGCAATTTATTGTGTAATAAGAGTTATAGAAAATAATAAATCACTTTACCGTCTTCATACGATTATGTTAGTTTCATATCGATTTTTGATGTGGTTGCAACTTGTAATTGTTTTATATTAAATAAGAGCATAAAATATTCTGTTTCTGCGTCCACAGACATCAACTCCAAAATCGCCACATCCGCTTCCATTCAAACGCCTTTTTAACATAATGATATCACATAATTATGTAATATAATCATATAGTATTCTGTCAGACGTTATTGTTAACTTTTCTTATTGTTATAAACTTTTTTTATGACTGATAATGTTGAACTTTATTGATATAAAACGGGCTACTTCTATATTGCGGATGCTTTAATAGGAACCGTACATTTGTGATTGTGTATGTATTATGTGAATGGAATAGTGTATTGGGTCACTGACAAGCCCTGAATAAAACAATATACAGGGTTACAGGTAACTAACGCAAAACCTCTCAAGGGTAACTTTGGTATATCAAGACTAACAACTTTTGTTTTACGATTTTTTATAATTCAATCTTTTTTTACCCATACAAAAAAATAAATAAATCAAATTTGCAGTTCTGATCTTCTTAATACTCTGAAAAGCGGCGCGATGCGACTGGGGCAGACGATTTCGTAGCATCAGCTGACTGAACTTTAAACATAGAGCTAACAATTGTACAATATATCTTAGGATGTGTTATGTTTTGGCAAAAGTCATAGAACAAAAGTTATTAGTCTTGATGTACTTAAGTTACCTTTAAGAGGTTTTGCGTTAGTTACCAGTAACATTGTATATATATAGGAAGAATATACATTTGGCTTATGTAGAATGTATTGGCGCGCAGTAAACTTGAGATAGTCTGTTGCCCAGATGGGAGGGAGACAGCGCGCTATGTCCGGAGCCCTGCCCGTGAGAAAGGTTTGGACGGGTGGGCTCAGGTGGATGGTGGTGGTGGTAAACAAAAGGACACCTCGGGGTAGTTGTCCTCACAGTAGCTCTGATGTTCTTATGCAGGATTTTCGTCCGGATTCCAAAAAAACCTTATTTGTACTTTTTTATAAAGGGTTATGTAACAGGAATCGTACCTCGGCCCGGTCGAGGTTAGCCCGGCGCCGCGCCAAAGTGCGCGCCATTTCGTTCATCATGCAGTGCAAGGTGCCGCGAGCGCCGCTGTTGGACTCGTTCCCGCTGCCGGCACTGCTTCCGCTACCACCGCCGGGGGGAGAGGCCGCCTCTGAACTCACCGACGCTTGCTGCAACATACTGATTTATTAGTATCAAAGAGATTATAGATTCTAGCTTTTTATAATTTTTTAAAAGTTTTCAGGCTGTCGTTTAACCTTTACCACTCCTGGTGGAAGATGAGGCCAACGATGGACCGCGTCCCAACAAATGCATATAAATATTTCTCTTACAGACTCCCAAATCATAAGAATGAGAAAATATGTTCGCTGGAAGCATTGAACACCTCCTTAGCTGTTCGCATGATGAATGTAGAAGCGAATCTTGTTAAAGCTCATTTCTAGTTGTTAAAAGGATGTGAACAATATCTACTGGTCTGATCGATTCAAGATTTAGTATCATGCGACTTCAATATTACACTAACATGATAACCTTGACCTGATGCTGGTGCATAATCAGGACGCTCAAGTCTTCATGAACAACCGACATATCGTATTTAAGCTCACTGGAATGATTTCAATACAGGTAGATAGATAATAAACGAATCTAGAAGTCATTTAAATTTTTATTTCCAAGATTGGCGGCGTACAGGAGGCAAGGGAAAGCGACTGCCTGGAGAAATATGCTCCGTTAATTATCTCAGAAAAGAGGACTCTGAAAGCTTTGAGTGGCAGAGGAAATCCATTAGATTATGACACGAGTCTCTTAAAACAAAAAGATAAAAACTGTTTTAGTTTAGCAGCACAACGATAAAACTTTTTATGTTCACTTGTCCAGGCGTAAGTGACCGCTTCCCATCAGCCGTTGCCGCGTCACGACTTTTAAAATCCGACGACCACCTTTAGTAGCAGCACTAGGAAGGCCTAATCTCAATTGACGCGTTGTATATAGATTTTCCTTAAGTAAAAAGAAGGCAGGGTGTACCTTGGCCTGTCTTTTGAGCCTCGCCTGCTGGAGCTGAGCCGCGAGACCGGTCGGGTCCTGTTGCGGGGGCGCCGGCGGCGGCGGGGGCGGCGGCGGCGAGCACACCGCGGCTGCGGGAGCAGGCGGAGGCGCCACTGCTGCCGCGGAGGGGGGAGGCGGCGGCGGGGGCGGACCCGCTACTGGTTGGGGCGGGGCGACCGGCTGTTGCGGCGGTTGCTGTAACTGAACCATTCTTTTATGCTGTAAAGTTGTTTTACAACGCGCGCTTTAAAGTGTCTATACTTTATGTGAACTAGAGCGAACGTTTAGAGAGGTAGGTATGATGAAGTGGGCCTACCAGATGGTAAATTACACAGGTAAGGCGAGTATAAGGAACATGAGAAGAGAAGTAAAAAAATCTTGTTCCTCTATCTAACCTTCATAAAAAACACACGCTTGAGTCACCACTTGAGTACTGTTGACAAAACCCAGTTCGAATAATCGCCCTACCATCTCAAGTATAGTAAACGCCCATAAAATAAGGTAAAGTATTTAAAAAACTTACCACTGGGGGCGGTTGCGGCGCTGCCGGAGGCGTTGGCGGGGCCATTGGACCCTGAAACAAAACATATACCTACTTTATATGTACTTCTACACCTCAACTTTAATCTCTCCTCGCTCCCTTTCTGTTCTTTATATTTTATCTCTTTCTCAAACTATCAATATTTAAATATGCAATTATCAATTAATTTTTATTTCCAAATCGTCATCAGTGTGAGACTCGCGCTTGAATTATTTTGTGCGCGTTAGTTCATATTTTGCGATAACTCTTCTACCTTGTACATATTTTACTAAGTCAATCACTGACAAAAGATAATTTGGATTTATTAGGGAAACAATTATTTAATATTGTATTTTGTTTCTAGTTTGTTTTAATAGTGTTCTAGTACCTTAATCGATAAATATTTATTTTCACTATTCATGTGGACGTATTTACGTTTCAAGAATTGTTATAACGGACTTCGTAAAATGAACAAGGTATAAGATGTTCCATTAAATTATATAGTGTAATTGTCACCTATGAAATTCTTAATATAACTAACGTATTTAAATTGATAAGTTAAAGTATTTATACTGATGTAAAATAAATATGTTATGTTACATCAGTCTAAATAGTTTTCCAACTACCGCATTGTATGTGACCAGTTTTTTTAAAAGTTTAAATGAATATAGTATGTTATTTTTGAAAGATATATGCTGTCGCTGATGTCGCTTTTTATAGACTTATAAAAGAGTAATATCCCAGCGTACATTGTTTTCTTATATTTCAAAGGGATTATACAGCGTTTTCAATGAAAGCTCCCCAGGTGTGTTGAATTTTCGTCAACAACTATCGCCATACATTCAATAAAGTATATACTAAAACCTTCCTCACAAATTACTCTATCTACTGCTAAAAATCACATCAAAATCTGTTCAGTAGTTTTTGAGTTTATCGCGAACAGACAGACGCGGCGGGCGATTTTATTCTGTAATACGTATGGATTTGGAATCAATCTGAAACACTGATTATCGAAAAGATAATATATCCGAATACTAACGTTCGTGGCGGGCGTGAGGTTCTGATGCGGTGGCACGGGCGGAGGCGCCGGTGGCGGAGCACCCGATGACGTCATCGCCGATAGGGACATGTTCGGTGGCATAGGAGCGCTGCCAATCAATATAATTAATTCTAAAATATAGTGTGTATGGAGAATAATTATAACGAAACCGTTCTCTAAAAACAGAAGCAATTAGTTAGCAAATTAGTAAATAGACTGGTTTCACTTTGCGCTTACATGTCGCACGCAACGTGTTCAGTAGCGCAACTGATCGCTATTCTCACAGCACTAGTACACATGATATTCGTATTAGATGCCATGCGGGCTTCCCCACAATATTTTCTTTCACCGGTGAGCAAGCCTACACCCGTACTTTTTTTTACTTTATTTTAGGGAATTTTATACTGAGGCACATCCCAGCTTCACCGTGACTTAAAAAAACACTGCTAACATTTATTTCAGGTGGGAAGCCATCAGCCTGAACAATTCCTTCGCGTAGGCCGAGTATGGTCTCGCTGAAATTCCATAGAACATGCCTACATCAAACTTGCTCAGGCTAAAGGCTCTCCCATCAGAGAATTTTTTGCAGACTGAGATCGGGCACACTCCATTAGCAAATTTCGTACGTCCTCTAATTTGGAATCCGTATATAATTTGGAAAAACCCAAAATTACGTGGCGGGCACTAATTATACTAGTTAATTTATTATATTAATAAATATATTAGCTTCTGTGCTAGGCAATCGCGAATTGTCAAACTGCGTACTGTTTTCATGACGTGTTTTGGGTAGGTAAAGATTATATGGCAGAGCCAATTACCAAAGACTAAGGTATGCTAACAAAGGGATACCTGTTGGTGCGATGGTGACCAGGTGTAGGCTGGCTCGGCTGGTGGGGCAACGTGTGGTGAACGCCGTGCGGCGGCGGAGCTGGAGGAGTCGGTTGTTGAACCTGGAATTAAAGAAAAACAGATTAACGAAAGCTTTTTTAAACACATTTTAAACATACGCGCTTTGTACTCATTATAAATGAACTAGCTGTCCCGGCAGACCTTGTTCTGCCCTATTTCTCTAAAACAAAGTCACATTGTTTTTTTTTTATGTTAATAGCTATTGGCCTGTCGGCTGTTTTTTGAAAATTGTTTGAAGGAGCCTGGCCTTAATGCTATATGTATAAAAATTGACAAATATTGACATTAATATTTATACGTCACTCAATAATTGTTTTGCCTTCCCGGAACCCGTCCACTAACATTTAAACTTTATGCTATGGTGTTAAAGTTCAAATTGACTTATAACAAATCTTTTGTATGAGAATATAGAAAAGTGTTGTTTTTAGACTTTTACAGATAATTTTTTAAAATCTTTCTTTTATTTTTCTCTCTGTTATACCCTTCCCCAGACTTCAACAAACACAACAAAAAAGAAATCAGTCAAATCGGTTCAGCCGTTCTCGAGTTTCGCGGTTATCAAGACACTATAGCTGTAAGGTTTTGTAATATCTTCTAAGATGTTCATTGAAATTAAGTGATGTCAAAGACAATTTTGTTCACAATTAAATACTCTTAATCAACAACACATTTATTTGGATAAAGATTAATATTATTACGTTGATACAACTCTTAACAAATAATGCATTAATTTCGACCAAATTTGTTTACCATAAAAACGGTTCTAGTGACTTAATCTTAAAAGATAGACATATACTGTCGCGGACATTTTTTTAGATCATTTCAAGAGGAATAATTCTTTCATACATATATTTTTGGTATCTTGAACCGTTTTTGCAGCGCACGCAATGGAAGCCCACAAGGATGAATAATTTTGCCCGTTTTTTTCACGTTTTCCATTATTTCTTCGCTCCTAATAATTGCATCGTAATGTTATATAGCCTAAAGCCTTCCTCGATAAATGGTCTATTCCACTCAAAAAGAATTTTTCAATTCGAACCAGTAGTTCCTGAGATTAGCGCGTTCAAACAAACAAACAAACAAACAAACAAACAAACAAACTCTTCAGCTTTATAATATTAGTATAGATTATTAAGGGTTCGGGTGGGGAAGTACCCTCCCGTCCTCGACGAAATCTCAGCAGCACGTTAGTCTGATCGTGACCATGACTTGTGTAACTAGGTTGAAACGTCGAGCCATAGTTAAAAGTAAGCTAATTCGCGCATATGTCCCGTGGAAGTATTTATAATGAGCCTTCTTTTACCCGCACTCCGGCATAATTGCTGCGACCACCTATGGGGTTTTCTTTACCGTTGATAGTCGTTGTCGTTTCTTGTACTGCACCACGCTTACCATCAAGCGTGTGTGGTCACTGTACCAAGATATAATTTAAAAAGATTTATATAGAGCGGTACAATGCGACCTGGCAGCCCTGCTGGGTCGCCATTGCAGAACTGTCACTGCCATAATCCAAACCGTACCTTTAGATGCTTCGGAATAAAAACTAAAACAAATAATACAGACCTGGTGGTGCGGATGTGGCGCGTGGTACTGCGCTGGTTGCGCATGGTACTGCTGGTGAGGCTGGTGGGATTGGTGCTGAGGTGCGTGGTACTGCGGCTGCTGCAACATCGCCGCGTCTTCCCTCGTCATCGTCCTACAAATATAAAAGAAACAGTAGGGTAAAGGTGTTTCATTATCAGCCACATCTTAAACTTCCACCAGGTGTGATTGAGGTTGAGGCGGAGGCGGTACGTGTGTGACTTGCATGCCGTCTGGTGAGTGGGCTCTTTGCGTTCACTCGTCAAAGACATAGAACTTGAGAAAGGCTATTCGCCAGCCGGGTCGTTGGAGGAATATGGATCACGAGCCTTGGCTAGCAGCTAGTTGAGGAACACTGGGGGATTTAATCAGTAGGAATCTGGGATACACGGGCCGCCACTCTCAAAGCAACCCTGAAGGCCACATGCTGGATTTCTTCCCGGGTTGCAACGGTGATACTGAGTACCATGCTTATCCCAGATTCACCATGCAATCCCTCAGGTTCCTCTTACAATACTTTACAAATAAAAGCAGAAAAAAATTGGATTAATTGGCGCATATGACCCGTTAAAAGATTTATAATAATAGGGTCTTCACCTGTATCCCATGTCTTCCTCGCTATGCGTGCTGTTGTACCCATTGTAAGGGACAGGAGGATTCGGGGGCTGAATCGGTGGCTGACCGGAATTGCCGCTTGGTTTGTTCGCTAATATCTGTAACAAAACAATCATATCTGTAGAAATTATTTTTACACAATGTAAGACTGCCGAAGTTGTCACCTTGTGGTGACTCAAGTAAAAGTTTGGTGTTTGATCAGTTTGTATATGGTATGTACATATAATATCTATGACACTTTGATATAGTCTCTAGAGCTGTGTATCTATACTCTATTATTCCCGTCCTTTCTGTTTTCTGCGCTTTGACTCAACAAATGAGTGTCAGTGAAAAATCAGCGCTGGGTGGCTCAGGTTATCCAGGATTTGCTGAGCTGACTACTCTTTGGCACATCGTCACAGCACAGGGTATCTGTTTTTATTGTTTTCTGTCTTGACTTGAAACTCATTTACAAAGAAAAAACAAAAACAATTATTAAAGGTTTTAAGCAGTACTCTATTATCCGACATCGTCCTGCAAAACGTTTGTCAGATAACCGGGGGTCCACTGCGTGTTTAAACGCGAGGCCACCTCAATATTGGACTCTTAATTCTCGTTGACTGATGGAATCGCCTGCTAAAAAGTTTTAGTGAAATGAACTGGTAAAGATTCAAGAGCAATTTACGGTCTTTTAGCAACTCACTTCGAGCGTGTGCATCATAGCCCTCGCGAAGCTGTCCGCATCCTCTCTGCAGGAGAAATTGAGGCCGTAGACATGTCTGGCGTCACGCCATTGGTGGAAGGTCGACGTGGCCTGGTTGTACTTCAGTCCGCGGACTATGCCGCAATTAATCACCACCTGGAACACGGCGTCATCACAGGTCCTTACTAACATTATAAATTTGAAAGTATGTATGTATGTTCCGTTCTCACGTCAAAATGGCTGAACCGATTTTGATAAATTTTAGCATTGAAATAGATTAGACCTTGGAGATGGGCGTTAGCTACCTTTCGTTGCGAAAATGAAAATTAAAGGGGTCGAAATGGGGGATGAAATTTACTACGGGGAAATAATTATTTTCGAGTTAGGGGTAGCAAACATGAATATTTTGATGTAGTCCTTTTTATCTTGATTCGACATTGTGACCACATCATGTCTAATGGTAAACATGATGCAGTTAAATAAAGACTACCCCTATCAGTAACAAAGACACTCAAAAATTTTAAGGGCTCGATTTTACAACAAACTAAATGTAATTCTCAATATCTATCCCCTTTCCCTTTATGAACTTAAAATCAAAGTCAGGGATTACTTGTTGCAGCTTGATTATTTACAAACTGAAAATCTTTTAAATACTTATATATAATCTGCACTCACAAAGAACACTCTTTACTCACCCTCTTCTACACATAACACACCTATACACAATATGTCTGTATATTTTTATATATTTTTGTAATTATTTGTATTCTCTGTAATGGTGGGTGCTGACGTCTGCGATACAGTCTCACGACTAGTGCAGGCGTCAACGTAAATTAAATTATATAAAGTTAATTTTTTGATCCAATAAATTATTATTATTATTATTAAAGAAAACCCCATCGATAGATGCATCGACATTCGTTCGTTCAAAGGACCCAATATCACAGGACGATAACACAATTGTCGCGAGACCATTCCACAGCTCAACGACTCGGCAAAAATATGAGTTATAGTACTTCTAATTATATAAATAGAGAAGCAGAGAGGGAGGAAATAAAAATGGGGTAGTTTTTTATGATTTGCGGGTGGACGCTTGACATGAATCGCAACTGGTTTATAAGGTGAAGATGATTCTGACAATGGACCGCGTCCGCCCAACAAATGCTTATTCACTCTTCTCTTAAAAACTCCGAAATAACATCGTTATAATATGCTCTCTGGCATCATATTCCTAAATAAATCATAAAAGAAATAAATAACGTTTTAGCCAAAAATTAACACAACAATTAATGACTATTAGGCGGTAACGAAGTTCGCCTGGATCAGCCAATTTTGAATATAAGAATATTATTGAAAATTATCTCGCATAGTTAAAATTATAGTCTTACAACAAGGCGGTCGTCCAAACACCAGACCGGTTCATGACAGGTGACACCTGTCATATTGACAGGTGTCAATCGTGAAACAAAAAGTTGGACCGGTTTTTCAAGCGCTTGATGGATAATTTACTCTACTCATTACGATGTATCTATTGTATTAAAGATTTTGTTGGTAATCTGAATAAATAAAGTCTGTATTAGGGTGCAGGGGTGCTCAAGCGATCGACCGGTTGATCGCGAGAACGTTTCGAGTCGATCTCAGGTAATATAGGGCGACATCATTTGATTCACGGTTTTACATATAAATATATGCATATCATGTGAAAATCTGAAACGCTTTAATAACCTGAAGAAAGTTAAAGAATATGACAACATACCTCGTGATCGTTGAGCTTCCTGCCGACGACGCGGAAGGTGTTGTGCTGCGTATGGTGGTATATGTGGACCTTGGACAGCCCCGAGCTGGTCCCCGACGGCACCCATTTCTTGAGGGTGTCGTCGTACACCATAACGGACGCCCGCGCGCTGCTAATCGACTGTTCACTGGAAAAGGGAAAACAAATCTTTAATACATACATGTAACAATCAGGTCAATAGCCCATCTGAAATGAGGTCTCTCTTTTATAATTATTGTTGAATTTAATACTTTAAGGCAATTAAAACAGTTTATTTCATTTTAAGATACTTGATACCAGTGGACATAGATGGGCAAAATGTAATCAGATTACTGAAAAACGATTACAAATTGTAATAATTAATCTTATTACATTCTGCCCATCTATGTTTCAAACACTAATGAATCCTTAATAACATACAAATTTATGCCTCAATAATATTTAGAATCATGATTACAAACATAATATCTAAATTCAAATTACGATTACAGTTTGTGATCGTAATTTTAATAATGATAAGCACCCCATAAAAGCATTTAAACATTTAACACATTTATAGACTTAAAATTTGGTCCCATTTGGAACTCTAAAATTCGGGATCTCGTGTTTACCAGATTTTAAGTCAATACATTTATTAAAAGTCCAAATATAACAAATTAATACTTTTTATGTTTTTATCAGATGCACGCAACTGCAAATATGAAGTATGCGATCACATTTATGATTTATGTTGTCTTCTTGAATGAAAAGCCTCAGTATTTCTCACACATTTACTTCAGGCCATATAATTGTACTATTGTTATACTTATTTATAACATCTTTGTTCGCGCTACATAACAAAACTCAATCTAGAATCGTTTTCTTTTTGTCAAATATCTAATTTTCCTTTGTTCGTTCAATAAATATTATATGTTCATATTTTACAATTCCGACCAGCCTTCACGTGTTCACACAAAAAGCAAATTAAATTTATCAGTCAACCTTCTTGCGCACATACCTATTACAGACGTGGTTATTAAGATACACTAATTAATAGCACACATCCATTCCCAGACACACATAAAAACTCACACACATTCACATAGACATACGCACTTATATACACATCAATATTGCTTTGGTAATCATTGTTTTTTTTTTACGTTTAATGTTTATTTATGATATTTTTAAGAGATGCATGTTCCCGGGTTTCCTTACGATGTTTTCCTTCATCGATGAGCGTCGCAAATGCTCGTAAGTTCGAATCCTAGCACATACCTCTAGGTTTTTTCAGATTACGTAAAGATTTAAGCGTCGCATGCTCACCGGTGAAGAAAACGCATCGTGAGGAAACTCGCATGGCATGAAATAGAAATGTTATGTATAAGTGCCATGAGAATGGCGATCAGCTACGCTACTGCTCACGCTGGGCACGATATATAAGCACAAAGTGGATACAGCCACTAATGTATGTCTACTCGCCCCGAAAGGGATATAGCGTGACGATATATTGACTATGATTGTCCTTGTAGTTTATAAATAATTATTGTTACCGCAAAAATACGTGACATTTGTAACATTGATATAATATTTTCCTCTTGGTTTTCCTGTGCCAAACTGTACGATAGCCAAGCATTTAGGAGGTCGATACTGCTTATAAAATTTACTATAAAAGATTAGGCTTGAACGCTACTTTCGACTTTGCTTATACTTTTATCAGAAAATAGGTACGTCTTTAACAAAAACAACTGAAAATACAGGGTCACTTTATACACGAGGAAGATATTTCAGGATATAATATATTGTACCTCCTTCTATCTATTAAAGTAAGAATTACTATATTCTCGAACAATAATAAAGAAAAAAATTGATGAATAAATGAGAATCAATCGTGTTGACATCATAGCGCGTATGGCACACGATTAAATCGAGGGGTGAAAGGCTATTTAGTTTAAGCGACATTTTTGGGTGATATAGTAAAATATATTTTTGGAATCGGTAAAAAAACGCTGATTCACTTAATTTTAAGTAAACAAGTATTGGATTAAGGAGTCGTTTTCCTTCGCACTTTATACCGGTTTGGAACAGGCATAATACTTAATTATTATTCATTCTGTCATATGTGTAATTGTACCTAAATATGTTGACTATAATTTACATTGTTTTAATGGAAATATTAATATATCACTACTTTTACATATCTGGTAAGAGAATCGAATGAGGAATATCTCTTACATCTATAACATCAGCATGCATTACTATGGAATATACCTACTTGAATGTGAATATAACCTGAATATTCGCAGAGCCAAGTTCATTTTGACGAAATCAATGATTTACCCTATACTTTGATATTAATTAAATAATATAATTTGTAATATTTCAGTACTGGCTAAGCAAAGTCAAAGCAGCCTCCATAAACCTCCGCCTTAGACTGTAACAAGTATAATACTGTGTCTAATGCTGGTTAGCGGGTGTGTATTATGTGTGGAAAAGGTGCATGCAGCAGCTTAGATGCTAGGTACCTCTGCTTGCAATTCGGCATGCTATAGGGATGTACCCGGGATAATGGGATGTACCCCGGTGGTTTTAATCGGTGCAAGTCCGATACACCAGGGGAGTGGCCCTCACCACTCCCCTGACGGTCCGAAGGATTTCCACAGGGTTAACAAATAAAAAAAAATGCTATATATCTTATTCAGCTCTTACGACACCTCAGTATGATAAAACGGAAGGTCACTCAGCCAGTAACCCCAACGGCTAAAATAACATAATTTACCCATTCGTGAAATTTCAGCATCAAAGGATAACTCGCACCTGGGTAAAGGCCAGAACAGGTCCGGTAGCGTCCAGCATTACGTATGAATTTACGTTATACCGTCGAGAGGGAAACGTGGGCCGTCGGTTTTAGAAGGTCGTCCCAATGCGGCGCACGCTCCGCCATGTAAGAAACTGGTCTGGTGGGTGTGCGCCCTACTATTCTTAACCTAAATCTATCAGCGCCGTGGGCCGAATCATTAACTTTAATCTCGCGATGTCAACATCATTTCAATGTGCTGCCGAGGAATCATTACGCTATATCTCTTTCAAGGTGAGCACTAATCTACTTTATCTGTATCTACTTTGCGTGACCAGTAACGCAGCTGATCGCCGCTCTCGTAGTACTATTACGAATGACATTTCTAATAGCTGCCATGCTAATTTCTTGGCGATACTATCATTCACCGGTGAGCATGTGGCGCCCTCAATCCGGAAAACCCCAGAGTTGAGTGCCGGGATTCGAACCTACGAGCATTGCCACACATTATTGCCACACATGAATACCGGTCTCTTATACACAAGGCCACCTACAGGCACTCATATTAAGGAGTTTAGTAGGTTTTATATTGCGTTTAAAAATATTTATGAATACTGGGAACATCCCGTCAAAGATCTGTTAATTAATTTCTGCGTTATATAAAACACACAAAGACAGATTTTCTGAAACCGATTGATCCAGGTTCAAAGTATTATAATATTTACAAACAATTACACACATTGACCAGTGTTAAACTAAGTTTGCACTTGTTCTATGGGTACTAGACAGAGATATACATACTTAAATACATGACATACACAACCATGACTCGCGACAAACTAATTTTCTTCACAGTACAGTTTCGAACCCAAGACTTTGTATTATAGGTAGAGTCACTACAAACCGCGCTATCATTTGACCCACTACATCGTACCATATTATGACCATACTTTGAACGTTTGAGATAATTATTATTTGTATAGAAATATATCTCCAAGGTCCCGCATAATCGAAAAGGCATCACGGCAAGCCTAGACGAAGATGGCGGGACTAGTTGGGCATTTTTGGGAATGATTGGTCCCAAAAATGCAACAGAAATGAGTTGAAAAGGGGATGGCAGATATTTTCCCTGCAGTGGGGCTAATATTACCAATACTAAATGTATGAGACTATGCCCTATAGACCTTCTGTCATTGACAAAGACTGTACACAAAACGATTACCTGGACCGATACGACTCAAGCATGGCATGCGACGATGTTAAATCGATGCGTTAGATAGCGACAGGGGTATGCACGCGGATGATTAGCGGATATTACTGGTCTCCAAGCAAGTTATCAGCGGATATGAAACGCTGTTGGTATGCTCTAGTGGGCAAAGTAGACCGTATAATTTCATACCATCCCTATTACGTTTATATCACGATCATGGTATGGGACGGTGTAGTGAACGAAGAGCTTTAAACGCATTTATCATAATCACAAGTACTATAAACTCGCGCAAGCAATGAGTTTGAAATATAAATTAAAACAGATTGAAAATTTGTAAAAAATTATACCTTAACACATACAAAAGTTCCAAATTTTGGGGCAAAATGTCCAAATTCGCATTAATGAATCAACCGGCACTCGGATGTATTTGGGCTACAAATTACTTTCAATTGCGGATATTCAGCGAAAGTGCTTTGACGGACATTTTTACGGCCCGTAATAAATAAAAGTTACCACTTAAAACGCGTTTCACTTTTTTCATCATGACTTATGGGCTTTATGCTATTGTAAATATTATAATAGCCAGTCTGTCATTGAATACTGTATGTCTTAAACCCTTTTCCGATCCGTGAAGGCGTTCCTCGGTATCTATATCAGTTTCTATTTACGTTATGTTTTTTAATTCAAGGGTAAAAAAACGAATCAAATAAAATAAAAACGAATTCAATGGGGAACCTTACAAGGCAACCCTGAAAACATTCATAGCTCATGAACAATGGAAGAGAGGATCATGCTATTAGGGCATAGCGTCTAGCCTAGATGAGGAGGCGGCGGCCATGATAAAGATTTGGATGGGTTTGATCTTTACATCCTCACATCTCAGCATGAAGCCTAAATAGACTGTTCGCTCCCCGAGCGTCTGGAAGAATCTGGATTCCCAGTGTAAGGATGGACACCTCCGGGGTTTTTAGCCAGTAGGAGTCTGACACACCGGGATCGTTGCTCTCACAGTGGTTCTGATGTTACTATGCAGAATTTTCCCCCGGGTTACATAAATTAGTCATGACGTCATAAGGATCATAGAACCCCGTAAATCCCAGCCCCGATTATCAATTAAACGATTTGTCTTTACACTGATTTTTGTAAGTAATCCGAGCTTACATAGCATGTGAAATTATAATATTTCTTCAATCTTACATGAAATACAAAAATTCGTTATAACCATTAAGAGCCGTTTTAATTAAATTCACTCTGACGTTAATCTTGACTTTCTTTCAACGTTTCTTCTCAAGGCACCACATGCTCACCGGTGAAGAAAAACATCGTGAGGAAACCCGCATGGCTTCTTATAGAAATGTCATGTGTACTAGTGCCGTGAGAACGGCGATAAGTTGCGCTGCCAGTCACGTTGGATGCGACATATAAGCGCAAAGTGAATACAGACACTAATGTATTTCTGCTAGCCCCGAGAGCGGCGATGAGAGCATGATAATACACCTTCAACAACAAGTTAACAACAGATTATAATTACTCGGTATAATCCGACCCAGTTGAGACGGCTGGTCGTGTCGAAATATTTTATTTCGCAGAACCCGCGCACGTCAAGTGAAAGTATTATAAATTCAACACGATCCCATAATGGCTGTTATTCAAACAAAATTATCCATTCTCTCGAATCATAACGCTCACCTGTGTGTTTTATTTGAGAAAGCTTCAGTTTATTGTATTATCTCATTGAATTTTGCCGAGCAATTTGGAGTAATATTCTCAGAGAGCCAGGTTGGTATCATTTTGGACACGATCACGACATATCAGTTAGCCCAAGCAAAAAAACCGCTCAAATGCCAGACTCGCGAACAAAGGGCTCAGTATAAATAAACTATGAAAGTACTGTAAATATTTATTCACAAATTTAACTATGTAGTTGAAAAAGGTTGTCCCGATTCATCAATGTAAATTGCGGTCCTTTTACCAATTGGAAATACATTTAAAATCGCAAAAATAATTGTAATGTAAATTTAGGGTTTTCGGACCTATTCCTGTACTAATGATATAAGACCTTGCTTCTTGCGAAATTTCATGATTCTAGGTCAACGGGAAGTACCCTATAGGTTTTGATTTCCTTGCCAAAACAGCAACAACGTTAAAAATACGACATAATCGGGTATATCATTTTATTATCCGCGATTGTGAATCTCGTTTAAACCATTAGCCATTTTAAAAATTAAGAAAAAAGAGTATTTTTTTTAAACCTTTTTAATTGCAGTAATGAAATAATACAAAACTTTATTTGCTTATTTAAGAAATAATGAAAATATAGCCTGTTGTATAAATAGAACACTGGTAATTAAGCATATTATCTCCATAACAGGTGTACAAAGCTATATAAACGCTCAAAAATTACTTCTTTTTGCAATGTCCTTATAAATAGAACGCTGGTCTTTAATGGGTTAAGTAAGTCATGACTTTTGGGCTTTCCGTAGTTTTTACCAGAAAACGTAACAAATAATTAGTCTTATTTCGTAAAATTCTATTAGTTAGCAAGATGTTTGTTGTCACTAGCCGAGATTTGAGATTTAACTCGACTTAATTGATGTCATACATTTAAATTCTAATATCAAATAATCAGGTTCAATCCTCCCACTAAAAGGCAAAAAAAAAGATACATAATAAATTTTAATTTGGTTTTCCAATTTCAAATTCATTATTAAATATACAAAACCTAACGTGTATGTTTTTTTTCTACTCTACACTTGAGTACAGGCAAAAATCAGTCGAAAACACATTTGACTTTTCAAAATACAATATTAGCTTAGCAGAGGTTGTATTCAAAACCTAAAACACGTCAAGGGGTCTACGAAACAAAAAGTTTGAGGGCCTATGCAATATAATATATTATTTCTAGGTTTTCCGTGTAAACACAAACGTTTTAAAGTATAATGATTCTTTCGCATCACTTGTAACAAGATATGTGTCGATCGGATGTAATGACGTTATCAGAAACGCACATAGATTATATATTGCTTAAGTCACATGTAGTTCCCGATATCAAATGTTTTTTTTTTTACATAGCATATTATTATAGTCGTTATTTTATGTGGTGGACCAGTGGTAATGGTACGGTATTCATGTGCGGCAACGTGAGGGTTCGTAGGTTCGTATCATGCGCACCGATGAAGGAAAACATCGCAAGGAAGCCCGCATGGCATCTAATAGAAATGTATGTGTACTAGTGTTGTGAGAACGGTGATCAGCTGCACCACTGGGCACGTTGGACACGACATATAAGCGTAAGTAGATACAGCCACTGATGTATCTCTGTTCACCCGGAAAGGCATATGGCGTGAAAATATATTATTATTATATAAGTGTGCCAAATACTCCTCCGTCCGCACAACTTTCATAAAAATGGGATACAAAATTTTTAGCTCCGGGAAGTTGGCCCCGCATTTTTCGCGTAAGAATTTAGAAATTTTTTGAGGGACTGCCCATCGATTGCCCATTATTGCCCATCATTTAAATTTTTTTGCCCACCCCTATAAAAAAAGTTATGAAAGATTTATGTATGCGCGGGCCAGCGTCCGAAAAAATTTCAAAAAATCGAAAATGTCAAGGTGGATTCTTGAAGTTTGTCGACTGCCCACTTTTGCCCATCCTTTACTTTTTTGATAATTCAACTCCTAAGGGATGGAAATGGGGGTGGAAAAAAAAATTGAGGGGTTAAGAAATTTTGAATTATGCATTTTAATCTACATCGATTGCCCACTTCTGCCCATCCTTTACTTTATTGATAATTCCACTCTTAAGGGATGAAAATGAGAATGGAAAAAAATTGAGGGATTAAGAAATTTAGATTGGAAAATTATGGCTTAATAAGGTATATTCGTATTCTAAAGGACATCCTTTGGATTGCCCATCATTTATTTTCGAATGCCCACCCTTAGTTACAGAGTTATTCTGCTTAGAATTTGACATACCGCACTGTTGTAGGAACATGTTACATTTTCGTTAGTCCACTAGATAAATTTTGGAAAATAAGGGCTCAATAAGGGTTATTCGCATTCTAAAGGACATCCTTTAGATTGCCCATCATTTATTTTCGAATGCCCACCCTTAGATACAGAGTTATTCTGCTTAGAATTTGACAGACCGCACTGTTGTAGGAACATGTTACATTTTCGTTACTCCACTAGATAAATTTTGGAAAATAAGGGCTCAATAAGGGTTATTCGCATTCTAAAGGACATCCTTTAGATTGCCCATCATTTCTTTTCGAAAGCCCACCCTTAGATACAGAGTTATTCTGCTTAGAATTTGACATACCGCACTGTTGTAGAAACATGTTACATTTTCGTTAGTCCACTAGATAAATTTTGGAAAATAAGGGCTCAATAAGGGTTATTCGCATTCTAAAGGACATCCTTTAGATTGCCCATCATTTCTTTTCGAAAGCCCACCCTTAGATACAGAGTTATTCTGCTTAGAATTTGACACACCGCACTGTTGTAGGAACATGTTACATTTTCGTTAGTCCACTAGATAAATTTTGGAAAATAAGGGCTCAACAAGGGTTATTCACATTCTAAAGGACATCCTTTAGATTGCCCATCATTTCTTTTCGAAAGCCCACCCTTAGATACAGAGTTATTCTGCTTAGAATTTGACACACCGCACTGTTGTAGGAACATGTTACATTTTCGTTAGTCCACTAGATAAATTTTGGAAAATAAGGGCTCAATAAGGGTTATTCGCATTCTAAAGGACATCCTTTAGATTGCCCATCATTTCTTTTCGAATGCCCACCCTTAGATACAGAGTTATTCTGCTTAGAATTTGACATACCGCACTGTTGTAGGAACATGTTACATTTTCGTTAGTCCACTAGATAAATTTTGGAAAATAAGGGCTCAATAAGGGTTATTCGCATTCTAAAGGATATCCTTTAGATTGCCCATCATTTCTTTTCGAAAGCCCACCCTTAGATACAGAGTTATTCTGCTTAGAATTTGACACACCGCACTGTTGTAGGAACATGTTACATTTTCGTTACTCCACTAGATAAATTTTGGAAAATAAGGGCTCAATAAGGGTTATTCGCATTCTAAAGGACATCCTTTAGATTGCCCATCATTTCTTTTCGAAAGCCCACCCTTAGATACAGAGTTATTCTGCTTAGAATTTGACACACCGCACTGTTGTAGGAACATGTTACATTTTCGTTAGTCCACTAGATAAATTTTGGAAAATAAGGGCTCAATAAGGGTTATTCGCATTCTAAAGGACATCCTTTAGATTGCCCATCATTTCTTTTCGAAAGCCCACCCTTAGATACAGAGTTATTCTGCTTAGAATTTGACATACCGCACTGTTGTAGAAACATGTTACATTTTCGTTAGTCCACTAGATAAATTTTGGAAAATAAGGGCTCAATAAGGGTTATTCGCATTCTAAAGGACATCCTTTAGATTGCCCATCATTTCTTTTCGAAAGCCCACCCTTAGATACAGAGTTATTCTGCTTAGAATTTGACATACCGCACTGTTGTAGAAACATGTTACATTTTCGTTAGTCCACTAGATAAATTTTGGAAAATAAGGGCTCAATAAGGGTTATTCGCATTCTAAAGGACATCCTTTAGATTGCCCATCATTTCTTTTCGAAAGCCCACCCTTAGATACAGAGTTATTCTGCTTAGAATTTGACACACCGCACTGTTGTAGGAACATGTTACATTTTCGTTACTCCACTAGATAAATTTTGGAAAATAAGGGCTCAATAAGGGTTATTCGCATTCTAAAGGACATCCTTTAGATTGCCCATCATTTCTTTTCGAAAGCCCACCCTTAGATACAGAGTTATTCTGCTTAGAATTTGACATACCGCACTGTTGTAGGAACATGTTACATTTTCGTTAGTCCACTAGATAAATTTTGGAAAATAAGGGCTCAATAAGGGTTATTCGCATTCTAAAGGACATCCTTTAGATTGCCCATCATTTCTTTTCGAAAGCCCACCCTTAGATACAGAGTTATTCTGCTTAGAATTTGACACACCGCACTGTTGTAGGAACATGTTACATTTTCGTTACTCCACTAGATAAATTTTGGAAAATAAGGGCTCAATAAGGGTTATTCGCATTCTAAAGGACATCCTTTAGATTGCCCATCATTTCTTTTCGAAAGCCCACCCTTAGATACAGAGTTATTCTGCTTAGAATTTGACATACCGCACTGTTGTAGAAACATGTTACATTTTCGTTAGTCCACTAGATAAATTTTGGAAAATAAGGGCTCAATAAGGGTTATTCGCATTCTAAAGGACATCCTTTAGATTGCCCATCATTTCTTTTCGAAAGCCCACCCTTAGATACAGAGTTATTCTGCTTAGAATTTGACATACCGCACTGTTGTAGGAACATGTTACATTTTCGTTAGTCCACTAGATAAATTTTGGAAAATAAGGGCTCAATAAGGGTTATTCGCATTCTAAAGGACATCCTTTTTCTAAAGGACTAACGAAAATGTAACATGTTTCTACAACAGTGCGGTATGTCAAATTCTAAGCAGAATAACTCTGTATCTAAGGGTGGGCTTTCGAAAAGAAATGATGGGCAATCTAAAGGATGTCCTTTAGAATGCGAATAACCCTTATTGAGCCCTTATTTTCCAAAATTTATCTAGTGGAGTAACGAAAATGTAACATGTTCCTACAACAGTGCGGTATGTCAAATTCTAAGCAGAATAACTCTGTATCTAAGGGTGGGCTTTCGAAAAGAAATGATGGGCAATCTAAAGGATGTCCTTTAGAATGCGAATAACCCTTATTGAGCCCTTATTTTCCAAAATTTATCTAGTGGAGTAACGAAAATGTAACATGTTCCTACAACAGTGCGGTGTGTCAAATTCTAAGCAGAATAACTCTGTATCTAAGGGTGGGCTTTCGAAAAGAAATGATGGGCAATCTAAAGGATGTCCTTTAGAATGCGAATAACCCTTATTGAGCCCTTATTTTCCAAAATTTATCTAGTGGACTAACGAAAATGTAACATGTTCCTACAACAGTGCGGTATGTCAAATTCTAAGCAGAATAACTCTGTATCTAAGGGTGGGCTTTCGAAAAGAAATGATGGGCAATCTAAAGGATGTCCTTTAGAATGCGAATAACCCTTATTGAGCCCTTATTTTCAAAAATGTATCTAGTGGACTAACGAAAATGTAACATGTTTCTACAACAGTGCGGTATGTCAAATTCTAAGCAGAATAACTCTGTATCTAAGGGTGGGCTTTCGAAAAGAAATGATGGGCAATCTAAAGGATGTCCTTTAGAATGCGAATAACCCTTATTGAGCCCTTATTTTCCAAAATTTATCTAGTGGAGTAACGAAAATGTAACATGTTCCTACAACAGTGCGGTCTGTCAAATTCTAAGCAGAATAACTCTGTATCTAAGGGTGGGCATTCGAAAAGAAATGATGGGCAATCTAAAGGATGTCCTTTAGAATGCGAATAACCCTTATTGAGCCCTTATTTTCCAAAATTTATCTAGTGGACTAACGAAAATGTAACATGTTCCTACAACAGTGCGGTATGTCAAATTCGAAGCAGAATAACTCTGTATCTAAGGGTGGGCTTTCGAAAAGAAATGATGGGCAATCTAAAGGATGTCCTTTAGAATGCGAATAACCCTTATTGAGCCCTTATTTTCCAAAATGTATCTAGTGGACTAACGAAAATGTAACATGTTTCTACAACAGTGCGGTATGTCAAATTCTAAGCAGAATAACTCTGTATCTAAGGGTGGGCATTCGAAAAGAAATGATGGGCAATCTAAAGGATGTCCTTTAGAATGCGAATAACCCTTATTGAGCCCTTATTTTCCAAAATTTATCTAGTGGACTAACGAAAATGTAACATGTTTCTACAACAGTGCGGTATGTCAAATTCTAAGCAGAATAACTCTGTATCTAAGGGTGGGCTTTCGAAAAGAAATGATGGGCAATCTAAAGGATGTCCTTTAGAATGCGAATAACCCTTATTGAGCCCTTATTTTCCAAAATTTATCTAGTGGAGTAACGAAAATGTAACATGTTCCTACAACAGTGCGGTCTGTCAAATTCTAAGCAGAATAACTCTGTATCTAAGGGTGGGCATTCGAAAAGAAATGATGGGCAATCTAAAGGATGTCCTTTAGAATGCGAATAACCCTTATTGAGCCCTTATTTTCCAAAATTTATCTAGTGGACTAACGAAAATGTAACATGTTCCTACAACAGTGCGGTATGTCAAATTCGAAGCAGAATAACTCTGTATCTAAGGGTGGGCTTTCGAAAAGAAATGATGGGCAATCTAAAGGATGTCCTTTAGAATGCGAATAACCCTTATTGAGCCCTTATTTTCCAAAATTTATCTAGTGGACTAACGAAAATGTAACATGTTTCTACAACAGTGCGGTATGTCAAATTCTAAGCAGAATAACTCTGTATCTAAGGGTGGGCATTCGAAAAGAAATGATGGGCAATCTAAAGGATGTCCTTTAGAATGCGAATAACCCTTATTGAGCCCTTATTTTCCAAAATTTATCTAGTGGACTAACGAAAATGTAACATGTTCCTACAACAGTGCGGTATGTCAAATTCTAAGCAGAATAACTCTGTATCTAAGGGTGGGCTTTCGAAAAGAAATGATGGGCAATCTAAAGGATGTCCTTTAGAATGCGAATAACCCTTATTGAGCCCTTATTTTCCAAAATTTATCTAGTGGACTAACGAAAATGTAACATGTTTCTACAACAGTGCGGTATGTCAAATTCTAAGCAGAATAACTCTGTATCTAAGGGTGGGCTTTCGAAAAGAAATGATGGGCAATCTAAAGGATGTCCTTTAGAATGCGAATAACCCTTATTGAGCCCTTATTTTCCAAAATTTATCTAGTGGAGTAACGAAAATGTAACATGTTCCTACAACAGTGCGGTGTGTCAAATTCTAAGCAGAATAACTCTGTATCTAAGGGTGGGCTTTCGAAAAGAAATGATGGGCAATCTAAAGGATGTCCTTTAGAATGCGAATAACCCTTATTGAGCCCTTATTTTCCAAAATTTATCTAGTGGACTAACGAAAATGTAACATGTTCCTACAACAGTGCGGTATGTCAAATTCTAAGCAGAATAACTCTGTATCTAAGGGTGGGCTTTCGAAAAGAAATGATGGGCAATCTAAAGGATGTCCTTTAGAATGCGAATAACCCTTATTGAGCCCTTATTTTCCAAAATTTATCTAGTGGAGTAACGAAAATGTAACATGTTCCTACAACAGTGCGGTGTGTCAAATTCTAAGCAGAATAACTCTGTATCTAAGGGTGGGCTTTCGAAAAGAAATGATGGGCAATCTAAAGGATGTCCTTTAGAATGCGAATAACCCTTATTGAGCCCTTATTTTCCAAAATGTATCTAGTGGACTAACGAAAATGTAACATGTTTCTACAACAGTGCGGTATGTCAAATTCTAAGCAGAATAACTCTGTATCTAAGGGTGGGCTTTCGAAAAGAAATGATGGGCAATCTAAAGGATGTCCTTTAGAATGCGAATAACCCTTATTGAGCCCTTATTTTCCAAAATTTATCTAGTGGAGTAACGAAAATGTAACATGTTCCTACAACAGTGCGGTCTGTCAAATTCTAAGCAGAATAACTCTGTATCTAAGGGTGGGCATTCGAAAAGAAATGATGGGCAATCTAAAGGATGTCCTTTAGAATGCGAATAACCCTTATTGAGCCCTTATTTTCCAAAATTTATCTAGTGGACTAACGAAAATGTAACATGTTCCTACAACAGTGCGGTATGTCAAATTCTAAGCAGAATAACTCTGTATCTAAGGGTGGGCATTCGAAAAGAAATGATGGGCAATCTAAAGGATGTCCTTTAGAATGCGAATAACCCTTATTGAGCCCTTATTTTCCAAAATTTATCTAGTGGACTAACGAAAATGTAACATGTTCCTACAACAGTGCGGTATGTCAAATTCTAAGCAGAATAACTCTGTAACTAAGGGTGGGCATTCGAAAATAAATGATGGGCAATCCAAAGGATGTCCTTTAGAATACGAATATACCTTATTAAGCCATAATTTTCCAATCTAAATTTCTTGATCCCTCAATTTTTTTCCATTCTCATTTTCATCCCTTAAGAGTGGAATTATCAATAAAGTAAAGGATGGGCAGAAGTGGGCAATCGATGTAGATTAAAATGCATAATTCAAAATTTCTTGACCCCTCAATTTTTTTTTCCACCCCCATTTCCATCCCTTAGGAGTTGAATTATCAAAAAAGTAAAGGATGGGCAAAAGTGGGCAGTCGACAAACTTCAAGAATCCACCTTGACATTTTCGATTTTTTGAAATTTTTTCGGACGCTGGCCCGCGCATACATAAATCTTTCATAACTTTTTTTATAGGGGTGGGCAAAAAAATTTAAATGATGGGCAATAATGGGCAATCGATGGGCAGTCCCTCAAAAAATTTCTAAATTCTTACGCGAAAAATGCGGGGCCAACTTCCCGGAGCTAAAATTTTTGCCTCACGTTTTAAAATATAGATATTGCTTAAAAGTATTTTCCAATTTAGATTCTGTGTATTCTATTCTAGTAATTACCAGATTTTAAGTCAATGTATTTATTAAATGTCTAAGTATAACAAGATAATGCGTTGTATGCGTTTATGGGATGCACGCCACTGCTTTCACCATTAGATACAGCGTGATGATACAGACAACATCACGGATAAATTACATAGAAACGTACAACAGAAGTTCAAACCTTATCACAATAATATGCTAAGGTATTACACTTCGAGGAATTATATTCGGACCGTCAATATTACTGTACGCATTCCTGAGGTACAGGATTCGATTACGGATGAATCACGTTCATTGGTATGTGTCGTCACTGTTCATTAAACTAATAAGATACTAAGGAACTCATTTCTATTGTATTTAATGAAGTCATTGATATCATCAATGTAACTAATCGATCGTTAGGAGCTATTGGAAAAATATTACGCAACAAATTTGACTCAATCTTCATTTACACATAGTTTAAAATGAAGTCACTTTCGCTATCTGTTAACTTAGTTCTTTCAACTATTCAACGGATTTTAATGCAGTTTTCAGCAATGAGAAGGTTTATATCAATAGTACAGAAAAGTCGAAAATTTCCAAGATTTGTAATGTGATGTCGTAACAAACATATTTTCTGCGTTGTGGTAATGCGGTGCGATAATTAATAAGGAAACTATCGAAACAAAATTTTTAATACATAAAATTTCATAAAAAGACCTTTACTTTAAGTTATCAATTAAAATCAGTATCAACTGGTATTTAAAAACCAGCAATAACCCTGGCATTAAAGCTAATGATTACTAAATAAAACGGTCCGTAAAACAATGCTAGTTTTTTAAATTATGCAATAAGTTTACGTTTTATCAATAACTAGCTGTAGTGACCCGGAGTTACCCGATAGAAATCCCCTTTATCATAAGGGGATTGATTTAGGAAAAACATCGAATTTTCTCTTTAATTTTAACCAGAAAGCTAAATACCTAGTTTTACAGCTTTTACTTCAAAATTGACGGATTTTCAAACAAACTTTAAGCCCTTATTTCACACCCTTAGGGGTGGAATAAAAAATGTGGACTTGATAGGTGCTAAATTAATTAAAAGAACCCTATGTAAAAATTTGATGATTCTAACTTCAGTTTAAGCTCTACGATGATAAGTCAATCAAAATCAGTTTTTTTTTTAATATTGTATACAAGTATTTTTAAACATATACTAATCTATTATTAGTAACCAGTTCCCTGTAGTCTCACTGCAGGGCAAAGGCATTCGTTCCCTTTTCCACTATAATTGTGGAATCCATAAGAAGGGAGTTGGACATTTAACCCAACACTCTTTTCTAATGCGGGTTCAGCAGTTCGGGTGTGCAGTGAAGGTACATGCAGCAGCTTAAATGGTAGCAATCTGCGCGCAATTCTTAATTTATGCCAATTTATTTCTAACAAAAAGTGTTTTTATGGGTTTATATAAAAGCTACTCACTGCGACCAATATTCCTCCCAATTCTTCTCCTTACTGGACCCGTGACCTCTCGGCAGGGTAGCAGTCCTCGATCTCCCGTTCAGTGACGCTGTGGATGCCCTTTTCACAGTCATGCTGACCGCCCTCTGATCAGGCTCCGAGCGGAAAGATCTCATCGAGCCTTGGGACGCTGTCTCATCGACTGACTTGAGGCTGGACTGAGAACCTCGCAAGTGACTGTTTACGTTCGGTTGGCAGTACTCGACTGGGGCGTAATCCTCGTAGTTTAGCGAGACGTTGGACTGATCGCTGTTGTTACGCACTATAGGCGGTTTTGGGGGCATTCTGCGTCGGTATTCAAGGTCTGCTTGGCCGAAAGATGAGGTTCGCTTCATCTTCGGCGATTCCTGGACGTTGATTAGAGAGGTAAGCTTGCCCTCCTTTTCTAAATCTATCTCGTGCTCAATCTGAGTCTGGACATTGGCAAGCATCTCCTCTAGATCCCCTAAATCTGGCGCGATGTTGAGCTTCATTCGACGCATTTTTGAGGCTACTGGAATGTTGCGTTATCACAGATTATTTTGCGCTATGAACAGTTTTTCTCAACCTCTGGTCTCTTCGTGCGCCTATGGCCAGTTCTTTTGTGTCTATGACCAGTTTTTCTGTATCTATAGCGAATTCTTCATAATGACAATGAATCTATAATGATGGTTAATTCTTGTTTACAGCAGTCTGTTTTTGGTATACCTATGACCAATTTCTTTATATTTACAAGCAGTTTTTTAGCTAATTAGGGACAATCTTTCTGTTTCAATTCTTCTTCATTTATCACTAGTTCTTCTAAAGGAAATCCGGTGTTCGTTGAAGCGCCGAAGCAGCAAATGCGATACAAGATAAAGAGTCCACTAAACAAAACTCCACGAGTTCGAGGAAGTCACAGTTCACAAATTCGATTTCAAGGTCCATTATATGCCAAACGACACCACGATGGTATTTATTAATTAAAACTGCTCTAGAATTAGAATCGATAGATATATAGTTTTGAATTTAATTCGATATTAATATATCGATGTTTATAGTTTAATAATGTTGATAAACGTGCGCAAACGGCGATGGTCTGCGCGCGACTGCCTAGTTTGACACAGTTATCAAACTTGATTCGTGCGTAGGCGTATATCTTTCCTTATGCCGGCAATACATATCTGCTGTTCAATTGCAAAGTGCAACTAACGCGAGCGAAAGCTTATTGATATAATAACGATGAAAAAAAATTTCGTAGACTCCGTGCTTATGTATTCAATCCACCAATAGTAAATTTTATAGTAAACCCCTAGTATCCCTATAGGGGTAGGCAGAGAGAATGGAATATCCTCCTGTAGCCTGGTGCATCCTGCAATTGGAAGATCACCCTGGTGGTTTTAGTCAGCACGACTCTGACACAGCGGGGCAGCTGTCCTCACGGCTGCCATAACGGGTCCATGACGGATATCCACCAGGCCAAAAAAGGCAGAGAGAATGGAACGCCACACTTCTTTATTCTTGCAAATCTCTTTCGCTTCCCTAACATTAATTAAACCCTTCATGAACTCACGCCGTCTCCGCGTACTTTTCACATTAGCCTGAACTCTCTTCATTTTAGATATTTGATATATATTTCCTCTTCATATTTTTACTCTGTTTAAATACAAAGCTTTATTTGAACGACTTACAATGTTCACTATACACTATATTATAAAGATCCTGTTCGACCCGTGAAGACGTTACTCGATATAGATATGAGATTCTATTTAGTTTATACTTTTTAGTTAAAAAAAAAAAACAAAAAATCCGAATAAGATAAAGTTAAAAATGAATTTAATAGGAAAAAAATATATAAATGCAGTGAGATCGTGCATAGCTCGTGAACAAAGGAAAAAAGAAAGCAAAGATTCATGCTCATGACCTCCGTTGAGCCCAAGTACTGTTTATGAATTAAATCGTTTGATTAGTCTTTAAACTGATTTTATAAGCAATCCGTGTATAAATCTCACGTAACATAATTAAATATCTTCAATTTTATATGGTAAAATATAATTTTCTGATGTATTTTGGTAATTTTATCGTGTCACCAACAGCCTCCTTCAGGCCGGATAGGAACAAAACATACTGTACATGAAAGCCTCAAGTTTTAAAACTTTTAATATTATTTTACGGATATGTAAAAATTAAATCGATCAGCGACAACGTTAATAGAAAAGTCGACGGCCTGGTTGCGCAACAGTAGTGACGCTGCCTGCAACGCTTGAAGGTCATGGGTCCGTGGCCCGGTAGCGACAATCTTTTTTATGTTTAACTAGCAAACCCGGCGAACTTCGTTTCGCCACCAGATGGCTTCGTTTTGGTTTTTAGTTAGCGTTTGAAAGAACGTGCGCATAATAAATGTCACATGAAATTAACTGAGCAGAGTACAATGAGTAGCTGTCAAACAATGTATAACACATTGGCGCCATCTACTTAAAATACTGGTGCGATCTGCTCCACCACCATGCAAAACCATATTGGTTTGTAGTACATGCTATGTATCAGAGACGGCGCTGTATGTGAAAAATGATTTTCCCCGTTTTCCTGCTTTTCTGTTGAAATTTTTCGTGAATTTTGTTTGCTATAAACCTCCCGGAGCCCGAGACCTTTCCAACGAATGCAAAACCGTTGAAATCGGTTCGTGCGTTCTGGAGTTATAGCGTCAGGAAGGAAAATCGGACTTATTTTTATATAATAGATAGATTAGCTTGTCGCGAGTCATATGTATATATGTATGCATTTAAGTATGTATATCTTTGTCTAGTAACCATAGTACATGCGCAAGCTTGCTTTGTGACTAGCTCAATGTGTGTAATTATCTACAAATGTTAAACACCGTGACATTTATTATTAAACACCGAGTCGAATACCATCCGAATGTAGTGGACGTTCCTTATATCCGCACGAAGAGATTCGTTTCTAAATGTTTCATGCGAACAGTTAAGGAGTGGAATATACTTTTAGCGGCCATAGCATATTCTCACGTTCTTATGACTTGGTAACTTTTAAGAGATGAGTGAACAGACATTTGTTGGACGGACGCGGCCCATCCTCGAACTCATTGTCTTCCTTCAAGTGTGATTGAGGCCAAACGTCCGTCTGTAAGTTATAAAAAAGCAGAGCAGTGTGTAGGATTGATATAAGCTTTCGGAATATCACGTTGTCACATCATGTCGATCCCATTCATTTTGCACTAGCGCTTTCGCTAATGGAATGATGCTTTGTCTAAGCCCTTTGTTCAATGAATCATAATCGGCAAAACATCCTGTTTGACATACCAAATTATCTTTATAAAGTAAATAGCCCATCGTTACTTTGTAATAATAACTTACGTGGGCGGTTAAGCCCTTCACGGAGACTCGCTTCAATCGATTATATGCAATTGATGATTCATTACTGTTTAAAAATGGGGTGTAGCGGGAACTCAGCTTCTATTTCTGTCAGCCGACCTCTATTTAGAGGTGATAAAAAATAAACTCATTGATTTCACAGGTATATTTATCAAAGCTTTAGCTATTAAATTTTATATAACAACTAATTTCTATGTTAAAAACTTATTACTTAATTACAAGTGCAGCTTGGCGAAGCTACCACCTGTTTCCGCATAATCGAAATAGAGATAGTCATTATATGATGAAATAGGAAAAGGTGTATAATTGTAAGATACGACGCTGAAATGAAGGCTTGGACAATGTTTCGCAAGCAGAAACGTGCAAGATGAGGGATTGACATATCACGAAATACGCCGTGGTAACGTAATTCGTCATTTCATACATTTTTAATTTTTCTATTAGTGGTATTGCTGATCGAATGTAACTTTGGAAAAACACACTTTGGACTCTGGCAGCAGCTGCCCGGTTGAATACAACCGCTCTGCACGCATTTATATGGAAAGTCGTTCGATGTACGTGACTACGCAGCGCCGTCAACTGTCACGATTGCGAGTTTGACAGGTCGTCTGGCTGGCAGCCGCTGCCAAGGTCTGAAGCGTTCCTTTGGCGATTTGAATTATTGTAAGTCGACAACTGACTAATTACATCGCGCTTTGGTCTCAATGTACTTTATCGTATAATAATATAATTTGTAATTATCGAGTAAAGAGTAAGCAAAGTCAAAGTAGCGTAAATAAATGTCAGTTTAAGCACCTTGGACATTTATATCTGAGCATGATGGTCACGCGAGTTCAATGTTCTCCCTAACCCTTAACCTAAGAAGTTTTATTTCAAAAAACCCTGCATTTATCGTATGAAAATAGTATTTGTTATAAACTAAAATTACCCAAAAATCGACGTAAATTCTATATCTATCACGGTTTTCCAAAAACAGTTTGTCACACGATTCGTTATCACTCGCGTGACGTCTGATAACTAGGTACTAGTTGACAGACACATCTTACCGTTTTTACAAATTTCAACTCTGTAACTTACGTAATAAAATCGTGATTGCTTTGAATAGGGCTATACAAAGGGCGTTCGATTTCCTACTTGGACGTAGATTGATGGCTCAATGAAAGAAGGATTTTGATACGGGTTCATCATTTTTTCTCATAACAGCCTTCATTATTAATTTGGCTGCTAAACAAACAAACATTGAAAAAAGCCGGTCAAGTACGAGTCGGACTTGTGTACCGAAGTTTCCATCAAACTTATTGGTATGTCTAAGTTTATAACCGAAAAAAATCATTTGAGCACCCCTATCATAAAGGTTTGGTTTTTATTTTCGACAGGCCTATATGTTGTTGGATTGGAGAGGCCTTCACAACTATACCGGGCAAAAAGGGCGAGCACTTAGGGTGCTCTGTGAGTGATTTATGGGTTGGGTGGCAACGCAAGGGCACTCCTGTGGTTACGAACCTCAACTTGGGCGGCCAGTAAGAGAAATAATCTAACGGTGATCTACTAGCGTTTCGGAAGCAACTACCTTGAGAAGAAACTTAAGGCTGCGTCGGAGTGGAACTGAGCCTTCAAGCGAACGGATCAGTTAGTGACAATTTACTGAATTATCCTTCGTCGGCGACGCCGGTGCCGTGGAATATATAAAGGTTTCATTTTACCTTTTGAGGTAAGAAACTGTAAAAACTAACGCTTAGAAATAATCATAAATCGTTGAAAACCCCACCTCTTATTCTCCAGACAGACACAAACTGGACAATATTATTCCTGAGCGATCTTAATTGCTCTTGATATGTTTGTTACGTGAGACTTTCATTGCGGCCATTTGAAGCATTTAGCGAGACTAGTACGAACCATGCGAACAGATTTTTATTACAAAGACATGTCGCAGTAATTGAGGATAGGTACCGCAAAAAAGTTGGCAAAAATAGTCTAAAATCGGGTAAAGTATTTAACTGATATGTCATTGTGGTTATGGTGGTCTAGTGAGCAAGCGACCGGTATCCATGCGCGGAATTCGTAGGTTCATGTCCCGGCACATACCTCTGGGTTTTTTCAGATCAAGTACGGATTTAGGCACCATATGCTCAACGCTGAAGAAAATATCGTGAGGAATCCGCATATCATCTAATAGAAATATCATGTGTACTATATACCTTGTACATTTTACGAGGACCCCTGTAAAAGACCGAGAATAGTTTAGAAAAGATTCTATTATAGTTTATTTTAATAGTGTTTACTACCTCAATCGATAAATATTTATTTACACAATTTATACTAAATATTGCAATTTACATTCAAAGAATTTCTATGAGGGCCTTCGTAAAATGAATGTGAGAACGGCAGTCAGCTTCACTACTGGTTACATTGGGCTCGACATATAAGCGCAAAGTGGATACAGCCAATAATGTATCACTCTCTATTCTCTTCAAAGGGGGTATAACTTTGACGATATATTATTGTTAATATTGTTTACTTTTCTTATAAGAATAAAATATAAATATCCTTTGTCATATAGGAAGTAAAATATTCATTAAAAACCAAATTTCGTTATCTTTTCGACCTTGAGTCACTTAAGACGCAGTGACAAAACGGTATCTTATGAGACTTTTGAGTTAACTTAAAACGCTAAAGCAAAAACCTTTCCAGTTTTTTTTTTCTTATAGAGATTGGCCGACTTTTTTAGATTATAGGACTGAATTTAATATTAAAAAATTATTATTATTGCCCGCGTTTACCGATCCCGGATATTTCCTCGGTCAATAACTCATTAACTGACGTACCTTTAGCGAGAAATCACTAATTTCCTGTCTAATATTGACACGTGAATTTAATTAAAATTTCACCTTTAGGCATTAATCATCAATTAATTGCGTAATATTAACTTAAAGACCTTTTCTATCGCGCTATATATTAAAGACCAAGTAATTAAAAAGCTATTGATTTAATAACATTACTAGTCATTATAAATATTTAATAAATTGTAGATAATTTAATAAATTAATTATTATAAATAAATATATATCATCAAGCTATACCCCTTTTCGGGATGAATAGAAATACATTAGTGGCTGTATCCACTTTGCGCTTATATATCGGGTGCAACATGACAAAGTAGCATCGCCGATCGCCGTCCTCAAGGCACTTACACATGACATTTCTAATAGATGTCATGCAGGTTTCCTAAAGAATTTTTCATTTACCTATGAGCGTGTGGTGCCTAAATCCGTACGCAATCTGAAAAACCTAGAGTTACGTGCCGGGATTCGAACCTACGACCATTAGCGTCGCCGTGAATGTAACCCGGTCCTTTATCCACTAGGCTACCACAGCACTAAAATAATGATTATCTTTTTATATTACCACTGCAATGTCACAACACTGTACCTGACAAAACGCAGTCTTAAAACAAAATGCAACTAGCGAGAAACGGAGACTGTTTTTCGTAAGGCGTTTAATCTTTTCAGCCAACCCTTCATAAAAACTGTTTTATACAGCAATTCTCCCGCAGCTAGAATAACAAGACTATATAATAAGTACCAGACACTGGATTTATTTAATAACAGTCTAAATAAATATAAATCACGTGTTTTAAGTCTCTATTCATAACTTTTCATTTTCCTTTGTTCAATTTTTTCAACAAATGAATCTTTCCTAATTAGAGAAAAATTTGTCAGCTATATTTACAAATTAATACATTTTGTGGACAATTACACACTCTAGAACCAAACTAAGCTCACTCTTGTACTTAATAAATAAAAATAACATATTTAGATATTTCATTTAATTGTTGTGCAATCTGCACCAATAGTCTAGCTTTTAAAATGGCGTTTTTATACTTTTTATCACTTGCTTAGTCGCTCGCCGGGTTCGTAGGAAGTATACGGATACCCAGGCCCGGTGAAGGCGAAGAGATGGCATAGCTGGCAACCCGGTCCCTCACAACTCCCCTGACGGTCCGAAGGGATTTCCACCGGGTTAACAAATAAAAAACTAAAAAAGTACAAACAAGTAAACGAACACGTTCAACAAATGTTTGATTGCAATCCATGGAAAAATTGCTGTTTTGTAAATATGTACGTACAATTTCTCGACCCGTGGACGTGTTAGTATGATTGCCTATGGAAGAACTACTACGTATTACGTATCTGTATTACGAAAAATATAACGTTATGCTTGCTCTCAACCACTGGAACCGCGCGCTATTTGTAGTAGTGATGCCACGAATAGTGAATTGGCCGAATACCGAATATTCGGCAACGCTGTCGGCCGAAGCGCCGAATATTCCTGGAAGTAGCGTGTTTAGTAATAATAATCTTTATTTCAACACAAAACTTATACATACAAACAAGATGATAAAGTAAATCTTGTCTCTGGTGAGACTCGCACTTCCGTTCGGGTTATTCAAGGGTGTTTTGTTTTTATATGGATATTCACGGTATAAGTTTATTAGTATGTGTGTGAGCGAGAGAGAGAGAGAGTGTGTGTGTGTGTGTGTTTGTGTGAGAGAGAGAGAGAGTATGTGAGAGGATATTTTCTGAGGCTGGTAACATTTACGATGAAAAGCGTAATCTTTTGCTACCAAAAAATGCTGAAAAGCTTGTTTTTATCCATCACAACTTACCACTGATCAATTTTAATTACTGAAGTGTTGTAATTTGGAAATAAATACATAACTTTGAGTAATATAACGTGTCTTTTTTACATGATTTGGTATTCGGCCGAATAGTACGTATTATTCGGCCAAATACCGAATAGCAAAAAAAGTGGCCGAATAGGCCGAATACTGAATAGTTGCCGAATATTCGTGGCATCTCTAGTTTGTGGTGCCGGACGACGGGTGCTGTTCCCGTGCATCACCCACTCCACCCCCGACCCGCGACCGACGCGCGCCCGTTCACTGTATTTTGCGCTTTAGTTCTACAAGTAACATATAAGTATTTAATATTATACATAGTAAGTGCGTGTAGTTTTATCACAGCATGATACATTTATTGATGACGGAAGTGTGGCAACTGGTGATAAGGACCCCGGCGTCCACACAATACTTCGGCTTATGTAAAAACTACAATGCAAATTTTATTCTCTTTATTGTTGTACTCGCTATAGTACTAATAATAGCATAATATACTCAGGGCACTTACACGTGACATTTTTATTAAATGACATGCGGGTTTACTCACAATGTTTTCCTTCACCGATAAGCATGTGATGTCAAAATCCATACTTAATTTGGAAAAACCCAGTTGTACGATCCAGGATTCAAACCTACTACCAGCTGGGTTGCAGTGTATGAATACCGGGCCCTTGTGCACTAGGCCACCATAGCAACAAAGTTATAGTTGTATTTACATACATTCGAAAATCATCCCAAAGCGATATATTATTGCTAAGCTAATTCTTCAAGATCAAAAAAGTGACACTTCTGTGCGTCATTACAGTTATTTATTCTGTGATCTGATCACTTAAAAATTATATAACAGGTGCATCAACAATAATTGTATTGTAATATTGGAGTAAACAGAACGAATCGAAATGCACCGAGTAACTGAGCCGTACACACATCTGCCGCGGTAGAGTGCATTGTTTATAGTGTCCCACCAAAATTGATTCGGCTACCTTTGTCTTCGGTCAAAATGAGCTGTAGGTGTCTAGACACCTTGTCCTTTTTAGAAAGGACCTATATTAGATTAAATTAATTAATTGTTTATTTAAAAACCAATGAAAACGGCGTTTATTCTCAAGGTAGTTGCTTCCGAAACGCTAGATAACCGTTAGGTTCTTTCCCCTGGCTATCCCCGCAAGTCGAGGTTCGTACCCTCAGGTGTATCTTTGCGTTGCCACCCGACCAATAAATTCGCCGGCTAAGCACGCTAAGTGCTCGCCATCTACGCCCGGTGAAGTTGTAAAGGTCTTTTTCAGGCGAATAGAATATAACCCTTTCGAAAACAAAAAACGATTGATAAGAATTATAAAATGTTGTAAATTTTAGATACAGTTCCGTACAAAAAAGTTCTAATTACTTTTTTATTTTGAACTGAACAAAAGAGATTCCCTATCGTTACAGCACCGCAAAGCGGCAGCATCGTTCTCTCAGAACTATCAGACAATTTTATCTGACGTCTATTGTTTTCTTGGAAAATAAACTCTATTATAATTGTGTTTAGGGTTGCGAAGGGTTGGGTAAATATGTTGCAAGATCTGTAGCGTAACCGAGTTCTGTACGATGCAGCAGAGCGAAACGTTTTCTATGGCACAAGTAATAGCATTGCAGCGGTGAAATAAAAGTACATTAATTTTTCTAAAACATTTTTGAAATAACTTCTCTTAGTACAGTCGTAGTAGTATGGTCAAAGTCTTATATAACTAACAATAACAAAAACTAACAAAACAAATAATACAAAAGATAACATTGCATTTAAAAAATAGTATACTTAACGTAACTTACAGTAACAGTTGAAACTTTTGTAGTATCTGATTTTCTTCGATCTTGTTTGTGAGAAATAAATTGCTTTAATCCGATATATAACTATATACTACTATATTTTTTTACCCCTGATTTTGATATGATTCGCTAAAGGTTCAGGTTCGATATGGGCAGTAGCCTAGTGAACCTTAGTCAATGCACAAAACACCTAGCAGTTTTGGGGTTATATTCTGTTTGTATTTTTGTATTATACTTGTAATTTATTTTAACTGCTTGCCTGATAATAAAATAATAATATTAATAATTTTTAACTGAAATAAATTCTTGTTAAACCGAATAAGGTCCTATGATATAGGGATTTTTGGACGAAGCGTGAAGAGATATTTGTGCAAGCCGACAAGATCTTTGCGACTAATAGGTTTTTCTTTGCTATTGATAGCCGCAGTCGTTTTTTGGAGTGCATTATGCTTATCATAAGTCGTGGTGTGGTCAATATGCCGGGTCAGACTAATAAAATGTTTCTAAACTTCCTTTAAGGGTCATTTTTAATATATTTCCAACATAGCGAGAAACCTCCGCCTAGGGTCCATAACTTGTACCACACGAGAAGCAATGCAGTTTTTCTCACAATTCCAAAGTAGGCATCTCTGTTTGGTACGACAAGGTATGACGTCGCCTAGCCAGATCAAGGAACTAACTTTCTATATTTTTTTTCCTAGTAAATTCTTTGAACAAGTCAATAGCCATCGAAGATATGTCATACTAATACAGCTTCAATTAATTATATTAGGTCCTTACATATGAAATTGGCGTTTTTCGTACTGGCCACTTTAATCACAAATTTCTCCTCTTTGGTAAGGAATTCCAAATTCAAATTTGTACAGATATAGACTCATGTATTTGTGCTTCGATGATCGTCATTCATTTGTTTTTTTCTTCTGTTTTTTTCTGTTTGCGTCACTCATTTTACAAAATGGAAAACTTAAAATATCGCATTATTTACGAGTACGAGTTCCGCCGTGGCACTAGTGCTGCGGAAACAACTCGAAGGGTGAATGATGTGTATGGCGGTCGTGTTGCAATAGAAAACACAGTTCGTTTTTGGTTCCAACGTTTTCGTTCTGGAAATTTCGACCTGCAGAACAAGCCCCGTGGACGGCCTGAGACTCAAGTTGATAATGAAGAGTTGAAGGCTATTGTGGAAGCGGATCCATCGCAAACCACGTCCGAGTTAGCTGCAGGCTGCGATGTTAGTGATAAAACTGTTTTAATTCACTTGAAGCAAATTGGGAAGATTAAAAAGCTTGAAAGGTGGGTACCTCACGAATTGACTGAAGCAAACCGGCAAACGCGCGTCGACTGCTGCGTTACATTACTAAACCGGCACAATAATGAAGGTATTTTAAACCGAATCATTACCTGTGATGAAAAATGGGTTCTTTACGATAATCGGAAGCGCTCAGCGCAATGGTTGGATCCTGGCCAGCCAGCCAAATCCTGTCCCAAGCGAAAATTAACCCCAAAAAAATTACTTGTAAGCGTTTGGTGGACTAGTGCCGGTATTGTTCATTACAGTTTTCTCAAATCTGGCCAGACTATTACGGCTGATGTCTATTGTCAGCAATTGCAAACCATGATGGAAAAGCTAGCGGCTAAACAACCTAGACTGGTCAATCGCTCCACGCCACTGCTGCTTCACGACAACGCTAGACCACACATTGCGCAACAGACGGCTACTAAATTAGAAGAGCTTCAATTGGAAAGTCTAAGACATCCTCCGTACTCCCCGGACCTTGCTCTAACAGATTACCATTTTTTTCGAAATTTGGATAACTTCTTCCAAGGGAAAAAATTCAACTCCGATGGGGCAGTCCAAATCGCCTTCAAAGATTTTATTGATTCCCGTCCGACTGGTTTTTTTAGTAAAGGGATCAATGAACTACCTATGAGATGGCAAAAGTGCATAGAAAATAATGGTTCATACTTTGATTAATTAAATAAATTATATTAAAAAATATTCGACTTTTTGTTCCTTCCATACAAAACGCCAATTTCATATGTAAGGACCTAATAGAATAAAATTATTCCTATATAAGCTATAAAGATGAAATTTTTACATTGGCTACGTTTTATAACGTAGACACCCACTAAGGGAGGATTTTCTGCTATTTCATTTCTAACAAGATGAAATAAATGAAAATGAAAGATGAAGATGAAAGAAGATGAAAATTCGACAGTTTAACTGTAAATTGCATCTGGGGAAAGTCAGGTTCGGCCTGCTAGTATATCATAAGATCAATTCAATTTTTGTTTGTCTACATCCTTTTTTTTTCTAAAAAACGTGTAGAGGTAACTAGTTGAAATTAACCCAAATAATTAAAAAATATGATGTTTATGCTGCGTAAATGTAAGGCTGTGCCGCACGGTCAAGTGGCCATGTTGTCCGTAAATCCTTGTCAGCATACCAGCGCTGTAGATTCTAGTGTTCTGCAGCACAAGCTGAGACAGGGCCTATATCTGCACTATCCTAGAGTTTTCATATTATTTTAATGATTTTTTGTTGAATGAATGCTGTCGATTATAAAATTTTTTTCTTTATATTTTGTACTGGCTCGATAAAGTGACTACATTACATCTGATGGATAGCTCAGTGTTACCACGACGGAAGGTCTCTAAACTAATTCCGAAATGCCGCAGGCCTTAGCGAGTCACTATGACGGTTTTTACGGTCAGTATACTGTGGTCACGAGCTTGTTCGGGCAATCGCCCTACTACTTCTAACACCCACTCAGCTTCATTTGAACTATAGAATTTCTAGATGTACGAATTAAAGATTAGACAATACATATACCAACACTTTTGCTCGTTTACGGGTGGCTTGCACGAACAAATTAAATTGAAATAGTTTAAACTTATATTAAACGCTATTTAATTAATATGGTTTAATTCTATCTTTATGATAATTTAAATTTTACAGGAGTTAAACTGGATAATGTTTCTTAGCCAAGCAGTAGATTTAAGGGACTTTGTTGCCCGGATGAGAGGAAGGCAACGCGCAGTGTCCGGCGTGACGCCCGTGAGAAAGGTTTCAAAGGGTAGGCATTTTACACCCAGCCTCCCAGACAGAAAGCTTGAATTGGCTATTGGCTTCCCGGGCATCTGGACGAATCTGGTTCCCCAGGCCCGGGTAGATTGATTGGAAGGACACCCGGGTGGTTTTAGTCAGTAGGAGTCGGGCACAGTAAAGTTGCTGCCTTCACAGTGGCCCTGGTGGTTCTATGTAGGATATTCTCCTATATTACCCAAAAAAAAAAGATATTTCCATGCAAGAAAATCAGTACAGTTTCACGCCAAATGGCATTTTATAGAAGCTTAATCCAGATTAAAATTGTTTGATGAAGCCGTCCTAAAAGTAAAATATTTTAAAAAGCTACTTTCATATAATCTGATATCATGATATTTAGGTATTATTAATGGCAGAGGCCTGACATCCTAAAAGGCACTTAGGAAAATGGAGTGTAATAAAAATAACTTATACTTCATTTTATTAAAAGAGAGGAGCATCTCGAGTTACTACTGGTTCTGTTCTTTCAAAAGCTTTGTTTAACCTATGTTAAAGATTATGTAAAAAACATTCTAACTTAGCAGCGCCCATACTAAGTCAGACGGTAAGCAGTGTTCAGTCCAAAAAAAATACCAAGACCATCGAAAGCAAAGAAAAAACACTCAGTAGTCGCAGCGGTCATGCCGACCTGCACAAATATCTCTTCACGCTTCGTTCAAAAGACCCAATATCATAGGACGTTGGGGACACATTCGCCGGGAGACTATTTCATAGCTCAATGACTCGGCAAAAGTAAAAGTTCTTAGTTCTGGCCGGCATATGAGTTACTGTAAATTTGTGATTCGCTGTGAAATTACTTTCCAAAAATACTGATAAATAATAATAATATCGTCACGCTATATCCTTTTTGGGTGAGCAGAAATACATTAGTGGCTATATCCACTTTGCGCTTTTCTATCGTGGCCACCGTGACCAGTAACGCAGCTGATCACCGTTCTCAGTGCACTTGGACATTACATTTATATTAGATGCCAAGCGGGTTTCCTCACGATGTTTTCCTTTAACGGTGTACATGTGGGATCTAAATACATACATTATCTAGAAAAACCTAGATGTACGTATTGTACCCAAAAATATTGGTCATAAATACAATTGTTTATAACAATATAAAATAATAATATTAATAATAAATAAATAAACATAAATATAAACTTATATATTTTTTATTAAATTAATATATTTGTACATCGATGGTAAAACCAACCAAATTTAAATAAACAAATAAAAAACGTCTGCCAATTAACAGTAAAATCCATTATAGGATACTGAAGACACAAAAGGGCATTAAGCCAAAATGAACGCCACCAAAAAACATTGTTTAATCCTCTCACCATACCGTATACGGACGTCCTATCGTTACAGCCGCCAACGCACAACTGCGATGACGTAATCTGTTTCTAAAGAAAAGTTAGATCTACCCACACCAAAGAAATAAAAATTAGGAGCGGTTTAACACTGCGTGTGTTTATTCATTAATCGTTTATTGTTTGTTGAATTTACACCTTAGGATGATGACATCGCATTTGGAGCTGAGAAAAAATATCACTTGTTCTGTAGATTATACTTTTATAAATTATGGCTTTGTATATCAAATAAAACCACATTTATGATGACTAGAAATGATAATAACGACTGTTGTAATAATCCCCTGGCTGTTGTGACCTAGTAGATACGGGATTGGTCCATGCGCGGCGACGCGAATGGAAATAGGTTCGAATCCCGGCATGTATATCTGGATTTTCCAGATTAAATTTTATTTATTCGTTTTTAAAGTGATTGTTTTGAAGTGATTTTTTTTAGATATTCGATTTTAAGTAAAAAGTGTTAGCTTTATTGTTTTCCTCGTTTAAGGTCGCATAGAAAGTATAAAAAGATCTCATACCAATTAAGGCAGAAATTATTCACTAACTGTTAATATATTTTATAAAAAAAAGGTTGATTTGATTCCCTAATATATTTTTCATTACATACCGATATTTAAATATCAAGACAATTTGGAACAATAACAACAACAATATTATTCATTATTATATTATTATTATTTCATTATTATTATTATTTATTATTTCATAACAATTTCATAACAAAAATGAATTTAAAAGTAATAGCCTGTGAGACATCATGTCCTTTATAGTGTTATAAATTTTTCATGTCACCAGTTGAGGGTTATGAGTTAAACTAAAAGAGTATGTAATTGCGTACATAATTATAATTAACTAGTCCCTCACATTAAACTAATAGGCTCTTTGAGTCGTATAGAATGTGTTGCCGACATTGGTTATCAATTCATTGAACTTTGCTTTACCTTTTCATTATTTTATTTTTTAAATTTGTTTTGACTATGCCAGCCTCTATAGAGGTTTTTTAGTAGCTGCATTTATGATTCGATCGGGACATATCCCTTTAAACAATTATTATTTTCTTATAAAAAAGAAATCTTCCCCACTTTGTGAGCGCTGCAAGATGGTTGATGATATCTATCATCTCCTTTGGGAATGTAGTTGCAATGAAAATTTTATGAGAAGACTTCTTTTTCAGGACTGGCGAAGTGTCGGAGAAATTAACATCCTATTGGGAGAGCCGACGTCGGTTAATGCAAAAAGAATTTACAGACTCATACAGTTGTCACTACGCCAGAAGTGAGTTTGAACAATATGATATACTTTACGAGGCTGGCATAGTCATCAAGGATGCACTAAAGCGTCATTAAAACATTTGATTAAAAAAAAACTTACAACAAATCTATACTAATATTATAAAGCTGAAGAGTTTGTTTGTTTGTTTGTTTGAACGCGCTAATCTCAGGAACTACTGGTTCGAATTGAAAAATTCTTTTTGAGTTGAATAGACCATTTATCGAGGAAGGCTTTAGGCTATATAACATCACGATGCAATTATTAGGAGCGAAGAAATAATGGAAAATGTGAAAAAAACTGGCAAAATTATTCATCCTTGAGAGCTTCCATTGCGTGCGCTGCAAAAACGGTTCAAGATATCAAAAATATATGTAAGAAAGAATTATTCCTCTTGAAATGATCTAAAAAAATGTCCCCGACAGTATATGTCTATCTTTTAAGATTAAGTCACTAGAACCGTTTTTATGGTAAACAAATTTGGTCGAAATTAATGCATTATTTGTTAAGAGTTGTATCAACGTAATAACATTAATATTTATCCAAATAAATGTGTTGTTGATTAAGAGTATTAATTGTGAACAAAACTGTCTTTGACATCACTTAATTTCAATGAACATCTTAGAAGATATTACAAAACCTTATATAGCAAAACAACGTTTGCCGGATCAGCTATCTGTTGATAAGCGCGAAACTCGAGAACGGCTGAACCGATTTGGCTGATTTCTATTTTGTTGTGTTTTTTGAAGTCTAGGGAAGGTTATTACGGAGAGAAAAATTAAAAAAAATGTCTAAAAAAGTCTAAAAACAACACTTTTCTATATTCTCATACAAAAAATTCTTAATAATATTTAAAAGTCAATTTGAACTTTAACACCATAAAGTTTAAATGTTAGTGGACGGGTCCCGAGAAGGCAAAACAATTGAGTGACGTATAAATATTTGTCAATTTTTTTATACATATAGCATTAAGGCCAGGTTCCTTCAAACTATTTTCAAAAAACAACCGACAGGCCAATAAGTTTTGGCAGAATGAAATCTGACGGGGAATCTATTAACACTAAAAAAACAATGTGACTTTGTTTTAGAGAAATAGGGCAGAACAAGGTCTGCCGGGACAGCTAGTAAACTATAAAAAATACTTAAAATATCAGCGGCTATCTGTGTCCAAGCAAAATCAGTTATCAACAACAAATCAAAAAAATTTCAACTGATATTTCAAATCTTTGAATAGCAGCATGAATTTTTCGGATTTTTTAAAAGGGGGGAAAGATGGCAGAATGCGAAAGACCCCCGTTTACAGCCAAAGTGTTAATAGATAAATAATCTATCTCGCTCGCTCGTCTTCTATCTAGAACACATCTAAGCACATTAAGATCAATGTCATTCTAGGTCATCGTCAGTCGATTTCTACTGTATTGCGGTTTGAAATTGTATACTAGTCGGACGTACTGCGACTTTGATACAGACCTAGAAATTGGAGCGAGCCTGGTTGTACAGCGTAGAGCGATTGATCAAATTTTGCAAGATTCTGTTGCCTTAGCAAGGCAATCCTCCTAATGATTAACTATAATAATTTCTAGTGTTCAACCGAAATTCGATTTCTAACCTAACCCGAAGTCCGAATATATACTAGACGTATTAATTAAAGGATATTAAAAAGTCCCCAATTTTTAGGTAACTTTCAAGAGGCTGTTATTTTGAGTAAAATGGTCGTACAGAAGTTTAAAAAAAAGGAGGTTTAGCTTCGAGTGTCCAGTTTTCAATTTTAAACGTTAGTATTATTTCTCGTGCAAAGTTTTTGAGTGATCGTAAGAAAAATACCGGATGAATATATAATATGACACCAACCAATCAAAATAACCAAAATCGGTAAGAGATTAGCTATTAATTAACTATATTCTAAAGTTATACGGAACATAATGGTTACAAAAATACTTTTTTTTTGTCAATTCGTAATATATTTTAAATTTAATTGGCTTTTCTTTACAGATTAGTTGTATTACGAGCATTGGTCCCCAGAGAGTGTGCGCTTTTTAGATCGCCAAAGAAATTTCATCACTTCCGCGAGTCTCGCAGCTGCACGCAATTGTTTTTTTCTTCCTCAAGTCCGTTGATCCTACCATCGTCCAACGCAATCTGCGTAACAGATCGACAATTCGACTTAATTGACCGATGAATATTGCTTCATCTGTTTACATAAGCGCACGGAATTAAGAAATACATGAAAGGATAGTGAAACACAAAACGCGATGATAAAAGTGAAGAAACATTATTTATATGTTTTTATAAGCTCATTCAAGCTCATTTCAGCTCAATTCTTGATACAAATACGTCAGTGCGACGCCTCAATGTAATTAAAAACCAGAAGACTATGATGCCTGATAAGTTTAAATAGTATCTACTTATAACAATTTAGAACACCGACTCCCAAAGTGGTCTATATGTTACCTCTCTCACGCCCCCATTTCAACCCTTTTCTCGCATAAAAAGTAGCCTATATCCTTTCTCAGCCTCTAGACTATCTGAGTGCCAAATTTCATTTAAATCGATTCAGTAGTTTTGGAGTGAAACGCGATAGACAGACAGACAGACAATCAGAATTACTTATTTATAATATTAATAAGGATTGTCTGAACATTTTAAAGCTTCATCCCGAGATTATTTTAATGCCGACTCGGCATATGGACCATACTAATATAACCAGGCATGATGGTACACATGGTGCATTCCAAAAAACGACATCAACTATCAACAGTAAAGAAAACCTATTAATAAAGCGTGATGTTTATTTTTAAATATATATTCGAAAGTAGAATTTTTATTTACACTAATTAGTATAGATAATACCACTCTCCTTCATCGTTTTTCGACTATCCTTTCATCCTTAATTGCAGTTGTCCATGTATGACGGTAACCGGTTACCATCGGGTGGGCTGTTCGCCTGTTTGCCTTCCTTTCACATAAATAACAGTCATATTGCCTCACTAAGTATTTTCTACTGTCTGAAACACAGCGAGTGTCTTGAAGGGTTGTTCAACCTTGTTCCACCTTCTTCCTTCCACAACAGAGCCACGCTACGCGGGTTCATAGAGCCTCAGCTTTACAGTTACTCATATCTCGGCTAGAGTTAAGAAGTTCTCTCTTATTTTCTTTCGTGTTATTGAGCTGCGGAGTAATCTTTCGGCGAACGTGTTCCCATCATCCTATGATATTCAGTCCTTTATGCGATATTTATGGAGGTCAACATAATCGGTGTGACTATTGATTTTTTCTGTGCTGTTGATAGCCGTAATCGTTGTTGGGATCACGCTTATCATAAAGCGTAGTGCGATCACTAAACTGAGTCGAGATAAAAAAAATATAGTGAAAATTGCTGCTTCAGGAGAATACGTTTCGTACATCACACGCGTTGAATTGCGGTATCACAGTTTTACGGCGACCTCTATTTCAGCTAGAACCAAGAAGTTCTATAATTCTTACCTTTGCCGGGTCATTGGATTGTGGAGTGGTCTCTGCGAGGGTTTTCCCTTCATCCTATGATATTTGCAAGCTGGTTTTGTCGGAGCAACTGTAGGCCGTTGTGTATCAATACTCGTACTCGCTCTTTGGATTGCACTGTACTTTCATCAGATAAGGTGCAATAACTGAGAAGAGTCAGAATTAAAAAAAAAACGAACAAACAAGTCATTTTACTAAGCTGATTTCTCTTTGGCGCATCATTACAACAAAGGGTATTTGCTTTTGTTCTTTTCTTCCTTGATTAACCTATCCTTCTGTGTTATATGTTATGTTGTGTGCCAAATAAATAATTTTTCTTTATTTCTGCCGAGCGCGCCACCATGTTCCTTCTACGTTCCATCTTTATTCTCAGTGGCTCCAGTTGAAATACGAGCTTAACGTAATTTCTCCCGTTTTTTCTCCGACGTTTCACGGCCATTATCCGCAGCCGTGGGAACACTATCGACCGGTCGTGCAGGTACCGTTATATTGCACGCTACGCACGAACGCCAGACGCTTACTTTCATTGTATTAAGTGCATGTAATAATAATATATCGTTACGCTATATCCCTTACGAAAGGATTAGAGATACATTCACGGTTGTATCCACTTTCCGCTTATGTCGTGCTGAACGTAACTAGTAGTGCAGCTGATCGCCGTTCTCAAAGTACACGTGACATTTCTTTTACTTTTTTTATCAATTATATGGATGAATCCAACAATAAATGTTTACAGCACAATTATTAGAAATTTTGTGCTCAAGAAATTCGTAAAAATATAAATATCATTTATCGCCTTAGAAGCGAAATATTCCCAAAATACATACAACCTTTAATTCTACACGAGTTAAGACGTGGTAATGATTTATTTCGGGGCCCTTCACTAAAATCAGCGCTGCAGACTTCCTCTGTGGCTTTAAGCTGATGATGGTCCCATTTTATTTTATTTTGATTTATGTTTTTGTATTTTCTTTTGTTTCTGTATGTTGTTTGTGTTACAGCATTTAAATTTCTAGTTTTTTGTTAGTATGTAGCGAAATAAATACATTTCATTTAATTTATTATGACACTTTTGAGTTTACTTTTACAAGAATAACACAAAGGCTTGTACTTTTAAAACAATTTATTACGGTGAGGTTGGTCCACTTTTTCACATATATCATTCAGTGAGTGCGCTAGATGACGCCCTCGCCTGCCGCCCCTGAAATTTAGCACACGGGGCATGGGTCCCAGTTTACAAAGATCCAGGGCTGGTATCCGAAGTCGAAGCTTCTGTTGAATACTACATACAGTCCTAATTACTAACCGGAAATAAGACAGTATCGAAAAGCGACAGGCCGTAGCGATCCCACTTCTGAAAGCAATTCATATAATTGCTCTCGCATATAAATGCGGCCAATTGGCATGAATTTTATTGTATCATATGTTCGCATCTCGTTTAAACAACGGTTCAGTTCCCATACATTGTATACAATTGTGCTAAATACGATCAATCAATCAGGCCAACCGGTGCTATAGAGCAGTGGTTCCCAACCTGAGGTTCGAAACCCAGACATGACGTCAATAAATCCCCTTACTGATTAAATAGCTAATATTTATAAAAGTGTCTGAGGTGTCCTAGTGGGTAGGGGATCGGTATCCATGTGCGGCAACGCGTGTGGTCGTAGGATCGTAACCCGGCACGTAGCTTTGTTTTTTTTTAATAATAATACGGTTTTAAGAACCACATGCTCACCGGTGAAGGAAAACATGGTGAAGAAACCAGCATGGAATCTAATAGATGGCTGATCTGTTAGAGTGTGGGCAGGCGTTTCTAACAACATCAAAACATCTTAAATAATTGTTCAAGAAAACCTGACTGCTCGAAGACACGTTGACCAAATAAAAAAAAGATCTGTTTGATTACACAATGTCTATGGTTTTACAACGTTTATTGAATATTATTGTTTCATTGGTTTATATTTGTCTTTGATGATAAGAATTATTATCAGGAGGCTCGTGTGATTGCAACATTCTAGATGTTTATAAATAATATTTCTTCACGCTATATCCCTATAGCAGAGAGATACGTTTGAGGTTGTATCCACTTTACGCTTATAACGTCGTGCTACAAACCCGTTCTCACTGAACTAGAACACATAACATTTCTATTAGAGCCCATGTGCGTTTCTTCTCGATGTTTCTTTTGTGCTTAAAACCGTACTTAATCTGGAAAAACCCAGAGTTAGGCGTCAGGGGAACGTAGGACCATACACGCAGCCGCGCATAGATAACGGTTCTTTATTTATTTTATTTTTTTTCGGCATGTCCAACGTTGGTGGCCTGGGTAAGACCTTCACAACAAAGGTTCCTTGTTCACAGCTACCAGTTGCAAGAAACACACGGCATTTACGTCTTCTTCTGATTTGTCTATGTTTCAAACCGACTAATTATTAATATATTACGCAGGCGTTCTAAATACCTACTCTACGATAAATATCATTATTAAATATAACTTCAATTATTATACTCTCTGTGTTATGATTATAAATTGTGTTTGACTATTTACATTTGTCAAGGAAAATACATATTGTATTGTATAAAGATAAGTAACCACTTTATGATATTAACTTGACTTTTGAGGTAGTAATATTAATATATCGTCACGCTCTATCCCTATCGGAGCGAACAGGGGATACATTTGCAATTATGTCCACTTTGTGCTTATATATCATGATCAATGTGACCCGTAGAGTAAGCTGATCGCCGTTCTCACAGCACTAGTACACATGACATTTCTATACGATGTCATGTAGTTTTCCTTACGACGCTTTTTTCACCTGTGAACCTGTGCTCTCTAAATCCGTACATAATTCGGGAAAACCCAGAGATACGTGCTTGGATGTATACCCGGTCCCTTATCCACTAGGTCACTACACCCGCTTTTGAGTTTTGTGAGGTGGTAGCGCAATTGCCCGAACGTGGTCGTAACCGGAGTACATAAGTGCAACTCTGTATTGTGGGGATGCGCCAAAGGGAAGTCAGCTCAACAAATGCTAGACGACCGGCTGAGCTGCCTAGCGTTGATTTTTCAGCCGACACCCATTTGATATGTCACCAGGGTTTATTAACAGTTCGAGGTTAAATACATACCCACAGTACAGCACGTTAGTCACGGTATTATACGGTAACTCACATCCCAGCTAGGACTACGAAGTTCTCTAACTCTTACTTTTGTCGTGTCGTTGGACTGTGAAATGATCTTTCGGCGAGCGTGTTCCTAACGTACTATGATATGGGGTCCTATAAATGAAGCGTGAAGAGATATTTGTGCAGGCCGGTATGATCACTGCGACAACTAATGAATATTTATTAACTGTTGATAGTCGTTGTCGTTTTTGGACTGCGTTTTTGAATATGCCTTAAACTGAAATTGAATCCAAACCAAACAAGGAAATCTCTAAACACTCATACTACTAACATTCTCGCATTATATCCGTTATGTCTACATTTAGTTTTTTTTTGCATATACGGTAAATAGCCTTCAACCATCATATATATATATATATGATAGTTCTATATCTATATCTTTATATAGACATCAATCGTTTCTCATTCCATATAGTTAATTTCCTTGTCCGCATTGTACACTGCAAACCAATCCATTAATGCCTTTTTTTGGCTATGATGCCCTTCTGAATAAGGAACCAGTACACATGCACAGTAACGCGTATGGTTCGAACCCCAGTACGTATATCAGATTTTTTCCAGCTTAAAATAAAATTACTAGTTAGTAAATAGAGATACTCATAACTCAGCCATTTATTAATAGATTTCGATTTAAAAGAAATTCAATAAGATATCGATAAAAGTTGTTATAAAAAAATACATCACAATTTATTGCGATTCTGGGCTGTAAAACTTTAAAAAATAATTTATCGCATTAGAAGCGAAATATTCACAAAAAACAACCTCCAATATTGCATAACTTCAGACGCACTAACGTTATATCTTATAAAGCTTGAGTGAATTTTTCAAATGACAAAATAAAGCCTACAACAAATTTTCAGCCCATTTTTATTGAGTAATTGGCGCGCTTTTTTTAATATGTTATTCAGTGGACACGCTGAGGGTAACACCTATACTATATAATTATATTAAGGATTCTAACACTATATAATTATTCGTGATAACCGTGTTTGCACCTAATGCCTATGAACTACTTATATTAAATCGATTTCCTTGTACTATTTACTTTATTATAATCAGTATTATTTAATGAAAGTGTGCTGTATTTATTTACGAGATAATTACGTGTCCTTTTTAAGGTCAGACGGTACTTCACAACATAGCAACTCCTTAATCTGTATCGGACCTGTGTGCGGTCGGGTATGGAGTACTATTATCACCTATAGAACGGGTCTGATAAATATCAATTGGCCGCTCTGGACTCGATTGATCGTAGGGCACATCGACTTGTTGGCGATAACTCTTTGACTGAGACTAAAATGCAGAACATCGACTGTCAACGTAAAGTAGCCTGCCTCGCAGTCTTTTACCGGTTTCACAATGGAGTGTTCTCAGGAGCTACGTACTTTAATTCCATCAGCCCCATATCATCTCAAAACCACCAGACGCCGTTTTAGATACCATGCGTATATGATGGACGTTCCTTATATACTTACGAAGAGATTGGCATATATTCTACATTTATAATGCGAACAATTTAGTGGAATATGTTTCCAGCGAGCATATTTCCACGATCTTATAACTTGCGAAACTATAAGAGAAATAAATAGCCATTTGTTGGGCGGACGCGGTCTATTGTCGGACTCATTTTCACTTTCCATCAGGTGTGATTGAGCACAAGCGTCCGCTTGTAAAACATTAAAAAAAAATAGCCAGAATTAATGCGATGGAAATGGCCCTACCTCTAATTTCTCTTGTTTCATCAACATTAATGTGGCATCGGCATTACTTATCGATTCATTTGATATTGCTTTTTCTTTTTTATTATTGTTATTGCTTTATTCATCTTATTAGTATGCTTCGATTGTATATTTCAGCATACTGTGAAAACTCATAATATATCATGCTATATTCTTTCGAGGTGAACGGAGATTAATCACTGCCTGTATCCACTTTGCACTTATATTTCGTGCTAAACGAGACCGGTAGCGCAACTGATCGCCGTTCTCACAGCACTAGTTCATATGACATATCTATGAGATGCCATGTGGGTTTCCTCACGAACTGTAAAAACCTGATTGATTTAAGTATATCTTGAATGAATTGTTTTAAAAGTATTATAATAATTGTTTGTTTTCCTATTAATATGTAAATACCTCCGTGAACTCTTGCTGATACCGAGTACTTTGGACTTGACTCTTTGTCAGAATCTGAGAGCTTAAAATATAATTAGAGTTCTTACAGTCCCTGCTCACCACGGCCACGGTGCATCTCTCAGTCATAATTGCAAGGTTAATACGACCATATAAATTCCTACAGATCGGTATTGCACTCCGACGCAACCTTGAGTTTCTTTCGGCGTTACATCTCAAGGTAATGACTTCCATAAGCCTAGTAGTTCACTGTTACTTGTGACTTCGTTTTTCCCGGCCAACAGCGTATTGTCCTATCGAAAACAAAAGCAGTCGCTAGGTCGCCACTGCCGAGCAATGAATTGGAATCGTACCTTAAGTCCTCAGATTCCGACAAAGGGTTAAGTCGAAAGAATACTGCATCAGCAAGAGTGTATGCAGGGACTTAATGTAAGTTTAAGAAGCGAAAAATTTTTTTAAAAATAGAGAAGTCACGTTCCATTCTTTCTACCACCTCAATTAGTAATCGGAATGATGATAGATAGATTATTGATTTACGTAGAATTTAAAAATCCAATCAAGCTATTCGGAGCTTAAAATATCGATGATTTTTAAAAACGTAAAATTCTGATTTATTTAATTAAAAACGAGAAACCTCGCTTTACCATTAATGATAATTAATACTTTAAAAAAATTCCCTGCACCACCGTTACGTGAAAAACCACTATAAAAGCATCACTTGGCACAGGAAGAATTCTTTAAATACACTTTAGAATTATGGACATTGTGGAATGCATTGTTACGATTACACTCACAAATCACAATAGAACGTCGTCTGCGCTGTTTTATCACAAACAACTGATAATCTATGGATCACGGATCAATACGCGTGCGCAAACGCATGCGGCTTCCGCGCAACTACAGCGGCTGACACAATGTTGCTAGCTTCAGACAAGAAAATCATCATAAAATTATTTAAAGTCGCTTAAAATTCACTAAAATATCACAATAATAATACATCGTCACGCGAGATCCTTTTCGGGGTTAGCAGCAATACATTAGCGGCTATATCCACTTTACGCTTATATCATGTGCACAGCGTGACTAGTAGAGCAGATAATAACCGTTCTCACACCACTAGTACAAAGGACATTTCTATTAGACTATGCGGGGTTCCTCACAATTTACTTCATCGGTGAGCATGTGTTGTCTAAGCTCGCACTCAATCTGCAAAAAAATCCCGAGGCACTTGCTGGGATTTGAACTCCATTGACCATTCGCATTGACGCAACACATTACAGCCACAAATATACAAAATATCATAAATACTGTAGAAGAATAAAATATAAAACCTTTTTCATGTAAAAAATGCAAATTGTCAATTGCGATTATTTTTCTTGAAAACGGACCATGTATTATTTTTAATTATTTAATTATCTTAAGTATTTAATTATATTTATAATTTACATTACTCAATCTACAATTATTAGGTCCTTACATATGAAATTGGCGTTTTGTATGGGAGGAACAAAAAGTCGAATATTTTTTAATATAATATATTTATTTAATCAAAGTATGAACCATTATTTTCTATGCACTTTTGCCATCTCATAGGTAGTTCATTGATCCCTTTACTAAAAAAACCAGTCGGATGGGAATCAATAAAATCTTTGAAGGCGATTTGGACTGCCCCATCGGAGTTGAATTTTTTCCCTTGCAAGAAGTTATCCAAATTTCGAAAAAATGGTAAAATGTTGGAGCAAGGTCCGGGGAGTACGGAGGATGTCTTAGACTTTCCAATTGAAGCTCTTCTAATTTAGTAGCCGTCTGTTGCGCAGTGTGTGGTCTAGCGTTGTCGTCAAGCAGCAGTGGCGTGGAGCGATTGACCAGCCTAGGTTGTTTAGCCGCTAGCTTTTCCATCATGGTTTGCAATTGCTGACAATAGACATCAGCCGTAATAGTCTGGCCAGATTTGAGAAAACTGTAATGAACAATACCGGCACTAGTCCACCAAACGCTTACAAGTAACTTTTTTGGGGTTAATTTTCGCTTGGGGCAGGATTTGGCTGGCTGGCCAGGATCCAACCATTGCGCTGAGCGCTTCCGCTTATCGTAAAGAACCCATTTTTCATCAAAGGTAATGATTCGGTTTAAAATACCTTCATTATTGTGCCGGTTTAGTAATGTAACGCAGCAGTCGACGCGCGTTTGCCGGTTTGCTTCAGTCAATTCGTGAGGAACCCACCTTTCAAGCTTTTTAATCTTCCCAATTTGCTTCAAGTGAATTAAAACAGTTTTATCACTAACATCGCAGCCTGCAGCTAACTCGGACGTGGTTTGCGATGGATCCGCTTCCACAATAGCCTTAAACTCTTCATTATCAACTTGAGTCTCAGGCCGTCCACGGGGCTTGTTCTGCAGGTCGAAATTTCCAGAACGAAAACGTTGGAACCAAAAACGAACTGTGTTTTCTTTTGCAACACGACCGCCATACACATCATTTACCCTTCGAGTTGTTTCCGCAGCACTAGTGCCACGGCGGAACTCGTACTCGTAAATAATGCGATATTTTAAGTTTTCCATTTTGTAAAATGAGTGACGCAAACAGAAAAAAACAGAAGAAAAAAACAAATGAATGACGATCATCGAAGCACAAATACATGAGTCTAACAGTCAAACAGGAGAAATTTGTGATTAAAGTGGCCAGTACGAAAAACGCCAATTTCATATGTAAGGACCTAATATTATACATAAGATCAGTTAGATGTAACTCTAATGATTTAATGAGTATATGTCGTATAAGCGCTCTGAAAACCTTCGAATAAATCGAGATTACTTTGTTGCGTGTTTTTACTTTGAAAGAATCCGCATTAATATCCGTTACGTAGTTGGAATATATAAGCCAACAAATTAAACACAAAATTGGCATTTTCTAAGCTAATACTATGTAAAATACATAAATTATTAAATATTTTTAATTGATTATTCCTAGAACGTAGGTTAAAAAAACTGTAATACATCGTTTATAATCTCTAAAATTTACTTAAATATTATCACAATCAAGTATATCTTGGCATAGTCGTTTGTTTTTCCCCAAATTGTCTTTTATATGAACAAATCAAAAACTAAACAAAAATACACTAAATACTACTGAATACTAGGGTAAACGTATTAAGCTGGTATCACTGACGGGAAAATTGTAAACATCGGGCTAGAAAGAGACGAGTGTAGGCGGAAAGAAAGGGTTACAGATAGGTTTGTTTATGCTACGCCGATGATTGTTTGTGATGTTTTCTATAGACTATATAACGCGACAGTTGTGACAATTTCAGACGTATTTATCAAAGAGATGAATATGTTTAACTTTGAGAACGTATAGATTTATCTGTTTTTCTCTTTTTAGTGTCACGTTGTCGTATCATCAATCACAACAATTCTAAAAATCTTTTACTCCTAAAACTCCTGAATATATATTCAAATCCACATGACGCGGGTATTATAAGCTTTTGCCGTCAAAACTTTGGAAAACAGCCAGCCATAAACGACTCTCCAGGATAGCGGTAAATTTCGGACGAGTGGCGCAAAAGTGCACCACTTTCAGTAAAGTGCCAACCCAACGGAGGATGGGCAAACTGTTACAAAAACAAAAAATAAAACTATTTAAACTCCACTCGAAGCGGTTTCATGCTGTTGAACAGGGATATTTGGGATATCGGGTTTCAGATATGGATATTTTTTATACCAAAAATGGTTTACAAGCTTGCAGTCAACTTGATGTAAAATGTCTAGCGTTGCCGATAATCGAATGCAACACCAGAAATGTTGCCATCGTCCTGTTGGCTGTGTAGAAAAAAGAGCTTGACGTACACGAGCTGATCCGGAAACGAGATTAGGCCGAGGCGAGTCATGATGATAGTTTTTTGTATAATTTACAGGCTAACACTTGACCTCAATCATACCTGATGGTAGAAAAGATGAAGCCGGTGATGGACCGCGATCGCCTAACACCCCTCACCTCTTCAATTCTCTTTGAAAAGGTCTTATTTCGTATGTTTGTGGAAAAACAGATGCAGGTTGATTCCGATTATGGATATTATTACAGTAAAGATACGGTTGAGATTCTGGCAGTTACTGTCAGGCTTGCGAACATGACACACTGCCTGACAGCGCTGTGTAGTCACCTACATCGAATGCCTTTATATATAAATGTGTAGGCGCAAGAGGTAGGCGATATCGTTAATTAAAATAACGAAATCTTCACAATTTACTTGAGCCACCTTCACTTTCACTTAATTATTTGATTAACTATCCAATTCCATTGTTAGCTCATTAACTATTGTAATTTAACAAAGGGTAATATAAAATGAACACTGTAAACGATTACTTTGTAATACGTGCACGTGCAACAGTTGCCGACCAATGATAATCTACAGGAGTGCACGCGACGTTTATATAATAAAGCTCGAATGGCGTAGGTCTGCCCGTTGTTACGTGTTGCTCACAATAATTGAGGGAAGCCCGTCAAATGGATACAGCACGATACATCATATCTTGGGACGCTAAGCAGCGAGTGCCAGAATCCGAGCTGTATCTCAAGTGTATACTTACAAATGGTATTTTCAGACCTGTGTACAATATTTATGATTAGTGGGATCCAAAATAACCCGATTCATTTCTATCCCATAAGATTACGGATATGAATATTAAATTATTTCGGATATTCAAAACATCACTACTGTTGACACGACGTGCGGCTTCTCATACTATTGCTGTTACATATTTTAACGGCATTCATTCCGTGAAAAGTTTTAAAATATTTATTAGAACCGGTACGCGGTTATGCGAATTCTTTTACACGTAATATTCGAGAAATTGTTTGCTTTAACTACAGCTGAACTTTAAAACCTTGGTTATTTTTGAAGTTATATTACTTTGGAATCCTGTACACTAAGAGATAAACAAATAAATCTCTTAATTTAAGTTTACGTGGAAATGACGTAGAAAATTTTATAGTTTCACTTATATCGAATATGAACTCCACTCATACACAATTATTTTTAAATATAATACAATAAATTTCACTATTATTCCAGCTAGCCTATAAAACCCAATGGCGTACATCCATTAGAAGCATAAAAAGCAATATCCTGTTATATTTGGACATACTGATACTGATAAGAGTACTGTCAAAGACCCTAAAAATCTCGAAACTTTTTAAAAACGAGTACCTTATAATCCTACAAATTACACAAACAATCTATTTGTACTACTAAGCATACTATATAACTATATAAACCTCTAAAATATGTATGTAAAATGTTTGTACGATAAACAATGATATGCATGCCGGATTAGACAGGGGCCGGATTACTAGAGTCCACTGTATATTTATTAAATTGGTAGTAAATAAAACGTAACTGAGTAGGCACAACGGCTGACGCATCTGCGCGTCAGGATTTATTTAATCTATGACAAGCATGTTTACATTAAATGACATGTCGGTTTTATTGAGATGAATCTGCGGCGCAGGATGTTACTGCCACACCAGATTTGTGTGTGTAAAACAACTATACTTGTTCTTTACGCAAAGTATGGACATAGATATGAATAAACCATTTTTTTATCAGGAGAATTATTCTATATAGGGCTGCGCAGCGCCGTGAGACCGAAGCCGGGGTATACCAGACTCCTAACGACTCAAAAACTCTTGGGTACTCCTGCCGTGTTTTCATGGACCAGTGCGAATAATCGAAACGTCGAGCCATAATTAAGTGTAAGTTAATTCACGCAAAAGGGTAAAGTTTCAAATGTGTTACATAAGACTGTATCTAATGTGTTATTAAGATTTTTTTTCTCACGTACCAATTTTGATCCACTAATGCCAAAAATTAAATTACATTAGTAGGAAAAAAAATCATGTCTCGATAGGATTATTATTATTAATAACGTTTTTTTATTATTATTTCAAGAGCTATTTAAAGTGAAATTTTAAAGGAGAATATTTTTATTTTTTTTTATAATTTACTGGCGAAATCTTAACCTCAATCACACCTAGTGGAAAGTGTAAATGTGTTCGACAATGGACCGCGTTCAACTAACGAATGCTTAATCACTCTTCTCAAAGACTCAGAATAAGATCGTGGACATATGCTTGCTGGAAGAACATTCCTCTCATTATCTGTTCGCATGATAAATGTTTACTTAGAACAAAATTTTTTTTTCAGGGTCACAAGAGTCGGCAGTCTTGAGTATGTGGCATTCATTTCAATTTGATAACTCCATGCGTTTCTGAGGAAAAGGGTCTTGACTGACAGAAAGACAGCAAAACGACTAGTAAAAGGGTTCCGTTTTTCCCATTGAGATATGAAACCCTAAAAACAAAACTTAAAACAATTAACCATTATCTAAATTGCATAATTACAACACCATTAAAAATAATCACGTACCGAAATTCTCCTGTTGCTAAGGCGACGTCGGGATGCGGTGAAGATATGATTTATGACTGTGTATACACGGTTCAAAATGCTCATAAAACGTACACACTAATAATATTGACCGTATGTAGGTCGACGACATGATAATAGAGTGGGACGTACATACTATCTCGGAAAACTATGCGATTACATCATAATTGTATCATAGAATAGGTATCGTAACATAATTATTCACTGTGATTTCAATGCCTAAGTGAAAAAAGTCGCTGGGCGACAAACATTATTTTTAATATGTCCACGCCGACTCGTAACGCCTGTGGCTCGCACAAGTCTCCCTCATCGGGCGGCGCCTACCACTATTGGCTCATAGATAGCCTCCGAAAGCGTTACTCCACAAACAGAACGAAGAGATCGCATCTCCACTGAATTCATTCTACTTTCATGCTTCTTCTGACATACCTAGGCCTCACTGCCGTACAACAAAGTAGCCATCATATATAATATTAGTGAAATGTAGGTATTAAGTACACAAGAAATTCTAGATATACACAAATGAAATATACATAATAATATATCCCTTTTAGGGTCAGCAGTGGTGTATTAGTGGCTACGCTTAGTATACACTTTGTTTTTGTATACGCTTATATGTCGTCCCCAACGTGACCAGTAGCGCAGTTGATCGCCGTTCTCGGGCCACTTACAAATTACACTGCTTTTAGATGGCATGCGAGTTTCCTCACAAAGTTTTTCTTACCGGTTAGCATGTGCTGCCTAAATACTTAATCTGGGAAAAACCCTTTAGGTACATGTGGGAATTCGAATCTATGACCATTCGCGTTGCCGCAGTTAGAGTCTGGTCTGTTACTTACTAGGCCATAACAGCCCAAATATATATAATAAACAGATATATTTATGTCATTTAAAAACTAGAGAGATCTTAGACGAAATAAATAATGTCATATATTTGTAACTAAATGAAAATATCCAAAAACTTATAAATCATATTTACCTTTATACCTCATTTTGCTGATCGTGACTAGAAATCAAATTCCATCACGTAAAAAATTATTACCTACTCATTGGACATGATATCAATAGTAAAATTCCAATAACTGGAAATTATTCAGCATTCATCGAATATTATGTATAATATAAATTAGAAATTTTCAAGATCCACGAATAATCAAAAAGCAATAAGGAAAAGTACACAGAATAAAAATGGTTTATTTACAATCATATTTCTTACTAGCTGTGCACGGCGTTGCCCGGGTAGAAACAAATTACTCCGCTGGGGATGGGGATTGATTTTATAGAAACGTCGAAACATGTATTCTTTTATTTCTAATCAATAAAAATTAATTATCGGTTTCATAGCGCTTACTTTAAAATTGACGAATTTTCAACCACCTTTTCTATCCCTATTTTACTCCCTTGGGAGTTGATTTAAACGTCGAAACTTATATATATACCATACAGTATAGATATCTCGGTAATCTGTTAAATTAGCTAAATCATATTTTTACTATTTTACAGATAAGTTGTATATTTTTACAAAATGAATGTTTATATAAAATGACACTGACCATCAAATGATATTATGATATCGAATTTAATAAAAAATACAAAAGTCTACGAACGGCAATAACTGCCAAGAGATGAGAATCCATTAACAGTCCTGGTAGCTGTTCTAGCATCATTATTAGTTCGATTTTATTGTCAAACAATTGTAAAATATAAATTGTAAATAACTGCGGCCAGACAGTTCAGGGGCAGTGAACATCTGCCTACAATGTTGTCTTGGGATTAGTATTTCGGTAACAGTAAACTTTTTATGGAAGTAAATTAAATTGTCGCGAGTTATATATATAACTATAGGAGTATTTTTTGCATAGAAATGAAATGTATTTATTTCGCAATAACTTAAAAAAAACTAATAATTTAAATACAGTAACACAAACAGTATACAGAAACAAAAGAAAATATAAAACATACAAACATGGCGAAAATGGGCCCTCCATTAGCTTAAAGCCGCAGAGGTAGTCTGCAGCGCTGGTTTTCGTAAAGGGCCCCGGTCGTCTTACATCTTATAAGAATTATCAATTAAAAATAAAATAGAAAATTCTTACTTAAACATCTGCGGCCGTATTACGGTTTCCAATAGCTATATTGTTTCTTACTTTCATATTTAAGACTACCTGGTATAAAAGCGACAACGTTATGTAAAATTATAGTACATTTAGGATCCAGAAGTAGGAATATTCCTATCTCTACATTCTTTCAAACAATTAAATTTGATATATTTCGTAATAAGACATATGTTAGGGTATTTGTTGGGCGGGCGCGGTACTTCGTCGGACTCAACTTCACCTTCCACCAAGTAGGTTTGTTGAGGTAACAATGCGATAGAAAACCATTTTAAAGAATCTAAATTTTGCTACCATTTAAACCTTTAGTTAAGTTAAAACACGTTTTCTAATAAGGCCCACAGACGTTAAGTGACATGACTGTTCTGCGTGAATTATCATCTATGCACGATGCTCGGTAACTGCGTAAGCGCGCAGGTGTAACACTCCTATATAAAGGAATTTATTTTTCTATAATAGTTTATACCACTACTGGTATTCTCTACACATCTCTGGTTACATTTATGAATTCTCAAAACTCCACTGTTCGGGAATCAGATAGAATGTACTTGCTTATTTGAAGAGTTTACATTGTGCGGTGTTAAGGCACGATTCGGATTCTGAAAGTCGCTGATTGCTCGGCAGCAGCTGCCAAGCCAAGATTTACTGGCAATCTGTATGCATTCATATGAGAAGGTATTTTTTTTCGGCAGGATATTATGCTGTTGGCCGAGAAAAGCTTATACAACCTCACGAAGTGAAGGGGGTGTGCACTTAAGGTATTCAGCCAATAAAATAAACTAACGGTGATCCACTAGCGTTTCGAAAGCGATCACCTTGAGAAGAAACGCCGAAAGAAACTCAAGGCTACGTCTGAGTGGAATGGAAAGGTGTCCGAAGTAGGCAGCTGCGCAACGCTGTCAGCTGCCACGATCACGAGCTTAACACGCCTCGGACTGACATCGCTGTGCAGTCGCCTACATTAGACGCCTTTCCATATAATTACAAACAGAGCAGTAAATTGGGGCCTGACAGCCGTTGACGAGCAGCGACTGCTGGAATCCTAATGGTACCTTTAGAGTTATGAATTCTCCGAACTACGCTGTCGAGAGTCGTAAAGAATGTACTTACTGACTTGAAGAATTCACGCGGTGTGTGCTGTTAACAATATTGCAGATATTACAAACCTGTAACAAAAATATAATAATTATATTATATCGTCACGCTATGTCTTAGAATCCATGTGTATGTTTTTTTTACGTATATATATCGTTGGTGTTTTAAAATAAATAAAGAAAAAGCCCTAAATTTGTAATTAGATTAGAAAAAAAAAAAGATTATTTGCGATTATAAATGTATTTATATGGAGTCATCGGTGCGCGAGTCCGACTAGCACTTGGGTATTTTATTTTTAATAATTAAAAATTCTTGATGGCGTCCTATAAAAATACCTGGTGGCGCCCTAATTTATTTCCAATCGCTCAATTTTGTCTCGGTTAATAGCTTCAAAATTATGGTAAGCGCATTAATTACCAACCAGTTGGTGTCGCAGGTTTGGATCCTGTCACGTGCCTTTTTCCCAGATGCTCGATGTACTTACACTCAACCATTAATATTTAATTAATTACATCCCAATGGCTATAAAAACCCACACTTTTTATTAATCATAAATATAGCACCATCTATCGATGTTATGGAAAAATTGAAGTTTTATTTATAATTAGTAGACCGTGGTGATCTAGTGAACAACAGAGCAGTAGATATTGTTGTAAGTTCAAATCCCAGCACTTAAGTCTGGATATCTAGATTAAGTACGAATTCAGGCACCACGTGCTCACCGGCGTAGGAATACATCGCGATCATGAGGAAACCAGCATGACATCTAAGTAATATATATTCACGCTATAACCCTTTCGGGGTGAGCAGAGGTAGATCAGTGGCTGTATACACTTTGCGCTTATCCTGCCCAACGTGATCTGATCATAGAGATGGCATACGATAAGTTTTTTTACAGTTTATATTATATTTATATTGGTCCTTGATTTGCGTTTGTTTACACGTGTTTGTAGTTACGTATGTCATATGTAAGTGCCCTGAGAACGGCGATTACGTTGGGCACGACATATAACCGCAAAGTGGATACAGTTACTAATGTATATCTGCTCACCCCGAAAAGGATATAGCGTGAAGATATATTAATATAACTACAAAACATATGTGTTTCGACATTTTTGGCGAATGAATCCCAAAGGTAGTAAAATATTTCAACCCGGGTGACGCCGGACCACCACAGCTAGTCGTTTATAAGCAAAAATGAAACCCCGAAAGCAGTACTAGATGCTTGCGACGAGGTAACTCAGCCAGCCGTTCCAGTCAAACTCAAATACTTGAACAAAAACTAACTATGGCTTCCCTTTAAATGATTATTCTACATCATTTAACCCAAGACATGTGGTCATGTATGAAATTTCACAACAGATGCACTGTTGTTTCTTTGTGAATATTCGCTTTCTTTCGGCAGGTGACGATCAACGCCTCTAGACGCCGAAGAAAACCTTTTATCATCGGAAATATTTGCAAAAAACAATAATACATCATCACGATATATCCTTTTCTGGATGAGCAGAGATATATTAGTGGCTGTAACCACTTTATGTAGTGCCCAACGTGAACATTAGCGCAGCTGATTGCCGATCTCGTAGCACTAAAATACATGCTATTTTTATTGAACGCCATGCAAGTTTCCTCACGATGTTCTCATCACCAGTGATCATGTAATACTTAAATTCAATATCCATATCTTTTTTTACACTGGCTCGTCAAAGCGACTACAGTTCATACGATGGTAAGTATAGAGAAGTCCAAAAACGAAAGCGACTATCAAAGGACGAAAATCTATCTATAGCTTCCGTCATCATATCAGCCCACATATACTTCTACTGAAGGTATTTTTAGGTATATAAGTTACTGGACATACACAAGCTGATCCCGTAACGTGACAGGCCAAAGCAGGTCACTATGACGGTCTTTACACTCGTGTACTGTGGTTGGTACCCAGTTCAGGCTATCGCCCTACCACCACAAAAACTCTATCTATCTCTGCAATATTATTATCATCAAATAATATGCAAGCAGCTATTAATGTCTCATGTAAGTAAAGAATCTCCCCGACACCTCGCAATGTTTCCGACAGGGGGCGTCACCCCGCTCCGCCATCTCAAAGTTCTTCTATTTTATCGCTCATTATAAGGTTATCCGACAGAAAACCCAAGTAATCGATATAGTTCTCCACATTATCAAGCTCGAGTGACAGTAGACTGGCCGCATCTGCCGAATAATGGATGATTGTTGAAGCAGGTGAGCTTTTGAGTGGTGATCGCTAATTGGCAAACGTAGCTTGGGACGCCCCCGGCAAACATTGCATGAGAAGAGCCGAAGATCAGGCTCAGTGACGTTTATTTGGAGAGGCTTATGTACAGCAGTAGATTAAGGTAAGCTATGGTAACATAATTAGATATTCCTGCAACGTTACACCCTTATTCCAGAAACACTGAACGAGGCGTGATGACAGATGTGTTAAACAAACGATTTGTCAGGATTCGGCCAGCTAATGTCAATGCACACGCTCCGAACGGATGGGTTTATTAAGTCACATCATAATCTCATCGCGGCCCCTGAGCATAAACACACAGTCCTAAGTTAAAAGATGAAGAGATTTATAAACAGAGGGACAACAGCTCAAATATAGAGGGTTATCGGTAACTCGCCGTATTTACTTCGATATCTGACACTTTAATTAAGCCATTACACCTGGTTAAATAGTTAAGATATTTCCGCTTCATATATAATTTAATTATTTTATCACTCCATAATTTATTTGCGATTGATATAAATAAACAATTAAAAATTATTTTATTTTATTAAAGATTATGTTCAAAACCCATGCACATTATTTAATAAAATACTTTATACTTAGAAAAAATAAACAATGAAAAATGTCTATTACGTTGATTTTTCACGAAATCTTTATATTAGGTCCTTACATATGAAATTGGCGTTTTTCGTACTGGCCACTTTAATCACAAATTTCTCCTCTTTGGTAAGGAATTTCAAATTCAGATTTGTACAGCTATAGACTCATGTATTTGTGCTTCGATGATCGTCATTAATTTGTTTTTTTCTTCTGTTTTTTTCTGTTTGCGTCACTCATTTTACAAAATGGAAAACTTATAATATCGCATTATTTACGAGTACGAGTTCCGCCGTGGCACTAGTGCTGCGGAAACAACTCGAAGGGTGAATAATGTGTATGGCGGTCGTGTTGCAAAAGAAAACACAGTTCGTTTTTGGTTCCAACGTTTTCGTTCTGGAAATTTCGACCTGCAGAACAAGCCCCGTGGACGGCCTGAGACTCAAGTTGATAATGAAGAGTTGAAGGCTATTGTGGAAGCGGATCCATCGCAAACCACGTCCGAGTTAGCTGCAGGCTGCGATGTTAGTGATAAAACTGTTTTAATTCACTTCAAGCAAATTGTGAAGATTAAAAAGCTTGAAAGGTGGGTACCTCACGAATTGACTGAAGCAAACCGGCAAACGCGCGTCGACTGCTGCGTTACATTACTAAACCGGCACAATAATGAAGGTATTTTAAACCGAATCATTACCTGTGATGAAAAATGGGTTCTTTACAATAATCGGAAGCGCTCAGCGCAATGGTTGGATCCTGGCCAGCCAGTCAAATCCTGCCCCAAGCGAAAATTAACCCCAAAAAAGTTACTTGTAAGCGTTTGGTAGACTAGTGCCGGTATTGTTCATTACAGTTTTCTCAAATCTGGCCAGACTATTACGGCTGATGTCTATTGTCAGCAATTGCAAACCATGATGGAAAAGCTAGCGGCTAAACAACCTAGGCTGGTCAATCGCTCCACGCCACTGCTGCTTCACGACAACGCTAGACCACACACTACGCAACAGACGACTACTAAATTAGAAGAGCTTCAATTGGAAAGTCTAAGACATCCTCCGTACTCCCCGGACCTTGCTCCAACAGATTACCATTTTTTTCGAAATTTGGATAACTTCTTGCAAGGGAAAAAATTCAACTCCGATGGGGCAGTCCAAATCGCCTTCAAAGATTTTATTGATTCCCGTCCGACTGGTTTTTTTAGTAAAGGGATCAATGAACTACCTATGAGATGGCAAAAGTGCATAGAAAATAATGGTTCATACTTTGATTAATTAAATATATTATATTAAAAAATATTCGACTTTTTGTTCCTCCCATACAAAACAAAAAATTTCATATGTAAGGACCTAATATAATTAACCTTTCGGTAAAGAAGAGAACAAAGTCGCAGCTCTTCAAATCTTCCAAGAGTTTTTTCAGGATATCTTAGGGTTTAAAACTTATGGACAGAATTCTTCCTTAACCCATTATATACAAAGTTATTTCAAGTTATCGAAATATCCTCGTATTTGCGATTTTTTATCTTATCTTCAGTTAGCATTTTCATTTCAAAAAGTAATGTTTCATCAAAAAATTATAATTTCCAAATCGTACCACAACAATGATCGGAAGTTAAAAAAATAATATTATTAGCTAGCTAGAATTTTCATGTCCCGCTTATGCTTATTACTTGGACCAACCCTGATTGCCTCGCGTCGAGTGTCGAACGGTGGCGGAGAGAAAATCGGTCAAACGCACTGGGAGCAAACTCACTTATATCATAATTATATTAGTGACGGGCCTGGCTTTTCATGGTTTACTGTTACAAGAAGAGAACATAAAAACGTAATATCCATAGTAAAAACTACAGATGGGAGAGTAAAAGATCGGGGAAGGATATACTAAAACGGAAAGGATATACACAATCTGATCCCGAAGTGCTAGAGGGCGGTGCAAGTCACTATAACTGTCTTTATACCTGTGAACATGTGGTCACGACCCAGTTACACAAACGGCAATGCCAGATAGGGCAATTGCGAAAGGTAAATCTGGTAACTTACTAATAACGTCATTATGTAAATTGGCTATGTCTCTTTTTACTAACTTTCTCAAAGCAGTGATCGACGCTACACTTGCGAGCTACCTACGCTATAATAAGCCCTACTAGCCAACACTACAATCCTCTACAATACTTGGCGGCATCTACCTACCTTCGCCTACAGTTTTGATTATCAAAGTGTTCTATATCGACCCCCAAGGCGACGGCGATGACGTGCAAGGGATCCACGTGAGTGAAAAAAAAATTGGGGATCGATGAGATGCAAACAGAGGTCCAGGACAGTGGATCTCACTTAAAAATAGTCAGAAATCAGTCAAAAAGTTATTTGAAGGTGATGAATTTGTAAAATACAATATTGGCTTAGCAGGGAGTCTAACAAAAACTAAAAACGTGGCAAAGGGGTCTATGAAACAAAAAAAAATTGAGAAGCAATGCCCTACAGAGGCGATCGATTGTAATCTAACAATCTTGAGGTAGATCGCAAGCAGTTCCAGTCTGAGTATCCTCGCTGTACATCATTTATCATATCCTAGACAGCTAGCTGACCTAGACTTCGACTAATCTAGATTCGAGGCGCGATTCGTCCATTCATTATGATTTAGAAACGTAGGTAGGTATCATTAAGAAGAAAGCTTTTACAAAAGGTTAGTGAAATAAAAAAATGATCAGTCACGACCGGTGAGTTATTACTTAAAATAGTGACGAGTGATAAGACCGCATTCGGGTTTGAAACAGAAATTCGGGTAAACTAGTGGTATCGTGTTTTTTTTCGGCAAGATCACTTGCTGATGGAGTGTGACCGGAATAAAAGTGCGAGAGAGTCGTTGATGAGCCAATATAAAGCCAGGTTATTTGATATAAGCTCCTTTTTCGGCATCCTATGTGATCTGACAAAGTAAGCCATTAAATTGTTTGTAGATATAGCAGCGCTGAATCACCAACGACTCTCTTAAAATTGAAGTTTGTGTAACCGTATTGGGCACAACAATTGCCAAAATGGCAAAGGACTTTTAAAAAAAGCACGCCGGTATAGACCTTTAGAACTTTACCAGGAGAGAGGGGCGAGCACATAAGGTGGTCAGCCGGCGAGAGTATGAACTTCGACTTGAGCAGCCAGCCAGTAAAAGAACCTAACGGTGATCAACTAGCTATTCGGAAGCGACTACTTTAAGGAGTAACGACGAAAGAAACTCAACATTATGTCGGAGCGAAGTGGAATTAACAAGTAAATGCTTGATCTCAGAAAAACGAAATATAACTTCATTCTCATTAAAAAAATATTGTGTGCAGTGGTTAGGCGATTGCCCAAAATGAGTCGTGATCACAACAAAAAGTGCAAAGACTGTCATAGTGACTCGATTCAACCTGTTGCGTTTCGGTATCAACTTGTATTCGTTCAGTAACTTATATACCTAGAGACCTTCAGTCCTGGTAAAAGTGGGTCGACAAAGTGATTGCGACTGTCAACAGATTTGTGTCCATTGACAATCGTTACCGTTCTTTAACTACAATGACTTATATCAGGTGCGGTGTAGACTTTGTCATGACAATATTAAAAAAATTGTAAGATTTGTTTTTGAGACATTGCCTTACTAAGCGGTTTTTACCGTCTGTATCTCGGCGAGTGTTCTGAAGAGTTATTTTACCTTGTTCCACCCCCTCCCTTCCATAGTAGAACCACGCGCGCGGCTTTGTGATATACGACTATACGGTAACCCATATTCTGGCTAAGACTGAGAAGTTCTCTAACTCTTACTTTTGCCAAGTTGTTGAGCTGTAGAATGGTATTCCGACAAACGACTTTCCACCATCTTATAACATTAGATACTTTAAACGGGGCGTGAAGAGATATCTGTGCAAGCCGATTTAGCCACTGCGATTATTGTTAGGTTTTTCTTTACTAATGATAGTCATAATCATTGTTTGGGCTACGGCATACTTACCTTCAGGCGTGGTGTGGTCACTAGGCCAAATTAGAATAAAAAAAAAACCTTTTCGGTAATCACGACTTACAAATCCCCCAACTCGCCGGTTATAATAAAGATTTTAAGGTCAACTGAACAAGGAAACATTCACATTACAAACGTACGAATATCAGACAACGTAAAGTAATTTGTCACAGTTTCTACACTACACTGGTGGCGACAATCGAAAACTGGTCCGAAAGGCCGGAAAGCTTTCAAAGGTCAGCGATATACTTAAGGAGAAAAAAAAACGAACCTCGAAAAACATCAGTCACGTTATTACGACGAGAAGTGAGTAATAGCCCGAGGTTAGTGTTGTGCCAAAAATATTACGTTTTAACCGAAAATTCGTTTAAACGTTGACTCTTCGAGCATGTATACAGCTGCGACGTAACTTTTTTTATTTATAAACCAACTGAAATGGAATTAATGTTAAAGGTTAAAGGCAGCTTTCCACTATACATTATTCCAAAATCCCATCTAAATCAGTTAAGCTGTTTTCGAAATCAGCGGGCACAAACGTGTAAAGATAAATATGTGTATATTGATTAATGTTTCCTATACATTTTTGATAACCTACACTGCGCAAGCGAAATTTTTCTGTAATGCCCTATATATGGAAGCGCTCAAATAATTTTTCATATAGATAATATTTTATAGGTGTATTATAATTGCATATAAATGCAGAGCACTAGTCTCTGCACCGCTGGTATTCTGTGAGGGCCTTACAGAAAGACACAGTCACTTCGCCGGCATAGTCTTACAAGTCCACATTTACACATATTACACTTTTTTTTTTACACTGGCTCGACATAGTGACTACAGAGTACCTAATGGTAAGTACAGTGTAGTCCAAAAACGAAAGCGACTATCAAAGGATGAAAATCCATTGATAGTCTACATCGTCATGTCGGCCCACATATACCACGACTGAAGGTCTCTAAGTATATGAGCTACTGGATATGCACAAGCTGATCCCGAAACGCGACAAGCCGAAATTGGTCACTATGACGGGCTTTACACCCATGCACTGAGGTCGCGATCCAGACGGGCACCGACGCCCTACCACCTCGCTGCTGCTCGTTTAGCACCACCCAGGAGTCACGTGTAGGGAAACTAGGGTAAAGCCTACGGACGCGAGCAGCTTCGACTCCCAAAAACATATACATAACATAACCACTATAGGGATTTGGCGCAGTGCAAAATAGATAGATTCATAAGTAAGATGCTTGCAAATGGCAAGAACATCGATCTCACAGAGCAAGAATGCAGCGCGATGACTAAACAACGCAGAATCGACGACGGTGACGCATCGGCTGAGCGCTAAACGAACGGCGACTTGATGTGATTGTGCACAATGATATACACGTATAGATGCCCTTTAATTTGCTCTTTATTAGGATATTATACAAAGTCATATAAGGACCGCTAATCATGCGCTGCAACGCGTAAGTTCAAATCCCGTCAAGTACATATGGGGTTTTCCACATCAAGTACGAAATAAGGCACCACACGCTCACCGGTGAAAAAAAATCGTCAAGAAGGGCTTCCTCACGATGCGGACGCATATCATCTAATATAAATGTTATGTGTACTAAAGCTGTGAAAACTGCGATCAGATGCGCTTACTGGCCACGATATTTTAGCGCAAAGTGGATATAACCAATATCGTATCTCTGCTCACCCCGAAAGGGATATGGCATGAGTATATTATTATTATCATATAGCAAGAAGCTTTTTTAACCAAAGAAAAAAAAACGGCCTTCATGAGAGTGACAACGGAGGGTGTTTCAGACTCTTATTGACTGAAAACAGTGGGGTATAGCTTTCGCGTCGTTGATTATAAGGCCATAAATAATTGCGTTAACTCGAAACATTTTTTTTTGCAGAGTTACAAGAGATCGCATGCCTGAGTTTTTAATATTAATTTCAACTTGACACCTACGCGCATTCCAACAGACAAACGGATTGATGGACAACGAAATGATTCAATTGGTGATCTTGTAACTAATAAAAATTTAAATAACTATATTCCCTAACGAATCATAAAAAAAAACTTGATGAACAAATGAGAATTGATCCTTAAAAAGTTTGGACATAAAAGCGCGTGTGGCGTACGATTGATTGTTAAGTAGATAAAGTTCCTTTTACGTAATTTTAGGTAAACAGGCATTGATTCGTTATTCCTTCGCACTTTATCATGGCTTATGACAGGCAAAATACCTACTTAATTACGTTATTCATTCATTCGTGTGCGTAAATGCCCCTAAATATATTGTCTATAACTCACTCTATTTTAAAAGAAATGTTAAGATATCACTATTTTTACATATTTACAAATTAGAATCGAATGCAGAATATACTCTCTGTATATCATCTCCCTCGTTTATAAAATCACCGGTATAAAGACTTATTTTTCTGTTTGCTGTACAGAATTCTAAAACATCATGTTTCTACCGTTACCATTCAAGTGTCATAGCGTTAACATACAAAGACGTATCCCTACCATCGCTTACGGCCTACATTGCTATAGTCTAGTCAAGGAAGGGAAATATCTAATTTCCGGTTTTTCAAAGGAATAAATGCTTTCTCCGGTAAGTCAGCCGAGGTTGTGACCTTACGCAGTCATTATCAGGATTGGCAGTTTTTGTATACAGTATCTTATAAAAAAACCCTATCCGACCCGTGAATGCGTTACTCTTTAACGATATTATATTTTATTATGTTATCCTTTTTAGTTAAAGAGAAAAAAAAATCCAAATAAAATAAAAAATGATTAAATGGGGAACACTTACATGTCAAGACTGTAAGCAAGCGTAGCTAGTGAACAAAAGTAAAAAGGAAAGCAAAATATTATGCTTGTAGATCATGCGCCCGTAAATCCCAATCGGAAATGAAAAAATCCGTAGACGAGTAAGTCACCGACGTTGCCCAGCGAATTAGCAAGTTGAAGCGGCAGTAGGCACGACACAGCTCGTAGAGAGAATGGCTGATGGGGCCGAAAGGTTCTCTAGTTGAGACCACGCACTGGCATGCGCAGGTGGACAGTCGACCTAATGCTGACCGCAGGGCGACGTTGGATGCTGGCCACTTCCCACCGATCGCTCCTGAAAACATTACGAGGGGCCTATGTCCACCAGTGGACGATCTATGGCTTACATGATGATGATGATAACATACAGGACAGTACACCACGACCTGGCAGCCGAAGTTGGGTCGCCATTCCGAGCAGCAATTGCCAGAATCCAAAGCGCGCATTAACATGAAATTAATATATTACAGAATTAATGTATTATTCATTCCCATATATTGTACGTAAATTACAGCAAATATGGTCGTAAACTCGTATCTCAGCACATACCTCAAAATTTTCCAGATTATTTACGAATTTAGATTTTCACACGCTCACCGGTGAAGGAAAAATCGTGAGGAAACCCGCATAGCATCTAATGGAAATATTATGTGTACTAGTGCTGTGAGAACGACGATGAGTTGCGCTACTGTTTCATGCTGAGCACGCCTTGTACGCGCAAATTGGACACAGCCACTAAAGTACCTCTGCTCACCCCTAAAAAGATATAGCGTGACGATATATTATATGAACGTAATTAACTCTACTAGAATTCCCTTAGATATTCACGATAAGCCACTGGTATTTATTGTACTTACAATATGAATATTTAATATGAAAAGCAATATATTCATATTACGTCGCATACAAACGTTGTTGTACGTTCATTTGCATAGGCCAACCGTCGAACGCATAGACGCATCGCCTAAACAGTCGAACAATTGTCGCGTAAACCACATCCATTCTTCCGGCTGGATGCCATTTTGATAATCAACATGTCATTGACGTTTGTATCATTTTAGTCCAAAAACATTGCATTCATATCGAAGGGTGAAAGGCTATTGGGTTTAAGCGATATTTTTTGGTGATATAGTAATATATATATATATATATATATATTCGGAATCAGCGTTTTTTACCTATTCCGAAAACATATATTACTAAATCGACAAAAAATTTCGCTTAAACCAAATAGCCTTGCACCCGTCGATATATGTTATCACTGGCAAGCTCAAGCCAAACCGAGTATACGAGTATATTAAATTTCTATAATAACCGTGGAACGCAATGCGGTAATGAGGTCGAGAAGGAATGAACCACAACAATGCTATCCTCCGGAACTACTACGCTCTGCAAGCTCCGTTTATACAACGGCCAACCATATTTGATACTTTCATAAGATTTTTTAACATGTAGGTTATGTTTAAAAATAATTTAAATTAAATAAAACGTATTAAGGGTGGGTTGCACCAACTAAATTAATTTAAGCTTATATAAAACTGTACTTATATGTATTGGTTGTAGGGCGATTGCTTGAGCTGGTTCATGACCACAGTACACGCGTGTAAAGACCGTCATAGTGACTCGCTGTGGCCTGTCGCGTTTCGGGATTAGCCTGTGTATATCCAGTACCTCATATACCTAGAAACCTTCAGTCGTGGTATATATAGGCCGACATGACGACGAAGACTTAATGGCTTTTCATCCCTTGGCGGTCGTTGCCGTTTTTGGACTACACTGTACTTACTATTAGGTGCACAGTCACGATGTCGAGTAAAAGCGAAAAAAAATTATCTTGCTCGAGACTATTACTCAGTTCTAACAACTGTCAAATTTAAATCACCGTAGAGGTCGAACTCGAGTACTGTGCCTACTTTATATGATAGACCTATCCTGTAATATTATAAAATATATGTGAAAAATAAAAATGAAATTTTTCAATAAATTTTATTTCACAATTTATTGTTACAGCAAGCTCTGCAGCACGCTGACAATTATTTAGATGTTACAGTTACATGGTAAACATTTGTATGGCTAATACAATTTTTTTAATTTATTCGATAACGCAATGGCCAATCAGAGTGACCTTCCGGTGATATAAAAAAAATATTAATAAGCGCGTGCCAAGCCTAATTTTTCATCAGGCAACCCTAAATAACTAACACGGATGTTCTAATTTACAAACTGACATAACATGCATTCTATTTATTGTAACTAGATTAGAAATGCGTTTCTGCATTGTTTTTCTCATGTAGGTATTTATAACAAAATTATTAAAACTTTTTAGTCGCGCTACTTTTCTCTTTCAGCCTTAAGAGAGTGGAACGCAATTGGATAGGCTATCTCCATGGGCCCGTTTAATTATTTTTTTATACTGCGACAAAGCGGTTACACCACTCCAACCAACAAGAACCAGCAACTACTGCTGTATCAACGCTGCAGAACAGCCAAGGTAAAAATCAAAGGCATACCTTTAGAAAATGTATGTAACTAAATATTGCCTAAAAATGGTGCTTAAAACAAATGGCCTTCCACCCCACGATATATTATATAATTATTATTGTTGCGGATATCCGAATAGCTACCCGCATTGCCTCTGACCCAGATGTAGTTAAGCATCTTCAACCGCTCCAGTTGCGCAGAGATATAGCCTCACCAAGCGTTTTCTACCCTCTCCCTTCCATAGTAGAACTACGGGCGTGGGTTGACGGAGTCTCAGCTATAAGGTAACTCGCATCCCATCTAACATTAAAAACTTCTCTTCAGTGGCGTGCATTATTTGGACAGGGTAGGCAGAATTCACATAATTAATTTGAATACTATATTATGATAGTAAATATTATATTGCTTTCATAGAAAAGATAGGTGGCGTGAATATACAATAGATATGAATATAAATTATTCCTTTTTATGTTTAACTTTAAGCAATTTATTCCAGATTTATTTATCATAAGGGCATGGAATGCTTGCATGCATCTATGGAATGAACGCTACTGGTTCTCTTACTTTTGCTGAGTCGTTGCTCTGTGGTATGATGTTCCGGCGAGTATTCCCACCGTTCTATGGAATGTGGTCCTTTAAGCGTATCGTGAAGAGATACTTGTGCAAGCCGACATGACCTTTGCGACTATCGATAGATTTTTTTTCAGTTCAAAGAGTTTATTCTCATTAAGATACAAATCACTTACATGAGAACATTTTGTTTAAAAACTATCAAGAACAGTAAAATACTAAGAGCTCACTTGGCGAATACAGAACTATGCCTGTTAGTATTTATCTTTATATTAATTAATTACTTACGTTAATTTTTTACTGTTGATAGCCGTAATTGTTTTTTTGCTGAACCATGCTTACATCCATGCTTGAGTGCTTTTTGAGATTGGTGACAGCACACAGGATTCATGACGTGGCATTATGTATTATTTTTTCATTGTTCCTTTTTTCTCATTAAAGGTTTTTTCTTTCTTACCATCAGACGTTGTTTGGTAACTTCGCTGAGTGAGGTTAAAAAAATGTTTCGATTACGGATATCCGTCATATCATCCATTCACACATTACCAGTTATCTCCACAACGTGTCCCCAAGGACCGTGCCCGCGGCACATCCGAAACGGCCACAAAATTAAACATTTCCCCCTACTAATTTCAGCGGATACGGCAATTGCTCACAATTAACTTTTTAAACGCTAACACCACCCATCTTCTTGATTTCACAATAGTTCTTTTTTACAGTCGCTTTATACAGTGACTACAAAAGATGACAGGCAGGCTTTGGACCGCTAATCTCAGAAATGGTTTACCCAATTTGGATGCAGTTTTCATTACCGTATTGTCGAATGGTTCATTTAACAGTTAGTGTAAATTTTATTTTAATCCATTTATAAATAATAAAGTTATGTCAGTTTAAAAAAACACGTCAATCATTTATTGGAAAAAATTATATAAAATAATTATACAGGTTATTTGTTTGAAATACATATAATATGAAACTTTTAATAAAGTAACTACTTCCGCGCGTATGAAATGGTGGGCAAAGCTAGTCCTAAATAATTCTGTTCAATAATGATTTTGAAAACTAATTAATGTAATATTAATGTATAAATAACGTATAGATATTATAATAAACTCGCAACTTGTTAAATGGTGGTTAAAGCTTTGGCTTTAATGGGAAACTATCACAGACCCAAGTGCATGTTGACAAAATCGGTGACTAACCAAATCCTTTGACATTCATTGAGTAATATAAATTGTAATGTTTTAGTAAAGTCTAAGCAAACGCAAAGTTGCGTCTATAAATCTCAGCCTTTGTAGACTTTCCGCACGTAGTCAATCACTCCTGTAACTCACATGTGAGCTCATGGAATGATACTGTAGGTAGGAGCTGCCTCGACGTACACATGGCGGAGAGCAATATTATCGTTTCTACTCCGACGTTTGAGTTTCATTCGGCGTTTCTTTTCAAGGTAGTCGCTTCCAAAACGCTAGTACATCACCGTTAGGTTTTTGCGTTGCCATCCAACGCAATAATCGCTAGCTGAGCGTCTTAAGTGCTCGAGTCCAGTGAAGATCTAGAGGCCTTTCCGGCAAAGAGGAAACCGTAAAATCGAAAAAAAAAACAGTATCGTAGACGAAGACGCGGGCAAAACTTTTAGTAGGATTATAAAATTAGCAACGATACTGAGGATGTATCGAATTTGCATAATGCGAGGATTACCAATTTTGCATGTATGACAGTTATAAATACGAATAATTCATAACAAAACGCTTGTCTTCCACTAGAGGAACAACACTGTTGGTAGGCAGGCAAATTTGAGAGCTTAAAATCATTCTTCTAAATGAAAGCCGCTATAATTATGAATAATAATATAACGCCACGCTATATCCCTTTCGGGGTAAGCAGAGATACATTATTTACTGCATCATCTCTGCGCTTATGTGTCGTGCCTACTGTGACCAGCAGAGCACCTGATAGCCGTGAACACCCGCTAATGGCAGATTTTTTGATATTGCACTCCCTAGAGGGCAAATTAAGGGATGAAAGTTTGAAAATCTGTCAGTTTTTAGTGCCAATCGCACTTTAAAGGTCAGCCAGAGTTCGATAGTACTAAATATTTGTAGACAATTACAAATTGACCTAGTAACAAAATAAACTTCCACGTCTACTATAGTTATCAAACAAAGATATACATATATACTTACCTAAATACAAACTACAATATTAAATATACAGGATGTTTTTATAGACGAGGGAGATGTTCAGGGAGGATATTCAGCATTCGATTCTAATTCCAAATATGTAAACATGGAAATATCTTAATGTTTCCATCACAACCAAGTAAATTATAGTCAACATATTTAGGGACAATTACACTCATAAATGAATTAATAATAGTTAATTATAAAGTAGGCATTTTGTCTGTCCTAACCCAGGATAAAATTCAATGGGAAAACGAGTCAATTCTTGTTTACCTAAAATTACGTAAAAGTAAAAAAATCAACTTACCAATCAATTGTGAACCACATACGCTACGGTGTCCACACTTTTTACGGACCAATTTGTTTATAATTTTTTCTTTATGATTAGTTAGGAAATAACTATATTTCCTAATTGCAAGAAGGTGCAAATTATGGTATAAGCCTGTTTACCCTGTCTATTTTCAATAAAATCATCCTATAGGTGTATCCATGACCCGCGATTTCAATCTATTCATCATAGGAAAGTTTGCCGCTACCGGGACTTGAACCCAGGACCTTTAGCGTTGCAGACAGGGTTTCACGTAATGGGCGACAAATGGTGCCGGGCTGTATTACTGCTAACACGTTCCATAAAAATCTATACAAAAACCAATAGCTTATTCCTCCTATTCTAATAATTGCTGATTCCTCGACATATAAGCTATTTTTATTTGCACGATAAATTAAATAAAAACACTGTTTGTCAATAGTCGCCGTGATCATGTTGGCCTGCTCAAATTTCTTCATACTTCTTTTAAAGGTCTCAATATCGTAGGAAGAAGGCACACTCGCTAGAAGATCATTCCGTAACCTAATGACACAACTGAGGTAAGAATTGGAAAAATAGTAATATAAACACCAAATAATAGGCAACCCTTGGCTAAATAGCAATCTTAATACAGAAAACAAAGGGGATTAACCTCTCCGGCTGAGATCATTAATTTTACAATGTTTACGCCTGCTCTTTGTTTCACGGAAAGGTTAAATCATACAAACTGACAAATAGACGCAAATCTATCAGATTAGTTACTTTAGCGGACAGAACTAGAACAATCGAGGCATTTCCGGTAACAATACATTAAACAAAAGCTAAAAAATCGAATGAATAAAAATTTTCACAATACATCATTTAATTGTCGATCTATTTATTTATTGGTATGAATAAATATTATATAATTATTAGTATATCGTCACGCTATATTCCTTACAGGGTGAGAAGAGATACATTAGTGGCTGTATCCTCTTTGCGCTTATATGTCGTGCCCAACGTGACCAGTAGCGCAGGGCATTTACACATGACATTTCTATTAGATATTTTGTTATAAAAATAAAAAAATGACTTCAAACAGGTATTGATTGTCCTATAGTATTTAAATACAAGGTAAAATCTTATTCTAAGAATGGTAGGTAAGTAGATGACTAAGAAATATATGTCATGCTTAAAAATATTAATACACAATATTCTGTAAAATTCCTTTGCAAGAGTGACTAAAACTGTATTATATAGTTAGAGCCGGTATACACGATGCGTTTCAGTGGCGGGGCGACGATGCACCGCAATGATTTATCGCATTGGCGAGCAAATAATGCATTGTGACGCCAGAGCGGCATCAATCGGGGAAATCTGTTATAAAACATATTGTAAAAGACTATGGAGCGGTACTGCTCTGACATCCCAACTCTTTTCGCATCACGTTCTGTGTACGCGCGACGTGGCGTTGTAACGCACCATATGTACATGATAAATATTTGTATGAAAAACGACAGCAGCACCCAACCCACGTCGCGCCGCTGCCGCAACTCATCAAGTGCCCCGGCACTTAGGTTTTCGTTTTTCCGAGAACAGTAAACATTGTATGTCACATTAGCCTTCAAATTTTTACGTTCATCTATGTAAAATGGGTACCTTAGTATGTTACATTGATATGCAGATATCAAACCTTTAAAGGCCAGATAGTTAATTATACTTAGGTTTCTGGGTTGGATTGAGTAAAAGGTTCCAAACTAATAGATTTGGTTATGTTTGTTCATCATTATGTGGCCAAAATATCCAATGTGGCATTTTCTATGCTGTGTTAATGCAAGAACAGGAACTGTACTGCTCCAAGAGGCTCTAGCATGAATAATTGTAATAATATATTACTTATATGTTAAACTACTTTACACAGAGAGGTTTATATGGACATATAATTCTTATGCAATTTAATCAAATGGATAATTTTGCAGGTTATTACCAACATTCAAACATTATTTCTTTATAATATTTACATAGATTTATAATAATGATATATCAACACATTATATCCCCTGTGGGGTGAGCAGAGATACATTAGCGGCTGTATCCACTTTGCGCATATATGTTGTGCCCAACATGATCAGTAGCACAGCTGATTGCTATTCTCAGGGCACCTACACATGTCATTTTTATCACATTCCATACAGGTTTCCTCACTTACATTTTCCTTCACAGATGAGCATGTGGTGGCTAATTCTGTATGTAATCTAGAAAAATACAGAGGTATGTACTGGGATTCAAACCTACAATCATATTTATACATTAGTCATGACTTGATATCTTCAAATGTTTCTTGTTAAGTAGAGCATAATATTTTTAAAGTACTTAATTATATTACATTTTTATTACTTGTGCTCATCTTTAATATCAAGGCTGCAAAACAAGAAACCAGCACATATTTTAAGTCATTTAATTAAAACATAATTTGAGAGATATTTAAATATTAATGGCTCTGTAGTTTACTTGAAATTTTATGTTAGTTGTATGATACTTCATTAAAATATTGCAGAAGAGATTTTTTTCTAATTAATTCATGGAGTAAGTATGTTGTATGTAAAAATGTATGTAATAGCTTTTTAATTCTGTTGATTCTACTATTATACAATACTGGGTATATTTTGCAATATTTATGGTTGGTTTATCTATTCTCTGCACCAGAAACATACAAAAGACTTTCTATATCCCATAAAAAAATATAGTGATCATTCTGCCAAATAATTTGATGGGTTGCTTTGGTAGAAAACTATTATGTTGTTTGGTTTAATTTTCTGTTAACTGACATAAGTAGTTGTTTAAAGGCCTGGTAGCGCAGTTTATAACAACCTTACTAACAATGCTAAGGTCCTGGGTTTGAGTCTCAGTGTGGGCAAACTTTTCTGTGATAAGCTGATTCATTAGTCATGTATCATGGTTGTGTACTTATATGTATTTAAGTATACATATATTGTTAATTAGTAATTGTAGTACAAGCACAAGCTTAATCATTTTTTTGTATCCCGGGTAAAACTCCTGCATAAGACCTTCAGGGACGCTGTGGGAGCAGCGACCCCGGTGTGTCAGACTCCTACTGACTAAAAACCCTCGGGGTGTCCCACTGATTGCTCCACCTGGGCCTGGGAAATCAAATTCAGATCCCCAGGGAACACAAGCTTAATCTTAGACTAAGTCACTTACAAGTAACTTGTCCATTAATATTTTTATTGTGTACTTGATATGCCATGAGAAAGATTTTTCTCTTATTTAATATCTTTTTTGCAGTGGGACTATATTTTATAATTTTATTATTATTTAGAAAAGATTTGAGACACCTAAGGTAAAGGAAGAAACCATAAATACCTTTTTATTATAATCATAAGAATTTAATTGAATATAAAGTATAATTACAGACAAAATAAGGTTTATGCAAAAATTGTTCTTATTCTATTTTCTTTTCTTTATCTTCTTAGTGCATAGATTGATTCTGGATTAGTAACCTTTTTTATTCAACAGACTATCTATTTCAATACCATGAGGTTAACAATAATATTATGATTAACATGAATAAAAACTTAGCTTAACCCATTAAGTTAACATCTGTACAAAAAGGATAACAATATACAACAATAATAATAGACAGGTGAGGGTAAAACACCTTACTGCCAACATTTGCAACTATGTAGACAAATAAAGAACATTACTTTTATTATATTAATAAATATTTCCTATCAAAAAGCACAGATTTGCAGTTTGCCTGACTTGGCATTTTAATTACTTCCCTTATCACTTACTGATAAAAAAATACCTGATAAAATTTATAAATAAATGTTATAGGCGAAATTTCTTTTCACATTCGTAATACCGGGTGGGGTTAATTTTTATTAGTCATATGCAATAAGTTCAATACAACCGCCCCCACGGAGGGGTCGCTCGCGACCCCACTTTGATGAAACGACGTAACATTCCCTGCAGAACGGGTGTGTGCTCTCATTTTAACGAAATTAGTGTTCGAGAAACTACAAGGTCATCAGAAGCCATAAACAAAGGGACAAAATTGGCACCACATCGTGTGGGGTCTGAATTGCATGTAAAAAATCAATGAGATCGTATTTTGTGAAAATAAATCTCGTACTGTATAAAACGATGCTACAGTCCTCTTCGGCAATAGTTTACAAATGCAATGTTATTCATAAATAAAGAGTAATTAAATACGCAATAGTTTAATCGATGATTTTTAAAGCACGCCCGTACTGTTTACGTTCCCAATACTAGCCGAAAGATGCGAACTGGGAACGAAGATGAATAAATTGGGTATATATTTCTTGTCATAAATAGGTTTACGGCTTTTTTATGTCTTAAATAATTATTTATTTGTTTTGTTAACTAAAAATTTTACGATGAACCCAGTACATACCTCATTTTGACGCTAACTATCCTTTGTGGAGATCAATCCGTATGCACTATTGCACAGCACGTCACAATAGTTCACTTAAAAAATGCATTTTTCACTAACACAAACTAAAACTCCCATATTATCGACTAGCGTAAACGTCTGCGAGATTATGTACAGTGGCCATTTTTGTCAAAAAAAATACTTTTCACGTCCCGTTTCCCAATTTCGGGAAGCCATGAGCGAGATACCACTAGCGCCGCGCTGAAACGAGTGAAAATAAATGGATCATTGAACCGAGCTGGTGCAAATTCGTGCACGATGATGTCCGAAGCTCATTAGCAAATCATGGGCTTTGTTTAGAAACTTCTAAACTTCTCTTCAAATAGGATAAAATTGACAGTAAAGTGCAAATTTGTAAGCGTGAATCGGAACATTATTTCGCAAATTTCATCCTTCTTATTGGAATGGATTGGATCATAAGAAACGAAGCCAGTTGACACTTGAATTATTTTATATTAGGATTATTACTGATGATATATTTTGAACAAATTCGTGGTATAATAGATCAGATAACATTATATTTTTATAATTTTTCCTTAGATTATTAATAATGATATAATACAAATTTAGTCGATTAATATGTATAGATAACTTTTTTCCGCTCAATAATATTTCATTTATATTTCTAAATGTAAGAAAGTAATTGGTAATAAATTTCGAATTGATTCCAAATTAGCAAGAATTGACTTGTAACTGTATAGGTTTTGCTTATCTAAGTAAATGTTAAATCGTGTTTAGCTTAAGTCACCACGTATATTTGTTTATTTTTAGTAAAATGGCTTTTGATCCTGACATTTATTTATTTTTTTGGGTAAAATAACTTCTGATCCTAACAATACAGTATTGTATGTAATTTACTCGATTTTTAATTGAAGTTGGTATTTTTAATTTAACTTTATATCTTTATTAATTTATCTTAGAAAATATGATCCTTCGTATAAAATCTTGTTGCCATTATTTAATATCATTAGAGACTTTAGGTTAAATTATAATTATTTCATTAGTAACAATAGTTGTTTATACTACGGCACTATTTGCGATTTCATCTCGGCCAGAATCTGAGAGCTAATGACATTTTTCTAGTGATGCCAACTTAGTGGTCTTTTATATTTGTATTGGTATTTGTTATTTTTAGAGGTAAGAATTTGTAATATTTTTTTCAGAGTTTAAATTTGTCACTTTTAGGCAAAATTAATCCAGAGTAATGTTCGAAAACGCACGAGATTAATAGATTTTTTCTAAAAAGATGAAGGTCAAACTGTATGTATGACATTATTATCAATTTTTTTAATTTTTAGTCCATTTTGTGGAATACTATATGGCTGATATTAAGTCGTAAATAACGATCAGCTGTACTGCTGGTTACGTCGAGCATGGCATAAAAGCGCCAAGAAGATACAGCCTGTATTGTATTTCTGCTCACCCCGAAAATGATATGGCGTGATGACATTTTTTTGTTATCAATACTAAACAGTAAACAGTTTGGAAATAAAAATTGAACTCGACAAACTGCAAAAAAAGAAATAGTATTTTTATTCCAATGATTTCATAATTTTGAAATGTTATCTATTAGTGAGAGTGCATGAAAAGATTAGTGAATCTTAATAAAGCAAATGTGAAAGATAGAGAGAACTCAGAGAATATCGTTTTATTCTTGCCGTCTATTAAAACAGTAAATTGGCTTCATAATACATAGATTATAGATATTTATGGACCGTTTAGAATACACTTAAATTTTTGTAAAGAAAGGATTTTTTTTATTATGTAACTTATTAAAAAAATTAGGGCATTTTAAATAATTTAAGAGGGATTTTCTAAACCTAACTTAGCAACATTGAGACAAATGACATTTTAGTTGATTTTAGTTCTCGTGTAAAAAGTCAGCCTGTTTTTCTTAAGATAAACAGTTCTTTTTTCGAAATTACAAAAATAATGGTGGGCGCTATGCCTGTTAATTTATTGCCAAAATTTTGCAACGGCGCCATGGATAGCCATAATGCCGTTGAGGAGACGGACATTCTTATTCATATCGGAAGCAGAATAAAATGCAACGAAGATTTCGGTACAGTGAAGTATATTGGTGAAGTTCAGGGCTATAAAGGCGTTTGGTACGGAGTGGAGTGGGACGAATCTTCCCGGGGTAAACATGACGGTTGTGTGGACGGTATCCAGTACTTCAAAACATCCAAACCTGGAGCTGGGTCGTTCATACGCCCGAACAAGATCACTCCGCCCAGAACTTGCGCCGAAGCTATAAGAAAATATTACGGCGATCGAGAGGTAATCTTACCTAATTGTGTAAAGACAGTGTTATAAGATAAACCTTTTGTAACACTGAATTAAGATCTTTCTTTTGGTAGTATTAGGACTTAAGAACTTTCTTTAAATCTATAGCATTAAAATTACCTTATTTAGCTATCTTACAACAATATCTTTATTGTTAGAAAATGGATAAGCATCTAATTGAGTGAATCTGTTTATTGTTTGAAAGTAATCTAAAATTATGTTTCTTTTGATTAATTACTTGCACTTAGTGACTTGCTCTCTTCAATTATACCTTCAGATATAACAGATGAGATAATGATCGGATTGATAACATAATACATGTTTACATAGACTGATATTTACTGGCCTCAGCCTGTTGTTTTTCTAAGCCAGCTAGTCTAGATAAATTTTCTCTTTGACAAGGTCTGAATCATTATGTCGAAACTTCTAATCTTATGCTTTCCTTTTGGTTGACTTCAGCTATTCTTATTTTGGTATAATAATATTTGCAGACAATTATAGACATTGAAGTAATACCAAAGTAGACTTGCGGTTGTATTATGGGTATTAGATAAAGATATACATACTTTCAATACATATAACTGATCATCTTTGACTCACAACAAACTAACCTAGTAATCATAGAAAAGTTTGCCACTTCTGGGACTTGAACCCAAAACCTTTAGTGTTGTAGGCAGACTCACTTCCATTATGCTATGAGACCATTAAAAATATTTATTAGCCCTTAGTAAATGAGCATATTTTTGTTTAAAAAGATAATAAGAGATTTTCAAAATATACAGTGGTTTTTTTTTATGAGCTAAAAAAAATGTATGCTTAATATTGCTACATTACATTTTTATGTGCTAATTTTTAGTAAAATTTATATTGCCAGGACAATTTATATCTCAAACACAAAAAGAGTTTCTTTAAAAAAAAAGTGAAATAGCAGGATACAGGCACTTATTAGTTGTTACATCTGCTTGTCTGATAATAAAAAAATATATAAAAGGTGTATCTTTAATAAAAATCTATATTTATTATCAGATTGTCATACATTCCAATGTGTTTGTCCAAAAATTTTTAGCTAGCATGATTCATACTCTGTTGTTTTTTTTATAAAAATACATATGTAATATTTCACATTGTCACTGGTCATTCTATTAACATGTAAAATTCTTTGCAAATTAAAATCAAATATCTTGGCTTTTGTTGTATTATTAATCTATAATACTCGGGAATAAATAGTACACTTGACACTGGCAGTAGCAAAAAGGTTGTGATAAGTAAGATAAGATACATTTTTATGATTTTTTTAATAGTAAAAAGTAATATATAAATTGATTATTCAGTAGCATTCATTCCATAGATGCATGCAAACACTGCATGCCCTGAAAATAAATAAATCTTGACTAAATTCCTTAAAGTTTAACAAAAAAAGGAACCATTTATATAAAAATCTATTCTATATTCATGCCACCTACCTTTTCTATGAAAGCAATATAATATTAACTATCATAATATAATATTCAAATTAATTACGTGAATTCTGCCTACCCTGTCCAAATACTCTATGCATGTCACTGTGATTATTACTATACAGTTTCACCCACTGTAAAGAAAGACCTTTTTATCTTAGCTTAGATGCTAGCAATCTGCTTGCAATTTCGCATGCTGTATACCTTAGTTGGCTCTTACAACACCTCAAAATCATGAAGAAGAAGGCACTATTCTATTAAGTAACTGAATAGTACCTGTATCCTGCTATTTCACTTTCCTTTTAATTATTTATTTATAAGATAGAGGTAGTATTTGTCCAGGCAATTTTTCAATTGGTTTACATTTAGAGTTGAGATTATGTCCATATAGAAAAACTATTTTGTGTATGGAAAATAAATTGTATTTTATAAATTAGAAATTTTAGGATACAGAATATTTGCTTTTTGTCCTGGATATCTTTTTAAATTTCTTACAACATAGTGCAAAATACAGAAATTATTATTTAATTCATGTAAATCTCATGTGGGTGTTGTTTGTGATACAATGCCTTTTAAATGTTTTGATTCTAGTGCATGGAATAAAATATATTATAGTGATTATCTTTCTAGATAAAAAATGGCTATTCCCAGCTTAAATGATCAAAACCTAATTGGGTCTTAATTATATTATATAGTGGGTGGTTTTGAAGATTAAAAATTAAAGGTCATAGTTTGAATAGAACTCAAGTGGGTGGGCAGAAAAACCTGTTCTAGTATTGCATATTATTGTGATTACTTCAGTGTATTGGCTCATATTCATGGAGGTTTTATGCAAGACAGTATAAAACTAAAAATTAATCTAAATATATTATCTTCTAGCTGACCCGGTGAACTTCATACCTCCATGAATGCCGTTACTTACAATTAATAATAACTATTAACACAAATCAATGCACATAAAATTTATTTTAGAGCTACTATGTTTACCGCCAAACAGAAACATTTGTGGAAATATAATTAATGGTTAAAGTATCACACGAAAACATATTATAAATACAAATTATAAACATCCAGAAAATTTAATGACAATGACAATAACAACTAACAGATGATTTGCGTTCTTTTTTACTTAACACATTTTTTCCAATAAATTTATATCTTTTTAATTGACATAACTTTTTATTTATGAACCGAGTAAAATAAATTAATGCTATATGTTAAAGGCGGCTTTCCGTAATACATTAGTGAAAACTGCATTTAAAATGGTTATGCCGATTCAGAGGTTAAACGCCGAAAGAAAGTTGAGGCTGTGTTCTTTTGTATTATTGGTTTACATTTTATTTTTGATTTCTATTTTCTTATGTAATGATCTATTTCTGAATTAAATAAAAAAATACAATATCCTTCACTAAAAATTTTGTGGTCTTTCAGAATTGTATTCACAAATGTTCCGTATAATATTATTGTTCTATTCCAGGATGAAACAGTGGCAGCTCACCGTAGAACAGTCATCAATGAATGGAAGAGAGAAATGGGAGCTCCATTCATAGAAATGGTTGGATTTGAGAAGATTCATCAGAAACAGTAAGCGATTTTTTTATTATTATAATAGTCAGAGATTCATAGTCTTTCGCAAAATCACCGACATACTTTGTTACTTTGCACTAGGGATGTAACGGAGGCAGTTTTATCGGAACCGAAGTCGGAGTCGGAGTTTTTAAATTTGATTTATCGGAGTCGGAACCGAAGTCGGAATCGGAGTCGGAGGCAATGTCAGTCACAAATGACGGCAGAAGAAAGTAGTTTTATTAAGTGACACATAAAAACATTATTCAGTGAATCTTTTAAATTATATAGAAAGTGATAAACTTACAAATACACAGACAATAAAAATTGCTGTGTTTCTTATTAACATTTTCCCATTAACATTGAACAAATTAAATCAAATTTGCTCCAGGGTTGTTTTTGTGTTAATTTGTATTTTACTTAATTTAATGTAAATGTAAAATAAAAAAAAAACCTTTTAGTAATAAATTTAAATGTACATTTAGTTTTAAATTTAATATTTTTAATCAATTTTTTTTTTAAATATAAAATTAAAAAAATGTATTCTACAAATTAAGTAGCACTGATTGTTTGATTAGTTGATATTATGTTTCAACAACATATAACATTAAGTCGAATGAGTTGACTACAACAGTGGTGGTGACCTCCGATGAATACCTCCGTTTAAAAAGTTTCGGAACCGAAGTCGGAACTGGAGGTGTAATAACAATCGGAAGTTCCGACTTATCGGAGTCGGAGTCGAAGCTCCGTAACATCCCTGTTTTGCACGCACAAAGATACTCCCATACAAACATCATCATACACTGTGGTGCAGCCAGGAAACTAGCTCCCAGATTGGTATGCACCAGGCATTTATACTGAGTTAGTAACCTTTTTTGAAACATAACATTACAACTGTTAAAAAAGGAGTAACAGCAGCACCCAAACCGCCTGGTTTGTATGGATTTGTATCCAGTGTAATTTGATGAAGCACCCCACGGTAGTATAGTTCCTCATACTATAACGTACTGCCAGCAGTACTTACAAAAACCATGCAAACCAGCCGGCCCCGGATCTTGAAATGTTTTGGGGCGGGATAAAAACTGTTGTCTGCCGCCCCCGTACCATTTTTTCCTTCTGTTTGCAATTATATAGATCACTCCATTGAGTAAAATGTTTCCAGCACAATATTTAAAGACTTTGTACTCTACAACTTTGCAAAAATGTAAATAACATTTATCCATAAGAAGCGAAATATTCAACGAAAAACATCTTTGACTTTATATAGTTTAACAGTTAGAAAAGATGTCCCATGAGACTTTTGACTTGTAAAATAAAATAAAAAAACAATTTTACAATTAGCTTATTTTTTTTTGAGACAAAACTCACTTTTGTTAAATATATTATTTAGTGGGTACGCTGGGTGATATACTCGTTTGCCGCCCCCTGGAGTTAGGCGCCCGGGGCGCAGGCTTCGCCTTGCCAAGCTATTATTGCTTGCTGCTGCTGCTTCCTCTGATATACTTCCTTTATATTCTGTTGGGTAGTCGTGTGCAGGCTTTAAGAGTGAGCTCGTGTCTTATGTATATTTTTGATAATATTTATTGCAAGTTACATATGGGTAACGGTAACTATATTTTAATTGTAGCCTGTTACTCTTTGCAGGAAGTTCGATCGTCTCTTAGAGGTGTGCGTCCACGACCAGGAAGTAGCCAAGGCTGGCGACGTGTCCTCTCTCTGCCCGAACGTGCGGAGCCTCGACGTGTCTTGCAATTTGTTCGCGAACTGGCGTGAGGTCATCCAACTGTCCTCGCAGCTCCCTGATCTAAGGGAACTGGATGTTAGGTAAGTCTTACAACCTTAACAGACCTATCATGTTTTTCAGCTCTATGTAGTTGGTAATCTGGTGGAAAATACCCATGGATCTTCATTTTGGCTTATCAGCGCCCATTGTGCCCAATACGATTACACAAACCTCAATTTCGAGAGAATCGTTGATGAGTCAGCGCCAACATATCACCTATCATTTTCATGGCATTCTCTGTCGTATCACGTAGAATGCCGTGAAAGGCACCTCCATCAAATAAACTGACTCTATATTGGTTCAACAGCGATTCTCTCACACTTTTCCGGTCCGGTCACACTTATTCAGCAAGTCGTACAAATCCTCCCGTTACTCACAGGGCCTCATTAAGTTAAAAAAGAGAAACTGCCTGAGATTCTTGGCGGCTCTTCTCGGTATAATCGACTTTCCAAACCAGTGGTAGATTAATTTTTTCTTGATGGTTAAAAAGTGCTTCGAAATACGCCTATTTCATTTCAATGTGTAATAATTTGCAGCAAAAACCGTATGGCCATAGACATGCCAGAGGAAACCTTGTCTCAACTGTCAATTAACTTCACAAGCCTGGAGAAGCTCAACATATCAGTCTGTGATTACGAATGGGCAGACATCCTCGCTTTATCCCACCTGTGGCCTAAGATCAACGAAATTATCGCAGCTCATAACCGTATACAGCGGATACTCGCTCCCACGGTGACTCTCCGCACTCTGACGGTGTTGAGGCTTGACGGAAACCCTATTGACTCATGGCAGGAGGTTTTGAACCTGGGCAGGATGAATCTAAGGGTGCTCAGTATGAATGACTGCGCGTTGGAGAATATAAAGTTTAACGATGACCCTGGAAATGCGAAAGTGGAAGAGTTTGAGCATTTGGAAGTTTTATTCCTGAATCGAAATCGAATTAATGACGTAAGTGTTAACGCCGAGATTTATAGACGCTATTTATAGTTTTATGCTGCCTGCCTCGCGGTTTTTTACCGATTGGACAATGGAGAGTGTTCTCAGGAGCTACAATCTCTAATTCCACCAGTCCCATTTCATCATAAAACCAATAGACGCCGTGGCGGATACTATCCATATGTGCTGGTCGTTCCTTATACCCATACGAAGAGATTCACTTCGACATTCATCATAGAAACAGCTAAGAAGTGGAATATGCTTCCAGCTAGCATATTTCCACGCTCTTATGACTATGGACTCTTTAAGAGAAGAGTAAATAGGTATTTACTGGGTGGACGCGCTACAGCGTCCAAATCATCTTCACCTTCCATCAGGTATAATTAAGGTAAAGAGTCCGTCTGTAAATAAAAAAAAAAGCTTTGACTTTCAAAGAATAACAAGATTCTTATTTTTTCTTTGCTTCTATGGGATGTAAGCCACTAGTATTTAAATGTATACAGATTGTTCCATTGGGGTCTGACAACCGCTGCCGAGCCCAGATTGCAAGAATCCGATTCTTACCTTTAGATGCGGTGCGGCCACTGCCGAGTCAAGTTAAAAAAATTTACACGTCTAATTCGAATTTAGCGTTTGTATTTTTTTATGATTTACAGGTGGACGCTTGACCTCAATAACACCTGGTGGAAGGTGAAGATGAGTCCGACTATGGACCGCGTCTGCTCAACAAATAACTATTTACACATCTCTTAAAGGCTCCCTTTTTTTGGTCCTGCATAGGAGCATCAGGGCCCAGTGTCGTAGACTTCTAATGACTAGAAACCCCCAGCGTGTCACTCTAATCACGCCACCCAAGTTTGGGAAAGCAAATTCGCCTAGTCGCCCGGGGAGGCCGCCTTATTCAGGCTTTCTCTCTGGAAGGATGGGTGTATAGAGCCCACGCCTTCAAACCTTTCACACGGGTGGTGCGCACACTGTGCATCGCCCCCTCTCCTTCGGGCTGCAGACTCTCGCAAGTCTACTGCCTAGTCTTAAGCGTTCCAAAGTCAAAACAACTGATTGTGTGTTTCATCGTCACTAATGCAGACGAAGTCGCAGGCAGAGTATAGTATTTAATATAAATGTTGTTTTTTTTATCTGCAGTGGAGATCACTAAGTGAGCTGAACAAATTGCGAAGACTGAAGAAATTGTATTTTTTTAAAAACCCCATACAGAACACAGAGGACTATGATACTGGATCTCAACTTGTTATAGCGAAAATTGGCTCTCTACAGGTAACGAAACTCACTCTCTTACTAACTCTTTCTATTATCTTTTGTTTCTTTTTGTTTATTCGTTTCGTAAGTGTGAGTCGTAAAATGGAAGCTTATCTATACTTATCTTGTTGTATCGTACTAGAAACGGCATAATTTAATTAAAAACTGCAGTTTACGACACGGCGACTCATTACAGATCGTTGAAATTTCATGTTATTCTATAAAATAAAAAAAAAACTATAAGATAAAATGTTCCTCTATTGAGGTATTTATTTTATCTGCATACGTTTTTACACGGGTGTATCGTTTGCTTATATACTTAATTCTTTGATACGAGTTATATCAGCCTGTTTTTTTTTAATATTTAGTTTAAGTATTTGTTTTGTCATGTGTAAGTGCCCTGAGAACGGCGATCAGTTGCGCTACTGGTCACGTTACGCACGACATATAAGCGCAAAATGAATACAGCCACTAATGTGTCTCTGCTCACCCTGAAAGGGATATAGCGTAATAATTTATTATTATTATTTGTTTCGTGGACAAGTTAGGCATACACAGGCTAAGTGATGTTTACGCAGGTTGTTTCTTTTTAGTGTTTATTTCATAGACAAGTAAGTAATATACACGCTGATCAGTTATGCTTATATTTCATAGACAAGTGATTTTTTTACATGTCTTTTATGGTTTTTATTTCATAGACATGCGAGGCATATATTAGCTAAATATTTAAGCATTAATTTCCTAAACAAGTGATGACTATATAGGTGGATTTTTATATTTGTTTCATAGACAAACAAGAACTGTTTCATAGACAAGCGATTTTTTTTAACATATGATGGTTGCCGTGGACCGCACCGATCACGTCGGGGTGGTATTTTTTAAGGCAGGTTGGTGTCGACCGCTCGTAGGAGACTAGACATTATCGCTTGTGGGAGGCTTGTGAATTAAAAGTAGTCCTTACTTGGATCTCTATTATTACTTATTTGGCGCGAATTATATACAATGCGCGTGACCTAGATATCGTGGATTGAACTACAAAAAACCTTACGTTGCCACATATTTATTTACCTTTTTTATCTCATAGGCAAGTGGGGAGTATTCAGGGTGTTCAAGCATGTATTTCATTGGTCGTGATGTCTTTTATCAAAGTCTACATTTATTTCTAGGAATTAAACGGTTCAACGATAACAAGGGAATCGCGTCGCGGTGCGGAGTACGACTATATGAAGCGATACGGTGCAGAATGGAAACGGGTCCAAAGTGATCCTGCAATGAAGCTGGCCTTCGATGTGGAACACAGCAGATTCGATGAACTGATTACAAGTAAGTGTCTCTAAACATTTTTAATAATAATAAATATACTTAAATATAATACTGCCTGTGGGTTGCCTAGTGGCTAATGGATCGGTCTCCATGTGCGGTAACGGGAATGGTCGTAGGTTCGAATCCCGACAAGTACCTTTGGATTTTTTCAGATTGCGTACGGATTTAGGTAGCACATGCTCACCGATGAAGGAAGACCTCTTGAGGAAACTCGCATGGCATCTAACAGAAATGTCAAGTGTAAGTGCCTTGAAAACGGCGATCAGCTGCACTACTGGTTATGTTGGACACGACATATAAACGCAAAGTATCTCTGCTCATCCCAAAAGGAATATAACGTGACGATATATTATTAATAATAATTATATATCAACAATTTGTTCTTTCATATTGTCTTATGAATGACTAGCTGATCCGGCAAACGTAGTTTTGCTATATAAGGTTTTGTAATATCTTCTAAGATGATCATTGAAATTAAGTGATGTCAAAGACAATTTTGTTCACAATTAAATACTCTTAATCAACAACACATTTATTTGAATAACGATTAATATGATTACGTTGATACAACTCTTAACAAATAATGCATTAATTTCGACCAAATTTGTTTACCATAAAAACGGTTCTAGTGACTTAATCTTAAAAGATAGGCATATACTGTCGCGGACATTTTTTTAGATCATTTCAAGAGGAATAATTCTTTCCTACATATATTTTTGGTATCTTGAACCGTTTTTGCAGCGCACGCAATGGAAACCCTCAAGGATGAATAATTTTCCCCGTTTTTTTTCACATTTTCTATTATTTCTTCGCTCCTAATAATTGCATCGTGATGTTATATAGCCTAAAGCCTTCCTCGATAAATGGTCTATTCAACTCAAAAAGAATTTTCCAATTCGAACCAGTAGTTCCTGAGATTAGCGCGTTCAAACAAACAAACAAACTCTACAGCTTTATAATATTAGTATAGATGAGGTACTATGCTACCAGTATGTACCTCAGCCAGTTCTCAAAAATGGTTGTGCAATTCTGTACTGGGATCGATCTGTTATCACTGATGGGACTATTTTTGCTAAACGATCTGAGATTGTGGTAGTGGGTCGGTCTATGCAATGCTCGTTGATATCACCAAAGTACATGATGAGAATCTCGTCAAAACGCAAAAAGAGAAGTCTTCATAATGTTTATACCTCGCATACGAGATTACCAGCATCTGGAATGTGGATTCAGCAATTATTGTCCTCATAGTCGTATCGACTACTGGGCTGATCGCAAGGAGCCTCGGTTACCATTTATTTTAAAATGTTTATTGATACCTGATGGAAAGTAGATTGTAGTCCAAGAAAGGCAATGACCGCCAAGGGACGAAAATCCGTTAACAGTCGCCGTCGCTATGTCGGCCCACATATACCACGACGGAAGCTCTCTCTCTATTGTACAAATAACAAATTTCTCCATAGCATAAAAATATAAATTCCAATAACCTTTGGTTATTGGAATCCTATCACAGGACTCTAAACCTGAACCTACTTTTCTTTAAATCTAATTGGAATTTTGTATAAGTCCAATAAGCTTTATCAATAAAATAAAATTCTTTATGTAATTTCTTACACTACACTTGAATTTGAATTGCATTGCAACTGTCCTGTGAGAAATAATATGAGTTATATAATAACATAAGGACTTTTTACCGCATCCTGTAAGAGGACGCGTCATTGACAAAAGGCAAATAAATATCTACACATTATTAATTCATAGCATAAAAAAAACTGTAAGAACAGTCCATCCACATACTCAGCCAAGTTTTTCTCGGAGTGGACAATTTAAGCAGTTTTTAGGAATATTGGAAAAAAATATTAACCAAAATTTGGCATAATTTGTCGTTTAAATTTTTACTACATAAACATCCACATGTGAAAACGCAATAACTATCTATTTAACTTCATGTCTTATTTCTTGTAATTTTTTTTCTTTTGGCTTGTAAATAACTTACATAGGCCATAACGATACCTAAATCCAGCATCTGCTGACACTAAAAATACCTTGGTTGCTATCACCTTTACTGTATCTTTGCTCATTACGTAAAATAAATATAGTGTGAAGATATATTATTCTCTTTTAATATTTTCAGAGTACGGCATACCAGACGACAGCCTATTAGTGAAACAACCAAAAACAATGACCCTGACATCGCATCTTTTAGAAATAACGATCCAAGACGAAAACGGAAAGTCATTCAAAAAGAAATTTCCATCTACAATGGCTGTCCAGAAGCTGGTAACACTGGCCCAAAGATTGTTCTCGAAAGCGGGCAACGCCGGGACGCCGAGACTGTATTTATTGGATGATCAGTTACAAGGCGCCGAAGTACATCTCGATAATTCTATGAAAGATCTGGCTTATTTCTCCGTTAAAAATGGGGATGTTATTCTCGTAAAATTCAGATAATTTTGTTAATTATTGTTGAATTTAAAAATAAACAAGGGGTTAAGGAAGTAAAGTGAACTTTAAAAATGGAAGCCATTATGGTCAGTCATATTGTAGATAGTATCTATTTAAAAAAAATATATTTTATCGTCTATAGTTTAGTTGAATTGACTGTGGTGTTCATTCTAATCATCATAGATGCAAAAAAAATCATTGTATGCCTTATAACAGATTATGGATAAATCATAGTTCAATTATTTCACGAAGTCTGTTAAGACCTGTATGTAGATGAGGCATGTACAGATACACTCGCAGATGAGAGAGAAAACCAATACAGTCTGCCACAGAAATGGTTAATACTGATATATAAGTTTTCGTTTTTTTTTATCTAACTCAAAATAGTTGTATTGTAATTGGATTTTAATACTATATGACAGAGATCTTGTTAACTTGCTTCCAATTTTTGTCACAAAGGTCTAACTGTATCGATTTCCTTTTTTAATATTCACTGCACACTTCCACCACACGCTCTAAAAAAAGACTTCTTTGACGGCTGTAATTTATTCCATATGGTATTAACTTACTCTGCAACACATGGTTTAATTTTTTAAATTATAATAAAACACTAGAATATCACCAGAAATTGTTGTAATATAGTTATTAATCATTATCAATTTCGAAAGTGTCGTCTAAAAAACTCAGGATTGTTTTAAATAAAATACGCAAAATAATTCTTAACATTCCGTTGTCTAATCAATAATATTGTAATGAGTGTTGCAGCATCTTATTTATTCGTTAGAATAAAAAAAGTCTGTCGTCGATAGAAGTTAATTTTATATATTTTGCCCAATTCCATGTATGTAACAATATATTTAACAGTTATTTAAATTTACAAAGACTATGTAATGAAATACATGAATGAAATAAAATATTGAAAAGGTTATGTATACACCTAAGAACCAAAACCGGAAAAGTATTATGACAATGTAAAATATTCTACTATTTTAGTAGGTTTTAATTTACCCTGGCAACATTTTGTCTGATCCTAGCTTTCCTAAAGTGTTATTTGCAAGGATAATAAATTATATATTTTTGATTTGTGCTTTGTAAATAAAAATGTCAGGTTGTATTTGTACATGTATTTCTGACGAATATTTTATTTTCACAGAAATAAAATATCTAATATGTATTTTTACTCATTGGTTTTATTTTTAGTGTAATGTTTATTCCAGGCGATTTTATATATTTCTCTTAAAAAAAATCCTACTATTTGATATATGCTATAAAATACCTGCAAGTGGTTGAAAAGTGATGAAGGGTATTAATAAACGAATATAGCGACTCATATTTTCTGTGGTCGTGCTTAGTTATGTAAATGGTTAAAAACCATGATTCAAACATATGTAACCTTTTATATTAAACAAACAAAAAAATTACACTTGTGACCTTGACTATATATAGCAGGTGTAATATTGAGATCACTATGAAACACGTTAGTATTTATCAGATTTTAGTACACAAGAGTTGATTTTAAATAAGAAATAATACGTAATATCAAAAAAAACATTATGTTTTAAATATTAATGTTTTTTCCTTAATTAAGCAGAATAAGACAAATGTCTTTGCCATTTGGCACTGGCCATTGAATCTCCATTGACAACAGAAACGTCAACATAACGTTTTTTGTTTACAAATCGAGATAGCGAAAAATTTGAAATTCTCGCGAAACTTAGTGTAATGTTATAAACAAGTGTTAATTATGGGTAATTGTTTCGGCAGTATTTTCCGTAGACGTAACATTCGTCGCCATATAGTTTTGATTCTCATCGGGTTGGACAACGCGGGAAAGACGAAAACTGTTAATAATTTAACCGGAGATAATGACGAGAAGGTTTTACCGACTGTCGGGTTTAAAGCTGTGAATTTAGTACACAAGGATACGCCTGTAACTATCTATGATTTGGGCGGAGGCCCACATTTCAGGCAAATATGGCCCCAATATTACAGCGAAGTGCACGGAATTATATTTGTTATCGATTCTAGTGATTTTTCACGGTTGGACGAGTGCAGAACAGTTCTCGAAGAGGTCTTATCGCACGATAAAATATCAGGTATTGTTATTAAGTTTTTTAATTCGTCATGGCAACCGTTTTCAGCTTACAGAATGTTGACTACTCAACCTAGAATGCAAATATTTCATGCTACAAATGACTATATATAATACTTCGGTTTTTGGTGCCATTTGAGCGGTGGTTGTATTTTGTTTTTGTATTGCTAACTTTTGCCTTACTTTTGCATAGACCGCGCTAAGGGTTAGGGGTTTGTTGTGAATATTGAAAAGAGGAGTGTCACACATTCATAAAGACGATTTATTTTGTTATACGCATGATTTTTATATACCATAACGGGCCTGATTTTATTTTTTCAATTTGTCCCTTAAGGGAACTGGCAAAGGTTGAAGACCTTAGAGCCAAAAAAAATCCTTGGACCTAGTAAGTCTAGGTAAGTCGGCGTGGTTCTATAATGATAATTATTCTTTAATTTTAGATTTGAAAACCTTACGAATTTTGAAATACATGCTTCTTATAAGCCAGGCCTAAGGATCCGTTTTTCTATAACCCGACGAGTATATAGTCTAATGCAGGCGCCATCTATGGGAGAGGGTGCAAAAAGCTCACCTTTTAGGACCTTTGTCGTCCGATAACTCTGAGGAGAATCCTACAAAGAACCGTCAGAGTCGCTATGGGGGCTGTGGTTTCGGTGTGCTAAACTCCTACTGGCTAAAAATCCACGTGGTATCCCTCAACTCGCTGCAAGCCGGACCTGGGTGTCTATGTTGTTCCTACGGCCCGGTGAGCGAAAAGCCTCCATCAGGCACCAACTTTGCAAAGGTTTTTAAAGCTAAAACTCTACTACTAAGCGCGAATCTGGACACTAGCATCCTTTTACAGGCAAACCAGTTTTGGTGCTCGCGAATAAACAAGACAAGAACGAAGCTTTGGATGATATAGACGTGGTCGAAAAGCTAAACATCGAACCTATGGTTAATAAGTGAGTTTTATTCTCTTACCTTTTAGTTAATCATTTTCGTATGGTTCGTGTCTTCAGTCCGAGTCGAGAACCTAGATAACGTTATATTCGATAAACGATGTCGCTAGTAGAAAAGCCCAAAATGTATGCAATTGTAGCCCCCGGATCTTGGATTTTTTCGTAGCGGTGCAAAAAGTACTGTCTGCGAAACACCACCTTCTTTTTTTTATAACCCGGAGGAAATCCTTCATGGACTGTCAGGGCGGCGCCCCATTGTTCCAGGCTTCTACTTGCTAAAGCCCCCGAGGTTGTTTCTCCTGTCTGCCGGGGCCAAGGGTACGGCTGAGCCAACTTCCTCGGCGTTCTCGGCGTCGTCTGACCTTCTGCAGACCCCGTCTGTTGTGCGGGAGATAGTAAAGATGCTATCTCCCGCTTGATCCAATTGTTTTTCGAATCTAGCTCTAAGCCCGCTGGTGGAAAGCGAAGTGTATGCTTTTGATAGAGCGCATTCGTCAAAGAAATTTCGATTCAGTCATTATTCGATCACTTACCGTGTTATATGATACTGGGAAAATAGATGTTCGGACCAAAATATAATCCTAAGAGGTACACAGTTAAACAGAGAAGTTGAGACGCTTTTCCGGATTGTTAGTATATCGGAAAATATAATTATGCATTTCGTACGGCTTCTTGTTAATTTACAATAAAATGGGGGTAAAATAAAATAAACCTATTAATAGAAACTTTTTTGTTTATACATTTTCAGGGAATGTAATACTTAAATATATTCTTTTTACATTCTTTTTTTTTTTGTTTATATAAACAATAAATAATACACAAACAATATCTACGTAACTAACCAAAATTCCCAAAAAAATTAAAAACGAAACAAAAATTAACTTTAAACACATCTGATAATGTATTCCTACTCAACACTAAAGGTAAATAACATGTGCATGTAAAAAAAACTATTTTTTGTGATTCTTTATTTACACACAAATATATACAATTGAATCGCTCGTTTAAATTACAGGATAACAAGTTAGATAGTAGTTTATTTTCCCTTATATTTTGCTCTTTTTTAGATATATATATTCATATTATAGTACTACTACTTCATTTGTAGTCGATTTGTTTATTATGTGTAATAGTTTGTTTAATTTTAAGTAGCTATATAGGTTTTCGTAACAAGTTTTCCTTTTTTTATATTTTAATATTTTATTAATTATCATAATATTCACGAAAACCAGCGCCGCAGACTTCTTCTGTCGGATTAAGCTGACGGAGACCAATTCGCCATGTTTATATGTTTTGCCTGTTCTTTATTTTTTGTATGCTGTTTATTTTCCTGTACTTTTAATATTTATTTTAAGGCGAAGTAAATAAATTTTATTTCGTTTCAAATTTTTCTCAAATCCTCCAGATATCGGTGCCCCACATTGGTAGAATCATATAGTGCCTGCCTGGATTTAAAGGCGAAGAAACCAAAAATAGACCCGGGCCTCCGGAAAGGGTACCAGTGGCTGCTAAACTACATTATCAGACGTTACGGCGACATAAACCTACGAGTACAAACCGATATACATGCTGATTTGGAGCGACGTAAGAAAATGCTCAACAAAGCATCTAATACCAATTCGCAATACACTATGTACAGCGGTGAGATAGCCACACAGACTGGCTTCGATAATCCGAATTTCGATCCTGGGAAATCGATTAACAATGAGCAGCTGATCGTCGTGAAGCCGGTAACGCGGAACGGCGCCAGCATCGATTCGACAATAACAATTGAGAGTGTCGAGGATTCAGAATCGACTAGCGGAGCAAAGCCAAAACTATCGCCATTATTTGGTCGCGCCAGTGATTCATCTACATCGGAGAATGTGCGAATAGAGCTGGAGCCAAGAAGCGAGTATCGGAAACTGTCACCGATTGTACGAAACAAGAGTGGCATGAATCAGCATATCGATTTTAAGAATCGTCCGCAGTCAAGTCCCACGTTTAAGAAGCAAATTAAGGTAAGTTTCCGGTTACCGTTCCTTTGGTAAGGCACAAAGGCTGAGATTTATAGGCGCCACTATATCTTTGCCTAGCTTTAACTCGAACGTTATAAATCTATACTAACTTTATAAAGCTGAAGAGTTTGTTTGTTTGTTTGTTTGTTTGAACGCGCTAATCTCAGGAATTACTGGTTCTAATTGAAAAATTATTTTTGTGTTGAATAGACTATTTATCGAGGAAGGCTTTAGGCTATATAACATAACGATGCATCTATTAGGAGCGAAGAAATAATGCAAAATGTGAAAAAAAAAAACGGGGAAAATTATTCATCCTTAAAGGCTTCCTTTGAGTGCGCTGCGAAAACGGTACAAGATACCCAAAATATATGTATGAAAGAATTATTCCTCTTGAAATGATCTAAAAAAATGTCCGGGACAGTATATGTCTATCTTTTGAGATTAACTCACTAGAACCGTTTTTATGGTAATCAAATTTGGTCGAAATTAATGCATTATTTGTTAAGAGTTGTATCAACGTAATAATATTAATCTTTATCCAAATAAATGTGTTGTTGATTAAGAGTATTTAATTGTGAACAAAATTGTCTTTGACATCACTCAATTTAAATGAACATCTTAGAAGATATTACAATAACTTATATAGCAAAACAACGTTTGCCGGATCAGCTAGTTCTATTATATAATGAATCTCAAAATGTATGCTAAGTCAAGTTCATCAAGTTAAACATAGCTTGGAGAATGCTTCGGCTATAAAATTCAAATTATCGATATTCGCGAAAATGCAGTCAATTTACCAAAACAAAGAAAAAATGACATTTTTCAGCTTTTTTAACTTTATATTGAGGGTGGATAAAAAAAAACGTGTCTCGATAAAACCTCTCAAGCAATTTATTCCAGTTTTAGAAACAGTCATTCAATTTTCTGTGCAATCATCGTTTGCTGAGATATGGATAGTTAAAGACAAAAAGGTCCTTATTCATTCATTTCGGATCTCCGCGTCAAATGGGCGTAGCAAGGCATCTAATAAAGTAAGCAAACTGTATCTGAACAAACAAATTATCTGTTCCATGTAGTTGTTTAAACAAGAAAAGGGATTAATATTTTGGATATTTGCTGCGGTCCATTTCTTTGGATTACATGAAAATCATAGGTCTAAAAATTTTTTTACTAAATAATCATTATGCTAGGGTTTTGGAGCTTCAAAATTGTGTTATTAGATTTGCAATGACCTTTTTGTTTCAAAAATTGGGAAAAACCTTGAATATTTTTTTGTTCCCTAAATTACTGGCGTAGTGTATATAGATTCTGTTATTCATATATATGTATATATTACAATTTTAAGTATTCTATAAAATAAAATAGCTGATTTAATTTGGATCATTATCATTTTGATGACATCACTTAGGCCCAAAATTCTTCTAGAGGCCTCATATAATTTATAATATAACCGAATGATATTTTTGGTTTTGTTACTGTTACAAAAAGGGTCGCTTTTCCCGGCAGACCGAAATTCAGAGTAAGAATTCATCGATACAAGAGGAAGAGAAATATAACGATATATCGATGTATATGGGCGACCGAAGTCGAACGTGGGACGCGGCTGAAGAGAAAAAACATCGAGTCACGGTGAACGAGTTGGAGCTGTCTCAGATGAACCGAGAGATCGTTTTGAACGACAGAGGTCAGAACATCCTTATATAGAGGGCGAGTTTATATAAGAATTATATATCGTCACACTACATCCTTTCAGGAAGTGGCGTGCATTTTATAGAAAAAAATAAACAACATTACCTTGCTGTATTTGGAGATTTATTTACTTAAAATCTAATCTGGTTCAAATTTACGCGAATAGTCGTAGGTTCGAATCCACGGCATGTATCTCTGGGTTTTCCCAGATTAAATACAGATTTAGACCCAACATGTTCACCGGAGAAGGAAAACATCGCGAGGAAAGCCGCATGGCGTCTTACAGAAATGCCATGTGTACTAGTGCTGTGAGAACAGCCATCAGCTGAGCGATCTCGTAGCACGACATATAAGCGTAAAGTGGATGTATTTCTGCTCAACACAAAAGATATATAGCGTGATGAAATATTACTAATATTTATTATATACACTTAAAATCTGGTAATTACCTGATTTCGAGTCTCAAAGTCCAAATTCGACAGCATTTTAAGTCAATATGCTAGTTAAATGTTCAAGAATAACAAGATGATGGTTGTTAATGGCCCTATGAGATGCACGTCAATGGTTGAATATCAACCAATGTTACAAGCAGAATACAGTGGCAAGACGGCGTACTCGGACGTGACTGTGGGCGCAGTTCCCGCTCCGCTCAGCCCTCGGCCTGCGTCAGCGTCACACCTGGTGCGCCGGCAGCTCGAGCTGGCGGGTCACAAGCGACGCCTCAGCCTCCGCTGTAAGTACATTCTTTTTTTACAGGAGAAAATCAATTTTAGGACTTTCTGGTCGCCTTGAAGATGACAGCCGGGGTTGTGTCAGACTCCTATTAAAAATGCTGGACGTTCCTCCTACTTGGCTGCCAGCGCCAAGGATACGGCCATGCCAACTTCCTCGGCTCCCGGCAAATCCATTCACCTAATCGTCGTCTGAAACAATTTGCCTTAGTCATATTGTGGTCATCTGTATAGATGAGTTGATGAAAGATAGTTTTTTAATTAGTGTAATAGCTCAGACTAGGATAACCAAGCGTAGGACTCTCGGCTGCAAGGTGTGGATGGACGATGTGGTTAAGTTTGCGTGTTGTAGTTGGATTAACTTGGCACGGGATAAAGGATTGGCGTAACATGTTGGAAGACTATATCCAGCAGTGGACAGAATCGGGCTGCAAATAATGCTGATGATAATATTATGATCATCGACTTGAAAAAGGAGAAGATTTTTTATTCTACTGTATTTCTTTTTTTATGTATGTTTAATTTATTTTATTCATACAAAGGTTGCCAGTGGCCCAATATACTATTCCATTCTCATAAATACAATAAAAAATGTACAGTTCCTATTGAGCCATACACAACATACATTGGAGTAGTCTGTTTTATATTAATAAATGCAACATTGTCAGTCATTATTTAAAAAACCGTTAATAACAATAAGATAATTCAGACAATAATACGAATACAACATAAAAATAATATCAAAACAAATGCACATTGAAAGATGAAACAGTAGTCTAAATAAGCATAAATCCAACAAAATAAAATTCACAATATTTTTTTTACACTGGCTTGACGAAATGACTAAAGTGCACCTGATGATAAGTAGAGTGTAGTCCAAAAACGAAAGCGACCATCAAACGGCGTAAATCCATTGACAGTCGCCGTCTTCATGTCTGCCCACATATAACACGACTGGAGGTAGAGCCCTTCAGAGAGATCTACCTACCTACCTAGAGAGGTATATCAGTTACTTGATATACACAAGCTGAATAATCTCACGGATTAGATTAGATTACTCGACGATTTGTTGGCAATTTTTCTTGAGTGCATTGTAATCTTTTGTAATCCACACAGATATGCAGCGGAACAAAACTAGCCCCGAACGTGTCTCGATGTTGGTCTACGAGCCCAGCAAGGCTCCCCAGCGCCATCTCGATAAGGGAGATTTCGAGCACACCTACACTATCAACTGAGTGAGTTTTATGAAACTACCTTCATTACGAGTGTTATAGATATGAAATTAGATTGCTGTATGCTTATATGTGAGGGAAGGATGGTAACGCATAAAATGTTTATTTGAGAGCGTAAAAACCCAATGGTAAAAGTGTTAATAACGTTAAAGTTTTAGAGATGAGATCTGACAGAGTGCGCAAATAATGGAAGATTTTATTGAGAGAATGAAGGATCAGATTGAAAGAGCAAATATAGGATGATTTTATCGAGTGTTCAATAAATTGAATCTTTGATTGAGACTGCAAATAATGGGATCAAAATATGGAGGTTTTAATAGAGTGGTGAAATAATGAAAGGTTTAATTGTGACTGCAAAATCAATGGTAATAATAATTTAATACTTGAAAAAATAATCGTGGCTGTAGTATAACGCATTGCCGGTCGGTCGTGGGTTCGAATCCCGCTATATACCTCTAAGTTTTCCAGATTATGTAAGAATTTAGGCGCCACATGCTCACCGGCGAAGGAAAATATCGAGAATAGAAAATATCAGAAATAATGTTATATGTACTGGTGCTGTGAGAAGGGCGATTAGGTGCGTTACTGGTCACGTTGCGCACGACTTATAAACGCAAAGTAAATACAACCATTAATGTTTCTCAGCTCACCCCGAAAGAAATATATTTCAAAATAGTGAAAAATTTTCTTTAATTTTGATTAGGAGCAGTGACTGCACCGAACTTGGTGTAAAGTACAATGCAGCCCAAAAACCGAGTTCGACTATGGAGAGACAACCACAAGCCGATAGTTGTTGCGATGGTGGCGTCCTACACAAATACTCTCGTTTCGTTTAAAGAACCCAATATCATAAAGCGAAGGGAACACGCTTGCCGGAAGACTGTTCCACAATTCAATGACCTGACAATGATAGAAGTCACTGTAAGACTGTGGCTCCGCAATCCATCGTTATTGGTTCTGGTATGAAAGGGCAAGGGTGGAGTGAGGTTATACAACTCTTGATTAAGGTTTGATTGAAAGTTATTAAGTTAAATATTGTTTGATTTTATTGAGAGTGCACATAATTGAATCTTTGATATAAACTTTAAATAATCGATGCAAAAAAATGAAAGTTTCGGTAAATCAAATAATGAAAGATTTAATTGTATGTACAAAATCGATGACAATATTTTTTTAACTATAAAAATAATTATATTTAGGGAATTGTGATAGTGTTTATCTAAACTCTTTGTGTAATTCCAGATTGGCGGGTGATAGCGCTTTCAATACAGATGATAAAATATTTTTAATATAATTGATTAACCAACAGGGTCTATATAGATAATATATTTTCAAATATAATATATTACTTATTTTATAACGAAAAGTTGAAAACAATTGTTACCTTTGAAAAATGTTAAACTGTTTACCTTATTGTCCGATGTAAGGTCGATATCCTGCCGATACCGAGGTATCATTCGGCCATTGTAACAACTTTCGGCTGCAGCAAACCCGAAGTACATAAAAGTATTTCGTAATTAAATACGTTTTATTTTTCAAAGGACGATCTATCTCTCCTACAATTTTAAAAGTGTTTTACGCAATATATATATATATATATATATATATATATATATATATATATATACAGTGAGTAACTTTAATATTCGGACACTAAGAGATTTTTCCTATGTCTCGTTATAGCTTTACTTTCAATGAAAAAAATAAAAAAAATATCAAAGATTATGATGACGTACATCCTTGATGAACAATAGCGTAAATTTTATTTACATAACTTACTATAATTGATCAATAATACGGTTTAAATAAAAGTGTCCGATTTCCACGTTACTTTAATATTCGGACACTTCCAGAAACTACTTATTTTACGGCTGGTTTTTGTTACAATATCTGTTTTAATATCTCGTTGGGTAGCCATCCTGCTTTATAACTTCTCTCAAACGCTGCTGCATATATATATATATATATATATATATATATATATATATATATATATATATATATATATATATATATATATTTTTTTTTTTTAAATATTATGTGTTCAAATTGTTCCATTCTTCTTTTAAACGATTTTTTAACACTTCTATAGAAGATATTGGAGTTTTTCTAATCCGACGCTCCAGTTCATCCCACACATTTTCAATTAGGTTAAGGTCAGGTGACTGAGGTGGTGGTTGCAAAACTTTTGGGCAATTATATAGCAAATATTCCTGCACAATACGTGCCTTATGTTTCGGATCATTATCCTGGTAAAACTGGAACGTATTCAAAATCCCCATTTTTGTGGCACTTCTGTGTAAATTGTTTTTCAACATGGTCATGTATAAATGTTTATCTATAATCTTATCGATGAAAACTACCGGAACCTGTTCACCTGTTCCGGAAGTGGAAATACAGCCCTAGACCATTACGCTGCCACCTCCGTGTTTTACGCTTGGCAGAAGATTTTTACATTTAAACTCTTTGTTTTTTTTCCGCCACACCATCCTTCGTCCATCTGAACCAAAAATATTTAATTTACTTTCGTCGGTGAAGATCAGATCATTCCACCATGTTTCGTCCTTCACAATGAATTCTTTGGCATAATTCAGTGTTTCCTTTCGATTCATCTCACTCACGTAGGGTTTCTTCCTAGCCTCTCTTCCATTGTAGCTGCTATTTTTTAAGGCTCTTCGGATCGTTTGAGGATGCACGTTTTTTCCAGTTTCCTTTAAGAGCTCTGATGCTAATTTTGGTGCACTGAGGGTGGGTCCTTTTTTATTTTTCTAATCAATTTTCTCTGATCGTTAACATCTAATTTCTTCAGTTGTCCTTTTTGGGGTATAGAATCTATACGATCCTCACGTTTGAACCGTTTCACGATATGTCCTATTGTACTCTTGCTTATGTTAAGTAAAGCAGCGATTTCTCTGTACGATTTTCCTTTAGCATTATGATAAATTACAAGTTGTTGTATATCAAAACTCGTGTTCGTTTTGCGAGGCATTGTACAAGTATATTTCGCGATGACCGACAAATAACTGATAAAATACGGTTTAAACTGGGATCACTGAACGCTTGACTAGATTTGTAATTAAACATTAACCCGTAACTCGGCCGTAGCTCGGCTTGAATATTGGAAAAAGCGCTACTTGTAAGTGTCCGAATATTAAAGTAACGTGGAAATCGGACACTTTTATTTAAACCGTATTTATTGATCAATTATAGTAAGTTATGTAAATGAAATTTACGCTATTGTTTATCAAGGATGTACGTCATCATAATCCTTGATATTTTTTTTTTTTTCATTGAAAGTAAAGCTAAAACGTGACATAGGAAAAATCTCTTAGTGTCCGAATATTAAAGTTACTCACTGTATATCAATAAATGCTTAAATTAAACTGTAACTTATCAAACCTAATGTCACTTCGTAGTTATCTGAATTACAAAATTTAAATAGAAGTAGGTAATTTGAAAATACAATTAGTACAAAACGCGAAAGTTTAAAATGTGTTAATGAAAGATATATCTAAATATCTGCTTCCTTATGATGTAATTTCCAAAAGGTATTTCAAAATGTATACCTTTTGGAAATGACATCATTAGGAAGCAGTCATGTCGACCTTTCCCAATATATTTGATTTAGTGTTATTTTGTTATATGATTGGTCCAATATAAGCAAGTAATTATTTTTATGTTATTCAATGTTTAATATAAGCATTCATTTACGTGTATTAGAGTAAATTTCATAAGTATATTAGAGGCAAGTGAATTAATATTAATTTTGTACTTTGTGTACCACAATAAAGATTGTTTTAAAGCTGTTGTTTATTTTTATTTTTTTTCTAATTTTTAACTTGGGAACAATCCTCATAGGACTGTACCGGTTGATATTTTTGTGAGAAAAAAAAATTAAGGTATTTCAATAATCATTTATTAAAATTAATTTTAGGCTGTGGTGACCTAATGGGTTAGGTATCGGTAACCAATCGCGGCAACGTGAATGATCGTAGGTCCGTATCTCGGCACGTACATCTGGGATTTTACCTGTAAGTGCGGATTTCGGTCCCACATGCTCACCAGTGCAGGAAAACATTGTAACGAAACCCGCATGGCATCTAATAGAAATGTTCTGTGTACTAATGCTGTGAGAACGGCGATCAGCCGCACTACTGGTCACGTTGGGCACGACATATAAGCTTAAAGTGGATACAGACACTAATGTACCTCTGCTCGCCCCGAAAAGCATATAACGTAACGATATATTATTATTGTTCCAATCATTGATTTTGAAGGTTAACTCAAAAGTCTCTTAAGATATCGTTATCTTAAGTTATGTAAGGTCGAAGATTGTTTTCGTGAATATTTCGCTTCTTATAAATTCTATTTCTTCACGAAGTTGTTAAGCTCAAAACTGTGCTGTAAATATTTTGGATCTGGGTAATTCATATAATTGAGAAACAAAGGTAAAAGGACTGAATGGGGAGGGAGAGTGGTGGCAAGCAATAGTTATTTGTACGCCTCGAAAATTCAAGATACGAGGCTGAAATAAAAACAAAAAATATACTGTGTACAGTTATTTATTACAATTACATTTGATATAAACCTTTTCGACAATTATGGCAGTGATTTTGTAATATTTTATACATTTTGCGCTAAGATAACTAACACCGGCATCTTGATATCTCATAAAGGGCGACTTGAAAATAGTTTGGCACTGTCTAAAGGAAGCCGTCTGATTTTGACAATTTCGACAAGGCAGCCACTTCCACCGAGCCATAACCGCCAAAATCTGATGCAGGCCTTTTTTACACTGGCTTGACACAATTACTACAGTGCACCTGATGGTAAGTACAGTGTAGTCCACAAACGAAAGCGACTAAGGATGAAAACCTTTTGACAGTTTCTGTCATGTCTATCCACATATACCACGACTAATGGTCTCTAGGTATATGAGTACACAAACTGATCCCGAAACGCGACACTATAACGGTCTTCGTTGTGTATTGTGGTCACAACCCAATTCGGGCAATCGCCCTACCACCATAAAAACCTAAAACTACGAAGGCTTTTGTAGTCACTTCGTTGCTTAAAACGGTTATTAAAATAAAACAACAAATAATTTGCTGAATTATTTTCGGAAGAGTAAAAATAAAAAAAATCAGTTTTTGTTGTTTTTAATGTTACATGTTTAATGTTGTAAAAGTAATGTAAATAATGTTTTTCCTGGTTACGTACGGATTTAGGCATATGTTCACTAATGAAGAAAAACGTCATGAGGAAACCCGCATGATATCTAATGGAAATGTCATATGTACTAGTGTTGTGATAACGGCGATCAGCTGAGCTATTGGTCACATATAACAGGAAAGTGGATACAGCCACTAATGTATCTCTGCTCACCCCGTAAATGTCGTAGGAATAATTAATTACAAAGAACTTAATAAAAGGACTTCATACTGTTGACAAAATAATTAACTAAATAAATTATCAGCTTATATATTTCGGCCTATAAATAAATAATATAAAAACACATAAAAAAATTACGCTAACACACCCTTTTTACTATATATTATGTTTTATATCATTGAGATCTTTATGCATCTACTTAATTACTAATAAATGCTATTATTTACATGATTTACAGGAAAATATTACGTGGAACATGATTGTCGATAAATAACATATCCCGGTAAGTCTCACTGCAGTACATTAAAGGCGTAACTAATTTTGTAGCTCAACACATTCACGACGGCGCTGTACTTCATGTTTCTCGCCCATAGATGGCTCTGCATAAAGTTTTTCGCTCTATCGTTATTGAAAATAAATGTTTTTAATTAAATATACTGAATTCTTGGTGTTACGCACGGCCTAGTATCACGATTAGATGCGAGCCGTCGGTGGTACGCGTCACCTGAGGCGGACTTATGCAAGCCATTGGTGGAACACGCCGGCGTAAACGTGTTAATTAGTAACGGTTACACTATTTTCTCTCCATATTATCTATACACAATATCGATTATGATAGTTAAAAAAAGAACCAAAATATATAGCAAAATTTGATTCCATAATTTGAAGCCTTTGTTCCATTTCTCATTATTTATTAAGGGACATACAGGCTTTTGATATTTATCGAAACCTTGCCGTAGTCAGTGCAAAAGCGACATATCCCACAAACATCAAGGGGATAAGAGACCAATTTAGTCTACGTATATACCATAGACCATGTATAGACCATATAAGAAAAAGTATGTGGGACAGGTCACTAATGCCAACCAAAATAAACTTAAATAAATTATAAACACAGGGATGTACCAAAAAGTATGGCGTTTGAATACGTAACTGCATATAAAAACAGTTACGCACAGCATCTTATGAGAATCCGTTAAAATACGACTAGAAAACTCGGATCGAGTTCGGTTACCGCAATACCCACTACCTCTGATTCGAATCCGTGAAAATATGAATCCAGGAGCGCTTTACAACCACCGTTGCGTCAAAACGGCAAGAAATTCTAGATAGATCATACTCGGTTTAGACGCAATACACGAGTATTCAAAGAATAATACTATAGCTGTTTCGCAGTCACGTGCATCCCCTAGAAGCATAAAAAATTACCTCCTTTTACTTGGAGATTTAATATATAATGTATATTGACTTAATATTTGGTAATTACCAGAGTTATGATGTTAGGAGTCTCAGCAGGCCAGTATCTGGGGACAGCAAACGACCACATCACCCCAGCGTACCCACTGAATAAATTAAAACTGCGGGCCAATTTCTCTATAAAAATATACTGAATATTTGTATAAGGTTTTCTTTCGAAATTTGAAAAGTTAACTCCAAAGTCTTATAAGATATCGTTAGCACGCCTTAAATTATGCAAGGATATTTTTTGTGAATATTTTACTTTTCAAAATCCCAAATGGACTAAGTTTTAAATCAATTTATGTATTGAATGTGTAAATATTACAAGAGAAGAATTTATGCTCCTATGAGGTGCTCGTCACTGGTATTTCGGTTGGACAGTATTCGAATCCGAATTGAAAGAATGACGGATAACGGAAATCAGACGAGTGCGTCAACTGCCATAGAAATAGTCCGCATATTAAACTTTCGCGTTCTCTACTCATAATTAATACTTCAACAGTTTCTATGCGCAAATTAACTTACTTTTAGTTCATGTCATGATCATTAAAGTATTTATCATGAATACAAATATGTCTACAACTACATAGGAACATATTCGCACGGATTCCGACAACACGTAGTGCGTAACCTTACAAGTGAAACTTCTTTATTCGCGTTGAGAATAAAACTTCAAGATCAAGTTCAACAACAGTAAATTAGTATTATGTTAAAGTCAGAAGAAGAGAGCTATATGGTAAAAGAGAGCGAATAAGAGAAACGGATAAACGCTAAATAATAAGATAAGTAAGGTACGCATTTTAGAAGTTTCACTTGTCTAAATAGCTTCGTGTTTTTGCCACATAAATTGAGTTGGACGTTATTTTTTTTAACGTATACTAAGTTTAAAGTATTGTTTAATAGTAGGGTAGACTGAGGAAAAGCTTTTCAATGGAAAAATTGACGGAAAATAAATCAAAATACATTTAAATAAATAACATAGGAATGAATAGACAAAGTTCAGACAATTGAGCTAGAATGTTCTCCTATTTTTTAGATTTATTCAATAATTCTTCGTCTCTTAAAGTGGCTGTCAGATTCTGGCAGTAGCGACAAGGGCGGTCACTGAGGGTGCTCAGTCAGCGTGTTAAGCTTGGATGACAACCCTGTGGAAAGTGACCTCGACTTAAGCGACCAGCCAGAGAAAACAGCCAGGTGATTTACTAACGTTTCAAAAGCGACAACCTTGAGAAGAAACGCCGAAAGAAACTCAATTGGAAGTGGAAAGTCGCCATGTACAGCTCTGCATGCATTTACATCCAAGGCATTCGATGTAAACGACTACCAGAATTCGTATCCTATCTTAAATAATACAGCTGGAATTTTAAAAGGTACTTCGGAATAAATATAGGAATACCAATTCAGGATAATCTTACTAAGACTTAGAAACGAGAATTCAGTTAAAATCAACACTAAAAGAATTGCACCACGATAATGAGCAAGTATTTATTAGTACATTACAAATGTCATACAACGGACGCAGAATTGGAGGCATATAAGTTGAGCTCTGTGCGAAAGAATGAGAATTAGTTTCGTACAGATTAAACTTAAAAAAAAATTAAAATCATCTGCGTATTACGTCAGAGAACCCAACTTACCTGCGGCCGACTATAATATTATTCTCAATAGATTCCTGTTAGTGCGGTTTGCTCTAAAATATTTCAAGCACCTCTCGCAATCTTCGATTCAATATCTTTCATTTTACTACTTAAATCTGTATAATTTCGAATGCACGCATCGAAATAATTAAATATGGAATCAAGTACTATTCTTCAGAAGATCCTTTAAAGATTTATCCCTATAACCCATATCATTAAAATTCCACTCATCTCTAAGCAATTTTACCCAAAGAGATCCCAGTGTGGTCATTTAATTTTCAACTACCGTATTAAAAAATCAGTACTACAATCGACCGTAAAGGAACAATCTTTGATTATAATTCGGCGGCGAAAAAGGACGGGGTTGACACCAAGAAATCTCCCTTATCTAGAACTTTGTCGAATAGACGAGTCATCGTCAGCTATACTGGATCTGTTCCGACGCTCGCATCTTTTCTGATGCTGCCTTATAAAGGCGCTCAACCGATTTAGCAAGAATTGTTTGTCATGTCCCTCTAAAACTAACTGATTCTTTAAAACAGCCACCATATGTCTATTAGCCGTCGCTACAGCCCAATAATAGTACAAAAAGAACAGCAATATCGCGAAAGCTGGAATCGCGAAAGTTGAAGTACCGAGTAAGAATATTATCTCGCGTATAACGTGCGGGAATTTCTCAAAAGTCTCAACAACGAATTGCCAGACAGTATCGAAGCCGCGATACGGTCCACAGTTGATTGAAGGTAATACCTCAGCTACGGAATAAGCCACGGGACCAATGGCAATAATAAAACCTAATAGAAGTACTGACATAAACAGCGATTTAGATTTTGAAGCTTTATAGACAACCGGAGAAGGCGTGCAGTTGATCAAACATGTAAACTTTTTGATATAGAAAATCAAGAAACAGAATATCGTTCCGATGATCGGCAGGAATGGGCAGAAGAAAGATCCCATCCAAATGATTGTTTGGATGTAAACGATGTCCAAGACGTGTTTAGGCAGATAAAAATTCTGTTCGCCAACTATTTTAATGCATTTATTATTGGTGTGTCGAGCGAGGAGCGCCCGAGGCCAGTTTACAATGAAAGTAGTCACAAATTGTACGGCGAAATCTGTTAGAATCAACTTATAAAGCTGCTGCCCCACATAAGTCTCCCAACATTCTAAGGAGGATGTGCTATCAACAAGTTTGGAGCATAGACGTTCATTATCAGAAATGTAAATATAAATTTGGCTCAAAAGCACAGCTAAAGAAGAGAGTCGTAATAGGACAGTTCTTAAAATCGTCACCTTGACAACATTGGCCGGCATGTAATTCTCGAACTGTATCAAGTAACCGAAAATCTCAGGGACTATTAAATTCAACACTACGATTGATAAAAACGGCAGGAATTCTAGAACTAAGTTTTCAAAGTAAGTTAGGGAAATTGTCCCTTTGTATGTTACCGGAGTCAATCTGGTTATCTTAGTCCTATTGTCTGGAATGCGGTCACTTGCAGCATTCTCGTTCAATCGAGTCGTTGAATAGTCAAAAGCTACGTAAATCAAGACACCAGATGCTACAAGAATTACTAATACAATTAGATTTATGAAAGCACGTTTCAAATGCAACAGAATTTGACTCTCACGGCTTCTAGATTGTCTCTCCTCTTTGAATCTCTCTTCTTGTAAACAACCCATTATTTCATTGTGCAACGCTAGATGCTTTATTTTCGCCGATTTATCATTATATATACAAAAATCCCATCCGCCGAAAACTAGATTGCAATATTTGTAAAACTGCCCTTCATTTTCTAACAGTCGCTCTTTGAAACCTTTAGCTGCTGTTTTTACGATAGCTGCTAAGGAAAGTAGAGCCCAAGATATAGGAACTAAAATGTATGCCATGGGCATATTATAATAAAAAGGTTGTTCAAACAAATTTTTCATGTAATACGTGTATATTTGGTCACTATAAACACCGTAAAAGAGTATAGTCCTTTCCATCCATCCGGTCCCTTGTATGACATCTAAAACTAAGTTGGAATCAGTCAAGTTCCTCTCAAAATACGCTATTGAACAACATTCAGTCGAGTTTGGATGCGCTTCGTCGCATTTATAAATCTCTTCGACTAGCAATGTCTTTGGTAAAATTAAGAATATTATCACGAATAATGATATAGCTAAGTTTAAAAATAGCAGCCATCTTAGGAATAAGAAGTATGACACTACGCCGGTGCCAAATTTTCCCTCGATCTCTCGCAATGAGACTCGCCAGAGTTCTAGTTTGCCAATAATTTCACCGGATCTTATCCTGAATCGATGCCACACTTTACGTTGACGCCAATGCAACTGTTCTAAACCTTGGAGACGAAGCTTTGTTGCATTCTGGAATTAGAAAACCTCTTGTAACTGTCCAGTTTTTAACCCCCACCGTAAAAAGAGGGGGGCTTATAAATTTAACGTGTATCAGTTTCTGGAATCATAGCTTTTAAATGGATAAACATGTTTTCTTTAATTCATTGAAAGGTTATTTGATCGATAGTGCTTCAGTCTTGGTGAAAGAAAATCTAATAATTTGATCGAAGGTTATCACCTCTTTTTTGTTATTGAGGAAACTTGAACAACTTCCACTGATCCGATAGATTCTAAAATTAGTACCCACCGACTTCTATGTTATTGTAACACAGAAGTTTTTGGTAACTCTGCGAAAAATCCTTCATATAACTGTTGGGGCAACCGTGAGGGCGACGTCTCCGGTGTACCAGGCTTCTACTGACTAAATAACTCCGGGGGGTCGATCTATTCGTTGCAATCTAGATCTTAGGGGATTCGTATTCCACAACATAACAACCCGGTGAGTGAAGAGCCTATTTAAGTTCCATCTCTGAGAAAAAAGAAAACCTATCTCTCTGTTAGCCGGTGCTTAGGACACATAAGCACTACCACCACCTGATATTAGACGCAGTCCAGAGGAAAATGGCAGGACATCCTCTTTTTGGTAATACAGCATTAAATCCTGCATAGGTGCGTCTATGCCGCCATGAGGACGGTGTCCCCGATGTACCAGACTCTTAGTGACTAAAAACCACCGGGGTGTCTCTACCTACTGCAAGTCAGACCTAAGGATCTATATTCTTCCAACAACCCGGCGAGTAAAGAGTCTTTTTTAAGCTCCATCCTGGGGAAAAGAGAGAACCTATCTTTCTCTTAGCTGGTGCGGAGGACACATACACTATCGTATACTGGCCGCAGACTCTCTCAAGTTAACAGCCCAGAGAGAAAGAGCAGGATACCAAACTCAACTCATAACTAACATACAGCAGAAGTGTTGTATACAAACTCTTGGGAATAGGATTCAATGAATAGGTTACTTATGCTGAATAGCGGCATTCAACAACAATATTGCTAAAATGGAATATAAATTGACGCCACGTACTTGTAACCTCGCTTTCAACTCCCGCTTCTGATGCATAGGGACAGGCATCGCCTTGATTTGCATAATCTCTTCCCATGTTCGCTCTTCGTTCGACAAATTCTCTGGAATCGTAACGATCCGTTTATTCATTTCTGATGCAGTCGTATCAATTGTTAACAGGATACTTATTACCTAGAGGCAAGTTGGGCTCCGCGCCCCGTGCGCAAAATTCTAGGGGCGGCAGACGAGCACATGAGCCAGCGTACTCACTGAATAGAATATATATTAAAAAAGTGGGCCAATTTCTCCATAAAAAATAGGTTGATTTGTGTAAGCCTTTGTTTTATCTTTTCAAAGTTCGTTAGATATAGTTACCACGATCTCAAAAAATTGTGCAGTAAAATTTTTTTTATTGGATTAATCCAATTGAGAAACAAAGGTGGGAAGGGAGTATGGTTGTCAGACAATAATTTTTGCCCCGTCTCAAAAAAATTCAAAACCGGGGTCTGCGGAAATTACCACGTAATACAAAATTTGCGTATAAAGGGATTGATTAAAAATAAGCTACAAATTAAATAAAATTCAGGAGACAGTTTCTACACACAATATGAATAGCGGTATGGAAAACATCATGAGGGTTTACGGGTTTCCGTATGGCATCTAACAAAATTGTTATGTGTACTAGTGCTGTGAGAACGGCGATCAAGATGCGTTAGTGGTCACAACAAATAGGCGTAAAGAGGATACAACCATTAATATATATTTGCTCACCCCAAAAACGATATAGCGTGATGATGTATTAGTTATTATTATTATAAATCGAGCTATTTGAAATAGCAATAACAATAGAGACTTACGAGATAAATCCGGTAACATGGACAGATGGACGTCCCTGCTTTGGATGGTTCGAGCGAATGTCGACTGCCGTCTGTCATTTTGAGATCTTGCTCTTTTCGCTGTTGTCGCTGTAAGAAAATATCTGAGGATTATTATTTTTACTGACGGGATAATTAGCTGTTGGCGTGTACAACTTCACCGGGTGAGAGGAGCGAGCGCTTAAGACGCTCAGTCCGCGAATTTGTGTGTTGGATGGCTTCGCAAGGGCACCTCTATGGGTAGAATCTTGGCTTAGGCGGCCAACCAGGGACAGAACTACCTAGAGTGTTCTACTAACGTTTCGGAAGTGAATAAAGAACCCAAAGAAAGAATAAAGAGTACCTTAAGAAACGCCGAAAGAAACTTTAAGCTGCGTCAGAGATTAATGGGTCTAGGACTTGTACGAAAGATTTCACATTGAACGCGTGCGCGGGTCGGCCGCGGAGCAGGTGATGCAATGTGTAATCTTCTTTATAAAGACCCTTAAGGAATCAGACCCATCGAACTCCCGACCGGATCCGCGCCCGCTCGCTGTGTGTGTTACGCTTAAACGCGACAAGTCAAGGCTAGTCTATTGATTACCAATTATTACTCACTATTCCTGGCTTGTTTTGAGGGCAATAACGTGGGTAGTTTCGCAGCGTCCGCTCTCTGAAGATTTTCGAACAACTCCTGCTCTCCCCCGGGGTACAATTCCTGGTAAAACTCCCCGCCAGCCTCCTCCCATCCTTCCTGCTTCTTCGACGAGCGCGCTTTATTCTTAGACGAGTTGCCGCCTGACATGCTCTCAGATCATTCTAACTGAGGACAATATTGATAATCAGGTCGTGACATGACAATTGGAATGAGGTTTAGGGCCAACAGCCCGTGAATAGTGTCACCAGATTTAGCAGCAATCTGCTATCTTAGCAAACCTCAACCTCTAATCTATGTCATAGCAGTTTTTAGCAGTATTTAAGAGGTCAGACCATCATAATAACTCGCTACGGCCTGTCACGTTTCAGTATGAAAGGTGGAAATCCTCATAGACCATAAAAGCTGCCGTGAAGGCAGCGGCCCTGGTGTGTTGGACTATTACCGACTAAAGCCACCGGAGAGTTCTTTCTATTTGTCTGTCGAGGCCAAGCGTACGGCCACGTCAACATCCTCGGGCTTCACATTTCACATACTAATCTCACACCGCCACGATGTTCTCACTCATTCAATTCTCTTTTGAAGGAAGGAAGTGAGAGAGTAATCTTGAATAGCACAGTGAGGGCGAACCTACGCGCCGTAAGCATTTCGTAGAACGCAAAAACAGCGGGTTCATTAACTTATAAACCTAGAGACCTTCAGTCGTGGTATATGTGAGCCGACATAACGACGGAGACTATCAATGAATTTTCGTCCCTTGATAGCCGCTGTCGTTTTTGGATTACACTGTACTTACCATCCGGCACACTAGTAACTTTGTGACGACTATAAAAAAAATCGGAAGCACTAAATCATGTTTTTTTCATTAACTCTGTAGCATTTCTGGAAACAAATACAAAACAGTATAAAGTAATTTCAATAAGGAGATTACGTTACTATATATTATAGCAGATAACAGCAGATACTTTTCATCAGGTTCACTATGAGTCTGTTAGCTATTTTCGATATTAAAAAAAACATACAATCTTTGAACTTATCACAATGCCCACCTGAGATCACTAATTAAATACCTTATCATTCCATTTGTTAATTAATCTGACAATTATAAAACACTAGAAGATTAAAAAAACTCATTTATTATTATCACTGTTATTAAATCTATCAATAGTAAATAATAATAATTAAATGATTATGTCTATGATCTAGATGACATCACTGTATAGTAATTTATTTGATCCAGTTACTACTGTACTATAAAGCTGAGATTTATAGATGCAAGTTCCTTTAGACTTTACGAAAATACTACAATTTATATTTCTCAATGAATGAAAGAAATTTGTGTAAGGAAATGGAAAATTTTGGTAAAGAACCGATTTTGTCAACATGGTTATGGCTCTGCGAATAGTTGGCTATACTTAAGTTCCTACTATATATTTAGTTTTTTGTCAAAACAAATTCATTTTTAAGAACTTTATTAAGCATAGTGGAAATGTGTTTTTTTTTTTTTTTTGAAGCGGACTAACTACTGATTGCCGGGAAAGGCATTTTCAGCTCAACCGGGCTTAGGGGGCGAGCACAGAAGGTGCTCAGCCAGCGAAATTTAGGGTTGGGTGGCAATGCAAGGGCACCCCTGTGGGTACGAACCTCGACTTGGACCGCCAGCCAAATAAAATACTAACCCTACGGGTGATCTACCAGCGTTTCGGAAGTGACTACCTTGAGAAGAAACGCCGAAAGAAACTCAAGGCTGCGTCGGAGTGAAACTGCGCCTCGGTGCGAAACCGCACCGGTTGGCAGCAGTTGACTGAACTATCCATCTTCGGCGCCGCCGGCGACGCCGGTGTCGTGGAATGAAACTAGTGCGTGTGTGTACCTCACTGTTTGATCGATCGGTGGCTCTTTTAACAGCCACTGTGATTGGATCATCCGGATCCCCTAGCACGTCGCGAAGGCGACGAATGGCGGGTGCGAATACACTCTTGCGTACGTATACGCAAGACCTACTGATTAACTTGTTAGAATGGTGCTGCGCCTTGTCGAAGTAACGACGAGACGCTTCACGCATGTAACTGGCGATCGTTTCCAGACCAAAGTCGTCATGGAGGTCGACATTGCGCATAGTGGAAATGTGTCTACAAATCTCAGCTTTATAGTCGCGCGAGTTGAATGCAGGCAACAGCTAAGGTAAACAGCGAGCACTTCAATCCCCGCCATCCAAACGAATCGCCTCTCACGCCTGTAGTATAACGTTGGATGCATACAAGAGACTTCAATAATCGACTTATAAGAAACGTCCACCATATAAAGATAGTATCCGACACGGCGTCTAGTGGTTTTATAATGAAATGGGGCTGGTGAAATTAGAGGACGTAGCTCCTGACAACACTCTCCATTGTGCAACCTGTAAAAAATCGTGAAGAAAGCAACCGTACCTCGGTGGTAGATGTTCGGCATTTTACTTTCAGTCAAAGAATCATTGTCAATAAAAGTCTGTGAGCCCTACAGTCTATGGAGCCTCAGAGTGGCCAATTAATATTTAGTGGACACATTCCAAAGATAGCAACAGTATTCCACACCCAACCCCTCCTGAGCCTGGTACAAGTTAACTATTAAGTCAAGGTTGCATTAAAATTAATTAAATAATATTATTAACATTTCAATAAATCTAAATCAAAAAGCAAAATCGAAATAACGTCTATAAATCTGAGCCTATGTTTTGTAATCATCTTAATTAAAATGTAATTTTTTTAATTGGTTTCCTGTACGTGACTAATTTATAAAATAACAAAACAAAACAACAGAGACTCACCAAATACTAAACACCTGAATAGATATGGTTATAATGTAAATTATTCTGTGGAGTTCATATGAAATACTTAATCGATCAGTTGTAATTATAAAAATTATCTGATTAGATTAGATTAATTATCGAATAAAGCTTATGTTAATTTACTATCCCTGATATAAAGAATTCCCGTGTGTCATAAATACCATTCTATAAATAATAAACTTTATTACCCCAACGGAAATTAGATTATAATAAAAAATTGTATGTTATAGTAACTTACCTTATAACGTAAACAAAAGATTTCACAATGACGTCTGATTGTTCACATAATGTTTTCTTTGTTTGAGCATCGTTGTCTCTTGTGCTTTTAATTGAGTTATAATTAACTGATTTTTCATGAAAATTTCGTATTAAACGAAAATAAATTCTCATAAAAATAAAACCACCTCTCACAACAAGGAGTGGTACTGCGTTCTGAAACGAAATATTAGATTGTCATTTTGGTTTTCATCGTTTATTATCATTTTTAAATATTTCTGTTTTATTTGTTATAAATGGACATTAATATCTTATGATTATTAATGTATTATTATCTTAATTAAATGTATTTTTTACAAATTAATATAGAAAAAAAAAATTTTAGTTTTATTTCTGAACGGTTTATCTACTTACAAAGTATGTCACACTCGGTCACAAACCGCATATAATTTATTTCGCTTCCTTATCGTACGAATTGTGCTTCGATATATATTTAGTCACGACCTTTTGTCTATAGAAAACAGTGTTCAGTTTTATGGTCATAAAAGTAACACAATCTATTATGAAACTATTAAACCGCTACTAAACACAATTAGAACCGTCCGCGTCAAGCGATAGAAACGTTAGAAAGAACATTTATTATCGTTCAGAACGAATCATAATTCTATTTTTGTCGGCGTGGATAAGTCGATAAAAAACACCAATTCAATATCCGGCTATCGGTGAAAAAATCATTGCCGCCTGCCGTTCGCGTAAACAATTTTTCTTATTTTCTAAGGAAATTCTCTTTATTTCACATCCGTCATCGCTTACAATTGCCAGATGTCCCGGTAACATTAAATCGACCAATCGTATCACAGGTTTAGATATATTAACCAATGAGACACGATTGATGCGGGCAATGATCCCATTTAAGCCAATGCAATATCCGACAGTGTTATATAGATGTTTTGCGCGAAAAACTAGAGATACCAACTAGGAAGTTCTACCACCATATTGCGGAAAATTTGAAGAAAAAAAGAAAACTTTAGGCACACAGAACTTGTTTTGAGGAATTTTTAGGGGATCAATATAAAGTAAATGTTAACTAATTGCTACTCAGTTCAAATATTAGCATAAAAATCATGACTTAATATGTATTTTTGATTGTAATACTGCCGTCGACGACATATTAAAATGTTATTTAACGAGTGAAACGAGGTTTCTAGGGCAAGTTGGAGACTGTAGTTTGTGTTTGAAGATACTTTCTCCATTTGTCCGTCCGTCCATCTGTGAGAGGACTATACCTTCTTAATTAAATAAGATATGGATTTGTAATTAGGACATAATTTGTAAACCTTTTTAAATTGCCTCTACTGTAAAATTTGATAAATTTGTAACGGGCGTACTTTGAACGTGTGAAGTATTATAGACAAAGTTCTTAGAAATCGATTTTCTTTGTTGTTATAATTTATTAATGCCGCGAGGTCTCAGTTTACCACAAATGACTAGCTATACAATTAAAAATTATAAGCAGTTTTACAGTCAGTTACTAGAATATATTAAATAAAATTTTGATCTTTTTAATATATAAGTAGTCACTTACATACTAATGTAGCTCCGACCTACACACTGAATAAATATGTATGTTTGCTCATCCCAAAAGAGGACAAGTGATACACAACTTTAGAGGAAATTATTGCACAGGCTTGCAACATTGGGAAAAGCCCGGGAACGCGTAGGGCGGCGAAATACCTGCGCAATCCCAGACGATGTACCAAGATCACATCTCGTGAAAAGTAATGATTATTTTTGGTCCACGGACGCCTAGTTCCGCACATTCCCGCCGCGGCGCTGCGTTCGCGAGATCAGGGCAGCCGTCGTATTAAAGTTAAAAATGCATTATCAGTGCTGAAGACATTAAACTGACTTGTAAAATCGCTTTAAATATATAGAACTTATCATATTTAGTGTTATTAAATGTATCATTACTAAGACAAACCAGTGGGAGTGCAAATTAAAGTGATATACCAACGTGCGTTCTGCAGACGACCATTGGAATAGATTCCTCGCCGACACAGCGGGCGTATGCCGTGTGATTCTGAATTTCATTGTCTTCACACCTATTATGATATTTTAACTATGTTTGACGTAAAATCTGACTCTTTAACGATACTTACGGTCGTTTTAAACTCATCGCTGGACGAAAAGCGGCGATATTCGCGGCATATTCGTGCGAACTAACTCAAAGTGTCAAGGGCGGTGTTTCGGGAAAATGGTTCGCAATACAACGGCCCTTACCTCGGGTACTTACGTTGTTTAGACAAAGAAACACTAATGGCGTTTGTGAGATTATTATTAGTGCTGGTGGTTCTTAACACCACGACAATTGACTGTAGAAATGAAGTCCAAACAAAAATTAAAGCGCAAAAAGCATTGGAGACGGAGAAAGACGAGGTGCGGCCACCAAACCCAATACGAGGTATCTCGCTACAAAAGCTAACCGAATTAATGAACAAGACTGAGGATAAAGCCAATGCGAGGCGCCGGGGTAAAGAAAACTTCCAAATACTCAAAATATTTAGCCAAAATGGTACCGAAATCATGAACGACAGCAACGGCATGGATACAAACCAGCGAACCCCGTCAGAAAATAGCACTGATTTGCGAGACGGAATTTTGAGACCAACTGATTCTTACGAGGAAGGGAATAAAAATTACGTATCTCAGGCGACAGGAGTTTTCTGTAACTTTGAGATATTCTCAAATGGATCGCATTTGGATGTTTGTATGTGGCAATGGAATGCGACCACGTCCAGCCATGGGCTGGGTTTTAAAGTGATGACATCTGAAGATATTCTTAATTTGAATACCACGAGTCGAAGCCTCAAGTTTTCGGGACCTAGTACAGATGCTGACGGAAATCCTGCAGGTAAGTTAAAAGTGCTTCCTACCAGTTATGATGCATGGAGGCGAGACGTGGACACTAACGGTTGGACTAGTTCACCAGTTTTATCGAGCAATAGATTTTAGTGAGTGCTAAGCACCGGCAAGGAGAGAGGTTGTCAGGGTAGACTTAGACTCACACCCTGCACTCAAATGCAGCCTGGAAAAAGCTATTTGCTCACCAGATCGTTGAAGGAATACGGTGCCCCAACGTCTCAGCACTCAGAACTTAGCGTCTATTTCTGTCAGCCGGTCTCTATTTAGAGGTGACAGAAATGATTAGTTAAACTATTGGTTTCCATGAACTCTCACCAGTGGCTTCAAGTAACTGTGCAGCACGCAGCGGCCACACCCTGGTAACCACCTCGGCTCGTGGGTGAAACCTGGTTGTGGCAGCTTGCACGATGCTTTAATCGCGCAAATTATGCGGTGACTTCCCGCTTAATGCAAAAGTCTGCTTACTTCATCTGTCGTGGTAACAGCAGCCTAATCTACCGATGATTTTGGCGAGGCAGCAACGCTTTGTGAAAGACGTAGGGTGCTGATAGGTGTCAGTTATCGGTATCAAGACATTGCATCTTACTTCACTCTAGTTGTGTCGGTTTCCCATTCCATTAAATTAAGAAGATTTTGGACAAGAGGGTGCGTTTGTGCAAGCGCTAGCATTCACGCACCAAATATATCCTGCGCAATTGAGTGTTTCCGAATATATTCATCAGCGAGCTCACTTTTGCCGAATGGGGTTACAGCCCGAGCCTACTTGATGTGATTTGGAAACATCGCTAAGGACAAAATCGGCCAGTTTATCATCATCATCAACATCACGGAGCCCTAGGCCCGACTAGCAGTGAGTTGATAGACGCTCCGAGGGTTTATATCCACCCTCACGGTTATCCTGACGATCCTATGCAGGATTTCCTGTATAGAGCTACCAAAAAAAGATAAAAATCTTAGGACACTCAGCAAGCTAGATGAAATAAGCTATATTGGGCATCCCTGAAGGATATAATCTGAAATGAGGTTATCTAACAGAGAACCACAGTTATTTATATAGCTCTCCGTATTAGCAAGCTGAAGTGGCAGTGAGCTGGTACGTATGCAGTAGAACTGATGATTCTTGGAGGAGGCGGGTTCTTGAGTGAAGACCACGACTTGACAAATGTATCGTAGGGCGAACTAGGCTAGCTGGAGAGACGACTAGCAAAAGGTAGCCGGAAAAGATTTGATGAAATGAAGTGGGCTTCGTAGTGTTAATTGACAGAGGCTTATATCTAGCAGTAGATTAATGACGATGAGTTAAATAACTGACCAGGTATGAGTCAAGACTCACGCACCGAGGGTTCCGTATAAACTGTCACATACACACTAGCGGGCGGGCATGACGAAGGCAACTGTCAATTAATTCTCGTCTCTTGGTAGTCATTATCATTCTGGGTCTACACTTTACTTTCCATCAGGTGCGGTGTAAAGCTAGTATTAAAAAAATAATTGTTTTCCGATTATTCTATTATAAGTAACAAATTCTTTAACTCTTACTTTCGCCGAATCGTTGAGCTGACGAATGCTCTCCCAGCGAGTGCGTTTCCCACAGTTCTATGATAATGGATCCTTTAAACGAAGCGAGAAGCGATATGTACAGGCCCGCATAATCACGGCGATTATCGATTAGTTTTTCTTTGGTTTTGTTTTGTTCGTTTGTTCATTGGTAGACGTAGTCGTTTTTAGATTGCATCATGCTAACCATCATGCGTGATGTGGTCTTTATGCTAAGTCAGGATAAAAAAAAATGATGAGCCTGTTGAACTGTACTGGCTTCCCCTTCGCACGTTAACTGCCCTCTATTGCCACCGAACATTTAACATGTTTTTCTTATTGTAATAGACTATGGCACAAATATAGACGCCACGCCTACTGGCTAATAATGGCATTCAATTCATGCTGTCACAGACATTCTATAAATAAACACTTCGCTTTACCTCTAAATAAACAAATATTGTACTCAACAGCACCTATTATTATAACTATAAGGTACTAGTTGTCCCGGCAGACCTTGTTCTGGCAAAAGTTATTGGCCTGGCACAGTCTAATAGAAATAAAAATGCATTGAAAGACCTAAGTCTTATCTGAGGTAATGATATTTTTATTATAATGCCTTATGGGGCACGTTATTTTTTGTTTGAATACTTGGCGTATAAATTGAAATGTTCATTAATGACATGCAACCTCTAATCAACTTGAAGGCATACCAAAGACAATTCCAACGTACCTTTGTTTTGTTTTGATTGACATTATATGTTTGACAGCTGGGGACAAAGTGGTTTGTAGAGGAAAAAAAAATGTTGTTTTTACTATTTTTATGATTATTCGGGTTACCTACCACGCATTGTTGCATGATTGGCACGGATACAGGTCCCTTAGCCACTATTACACCACAGTCACATCAAAACTCTGATCTGGTTGTTGATCTCAATCGGTCCTTAAGCCTCATTTCTTTTTAGGGCAACATGAATTTGGTTAAGTTCATTGCCAAAAAACCCAGGTGTGTGCTTTTTCTAGGAAAAAAAAACTCTATAGCATGTAGACGCCGCCCGGTACGCGTTTGTGGTAAACGCCCTAAAGGACGTTAGGGTGTTATGGGACGCGCGGGGTAAGGGATGCGCGCGCGCAAGGGATGCTCTAGCAAATTAGTCGACTACCGGGACCCAAGCTTAGAGTACGTGCGTGTGCGTCGCAGTTGGGTGTGCCTTAAAGTGCAAATAAACAGTAAAACGCCAAAATCCTTGTCTTCCTACAACCACACCCACGACCACCGGTCATAATCCCTATTTTTCCTCTTTCTTCCCTTCCAGAATGTACCGCTTGCTGTACGTGACAGCCTAAGTATATTAGGTATGGATACTCTCTGTGATCTAAACCTTAGGGATCATATAGGGACTGTCCTTTCCACGACTTCACGTGGACTTGGTATCCTAAACAGAGTGCGTCGGTTTTACACGCCGGATCAACTGTATCTATTGTATAAGGCCCAGGTTAGGCCTTCTCTGGGACGGTTCTGCCCAGTACTTACTCGACGCCTTGGTTAGGTTGCAGCGTAGGGCTGTCCGCATTGTGAACGATCCAGACGTTTCTGAGCATCTTTTTGACTGCACCATGCTTTCCATCAGGCGTGGTGTGCTGTATCAGGATAAAAAAAACTAAATTTACGTGTTTACAATAAGTAGAACATGCGAAAGTTTTAAATGTTTGATTATATAGAAGTACCAAAACATTTATGTTTTGTAGCACAACTTGAGACGTACAAAGGAAGTTCCTCATAAAACCAAATTGAAACAACTTGATCTTATAACAGACGCGATAAAAGGGGTCACCCCCTTATTTAGTTTCTACTATACAGAGATGAGCAAAATATAATCTGATTAACGATTACAAAATGTAGTCGTAACTTTAATTTTGTGGCCCTGTAGTCGTGATTAAATCCCTTCAAAACAATAAGGATTCATAAATGTGTATGCAATTGAAGATTTCGTAGTGTGTAAAACATAGATGAGCAGAATGCAGTCTTGTTAATGATGAAAAACGCAAAATGAAATCATAATCGTTTTTTAGTAAACTGATTAACATTTTGCCCATCTATGCTGCTATACACGTCTTAATCAATAGATATAATAAATCCGTTCCTCAGACACCTGCATACTATCTAGATGAAAAATTATTTGAGAGCTTCTATATATGCCGCATTACAGAGAATGTTCCCTTCCGCGATGCATTATAGGTTAGTAAAAATGTACGTGTTTGTGCCCAATAATCTCAGAAACGACTTATCCAATTTAGATGCGGTTTGCACTAATGTATTGTGGAAAACTGTCTGAACATTTAGTGTTATTTTTCTACTACAATCAGTTCACAACTGAAAAAGTTATGTGTGTTTAAAAAAACACGTCGATCGAAAAAAATGGTATAAAATAATTATTCAATTTTAATAAAATTTTAGCTGAAACAAACGATGGCAACTATTTTGTCATTTATACAATGTTTCTAGCTTGCAATAATTATTATCGTAAGAAAAATGCTACTTCCACGCGAACGAAGTCGCAGGCGTAGCTAACACTAACTTTTTTATAATAATTATAAGGCAACAGTACTTGAAGGCAATGGCGTCACATTCTATTGGAACGTGTCTGTCGTCACAAATAGGCTATATTAAGCTTATTACGACTGATTAATCTGCTTGATATCTTGCTGATAGATTGAGCCAAGTCTGTGAAGTTTTGTTGGATGTCACTATTACGCATGACAAGAACCTCCTGAAGGGAGAAATCGAGAATAAGCAAGTAACTCAATTTGGCTCACGATGTGACAGTCGTGGGCAGGGTGATGTCCACAGAAATAATTCTTATACAGATTTCCATCTATGGCTTGGTTTCAGTCAGCCTCTAAAGCTATCTTTGGAGGTGAGGTTTCAGCGCCTTACTTAATAGTACGTGTGCAAAAAGCGGTCGTACGTGATATTGCGCGAGTTCGTAGATTACTTTCTTTGGGGCGCCAATCTGTGGATGCTTCTGCTTATGCTGGAGGTGTATCATCCCTCGTTTAATGCTAGAGCTGGGTAAGATTTGGATGGCCTCATAACACAGTTTGTAGTGACCCTACTTACGATACTAAGGTCCTGGGTTCGAGTCCCGGTAGTAGAAAACTTTTCTGTGATGAGCAAATGAGTTTCTCACGAATCATGGTTGTATATATACAACCATGTGTGTTGTTATTTTGGTTGTTGCCCGTCATAGTGACCAGTTTCGGCTTGTCGCGTTTCGGGATCAGCTTGTGTATATCCAGTAGCTGATATACCTAGAGACCTTCAGTCGTGGTATTTGTGGGCCGACATGACGATGTTGACTATCAATGGTTGTTCATCCTTTGATAGTCGCTTTCGTTTTTGGACTACATTGCACTTACCATCAGGTACTCTGTAGTCACTATGTCGAGCCAGTGTAAAAAAAATATATATAAAAAAATATATATATGTATGTAAGTGTGTATATCGTTGGCTAGTAGTACACATAGTACAAGCGCAAGCTTTATTTGGGATTGGTCAATGTGTGTAATTGTTAGTAAATATTAAAACAATAATAATAATAATATATCGTCACACTACATCCCTTTCGGAACGTGCAGAGATACATCAGTGGCTGTTATTGACATCGCGCTTATATGTCGTTCTCAATGTAATCCGTAACGCAGCTGATTACCGTTCTCAAGGCATACATGACTATGATATGCCATGCGCGTTTCCTCACGATGTTTTCCTTCATCAGTGAGCGTATGGTGCTTAAGCCCGGACTTAATCTTGAAAAACCCAGATATAAGAGTCGGGATTGGAACCTATGAGCATTCGCGTTTCCGTGCTTGGATAACGATCCCTTAGCCGCTAGTCCATCACAGCCATAATATGTAATTGAGGTGGTAGGGCAATTGCCCGAACTGGGACGAGGCCACAGTACCCAAGTTCCAAGACTATCATATTGGCCAGCGACGTGCATAGAGTATTTGGACAGGGTAGGCAGATAAACATAATGAATTAGAAATTTATATAATGATACTAAATATTATATTACTTTATAGGGGAAGAGAGATGGCATGAAAATAGAATATATATGAATATGAAGGGTTACTTTTTTTGTTTAAATGAAAAGAATTTATTTGAGTCTTATCTATCGTAAGGGCATGCAGTGCTTTCATGCATTTATGGAATGACCACCCAGCTGTTCATTTAATTGCAGACCTATCGTGGTATCAGGTAGGTTCACACGGGCTCATTTTCCGCAACTCGACGTCTGAATCCGCCTATTTTGCGTGAAAACCGGGCCGGGGTGATTTCAATCATCCCAGCCCAGCTCCTTCAGGAAATCCGCCAACCGCCTGATATTGCTGGTTGCTTCCGGAAGGTTCCTCGGTGTGCGGAGGTGTTGTGTCCGGTACACTGCCAGTTCACTGCACTCGATGAGCATGTGCCTGGCTGTCTCTTCTTCTCTCATGCATGCTCTGCGCAGAGTAGTTTCTGTGACACCTAAGTGGAAAGGATGTCTATTAAAATAACCGTGTCCTGTTATGGCTCCGGTGGCTGTTACTTTCATCTGTGCATTTTCTATTAGATTATCTTTCCAATATTTTGTAATTCCATGGCAGATGTTGATATTTCTTATCATTTTCAGGTCATTTTCTCTATTTGCCCGTGGACCCTACGATGGAGAATATGGTCATAAAGTCACCTCCATTTCAAGGACTTTGGGAGTTCTGTAAGGTAATAAAAACACAACGGGATTATTATTATAAACTTTTATATTATTTTACAAAATTGGGTGCCCAACATGGGTGACATAGACTAAAAAAAAACAAAAGGATCATAGTACCAAAATAGAACATATAAATGCCCTCACAATTATAGGGCACCACAGCATGCACAATAATTAATATATATTGCTAGTTTACAGTAAAGAATATTAGTAAAATTCCAAAAAAGAAAAAAGGATTATACATACATACATAGACACAATATAAAAAAACTATAGATTGCCTAAATAACAACTTTATTAAATAAATAAAAAAGAAGCTTTTTAAGATCATTTCGTTATGTTATCAAGGCGTGAACGGTGCGTGATGCGTTCCCTCTCACCGCATCAAGACAAATGAGGTGAATGAGGACTGTTTTTTTATTCTGACTCTACATAGTGACTGTATCATATCTGAAGGAAAACACAATGCAATCCAAAAACTGAGTACCACTGTCCAGAGACTATCGTCTGCTGACAGCCGCCGCGATTAGGGCACCCTACAAAAATACTTCTCCACGCTTTAATTAAAGAAACCAATATCTTAAGTCGAAGGAAACACGCTCGCCAGAAAACTGTTGCAAAATCCAATGACCCAACAAAAGTAACAGAGAACTTCTTATTCCTATTTGAAATAGATGTCACCGTAAAACTGCTGTAATGCAATCCAGCGCGCGTGGTTCTTTTGTGAAAGGTAGAAGGTGGAATGAGATACACCATCCCTCGCAAAGGTAGAAGAGAGATGTCTGCAGAAGGCTCTGTGTAGCCGGGTGCTGAGGAAGCTGGCATAACCGTACCCTTGGCTCTGACAGACGGATTGAAGGAATAATCCGATGATTATAGTCATTATGAGCCTGACACACCAAGGCGACTATGCTCACAGGAGCGATATTCACCAAGCTACCAAAAAAAAAAAAGATAATTTCGTCGCCTTTTTCTCATGAAAGGCATGGAGGTATCAAATTAAAATTAACAACAAAAATTTTCATCTATAACAGAAATTCCAGAATTTTCCTCCAGGTTACCAAAGATGGGGCTGGACTAAAATTCTAATGGAAACTGTTCTTAAATGCAGTTTTGACTAAAATAAATAACGCCGTCTCTTTCCTACAGTTCGAAGCCAAACTACATCAGAGCAAGATGCGAAACGCCAGCATAAAGCTGATCTCGGAATCAACAGCGACTGAAGTCCAGTGGATCTTGCAAGAGGTGGCTGGAAATAACTTAGAAATGTAAGTTTCACTATGTTATTCAAAAGAGGGCTGTTCATGCTATTTATAATTTAAGGACTAGAGTTAGAGAACATTTTAATGAATTCGGTATTTTAACAGTTCCATCGCAATATATTTAATAATATAATATATCGTAACCCTATATTCCTTTCGTGGTGAGCAGTGGTTTATTAGTGGTTGTATCCACTTTTGTACTTATATTAGGTCCTTACATATGAAATTGGCGTTTTGTATGGGAGGAACAAAAAGTCGAATATTTTTTAATATAATATATTTAATTAATCAAAGTATGAACCATTATTTTCTATGCACTTTTGCCATCTCATAGGTAGTTCATTGATCTCTTTACTAAAAAAACCAGTCGGACGGGAATCAATAAAATCTTTGAAGGCGATTTGGACTGACCCATCGGAGTTGAATTTTTTCCCTTGCAAGAAGTTATCCAAATTTCGAAAAAAATGGTAATCTGTTGGAGCAAGGTCCGGGGAGTACGGAGGATGTCTTAGACTTTCCAATTGAAGCTCTTCTAATTTAGTAGTCGTCTGTTGCGCAGTGTGTGGTCTAGCGTTGTCGTGAAGCAGCAGTGGCGTGGAGCGATTGACCAGCCTAGGTTGTTTAGCCGCTAGCTTTTCCATCATGGTTTGCAATTGCTGACAATAGACATCAGCCGTAATAGTCTGGCCAGATTTGAGAAAACTGTAATGAACAATACCGGCACTAGTCCACCAAACACTTACAAGTAACTTTTTTGGGGTTAATTTTCGCTTGGGGCAGGATTTGGCTGGCTGGCCAGGATCCAACCATTGCGCTGAGCGATTCCGATTATCGTAAAGAACCCATTTTTCATCACAGGTAATGATTCGGTTTAAAATACCTTCATTATTGTGCCGGTTTAGTAATGTAACGCAGCAGTCGACGCGCGTTTGCCGGTTTGCTTCAGTCAATTCGTGAGGTACCCACCTTTCAAGCTTTTTCATCTTCCCAATTTGCTTCAATTGAATTAAAACAGTTTTATCACTAACATCGCAGCCTGCAGCTAACTCGGACGTGGTTTGCGATGGATCCGCTTCCACAATAGCCTTCAACTCTTCATTATCAACTCGAGTCTCAGGCCGTCCACGGGGCTTGTTCTGCAGGTCGAAATTTCCAGAACGAAAACGTTGGAACCAAAAACGAACTGTGTTTTCTTTTGCAACACGACCGCCATACACATCATTCACCCTTCGAGTTGTTTCCGCAGCACTAGTGCCACGGCGGAACTCGTACTCGTAAATAATGCGATAGTTTAAGTTTTCCATTTTGTAAAATGAGTGACGCAAACAGAAAAAAACAGAAGAAAAAAACAAATGAATGACGATCATCGAAGCACAAATACATGAGTCTATAGCTGTACAAATTTGAATTTGGAATTCCTTACCAAAGAGGAGAAATTTGTGATTAAAGTGGCCAGTACGAAAAACGCCAATTTCATATGTAAGGACCTAATATTTCGTACAAAAGGTGACCAGTAGCGCAGCTGATCGCCGTTCTCTTGATGACGTTGCTATTTTGAAAATAGTGTTAGCGAAAGAGATCATCACTAGTTCTGGATTTTTGCGTAATTAATTAGAGGATAAACAGTTCATTCGGGCACGGTGACAATGAAATAGTCAAAAAGGCACTCACCTGGAAACTGGATGATGAGGACAGGCTATTGGAGCTCCGGATCCTTCACCATATACAATTATACATAGTATGTTTAGTTGTTCCACTGTATTGACATATGTAAACAGACTATTCCGAAGTGTCACCGGGTTCGCTGCCGATGAGAAGTCTGGTTTATTCCGCCGTGCGTATACAAGGGCCACTGTTAAGGGCCGAGCGTGGAATGCGGCGAGGAATCGGGATTGGACTCAAGTTCTTTTTTCGTTTTCATGCCCTGCACCGAAACTAATAGGAACTACATAATATTTTTCTTTACTTTTTAGTATGATGAAATCTATAATATTTATTATTTTCTTGTGTTAATAAAAACATGTTATTTTTCATAATAAAAATTATTAGAAAAACATCTTAGATAAATATGAAGTCATCAGTCATTTTGGCTAGTCCGGTAAAATCGAGTGTTAATTTTTATAGCACCCAAGTGCAGTAATGTTATTTATAGTACTAATGTGTAATATAGATAATTATAAGCCTAAAAGAGATGTAATATACTCGTTACGAGGAAGTGTAATGAAAAAAATAATAATTTGACAGATGGCACCCAATGCGTTTCATGATCGGCAAGGTCCAGCAAGAGATCAGAATAATAATAGAGATCACTCGGCCGAACTACGTGAGCCTCTCTCGCACCCTGCCCCACATAGCCATCGACAACATACGCATGATCGAGTGTGTCCCCGAGCCCCCGGTCTACAATGGCGAGTGCGTGCCTGGACAAGTCATATGCCAAATTATGAACGTAAGCTTAAGACATACGTAACATATTTAACATATTGTCGTTCTTCGACTACACTGTATTTTCCATCAGGTGCATTGTAGTATGTATCTTTGTTGAAGATGTATAAAAAATGTGTGAATCAAACGTCTGTCTGTAAATAATAAAACATGTCACAAAACTACTAACTATGCTTACAGAGAGATGCGTGTATCAAAATTCACCAAGTCTGCGATCTAGTGAAAGACTGTGATGATGGCGTTGATGAACGACAAAGCTGCGGTAAGTTCTAAAGCTGTGATTTATACACGCTACTTTGATTTTGCTTAAACTTTACTCAGGAAAGAAGTTCTTCTTTGACAAAAAACTGAATATATAATAGGAATTAGAGGGAGTACTAATGGGAGTGAGTGTACAATATTAGCTTGTAGTCACAGAAACATCTCGAAACATGGTTGTCGAGTAACTCTGATGTCTAATCGCCGAAAGTTCCAGAAATCCATTCGATGAAAGTTCCCGTACTTTGATTTTCAAATATCCAGTAGTCCAGTCGCAAAAGCAAGTTGAAATGTTCTCACTTAGAATCAATGTCCAATCGCAGTATGTTCACCAAATTCGTATTCGGTTACTTGGAGATATCGCGTATGTCGCTTCCAAATAAAAATTTTCCTTGAGTCCAGTCGGTATTTTTATCGCTAGGTCAGACTTTCAGCACTTTTGAGAAAGATCTAGAGAGATCTGTGTACCTTATGTATTTGCCCAGATCTATCATCACACCGAACCCTTATTGGGGTAGGCAGAGACAATGGAATGCCTTTTGTTTCTATTCGTGTAAACCATTTCTGCTTCCTTAACATTGAATAGTCCCTTCATACAATCTCGGCGATTCCACGTGCGTTGTCTAGATGTTTCTGATAACACTCAAACTGCTTTTCATTACAGACAAGATGCCGTATGGATCATACTGTAACTTCGAACACGACACGTGTGGTTTCGAGAATATACCACAGTAAGTACTATAATTTAATTTGTTTATGATAAAACAAAACGAGCGTATTTTTTTGAGTTGTGAGTTGTGTAATTTTGGTCGCATTTTTCTGCTCGACCTTCTCATCTAATGAAGTAAAATCCCTCTCAGGCCAACAGTATTTGACATACTGCCTAAATCTATACTTTATTTGGCAAAGGTAATCTGATACGTGCCGGGATGCCAATCTACAACCGCTCGATTTGCCGCCCATGGAACCCGTCCCTTATCCACTAAGCCACAGCCACTATATATATTTCAATATACATATGATTTATAAATATATTTTTCTCACAGACCGATTCTAAAATGGTCCCGACACAGTGGACCAACGCCTACGGATAAAACAGGGCCGAATTTCGACCACACCTGCGGGCCCCCCGACCCCTACCCGACGCTGAAATTGCCTCCACTCATGCCAGCCCACATGAACTTCTCCCTCTCACAATGCGTCGGTTACTACTTCTTCGTAAATATGAACGTGACCGGACCAAATAGGGAGAAAGCGGATTTTGCATCAACCGCCATAATGAAGACGGTAGTGTTCAATCCACCCCCTAAAGTGCATGGGAACATTACCTCGAAGTATTACAACTGCTGTATGGTAAGTAATATTTCTTACATTTTTAGAGGATAAACAAAAGCAATTACTACTTCCACTCCGATGTAGCCTTAAGTTTCTTTCGGCGTTTCTTCTCAAAGTAGTCGTTTCTGTAACGCTAGTTGATCACCGATAGATTCTTTTTTCTGGCTGTCTGCCCAAGTCAAGGTACGTGCCCACAGGGATGCCCTTGCGCTACCACCCAATCCGTAACTCGCGGGCTGAGCAATTTTAAGTTGCCGCCCCTCTTACCCGGTGAAGTTGTAAAAGCCTACCTGGTCTACAGCAATCTGTCTTGGAAAAAAACAAATGTTTCTAGTTGAACTATTTAAATATAAACATAGATTAAAAAGATTTTTTAAAACAAATTCATAGATACATTTATTGCATTGAAGTAATCAAATAATATCAGCATCTGTTGATATTAATATTACAAAATCAGCACCAAGTTCCTCCGATATTAATAAGACCTTTTTCTTTGTTATTGGTAGTCTTTGTCGCTTTTGGACTGCGGCATGCTTACCATCAGGGAAGATGTGGTCACTGGGCCGTGTCAGGATAAGGAAACCTGGGCCAGTAACATTCTGTTCTCAAGCCAATTAGACATAGAGGCTATACCATCTGACTGGTATTTGTACATCACATCTGGGGGCCACAAATACGGTAACGATACTAGGAATACAACCTCTTCGTATTTCCTACGCTGTAGTGGACGTACCCTTTATTTTATTTTTTATTTGGGGAACATCCTCGTAGGATCTCAGCCGCGCTAGCGTGTGCGGCCGAAGTGCGCCAGACTTGTACCGGCTAAAAACTCCATGATGACTGGTTCTACGCATAGACGAGGACGGTGGGTCCTGGAACCATTTCATCACAACGGATTTACCCAAAGGCAAGGCAGTCAGATATTAGGACTGGCGGTATTGAAAGCGTTTACCCAGAAGTGTATCTCTCCGTGTGTCTATTCCCACCAGTAACTGTGCTGATGAAAGATAATTTTCTTGTTTGCGAGAAGTTGAAAGTTTATTACTTGCAAACATGACAGAAAAAATATTAATATCTTGCTTTGTTCGCCATAGCAGCAGAGTCTTTAAGGATTTCACATCGTAACTTTTCTGAATGCAGATTCGGATCTAAAGGGGGCAAGCCGGGGTCCACACCTTAGGCACCAAATTTTGAGGACGGTAGTCGTGAACTGGGTTGCTTAATACATCTAAAAATCTTTACTTTGAGAAAATCCTCATAAAACCATCCCGGCTTCACATGAGGTTGACATCCTACGTGTGCCAGACTTATACCGGTGAAAAACTCCAAGGTGACTTACTGCGCATTGACGGGATCAGACAAACTTGTAATCAGTTCTCCACAGCCCCGCCGAAGATACTACAAAGCCTAGGGCCCAATACAGCAAATCCACCACTGTAATGTAGGGATTACAGAAATGAGGTTTTTAATAAATTTACTTTATCCAGATACGATTCTATTACCAACAAAATGGAAGAAACTACGGGTCCCTGAGCGTTGATGTGGTGGAGTTGACAACTCGTGGGAACATTACGACATCTCTGTGGTTTTCTACCAAAGATAAAGGCGAGAACTGGTACCGCGCATCTATATTCCTGCCGAATATCACTAGAAGGTACGATGCTGTTTATTATAAATCTCAAACCGTTTATTATCGACAGGAATATTTTCAACATGTTTATAATTAACTGTTTTGTCTTCGCACCGAAATTTCATATAATTAAAGTTTTTGATAATCTTCAAAATAATTAAATACACTAGTCTGTAGGATAAAACTACCCATCCAAAATGATTAGTCACCCCAAAAGAAAGTCTTGATGAATGCAACTGTCTGAAGGAATAACACATTTTATGTAATGTTTTGCATTTTGTAGTCATTATAAATACTTTAAACTGGTCTTATGCGCTAAAAAATCATGGCTCCACGTCTCGATCTGGTTACATATGTCATAGTCGCGAGCAGATTTATAATTGTCAATAAGCTTTGAACACCAAAAGTCACACTTGAACCCACAAAACAGAAATTTTGTGATAATATTGTAATCGGTAAAAAACGCTGATTCCGAAAATATATATTACTATATTACCAAAAAATGTCGCTTAAACCAAATAGCATTTCACCCCTCGATATGATAAGTTGCATAGAAATAATAAAACAGAGCCTTGATTTGAGTATAAATTCAGTTATTCAAAATTAAATTTTCAGATACTATCTCCAGTTCAGGACTCGCATGGGCATGCGAATCTACTCCGACTCAGCCATCGACGACTTCTCCATGTCCCCTGAGTGCTTCGGCTTGAACATAGACCCGGAAGAATTAGGGGACTATAACTACTATGATCCTGTGTTTGGCGAAAAGACCACGCCTCATGCAGCCTTTGCCGATAAGCCATGTGAGTATTTCTGTAGTGAACCATGTTTGGATGGAATGTAAAAGGGTTCTTCTACGTCGGAAGCGCAATGATGACCCTTGTATTTGTTTATAGCAGTGAAATCTTACGAGGTGGGCTGTTCGCCTGTTTGCCTTCCTTTTACATAAAAACATTTTTTTTTTCAGATTATCGTTTCACCACATGTGGAGCAGTTGGCCGCTTCGGACCGAATCAGACAATGTGCGACATCGCATACAAGAACACATCCGTCTCGGTTTCCGTGGTCCAGAACCCTCCATACGTAGGCATTCAGATGTGGGAGGTGCCTGCTGAAGGAATATACACGTAAGACTTAACCTTCTGTCTCAATATACAATTGAAAGTTCTCCAATACTTACTTTGCGGTGTCATAAAAATGTGGAACGATCCAAGCAGAATACGTCGTCTTTCCTATTAATTATTAATTCTTTACTTCTTTATAATCAAAAGACTCTTCAAGAATATTAGTTACAGGAAACATTTAACAGAATACTTTATCACTGCCGTAATAGTCTTTAACCTACATTAGTAGTATATGAAAGCCAATAGTAAAAAGACCGTCACAGTGACTTAATTCAACCTGTCACGTTTCGGGATCAGTTTGCGGAATCAGCTGCACTTATTTGCTATTAAGGACTGTGGTCCATAATTTAATTCTTTGAGCGTGGGATCACGAAGATACCAGAGAGGTGGCAAAAGATTCTCAAACAAAATGGAAAATATTTGACTGATTAAAGTTCTTTTTTTTGTGTAGAAAAAGTCGTTTTATTTCACATAAAAAACCCGAAATTTGTCATCAATCTAATAATGTTTAACGTTTCTTTCAAACTTTATTGTGGTATAGATGGTTAAATATGTTAACCAAATGATTTGTCCCACTTGATATGCTAAGGTAATGAAGGAGAGACGTCATAGAAGTTTTATGTTTCAGAATTATAGCGACAGGAGCAAGTGGAGGCCTTGGATCTGCGTGGGCCGGAGTTTCTCACGGATCTCAAGTGAGGGCATTGTTCGAGTTACACCGTAGCGAGCAAATCTACATGCTAGTGGGGCAACAGGGGAGCAACGCTTGCAAGAAGGTAAAGGAAGTGATATAGCGTAACGATGTGTTATGATTATTATTTAAATATTTAAACTTATGTACACCTCCTTTTTCTTCGCCAGACACTATCAGCGCAAGAGAGCCAAGAGTGCTCTAAGCGACGGATGAATGAAACTATCAATGTGTTCCCGAGTAAAACCCATGAAGTGAAAAACACTAATGTCACAGACGGTGGGGGCGGCGGGGGCGGTGCCACTTACGTGTTTCTGGTAAGTGTTAGTCTCTAGAAAACAGGACATAGGACAGGTCACTAAAGGACTTCATTCTCTATGAGGTGTCCTCTCATAAATACACATTCAGTGCCTTTAATAGAGAGAGATGGAGGCGTGTCGCAAAAGCCGCAACCAAATAGAGAATCTATGATCACGACCACTTCACCAGGAGTTTACGAATTAAATGAAGAAGAAGAGTATTTTAAAATCATACATACAATAGTTAGTTACATTACATGAGACAGTCTCTATAATCAAGGTTCCAGAAATATTGACTATAAAAATTCGTCTGTAAACGGGGTCATTTGTGTTGGAGCGAAATAAATTTGTTTATATCTGCTTATTTAAGAGCGGCGGGCGCCCCTTTCTGTCCCTAATTTACCTGTGAGCATGTGGTGCCTAAATTCGTACGTAATCTGGATAAACCCAGAGCTACGAGCCGAGATTTGAACCTGCGAACATTCGTGTTGCCGCGTATGGAAACCGGTCCATTATAAAACAAGCCGCCACTGCTACACATTTAAATTTTCTTTGACTTAACTTGGACAGTGTAATATCCTATTAAAAACTTTTTCCAGTTGGATAAGGAAGGACAGGCGTATCCATTGATGGCAGCTGGAGGGGGCGGAGGCCTATCCGTAGGGGCTTTCCACGACGACGGATCACAGCACGGTCGGATGCATTCTAACGCCACCCCTGAGTCTGGATATATGTATGGACATCCTAAGCGTACTGCAGGTAACCCAATTATTTATTTATTTTTTGTTGTAGACAGGCTTGGGCTTGACCTCAATCACACCTCATGGAAAGTGATGACGAGGCCAATGATGGAGCGCGCTCACTCAAGAAATACCGATTCACTCATCGCTTGAAGATTCCCATGTCATACATATGATATTGGAAAAACAGAAGCAGCAACTGAATTCCACTCCTTGGTGTTTTCCAGCAAAAAAGGAGGCAAACCGCTTCGTGAGAGCAGCTGGAACGTCAATCACATAAGGGTGCAAATCCGCACGGAGTATAGTTCGAATCACACCGTTGTTTGATTGTTATCAGGAGCTGGTGGTGGCTGGATACCTCGCTCCGGTCCGCAGACTCCAGGTTTTGAGCTGATACGGGGCGGTGCAGTACGAGAAGGCGCCGAAGGTGGTCTTGCTTGCGAGGGAGATGCTCATGGGGGCTTCGGTGGAGGAGGTGGCGGTTGCCTTCGCGGCGGAGGAGGAGGCGGCTGGCTTGGTAAGCAACATCATACGCTTGAAAATCCGGGAATACTATCCATGAGATAATGGGAATGCTATAAGGGTGATCAGGTATCATAACAAAGGGCCAGAGATTATATGAAAATGTCAGTGGTTATACCATTTTTGAATTTTGATCCTTTTTTAGGGTTCTGAACTTTAAAAGGAAAAAAGCCTCCCTCATAGGATTACTTCATTAATATCTCTTCTATCTCTTAATTCTCTCTTTACTGTTTAGGCCAAGGCTGAGATTATCCGAAGAAACCCTACCACTTTCTCTCAATTCATGTTCTGCCAAAAACAGATTAAGTTGTGTCAGTTCTAAATAGAGAATCCCTCTTCTCAGGTGGTAATACCAACGAAGGAGAACACGGAGGCGGAGGGTGGTCTTATATTGAAGGTAGTCGCGCCATCAAAGACTACAGCGAAGTGACCATCGCCTTGAGAACAGGACCTGGAGAAGTCCTGATCATACCCGCTATTCATGTAAGTGCAACATTAAATAGTTTGTCGTCTTTCTCATCTTTATCAAGACTACTCTTAACGCTGCTAACATTTGAAAAAGAAAGAATATTAAAACATTTGCGATACACCAGCCAAAGCTTTACCTCATACCTAACGAAAAATGAAATGAGGCTGATGATGCAGCGTATTTGCTCAAGAAATGTATTTCACCCTAATTCTTTACCCCCGTCGCCCGGTAAAGTTGTTAACGCTCTCCCAAGCCAACACCATTTCGTCCTGCTTAAACAAAACAAAGACAAGTGGGCATTGCTACAGGGAATGCCAGAGTGGTCTGGCGGGTAGTGCTGATTGCACCCTACTCTGTGTTACCAAATCCCAGACATACAGAGTAAAATATACACTACGCTTCAATAACCCATGGTTTTAAAACCTTGGTAGAATATTATTGCGACCTGATCTGAAAAATTTTCACGGACTCAGTGTTGTTCAAATCTTAACCCTTTCGTTACCAGCGCCGGCTTTAGACGCCATTCACAAAACGCCCCGTGTGCAGCGCCGGCTTAATCTGGCATTCATTTTATAGAAAAGTAAAAATAAAAAATAAATTATTAAGAATTACCCTAATTTAAATTTAAATTGAACTAGCTGTCCCGGCAGACCTTGTTCTGCCCTATTTCTCTAAAACAAAGTCACATTTTTTTTTTAAATGTTAATTGTTAATTTTAATTTAAATTGTTTGAAGGAACCTGACCTTAATGCTATATGTATAAAATTGACAAATATTGACATTAATATTTATACGTCACTCAATTGTTTTGCCTTCCCGGAACCCGTCCACTGACATTTAAACTTTATGGTATGGTATTAAAGTTCAAAATGACTTATAACGAATTTTTTGTATGAGAATACAGAAAAGTGTTATTTTTAGACAGTTGCAGGGATTTTTTTAATTTTTTCTCTCCGCAATAACCTTCCTCAGACTTCATCAAACACAACAAAAAAAATCAGCCAAATCGGTTCAGCCGTTCTCGAGTTTCGCGCTTATCAAGACATTTTGCGATTCATTTTTATATTATAGATATACCAGCAAAATCTTTAAATATACACTTAAATGAGAAAATTCAAACATCAACTCGCCATCATGCAATGTGCACACTTCGCGGCGTGCTACCAGGTTCAGTAGCACCACTTCGGCGTAATGGACTGTGGTAACGAAAGGGTTGTAACCAAGTAAATAACCTATGAATTGTGTTTCAGGATTGTGGCTGTGACTACCGCTGCGTAGCTCTCGACGAGTTTAGAAGTGAAGTGAAGTGCTACTGCCCTGCAACATGGACGGCAGATCTTCACGATCCAACTAAATGCATACGTAACTATGAAAGACTAAAACACTTTAATTTATCCTCTTGATTCATTTTATCTGTGAAAATAATAGGCATCGTTGCAAAACCGATGATATTGCACGTGATGAACAAAGCCTCCTTCCCAGACATTTACAGACCAGTAGATTTAAGGGAGATTCAGGTGGTACGTGTACATTCTACAAACCATTTGATAGAAAGGCTTCAGGGAGTAGGTTTTTTACAACCACCTTACACAAAGATGGCACCTGTGTAAGCTAATGGAGCTCAGCAAGTTATAGGAGGAATATAGATCCAGCTAGTAGCAAGCAAAACAACACTCTGCGGGTTTTTAGCCAATAAGAGTCTGGCATACTGCAGCAGCCGTCGGCACGGCGCCCCTGACTGTTCTACGCTGGATTACTAACAAAAGGAAACTGTTCTTTGATCGGTCTAATGATTTATAACCCAACAAGAAATTTTCGTTTATTGAAAGAAGGAAGGAAAGAAAAAGTATCTGTTTGGCACATAACATTATATTCAACACGGAAGGATTGGTTAATTAAGATAGAAAATAACAAAAGTAAGTACCCTGTGCTGAGATGATGCGCCAAAGGGAAGTTAACTCAGCAAATGTTAAGTCGGCCAGCGCTGATTTTCAGCTGACTCCCATTTATTGTGTCAACGCGCATAAAGCAGCGAGGAAGGGGTTAATAGAGTATAGACACACCTCTAGAGAATAATTCCAAAGTATACATACACAAGAAATGAAATGAAATGAAATGAAATATATTTATTTCACCACAAACTAACAAAATACTAGGAATTCAAAAGCAGTAACATTTCTGTTACAAGACAACAACATACAGAAACAAAAGAAAAAACAAAAACATATTAACATGGCGAAAATGGGACCTCCATCAGCTTAAAGCCACAGAGGAAGTCTGCAGCTCTGATTTTCGTGGAGGGCCCCGGTCGTGTTACATCTTATTAAGCAATAAAAAACATAAGAAACAAGAAATAGGATAACATATAGCTTAAATAATTTTAAGTATAAAGTATAATAATAAGTATAGATAATAACAAGTATAGATAATAACAATACACCCACTCAAAAATAAATAATCCTAAAATAAACTATTACATACAATAAACAAATCGACTACAAAATGTATTAGTGACACCATAGCACAAATGTATGAATACCTAAAACAAGAGCAAACGTATAAGAGAAAATAAATTAAATAGACTACTTGTAACTGATAGATTATAAAATAAACATCATTTTAATTTTATTTTTGAAAGTAAACACATAAGTTAAGGTAAGTTTGAAAGAACACATAAGCCTGCAAATATATAAGCTTACTACTACTAGCAGACCCGGCCACGCGTTGCTCTGACCATGTATATAATAAATAAAGTAATATATATCGTAGATACATGTGAATACGCATTTATTTTAGTAACAACCCCTACAGTACGTTTAACATATCACCATATAACGAATGATTACTCCATCCAGTCCACAGATACCGCCATCTGTTAGAATCATTTGGAGCTAAATGAAAATTGTGACTGCCAAACAATAAACAAATAATTTTCAATAAAATAATATTGCGACTAATTGAGATGAAAACTGTTATTACATTACTTCTATTTCACAGATGTGTAACCAGAAAATCAGTATTTTATTTAATTTCTTCGGCTGAATGTGGAGTGTAGATGATGACAAGTATTATGGTTTTTAGTGGAAGACTTCTGGCCCCGCATCTCTTGGGTCGTGATCATCGTTCTCTCAGTAGCTGTCATCGTCTGTTCCATGGCTATACTCTGCGTCTGTCTTTACTTATGTAAGTATTGATTCAATCGATTTCTAAATCTGTTTTGGTAAGCAATCCTAGTCAAAAACTTAAAAGCAACGATCACAAGCTGTGTTCAATGTTCGTTTTCTTATTGAAATTAGAATATTGCAACCTAAAGACAAAACTACCAGATTTACGAAAATAGCAACCTTCACAGATATTTCTTCACAATTCGTTTAAACACACTTTAACACTACACAAATTCATACTAATGCTAGACCAAAATAATATATTTATTTATAAAAACACTTACATAGTCTTCATTAACACATACATAGTATTTAAACCATGAACAAGATACATTACAAATGAGACTACATTCAAAAATGTAGATTTCTTTAACAGAAAAAAAAACAATACACGGATAGGAACTGTTACAAAAAGAAAAACATTAATCTAATTTGCAAGCAAAAAATACATAAAACAGAGAAAAAGAGCAAACAAACAATTCCTTAACCCACAATCCTCGTAAATAACATACTTTTTTGAGTTTGATAATATTATCATTGAATATATCGAGATCATTAGCTTTGTCATTTATTCTCCATAATGGTAAAGTTCTGCATAATTAAGATGGTAATCCAGGCTCTTTGCGACCAGCTCATTAGTCGATACGACTATTGGGACAACAATTGTTAAATCATCATCCCACATCCTGGTAATCTCGTGTGCAAGTTCTGAATATTTTGTTAATAATACGTTTTCTGCTTTCACGAGATTTTCATCATGTGGTATGGTGATATCAACGAGCATTAACCAACATGTGGACCGGTCTACTACCACAATGTCAAGTTTACTAGTAAAAAAAGTCCTATCGATGATAATATAGGACGATCTCAGCACAGCATTGCAGGATCAATTTCGAGATTTATAATTATTATTTTGAGGGTAACATTTTATACCTGGCATTTACTACTAATGGGCTTTTTATAATGAACACCTGGACAATCCAAATTCTAATTCCTTCAAATAACAATTTTAATACTGCAGAAATACGAATGCAAGCAAAACAATATTAACCCACAAATTCTTCCATCAGATAACATGTACCAGAGGAAGAAGGAGTCGGAACTAGCACAGAAGCAAGCGAGAGAGCAAGCCCTCCAATTGCACCAACTGCGGAACCTTCCGGGAGGAGAGGAGAATCCCCTCTCTATGACCTTCAACCCTTATTATGGCATCGAATCCATGCTGCCAATTGGGCTGGATGTCAACCAAGTACCCCATGTCACGCGGAATCGAATGAAGCTCATCAAGTAAGTAATAATAATATATTATAACGCTATATCCCTTTCGCGATGAACAAAGATACATTAGTGGTTATGTTCACTTTGCGCTCAAATGTCGTTTCCAAAGTGACCATTAGCGTAGCTAGATGTTGTTCTCAAATCACTTATACGTGATATTTCTATTAGATGCTATGAGGGTTTCCTTACGAGTTTTTCTACATCAGTGAAAATGTAGTGCCTGAATTCGTACTTGATCTAAAAAAACCCAGAGGTACGTACCGGGATTTGAATTTAGGAACACTCGCATTACTATTATTCACTATTATATCAAACAAACACACAATTTTCACACCGAATCGCATCAGTATGTCGGTCTAAGCACTTATATACTGTTTACACGACCCAGTCACCACCTCAAACATCCAACATGTGATTTCCGGACATTCTCAGGGCTTTAGGACGTGGAGCTTTTGGCGAAGTGTTCCAAGGTCTATACCGAGTTCGGCCAAACGACACAACAGAACTGCCCGTTGCAGTGAAGACTTTGCCCAAGCTCTCCTCAGGCCAATCGGAAGAGGAATTCTTCATGGAAGCTGCTATCATGTCCAAATTCGACCATCCTAACATTGTCCGTCTTATTGGAGTCTGTTTTGAACAACATCCGAGGTATGTAAACATGATAAAAAACTGATATCGAAAAGTAAACAATAATCTATACTAATTAACAGTAATTAATAGAGTTACGCCTTCTAGCTTGCTCCCTTCAAGGAGTAGCGTAATACTTTTGTTCCAACATCGTGAACAGAATGTGCTTAGTCTGCATTAGATAACGCGTGACCACCGGGATGGATCACTTCGAGATGCTTGGAGCATTTAGTTTGTAAGATTAGACTTAGCTTAGCCTCCAAAAAATGTTTCCCTGATTTCACTATAGTATCAACATTATCTAAAAGAAATCACTTAAAACTCCCTCCATTTTAGATATTAATTTGTTAAGGGCTAGTTAGGTAGTGAACAATAGAGCCCTTAACTTTTAAAGGACTCCTATGTGTTACCTAAAAATGTTGGTGAAAATAAAATTATCACCCAGTGCTCGATTTTTTATAGTTTTGTTCATTTTACCTGTCATATCATCTTTAAAATTATGATTAAATATACTCGATTTCTAGGTTCATCGTACTGGAACTCCTGGCTGGTGGGGAGTTGAAGATCTTTCTCCGAGAGAATCGTCCCAAGCCTGAAATAGCTAGCGTCCTTACGATGAAGGACTTGCTTCTGTGTTCCTTGGATGTTTGCAAGGGCTGCAGATATTTGGAAAGCAAACGATTCATTCATCGGTAAGTAGCCTTTTGTTAACCATTTTTTGCATACAACTTGTTTGTACCTTCACGTTATCATACCTTATAAGGGTAAAGTTAACTGAAGTTGGAAAAGTTAATTCTGTAGCGAAATATTTATTGTTCCTTTGTTTTTAGCTAAACATACTCCCTCTTCCGAATTGAATTTTTCTAACATTTCCTAAAATTATCATCATACCAATTTACACGAAACTTTAATAAACTCACCAAGCAAATTCCAAAAACACTTAAACTGTCTTCATGAGTCAGTCAGTTGTTGGTGAAAATACATCAATTACTTTTTGAGATTGTCATGAAAAGACAAATAGACAGATGCAGCGGGGTATTTTGTTTTTCAATATCTAGTTAATCATAAATACCTATTTATATTTTGGTAGCGTCTATGAATTTACAAGGAAATAAAATCAAATAAAAAAAATAAATAGTCGCATATTTTAACAACTATACCTTGTCCATTTTGCGAAATCTCTTATGACATTTCGGAACGTAAATTTCCATATTAAGTATAAATATTAAAAAAATGAATATTTATGGGTTGAAGTACTAAAACACTATTAAAACAAAGTAAAATCAAAATACTTACCTATATGCCGTGCCTAACGTGAGCGATAGTGCTTTTGGTCGCCGTTCTCAGAGCGCGTATACATGAACGTTAGATGGCATGCGGGTTTCCTCACAGTGATTTCCTTAATTAGTGAGCATGTCCTGCCCAAATCCGTACTAAATGTGAGAAAAACCTTGAGGTACGTACTCCGAATCGAGCCTGAGACCTTTCGCGTTGCCGCGTATAAATTCAAATCCCTTAGCCACTAGGTCACCATTGCCACTTTTTTTTATCAAGTTTTATGTGCTGACAGATTATGCGGTACAGGACTTAATTATAAAATAATCTACATGTTCTATCCACAGTGATATAGCATCAAGGAACTGTTTGCTCACATCCCGTGGACCAGGTCGCGTCGTGAAGATAGCTGATTTCGGCATGGCTCGGGATATCTATCGTGCAGAGTACTACAAAAAAGGGGGGAAAGCCATGCTGCCCATAAAATGGATGCCCCCTGAAGCGTATATTGACGGAGTTTTTACTATAAAAACCGATGTATGGTAAGTTATATTATTTATATACAGAGGGCTTAGACAAATTAACGTTCGACAAGCGATATCGCGGCGAAGTAGTCACCTTTGGGTTTTTAGCCGGTACAAGTCGGACACCTTAAACGACACCCCACTGCGTGACCGAGATGGTCTTATGAGGATTTTCTCCAAGTAAAAAAAAGATAACCAGCTGAGCCACCCAGCGCTGATTTTCAGTTAACACTCATTTGTTATGAACCAGACAATCATTGAAAAGTAGCAAGACTGATCTCGTGCGTTTGTTGACAACATTTTTCCAACTCTCCTATTTAACATATTATCTGACTCTGTGGAGCATCTCGCATTATAAAAAGTATCTTTGGCTACAGAAAGTAATGTACGGATTTAGCAAAATGTACGGCCTTATATGCGCAAAGTCCAGCTTTTGTATTGTCCAGTATTGCCACCCTAATTAATTTTAAAAAGGTATACAATATGAATGTGAGTGGAAGTAAGCGTCAAGGTCGGCCGGGAATTAATTACACAGAAAAAACAGTCATGTAATTTTTTTATACTGGCTCAACAAAGTGACTACATGGCACCTGATGGAAAGTACAGCGCAGTTCACGAATGGGAACGACCGTTAAGGGGAGAAAATACGTTGACAGTTGTAATCGCTATGTCGGCCCAACACTTGCGTTAGAGGCCTTGGTCTCTACATATATGAAAAACTGGATATATACAAACGAATCTCGAAACGCAACAGGCCGATGCGAGTCATTATGACTGTCTTTACACTTATGTACTGTGGTCGGTCAGTTCGGGCATATCACCCTGCCACCTCAAGAGTAAGTCTTATGTTGAAGATTACGGTTTAACGTGTCTTAAGTACACGAAATCAGCGAGATTTCATGAAGAGCTTGATAGAGTTACGGAAGCGAAAGGAAATTGTAGAATTATATAGAAGCGACATACCTTTTTGTCTGCTTAGCCCAATAAGGGGTCGATGTGATGATACATAAATAGCAGTGCTAACTACAAATATCTTTAAGCAATATTTATGAATTTTGTTACCTTTGGTGCAGGTCTTATGGAGTGCTTTTATGGGAGGTATTCTCTCTCGGAGTGATGCCGTATACTGGATGCTCCAACCGGGAGGTGATGGATATGGTTACTGGAGGTGGTAGACTGGAAAAACCTTTTGGTAAATATATTTCATTGTTAAAATTTTTGTTCTATGCTGAAATCGAAATTGAATATAAATAAAAAAAAACAATGTTAATAAACCGATGGACAAATATTCTTACCTTTAGGCAAAACGTCGCCAGGTGCCGAGGAAACTGGCACGACCGTGCCCTTGTCCCCGGCAGACGGGTATCAGGAACATCCCGGAGGTTTTAGTCGGTGTGAGTCCTACGCACCGAGGGGCGACCTTTATTACCCCCTGAAGGCCTATAACGGGTTTCTCCAGGTTACAAAAAAAAATGGACAAATATTAAAATAAATGTAATAATGTCTATATAAGTCATTTATTATAATGAATAAGCCATTAAACTTTTCCTACAACAATTTTGTTTACATTCACTTACTGAACCAGGTCACATCGGTGCGGTCTATTTTTGGACTGCATTTACAATAGCAATTCTGTAGCCAATTAAGCATTATCTGTTTCAATGCTAATTTTGGAGGGTTCATTTGGAAAATAATACGCAACCACCGTTTTTTACGTTAGGTTAGATTCATCAGCGGATCGGGCAGTAGTTTTGAAGGAGTCTGCTGCCCGAATGAGAGGGAGGCGGCGCGCAGTATCTAGCGTGCCGTCCGTGAGAAAGGTTTGGAAGGGTGGGCTATTTAAACTTATACCCCAGAGATGAAGCCTAAATAGGCTGTTCGGTTCCCGGGCTTCTGGACGAATTCGGATTCACAGACCTAGGTAGAGCGATTAGGACACAAAGGCTTAAAGTAAGTAGGAGTCTGACTCACCAGGGTCGCTACCCTCACAGCAGCTGATGGTCCTATGCAGGATATTCCTCCGGGCTACCAAAAACAAAGGTTATTCAGCGGACAACGCCAGACTGGTTGTTTGTTCAGATTAGTGAAATGTGTCCCCATCTAGTGTCCCGTGATCCTTCTTGGAGGATCTTAAGGAGTTTATAGAGGTCAGTGGTAATTGGCATTAACTGTAGTGTTGTTTGTAGGGTGTCCACAAGACATATATAGACTGATGTGTGAATGCTGGAACCCAACTCCAACCAGTAGACCTTCGTTTGCCATGATGCACGACAGACTGCTGGTGTTCTTGGAGGTAAGTTAAATTGTGTCAATTAACATCAAAATCCTGCAAGTCCAGATCCTGGGGCCAAATTCTAGGGGTAGCATACGAGCCCATCACCCAGCGTGCCCACTAAACAATATACCTTAAAAAGTGGGCCAACTTCTCTATAATAAATGTGCTGAAAATCGTACAAACATTTGTTTTGGCATTTTAAAAGTTAACTCAAATATCGCATAGGATATAGTTAACAGGTTTAAGTCTTGTAAGGTTAAGGGTCCTGAATATTTCGCTTCTTATGCGATAAATGATATTAGATATATTATTATTATTATTAGATATTGATGATATTTAGATTTTTATAAAGTTTTAAAAGAGGGGAGTGCAGCATACTGTAGTTTTTGTCCTGCCTAGAAAAATGTCAAAATCCGTCCCTGCTGGGTGATTCCTTCACATCCATGCTAGATAAAATCTTGTATCCAACCAATGGTCGATTTATAGTCGAAGCAGAAGATTTAAAAGTGCAAAATTTAATTAACCCTTTCGCTATTATCGGTGACTACAGTCCGAGCTATAAAATGCCGCCTATGCACGATGAGTGACTATAGTCATCGGCTGAAAAACACCGGTTATACACAATGGGTGACTATATTTTATTCACCCGTATTATTTTTCCTCTGAAAACTAATGAAAATCGTTTTGTGGCAAAACTTTGTCCAACTCATGCTCCGCGATTGCGCGTGGTTGGTGTGCGCACATTCAGCATGGAGCTTCGTTTCCTGTTAAACACTTTGCAAGAAGGCGTGCCGTAGCCAAAGGGTTAATTATTCAGTTCGGTGGATTCGCGTCTGCTGAGCTGTGACTACCATAACATATTCCAATGCGTACCTTCAATTGTTTGTACTCGTATCAATAATTTAAAGGTTTATTTGGGAAACATAGGATTTACTAATTTAAAATTTTATTTTCTAAATAAACATCTTTTTATGTAATTAATTCAGGATTTAACATCTTTAATTAAATTTTTTCCTCCAATTTTTAAGGACGAAACGATATTAAGTGCCCCTCTCCCCGTAGTTCGTTCCCTTCTGCCGCAAGAAGCCAGTGAACATCAGGTGTGTATAAATATTTAACTATTATACATTTTTATACCTTTTTGTTTAATATTAAAAATAAAATTCAAATTTTACTGACGGGATTCAGTCTTATTTTTGTAATAACGGTTCCTAATAACTCAAGGTTTTAACTTCTTAATTCAAATAAAAAAAAATGTACATAAATTTAACTTAAACAATTATTAAAGGAAATAAATATTGGTAACCACTCACGTAATAACAGAATATTGCAAGTTTGGAATCCACCATCTACTAATAGTTTCAAAATTAGACTCAATGGATGGCTCTCATCTCAGAGTTTTAGTGTATGGTCAACACAGTGCTGAACAATATATGATAGTTGAAAACACCAGCTAAGACTTAGCTACATCAGTTAATAGCTGCTCGCCTAATAATAATAATTATTTTTGGGTATAGCTGTAATTATATTATTTTAATATAAATAATTAATACTTTAAGCCCTTTTATCTGTTTTATAAAGTGTTATATTACCTTTTATAATTATTAAATGATCACATTTAACTTATTCGATAGAAGTATTGTAACAGATCACAATATATTAAATTTTAATAGAAATTCTTGTTTTTGCACCATTTTTAATAAATAAAATAAATAAATAAAGTCTTTTCTCAGAGAAATTAACTGTACTAGTTTTAGAATATAAAATTATTTTGAAGAAACAATAGGCTCTTTCTGTTTATAGTATAAGCTATTTATAAAAGCCACAAAAATATTTATTTTGTTATCCATCTTAAATTAAATTTTATAATGAGTCTCTAGACTTACAAATTGTGATATTTTATTTCCAACAGACTAATTCCTTAAAATAAACGGAAATTATCGACACGAGATCCATAAGGTCGGATGTGCGGTTACGACCACAATCGTTTTATTAAACAGATGTAAATAATTTGTCGAGCTCTCCCTAACCATCTAGAAAAAGTAGTTCTATCCTTTCTAAGTCCAAAGATATCTTGCAAAATATCTAATCACGCGAATTTTCAACCTTATACCGAGGGATAGACCTTCATTGTTATTTCAGAGTTTCTGCTTAGAATACTGAATGCTTGAGGTTGACATATATTAATATGTGATATTGTGCTTCTTAAATATTTGGAACAATTCATCTAAGACTTGCCTAATCCGCGAGACATACATTAAGATATAGCCATATTCTTTGTTATTTGTAAATTTTCTTTTAAAATGATATGAAACTTTATGCCTGTAAAATGTACTTATTAGTTTATCCCTAAACACAATTATTTATGTGCAAAAGTAACCTAGTAAGGTCGAATATCATAATCTTTCTTAAATAATTGCTTAAAATTAATTTAATTTGATTTTTATAACATATTTGTACTGTATATTAAAAGGTAATACAGTTACCGAATGCTTAAAATCAATTTTGTCACCAAAATATACAAATAAAGATAAAAATAAATATAAATAATAATAGATATAAATAAAGATTTCTAATGTGATTTGTATCAAAATTTTCTTATAACTTTAATAAATAGTTGCAATTTTACCCATCCAACTTAATGACACTCACATCGAAAATGATAAAACTGTATTAAATTTAGGAAACTGTGAGTCAGAAGACAGACATGCAAAATATTTTTCTGAATATTTATACTTAATTGCTTATAAGCAAAAGAAACTGCCGTCTGCCTAAACTCTAGTGTATTTAAAACGACAGATTAAAAAATAATTCAATGAAAATTACTAATTTTATTCTTTTCCTGATGATTTCGCTCTGGCTACTAGAAGCAAGTAACTGGTTTCATTTATTAGTATAAAATTTACTTTTTTTTGTGTTAGCGAGCCGTGTTTCTATTCTCGACCTAGCTTGCGTGTGACGCATGACCATTTTTTTACAGTTTTTCACCCAGTTTTATCCAATCCTGAATGAGAATCGCGTAGTTAAATAGTTCCCCGTAGCTACCTGAGATTCATTGTAATGTAACTGATCATTTTAACACAAGGCTGACTTGATTAAAATCATCATTCACGAAAAAAAGTCACAAATTAACAAAAATCAACATCCATCGCCATATTATTTCATTTTCGCTTTACATTTCAAAGAATCTCGAAAATTTTTACAATATTATTCCAAAACCTGAGTGTGTACTTGCTGGTAGCTATAGCGATATCTTTGACCTGTCTATTTTCTATATTTTATCTTTACCCCTTTTGCGCTGGAATTTGGAAATATAAAAAGAAAAAATTAATATTTTATTCAAGCGTTGAAAACGAAAGGCATTATACCAAAGACTTTCGTACTGACGTCAATTTAAAAAAAGGGCGATAAAGCTTAATTCAGCTGTTAGTAACCAAAAACATGGTTTCCAAAGTCCAGTGCGTGCACGCGTAGTGTTAACGTGATTTCTGGGAGATATTACAAGAAATATAATTTCATAAGTCGGTAGTTTTAAAATGGTCTTATTTCCGTGGTCTTGCATAAAAAAACGGTTAATTTTACGCTCTGGAGTTGTTTTTTGACCCTGTGGAAATCCTTATGAACAATCAGGGCTGTCGTGAGGGCGGAATCCCCGGTGTATCGAAATTTCACTGACTAAAACCACCGGTATGTTCTTCCTACTGTTTGCTGTGTGATGAGGGAATGGCACAGCCGGATTTCTTTAGTTCGCTCTGTAGTCTAAGGTTTTCAATTGGTTAATAGTAAATATTTGTGGACAAATACTGCAGCGGACAAATAACAATATCTCCTTCCTGGGCATTGTTTTGTTATAGTGCTATCTCCGTCTAGATCCGTGTGATTTTCACTTATCAGTGTGAAATAACCAGTGGTTTCACATTTTATCATATCTTTACATCCTATAAAACTCTTTAATTTGCTTTGTGGTTTTTTAGTTAAATATTCTTAGTTTAACTACAGGATAAGTGTAGGAGTCGAATAACTGTTTAGTTTAAATTTAATTACTCCATAATTATTAATGCATAAAATAGCGTATCTGATGGATATAATTATAGGCGTAGCTCCCTTCATATTAATAATACTGGGCCCCCGGGCTACAGAGGATCGGAATGTACCCAAACAAAAATTCCTAAAAAGTTATAACTTATCCACAATTTTTTTTAAACTCGTAGACCGTATTATACTTCCAGGAAAAAAAAAACATATAAAAAAAGCCCAACATGCCTAATTTATTATTTAACGTTGAAATGGTTATTTTAAAGAAAGGCAAAAACAGTGTCAATTTGATTTCAATTCTTTGGCTGAGTTCCTCCGTATATTAATTTAAAGTAACAACTTATAACTAATATATGGTTATTTTAATTCAATTCGAGCATTATTGGCTTGTTTGGATCCCCCAACAAATTTTGATACAGAACCCGTTTAAGAGACGTTACGATACTGAATATAATATATATTTTATTGCAAATTCAACGATAATTAGTAATTAGATAAAACCTTAAGACCACGGAAACCTCACCTAAGCTCTAGGCTACGATTACGTTAAAATGGGTGGGAATTGGGAACAATCTCCCCGAACCCGCGTTGTATTGAGCGTCGCATGTTGGCAGAGCGACGCAGCGTGCGACTACCTCGTCCCGACGCCGCTGCGGGACTCCGACCAGCCCGGCAATAGGTAAATCTTGCTAAGGGGAGGCTGGTAGGCAACGAGCAATTTTGTATGAAGCACTGTATCCCTACAATTTACAAAATATTTTTTATAAGAACGATATTTGAACAAGAACGTAGAAATAATATTACAAGTTTATACAAAACAAAAATGAGCTTATAATGTTGTGGGAATATTTTTTTGTATAAAAGCGTTTTTAGGTTAGATAGTTATTTTTTTTTTTTTGTTTTTGGTAACCCGGGGAAAAATCCTACATCGGACCATCATGGTCACTGTGAGGGCAGCGACACCGGTGTGTCAGACTCCTACTGACTAAAAACCCCCAGGGTGTCCCTCTAATCACTCCACCCAGGCCTGGGAAACCAAATTCGTTCAGTCGTAGATAAGTTACATGTTCATTTTCACGTTAGCGATAGCAAAAAGTATTACTAATGCACAGATACACGTACAAAGTGATGTATACATTTTTTATTTTTTATTAGACATATAATTATCAGTATATTTATACAATCCGTTTAAAATATTTTTGTATAGCCAATAATAAAAAAAATTGACTAGCATTTTATAACAATATAGTACTAAGATTTTTATATAAGATAAAAAACAATTTATGTCAAAACTTACTTTTAACACTGTTTTAACAATATTTGCTATTGCTAAAACGTTTGAGTGCGAAACAAAGTTTTTTAAGCATAAGCCAAATAAGCGGATGTATTTGAGTATATGTATATAAAAATGTAATAAACGTAGATAACTAATTTATAAACAAAACAAAAACATAATACATAACATACATACAATAACCTAACCTAATTGTGTAAAAAACACATAAAATACTTGTAAGCCGAGAAATCGTATGCTTCGTTAGTGCGACCAGTTTCAATCTACAGCAAACTAAGAAAACAAACAGGAGCGCAGTCACTCGCTCCGCAATCTTTTTCGACAAAAACAAAATAAGAAATTATCTATCTACATCCATGGATGGAAGGGATGTTAATGAAATCCAGATTACCATAAACAGTGCCTACCAGCTCCCTTGAAGACATACTAAACGTTCCTATCGCAATTCCTATTTGATGTTATTTAACTAGACTAAATTTCTAATACGCTATTGTTGCAGCATTGTTTAAATTTCCCCCTTTTAATTTTTTATCAGGTATGTGATAAACATATCCCAAAATATTGATATTAGATTCAGCCTAAAAATAATATTTAAATTTAATATAAGTTTTAAGGCCTAAGCTACACTGCAAGTTATTACGGCGCGGTATTTTTCCGCGAACTCTATAAAACTTCAAATCATATTCAGCGGTGAAAGGCTATTAAACGGAATATCTATAACAATTTTATGAAAAATTTGAATAAAACGAGAGGCGGTGTGCTGAATAAATACATCGCTGTAAAAATTTGCAGTTCGATCTAAATAAAAAATCGTTAAAATATTGAAATAGGTATGAATTATATAAAAAATATAATTCATAAATGATAAAAACGGGGAATTTTACACAATAAAAAATATGAAACGCTATCTCATTTTCATTTTAATACTGCCATTTATCATTTTATTTTCATCATAAAATTAATAATAGCTATAAAGAGTATGTTTTGTTTTTCTAACATCTGAATTATTTTTTTATTTGCAAACGTGAATGGAAATTATACAAAAAATGCATTGTCTTGCATTGAATGTATTTTTATGATTTCTCTACTGATATTCTAATTTTAATTTGGTTAATAGTATTTTTCTTTTATTTATGCCGTTAATTAAGAACATATTTTAAAATAAAACGCTTTAAATAGTTATGATAAAATTATTTTGATTAGTTATTTAGATAGCTTATTATGCATTTTAGAGATATTTAAGCTTATAATTATTTGTGTATAAAATGAATATTTAGTAAGAATTATAGATATTACAATAGTTATTTAAAATTAAAAAGAAGAATAAAAATATACATTCTTATTTATGAAATAATTTATCGGTTCTTATACTCGAAAAAACTAAATTTAATTTTGTTCGACGCACTATGATGCAAACGGGTCAATATCATACCAAAATTCAATAACTATTTCCAGGAGGAATATTGAGAAGAAATTTTAAATGAATAACGAAGAATAAATATACTTTTAAAAGTATAGTATTGTTGCTTTAAATTTAATTAATTATTTATATCTTACGTTATTTTTTTAAATTATATGAGAAGCTAAATATTTATTTATAGGTGCTTAATCTAATGGCGGGCAATTTGATACCAGCCATTTACATTTCACAATATACATCGGTATAGCCACGCCTGGCTGCCCTATTAACAGTATTTTTTATTCTGATTATTATAATATAATATTTTTGCAAAATCAACAAAAGCCGCCGCTACCCTCTTTGATCTCATGACCTCCGGGAACGAGTACGGGTCTAAATTCATCAGTCGGCACCGAATCTCGTAAGTAAGTCTCTCGCTCGAGAATATTTCATAGTCACTGACCAGGTGGAACAGATCCTAGACGGAGAAGCCGTCGCACGGACACGCGTTGTTGCTAATGATGGCAAATCTGTTGAGATACTGTTTGAACTGCCTATACTACGCTTCTATTTCGGCCAGAGAGGGAAGGAGTTTCCTGGTATGCGACCCCTGTTCTGCCCCGCTGTAGCGCTTTTCCCAGATGGGTTGGATTCTGCCGCTGATCATCCTTCTAACATACGTGATCGGGAGTTTGGCGTATTCTACTCGCCCGTGTGCACTCGCCACCGAGTTGGTCGTCCGATCCGCTGCCCCATTACCGCCGTATGACATATTAGATAAAAAAAATGATTATAAGATTATATTGACCCGTTTGCCACATAGTGCAGCGTTTCGACAATGCAACATTCGATTAGCGATACTTAACGTTCGAAAAAAGTGCAAATTATATGGGATTGACTCATGTCATAATTACTGTGTTAAAATAAGATTTCTAGTAAAAAACTGAGATTCAAATATCTATGATTCTTGTTAAACGCTAGTTGTATACAATAAACTACCTTATGTGTTAAATGATATGTATTGTTTTAGCTCAATGGGACCGCAGGCACTTCATAGCATAAGGCTAACGGTGACGCAGGATCCGGAGGAAACAGAGGATTTACAATATCTACCTCTGCTGAGAGGTATTTTAAGGCATTTTAAGCTATTATGATAACAATATATCGTCACGATATATCCCTTTCGGGGTGAGCAGAGATACATTAGTGACTATATCCACTTTACTCTTATGTGTCGTGCCCAGTCAGGCCCGGATCTATGGCAAGCTGGGGTCTTCGCCTTGGGTGCCAAATTCTAGGGGTGGCAAATGAACGCATAACCCAGCGTATCCTCTAAATAGTAGGTAGGTTAGTTTCGGTAGGGAATAAAAAGTGTGTCTGTTGCAAGGTTAAAATTAAGTAATAGAGTTGAAAATAAATTTAAATTAAAATCGATATTAACTAGTAATAAACGGCGTAAACAAGTGGTTTATGCTGACATATTTTGTTTAAATATTCAAGCAGCATCACAAGAATATGGCAACATTCCAATAGAGCAGAAAGAAGAGACCGAAAAGGCAGAAGGCTCTTCCCTCGCTTCAGGCGCCACGACAACGAACACCACAAAGTTTCTGCCGTCTAATTCTACTGACAGGTGACTGTTTTTATATTACCTTGGTAAAATAACCACCCAGTACTTAATTGTAAGTCTCACAGAAACAGCAATTGCCCTAAATCTATGCAGAGATGTCGCGTCTCTTTGTATCTTCTACCGTTCGTACAATGGGGAGTGATATGTAGAATTATTCAACCTGGTGCCTCCGGCGCTATTTCAAATACACATCATTCGCCTTTCGTCGTTCGCGCATCCACAATCTTCGCGACAATACAGAATTTCTGTAGAACATTGTTATCGCGCATTTTAAATTGTGGAATGAGCAGCCGAGCACAGTTTTTCCGAGAGTTATGACATGGGCTCTTCATGCTGGCAGTGAGGAATATCCTTCGTGGACAACATTAATAACGCTTCTTATGTTGCGGTTACCTGTTGGCGACTGTAGCTACTTATTATAAGACGGCCTTTCAGCAAGCTTGCAGATAAAAGTAAAAAAAAACATTTGTAATCATTATTACATTTTCAATAAAACTGCATTTAAATCATATAATTTGCTACGTTAAATATTGAAATAAAACTAGACTTCTGTTTACTGTGAGAGCTGATCGACGAGTGTGCCCATTGATGACTGAGTGAGGTCTTTGTACGAACAGAGGTGTGATAAGTTCATCACAAATTATGGTGACTACCCGCCTAAAAAGCATCGACTGATTCATGCGCTGATAAATATAATAAATATAATATAATATAACATTCCAGATTACTAAGCTCAGTAGAGGAATGCCCATCTTCTGATGAAGAGTCAACATCGGAGAACGATGCCAAGACTATCATCTGGGAGACATCGTTTACGGAACCCATCATTGAGGCCAAGCCGTCAGCTCCCAATGGACCTGCTGTGAGTCTTATTCTTTCTATTTAAAGATTTAAAATTAGGTTATATAATTACATATGTATATCACTACTAGAGAGGGTTTTGATAAACATTATTTTCAATTTCCTGGCTGTTAATAAATTTTATATCAGCTGTGAAGTCATCATAAAATTTTAAAACACACAGGTAATTGTTACTATTTGATAGTTTAATAATATGGTCGTACTATATCCCTTTCGGGGTGAGCAGAGATACATTAGTGGCTGTATCCACTTTACGCTCATACGTACATCGTACGCAACGTGACCGTTAGAGCAGCTGATCGCCGTTCTCACTATTTGGCAATTTCAGTACAAATTGTGTAAAGCTCTTTTCTCTATGTTTAGAGTTACGAAAATGACTACTTATTTGAACCATCTATGTTTTTCTGTGATTATTATACTGAATCAATCAAAATTATACATTATATAAGTTCTACCTAATTTTAATTTTGTTAACTTGCATCCATAGGTCGAAAAACTGATAAGCATAACACCAACCTCTCCTAAACCGCCAGAGAACGTCTTGACCAAAGCGATCGATTCCACAATGCCAGACAAGAATAATAAATTTTTACTGAGCACTGACAGAAAGACTGCCCCAATCGCTTCACCAGATCCTCCCCGAATCAACGCATGGGATAAAGATGTCAACAAATTCACGCCGAAACCCAAACCCTTGTGCTTAGACGCTTCACAGTTGGAGCAAAACTTGAACGCACTCAAAAAGAACAGTGGTTCGGTTAATTTGACTACAATGAAGATCGTACCACCGTATATAAACGTGGTAACACCGAATAAACTTGCAGAAAAGACTATACAAATCGATCCAAAGAAAGCCGTTATTGATGATCTTAAGGAGAACTGTGAGGATAAGAAACTCAAGCAGTCGAATTCATCGGCGAGTTTACTGAATGGACCAATGACTGAAGTTCCCTATGCTGACAGCGATAACACTTCTTCATCAGATAGCATCAAAATGAACAACAAATATGACAGAAATGACTTACAGGGTAATGGTGATTCGGAAATAAGTTGCTAAAATGTGTACTCTCGGTTGTGTCACCGTTGGAGATTGGACTAGTGAAATATGTGTAAATATTAGAATGTTTTTAATATCATAAGGAGATAGTAACCTTTTTTGAAAATTCGAACGATTTTGAAGTCCTAGAGGTCATGATTTCTACCCTTACCTGTTTCTTGAAGGACATTTAAAAAAAAATGTTTTGAGGTTATTTAGTCGATGGTAATTTAATTCTTTATTTTGAGGTTAAGTAAATTTATTGAGATCAATATGGCCACAAGTTTTGAGGTTATATTAATATATATTTTACAGTATTGTTGCGAGAAATAAAAATTATTATGCAGTATGAAATTCTGTCAATGTTTTGTATATGTATATATATATATATACATATTTATAAAATGTAGGCTTTGGGAAGTTTGATAACTAAACTTACACTCAGTTAAATTTTTCTTACAGAAATCCCCTGTAATAAAGAAAATATTGATATATATCTAATGTAGAATAAAATGGGATTTTTTTATAATACTGGAATACAATCTTATTAATTTTATTACTTAAGTTGTATATGCTTGTTAAATTGTTTGCTCCGAACTCACTGGCTGCCCATAAGACTGACATTTCTTTGCAATCTTTAAATTGTGACTTATTACCCTTGTAATTTAAAACTAATTTATTTAAAAAAATCAAATAATTAATAAATACTGAGAATAGTATTTTTTGCTACAAGTTAATTTGATATTTTTTAAAACTTTCGCTAGCTTCAAGGACAGTTTTGTATTTCATCGATAATAGTCAGTTCTTATTATTTTTCACCACCATAAAACAATTGCTTTATATTGGCATATTTTAGACGTATTACGTAAAAATCATTACTCTGGGCAAAAATAAATAACTTAAATATGGTCCAAATTCATGATCAACTTTTTTTACACAAGTGTGTAGAAATTATCCCAAATTTTATCGTCTTTTTTATGACTCAAACTATGAACTCAAAAGTATTATAAAATAATCCAATATAAGTACATATTTTCGAAAACAAACGCACACTTCTAAAATTGCTTTTAACCTTTTAATCATAAGGTAAACGAATTATCTATTTTAAATTAAGGAACTTTTTTCCCTTCATTTAAATAATGACAGATAAATAGTCGATGAAAGACTTTCATGTAAAAAAAATAATGCATATGAAAGTCTTTCACTTAATATATAAAAAAAAGAAAAAGGTTTCCTTAACTTTCGTTCTTACAATTAGAATTTAATATTAATAATGGAAGTAGTGATGCTTAAAAATTGTAAATATTATGAAACAAATGTAGATGTTTCTGTCATTCCGCCCCAAAATATAGATAATGTTATTTATATGTGACAGCTTTTTGCTCTATAGGCAAACACAAAACGGATATACTTCGGGACTCAGTGGGAACTATTGCAACGGATTTTTTAGTAGGTACCTAAATTCAAAAACGACTCCACTGTGAAATGGTTTTTTCACTATTTTTTCGTCATGCTTTGTTTTAACTTATACAGTCAAGTGGACAAAGGTATTAATTAGCACAAAGTTTAGATGTAGCAAAAAGCAAAGATAAAAATGTAACAACTAGAGACTTGTTTTTATATAAACTCGAATGAAAATTTGTGAACTTTGAGGATTATAGAGCTGATTAATAATTATTCAAAACCTTAGTTTTAGTTGAATTATTTTTCTATTTTGTCATATAACAAATTTACTCACTTGATCATCTATTATTTTGTAGAAAAAAATACTGGCCATCTATATGAAAAAACTTATCCAAAATAATACATCATTATTTTTATTTACTTCAAGACTTATTCGTGTCTTTTAATAAATTACCTACAGAGTAGAAAAGTAGATAAACATTAATGTAATTAGGTACTTGTAACAAATCACATATTATTACAAAAACTATGTTAATGTTTTACGATGCTATACTTTTTATTTTAAAACCTAGAAAAAACTATGATAAATTATTAAAAAAAATACTCAGCAGGTTATAAAAAACATCGCTTTATTGAATTTGTTCTAAATGCAATATACAGGTGATTTTATAGACGAGGGAGATATTCGGTATTCCATTCTAATCCGAAATATGTAAAAATAGTGATATCTTTATATTTCCATTAAAACAATGTAATTTATAGTCAACATATATAGGGGCAATTACATGAATGAAGAACTAACAATAAGTAATAAAGTAATTATTAAGTAAATATTTTGCCTTTGCTAAGCCAGGATAAAATCCAAAGGGAATGCGAGTCAATGCCTGCTTACCTAAAATTACGTAAAAGGAACTTTATCTACTTACCAACCAATCGTGCACCACACACGCGCTACGGTGTCAAAACTATTTACGGATCGATTTCTCATTTGTCCATCAAATTTTCTTTATAGTTATTTACATTTTAACTAGTTGCAAAAAGGTACACATTACTGTATCCTGAAATATCTCCCTCGTCTACAAAATCACTTATATATGAAATGTTAATCAGACCGAAAATCAAAATCGGCTTTATTACAAAAGGAAAGTTATTGTACGGTATCAACAGAAACTTTAAATTCGTTATTATAAATGATAGTTAATATATTTTTTTATAAGGCATGATTAATAAACTATACGTTGATTTAAAATGAATATCCAACCGAGCGAAGTGTGCTTTCTGAGTAAAGTTAGGGCGTTTGGAACTTTGTCCATTTGTCAGAGGCCTAAATTTTTAAACCAAAAAAAGATTCGAATTTAGAATATACTATGAAAACTTTTGACACAGAGCTGATAATGATATTTAATGTAATAAATAAATCAAATTTGGAGGGAGGTTCCATACATTTAAATGGAGAGCAATTGTTTTTTTTTCGTTTAATATTACATGTGCGGAATTGTTGCAATGAACTTTTTGAGTCGAGTTGGAACCCGTTTTTTTTTTAATATCGTCACTAATTTACAATTTGGTAAGTCGATAAAGAAGTTTTTGCAGTAGTCTATTTTGTTCATGGGTCTATCATAAAAACGGTTTTTCGTATTCAGTTCATACATATGTTCAATTTTAGCTTATATCATGTAATTTAAGAACAAGTACTGAAAACTGCTAAAAGTTTATAAGAATAGAAAGTTATAAGCAATATAAATGAACCAGTTTTTTTTAGTATGCAGTATTTTGTAATATACGAGTATTTCAAACTCAGCTTTAACTCGACTGCTGTTGTTACTAAGTATAAACAATTTCAGTAATATATTATATTTTACTGATATAAATATAGAATTATAAAAAATATGTTTATACAAGATCTATTAAGATCAATGTAAACACAAACAATTATTAAAAAAGTGTATTTTTGGGATTCTGGAAGTCTAAAAGAAAAAGGAGCCGATATAAAGAAATAATGAATACTCAGTCCCTTGTAAATCTGTTCTTGTTGTAAAGCCTTCTTGTCGCGCATTCGATAAGTACCAGACCAGTTTTTGACATTCGTTATTATGTAGAATTTGATCATTTCGTTGTACTTAAAATTATAAAACTTTGTAATATTTTGTCTTTATTGAATTTCGCAGTCAAGATGATTATTTATCGTAACGAATTTAAGGCACTTACTCTTTAATGCCGTAATTATATTAACACATTAAAGGCGGGAGTCGTAGTACTACGATTTATTTCAACTGTAGCTTAAAGGAGGAAGTGGTAGTGATACGACTTATCTTAACTTTCTTGTAGTTTTAAAAGTATAAATAAACTTTTTTAAGTCAAAATTTTTTTATGATTACCCAAAATATCGCCCGCTGTAGGACGAAAAACGAGGCGGGCGGTCGCCGCGTTACCTAGCATACTTTCGTCAAGATCCCCCGCCTTTAATGTGTTAAATTAAGTTTTGTTATAAAGCGTAAAGCAAGGAAATGTATATTATCATCAACGTACAGACACAATTATACTATAGATATATTATAATGTATTATGTATGAACTAAAATGTGTGTTTATCACATAAGTGAATGCTTTAATTAAACTCTAAGAATAGATTAAGGAAAAAAAATTGCGATTTTTTTAATCAGAGTAGTGCCAAATTTTATTAGTTTTCTGTCCTTGCACCTTGGAATTGCATTTAAAATGTTTTACTTTGTATTCGAGGGCATGAAATGACAGGGTATCATGACACATTCTGATTTATGTGTTGAAATATATTGTTATAATTTATTTGGAAAAATTTGTGTAATCTATAACAGATGATCAACGGTTGAAAACATTAAAAGATTAGTTTTTTTTATTACAAACGGGCTTGCGCTTAACCTCAATTTCACCTATTGGAAAGTGATGATGAGGCCAATAATAGAGCACGCTCACACAGCAAATAGTGGTTCTCTCGATGTTTGAAGATTTCCATGTCAAAAGATGTTGGAAAAATAGATCCAGGAAGCGAAATTACTCTGGAGAAATGGAAAAATTGTTCAGCTATACAGCCATTAAAATATAAAAATTGTATAATCAAACTGACCATTCATTTACTCACAAGTTTGTGATTTTATATATGTGTTTGTTAGTTTTGATACACGATTACTGATATAAAAATTTTGTTCATTTTTTAAATTTTGTGCTCTAATTAAATATTGATAATATATCGGTACGCCATATCCCTTATTAGGTTAGCAGAAATGCATTAGTTGTTGTATCCACTTTGCGCTTCTATGTCGTGCCCAACATTATCGGTAGCACAACTGGTCGCCGTGCTCAGAGCACATGGAAATCGGTCCTTTATCGACTAAGCCACCACAGAAAAAAATAAATTAATCCCAATTTAATAATTATTAATTTTACAAAATTGAAATAAAACATTTGTGTAACAAAAAAATCACGATTAATCAGTTGACGCACGATTAAGACTGGAAAATGTTTTCAAATGTTGATATGACAACTTTAAAATCGCGGCTGCCCGCCATTTTTTACCTACAGCCGAAAGAACAGCTTATGTTTGTTTTAAGCCGCGGCATTAGTTGAAAAATCGCAAAATGCTCAAAAAACGTAGCAGTATTAATGTTACTTTCTGTTTACGTTTCAAAAATTAAAGTACAACGCTTAATTTAGAAAACTGATGGATCAGTTCATGAAATCGCTGAACTTTTTTTTGTGATTTTGCAAATCTTTTTTTACTAAAACCCTCTTGGATTTTTAAATGTATAAACGGTAATAACAATTTCAAAGAAAATAACATTTACTATGATATTTTTAATGATTTTGTTATTTTTTACTTTGTTTTGCGATTTTTGTAAAAGTAAAAAAACTGGGTGATTTCTTGAATTGACCCACCTTAATATAGATTTAACAAGTATTTTGTGCAAAAAATTGTAGCTGTAATATTTAAAGTTTATTAGTAATGACTTTATGAATACGAGTGTACAAATGAAGCATAATCGATATAGAAAAATTGAAAGTACTTTTCGTTTTTATTAAATATTTGTCGTTGGACGGTGTCATTTGTGAAATGTGACACCAAATATTTGTGCCAAGTGTTGGCTAAAGAGACAGATTGAAAAGTAATCGATCTCAGTCGACAAAAGTAACGACTTTTATATACTTTAGATGAATAACGTTTTATTGTCACATAGAAAACGTTGCTCAATTTAGAAAAATTATTTCCAAAGTTAATTTATTTTTAATTTTAAAGCTAAATATGGTTGTGAAAGACGTTAGAGTAACGGACGGACAAGCAAAATAAAGTTCCTTAGTAAAAAGTGACTTTAAAATGTTATTCTTCATGATTTTAAATTATCTGATACTTGAGACAACGAAGAAAAACCTGGAGTTTTTTAAGTTTTCTTAAAAATAGGACACCTGTTTGTATAAAAGACAGTATTAGGTATCGCATAGTAAAATGTTTATACTATATGGAAAATAAATAATTATTAAAAGTACGAAGTGATATGTAAAATTTTTAAAATAATAAAAAAAAACAAAAATTGTAATTGATATAAAGAATAAAATCATTAATAATAAATGTCATATGTAGTTTTATTTTAACCTTATCTAATTCCTGTAGTGGCTTTGTCGGCGCCTAATTTCTGCAAACCGATCTTTAGAGCGAGGGAGGTTGAGCGACATATGGAGTAGGGATGTAACGGAGGCAGTTTTATCGGAACCGAAGTCGGATTCGGAGTTTTTAAATTTGATTTATCGGAGTCGGAACCGAAGTCAGAATCGGAGTCGGAGGCAATGACAGTCACAAGTGACGGCAGAATAAAATAGTTTTATTAAGGGACAAATAAAAACATTATTCAGTGAACCTTTTTAATTAGAAAGTGATAAATTTACATATACACAGACAATAAAAATTGCTGTTTCTTATTAACATTTTCCCACTAACAGTGAACAAATTAAATTAAATTTTCCAGAATTGCTTTTGTGTTAATTTGTATTTTATTTAATTTAAAGTAAATGTAAAATAAAAAAAAAACTTTTAGTAATAAATTTAAATGTACATTTAGTTTTAAATTTAATAATTTTAATATATTTTTTAATCTAAATTTTTACAAATGTCTTCTACAGATTAAGTAGCACTGATTGTTTGATTAATTGATATTATGTTTCAACAACATATAAAATGAAATCTAATGAATTGACTATAATAGTGGTGGTTACCTCCGATGAATACCTCCGATTAAAAAGTTTCGGAACCGAAGTCGGAACCGGAGGTGTAATAACAATCGGAAGTTCCGACTTATCGGAGTCGGAGTCGAAGCTCCGTAACATCCCTGATATGGAGGCCACAACTAGGGACACGGTATCGAGTAAAAAGTATCGATACTGTACTCATGAGAAGTATTGATTGAAAAGTATCTTACTCATGAAAGTATCGATACCGTAAATTATCGTTCGATGTTTGAAACGAAATAAACACTCTCACGACTACCCTTTTTTTACCCAGAGGAAATGCCTTACGGACCGCCAGGAGAGTGGTGAGGGCCACTCCCCCGGTGTGCCGGGCTTGCACCGGCTAAAGCCTCTGGGGTGATCCTCCACTCGCGTTTGCAGCGGACTCCAGGTACGCCGAGGACGTCTACAAGCCCGGTGCGCGATCAGCCCTATTATGGGCTGCGCACAAAATGTGGGGGAGGTGGGATGTGCTCACCACCCAGCCGCCTTCTCACGACTACCCTGACGTTCTTAAAAACTAAAAAGGACAAAAAAAATTAAACTAACTGCCGACAGTCTTGCGGTTGACTTTAATCTCACCTGATGGAAAGTGATGATAAGGCCGATGATAGAGCGCGCTCATCCAACAAATGCCGATTCACTCGTCGTTTGAAGATTCCTATGTCGTAAGTTGTTGGAAAAACAGACGCATGAAGTGAATTCCACTCTTTAGTGATATGTTTTTATATCCTTTCTCGACGCGGTGACTATGCCATGCCTGATGATACCATAGTGCAGTCCAAAAAACGACCAGGCCTATCAACAGTTAAGGAAAAACCCATCGGTAGGTGCAGCAATCATGGCGGCCTACAAACTATCTCTTCACGCTGCGCTCAAAAGACCCCATATAAGAGCACCCTCGTCTGAAGACTATTCCACCGCCCAACGACTCGGCTGCAGTAAAAGCTAGAAATTCCTTAATCCTAGCTGGGAAGTGAGTCACCGTATAGCTGTGACTTCGTCTGCGCCACTCGTAATCGTAAAAAAAAAAGGTGAATCGCGTCGCAGATGGCTATGGAGACTAAAACACGTTATAAAAATAAAATAAATTATTATAATGTAATTATTTATTTTTTATTATTTATGAATACTTCTTTACAAAATGCTACACATCGATAAGGTAATACAAAAATTCTACGTCGCTTCGAGCGTTACTTTGCAGGTTAAATTGAAGCCAGGCCTTTCGACTACTTCACTATTCAAAATTGAAATATCGTATAATCAAAAATTCCATAACAACAAAAAAAAATGTCAAATTTGACACTCACTTTTGGTTATATGGCAACCCTGATTGTTACGTTTACTTGAGATTAAATTACAACCCTTACACACAACTTTGTCGACGATTAATGCGATTTTCTTAAACATCATTCTCACAATACAAAACATTATAACGCTGTTCTTTAGACTTAGGTTTTTAAACTTTTTTTTAAGGATTTAAAGACAAAGAGTAAAATCATGTACCCGTAAAATCGTTTGTCTTACAAAATTTTATTCTGTAATACATCCCAATACTTAATTAATTGTATAATAAATTATTTACTATAATAATATTTATTAAAGAATCAAAATATAAATAGACAAATAAGCGCAAAGTGGTTACAGCCACTAATGTATCTCTGCTCACTCCAAAAGGGATACAGCGTGACGATATTATTATTAGACTCAGAATAGCCTATATAATTTATGTTGTAATTAATTTATAACTGTGTGATTTTTTTATTATTATTTTTTCTATTGCATTATATTTAGTGAATGGAGTGGCCATCCGTATGTTATTGCCTCAGAAATTGTTCTAAATGACTAGAGATGTATTAACTATTATTAGTATTAATTATACTGGGAACAACATGCTGTTTGTTCTTTCTCATTCCACGCGTAGTACTGTCATAGCGCCGTCTCTCTCACAACAGTTTTGTTTGACATTATCTGTTGTTAATGAAAAGGTAATTTCACGTCATACAACAACTTTAAAAGTTACATTTATCCTATAATTTTCAAATTGCTGTCATCAGCGTTTAAATTGTAAAATAAAATAATTATTACATGCAATGAACTGTTCATTAAAAACCTGCTATTTTTTTTAATACGTTTTCACCAAGTCTGAATGTTTTTAAAGAAATGTATTATAGATTTGAAAATATAAGTAATTTCCGATATACATATATATTGGTAGTACTGTAAACAGCTGGTATGCATGTAAAGAAAAATTGCTTCTGTTCGTCGACAATTGTGCGTAGGGCTGTAAAATGATACATATAATATTTACAATTATAATGGACAGCTTTAGAAATGAGCTCAAATCTTATATATAGTCTGACACTAAATATATACCGAATAGATATGGAATATTTTTATTATCTACTAGTTTTTCATACGATAGACAATTTTTACGAACAACAGCTCGATAGAGTATATTTAAAACTAATTTTAAAGCTTTGAATTGGACCTTACTTTGAAAGTATTTTATAAGGGTCCATTTTTTAAAACAAAACGCAAAAGTATCAACACCAGCGTTATTTTTGAAAAATAAACATATTTTGATGACATAGCCTAACGATATTGCCTTACGTAATCCATGTTACAAAAAATAAATAGAAAACTTATTGACAGTTATAAATTGAGTATTAATAAAAAAAAAAATTTTATAGATAAACATTTTAAAGCAATTCATAAGAACATCCATAAAAACACAATGTATTACGAAGTAATATAATTATGAACTTAATAAAGCGAAACATCAACCAAAATTAAAATTGTTTTTTTTAATGTTCTAATTTTTAGAAGTTAAATACAAACTTAGGTAACTCATGGAAGGTCCAATCGCGTAATAATAAAAATATAAGATATTTAAAACTCAAAAAGTTTTTTACTTCTTTTACAACAGTCATCTACGCTTTCGTTTTGCATAACCTCAAAATACACATTGTGTTATTAGGATAGACTACCAATTTCGATGTGATGTAACTATTATTGCACTATATATTAAAAAAAACTTAAATACTATAAAATTACATCGATGTATTATTGATATGAGCAAACAATGACAAAAAAATAAATTTCGTTCTAAAACAAAAGGACTACACATTGTAACTTCGCCAATCTGACATCGATGTCATTACGACAGCTGTCAAAAGTGAAAAAATACTCCCAAATTACGATAAAATTGAAATAACAAGTCATTGATAATAATAATAATAACAAAGTATTCTTAACCTTGAAAATTAATTCTTTGAAGCCTACATTTATTTCACTAAATACGATATTTATTAATAAAATCACATTCAATTATTATTAATTAACAATTTACTTATGTATATTACTTATCAATAACGGGATTATTATTTTATTCAATTAAAAATATTAATAAAATACTTAATACATTTATATATATATATAATTAATATATTCAACATTTTAGTTGAAAACCAGGACGTAAATACAATTTTGTGGACAAGAAATACTAATCTAAGAAATAAAGTTGTGCGAAATTAAATAAATTCATTCAAAACTGCACATTATTATAATAAATATAAAAAAAATATATAAAATAAATTTTATTTTCGGTACTTTAAATGTTAAATTATCGCGATAAAAGAACATAATAGCGTTCTACTCTATGAATAGATTACACGAAACGTAGCACTGGTGTTTTTGCCATAGGAGTGTAAAAAGCACCTTGAATATTTTATAAATATCTACTTCAACACAACCTTTAGTTTCTTTGGACGTTTCTTCTCAAGGTAGTCGCTTTCAAAACGGTAGTAGATCCGGGCTGGCCACCCAACTCATAAATTCCCTGGATGAGCACCTTCATTGCTCGCCCCCCAAGCTCGATTATGTTGTAATGCATGTATTGGAACCAACATTTTGTCACGTCCAACAAAAAAAATAGATAAGTATATTAACATAAAATCTGATTTTAAGTCAATAACTTTAGCCACATTGCACGACAAGGGACTGGTACCCTAGAACAGCTTATAAATGTGTAGATAGTGGAAGCAGGACCTAGAGACCACAGTCCTCAGTGGTAGTCAGATCTGGTTTCCGAACAGCTAGTGCTTTCAGGTGGTTGAATAGAACTGATGAAAGATTTGTTTTTTTTTTTTCGATAATACAATTTGCTATTATCCGGCAAAGGCCTTTACAACTTCACTGGGCGTAGAGGGCAAGCACTTGAGGCTCTCAGCCAGCGAGTTATGGATGGGTCGTAACGCAAGGGCAGCCCTGTGGGTATGGACCTCGACTCAGGCGAACAGCCACGAAACTAACCAAACGGTAATATACTAGCATTTCGGAAGTGACCACCCTGAGAAGAAACGTCGAAAGACGCAGGCATTAAGGATACTATCTTAATGAAATGGAGTCACGATCCTTGGTAGTGACGGAGTGATAAGGAAAAAGAAGTCAATATATTTATTAAATACCCAAATATAATAAGACAATGCTATTATGCTTTCATGTGATAAACGATCACGAGTTAAAGCAATTCATATTTATTATCTCACATTGCGTGGTTGTTTACTATTTCGCCACTGTCAAATGTGATATAAAATAATATAAAAATAATAATCGCTTAATATAAAGTGTGATTTCATACATAAAAATATTTATTTAAAATTTGAACGCAAAAATTTTTACCCAAGATATATAGTAGGTTATTTTGTTCAATTTTATTAAACTAAATCCATTTTTAAGGCATGAGATAAATAAAATTTAAGATCCGTATTTAAGATATTAAAAATAAAAGAAATTTAAAGAAAAAAAATAGTATTGAACATACGACGTATAGAGGAAGTTTTGACTTAGACCCATTTTTGTAGTATTTATACTGGCCACAAATACTTGTCTAAATAAAAAATGTGTCAACATCAAACCTTGTAGGTAGTTCAAAACTAAAGAAAAAAACAGTTTCTTGCTAATCTTATATTGTAAAAACAGAGAAATAACTGAAAATATTATTAAAATAGATATGTAGAAATGTATTATGTGTCTTAAAAATGGGTTTAATTATTAATTTTAACAAATTTTGTTAACCTGTCTATGTATTTTTTACACCTCAGATCATTAGCATTGCTGGAAAAAATTAAGAAATAACATTAATTTCTATATTTACTTCATTATTAGTCATAAATATAGAACGCATCCATACAAATTAAATCATTTTGTCCTTGTCACAAACGTATAATATCACATATAGTCATCTCATTTTCGATTCGATTATGAAATAAATCGTATGAATAAAAATGTAAAAAAAACCGGGTGATATAAAGCCCAAAAGAAACCTACTATTATTTTAATTTAAAATATTAAGTGCTTTTTGTATTTTCAAAGTAATAGACACTATTTTTCTTTTACGAAAAATAGTATATTAAAGAAGCATATAGAGTATGAAGAAATGAAACAATAGTTAAAAAATATTCGACTGGATTTTTAGAATACATAACTAATGATTAGTGGAATAACCATAATAAAAAAGAGAAAGCAACGAAAATTGAAAAGAATTGTGCAGCACCGGGAATTTTATCTATTCACTGTCCTCTTATAAGCCCCATGTCATGTCTCTGGATTAAAACTAACTTTTTTTTTTACTTTCAGAAAATCCTCATAGGGTCTGCTGGGACTGATACGCCGGGGAGGTTGTCGACAGCCCGGCATCTTCTTCGAGCGGCCTTCTGCCGTTGTCGCTCTGCAGCCTCCTTCTGGGACATGACATCCTCACAGAAGGAGGCGGCGGCCCTCCAGTTGTCATGCACTGCTAGCATGGCCGACACCACTGCCGGCAGGGAGAGGTCGTGTCCGATCCATCGGACCAGGTCTCGCCGTTCGCTGTCCCACGCCCGACAATGTGCGAGCGTATGCTGGGCGGAATCCAGGTCCGAACTGCAGTGGTAGCACTGGATCGTTATTTCTCGTCCAAACCGGCACAGGTACTCAAGGAAACATCGGATTAAACCTAACCAAGCCTAACCCATTTCACAGCTCCCAAAGTGCACGACAAAAATGTAATACAGAACGGCACCGTTGTCGCAATTCTGTAAGTTTTAGAGTGTAAAAATGAGTCTATGACCGCGGCGAATAGTGAGCGTTTGTAATGGCTCTGAAGGTACCAGGTTGAAAAATTCTTTTAGGATTCCCCATTGTACAAAAGGAAGAACATACACTGAGACTTGACGTTGCTACGTAGATTTAAGAGTTCTAAACCGTTTGTTAGTTGGAGGATTATTGAATAGCCTGGCGTCGCACGCAGTCAAACAGATTCAGTTGGTAGATAGGAGAATGGGCTCAAAGATGTAAGCAGTACTCTTTGTGTGAACGAACTTGTCGCCTGGTTGTAAAGTATTAGTTAGATCGGTTTACAAGACCCACTTATTGGAAACTAGTTTGACCTTTCTGTATTAATAGCTCCGGAACTGCACGTCACCGGATATATTGATGACAAAATCTCCAGACCATTCCCAGAATTCAGCTGAGTAAACTGAAATTCAGAAGCTATGATATAATAGGCTTTTTAGTAAAAAAAAATACAATGTTCCTTAGAGGCGTCAGATAGAACATGTTTAGTCTTTCTCTATTTCAAGGTTTTGCCCAACCTCTCAACTCTCTGCTCTAAAAGTAGTGGTGAAATATTTGCTTGGTCTTTACAGAAAGCATTAATCGAATTATTATTTACATAACAATGTTAGTAATGCTCAACAGGTCGTTTGCAAAATGAATAATGACGATGCTACACCTGAGCCTTGTGGGACGCCAGCGATGATTAACTTTACATCAGAACAATCATCATCAACGACAAATCTGATCCTCCGTCCCGCCATGAAACTATTAACCCACGCGCAAAAACCTTCAGGGATTCCGCACAATGGTAGCTTCGACAGTAATACTTTATGCTAGACCCTATCAAACGCCTTTGCTAAATCCAGACTTGTAGTAAATGCATCAGGGCTTTAATGAAATTTTAAAAACTATATAAAAAATAATATTAATGTTATTCCACTAACCAAAGTTTTATAACTAAAAAAGATTAAATTTAACGACAGGCTATCCCATTGGCTATGCCCTTAACAAACCTAAGCATACCCATTAGTAGAGGATACTTTCACTAAAACAAACTTAATTTTTCAGTAACTTTAGAAATTAACAGTACCGCTTCTGACAATTAAAACATAAATCGACAAACTTATGCACGTGTGACGAAAACATTTTCAGCTAAATTTAAGTGTTACAAAAAAAGCAAATTTCCTGTTGTTTTAGTTATTTTTATCGTTCATTGTATAATATTGAGAAAATATATGAGTTTTTATACACAAAAGAAAAACTTCTATCGGTTTTTGGAAAGTTTAATTTTGACGATTTGCAACACTGTGAATGCCATCTAGGCCTGATTTACGTCACACGAACAGAAATCTTGAACGGTCTCCGGACCTTCTAATCCGGATACGATCTGATAAATTGTAGTGTCGAGCGCTGTTGGATAAATTTTATTCCTTAAAAACCAGACGTCCAATTGTGTCCAATATTGCTACACACTATTAAATTTCAGGTCAGATCGAAAAGTCTGATGACCACTTTAGTCCATCTATACCAGTGCGTGCCTCCCATAAAAGCATAAAAAGCGCTATCTTGTTATACTTGGTCATTTAATATTGGCTTAAAATGGCACTTTTTAAAGATTGATTAGACAAAAAATGTCAGCTTAAGCGTTTTTTAATCTGACTCAGCCAAGTGACTGCATCGTACCAGATGGAAGAAACAGTGCAATCCATACACCAAGTGCGGCTATGGAGTCAACCACCTGCTGATAGTCGCCGCAATCATTCCTACCTACTCAAATATCTCTTCACTCATCGTTTAAAGAACCCAATATCTTATAGGATGGGCACGCAGAAAGACCATTTCTCAATCCATTGACTAGACAAAGGTTCGAATTAGACAACAGAGAATATTTATTAAGTTTTAATTTGTATTGTGTATATGTATGTAGTATTTTTTGTGGAAGCCTTGCCGGCTTACCATACCACAATAAAGTCTCCACTCATTCCATTCAACTTGGGCCTAATTTTAAATCAATGTATTTGTTAAATATCTAAGTATAATAAGATGCTTTTTTATGCTTCTTTGGGATGTACGCTACTGAATGTGTGTACCTACATAAACCAATACAATCAGTCAGTAACGTTATTTGGTAACAAGTTTGGTATCGGACGTTATCGAGTAAAACTTTTGGGTATTTTAAGGAATATTTTGAATGCCTACTAGCAACACTATGCTGTCTTAAAACGATTATGTGACGATTCAAAAATCATTGTCGCTAGATGCGTCGTTTGTTTCCGTGATGTCTGAAGGAGGTCGATAATGGAAACTAGTCGACATCAATACTGGCCCGTGGAAGGATTGAGATCGGAGCACACTGCTGGAATTATCAAAATGAACATTAATTTGTTTTTGTATACTGGCTACGGTGTTTTAAAAAACTATAATTGTGTAAAACCACGATGATTCCCAACAGAAATCTTCACTTTGTGTGTTTGTTAGTCCTATTAATTTGTATACTAATAAATATCTATTCTTTTTTTCACACAGTCGTTATGCCTTTTTGTGTGCTCTTATCCCATTAGCCATGAGTCTGTCGGTACGCAGACACAATTACGAAGCGCTCATAAAGAAGAAGAAGAGTAACAATTTTTATTTAAAATTGGATACAATATTTTTTTATTATTAGAATAGAAGAATAATTAAACATTCCGCATCTATATATATCCTATATATATATCTAGATATATTCTGACCATGCAGGCTTCATTCATTTCGATTTTTCAACTTACCTGTTAGTTCTAAGAGTCTAAACATAGATGGCGTTGGCAACAAATTTGACTAACACACACTTTATCAATTTAGAACAAGTATCGATAATCACAGAAGCACAATTATCATATTTAAAGTATAAATAGATCAAAGCCATCCATATTTTTATTCATTTCCTACATTTGTTAGTGGAAATTCGGAAAGAAAACTTGTTAATAATTATTTTTTATAATAGAAAATATTATTTTACACATAAAGCATTAGTATTTTGCCTAAATATGCGTTATATACAATTGTTAATATAAAAATATAAGGAAATTAAAATTATATTCAATAAAACAATATACAATACGAAAGATTAAATAAGCATTTACAAATATAAAAATTAAATTTATTTTCTAATTTCTATTACCATTTTACTAAAATTAATTTAGTGATTATTTACTGTTTAGATATTACAAATGAAATAAAGAGGGTCGTCACAATTAAAACAATGAAACTGTCATATAGCGTTAAATATTTTTTTACTCTTATTTTAAATAACCCCTTTTCTTATTATTTACATATTATTTTATATTACATTCATTTTTTTTTATTGCAAGTAAAAGAAGCGGGTACTGTCTACACTAAAATATTTATAAATTTTTTATTACGATATTTACAAATATGAATACTGAAAGAAATATAAAACTTTTTTTATTATATCACGTAATAACATATTTTTTGTACATTATTTAATTACAATAGCCATATTAGGACTAAATAAATAGGATTTATTAAGTGCCACCTGACTTTATTAATCTGAAAATCTAGTATCTAAATTTTGGTACACTTGAGACGAATTTGTTTATTATAGCATTGTTTAACAGACGGTGGTGAAAGCCATGGTCGGCAGCGAAAAGGCATGGCATCCTTCTGCAAGATTGTGATGAAGCAGAAGGAAGCCGCCTAAAGGATCAGATAGCAACCAGCTTCTCTGGCCATTGGGCGGCCAAGGCATCGTCTTCAGAGGAGCACGTTTGCTCAGAGCGAGCGCAACATCACCCGATGACAATAGCCGGGCAGTAGACTTGAGGGTGTCTGCTGCCTGGATGAGAGGGAGGCGGTACGCAGTGCCAGGTTTTGGAGGGGTTGTCTCTTTACACCCGCTCCTCCCAGAAAGGTAGCCCAACAAGGCTTTTCGCTCCCCAAGAGTCTATATAAATTTGGTTTCCCAAGCGAGGGTGGCGTAATTAGAAGGACAACCCGGGGGTTTTTAGTCAGTAGGAGTCTGACACATCGGAGTCGCTGCCCTCACAGCAGTCCTGATGGTCCTATGCAGGATTTTCCCCCGGGTTACAAAATAAAAGTATTGTTTACATAATATAATTATATTATATGTAATAATTATAACAAATGACATAATATTGCAAAAAAAATTGAGTCAGCTGTCAGTTTTTATTATTAGAAATACATAGATATTAAGTAATATATATTAAAATATATTCAATAAAATAACGTTAATAGCGTGAAGCCTTTAAAAGCGAATATTGCAAAGCAGCAATTTATATAATGTGCTGCACGAAATAAGTGTCATCTGACATTCTTGACACGATTATGACAGCTCCCGCACGTCAGGACTGTCATTCTGACATTTAACTAACCTCACAGATCAAGATGGCGGCCCGCAAGTCACATAAGGCGGTATTGCATGCATTTTGACATCTGTCACGCTCTAAAATTTACAGAAAATTATTTTTCGTTTTCAATTAATACCAAAGCTTTTACATGTTAGTTAACAGAATTGTAAACATAACTTTACACATATATACAACAAAAAATATTCATATCTACTGTCACTCAAAAAAACATTGTAAAGATATTATAGATACATACGGCAACAAAAAAATATAACAAATTAAATGGATTCTATATTTAAAAAACTTGACTTGATTTTTTCGGTAAACGGTTTTTTAGTTTCGATATTAATAGACTGGCTTGTAGTTTTTTTTATCATGATTCTGCACATTGACTACACATCTGCTGGTAATCATGGTTCAGTCCAAAAATTACAACGACTATCAACAGTAAAAAACCTATCGCTAGTCGCAGCGATCATGCCGACCTGCACAAATATCTCTTCACGCTTCGCTTAAAGGCATTTCCCTTTGAACCCTTTTTTGGTGGTAGGGCGATTGCTCGAACTGGGTCGTGACCACAATACACAAGTGTAAAAGCAGTGATAGTGACTCGCTTCGACCTATCGCGTTTCGGGATCAGTTTGTGTACGTCCAGTGACTCATATACCTAGAGACCTTCAGTCGTTGTATATGAAGGCCGACGTGACGACGGCAACTCAAAAGATTGTCGCCTTTTGATGGCTGCTTCCGTTTTTTGACTACACTGTACTTACCATCAGGTACATTGTAGTCACTTTGTCGAGCCAGTGTAAAAAAGAATATATTGAGTATAAAAACCTTTAATTGTATATATCCAGTTGTTCATATACCTAGAGACCTTCCGTCGCGGTATATGCGGGCCGATATGATGACGGAGACTTTCAGAGGATTTTCGTCGTTTGATAGTCGCTATCATTTTTGGACTACATTGTACATACCATCAGATGCACTGAAGTCACTTTGTCAAGCCTGTGTAAAAACATAGATAGGACGGTGGGAACACGCTCGCCGGAAGATCATTCCACAGCCCAATGACTCGGCTGCAGTAAGAGTTGGAGAACTGCTTAGTCCTAGCCGAGTTGTGAGCTACCGTGTGTGTGACTCCACAAGCCAGCACGCGGTTCTACTATTGCGTTAAATGACATCAGAATCATCAATTTTTAATTCTTGATCTATTAAAAGAGACCTATGAATCTAGGCAAACAGTCCTATTATTTAGAATTTCTGTAAATATAAAGATATTTGTTAATTTTTAGTAGTATTATTCTATTGCAATCCATACCTGGCGGTTTTCGGTGCGGGTTTTCCGTTTTTTCCGAGAGCTGCGGCTTTCCTCGGATCGTACGAGGCTCTTCGTTTCCACTTCTCTAATTCTTGCTTCTTTTGTTCTATAAATAAAAATGCTATACATTATATCTTCTCTAACCGCGTTGAATTATCGAATACTTTTTCATAATTTTACCAAAAAATTATAATAAAACTTTACCATCGTTTTCGAAAGCTGGATGTACCGAATAAAGACGACTAAACTAATCTTAAATATCTGACCAACTAAAGTTTAACTTAATAATTATGTTTGACCAAAAATATTTGTCTAATGTTTTATCAAAAATACAAGATTGATATTTAACCAAAAATATATAGCTAATATTTAACCAGAAATATATGGTCAAAGTTTGATCAAAAATATGACTCGTTTGACCAAAAATAAATTATTAATGTTTGACCAAAATGCATGATTAATTTTTGACTAAAACTATGTGACAAATTTTTAAGTAGTAAGATTTGATTTAGCAAACTAAATATGTAGAAACGCATACCCATTTCGTAATGCTGAGCACTTCCTTTACTGACTTTGCCCTCACTATTGAGGACTCCAACGTACGTCTTGCTCGGGTCTCGTCTCAGGAAATTCTTAGGAGAGCTTTCAGATTTGTACTTAGATATGTCTAGATATCTTGGTTGTATCTCTTTGGGCTTCTTCTGTCCGGCGGAGTTCGTTGACGATGACACGGAGTAGTCGCCGCTATACCTGATAGAAAATCCTCAATTAATACTATAAATTCAAAAGTGTCTATGTTTGTACGTTCTGTTTTCATGGTCAAAACGGCTGAATCGAGTTTGATCAAGTACAACACAGAAATAGATTAGAACTTGGAGACGGGCATAATCTATTCTTCATTGCGAAATTAAAACTTAAAGGAGTTGAAATAGGGGATGCAATTGACTAAGAGGAAATTACTGTTTTTTTGTAAGTTAGGGGTACAAATATGTTTTTTTTATATTTTGTTCTTTGATATAATGTACAAGGTAGAGTGGCCAGTGGGGTGCGAATGGATGTGGAGGAGTGTTGAGTGGGAAGGGAGGAAAAGTGGAGTAGGTTTTAATTTTGTTACTCATTGAACATTAGGCGGTATGAAGTTCGCCGGGTCAACTATTTAGTATTCATCAGCCGTGGTGGCTGCCGGCAGAATAGAATAGCACCCCCCTCTTCTTGCTGAGGTGTCGTAAAAGGCGACAAAGGTATCTCTTGAACACCGCAATTCAACCAAGTGTTTAGAGAAGGGAAAACTCGACCAAACCTGCATCCCGCTCCCTCCCGATCGTACTGGTTCTCCTTTCCATCGGGCCTGAGGGAGCTCGGACGAGAGAGTGCTTTTCTGGCTGCGCGTCCAGTTATGCACTTAAATATCTCCTGCGCAATTGACTGTTTCCGAAAACTGGACCTCGAATTTCTTAACCGGTGTTGAAACAGTCGCCGTGGCCGAAACCGGTTAGGACATCATCATCATCATCATTCATACATATACTTTTTTCACTCTAAAAGGTGGCTAATACGTTAACAGCCCATCTGATAGAAATGACTACTGTCGTTAATTACCTATAATAATTATAGTACATTTTATTATGATAAATTGAGTCGTATTGTGACAATTTCCCCTAAATATTTTCAAGCACATTGGTATCTTTGGCGAAGTAAGTAAATTGTGATAGGTAATAAATAGTTACCTCTGTTTGGGAGGCACGACTGTCCTCTTGCCTCCCTGATGGCGCATCACGACTGGAGCGCTCTCAGGGCCGCTGTCACCCTCAGTGTCGCTTGTGCAAGTCGTAAGAGAGTTCTGGAACACGGATCTAATGTTAAAGTTTTAGGTGACCAGTTTTTCCATATAAAAATATCCTGCTGGTCTGGGAGGGTCTTTAACCTTTACCGGGCGAGAAGAGCGAGCGAATTGTACGGTGGGGTAAATGGAGGTCTTCATGATTCTAGGTCAACGGGAAGTGTCTATAAGTTTTGATATCTTTACGAAAATTGTATTAACAGAAATATTGCATTGACTTAGAAGTCAATTTTTTGCTTGGCCACAAGAGACCACAGACCTGAGTATTTAATTTCACACATTATTATTACACACTTGCGCGTGACCTCAATATTCGCCTCATGGAAAGTGATGATGCGGCCGATGATAGAACGCGCTCGACCAATAAATACCGATTCACACGTCGTTTGAAGATTCCTTTGTTGTAAGATGCTGGAAATAGAGATGCAAAAAGCGAATTCCACTCCCTGACGGTTCGCACCAAAAAAAGCTAATCGCTTCGTGCGAGTAGCTTCAGAGTCTACCGTATAAGGGTACAAGCCCAATCGGCGCGTAGTCTATTTGTGGTAGAAAGGTGAGTGGGATATTAAATAGTACAACTCAGCAGCACCCTCTCCAGAGTATAGTCTACGAGTATAGAAGCCCGAAAAGCAAGTCACTACGTCGGTGTTCCAAGCTGAGTAGTTTATACGACGAAGTGCTAATAATTAGAGTCATTTCGTGTATTAATTGTAACTTTATATATTTACGCATTTCTGAGAAAAAAGAGTGACGACAGACAGATAAACGGTCAACCAATTTCCCTTAAAAGGGTTCCATTTTCTTTTTGCGAAACGGAACCCAAAAAAGTGATCCAATATAACAGGAAATAGGTACTTACTTTCTCGTGGCTAAATATCGAGGAGTTCCTTGGACTGCTACCGTTTGTCGTAGAATTAGTATCGCTGTCCATTATAAATGTTTTTCTCTTGTCTATAGCAGAGGAGTCCTTGTCTCTGCCCTTCGATAGGAGATGTATATTCTCTTTGGTGGGAGTTATATCGTCGATAATGTAGGTTTTGCGTTTATCTGCGCTGTTTCGGCGATTCTTGTCTGATTGATTTACCTGTACAATATAACAAATATATACTAGGGCTATTAGAAATTAACTGTATTTTTTATCCTGACTCGACTCAGTGACTACATCACGCCTGATGGTAAGTATGATGCAGTTCAAAACCGACGACTATAAACAGTAAATAAACTTATCGATATTCGCAGCGATAATACCGTTCTACACAAATATCTCTTCACGCTTCCTTTAAAGGCCCCAATATCATAGGAAAGTGGGAATACGCTCCCCTGGAAAACCATTGGACATCTCAACGACTCGGCAAAAGTAAGAGTTACATAACCTTTCGGTCCTAGCCAAAAATTACCTGAAAATTAGCCACGTAGTTCCTCGCCAGAGTTACATCTTTACTAACACCCTGCCTCCTCAAATTCTCCCTAAACTCCCTGGGCCTCAAGTCGAGGATGTCCGAGTGAGTGGACGTGATCATCGGGTCCACGGGCAGGGTCAGCAGCTGGTCGTCCTCTGTCTCCTCCGAGGAGTAGTCCAGTGTAACGAGATCAGCTATGTTCGTCGCGTGGAACGACTGCGACCGGTGTACTGGTGATGAGTGGCTGTGAAAAATACATTAACCCTGATTGCTTAGTAAAGAGACATATATAACTGTAATCGGGGTGAGCAGAGATACATAAGCGATTGCATCCACTTTGCGCTTATATGTCATGCCCAACGTGACCAGTAGCGCAGCTGATCGCCGTTCTCACAGCACTAGTACACATGACATTTCTATTAGATGTTATGCGGGGTCCTCACGATGTTTTCCTACACCGGTGAGCATGTGGTGCCTAAATCCGTACGAAATCGGAAAACCCCAGAAGTACGTGCCGGGAATCGAATTTACGAAACCGGTCCCTTATTCACTAGGCCACCATAGCCACTATTAAAACTAATAACATAATTATTAATTATTAAAAACAATTATTATTATCCTCTTGTCCGTTGAATCCCATTACAGGATCAGAGCTAGGGTTCATGAACCTGTACCTGATTTGCTCTAAATCTAATTGAAATTTTGTATAACTCCAATTAATTTTATCAATAAAATATATTTTTTATGTAATTTCTTACACTACACTTAACTTTGAATTGCATTGCAACTGTTTTATGAACAATAATATGGGTTACATAGTAAAATAAGGACTATTGACAGTGCTCTGTAATGGGACGCGTCACTGAGGAAAGGATATGAGCTCTCTCTACCATACCTAGGTGAACTGAGATCATCTTTGTTACAGTCTTGTCGCTTGGCCAGCTGTTGTTTCTTCCTCCCCTCCTGGGCTGCCTTCATGGGGTCATAGGAAGATCTCTTCTTCCAGTTGGAAAACTCTATCTCCTTTGTCGCGAGCGCTGAAGAAGATCTATATTGGCTCGGCTTTTTCGATCCTGAAGAGTAATGTTAGGATTTGTTATACAACCTGATAGATAGTACAGTGTAGTCCAAAAACGGTAGCGACCGTGAAGGGACAAATCCAGTGACAATCAGCGTCGTTATGTAGTATACAATCAGATCTTGGATTACGATAGGTCCTCGCGAGTTACCATGACGATCTTTATACTTGTTTACTATGGTCATGATCTAGTTTAGGCGATGGCCCTAGGATTAAACTTTAGATAATAGTCATACTAACGAAAAAATACACACATTGGCCTTTTTTTTGTTAACCCGGTGGAAATCCCTTCGGACCGTCAGAGGAGTGGACTTGCACCGACTAAAACCACCGCGGTGCGAACTCTATCCTCTCTTCGTCTTCGCCGAGCCTGGGTATCCGTTTACTTCCTACGGGCCCGGCGAGCGACTGGCCTTGGCAGGCCTCCTCTCTGGGAGGGGATCAATTGTTACCCCCTCACTACCTCTCAATGAGGCACACACACGACGCCGTGTCTTCTCTGCCAGACGGCGGACGCCCTCAAAGTCCATAGTCTGGCCTGACACACATTGTGCCTAGCTCCCAAACTAAGCTTGCGGTTATACTATGGGTACTAGAAAAGATATACATACTTATAACATTATATCTAATGCTAACGACAAAGTAACCTGCTTACAGTCCCAGATCTCGAAATTTTCCGAAGAAGGGAGGGAGGGCGTAGGGTTAACACGATTTTTAGACGTTCGCTGTATTTTCTATATTCTACAAGTATGAGCTTTCTCTTTTCTATGCTCGAATAAAAGTTATAATAATAGCATATCATCACGCTATATCCCTTTTGGAGTAAGTAGAAATACATTATTGGCTGTATACACTTTACGCTTATATGTCGTTCCAAACATAACCAGTAGTGCAGCAGATCGCCGTTCTACGGGTTTCCTTACGATGTTTTCCTTTATCGGTCAATTTGTGGTGCCTAAGCCCGCACTTAATCTGGAAAAATCTAGAAGTACGACCAGGATTCGAACCTAGAAGCATTTGTATTGCCGCGCATGTTTACCAGTCTTTATTCACTGGACTACCACAGCCACAAAAATATAATAATGTAAATCTAACCTCTATCTAAATTCTTTGGCTGCACTTCCCTCGTAGACGACCTGGATTTTGTCAACCTGCTCAGAACCGCCTGCCTTGTGGGCTCGGATATTCTCCTGCTTTGATGCCCCGCGGGTTTTCTTTCCTCCCTGGCCGGCTCCAGCCTCGCTACAACCACCTTGTCCTTATTCCCCACCCTACCAGAGTTCCGCACTAGCCCAGGCCCGAATTTCCGCTGCATCTCCGGCGTGTTTGGACACCGTGGCGAATTCGACGGCACCAAGGATTTGAGGTCTCCCGATTCGACCTTTCTGTGCGTCTGCCTCTTATATTTATGGGTCTCGTAAACATTATCTGAATCATCTGAGCAGTTGTACTCCTCGGAGTGGCCGCTCGATCTCCTGGAAACCAATCTCCCGTCTAAATAATTGTTATTCTTATTCACAGTGTTGAAGGAACTTGAGCGTTTTATGGTCGATGCTTTGGCCTCTTTCAATGCCCTTTGGATCTTGTCGCCTTGGCAACGCGTTTGGTCAATACGAGGGTATGTGGCTTCCAAGGCGTTGTTTTTAAGGACAGTCTTAAGACATACGTCATTGGCGTTGGTCAGATCGTGATCATTGCCCTCTGGATATTTGTGCTTATGTTTTCTCGTGTCACATTCAGGACGGTTTGATAACGTTTTGTCATCAGAACTGTTGCTTAGTAAACCTCGGTCAGACACGGGGCTGTTCATATTTGAGTCGTGCTTTTTCCTCTGGGCTTCGAGGGATTTTGAGGCAGAGTTAAGAAGGATTTTCGTCGCTTCTGGCAGCTTGGATGAGCCAGTGATGACGTAGTTTCCCGGACTTCGCAGCGGACTGCTATCGGCCGAGTGTTCTTTCCTCCTGAGGCGGTAGTTGAGGGAGTTGGACCTGCTGAGCTGGGAGACAGGCAGACGGGAGACCGCTGTCTTCTCGCTGATGAGACTTGAGGTAAGCTGCGAGGGTATATTTGAGAAATTATTTGTCCGGGATGACTGTAGTTTCGCTTGTAAGTTTGTTATAGCGTTTTGGGTCTTCAGCAAATAGGCCTCCGTGTCTTGGGTTGGTATTAGGTCCTGAAACAAAACAATGCATAGATTTATATCATACCATTATATCAATTAAGCAGTATTCACGTAGTTGGGGATCAATTATTGTAATTTTTTTTAGGAAGTTGCTTTTTGATCATTTGAATAGCCACGGCACATATAATCTCACTCATATAATCAACATTTCACAAGGTTAATTCGCGCATAAGACCCGTTAAAGTTACCAGTTTCGGCTTGTCGCGTTTCGGGATCAGCTTGTGTATATCCAGTAGCTCATATACCTAGAGACCTTCAGTCGTGATATATGTGGGCCAACATGACGATGGAGACTATCAATGGATTTTCATCCTTTGATAGTCGCTTTCGTTTTTGGACTACACTGTACTTACCATCAGGAACTCTGTAGTCACTATGTCGAGACAGTGTAAAAAAAAAGATGTCATCATTAAAATGTAAATTTCACTTCAGTGGGTTATCTACGTGACCTAAATTTTCAGACAACCACAGAATGAGGTCAGATGAATTTTGCAGCAAATCTCGTAAATATATTCTATTCAGGTCAGTGTTTGTGGCGTAATTGAAATAAATAAACAAATAATACTTCATAGACAACTATTGCCCGACTCGCCACACCGGGCCGAAAGGACGAATGTGGAATCCCAGGTTCATTAAGCAGCGTCAAAGAGCAAGCCCGGATTTATGGGGCAAGCGGAGGCCCGCGCCCCATGCTCCAAGTTCTAAGAGCGGTGAACGACCCCATCATCCTGCGTACCCACTGAATTGTTATTCAGTGGTTCTGGTTGTTACATATCTAAAAAATCGGTCTGATTTCTCTATAAAAAAAATAGACTGATATGTACAAACAATCCTTTGTTTTAATGTTTTAAGAGTGCTGGTATTTTTATAAAATATTTAGGTATAACACATTCATTTGTTTTATTCTATATATCATCACGCAGAATCCCAATTGCGGTAGGCAGAGAGAATGGAACGCAAGTTCTCTATATTCTCGCAAACCTCTTTAGCTTCCTTAACATTCGTGCATTTCCACCAATTCAGCGTACTTTTGACATTACCCTCCATCAAAGCTCTCTTTATTTGGTCTGTGTAGGTAAATATCGGTCGGCCCCCGCTCTTACTCGTAATTCTACTCAGATTAATATTGTATATTTTTTTCGTCATCCTTTCGTCCTCTCCACGTGCTTGAACCATCAAAGCATGCTATTCTATGCATGCTATCGATGACACTATATTTCAAACCAACCATTCTGCGTATCTCTTTGTTCCTAACGCGATCCGCAAGCGTTACTCCGCATATACGAGTAGAACGAATTAATTTTATTAATTTCATTTTTTTGTTGTTCCCTAAATTCACGGTATACTAGATTTGTATTTAGACGGACTGAGATAAGTGGCAGGGCGTAAAGACATTTCACAATTCCGTCTAAGTTGTCTAGATCCGTAATTTTTCGCACTGAAATGGGAGGTAGGGTGTAAACTTCATGATAACACGCCGCGTTGTGCGGAATTACATTCTTATGTTGCTAATATTTCGAGAACTCCTATCAATCAAATTAACTGAACAATTATTCTATTATAGGTAAGACATTTTTACAATATACGTTCGACGTTAGTCTTTAAATTGGCATAACGTTTTTATTTTTGAACCGAAAGAAATAAAAAAGACATTAAATTTTAAGTGAAGCTTACCACAATATAATAGCGAAAACCACATCTAAATCCATTGAGGTATTTCTGAGATTAGCGCGAACAAGCCCAGAGATAAATAGAAAAGTTATATTAAACGTTGTTTTGGCTTCTATTGCGTTAATAAAGGCCCTAAATATATTTTTCTCATATATCTACGCACACACAGCGATCAGAATATAGCAAAGGTGTATGCTATATTAAAAATGTTTTAATAGATAGCTAATGTATTTCGGATATAAAAAAGCAACCATACATTTTTAAAGGTAAAGTATGTCATTTGATAAAAAAACGGGTCAGGTGCCAGTTGGTCTGACGCACCGTGGGTTCTGTATAGAATTGTTGGAAAAACTTAATAACCAAAAATGTTGTGATTGAGACATAGCTTCTTGGCAAATATTATGATTCTATATCAATGGAAGTATCCTTTACATTTAGTTTCCCTTGCAAAAACTTAAATGAGACAGTAACGGCCAAATCTTACGATTGCGTCAACTTAGAAGTTTAATTGTTTCAGAGCTACAAGGGACTGCAAATTCGAATATATAACAATACTTTCAACTTGACCCCTTCAAAAATCCTGGTAGACGGGCAACGAAAAGATCGTATAAATGAAATGAAAAAAAATGTGTCGCCGCAACAAAGATTTAAAATACAAAAATAACATACAGAAAAGAACCCTAAAAACGCGCTGTATATTACAAATTTTAATTATTCACCCAGTGGCCTAGTGGATGCCGTTACAAGTTCGCCCACAATTGAATCTTTGGCACAACATAAGAGAATTCGATCCCACGCGTTTATTTATAAAAAACTCATTAAATGTATTTGCATATATATTTGAACCGCTAACTCTTTGGAGTTACGGTAACTCTATCTATTTATTTATTGATTTTGGGAACACTTACATTTTTTATATAACATTATAAAGAAAAAATAATAACGAAAACGATCCTTATGCATAAAAAAAAAAACAATTTTAGGCACTAACACTCCCGTAGTTAGGATGACAAAAGTATAATAAGTACCAGACACTGGATTTATTTAATAATAGTCTAAATAAATATAAATCACGTGTTTTAAGTCTCATCTATGACTTATCAATTTATATTTTTATTGTTATTTTTTTCTTTTCCTCATAATTTGTATATTTTAAACGAATATTATATTTTAATTACAATTTCATTATTATTTTTGTACGCGGTATTTACTTTACACATGGGTTATGGTACCCTACTAATATTGAAGCCCACTTGCCTACATAAGTGCCATGCCCAACAGGGTACATAGTTGATACAATAAAAAAAACATATCTGTATACACTGTGGAGTGCAATAAATGATTTGATTTACTTACATAGTGCACTAAAATGTAAGTTTATAAAAATGATGTTATGTATTTTTTATTATTGGAACTATTGTAGTTTCAATAAATAAATAAAACAAGAAGGAAGCTCATAATATTCGCAAAAAAATTACAAACAAATTAAAGCTGAAAGAGATAGAAACTGATAGAAATATTTAACATACATCCACTAGCACATTTACATTTTTATTAGGTGCCTGGTGAGTTTCCTCACGATGTTTTACTTCACCGATGAGCATGTTGTGCCTAAATCCGTACTTAATATTGAAAAACACAGTTATACATGCTGGGATCCGGGACCTACGAGAATTAACATCGCCGCGCATGTATACTGATCCCTAATCGATCTTTAACCGCAAAATAGTATATATTTCCTTCCGATCACCTTAAACGTAGTCATCAACTATACCACCGCAGAGTTTACTAAATATCTCACATATGCAAGGAATGTTCGAAAGTGAAAGCGAATTGTTACGTTATGAAATGCAACGGGCAAGCAACGGCCGCGGCCGGTGGCGTGAGAAACAATTACGTCTCTATGTTATGATCTGCCCGAAAACTGTACCGCAATCCGTGCCGATTCGGTACAACTAATTGCGTATGCAAACGCTGCAATGTTACAATGAGATTTATAAACGCTATTTGACTTTGTTTTCTCTTAGCTCAAGATCTTCTAGCATATGTGTTGCACCGCTGGGAGGAAGCAAAGGATAAACATGGTAAGTCTTTGGCGGTTAGCCTCGGCATAGCCAAGGCTTTTGATAGTTCTGGCACCGTGGCCTTCTCTCCAAGATCGAGCGTACGATCTTCCCGACAACCTGTGTACGTACTTAGGGTTTCTGCACGAGCGTAGAATTAGTGTCCTCGTTGATGGTCACAATTCGCACTTCAATGCAGGATTTTCACCTGTTTTACCAAAAAAAGATCCTGGTCTGTAACCAGCAACCCTAGATCATGACATTTTCGAAGTGGGGCAAAATACTACCGTCTGTCGACCGATCAAGTTCTTTTATCTTTCCTTCTCAATTATATATCAGATAAATCCAATAAAAAAAATCTACATCATAATTTTCAGAAAATGTAAATGTCATTTATTGCATGAGAAGCGATATATTCTCGAAAAACAAGCATTGATATTCCATAACTATATCTTATGAGACTTTTGAGTTAACTTATAAAATGTCAAAACAATGGCTTGTACAAATTTTCAGCCCATTTGTTATGGACAAGTTGACCCACATTTTTAGATATATTATAAAGCGGGTACACTAGGTGATGTCCTCGTCCGCCGCTCCTAGAATTTGGCGCCCAGGGCACGGGTCCCAGCTTGCCCCTCTAACTCCGGTCCTGCCAACTAGCTTTAGGCGAAGCACAGCGGTCGCACCATAATAGGCCAATTTAGATGAAAGTTATTTAAAGTTAAAAAATCTAACGCTAATTAAATAAGGCTACGTGCCACATCGCTGACCGCGTTACCGATAAGGCGGGCGACTGTGGCCTGGCATGCCAACTGCCATTTGCCAAGGTCGCGCGAAAGTTGCCAGACGGCTCAGTCGATATCTTACTACATCGTATTTCGTTACAGACAAAATTCGATAATCGATTTTGTAATTGTTCAGATTTTTTTTCAATTTGCACTAGCCTCTTTCCGCTACTTCATCTGCGATCTGCGATACTTAAGATAAATTAAGATCCTTTTTTTTTAAGTTTTATGCGCCCTGTTGAACATATATATGTATATATATGAAATAATAGTTGACCAGGCAAACGTTGGTCTACCATATAAATTATTTCTAGCTAAATTTTGGTTGTTAAATATAAAACAAAGAATGTATCCTGAGTGTGTGGGGGGTGGGATCTGATGTGGATGTGGCGCCATCTGTCATTCAACAAATAATTATTTCGTTCTGTTTGAAATACGAATGACGGTTAAATTAATGGACATTGTTTATACAAAAATACGAAATTTGCGATTTAAAACTTAAGTGGGGGGACGGGTAGGTGTGGGTAAAAATTTGGGGCGATAGGTATTATTTGATGCCAGATCATTAAAAAATACAAAACAGTAGTTTGTCAATAGAATGGAAAAAATATTCTGGTAAGGGACACCCTAATTACCTAGTGGTATTTTCATACCTATTTCTATTTCTAAAAGATATTTCTATGTTTTACATTATATTCTCATACCTACCATTCGCATTTTTATTATTATAGTTGCATTAAGGGTGATTCCTTATCTATAAAATCTACCCTTTACTATATAATAGACTATTTTATCATTTCAATAATAAAAATGTTCCAATTACGTAAGTCTAAAAATAAACGTATGGTATGATTCTGGCGAGACAATATATTCCGAACAAGTGGCAACCCTATTCGGAACGCCTATCCGAAAACTACAGTCACCTGTGATAATTCTTAAGATAACTGCGGCATATTTAGTCATGTATGGGAATGATGTCAGACATCAGTGACTCAGAGTTGATTCAGGTATGGAACAATACCGAGCTATATTTGGCAAAACATGAGTTAGTTCAAACTTGACCTTTTGCCATTTAAATTTTTAATAACCGACTCAATTTATTCTCCGATTGTGGTATCTTTCACGTAAAGGTTTTGTACTTATTACTGTCGGCCTTTTTTTTGTCAACCCGGTGGAATTCCTTACAGACCGTCAGGGCCCGGGATGTATCTCTTATCCGTCTGTTAGAGCCAAAGAGACGGCCTTGCCAACTTACTCAGCATACGGCGACGTGTCCTACTGCAGGCCTTTTCTCTACATTATGAGGGGTGGTGCAAAAAGAGCCACCCCTCGCTCCTCTCTTGTATTAGAACGGTGTGCGGGAACAAATCACACATCGCGCGTTAATCCGTTATTGAAAAAGGCCTCTGGCAAAGGCCTTACAGCATCGTCCTCTCCTGGCGGGTTGGCGATTGCCTCTTGATGTCTTTCCATCGCCTCCTTTACCATCATTGCCTATTCACAGAATGAAAGGACCGTCTGCCAAGCTCTGTCGCTGCTGACCATCGCGCGAACTACTGCCGGCAGCGATAGATCGCCCCACCCAACACCCTAAGTATTAGTGTCTGCCTGTAGATTCATTTGCTCTAGCAATAATGATATATTTTGTGATATTTTACTGCCTTATTTTTACTTGGAGAATATCTCCTTAAAAGCACGCGGAGGGTGGCACGACCAAGGTCTGCCGAACTTGTATCGGCTAAAAACCCCAAGGTGACTACTTCTGCATATAAATGGGCATAGTGGGTCTTCAACAAGTGGGTTATCAACTCAACACAGCCCGGTCATGCCGTGCCCCCTGGGCATTTTCTTAGGCAGAATAAAATTCTTGCCCGACACCGCACAGTGTTTTTTGTCGGAGCGCGTCACGCCGCTCCGTAGCCTCTCCCCGCCTGAGATCTTTTACTCTTTTACTAGCTAGTGACCCAGTGTTGCCCGATAGAAATGCCTTAGTATAATTTGGGGATTGATTTACAGAAACGTCAATCACTTTATTTTTATATCTATTCAATAAGCTTCCAGTCTTACCAGTCTTCATAACGCTTACTACAAAATTGACGGATTTTCAAAGAAACTTTTATAAACATAGCGTGGCAATAAATGTATTATAAAAATAAGACAAAACACACATTTCTACTAGTAAACAGTACTAAAAAGTTTACATTACACTTTTCTCCGCTTGGGTTGAAGCATCACCCCAGTTACCATCGAAAGGTTAAGTTGTGCCTTACATGCCAATAGGAGCATATCTTAAACGATTTGAATGTAAGAAATGAAATCTCATGCTTCTAAATATAAAATAAGTTCACCTTGTAAGTTTCGTTATTAGCAATATCATTTTAGCATAAAATGTTTACATTCTATGCGTGTTAACGATTATTTAGATCAATTACAAACTATTTATCGAGTTTAGGTCAACTGTGAACAAATATTTTCATACATTAACAACCTTTTTAATAATACCGGATAAATAAAACCCCTTCTGTGTTAGTATATTTGATATAAAATTATTACAAATAAAATGAAACTAGAAACAAAGGGTCCACAATGAGCGGATATGACGTCAGCAGCAGGTGCGCGTAACATGGCACCCTAGTATTTAAAAGGGGCATAAACTATAAGCTGAAGCGACTACGAGTATACACTTAACGGGCGGATGGAATCTGGTCTGTTTTTCCTAGTTACCTGGTATTTTTCAGGGGAAATACGCAATGTATTTTCATATTAACGCATGGATTTCAATCGTTTTAGTTTTATAAATGAATTATATTTCTTATAATATTTTATAACGGTATTTATTCAAATATTTAGTATCTTTTAAGTGTATGATATGCTGTAAAACATTGCCTTTAATTAAGCGAACCTTACAAAAATGACAAATATACACACTAACTAGTATCACTCTTTACTGCTTGCCATTTTTATGGTTATAAAATTATGTCTTAAAGCTGTAGTCGTGTGATTTACAGGTAGAATAAAATAATGCCTTCGTCGCTGTCATTCTGAGGTGTCATAAGAACCGACTAAGGTATAACAGTAAGCAGATTTGCACGCCGATTACTAGTGCCATGCTCGCCATCACCAAATATATTGAGCGACGGGATATTATTGTTGTGTTCGTAAATATTATAATTTATATAGTCAATTATAGAATCGAGATGTCTTTTGGTATAAAAAGGGATACAATTCTGTAAGCGATTGCTAAGCTGTTGCACCTTCTTTGCATACCCGCCAACATCCATTGAACAGATTGAGACAAATGTCCAAAATCCTTCCCATGGATTCCACAATTATGGTAGAATAATAGGAGCCTTTGCACTGTACTGCGACGAAATTACACATCTTGGTCATTCTTATGACACTTTAGTATGATGAAGAGGAAGGCACAATTATATTGTGCCGGTAAACCCCACGGAAAAATAATTAAATATTTTAATGCAATAAATATATTGAATTCAAATCTGATGTAACCTTTTCTATAACTTTCAAAGTCTAGCCATTACCAGATGTTAAAGAATAATATATTGTCACACGGTATCCCTTATGGGGTGAGCAGAGATACTTCAATGGCTGTATCCACTTTGCGCTTGTTTATTGTGTCTAATATGACCAGTAGCGCAGCTGATCGCCGGTCTCAGGGTATTAAACATGACATTTCTATTCGATGTTAAGTCAATATATTTATTTAATGTCCAAGTATAATAAGGTAATGCTATTGAAGCTCCTATGAGATCAATACCAATGCTACAAAAGCAATATAGCGCAATGTAGTGACGTTCCTAATCAAATATTAAAAAAATCACTATCTTCTTGTGACTTGAGAGCCGATAAACGCAAGCGCGGCGTGACCGACGAAGCGTGAGTCCGTCTCGACATTTATTGTCTGTCACTGTATACTGGTATTCTATACAGTCTTAAAAAATCCTATATCCAACTACCACAATAAACTAGGCTCAAATTAAGACTTTTTATCCAGAGGAATATCCTCAGGCATACCAAAGACAATCCTAACGCACCTTTGTTTTGTTTTGATTGACATCATATGTTTGACAGCTGGGGTCAGAATGATTTATATGGGAAAAGAAAATTGTTGTTTTTACAATTTTCCTCGTAATTTTTATGTTTTTTCACTCCATTAGAACCTTTCCCTTTCCACCTTAAGTGTGCATCGTTTAATTTCTGTCCCGTGTATTCTCGCTATTTACGACTATTTTACAGTATACCTGGGAAAAACTGCGTTAGTGCGGACAAACAGTTTTTTTTATGATTTACAAACGGACGCCTGACCTCAATCACTGATGGAAGGTGAAGATGAGTCCGACAATAGACCGCGTCCGCGCAACAAATCTATTCACTCTTCTATAAAAGGCTCACAAGTCATAAAAACGTTCAAATGCTGACTGAAAGTATATTCCACTACTTTGCTGTGCACATGATGAATCTAGAAACCAAATTTTTTCGTGCGGATATAAGAAATATCCACCACCACAAGACGTCTGGTTATTTTGTGGTGATCGGAAAAGTTCGTAAAACCCATCCCGTTTATAGTGAATTGCCATGCAATATGAAGGCTAGGTCGAGTCGACCTCGCTCTCATGGGGTATTCGTGGCAAATTAAGGCTAATTAAATTTTGCACCCGCACGTCGTAACGTCTGTTTGAAATATGACACTGTGTAGTCATGTGAATCAAATTTCGTTAAGTAATTTGCGCTGAAGACTCACATGTTTGGAAAATTTTACCGGGTTTCACGTAGTAGAGATACGATATTATTTAAGTCCCTGAGTCAAAGCACTGGAATAATAATAATATATCAACACGCTACATACCTTACAGGGAGAGCAGAGTTACATTAGTGGTTATATGTACATTGCGCTTGACGTGATCACTAGCGTAGCTAATCGCCGTTCTCATAACGCTAGTATACAAGATGCCATACGGGCATAGATGGGCAAAATGTAATCAGATTAATGAAAATGATTCACGATTACATTTTACGTTTTTTTCCATTAATATGACTGCATTTTGCTCATCTATGTTTTAAACACTACAGTATCCCAGATTGTATACACATTTATTATTTCTTAATGTTTTAAATGGATTAAATCATGATTACAGAGTAAGAAAATAAAAATTACGACTAAATTTTGTAATCGTTCATCATCAATCAGATTACAATTTGCCCTTCTCTGGATACGGGTTTCCTAACAATGTATTCCATCACCGATGAACATCTGGTGCTTAAATTCATACTTAACATTTAACGGGCGTGCCGAATCTGCTCTGTCTTTCCTAGTTTCCAGATAGTACTAACTAATGGCACCAAGGAAAAATCTGTAAAATAAAAAACCTAACGCATCGTACCTAAAATAAAAAAAAACGTAGATCTAAGTGGCCCGTCCTAGGAAGTCAGAATGGAAAAACGTAAATCTACGGGGCCCGTCCGTTAAGTGTTAATCTGAAAAACCAAGAGGTACTTGCCGGGTTTCGGAACCTACGCCCATTCGCATTTCTGAGCATGGATATCGCTCCTTAGCCACAATGAATGAATACTCTCTAATTTTTGTCGGGTTATCGGGTGTGGAATATTCTTTTGGAGAGCGTACTCCCTTCGTCCCGTGATATTGGGTTCTCTAACCGTTTGAGTGTGGAGGAGCGAAATATTGCTCCTCTTATTTTATGAAATTCATAATTATAATAGGTTCATGGGTGGAGTGGATGACTCTTATAAAATGTTGTATGTATACCTGGACGAACGAAGAACATTGAAATATTGGAAAAAGGTGTCATTTAGTATCATAGGAAGAATGATTTTGAATTCTCATAATTTATATTCCGAAATCATCCGCACTTTTGGCATATGCTTACAAAATTTGTTCGGCACTCAAACGGTTAAGCGAAGCATTAATGATCCAACGGTCATGATCTCGGCGACTATCGGCAGGCGATAGTCTCTCGACAATCGCACATGGCTTTTTGATTACACTTAGCTTTCCATCAAGATCGATGCAGTAACTGTGCCAAGCCTGAATAAAAAAAATAGTGCGTTATCATTTACCTTGAATAATACTAAATTTGAATGAATATTGAAGAGATGCTTGCGTACGACCTTCATGAAGCCCACTTGTTTTTTTTTTAATTTGTTGAATCCGTCAAGCACCGCCCCAGCATAATTAACAGCACGTGTACAAACAGTACGAAGGAAATCGGGCGCCATATTGCCGCTTATCGTTTACACAATGGCTATTCTTTGCATTATATTTGAAAACTCGATTTGATTTCGCCGTATTTACATCGACACATTTTCCCAAAATTTATTTTTATAAGCCTCTATTATTTATTACAAAATTATTCAGAATCAAGTTCTGCTATTTTAAGACACTAATGGTATGAATAATTCATATTAAAAACCACTAGACATCGTTTTGAATACCATCCGTATGTGGTGGATGTTCCTTACATCCGCACGAAGAAATTAACTTCTACATTCATCATGCAAACAGCTAAGAAGTGAAATATCCTTAGAACAACCATATTCTCACATTATAATAATTTGGGAGTCTTTTAGACAAGAGTGACTAGACATTCGTTGGACGGACGCGGTCCTTCATCGGACACTTCTTCACCTTCCACCAGGTGCGATTGAAGTCAACCGTCCGCCTGTATATCATAAAAAAATTAAATCATTTATCTTTAAAAAAAAAACTAACTTTAAAAAGTAAAGAATAATCCTATATCTACCAACCAGCAAACTAAATTATTTATATTGGTACATAGATATTGTAAGATTTTAAAGTCAATGCCGTTTAATATATTGCGACACTGACTCCAAATGACAAAGATATATTAACATGTAGCTGCGGTGGCGTAGTGGATAAGAGACCAGTATTAAAACATGGTGACGCGAATGCTCGTAAGTTTGAATGAAAAACATCGTGAGGAAGCCCGCATGGCATCGTATAGAAATGTAATGTGTATTAGTGTTGTGAGAACGGCGATCAGCCGCGCTACGCGTCAAGTGTATTCAGCCACTAATCTATCTCTGCTAACCCCGAAAGGGATATAGCGTGACGATATATTATTATGCTTATATAATTACACAACAACTTCAGTCATTTAATTTATTGGATGGTAGATTTCTATCCCTTACATTGAGGTCGCTTAGACTGTTGCATTGTCGGTCCTCTATCGCATGTGTTAATTAACAGGGCGAGTTCAAAATAATTCTGTATATTTAGTATGTCAAAAACGAACCTATTTTGTGAGCAAATTAAGAGCAAAATCAAAGTATCGTCTACTTATAAGTTTTTATAGTTAATAAAAAACAACCATATTGTACAAATGCGTGACCTGGTTTCTGGCAGAGACGATAGCGTCAAGTGAAACAGCCGGGCCTCACTTAACCGAGGTCATGGTTCGATGCCCGCAGAACGGTACCGGTGACTAACTAATACAGTTATATGGAAAAAATCTTACACAGTTTTAGGATTCCATAACACAAAAAGAACCCATACAGCATGGGTTCTCAAACGGTCTTACCCAGTCCAGTATACAAGATCACTTGTATTATAGTTTAAAAATCTTGAGCTAGTCCCCCAGCAGTCTAAGAAGCCCTATCAATAGACCTCCTCCTCTGTCCTCCTCTTGTCCACCAGTTTTGTCTATCAGTTTGTGTGTCAAAATTATTTTTCTCAGAGCGGCTCTTGTCATCCACCCCTCCCAGAGATGAAAACTAAACAGGCTGTTCATTCTCCGGGTGTTTGGAAGAATCTGGATTCCCAGGCCCGGGTGTATTGATTTGAAGGACAAAACGGGAGTTTTTAGTCAGTAGGAGTCTGACACACCGAGGTCGCTGCCCTCACAGCCGCTCTGATGGTCCTTTATAGGATATTCCAGAAGGTTACCAAAAAAAATCAAGGTCAGAGGTCAGTCAATTAAGTTTTTCGTAAATATATCACTTCCTAATCGCGACATCCTTATATATTTGCATTTTTCACGAAGAGAGCGCAGATTTCCATCAAATTCAAATCCCCTATTTCACACCTTTATGGAGTTCATATCTGCTCTTTTTGGTCACCTACACCCAAAAGGAACCTTCATGCCAAATAAGATTTTCGTCCTAAAAGATTTTTGAGTTTTTATAATGACTGAGCTATGTAGTTTAAAGGATCCAAAAACATAACGCTCCGTTCAAAGTTCACAGATTCAAAATGTCAAACGTCAAATACCATTTTAAAACTGTTGGCATCCACGACAAGACCGCACCTAAGAAACAAATGGCACACAAACGCACACCCTATTGCAACACGTTACGGTACATTCCAAAACGACAAAACCTATTGCGCAGCTCATACGACCACTCCTTTAACAATCTAAAAAACAAAACCATAGAACATTCACGACATTTTAGGAATTTAACTGTGATTTACAAGAAAAAAACATGTTTTAGAGCCATTAAAGGCGGTCAACGCTCCAAAAGTGGACAAAACAGTACCAATTCATTAGAGAGATCGTAATTCAAGGTTTGTCTATGACTAAATATATTTTTACGTACTGTATTTGAACTATAAATAGGAGCATATAGCTGTGCAGTGATTAGATAGACTATGAACAGTGTTTTACGTACCGTTCCTCAAAATAAGAAAAGGGGTACGTATAGAAGAGATCCTCAGACGGTCCATTGCGAGAGCTATTTAAGTCAATCTCGGAAAATATTGCCCGATATCGGTATATTCACATTTAATGTTTGACGACAACGTGATTCATATCTGCGCAAGACTCGTACTTGGCAAGTTTTTTTACTTCTCACTGGATCTTAACAATGCGACTGGAGGACTATGGTTTCCTATATGGACATCTCGGAAGAACGCTGAGTGGTTACGGAAAAAGGTCGATCAGGGACGATGAAAACGCCCCGGCGTATCTGTTCAAGCAAACTCGTCGATCCACAATCAGTTGAATGATGTCGTTGGGGTCATTGTCTCAAGGTGGGAGCCCTTAGCGACCGGTTAGCGACCCTCGAAGTCTGCGAAACAGGGTGACGCACTCAGCCAGAAAACAATTGAGCATTGGTTGAATGTTACTTTGTTTACACTTCCAAGTTTTTTCAGTTTCTCAAATCTATTTTGTTTTCGGCTTCTATCCCACAATACCCGAAAACTAAAGAACCAATGCGTCCTACCAGTTATGATGTATGGAGCAGAGACGTGAATACTAACGGTTGCGTTAGTCCACCAGTTTAAAGTCGCTAAGCGTGCGATGAAGCTGGCTACGTTGGACATCTCTTTGAAGGATACAGGACGAAAAGATGCTATCTGATAGAGAACCAAAGTCGTCGACATAACTCCGTATTAGCTAACTGAAGTGTCAATGTGCAGGCCATATATTCCGAAGAGCTGATAGTCGTCGGAGCAGACGGATGCTTGAGTGGAGACCGCGAATCGCCAGACGCAGCTTGGGATGCTCTCAGGAAAGGTGGAGCGATATGGTATGAATAGGATCAGCTAATGATGATGATGATGAAATCTATTTTGTATATTAATTATTATCTTTGTTCAGCCGCTCTTCATATTAAACAAATTTTTGACTGTTAGTTTTAAACATTTTATTATTCCAAACGTGCTTACTATTGATAAAACAATAAAACATATGTTTTGGAGCAGATCCAATGTGAGCGGTATACTTAAATATGTATTTTGGCACAATAGTCTTTGCCTACAATTTCCTAGGCAACTTTTTTTTTAATTCTGGTTCTACAAAGTATCTGCTGTGCTGCGTAGGGTAAGTACAGCGAATTTCACAAACGGCAATGACTACCAGAGGACGAGAACCCATTGACAATCGCCACCGCTATATCGGCTCACATATACCAAGACGTAAGATCTCATAGATACAACTGGATATACACAAACTAATCCCGAAACGCGACAGGCCGAAGCGAGTCACTATGACAGTCTTTACACTTGTGTACTCAAAATAAAATAAAATCGAAACACAGATTGTTAAGAAGATTGTTTTTGTTTTTACGGGAACAAAAGACAATCAGGTAAACAACCCACGCGTATTAACCGATTTAGTTGCTGTTTTACTAATGTTTTGTGGAAAGATGCCTTCAACATTTAGTGTTAATTTTATTTCAATCGGTTAAATAAAAAAAGTTATGTTCGTTAAAAAATCACATCGATTATTCATTGGATGAAAGAAGTATAAAATATATGTTCCATTCATTTGACTAAAACTTTAGTTAACGTTAACTTAAGTCTGCAATACAATTGCTGCGGCGAATTGATTACAGGTCCCGCGGTCCCCGTCAATGCGCAGAAGAAGTCACCTTGGGGTTTTTAGTCGGTACAAGTCCGACACACCTCGGTTTCGTGCAACCCCCCGTGCGACCGAGACGGTCCCATGAGGATTTTCCCCAAGTAAAAAAAAAAAAAAAGTCTGCAATACAATTACGATTGAAACTTTGTATGCACAAAATAATATTAAAAAAATGACATTTTTGGAGTTTGCTTTCTTCCAACTTTAGTTGAGCTCACGCCTTTATTTTGAATCATATAAAATAGAGTTTAACTTAGGTCCACTTCTGCGAAGCTTGCGTGCGGTGACGGTCGCTATAATTTTGTTCCGATATTTATTTTATGTTTAGTACGTTTAGTGAGTTGTAATATAAAAAAATATAATAATTATAATACATTTTAGTGTTCTGATATGTCTGCCAACAATATGTGTGTAAAATTTTCATTAATAATAGTGTTTTGGTTCATATAATATCAAAGTATACGGTATCTACCCCACAAAAAAAAAAAAAAAAAAAATGACTTCTACCGCAAGTGAAGTGAATAGTGATGTTACACCAAATCAATCTGCTATTTTATGTAAGGCTACGGTGCATAAGGATGTGTTTTCAGATTTAGAATGGGATGATAATGACATTGCACCAGGAACATTAAAAAGACCTATTTCTGACCCAAGTGTCGATGGTGATGGTGATGCATTTACTACGGTTTCGAAAAATAAGCGAGGGAAGAGAACTCACGTCCGGGAATCGCCAGTAGATACAGAGAAGACGCTGACTCGCACTGAAAAATGGATTGATGACTTGGTGAGCAATAATCCGGAAAAGCAAGAGTATTATGAAGTGTCTGTTTTTTCTAAAGAACAATTACCGAAACAAATTGGTTTAGCTAAATTATTAAAGAAAGAAAATTTACAGGAAATTATTGAAATAAAATATAAAAGTCCCTTCAAGATTCTCGTTAGATTTTCGAATTTGAATGCAGCAAGTGAATTTATGAAATGCCAATTTTTCAAGGAGAAAGGATGGATTTGTAAATTAACTAATGAAGTAAGTTTTTCCTATGGAGTGATCAGAGAGATTGAATTAGATATAGAGGAAGATAGTTTGTTACAAGTATTGGAGAGTGAATTAGATATAATGGAAGTAAAGAGGCTAAGCAAAAGAAATCCAGAAGGAAAGTGGGTTAAGAGCGAGACAGTACGAGTATGTTTCAAAGGCTCCATCTTGCCAAAATTTATACGAGTATATGGAATTAAAATGAAATTAGAATCTTATGTGTTTCCAGTGACTCAGTGCTCCATGTGCTGGAAATATGGTCATATTAAGAATTACTGCCCGTCAAAGAAACAGATTTGTGTAAAATGTGGGGGTCAACACGAAAATTGTGAAGCATCAGAGTTTAAATGTGTTAATTGCTCAGGAGATCATATGTCTTTAATTAAAAGTAAATGTCCAGCATTTTTAAGAGAAAAAAGAATAAGAGAGGTTATGACTAAATACAACTGCACTTATAAAATGGCATTAATCAAAATTAAAGAAGAAAAACAAAACAGTGAACAAGAATGCATAAATAATACCAATTCCTGTCCGATTATCAACACTGAGGGCAATAATAATACTGCATTGTACAGTAATATAGTAAAAACAACTAATACAAATATTTGTGAGAGAGAAAATATAAATTTACAAAATACATCTTTAAAGCCTAAACAAAATAAAATTAGTAATAAAACAAAACAAAGTAATGACAAAAGAGATGCATCAAAAAAACAATATGAAAATATTTCTGAGGGACAAATAGGAAACAGAAATGAAACAAATGATATCGAGAAACAGGATTCATGTGAAGATGAGATAACCAAAAGAAAAAATAAAACTTTTAACCGAGATAAGGCTAAGGGAAGTAACGGAGATGATAAAAACTTCAATCTAATGGATTTTTTGAAAGACATAACTAATATAATGGTTTCAAACAATGAATTTAAATTTAAAATAATTATGTTACTTAAATTACTATTAGAAAAAACAGTGATCTGTTTCGCAAAATACCTTAATATGGAATTATTGGAGGAGTTTTTTGTTTTAATCAGAAATGGATAATAAAAACTATAATCAAATTGTCAATATCTTACAATGGAATGCTAATAGTATACACCCAAAAATACACGCGTTAGAAGGACTGTTATTACAAGAAAAAATTCACATAGGACTAATTAGCGAGACATGGCTATCTGACGATAAGGAGATCAAAATAAGCAATTATAAAATACTTAGAAGTGACAGAGGTGATGGTTATGGCGGATTATGTATTCTTTTACATAAATCAATATGTTTCTCCCTAGTTAATTATGATATTGATAACTCCAATATAGAAATTATGATCATAAATGTTTTGAATATTTCTGGTATTAAGAATATTATCTCTATATATTGTCCTCCATCTACAAACACTAATATGACTGACTGGAATAATATCTTCAGCCTTTTTAACAATGAAACGATAATAGCAGGCGACTTTAACGCACATCATAGTTTATGGTCATATAAAACAGATAAAAGAGGCGACATGGTATACACAGGAATGTTTGAAAATAACTTTATTTGTCTAAATGATGGAAATCCAACTAGAGTCCGAGTGTTGAACGGTACCCTGATAGAAACAGCTCCCGATGTCACGTTTGTCTCAACAGATATCGCTACTAAGTGTCGCTGGAGTACTACCAGTGAATGCTTAGGTAGCGATCATATTGCGATTAAAATGTCATATTATGGATATAATAATTCAAGAATATATATTAAGAAGAGGAATTTAAAAGAAGCCAATTGGAAAGAATACACAGAAAATATTGAAGAAAACTTTAAGAACCTACAACCATCGCCGACCATTCAGGAGAACTATGATTTATTTATGGATAAGATTAATTTAGTAGCTGAAAGAACTATTCCCTGGATTAAAATTTGTCAAGACCCAACCAAAAAATTTGTACCAAAGTCATATTGGAATCCTTCTCTGTCGAAAGCAGTAGCAGAAAGAAGGTTAGCTCTATCAAAACTTAGGAGAAATCCTACTCCAGATAATTACTCAATTCTTCAAGATAAAATTAAGCATGCCAGTCAAGTTATCAAAAGAGCTAAATCAGCAGGATGGAGGGATTTTTGTTCTAGTATAAATCAAGAAACGTCTGCATCTTCTATGTGGAGGAAAATGAGGTGGATGAAAAATAGTAAATCATCTAATACAGCTATAGATACGATAAAATCTCAAAATTTACTACAATCACTAGCACCGGATTCAGTTGACGAATGTCCGCCAATATTTGCGAGTACAACATATAAAAGTGATTTAGAAAAAGAAATAACCTTAGCTGAGTTTAATAATTGCTTAAAGAGAAAAGATACCGCACCAGGATCAGATAATATTTCTTATTCTATGATGTTCAACTTATCACCATCCGGTAAAGTTTTTTTGCTTCAAATATTCAATTCTATATTACTAAGTGGTGCTATTCCTAAGCAGTGGCGTTTAGTAAGAATCATTCCTATTTTAAAACCGGGTAGAGACTCTAGTTTGGTGTCATCTTTTAGACCGATATCTTTGATGTCATGTCCTTGCAAATTATTTCATAATATTATATTAAAAAGAATAGAATGGTACATTGAGAGTAAAAATCTTTTGTCATCGTCAACAGTGGGATTTCGACGATCTCAATCTAGTTTGGATAATTTAATAAGACTAGTAACAAATATTCAGTTAGGTTTTTCAAAAAAGGTGTCAACATTGGCTTGCTTTTTGGACATAGACAATGCATATAACAATATAACTTTGAAGTCGATCATAGCCAAACTAATGGAATTAAATATAGGAAATTTGATTTGTAAATATATATGGAATTTCTTGTCGGACAGGCAACTCCATATTATTAATAATGATCAACTTGTGAGGAAAACAAGTAGAGGACTAGCACAAGGTGATCCTCTCTCTCCCATACTATTTAATATTGTAACTATGGACATATGTAAATCGATCATTAATGTTTTTGCATTGCAATATGCAGATGATTTCGTCCTTTATGTTAATGTAAATAATGAATGCTTTAACAATGCTGCTATGGAACTAGAAAAGGCTGTAGATATGTTAATTAAATTGTTAGAAAATATGGGTTTATATTTATCAGAGAATAAGAATAGTATTTGCTTGTTCAGTCGTTCCAGAGAGCAAGTCAATGTTGATGTAAAAATCCAGGGAAAAAAATTACATCAAGCAAATTCTGTTAAATATTTGGGTGTTTGGTTAGATTCATCTCTTCGATGGGGGAATCACATTCATGAAATGTCTAAAAAAGTTTACAAATTCTTAAACATTCTAAAAGTGTTGGCGGGAAATAGTTGGGGTGTTTATCCATCCCATTTAAGACGTCTCTACATTTCTTTAATAAGAAGTCGAATAGACTATGGTAGTTTTCTGTATGGGAGTTGTGCAAAAACACACTTAAAGAAACTCGATGTTCTTCAAAATAAAGCACTAAGAATCTGTGGATCATTTATACGCAGTACACCAATTTATATAATGGAGAACGAACTCTTTATACCTCCATTGTTTGTAAGAAGATACTGGTTAGCTTGCAGGTTTTGGTTAAGGCTGGCTAGTATTTCAAATAACGTTGCAATTAATTTAATTGAAGATCTGTCCAATGAGTGTTCTGGGTCATACTGGCAACATAAGAGCATTCCAATATTAGTTGATGTTCATAATAATTTTAAATGTCGTTCAGTTAACTGTTCTCCAATTTTAGATATGTATACTGGTAGTATTTGGACTTCCGCTATAGATGTAAGCTGCATTGTTGATTATATTGATGATATAGAAGCACCTAAACGTGATTATAATATTATAGACTTAAGACAAATAGTATGTAAAATGATTTCCAGTTCATATGCGAATTATTCAAAAATTTATACTGATGGCTCAAAATCATTGAGTGGTGTCGGTGCTGCCTTCTTGGATCCACAGGTTGGTTTTAGTAAGCAATTTAAATTGTGCAAAGAAGCATGTATCATGAGAGCAGAACTGACTGCGATTAAAGAAGCTTTAATTTATGTGAATAATACTTCATATAATAAAATTGTTATTCTGTCTGATTCAAGAAGTGCATTACAACACCTAATTAAAAGTGTTCGATCTTGTCGCGGTATGCCGGTAGCTTACGACTCTCTGTACCAACTATATAACTTGCAATGTCGAAACATTGTTGTTAGACTGCAATGGATACCATCACACATTGATATATTAAACAACGACATTGTTGACAATTTAGCAAATGTAGCAATATCCGGTGGCGAAGATCTTCTATGTAAGCCCTTGACCACAGAACTCATTTCAGTAGCTAGAAATATTAGTTTTAACATGTGGAATACTTATTACGAAGAGAATTCTGTGGTGAAGGGTATGTGGTATAAAACATTTCAATGTAGTCTATGGCGAGTTCCTTGGTTTGACTATGCCAGCCTCTCTAGAGGTCTTTTAGTAGCAGCATTTAGGATTCGATCAGGGCATATCCCTTTAAACAATTATTATTTTCTTATAAAAAAGAAATCTTCCCCACTTTGTGACCGCTGTAAGGTGTTTGATGACATTTATCATCTCCTTTGGGAATGTAGTGGCAACGAAAAATTTAGGAGAAGACTTCTCTTTCAGGACTGGCGAAGTGTCGGAGACATTAATATCATATTGGGAGAGCCGACATCGGTTAATGCTAAAAGAATTTACAGACTTATACAGTTGTCACTTCGCCAGAAGTAAGTTTAAATAATATGACATACCTTACGAGGCTGGCATAGTCATCAAGGATGCACTAAAGCCTCATTAATATATTTGATTAAAAAAAAAAAAAAAAAAACTTAGGTTGTACGCGCGTACACAGGTCGGAGCTACGTCTGTATAAAGCGTGACCCGTGTGCTATTTCCACGCGTACTAAGTCGCGGGCACAGATTGTATAGCAATATATTTACCTTAAGGAAAACATGCAGCGTCTAATTACATTTATAAACTCACGTCACCTATTTCAAAGTAATTTTATACTGTGCTCATTTTACGTATTATATATCCTTATCTTAAAGAGTATCATATAATGCATTTTCTATCAGAAACAATAAAATAGCAACAGAACCAATTTTCGAGATAACTATAATTTCTTTTTAACAGTAACATATCATCACGCTATACTCAGGGTGAACTGACACATTAGTTGTTGTATTCCCTATGCGCTATACCAGTAGCACAGCTGATCGCCGTTCCCACAGCATACGTACACATGACATTTCTATTAGATGCCATGCGGGTTTCCTTACGAATTTTTTCCTTCACCGGTGAGCATGTGCTGCCCAAATCCGTACCTAAAGATATTTTGCTAGGATTTGAACCCCTGATCAATCGCGTTGTGTTATATGCATACCTATCCCTAATCCACTAGGCCACTGCCACCAACAAAACATATAATATACAGAAATAGTATAAAAAAACAATAATATTGTTGCTATAACGGATATTATCACATATGAATATGTCAAATAATGGCAGTATTGATAATGTAGCAATTAAAGCAACACCTGATAAAGAGGATCTTCTGCGTAAGTCAACTGATGACGACAAAAAAAGGTCCATAAAGGGTGACAACAATTTTAAGGGTTTAATTTGAGAACCTCTGCTTAGCAGTAAAGCCTATTTAAAACTCGATACATACAACCGATTACATAGACAATGGTTACACATGAAATTCAAAAAAGCTGTGACAACATACCAAACTTACCGATCCAAAATCGTCTCTAATACGTACCAAATAAGGTACAAAGCGCATCGAGGTTTAAAAACGGGACTGTAATATAAATATTCAGTGAGGAGATTGTCAATTCCCGGAACGCGACTGGGAATAAATATTTAAAAGGCTGTGACAAATACAAGATGTTAGAATTAGGGTTGTTATTGATATCCGTAACTAAATTATCGGATACAAGAATTATTAGACATGTGTTTCTTTTTAATTCACAAGGTTTTAGACATAATAATCAATATAAATTTTATTTTCATAATAATAATATTATATCGTCGCGTTCTATCCATTTCGGATTTAGCAGAGATACACTAGTGGCTGTATCAAATTTGTGCTTTTGTCATGTCAAACATGCCCAGTAGCGCAGCTGATCGCGGTTCTCACAGCATTAGTACAAATGAAATTTCTATTAGATGCCATTCGGCTTTCCTCACGTTGTTTTCCTTTACTGGTTAGCATGTGCTGCATAAATACGTACTTAATTGAAAAAAACCAGATGTACCGGGATACGAACCCGTCCCTTATCCACTAGCCCAGCACAAGCGCAATTTAATTCTTAATTTAATAGTTTTTAAAATCATTATATTGTGAATGCGAGAGTGGACCCCGAGACTCGGTTAGCAGCGATGAGGAGAAAAGATCCCAGAGGTTTTAGCCAGTAGGAGTCTGGCACACCGTAACCGCGGCACCCACGGTCCTGTGCAGGATTTATCCTCGAGTTATAAAAAAAGATATCGATCTACAATCGAACACTAATTAAAAGTTATTTAACCCTCTCGTTACGGCATGCCTCGCTGCAAAGTGTTTCGCAAAACGTAGCTGCGTGCTGAAGATGCGCACATCAAGCGCGCGCAGTCTTCACAGCATTCAGGAACAAAGTTTTGGCTAAATACTCTTTTTATTAGTTTTCAGAAGAATTATACGGGTGAATAAAATAATAAAATATAGTAACCCATCGCGTATAAGCAGTGTTTTTAGCTGGTGATTGTACTCACCGACAGTAGCGAAAGGGTTAACAATGACAATGAATTTACAGTATGTGTTTTTTTGGCCATCGGTGGCAGTAAGTGGCGGAAGAATTCAGTCGGACAATTGGCATGACATAGAGACTGTAGTGCACTTAAGGGGCAATAGACAAAATAATAGATATTTAAAAAGTACTTTACGATGATTTTATACCCTTCATTTGATGGTGACGTAGTGGAAAAGGAACCGGTATCCATGTGCGGCAAAACGAGTGCTTGTTGGTTCGAATCCTATACGTACTTCTGAGTTCTTCCAGATTATGTTCGGATTTAGGCATCTCATATTCACCGGTGAAGGGAAACATCGTGAGGAAACTCACACGTCATCTAATAGAAATGTCATGTGTACTAGTCCTGTGAGACGGCGAGCAGCTGCGCTACTGATCACATTGTGCACGACATATAAGCGCAAAATGGGTACAGCCACTAATGTATCTCTGCTCACCTCCAACGTAACGATATATCATAAAGGAGAGAAGTTAGAGAACAGCCTATTTCAGTCTACTTCTCTAGGATGTGTCGGAGTAAAGAGCCAATAACTCAAGAGCTTTCTATCTACCGGCGCGCAGGACAAACATATCGCCTCCGCCTCATTTTAGCAGTAGACTCCATCATGTTTAGTGCTCGGAACTTTAAATCACTCTAAAGAAAGCCAAATGAGTAAGTCACGAAAGGCGAGGCAAGCCGTGACGTAGACCCATTCACTTGTGTTTTCAAAACGAAGGCTAGTTTTGTAATAAAAGCAATGTATTTTACATTTCACACTCCATTTAAATGTTACGGTGACGGCAAAGAATACGTAATGATACCAGACCAAAGATCCCCAAAGATTTTCTCTTAGCCGTGTGATTCCTATATAAATAATAAAAATAATATGCGAGGTGAGCTAAGATACGTTAGTATAATATCCACTCTGAACCTTTGGCGAATAAGTCACTAGCCACACATAAACACTTTATCAAGAGACTATAAAAAAGACTCGTAGAAGCTCCTTCTTTTTGAAGTTAATAAGCAATTTCAAACATCTAAATATTTTTAAACTATTCAAAAAAATCTGACGTCCGAAACTTAACATTTTCGGTACACGCTGGTATGACCGAAATTGTCCAACACTAATGTAACCTGAGATACAATAGAAAGATTCGCTTCGGTTTAACGCAGCGAAGATGTAGGCGACCTATATGACTCACTCTATTTAGGTACAGTTAAGTATTAGAAATAACTTTAGATATTATCTTAGAAAGGATGCATGACGAATTAATGATGAAAAGGACATATAACATCATTTTTTATTTTGTCAACCTGGGTGAAATCTAGTTCAGGATCATTACGGCCGCCTCAAGTTCAGCAGCTCCGATGTGTCAAACTCCTACTGGCTAAAAACCCCTGGGATGTTCACAATGATGTTCGCTACAAGCCATCTGTCAAGACTGGGAATCCATATTCCTCCTACGACCAGACGAATGAACAACCTTATTCAGACTCTATGTCTGGATGGATCTTTGAAGGAAAGTAGGGCAAGGGCCAAGGAGGTGGAATAAGTTTACCTAAAATTTAACACGACATTAATTAACTATTAAGCGGTACGAAGTTCATCGGATCAATTAGTACAAATAAAAATTAAAATGATTTAAAAAGTTAGCAGTTTAAGGAAAACGTAAAATTATAACCACAAATAAAAACATTTCAGACTAAAAAAACACGACTAAATTTTCTACGCTTTCGCCAGACAAAACGCTTCGACACAGCTGCGATAGAATCAAAAAAATATTTATTTCAAATCAAAGTAACAATACATACAAGAATCTTTTATTTAATAAAACAAAACCATTATTCTTAAACGACCGCACGACCGTCATTTTTATTAGCGCTCGCGCCTTTTTTTACGCGCGAAAGTTTGACAGGTGACTCACAATCGGAATTCGAACTTGATCTGATTATGTTTTTTTCGCGGCGGGCCATATAAGACTACGGAACTATTGTATACAGCCTTCTTGTGCCGGCCGAAACCATCGCTGGATTTCCGTTCTCTATGTAATTATAATTAGTTGAATCTAGAGTAAAGTTAATTTAATGCAGCGTATAATTATAGTTTTGTACGTTACGAAACTAATTTTGAGTAAGCTCGTGGCTATTGTATGGTGTGATGAATGATAATTTTAACTTTCATTTTTTTCATTGCTAAACGTGCAAGGAGTGTTTATATAGTATTTTAAGCAAAACAAGTTTTCAAATATAAGAAGATAATACTTTATATGCTTCTATGAGATGCACGGCCCTGATTGCAGAAAGAGTACACTATAGGTATAGAAAACATCATAAGCGGATATATCTTTTGTGTTAACTTAGAAGATTATTTTCAGAGCTACAAAAGAATACAGACTCAGGTCAGGTATTTGATGTTAATTTCAACTTGGTTCTTCTATGCATTCGTCAGAGAAGGGACTTGATAGATAGACGGACCGACGGATAACCAAGTTATCCTGGGTTCCTTTTTTACTTTTAAGGTACGAAAAGGAAATGATTTCATATATATTTCTCCTTTTTTATGTGTCATTTATTTGTAATGTGTCCTTATCTTGGTTGTGGCTGCTGCCAATTAAATCTTTTCGAGACAACCTTACATTCCACATTTTAAATTATCGCGTCTTGTATTCATTTTAAATACCATATCGGGACTTATGCGCGAATTAACTTACTTTTAACACAGGTCACAGTTACGAGCAGACTGACGCGCCGCGGAGCTTTTCCTCTACCCCCTATTGTCCTCGATAATTTAGATATTGACGACACATCGGCAATGCTGGCAGTGTATGACAACTGGAGGACCGTGGTCTCCTTCTGTGAAGATGTCATGTCCCAGAAGGAGGCCGCAGAGCGAGAACGGCAGAAGGAGACACCAGGGTGTCGGCAACCGCCCTGGCACATCAGTCCCAGCCGACCGGTCGATCCACGACCAGTTGGCTGATGTCTTTGGGGTCGTGGCTGCTCAGGGTGGGGACCCTGAGCAACTGGTTTAGCGGCCCTCGAGAAGTTGGCAAGGCATTGTGGCCTGCTCTGCCTAAATACAACGAGCAGTATCGTGGAGGGTATCATCTTCCCCTGAGTTTGTGCCCATTGGGCGCGGCGCGACGGGGCTGTGGCGAATTGATTACAGGACCCACAGTCCCCGCCAATGCGCAGAAGTAGTCACCTTGGGGTTTTTAGTCGGTATAAGTCCGACACACCTCGGTCGCGCAACCCCCCTGTGCGGCTGAGACGGTCCTATGAGGATTTTGCCCAAGTAAAAAAAAAAAGAAAAGATATTGACGACACACACATTTTCAGCAATTAAAGGCGACATATAATTAGATCCTAGTTTTCTAATCACTGGTGTAATATATATTTAATGCGGGCGAGGCGCAGGAGACGCTAGTCTTTTATAAGTATTAAATTAGTCACCAGTTAACACCAAAAAAGACCTATCGCACATGCAAAATTATCCCAACTTCCTAGTTCATTTCATGTACTAAAATAAACCCACACACTAACGTGGCGTTTAGGCGCGGTGCTAGGCGCAAAATTAGATCTAAACTCACTATAAAGGTAAAAACAACATTAATACAACGCATTAAGGTTCAGATTTATTCACGCATTGACTTTTTTTACATACTGGCTCGACAAAATGACCACACTGTACCTGATGGAAAGTAAAGTGTAGTACAAAAATTGTAACGACAGCCAAGGTACGAAATTAATCGTAAATTTTTAGCCGAAATATCTGAAAATTAGAATTTTGAAACACTCGCACATGTACGATCAAATTAAGACTGGCGCTAGGAGTATTGTAGTGCTGTAGGCAACGCTGTGGCCCGCACGCATTATGTTACGGGTTTATATTATCTGCGTGTGCTTAAAATCTTTTCTCTTGATCTCTCAATTTTTTTAGTAGTGCTTTATCTGCTCACAATTATAGATAAGGCCAAGCCAGCATTTTTGTTCTTTATTACCGTAATTATATATATTTTCATGGACTCAACATACAACTTGTACACTCCCATTTTTTCACGCCAATATAGGCCTCCGTCAAATTTTCCGTGGACCCCTGGAGATCCACCTGGACTACTTTGGGAATCTCTGATTTAGAGGCATCCTAATTTTTTTAATGTTGTAATTTTATAATATTCTTGACGACTCAGTGCCTATCATTTCGTCTCTGATGTATATTTTAGGCATGGGTTATGATTTTTGTAATTATACGTTGTTTGTGGAGTGGAACTGAATAGCGCGATTTCACTTGTGCGAATAAAATTATTATTTTTATTTAACAACGGTCGGCTTGTATTTCTCATAGACATCATATACAGTAGACATCGCACGTCATACAATCATAAATTAGGTCTATTGTTTAGGCAGCGGGCGGGAGTTGAGAGAATCGGCTGCCCAGATCGGAGGAAGGTGGTGCGCAGTGTCCGGCGTTCCGCCCGTAAGAAAAGTTTTGAAAAACAAAAGCGACTAAAATCCATTGATAGTTTCCGTCGTCATGTTGGCCCATATATACCACGACTGAAGGCCTCTAGGTATATGAGTTACTGGATATACACAAGCTGATCCCGAAACGCGACAGGCGCAAGCGAGTCACTATGACGGTCTTTACACTTGTATACTGTGGTCAGGACCCAGTTCGGACAATCGCCCGAATGATATACCGTCGTGCTACATCACTATCGGTGTCAGCAGAGATACATTAGTGGCTATATACACTTTGCTCTTATACTCGTATGTATACCGTGCCAAGCGTGACCAATAACGCAGTTGATCGCTGTTCTCATAGCACTAGTACCCATGATATTAGTATTAGATGCCATGCGGGTTTTCTCACGATGTTTTCCTTCACCAGAGAACATGTGGGGCCTAAATCCGTACTTCATCTAGAAAAAACCAGATGTTCGGGCCGGGTTTTGGACTTACGAGCATTCGCGTTACACGCATAGATACCGATCCTTAATCCACTAAGCTACCACAGCCACAGTATTTAAAAATACCTCTGTATATACTATCTACGAAATAAGTACACTTTTCGGATATATAACAGAAATATTTATTCCTTAAAAATTGTATTCTTCGCATCTTCAAAACGAATTCATTACTAGAATGGTCCTGATTTTTATTCAGGGCGATCTATCGGTATGAACATTGTAAAAATTTTCAAAGTCTTGGGACTGTTTTCGTTCTACAAAGAAAACAATTATGGATTACATTGTTTTATAATCTAAACAACGGTTTTAACACTTGGTCTGTAAACGAGGGTCACCTGTCTCCGATCAAAATCAATTTCTGTTTACATGTTACCTGCTAAATAGGGAAATGGCCGGTGCCCCCTTCTGCCACTGATTTACAAGAATTCTCAATTGGTATATCAAAATGAATATTTTAAACTGTAGCAGGATTTTTTTAGAACTTTTTGAGTGCATTAAGGGGTGAAAGGCGGCAGGACGCGAAATACCCTTTTTACAGACGAAATTAGCGTATAAAGCGTATGCAGACGAAGTGTTAATAATAATATTGTACCCTTCGTGGAAAACAAACGTAACTTGAGATGTCATCTTTTCAAGAGCATAAAAAGTATAAGAGCTACTTGCACCGACATTTTAATTTAGTTTAGACTTGTATAAAGCGCTATTTAATTAAAGCAGTTGAAGCCGACCTAGAAATTGATTTAAATTTGACAGTTGTAAAACTGGATTATATTTCCAAGCAAGACAGTGAGTACAGTTTAACGATATATAGCGTTTTATACGAGTTTAAACTAGATTTAATTTGTTAGTGTACCGTTTCACAAATACTTTTTAAAAAGGATTAACAGCTAAATGAATATCTGCAATTGCTTTTTTTGGTAACCCGAAGGAAACTCCTACATAGGACTCCCGGAGGAGTGTCAGACTCATACTGTTGAAAAACCCGGGGCTTCGTCTCATCATAGCTGCTAATCGCGTCTTGGGATCCACATTCGTTCTTTAGCCCGGCGTGCGAAAGGCCTACAGAGGTCTCAAAGGAACTCTCCAATTGCAATTCTCTCTCCAAGGGAAGGATCTCTTACAACTGCGTGTTAACTCTATTTTTAATAAGCTGCAATAGTTTGAGATACGTAATTCATGAATATAATTTAAAAAACACTTTATCATTAGATTATATTAATGTTATTTATATTAGTTTTTTTTTTAATACTATAAATAAGAGAATATGTATTACTTCTCTATCTAACGATGAAATAAAAAAATATGACGTAACTCGAACCAGAGATCAAGAGAGGTAAAAAGGTAATCATATTAATGATTACAAAATATAATAGTAATTCAAATTTTGCTTATATGTATGTAATCATAATTGATGAAACTCTTTTAAACATTACAGAATCATACATTTGTATGCGATTGAGGATTCATTAGTATTTAAAACATAGATGGCCAAATTGTAATCATTATAATGACGCAAAATGTAATAGTAATCTTTTTTTTATTAATTTGATTATCTTTTGCCCATCTATGACTCAAACTGCGCATTTTTTCATATGCGATATACCATCACACTATATCTCTTTCGAAGTGAGAAAAGATGCAATAACGTATCCACTTATCGCTTGTATGCCGTGTCCAACGTAACCAGTAAAGCATTTGATTGCCGTTCTCACGGCACTGTACACCGATAAAGACATTCTAATATAACTTACCGGAGTCCTTCGATGCAATAGAGTTCCCACGGGACTTGGTATCTTTGTAGGAGTGCCTCCATGAGGGCTGCGAGCTGTGAAAATACGACTAAAATTAACAAAATATCACGCTATATCCCATTCGGAGTCAGCAGAGAGAGATTAGCACCTATATCCACTTTGCGCTTATATGTTGCGCTCAACATGATTAGTAGCGCAGCTGATTGCCGCTCTGAGGGTATTTAAATAAGACATTTACATGTTTTAACAAGCAATTAATACAAATTGTTAATTCTCCCCTATGAAAGCGCCCGTCGGATTATGGCAGTTGTAGCTTGGCAGCCGCTACTGGGTCAGTATCCGGACCGTACTTTTACAAATTTAATAAAAGATTGACTAAAACTGAACAATATTGTTTTTTGTGGTGGTAACGTTTCGGGACCAGCTTGTGTACGTCCAGTGATTCATATACCTAGAGACCTTCAGTCTCCTTCAGTGGTATTGTGGGCCGACATGACGACGGGGACACAAAAGATTTGCGTCTTTTGATCGCTTTCGTTTTTTGAATACACTGTACTTACCATCAGGTACACTGTAGTCACTTTGTCAAGCCGGTGTAAAAAAATAATGTATTAATTATAAAAACTTTTAATATTAACAGTATAAGAAGACTACTAGAAGAGATTTTTTTAAATAAAAACTTAACGCCACGATTGTGTTTATACCTGCGTCGTGGTTGAGTTTATAAACATGAAATACACATCCAGAAACGTCCAGACCTGGAACAACTATCTGTAGATTAAACAAATATTTGTTCCATGTTGGAATTGAACCTACAACTCGAGTCACCGACTCGCACGCACAACCACTGCGTCAAACGAGTTGAAAATAAAAAATATTTCGAAATAATCCGTGCATTTGTAACAGTTCGGTCAATTTCGGAGCTTGCTAAAAACCTTCTTTTTCGGCCAGAGTTTCGGCCCATTTTGCCCAGAGCCATAAGTTTAGTCAAACACTAAATTATAGTAACTTTCATTCGGCAAGACAAAATGCTGTTGACCAAGAAAGGCCTTTAGAAATTCAATAATCGAGATGGGCGAGCTCTTATGGGGTGGGTGCCAACGCAATGGACTTCCAGTGGGTACGGACCTCGACTTGGCAGGCCAGCAAGGTAAAGAAAGGTGATCTTCTAACGTTTCGGAAGCGACTACCTTAAGAAGAAATGCCGAAAAAAAATCAAGGCTGCGTCAGAGTGTAAAAGTATGGATTCATTCTCAAGATCGTTCTGTCCACGCAATGACAACATATCTCGTATTACATCAGGTTTAAGTATATCATAGCAGCATAGAAACACGTTCTATGTATGATAATTTATAAATTACTTAATTAAAACTCCGTTTAATAAATACTTTCCAGTAATATATCTTCACGGCGTCCATTTTTCTGGGAGCTTAGTCTAGAGGTCTTCAAACTTTTTTATTGTGACCACGTGCCATGTTTTTTCCGTTTTGGGTTGACCGTTTTTCGTAACCCGGTGGGAAGTCCTGCAAAAGACCGCGAAGGCCACTTTGAGGGCGGTGACACCGGCGGACCAAACTCTACTAGCTATCAACACCCGGGGTGTCCATCTACTCGCTGCAAGCCGAGCCTGTGGATCTGTATTCTTTCTACAATCTACTGAGCTAATATTCATGTGCAGACGCCATCTCTAGTAAAGGACTAATACAAAGGGCCTACCCTTCTGTTCTCCTTTACCAGGCCTCTATCTCATTCGGACAGCAGACTCAAGTCTACTGCCCGGTCAATATCTGTGGTTGACCTGCTGTCAAGCTAAAATTAACCTAATAATAACTAACATTCATTGAAAATAAAACCAAAAAACTAGAGATGTGTCTACTATGTCTGATTATTTGGCAAAACTGGCCACGCTTTTCGGGCTCATTCGGTAATTTCCGTGATACTTCATTTACAACAGATGCGTGCGCGCAAGTCTCAACCGCCGCCTGCGAACAGCTCGGGACATGTTTAATTCGCATTACGTCTTCATTTTTGTTTTTAAACGGATCAGAGCGTTGTTTTTGTACAACTGTATGAGAATTATCACCCTGTTATACATTAATTACATTACATGTATTAAATTGGTGTGGAATAAAGATTTATTATTATTGTGACAATTAACGTTTAATTTAACGTAATTCTTCTTACATACATTTTACTGAGAAATACAAATATAGTGAGAAGTTGGATAATTGGCGCTTTTTGCCAACTAGACACCGACTACGAAAGTGGCCGAATAATCGGCTTTACTGACTTCACCAACAAGTAGGAACATCACTAAGTGTGGTTTGTGCCATCAAATGAAACCTAGTTTATGTGTGTATATAAAGCTATTTAATTCAAGCGGTTTAATTTGACATCAAAGATTATTTAAATTTGACAGTTGTTTAAACTGGATAATGTTTCCGTGTAAGACAATATGTACAGTTTAACGATGAATTGTGTATTATATAAGTTTAAAATAGATTTAATTTCTTAGTACAAGTATGTCTAAAAATAACATATCATCTGTGTGTAGATTCCATTTATAGAAAGCCAAAATTCCAGTCACGTAATGCTTAAATATTGCAATTTCACTTTTAAATCGTTAAAAGAAAAAAAAAAGAATATGATTTTACGACTATAAGCATTTTTATAGAGCTACGTAACACCCCTAGTGGCTGGAACAGACTCTCAAACCACAAAGTTTATTGTTTCTAAGCGAGCGTCCCAGACCGAGGTCATTGCGCCGACGGAGCCCGTAAATTCTAACTAACAATAAATATTCCAATGCGGTGCTAGTGAGTAGAGGAGAACTGTTTGGAATTCATTTATTTATATGGTAAACATCACAGGCCACAATATTAGAACATTTTAACACTCGTTTGTAAACGGGGGTCATTTGTGTCGGAGCACAATCAATTTGTTTATATCTGCTTATTTAGAAGCGGCGGGCGCCCCCTTCCGTCCCTAATTTACCAGAATTCTCAATTGATATTTCAGAATGTTTTAAACAGTAGCATGAATTATTCAGAATTTTTTGAGGGCATTGAAGGGGTGAAAAGACGGCAGGACAAGAAAGACCCCAATTTACAGACAGAAGGTGCGGAAAAAACGTTTCCAGACGAAGTGTTAAGTAACGCCTGGTTTATTGATCGGTAGCAATGCCAAACATCCTATAAAAGCATAAAAAGAATTACCTTGTATACTCGGGCATTCAATAAATATACTAGGCGCATTAATAAGACGCAAAAGATATTAAGTCCCAAACTTTTACTTTTTTAGATTGAAAGGACCCCATATCATAGGACAGTGGGAACATGCTCACCGGAAGACTATTCCACAGGCCAACGATTCGGCAAAGGTAAGAGTTAGAAAACTCCTTAGTCCTAGCCGGGGTGTGAGTTACTGTACAGCTGTGAATCCGAAAAATCCGCGCGTGGTTCTATGATGGATGGGAGAGGGTGGAACAAGGTTTAGTGCTTTCAAAGTTTTTTTTAAACGAAACTCTCGGTACGCCAGTCAACTCGAGCTTGGCCGCTTTTTTAGCACAGACGCCGCCGCTTGGAGATCCTAGTGTAGAAATGACGAATCATATCCACGGCCTTCACAATTTCGCTAAAACAATGAACTCTGATCGTGCGAACATTATTGTTTGCCGTTATCACTCCATTGATTGTTATCAGTTCATTTCAGACCGTATCTCTTCAAGTTAGAGTATGTTATCGAGACTCTTATTATGAGTGGCTTCCTTATCAAACAGTGATAAGAGAACGCTTTCATATGACACGTAAATATTTGTATTTTATGTTTATTTAAATCAATAACTATTGTAAACGCTATTTCCTTGTTTAAATAATGATAAATACTTATCATTATGCTATATTCCTTGCGACATACTCAGAGAGACTTTTTTTTTTCGAAATGACGCGCATTGTTTGACCGGGAAAGGTCTTCACAACTTACAATATACAATATTTACAAGAGCAACTACTGGAGTTTTTTGCCAACTCTTGTCGGTAGATCCTGCTTTCCGAACCGCTAGTAGTCCTTTTATTGCCTATTTGAAGTGCCTGTAATGGACCTATTCAATTAAAGTTATATTGACGTGGAATTTGAATGGTTGTACACATTTTGCGGTTATAAGTAATACACAACGTGACCAGTGGCGCAGCTGATCGCCATTCTCTTAGCACTGGTACACGTTACATTATTCATAGATTAATTGCGAAATTTTTCCTTAAATTTTTCTCCCATTTTTTTACAGGCTCGAGAAGATGATTACACATCATCTGATATAAAGTACAATTTAGTCCAAGAACGACAGCGACTACCAATGGACGTAAAGAGAATCCACTGATAATCGTCGCTGCTATATCGGCCCACATAAATCGCAATGAAGGCCTCAATATATTTGACCACCTGATAGCACAATGGTAGCGAATCTGCCTGCAACGTTGAAGGTCCTAAGTTCGAGTCCCGTTAGTTGCGAGTTTTTCTATTGTGAATAGGTTTGATTGTCGCGAGTCATGGATGTGTATATGTATTTAAGTATGTATATCTTTACCTAGTACCCATATGACAAGCGCAATCTTACTTTGGGACTATGTCAGTGTGTGCAATTCTCCACAAATAATATTTTATTAAATATTAATAATATATATAAACAACTGGATATACAAAAGCTGATTCCAAAACGCGACAGGTCAAAGCGAACCGTATGATTGTTTTTACATTTTCGATTTCAGCCGAGAAGGAAAGGTTTCTAGCAAGCACTGATTTTTTATTAATACTGGCTCGAAAAAGTGATTAAATTAGACCTGATGAAAGTACAGTGTAGTCCAAAAGCTACAACGACCGCAAAGAGACGATAATCAGTTGACAGCAGAGATGGGCAAAATGTAATCTGATTAATGATGAACGATTACAAAAAGTAATCGTAATTTAATTTTTCTTGCTCTGTAATCATGATTAAATCCATTTAAAACATTAAGAAATCATAAATGTGTATACATACTGGGATTTTGTAGTGTTTAAAACATAAATGAGCAAAATTCAGTCATAATAATGGTAAAAAACGTAAAATGTAATCGTTAATCATTTTCATTAATCTGATTACATTTTGCCCATCTATGGTTGACAGACGACATCGCTATGTAGGCTCACTTATAGCACGACGGAAGGTATCTAGGTATATGAACCAGGGATGTTACGGAGCTTCGACTCCGACTCCGATAAGTCGGAACTTCCGATTGTTATTACACCTCCGGTTCCGACTTCGGTTCCGAAATTTTTTAATCGGAGGTATTCATCGGAGGTCACCACCACTGTTGTAGTCAATTCATTTGATTTCATTTTATATGTTGTTGAAAAACAATATCAATTAATCAAACAATCAGTGCTACTTAATTCGTAGAAGGCATTTTTAAAAATTTAGATTAAAAAAATATGATTAAAATTATTATATTTAAAGCTAAATGTACATTTAAATTTACTACTAAAAGGTTTTTTATTTTACATTTACATTAAATTAAGTAAAATACAAATTAACACAAAAACAACCCTGGAGCAAATTTGATTTAATTTGTTCACTGTTAATGGGAAAATGTTAATAAGAAACACAGCAATTTTTATTGTCTGTGTATTTGTAAATTTATCACTTTCTAATTAAAAAGGTCCACTGAATAATGTTTTTATTTGTGCCTTAATAAAACTATTTTATTCGGCCGTCACTTGTGACTAACATTGCCTCCGACTCCGATTCCGACTTCGGTTCCGACTCCGATAAATCAAATTTAAAAACTCCGACTCCGACTTCGGTTCCGATAAAACAGCCTCCGTTACATCCCTAATATGAACAACTGGATATACACAAACTGATCCTGAAACGCGACAAGCTAAAGCGAGTCATTATGACGATCTTTACACTTGTGTACTGTATTCACAACCTAGATTACGAATTCACCCAATCACCTCAAAAAAAAAAATTGAACGAACTGTTACGAATGCGCACATTATTTTGAAGTGCCATTGTTTTTCACAATTTGCAAAATAATTTTAAACGTTTCTTTTTTTGCGGCAGCACAATATGCTGTTGCCGGGATAGGTTTTACAACTTCACCGGGCGAAGAGATGGGACAGATGGTAAGGTGCTTAGCCATCAAGTTACGCCTTAGGTGGCAACGCAAAGACACCCTTGTCGGTACGGACTTCGACTTAGGCAACCAGCCAGAGGCAGAACCTAACGGTGATCCATTTGCAATTCAGAAGCGACTACCTTGAGAAGAAACGCTGAATGAAACTCAAGGCCACGTCGGAGTGGAACTGTGCTTTGGTGCGTTTTTTTCATACTGTCATCTGAAGCTTTACCTTATTTTTGAAATAATGAATATGTATAATATTTTAGTCAAACCTTGTATTAAATTTAGGATTTTCAAACGTTCGGGTTAGGTCGGAGGTTGTGGTGATGGCTGTGGCCAAAAATCGACGTGTGCTGCGACATTAACAATGTCCTACTACACTGCCTTTCACGAGCATAGACGATTATTACATAGCATACAAATCTAGACGTAAATTTACAACCATTCGACCTCGCGTACCAAAAATAAAGTAAACGAGATTATTCTATATTTATCCTAACTGCAAGCTTCCGTGGAAATTTCATAGGATAAACGTAACCTTTGAGGGCATATAGCCAAGACAGGTGATTAGACATTATTGAGATGGTAGGGCATCCATGCTCTGCGTTTTACCTACTTGTGTTATGAAATATTGCTTCTAGCCAAATTGAATTATCCTTTTTTTTGGTAAGCCGAAGAAAGATCCTTCAAAAAGGCCGCCAGAGCTACCGTGTGCCTGATTCTTTCTAGCTAAAAACCTATGAGGTGTCCCTCTACTCGCTGCATGCCAGGCCTGAGGATCCATATTCCTCCTACGACCTAATGAGTGAAAAGCTTTCTTCAGGCGCCAAACATGTGAGGGCAGATGTAAAGGGCCACACTCTTCATGACTTCTCTATCTAGAGGTTCGTATCATACGGACAGTATACCACATCCGATTGCACCTGCCCCTGAAACAGGTTTAGAAGTTGCGATCGTGTGACCTCAAAAAGCACCTAATTATTATTGTGTCAAAATAAATGTTTTTCATTTCTGTTGTTTGTAAATGTCATCAGTTGCGACTCGGCAGCGGCTCCCATGTCGCGATGAACGGATGTAGACAGCACATTGGTAAGCTTGGCATGCCATCTACCTGGGCCCGCAGTGGCTTATGTCCGATGCCTTTGAATAAAAATGGGTCACAGTTGAGGAGCAACTGCTTGAATTCCAAGAGCGCCTTTAGAATCAAAGTAAAAAACTAAATTATGTTTACCTTTCACTGAAATCTGACGAGGACTCAAAGCACCTATGTTTCCTTCCAATGCACTGACATCCGGAGATCCAACCAAAGTATTATTGTTATACTTCTTCACACTCTCCGCCCAGTCCTGAATCCAGGTTTTATCCCCTTTACACCGATTTAAGCTCAGATATGATAGTTTTCCTACAACCTGATCTTGTGTTATGTCTGATAAAACTCCGCTGTCATCTCTCAGAGCTTTCTGTGCATTCTTAAGAGCCGTGCTCTCAAACTTTGCTTCATCCAGAGTTGTCTTCGCACTTGGTAATGAAACTGGCACAGATGACTCTCTAGACAACCGGTGAATGTAGTCTGTCTGGTCCATTTCAGACTTTGTCAGGCTACATCTTCTGCGGACTGGGATCTCTACTTTAAAAGGACACTTGGAACTTAAAACCCCTGATGTGGTCACAGATGTGAAGCTACCAAAGTCTGGCTCATCTTCATGCTTTGGTGGAGACTTTGCAAAAGTTTTCTCTGTTATAGTTCTCACTCTATTCTTAATCTTTTCTAAGTAGCTTCGTGTGGACTTGATTTGCTTAGAAGTCTGAGCAGCCAAGTCACTTTCAGTAGGAGATTCATAGCAACAGGATATTTCCAGAACATTCTTGTCTTTTGATACTCTTGGTAAGTCAAAAGTATTGTTTGATGTTAGAGGAATCCTCAAGCCGGTGTCTCTACGGGGCTCCTTAGTAATGACTCTGTTAGAATAGTCAAATATCAGCTCGGGATCTTTTTCTATTATAGTTTTCGTTAATGTTTCTTCTATTACATCATTTAGTAATTCTTTATTGTAATTTCTATCTATACTCATTCGTGCTTTCTGCTCTTCCGTGTAATTATCTCCTTCTATGGTATATGTGCCAGTTGATGAATTATTGGACTGTCTATCAATATCATCATCAATATATAAAGGTTCTTTTGTGAGACATTTTTTGAACAAATCTGGAGTTTCTGATGATGCCCTACTTTTACGAATCACGGGGCTTTTTGAATGTTCCGGAGTAGAGAGGCCATTGTCAGGGGTTAAAATATCTAGCTCAGGGCTTGATATATCTGTTAGCATCAATACTTCGGGGCTATCTATAGCACCCATTATTGGCTTTGACTGGAAAAGGTTTCCGTAACTAGGTGTTCTGTGAACATCTTTCATGTATGGATTAGTTTTTAATGGTAAATTAAGACCCTGACGAGAAGAGACTGTAAAATTTTCACTTCTAGTCATAATATTGTCCACTATTGGGCTTCTAGATGTTCTGAGAATAGATTCATTAACTGGGGATTTAATATGTCTACTGATTACAGGACTGGTGCGAGTATTTTGTGCTATAGAGTTGCGAGCTTTGATTGAATTTGATAGGCCACTGTCCTCTTGGTCTGATGAGAAGTAGCCTTCGGAGTTATAGCCTTGTGTTTTCCGTGGGAGCTTGGCACTCATTGGCGGTCGTTGGAGCGTCGGACTCGGTTTTAAAAGGCTGTTGGACACACTTGCAGACATAGATTGGACTCTTTGGTGCCGAGCCAGCGACTTCTTCGCCAACTCCTCAAGCCTACGGTTATCAACAGACTTTCCGTCGCCAAAATCAATTGTGAAAGCCATAGGATTGAGTTTTGGAGCGGAAGACTCGGATTTTTCATGACCTACCCCACTTTCTTCCTTCAAACTTTGGCTGTCTGATGAAGATTTGGACAATGTAGGATCCAATGTGGAGCTCTGCCCCTCTGATAGGGGGCTAGAGACGTCCGCTTCAACACTCACACTCATTTTTCATCAAGGATTTACACTTGAATAAATCATGACATCACAAAATGGTCTCTCAATTCGTATCACTGCACATCACTATTACGACAGTCGAGTCGACGAAATTAACAGATGTATATAAATGAAATATAATTATCGAAAAGTGGAACGAGAGCTCTAAAATCTAAATAAAATCACAATGCACTTCGCCTATGACTTTCGCGACGGACAATCACAAAGTTCGGTACCCGTAAAAAAACTGACATTACATTTGACAGTTTGACATTAATTCTGACTAAGGCATGGGACATATCACAATTCACTTGTTATCTAAGTGTGACAATAACATATGCGATATAGCGCGCCTGTTACAAGAATTTATAACATATTTTAAATATTACGCTTATCAACATGACTGATGACGTTATGTAAAAAAAAATGCGCGAAAGCGATAAATTAATATAACACTTAAATAAGAATTTACTAGAGTAAAATTGAAGCGTCAACGTCGTTTCAATGGTAAGGCTACGTTATAATTAAAAAAAAAAAAAGATAATATCATTGTTATAAATATTATGTGGCACTAGAGAATTTACTAAAGTAAAACTAAACTGCAGCCCTAATAAAAATAACTATTAAAATGTTAGTGATACTGTCATAAATAAAGCAACTTATAGTAATTTTTACTTTTATAAAAACTATCAAATTTATTATATCTTAGCGTTGCTGTTATAAAAAGGTAGTAAGTAATACAGAGAGTACTTTAATATATAGAGTAGCTGTAGTAATAATTATCATGCCTAAGAAAATGAAAATAAAACAACGTTCATTACAAATAACGAAGTTTTTTTAACAAAGAATAAGTGGTCTTAATTTCTGTGGTATATGTGGTAAATTATCACCTCCAAAAACCATGTCTGTATACTGTCACCTCACATTTCTATTGATTTCCTAGACTAATATGGCTCTTAAAATTAAAACAAGCATTGGACGTTAGCAATGGATTTTTATTAAGCTTCTACGTACTATGGCGTTTGTAGATAGCGTGTAATGAAATGGCAAACGTCTTTTGATTTTGACAGTTCACATTTCGCAATGAAACATGGCAGAAGCGGCGTTCTCCGACGACGGGAAATATTATTCCGCCATAACTCAAGACGGCAGATTAAGGATATGGGATACAGAAACAAATGTTCTGAAACAAGAGTATACTCCTGACCTTCATTTGACAGCCCCACCTTGTTGCTTACAATGGATATATGTCTCTTACTCCAAAGTGCGTATCAACACGTGGTTTTTTGTTATATTTGTTGACCATCAATAGCAAAATAATAATTAATATTGATCTTACGATTCACTTTCACTGTACTTTCGATTAGTACTTAGAGTAAAGTTCATTAAAATGAATATATATACGTAAATACGACTATAACCTCAAATGTTTATTTCTTTATTTAGCAACAACAAAACACACCAAAACGCGAAAGAAAAAATTCAAATATCTCTGGGGAGGAAAGCCAGTGCATAGCGTTGGGTACAACAACAGGCAAGATACTTATTTACTCAATAAATCAAGCAAAAGTTGAAACTGTTTTGACTACAAGTAAAAACAGCGAAGTGAGTTCTGCTAAAGTGAGCGCGTTAGATTGGAGCAAAAAATATGGATTGTACAGCAGTAGTAAGGATAAAGTGTTTGAATGGGACATTCAGAGTGCAACAGTTAGACATAAGTACAGTGTACATGTTGAAAATAACTTAAAACAAGGGAATAATATAAATGCAATAAAAATTATACCTCATAATAAGGTGAGTGAAAAACAAAATAACTATATTTCTTAGTATCCCTCAAGAGATCTTTGTCATGTAAATTTAATATCAATATACAGTAGATTTTAGTCGATATTGTGACAAAGTTCATATTGTGTATATTAACGTCAGATAGGATTTAGTAAAAAGCTTCTCCAATATAGTTAACCTTGGTCTTGTGTGACCGGTGTGCAGCTGGTTTGTTGGAGCTCAAATACCAATATTGGTTACCACCCAGTCAATAACAGAGTATTGCATGTTTGGAATAAATTGCCCCAAAACATTGGCACACCATCTATGAATAGTTTTAAAATTAGACTGGATAGATGGCTCTCATCTCAATCAGAGCTTAGTGTATGATCATCACAGTTCTAATCAATATGTGATAGTTGAACACACCAGCTGATATATAGGTGCATTAGGTTATAGCTGCTTAGATGTTGTAATTAAGTAAGATTAAGTCCAAAATAAGGTTATCCAGCAGATAACCAAAGTTGTCAACACAGCTCTCCATATTAGCAAGCTGAAGTGGCACTGGGCAGGCCATATATGCCTAAGAACCTATGATAGTGAAGCAGGCTGGATCTTGAATGGAGACTAATTTGATAGTAATAGTGTGGGGTGTCTCCCATCATGGTGGATTGACAATCTACTGTATGTGGCCAGAAAAGATTGGATGAGAAGAACTGGAGACTAAGCTCAATAGTTCTTGTTAGGAAATGTCTTGAGTGTAGACAGTGGACAAGGATGGACTGATGATGAATAGATTATGTTCAAGCCCCTTATGTAAATATAATATATTTATTGGCGATTGACCAACTAGTCTATGGCCACAATACAGTAGTGTAAAAACTGTTATAGTGACTTGTTTTAGCCTGTCACTTTTTTATTTATTTATTTATTATCAGGCAAGCAGTTAAAAGGACAAACAAGTGCTTGTATCCTACTATTTAATTTTTAAAATTATTTCACAATATAATTTTCTAGCAATATTCTTTTATAAGAAATATTTGAACTAATATAGTTTCTAACATGTTACAGAACACAACAGCAAAGTTTCTAGTGACAGCCTCATGGCAGATACGGATTTGGAGGTTACAGGGCCGAGACTCTTCCACATTAATCAAATGCCTTGGACACAACACTTCCCAGAATGCTCTATTACAGCTAGTCAGTCTAAATGATAGCTGTTGGCTGATTGAGGGTTCACAGTAAGTTTAAAATAATAATTAGTTTAAGCTAGGTGCCAATCAATGAAACAACAAACTGTACTAATACTTTCTAAGCAATAGGAAAGTCAGAGCACTGAATGATGTCCCATAAAATGTAATATCAGCTCAGAATGTGAATCAATTAACACATTACCTGGACAAATATTATCTCAATTACAAACCATCACTTCAGCCAGAGCTTTGTTCTAGCCGGTCCAGCAAAGAGGAGACTACCCCCAGACTCCATCCTCTCTACCCTTTTACACTTTATGCATTGAGATTTGATTTATAATTAAACCACCTCTTTTCAGGAATGAAAGGCTCCTTTCCTTCTGGGATGTCACTATAACAGAGGAAAACTTACAACTGGTAAATGGTGAGGAACCAACTCCTAAGCGTCAACGAAGGAAATCTACAAGTAGTGTGCCTATTGTAAACACTCCCATGTATAACTTTGTTTTGGAGGATGCTCCGAGAATAGTGGACGCTTGTTTAAGGGATGAAGAGGGCACGGAATTGAGCCTAGCTGCTGCAACAAGAAGTGGAGTTATTCACTATTATGGACACATGTTAAACGGGTAAGTTTCCTTTAGTTTACAATATCCATGGATACCTGTATCCATGCATGTTAATATTATAGCTTCGAATCCTAGCAAGTATTTCCGGATTAAGTATGGATTGAGAAACCACGTGCTCACTGGTGAAGGAAAAACATTGTGAGCAAACTCGCATGGTATCTAAGAGATATGTCATGTATAAGTGCTCTGAGTACAGCTATCAGTTGCGTTACTGGTCACATTGGGTACTGCATATAAGCACAAAGTTGATACAGTCTATATTATGTCTCTCAGCCTGAAAAGGATATAGCATGATGATATATTATTTTTATTTAAATACTTAAGATAGTCAGGCCATTATTTGAGCCACTTCCCAAAATTGTTTATTAAACACTTAATTTGGAGCTTTCCACCATTCTTGTTCACAGATCATCAACGAAACCTATAAAACCTTCAGTGACTATTCAAGTGACAACTGGCGATGCTCATCCATTACCACTCCAATGCTGCAGGCTTCAAGATGACGGGAACCTTATCTTTGGTTATACCAAGGAACCAAGTTTGGTGTTCGAGAAAGTTGTAAGTGATTTATTTTATTTTTACATAATTAGAGAAACATGACATCATAAAATAAAAAAATACACAAGCAGCAAAGTTTACACAAAAAAACTTATAGCTCCTTTGACGTTTATTATATAAAAATTAATAAGTTAATTTTGCGTGCTGTGGGTGAGGTGGAATACTGAGCACGCCGGGCGCGTTTTCGAGTGCCGTCGCCCGGTGCTGTCTTGATATTTTACTAATCATGACTAGTGATGAAAATTCCCGGGCATTTTCAACACTAATCATGACACTACCATTGCTCCCTTTAATATACCTTTTATTCCTTTATATATGATAACATATTACATTTGTGGTGAGAAATAAACCTATTTGCAACAAATTAAAGAATAATATCTTAATATTATCATAATACTCGAGTTACATTGTTTATATATTGCTTTTTTACGTTACGGCATATGGAGAGTTGGAGTTGGGCCCTTAGAAACAAAGGAATCACACTGGCAGAAGAACATGTTATTTGTGAACAATATAACAGGATTATAAATTATTGAAAAATAACTGTTATTACAATCTCTAACAGATGTGAATATTATTTCTAGAAGCCCGATGTAAAGACAAAAACCCAAGTCCTCATAAGGGGTGAAGCGAAAGTGGTTTCCAAGAAGACAAAGCACTTGAATGAAGTAAACAAAGTCAGATCGGACACTTCCAGTAAGGATGTAATCTATGTGGAGCCTGTGGACATAGTTAATAGGAAGCGAGCGGCGCCTGGGGCACAGGTTAGTTAATTTTTTTTGTGGCTATGGTGACTCCGTGGGTATTAGTTTGGTACCCATGCATGGTGACGCTAATGTATTTGTCCAGATTAAGTATAAATGTAGGTACCACATGCTCACCGGTGAAGGAAAGCATCGTGAGGAAACCCGCATGGCATCTAATAGACATGTCATATGTACTAGTGCTGTGAGAACGGTGTTCAACTGCTCTACTGGTCTACTGGTCATGTTGGGGATGACTAGTGATGAAAATGCCCGGGAATTTTCCCAAAGTGCCCAGCACTTTCGCGAACATTTCGTAAATTCTCGGGAATATTCCCCATACAAGTTTTGGCCACTTTGGGAAAAATCCCGGGCATTTTCATCACTAGGGATGACATATAAGGTCAAAATGGATACAGCCACTGATGTATCTTTGCTCATCCCGAAAGAGATATAGCCTGATGATATAACGCGAGAGAGAAGGATTTAAGTTATCTTTTTGACTCCAAGGGTGAGCTATTTGTATTGTCAATCATCGAGATGCTGTGCGGTTTGCACACATATGTGGTTGACACTCCTTGAGTGGAATTAGCTTCCTGTGTCTGTTTTCCAACATCTTATGACACGGAATCTTTAAAGGACGAGAGTGAATCGGTATTTGTTGGGTGAGAGCGCGCCGTCATCGCCCTAATCATCATTTTTCATCAGGCGAGATTATAAACTACTAAGTTACATACATACCATACATAATTCCTACATATACATACATTACACATATACATGTGGATACATCTATTTTTTTGATTTTTATTCTGACTCCGCACTGTGGTTGTAACGTACCTTATGGGAAAGCACAAAGTAATCTAAAATCCAAGTACAACTCTCGAGAGGTAACTTACCTGCCAATAGCCGCGTGATCATGCCGGCCACCACAAAAATGTTCATCACACTACGCTTAAAGGACCCCATACCATAGGATGGTTTGAACACTGCAAGTAAGAGTTAAAGAACTTCTTAGTCCTAGTTTGATTATGCATAATTTCAGATAGAAGTTCCAATGGAAGCTAGATTAGAAAACTTAGCCCTGGACACAACTCGTCGCAGCCAGAACCCGGTGAGGGAGAACCTTACCAAACTGTTGATTCAAGGCCTACATTCTAAGGATAAAAAGTAAGTAAAACATGACTTAAAAGTATCCTCAGTCTATTTCATCAAAACCGAATCTTGCTAAATGAATTCATTTCAAGACTTAAATAAAAAATTTTAAATGTAAACCAAATTATTTACAGATTCGCGATTTAATCGAACCTCTTTTGAATACATGTACCCATAGATGGGCAACATGTAATCGTAATTATGAAGTTTATTATTCACTGAGGCAACTTCAAGTAGAGAAAACTAGTAACATATACTTTAATATCAATGAAGCAATATAATTTGTAATGTTGGTCTAAATCAGAGCAAATTCAAATATAAAACTTGGCCATAGAAAATAAATAATGTCTCTCAAGTTGATTATTACCAAAAAAAAAACTATTTGCAGGATAATATTGACAGTTCTGCAAAAGGACAACCCAAAGGTGGCTTTAAGCACAGTGACCAGTCTTCCAGCGGAGTACATACCAATGCTGGTGGAACAATTATCCATGATGGCAACCAAGAAAACTACACAGTGAGTACATTTCATTTTCTATTTATTATTTAAAAAAAAGAAACAAAATAAAAATTAAGAAATACATGAGAAATGTATTACATGTTAGATTGCTCCCCTAATTAGACGTTGCTACAGCTGCCGTTTAAAAACCCGAAAACAATTTTGTAATATAAAAAAAAGGAAAAACGACTTATAAACTTAACATACATTATGCGCTCGTAGCTAATGTTTTGTATTTCGCAAAACATTTGAGTATCCTTTTCTCTCTGATATATTTGAAATTATCGTTTTTTATCTTGCACATCAAAGACAAATGTTTTACTTTTGTAAAATATTGCGAAATAGAGAAAAGTAAAGAGAAAAAAGTCAGATGGTTTGCGAAATACGAAACATCTCTGGATGGACCAATACAAGCCAGAAAGTTTATATGGATCAGTCAGTTCATAACACATTGTTCAATAAGTCCCGGGACTAACGTAGAGATAGCGCTAATAATGCCAGGTATATACCAAGATTGAGAAGTACCAACCTTTAAATGGGATGTGTCAAAATTTGATGTAATTCGAAACATAACCAAGAAAGCTATAGTGGTTAAAGTGACACTACCTTTGCAATCGTGAAAAAATGGACCAAAACGAGTTTCATGTGTTGATAAAACATTGTTTTCTAATGGGAAAAACACTGTTCAAGCACAGCAATGGCTTGAAAAACGTTATCCGGACTCTACTCCGTCGAAAACAACCATTTGTCGGTGGTAAGCTGACTTCAAACGCGGTCGTGCTGATACAAATGATGTGGAACGTTCTGGTCGGCCAAATGAGGCAGTAACTCTCGAAAACACCAAGCAAGTATTGAAAAAACGTGACGAGTGGCCGCAATATAAAAGTGTTCGAGATAGCTAAGATGGTGAGCATATCAACTGGTAGTGCATTTACTATTTTGCACCAAAAATTGTCTATGAAAAAGGTTTTTTCCAAATGGGTGCCGCGTTTGCTCACAATGGAACAAAAGCAACAACGTATCAATGATTCAGAGAGCTGTTTGGCACTGTTTACTCGCAATAAACAGGATTTTTTGCGTCGATATGTGACAGTGGACGATACATGGATTCACCATTTTACTCCGGAGTCAAGTTGGCAGTCAGCTGAATGGCCTACGACCGGTGAAAGCCGCCCGAAGCGTCCAAAAACACAACAGTCGGCCGGCAAAGTGATGGCGTCCGTATTCTGGGATGCGAATGGTATAATTATCATTGACTACCTCGAAGAAGGAAAAACCATCAATAGCGACTACTACATGGTGTTATTGGATCGTTTGAAGGCAGAAATAGCGAAAAAACGCCTACACATGAAGAAACTGCTTCCCCATCCTCCGTACTCGCCGGATCTGGCCCCCAGCGACTACTGACTCTTCGCGGATCTCAAAAAGATTTGACTCGAAAGAGGAGGTGATCACTGCTACTGAGGCACATTTTGAGTCAAAAGACAAATTGTTCTGATAGAAATTTGTGTTAAAAGTTATAGGAGTTTATAATGGTAGATAGTGGTAACACTGTAGGTAATGTGAGAGTGTAGCTGTAATGTTTTATAATGGTCGTAATAAAATAAATAAGTTTACATTTACCAAAACATGTTTTAATAACTGCCAAAATATACAACATGTTCTACAAACATGGCATTGAAAAGTTAGAGAAGTGTTGGAATGATTGTGTTACACTTGAAGGAGATTATGTTGATGAATAATAACAATTTTGCCAATAAAATGTTGTTTTCATAGTTAGTCCCGGGACTTATTGAACGATGTGCTACTTGCACTGGACCAGTTTTTGTAGTTAAAGCGGTATTCAGACCTTCAATTTAGTATTTAATAAATAAAATAATATTAATAATAAAATTATTTATTAGAAAAACATTTACAAAGCAGCACTTTAATGTCAGCTGACACCCTGTCGTACTCCTTTGTATTTATAAAAAATATACTTGTCATGTTTCCTATTGTCATTCTATATATAATAATATGTGTATAATTCTTAGCTAATTAAAACCAAATGTCTTGGTTTTTCGTCTTATTATTTATCAATTTAATTAGCTAAGATGGAAAAAAATAAAAATAAATTATCTCTGAATATGTATCAATGTTTGAAACCAGAACGCTTCGATGTGGATCCAAGTTCTGCGGGAGCTGACATAAGGTGGGCTCATTGGCGATATACATTTATAAATTTTTTATCTGAAGAACCAGAAGAAATATCTAGTTCTATGAAACTAAAAATTCTTATTAATCTCTTGGCTCCAACAATTTATATTTATATACGAGAGTGTAAAGATTATTCAAGTGCCTTAAAAATACTTGACAATCTATTTGACAAGCCTAAAAATGAAATACATGCACGCCATATTTTATCTAAAAGAATACAAAAATCGGAGGAATCTATTGCTGATTATTTACGAGCTTTAAACAAAATTGCATTTGATTGTGATTTTAAAGCCGTTACAGCTGAACAAAACAAAAATGAATTTGTTCGGGATGCTTTTATTGCTGGTATTTCGTCGCAAACTATTCGACGAAGATTACTAGAAAATGTAACACTCAGCTTAGACGAGGCATATAATCAAGCTGTGTCGCTTGAAATGGCAGAAAATAACTCGCGTTCGTTTTCAAATAATATTGAAAATGAAATAAATTTTGTTACTGATCATAGTATTCCTCCGACATTCGAACCTGATAACTGTAATTCAAGAATAACTGCCAAAACTCCTCCAAAGCGATGTTTTTTCTGTGGAGGTAATATCCACCAACGTATTAAATGTCCTGCACGCAATTCTATTTGTCAACTTTGTTTCAAAAAAGGACATTTTGCAAAAGTTTGTCACAGTGGAAACCAGAAAGCAAACGTTAATGCTATTAATCAATTACCTGCTATTTCTGCTGCTTCTCAATATAATGGCTTGTATAAAACCACTGTGCCAGTAACTATAAATAATAAAGGTACTACTGCATTAATTGACAGCGGAAGTTCGACCAGCTTCATTGACTTAGACTTCTCCAAACTCGCGGGATTAAAGAAAAGTCCATGGCATGAAACAATCACCTTAGCCTCAAAGGATCATATTTCCGTTGTCGATGGAATGTGTTTTGCTACCATTAAGCTATTTCATCATATTTATGGTCAAAAACGTTTATTAGTAGTAAAAAATTTATGTCATAACGTAATTATTGGTAATGATATATTGGAAAATCATTCATCTGTGGAAATAAAATACGGAGGTGGATTGGAACCATTAAAAATTTGCAATGTTATGCAGGCATCTGTTCCTTCTGCTACTGTGTTTTCAAATCTTTCACCCGAAATCAGGCCTATAGCTATTAAATCTAGAAGATTCAGTGAAAACGATAACGAATTTATTCAAAAAGAAATCGAAAGTCTTTTGGCAGATAAAATAATTGAGCCCAGCATTTCTCCTTGGCGAGCCCAAGTACTGATAACAAAAAGTAGTACGCATCGCAAACGTCTTGTTATCGACTATTCTTTGACAATCAATAAGTTTACATATCTTGATGCTTTTCCTCTACCTAATATTGAATCTATTGTTAGCAAAGTTGCTAATTATAATTATTTCAGTCAAATTGACTTGAAAAGCGCTTATCACCAGATTCCTATTCTAGAATCTGAAAAGATTTATACAGCATTCGAAGCGTGTGGAAATTTGTATCAATTTACACGTATACCCTTCGGTGTTACCAATGGTGTCGCTGCGTTTCAGAGAGCATTAGATTACATCATCACTACAGAAAATTTAACAGGAACTTTCGCCTATTTAGATGATGTAACTATATGTGGCAAAGACAAACAAAATCATGATGCTAATTTAAATAGATTTTTGAATGCTGTCGAAAAATATAGATTAACATTAAATGAACAAAAATGCATTTTTGGTACTAATACTATAAATTTGTTAGGATATACAATACAAAATAACACCATAAAGCCAGATAAGGACCGTTTAAGCCCATTAATGAACTTACCAATACCAAAAGATACAGCTTCCTTGAAAAGAGCTCTTGGTATGTTTGCACATTATTCAAAGTGGATAAAGAATTTCTCAGGAAAAATTGGTCCTTTAATTAATGTATCACGCCTACCTTTAGATGATAAGACTAAAGCATGTTTCGAAAGTTTAAAACTAGATATTGCTAAATCTGCTCTAACAGCAATTGATCCTAAAGAAACTTTCACTGTTGAAACTGATGCATCCGAGTATGCGATTGCCGCTACTCTATCACAAAATAAACGCCCTGTCGCATTTTTTTCGCGTACTTTGACTAAATCAGAACGTCGACATTCTTCTATTGAAAAAGAAGCCTGTGCTATTGTAGAATCTTTAAGAAAGTGGCGACATTACTTGATTGGACGACATTTTTTGTTAATCACTGATCAACAATCCGTTGCATTTATGTTTAAGCAATCTCATTCAAGCAAAATTAAAAATGAGAAGATTGAACGATGGCGTTTAGAACTGTCCAGTTACAAATATGACATAATTTATCGTCCTGGAAAGGAAAATATAACAGCTGACGCGTTATCACGTGTTATTGCTAGCACAAATTCGAATAAATTGTATGAATTACATAGCTCCCTCTGTCATCCAGGTGTAGCTAGAATGGCTCACTGGGTACGTGCAAAGAATTTACCTTATTCGATGAATGAAATAAAAGCTATGACCTCTAACTGTTCTATCTGTGCCGAAATAAAACCACGATATTGGAAAAAGCAAGAAACTTTGATAAAAGCTATCGCACCCTTTGAAAGACTTAGTATCGATTTTAAAGGGCCAATTCCATCCAGCTCGAGAAATAAATACTTATTAACTATCATAGACGAATACTCCAGATTTCCATTTGCTTATCCGTGTAAAGACTTGTCTTCAGAAACTGTTAAAAAATGTTTAAAAGATGTGTTCTTCACATTTGGCATTCCTCAATATATTCACTCTGATAGAGGAACCTCATTTATATCCAGCGATCTAAAACAATTTCTTCTAGCATTTGGTATTGCAACCAGTCGGACTACTCCATATAACCCACAAGGAAACGGTCAAGTAGAAAGATTAAATGGAACTTTATGGAGGACCATTCAACTCTATCTGCGTTCTAATAATTTAGAACTATCCGAATGGGAGCAAGCATTACCTATAGCTCTACATTCAATACGATCTTTATTATGTACTTCTACAAACGCAACTCCTCATGAACGAATGTTCAACCATACAAGACGATCAGTTTGTGGAGACTCTCTTCCTACTTGGCTTATGACACCTGGTCCAATATTACTGAAAAACAATGTAAAATCTTCTAAATATGATTCCCTGGTTAAAATGGTAGAACTTCTTGAAGCAAATCCTTCTTACTCCTATATAAAATTACCCGATGGTCGAGAAACCACGGTATCAAATAGGCAATTGGCACCGTTTCCTGAATTCGAAGAACATGTACTAATTGATCGTGATAAAAATGGCGAAGAAACGTTCGAAGATGCTCTAGAGAATACAGGAAATGATGACTCTGTCGAAAATCAAATTCCAGACAATCATGTAGTAGAGACAGAAAACAATAACCTAAGACAATCCTCACGCGAACGACGTCCCCCTTCATATCTTCAAGATTACGTTGTAAAATAAAGAAAGGGGGGATGAATGTCGTACTCCTTTGTATTTATAAAAAATATACTTGTCATGTTTCCTATTGTCATTCTATATATAATAATATGTGTATAATTCTTAGCTAATTAAAACCAAATGTCTTGGTTTTTCGTCTTATTATTTATCACACCCAAACTAGGACTAACTGTATCTTGGATGTTCACACATTTCACACACTTTGTTACATAAAGATTATATCCACTGCGTAGCTCCAATCTTAACTCCAAACAATACAATAATATTACATACACTATACAATCAAAGTAAATAATAATTTCAGTGTTAAACCCCAAGTACATCTATTTCCGCAACAGTTCCTCAGTATCATTATATTTCAGATTCAACAACCAGTTCCTTAGCTTCATCTTACATTCGTAATTAGATAAATTCAAGATATTTAATTCATGGTTAACCTTGTTGTTCTATGTGTTGTAAATTTGATTAGGAAAATAAAAAAAAATGATTATTCGATATTTCAATAATGTTCTATCGTGTTCAAATGCACTATACATTATCATATTTATAGGATCTTATCGGATCATAAGGTCTAATGGCTGATTAAACGTTATTGAGGTTATTTTATCTAATCAAATTTTCTATGAAATAAAAGTTGATAAAGTACTGAAGTAACTGGATATACCTTATCTGCTAAATGACATGATCCATTTCTGCTTAGTTACTCAATAAGAAAAACTTAGAAAATGAAAACTAAAGTAGAAATTATGTTATAATTCATGTTTCTGTAAAATTCATTAGTAAGTATGTAAGATTAAATAGTTCTTTAAGCATTCTGTATTGGAGTTTCTGTTTGGACCCACACCATTTTGATTAAACGTTTCCTTAATAGTCTATGCATAGAAGAGTCAGAGAAAAAGATTGATATGGCTTTGGTTAAAACTAGATTTTTTTATATCATATAAACTAGGAGTTCCTGGTCTGTATAAAAATATCTAAATAGTCTTTAGGTGCAGCAGATTCCAAAAAAATAAATTTATTTATTTACATCAACTTTTGGAAATTAGGCAGATAGCTATACAGAATCGGTTCGTGTCGCTTAAAAAAAAAACCGTTTTATTGACATTCTTCTGGTCACCTCGGTTTCCTATATAGAAATCACAAATTTTAAAATCCTATGTTGGACTTTTTAAAAATATGTTTTAGGCTGTCTAATACACTTGGCAACTTTTGTCAAATGTGACGTCATATACTTAGCTCAATTGATACCCAGAGCCAGACAAATATTTAAAAAGTGGATTGTCAAAAAATTGCATGTTTCGACATGCTTTTTATTATGGTAAATTTTGAGAGTTTATATAGTTTTTTATAAACTTTATTGGTCTCTAGCTAATTTACATTTTATACAACAGTGGAGTTAAATATAAATAGTAAAATATTTGTTTTTATACATTATGTCGTCTAAAGACATCGTATCAAGACAAACGTCTCGCGATTTGATACTACGACTTTATGATTATTTTAACAAGGAGAAAGAGAATGGGGGCCCTTTAATGCCATTAAATCGCGTACATGAACGTGTAGCAAAAGCCTTGATGATTCATTTCAATTCTGTGACGGAGATTATAGGGGAAAAGTTTTCTGACAGCGGTATAGGGGGTAAAACCCTCAGAACGCCAGGGAAAGGTCAAAAACGTAGAAAATATGTCAGGAAACTAGATCCAAAGCAGATCGCAAGCATAAGGAGTCACGCTTACGAATATTGCAAGACAAATGACTTGCCAACTTTGGAGAAATTGTCATTATATTTACGTGAAAACTCAATCTTTACTGGTAAGAAATCTTCACTCAAAAAAGTGTTGCATGAAGTAGGTTATGTGTATAAAAGGCGTAAAATTATAGCAGAGCGATCTGATGTAGCTGTTAGTAGATCAAAGTTTCTAGAAAAAATCAAAGAATTGACTGATAATGATTGGAATAATGTTGTGTTCTTAGATGAGACATGGTTTGATACAAACACAAACCGTCCATTAGAAGTGGACAGTAATGTCAAAGAAAGGTTATTGATGTGCCATGCAGGCAAAATGTCAGGTTTTATAGACAATGCTCTGTTAGTTAACACAATAAAGTCTACAAAACTGCACACATTTTTGCCAGCTGAAACCTTCGAAGAGTGGTTTACAAAACTGCTTATAAGCTTGGAGGAACCATCAATAATTGTACTAGATAATGCTCCTTATCACTCAAGGCAGATCGATAAAGCGCCAACAATATTTGGTAAGAAGAGACAAATGTTAGATTGGTTGGCACGACGTAAAATTGCTGCTAACGGATTTATGCTTAAAGTGGAGCTGATGCATCTGATAAAGCAGAGTAAAGAAGTTAACAATTATGTAGTAGATCAATTGGCTATAGAGCATGGTCATACTGTTTTGAGGCTACCTCTGTACCATGGGCAGTTCAACGCTATAGAGTTGATTTGGAAGCAAATAAAAGAATTTGCAGCCACAAGTAACCCTCCCGAATCAGCAGATGATGTAATGCAACTTCTAGAAGATTCTGTGAATCATATAACTCCAGAAGATTGGAGAAAGGCCATTGAAGAGACGAGGAATGTGATATCAAAAGAATTAGAAAGAGATAGTTCTTAGTTTATTGTTGTTTATGTATAATTTATTGTGAGTAAAAAGAATGTAAATGATTATTGCATAGTAATTTAATTTGCATGTGAACTGTTATTTGTGAGTGGTATTTGTTTTTCATTATATCCAGTTAAACCAGCTTATAACAACACATGTTATATTGACCCAGAACAAAGGTACCACCAAAAAAAAAAAAATAGGTCTTTCTATCTCGAAATCATCACCCCTTGTTAGAAGTTTCGGTTTTTACAACTAAATATGACTACTCCCATTGATGTTGTTATAACAGATTTTGACTGTAGTGAATTAGTTCCTTTTCTCTTATTGTTTTGTGTCCCTCAGCTGAGTTTTGTATTTGTATTTTTTATTTTTGCTGGCTTATCAATTTTTTTTAATGTTTTTTATATATTAATAAGTTTTCCTGAAAATGTTAAAAATTAAATAAATCTATTTAGTTATTTAATTTTAAAGTTGTTTTAAATATAAAAAATATACACATATAAAATGAATTTTTATGTATTAATTTTGGTGTTAGTGAGCAGATTTGAGTATATTAACTAACGAATTCACATTTTCAATGCCCTCCACTCCTGTCCCTTTATCTCCCTTACAACCTCTTCTCCCATCCCACTCTGTTTCCTTGGTAGTTCATCTACTGAACAATAAAGGTCACTATATACTTAATCTTTATTTGGTAACAATAATCATATCACTATTTAAGACCTTATGTTAACTTTGAACTTTACTTACTGCCCCTTCTCTCCTATCTCAAATGGATAAGGTAGCGTTTTTAATATAAGCTTCAAGTCCGATTGAATGTTTCAGACATTCTCAAAAGTTATTGTCACATTTCAACAAATTATACTTTAAAACCTTACACATGAATTACTCTGACTATTGGTGAAAACTGCATGAAAATCCGGTCAGTAGTTTTTGAGTTTATCACAACAGCCGCGACGGGGGACAGTTTTATATGTAGTTTTAATTATTTGATTTTTGTGCGGTATAGATGCGCTTCTGTTTGCACTTGGGTGTCGGCGCTGCTGCGCGCCCACTCAGCGCTGTTGTTGGCGACTGTCTGCGCTCAGCCCTCCCACCATCTGGCGCAGTTGCTTGCTATATTCACCCAAAGGTTTGTATGACAGTAGTGTACAATAAAAAATGGTTTACATTTTTTTTTCACGTTTTGCAGGCGTACCCTTGACCTTAATATCACCTGGTGAAAGGTGTAGATAAGTCTGAAGATGGACCGCGTCCGCCCAACAAATGCCTATTCACTCTTGTCTTAAAGACTCCCAAGTCATACGAGGAAATGTGGTCGCTGGAAGCATATTCTATTCCTTAGCTGTTCACATGGTGAATGTAAAACCGAAGCTTTTTGTGTGCATATAAGGAACATCCATCACTTAAGGATGGTATGCGACACGATGTCTAGTGGTTTTATGATAAGATGAGGCTGGTGGAATCAGGGAATGTGAGAACACTCCATTGTGCAACCGGTAAAAATATGCGAGGCAGGCGACTTTACGTTCAATTTTAGTGCCAGATCGCAGTTTCGGCTTAGAAGATTTGTAACGAACAGCTTTTAATCAGCTCTAGAAGTTGTTTTTATATAGTTCAATATCAACGTTTAATTTAAATTATAGTCTTGAAATCGAATCCCAATACGCATACTGAGTTTTTTCACATCCAGTACGGATTGAGGCAGCTCAAGGTCACCGTTGAAGGAAAACATCGTGATAAAACCCGCATGGCATCTAATGTCATGTGTAGTAGCGCGTGACAACGACGATCAGCTGCGCTACTGGTCAAGTTGGGAATGACATAAGCGCAAAGTGGATGCAGTCACTGATGTATCTCTGCTTACCCCAAAAGGGATATAGTATGATATTCATTATTATTTTTAAACTTAAAAAAGGGATCTTTTTCAAGCGGACTGTGGAATAGGTTGTTCTTCTTTATTTTCTTATCTATGTATTTCTTTTTTAAATTGGATTTAGGGGTTTTCGTTCTGTTACTGCTCCAATCTTCAATTTTAATTAGAACAGATAATAATTAAAAAATATCTAAAAAATGTGGACCTCACATTAAGAACTACAGCGATTTGAATTTTCTAATTTTATTTAAATTCCTTTGCAGACGATCGCATTTATGTCAGTTATTGAATTTGAAGGGGAGACTTGATTTGACAATAACTCAACGGAGCACGTCACATCAAGTGACGGAAGAACAGGATGCAATCTTGGAATATAATGGTAAGGTTAACTATCTATCCCACTTCTTATTGTGAATTATCCAATTTGGGTGAATTTGATTGCCCGCACTAGATCGAGACAACAGCACACAAGTGCTGTGATCATCATAGTGCCTCACTTTGACCTTTTAGGTTTCAGGATCAGCCTGTGTACTTCCAGTTGTTATATAGACACTTGGTACATGAGGATCGGTATGACGACGGCGACTGTCAAAAAGTTCTCATCTCTTGGTCTACACTTGTATTTTCAATCGGGTGCTATCTAGTCGGAGATTTTCTGAAGTGAATGTACTTTTCAAGTTCTGTTATATAACGTATAGCTAATAGATTAGGGACTGGTAACCATGCCTGGTAACACAAATGGTCGTAGGTTCAAATTCCGGCACATACATATGTTTTTCCAGATTAGGTATGAATCTAGGCACCACATGCTGACCGGTGAAGGAAAACGTCGCGAGAAAAGCTGCATGGCATATAATAGACATGTTACGTGTACTAGTGCTGTGAGAACGGCGATTAGCTGCGCTACTGGTCACATTAGGCACGACTTATAAATGCAAAGTGGATACAGCCATTAATGTATATCTGCTCACTCCGAAATGGATATTGCGTGACGATATATTATTGTTTGTCCGAGCAGACAGTTCGTCAGATGAAATGGAAGTAGAGGCGTATCAGTCAGACAGCGCTCCCTCGTGGAACGAGAGCGCCAGCTCAGAGGATTCCGAAGATGATGAAAGGAGAGTAGAATCAGACGGTGATTAAATAAATATATTATTGTTTTAAAATATGTCTTTTTATTTTTTTTCACAACCTGGACTTAGTTTGTAGACATGTTCCGAAGGGACGACGCTCACATATCCATACAGGATGTAGATTGGAGTTCTCAGGGTACGAAAGGACACGTTTATTGAGAAAAAATGAACAACACACATATAGAGCAATGAATTAATACATCACAGTCCCAGACAACCCTGGCGGAAGCCGAGATATTGATAAGACTGTATGAGCCCAAACGTGATGCACAGGACGAGTCGAAATGTAGATGCGTGGACGGTCTCTGCTCCAAACGGTCCATAAGACATTAATTGTTATACTGGATCCTAGGTGACTACAGAGTACTCGATGGACAGCTTAGCGTGGACTAAGACTGGATTTTATCAGTCAGTGTTGCCAATTCGTTCCACATAAATCACGACAGGTCACTCTAGGTATAACCAAAAGGATGTATTTATATACATCGTACAAAGGATGTATTTATTCTGAAATGTCTGCTATAGTAGCCTAGTGAATAAGGAACTGGTATCCATGTACGGCGGCGCGAATGGTCTTAGGTCCGAATCCCTTGATGTACATCTGGGATTTAGGCACTCCATGCTCACCAGCGAACAAAACCATCACGTGTACTAGTGCTGTGAGAATGACGATAAGCACCTAGTTGGTACAACAGCTAATATATCTGCTTACCCCGAAACGAATATAGCGTGACGATATATAATTACGATCCTGAAACGCGACTAACTGAAGGGAGCCTCTTTAAAGGTTTACATATTTTGTAATGTGGTCATGACCTAGTTTGCGTAATCGCCCTACCAACACCATCAGTTTGACGCTTGCACTTGAGCCAGTCTGGATGTGGAGGCTTTCTGTTTTAATAAATTTGTGTAAGGTTTGTAAGAGAAAAACCACATAAATCCTCATCTTATATTTCTTGTACATAACTTAAAACTAGCTTAAAAATAACATCTGTCAACAAAATGATCGCTCTGATACAAATTATTTGTACAAAACATTCATAAAATAGTGCAACAAGGGAACACTCAAAACGAATTATTCTAAACAAAGAGCATGTTATATCACCACTTTTGGAGTTTAACTGAACCATTTCATACATTTTGATGTGCCTCTTAGCTGGTGTGTTCAATTACCACACATTGTTTGTACTGTTTTGACCATATACTAAAAATCTGAGAAACATTGTCCTGAGGCAATATTACTTGAAAACGACTGTTGGTTTGAGAAATATTGCATACCTTAGAGCAGCTTATTTTCCTGTTAATATTTTATGTCTAGATAACACATCCCTACACTGGTGGTATGTCCTGTAGTTAAAGAATTTTCAATTTCTCCTCATAACTCTTTTTATGTAACCCTACCTAGAAGTCTGGTAGCTATCCTTTGAACACTATATATTATATTATAGAGGAATTAAACTCACAAATGACACCACAGTAATTTCCAAAGTGATAACATTACACTTTTCACATCACAAAAATACTAGTCTTTTAAGGCACTTTCACTATTAGGCTTTCTTCGGAGGTGGTCGGAATACACCAACCACTACAGCATGGTCTCTCTCATAGGGCTCTAATGTTAACTGTTCTTGAGGTTTGAGTTTGTCAGCTTGCAGTTTCTTTACTTCAGAGGCAAATACTGCCTCAGGTTGTGCGGTGGAGTCTATGCAGGAAGCCTGTGAAGGATAGATAGGTTTTAATATCATGTTTATGAAGATACATTATCTTAGAGATAATTTTGCAGACTCAGTGAGAGAGTTCAAATTTCAACATGAAATATTTAGTCATTTTTCTTTCATCATAGTCAGGATTTGAAACTACACAAAAAGTTTTTTTTTTTTGTAGATATTAAAAGTTATATTTTAAAATTCTTTTTTAACTAATGTTAGTTTTAGTGGACAAGGAACCCATATTCATGCCTGGAAATGCAAATGGTTGTATTTATTATCAGGCAAGCAGTTGAAACAACTGTTATGTGTCTGTACCCGTATTTCATTTTTTTTTTATTTTTTCCATTTTTATTGAGGTAGTATTTGTCCAGACGATTTTTAAATTGATTAAAATTTAGAACTTAGATTATGTCTTTTGGGAGATCATTCCACACTCTGACAAACGTAATGTTTAGAAAGAGTTTATGCAAGTTGTTTCATCCACTGATACATAACTCAAGCCGATGGGCTCTGAGATGAGTACTGCCACTAAATTTGAATATTTTTTCAAAACTTCAAGATCTTAATGCTAGGTCTAATTTTGGCCTTGGCGACGTTTCTATATCACATCAAGTAGACGCGGGCTGTAGCCCCATTCAGCAAAGTTGAGCTCCCTGATTAATATATTTGGAAACAGACATCACATGATATATTTATTGCGTGAATGCTAGCATGCACCCACTTGTCCAAACCCCCCTTAAACTAATGTAATGGGGAACCGACACACTTAGAGGCAAGATGGCCTTTCAGGATGCTTAGCTGCCTCACCAGAATCCTCGGTAGACAAGGCTGCCATTAGCATGACAGATGAACAGAGCTGCATCTCAAGTACTTACCTTTATTGATATGACGAAATGTCCACCATTTTTGAGAAAATGTTGGGCATTGAGACTGACTATCCTGGCTTGGTCAGGTTGGGCGACATCAGCGAATATCGTGTCCACCATACCAACGAGCATTCTGTGAGCAAATTCACATCTTCAAATCATTGCTCAAAGGGAGTAATAATAGAAGTGTATTGTTATCAAGACATTCAGAGAGAGAGTTCAAGATGTGTTTCAACATGTGATAATTTAGTTCATAGGATCATCATCATTAAAAATGCCAACCAAGTGTGAGTCAGGATCATGCACCAAAGAGTTCCGTGCAAACTTGTTGGTATCCTACCAATATTACAATAGGGAAAACATTATTTTTTAAGTTAGGAAATAACAAGAGCATAGAATATTATTAGAAGAGAAGGTAGGGATTATTTAAAAATTTACTCCCATTAAACATGGACTTGTTTTGCAATAAAAAGAAGGGATTGGAGATGGAAAAAATGGGTGGGATAAAATACAATGGACATTTAGTAAGGTACAACGGGAAGGGTTAAGGTACACTGAGGACGGGAAAGTTAGAATAATGTGGGGTGAGGGAAAAGCTAAATCATTAAAAACAGACAAGGGGGACAAAAAAAGAGTTGACAAAGGAGATTAGAGAAGAACTTGGAAGGGATCCGGGAGGAAGATAAGTAGGAGTATGTTTAAGTAAAAGTTAAGAGGACATTATTTGACTGTTAGGCAGAATGAGGTTCGTCAGGTCAGCTAATGAATAAAAAAATTACCTGTATTTAAGTGGGTGTCTGGCATCTTCTATGATCGGTATAATATTTGTCCGTTTTTTAGCAACGTTTATTAGATCTCTGCCTGACCTGTGTGAAAATTCCACGGCATACACGAGGCCTTCCTGTGAATATAATAATCTTAGGTTAATATTGTCATCAAGTGCTGATTATGAGGTCATTTTCATGTAACAGGTCAGACTAGTGGGTGGTGAATGTAGTCTTCACGAATAGGTCAGACAGTTAATTTTTGGTCATCATTTACATAAAACACACTACACAATACATTGTTTGTTTTTTTTTTTATAATTCACAGGCGGATGCTTAACCATCCCCTGGTGGAAGATGTAAATGAGTGTGACTGTGGACAGCGTCTACCCAACAAATTACTATTCACTCTTCTCTTAAAGACTCCCAACCAGAAGATCGCTGAAATATACTCACTGAAAGCATATTCCACTTTTTACCTGTTCGCATGATGAATGTAGAATCAATGTAAAATCAATCAACATAATTTTTGCTATGTATAAATAATATATATTCACGCTTTATATTTTTGGGAGTGAGCAGAAGCACATTAGAGGTTGTATCCACTTTGCGCTTATATGTCGTGCCCAATAAGACCAGTAGCGCAGCTGATCGCTGTTCTCACAGCACTAGTATACAGGACATTTCTATGTGATGCAAGGCACGTTTTCTCACTATGTTTACGTTATCTTGATCTTATAACAGTTCATTTTTTTCTTTAGAGGAAACAGAACCCTAAACTGCAATTAAAAACACCAAATCAATTGAACACATAGACTGTCATAGATAGCCCTGTACTGAGAAATTCGGGTAAGCAATTTTGGCCATAAAAGTTGTACTCACAGGTCCAACAATATCAGAGACATGACTGACAGTGGTCCCACTGGCCGCACCCAAGTACAGGACCCTGGATCCAGGTGGCATGTGTATCGCGTCAACTCCTCCCATAACCGCCGCAGCCAGCTTTGATCTGAATGGATTCCAGACTCTGTATTCCACTTTGTCTCCGTCAGTCTATAATAAAATACCTCAGTTTACTGTCTCAGTATGAGATGGATGACTTTATGATAGATTTAGGGATAAAATCAGAAGTGGGTGCGTGGTTGTAGTCTTCACGGATAGGTCAAGATTAGAGGGACCACAATCATCATTTGCATACTATTTTAAATTTCAACTGATATAGCTTTTATACTTTTCTAGAGAAACAGGCTAATGGCCCAATGATAACTGCAACACCAGGAGCATTGTTATTACGTTGCCAAACAATAAGAACATTTCTCATCGCCCTCTTGAAAGCTTGACTGCCATACATAAACTTTAGGGAAAACGGTGCTGATTAGCCGATTCCACAATTCCAGTGTAGGATAAAGATTTTCTAAAGAGCCGCTACGTAATTGCGGTTCTGTAAGGCTGATAAAATGAATTTTGCACCTTTGTTAGGTTACATGGAGGAACAAGTTCCCCAGAGAAGTTATGAAGCTCTTCAGACTGCCAGGCTTTTGCTGGCTATTATATAGCAGTAAATTCTGCTTCTTGAGCCAGTGGTAGATTACATTTTTTATAATTTACAGGTAGTATCTTGACCTCAACCAAACCTAGTGGAAAGGTAGATGAGTCTGACGATGTAGATATTCGTCAGCTCAACAAATGCTTATTTGCTCTTCTCTTAAAAACTTCTAACTCATAAGAACGTGGAAATATGGTTGCTGGAAGTATATTCTACTCCCTAGCTGTTCACATGATGCTGTCAGTGATTCAAAAGTGTTTGAAAGTAGGTCCATTTGATTAGTCATATTTAATTCAATGCCTTTTTTTATACTAGCACCCACAAGTGACTACATTGCACCTGATGAGAACTACAGTGCAGTACAAAAACGGTAACAACCACCAAAGGATAAGATTCCTTAAATAGTCTCCATCTCCTATAACAGCTCACATATATCACGATGAAAATTTCCTCTCCAGGTGTATGAACAACTGGATATAGACATACTGACCCCGAAACACAACAGGCCGAAGTCACCATTACAGTCATTACCTTTATTACACTTGTGTACTGTGGTTAATACAATTCAGGTAACCTCCACTATCTCAAAATTACATAATAATTATTAAGACATTTATTATTTATCTAAAACCCGATTATATATATATATATTCTCATATAAGAGTCATACAAACCTCTACTGATATTCTTTTCTCTCCATAAACCTCTGAACCAGGAACTAGGTTCTTTGTGACCAGTGCATCTTCTTTTCCCCGAGCAATGAACACCCCAGGATGTCTGCAAAACCAATCACCAGTCAAAAACATGCAATTATTGTGCTAGAAATGAAATTTATTTGATTTTTGATCAGAATATAGTTTATCTTCAAGCTTTCGCAATCAGAAGAACGAAAGTTATATTTAATATCACATCACATCAAACCAGTGATTTTTCTTTATCCTGTTTCGGCATCTATCCACATCACTCATGATGGCAAGCATGGTGCAATCCAAAAACAAACGAAAAAACTATTGATTATGCCGACCCACACAAATATCTCTTCCCAGTTCCTTTAAAGGATTCAATATCATAAAACGGTGGGGACACGCTCACCGGAAGACCTTCCCACAGCCCAATGACTCGGCTGCAGTAAGAGTTAGAGAAACTATTCCTAGCCAGGGTGTGAGTTACCACATAGGTGTAACTCCACAAGCCTGCGCGTGTGGTTCTTTTATGGAAGAGATAATGTGGATGGAACAAGGTTAAATATAGCTTTGAATTTAATTACAATGAAGATTGTGTAAATAATTAATTGTAAATACCTGTGTGGCTCTATGATCACTTGTTTCCCTCCTTTAAAACCTCCCTTGGCTCCACCACGTCCGCGCCCTATAACAGCCCCCACAAATATTAGTCTAAGATATTCAAAGACCCAGTAAGTCTTTATTAGTGTATTGAAATCAGAAGTGGGTGTGTGGTTATAGTCTTCATGAATAGGTCAAGATTAGAGGGACCACAATCATCATTTTACATCTAATTTGCTTTGTCCGCCCAAGTCAAAGTTTGAACCTATAGGGGTGCCAATGTGTTGCCATCCTATTCATAATTCTCACTAGCTGAGCCTCCTAAAAGTCCAACCACCTAGTCCCGTCAACTTGTAATGGCCCTCCCAGCCAACAACAATTTGACATATGGAAAAAGACATGTTGTTCATCTTAAAAATAAAAAGCAAAGTATAAAATTTCGGCTTCATCACCTGATGGATCCTTAACAACTAAGTATATTCATTTTTCAAATTAAAGTTTTTTTTTTTCTTTTCTCCTTGGTAATATTAAAAAATGTTTAACAGATGATTTTGTATCAGTCTGCTGAAAAACTTTCATCATAACTCTTATTGTACCCACAGAAGTAGTATAGAGTATGTTGATTAGGTAAACAGTAATATACCTCCTCCCCCGCGCCCGCCAAAGCCGCGTCCTCCGCCTCCACCCCTTTTCTCGAATTTTCCGCCTCCACCCCCGCGTCCCCCTCCAAACCCGCCGCCGCGACCACCACGGAATCCACCACCGCCTCTTCCACCACGCCCGCCGCCACGGTTTCCATTAAATTCTGAAAGAAAAAATAACTTAGATATTTTAATTGGTATTGTAAGTTGGATTGGTATTAAAAGGTTAGACTTGGTATAGTAACTACGCCTCGTCTGATGGTAAGCATAGTGCAGTCCTAAAAACGACTACAACTATCAACACTAAACAAAAACAAACAATAGTTGCAGTGTTCATGACAACCTGCACAAATATCTCCTCATGCTTCATTTAAAGGCACCAATATTATAATATAGTGAAAACACATTCACTGAAAGACCATTTAACAGCACAAGGATTCTGCAAAAGTAAGAGTTAGACAACTTCTAACCATGATGGTTACCTATATAATTCACCATTAAAATTGGGCTTTAGATAATTTGTTGATGAAGATGAAACAGTAGTCTTGAGATAATTTGTTGCCTGTGTGACCCTGAGGGTGGGTATAGGATCTCTATCCCAAGGACATTAAAACCCATTCATTACAGAGTTGGTGCCTGTGGAAAGCTTTTTTAGTCTCTTGGTTGTTGGCAGAATATGGACCCCAAAACATGGCTTGCAGTGAATAGACACCACATGGGTTTTGGTACACCGGCGCGTCCATCTTTACGGTTATTTGCCTTATTCAATTCTATACTAGAAATGCTTCCCAGCAGCACTAGAAATATGGCTATCACATGCACTATGTTGAACTTTTATTAATAAAGGAATGATATTTTATCTAGGAGTAAGGTATGTACCGACTTCAATGACAGAAAGCTCTAAATTAACTTTTAAAGAAAGCTGTTAAGACGGATTAAACAATAAGACATACGAAACAAATATAACCTAACATAACCTAAAATTGGACATTTTGCCGAAGTTTGTAGTTAGCTAAATCCGAGTATTAATAATGATTAAGATACAACATGTTGAAATAATCTACAAAATAGATTAAAAATACTAGAATTTGATAAAATTTGCATTTTACAAAAAAGTAACCAAAGTTATGAAATATACTGAAAAAATAGTTGATTAAATCCTGCTTATGAAACATCTTATTAAAATAAGTAATTGTATATGTATATACAATTACATTTATAGACTAGTTGCAAAAAAAGGGTTAAATACATGAAGAAAAGATCAAAATCCCACGAGGTCGCCACGCGTGGGGGTTTGAATAAGATTAGTGTTAAGCTAAAGAAAATACGACTTACCTGGCTTTCCCATTATGATACCCTAATAACTTTAATCGAATTATAAAAAATTATTAGATAAAACAACACTATCTAAATACAAATACAAAAAGTAATTTCTTCATAAGCCGCGCAGAGCCATCGCGTCGCGTTGCTGCCGCCGGAAATGACATATTAATAAAGTGTTTCTATTACTTAAAAATGTATTAGCAGTCTAGTATTACCATAACTAAAGTGGTTCTTAAATAAAAAATGTTTCATATATTTATTATTTTGTATTTATTACAAAAAAATATTAATTTCTAATAGTATTCAATACTTTTAAATATTTTAATATTAAAAAAAAATTGAAGCTACATTTTAATTGAAGTGCATATTGGCGTGTTAAAGTACACATGTCGTGTACTCACCCGTTCAGAAATTGCCGATCGGTACAATATATTTCTATGAAACATTTGTCTATCGACTTAAGAATCTACTGCTTTGTACTTCTAGCAAAATATTTACCCGAAAGATTTGCCTATGACAGTATGACCACATTTTATTATACTTTATTTGTGATTTTAACGTATAAATATAAGTACCAATAGCCTACATAAACGAATAAACTTAGCTAATTTAATATAAATGTACTTAACTATGTTAATTATTTCCAAGCATATTTAGCTGTAATTTTTATACAAGATTTAAAAATCACTTTAGCTATACATGTAGTGTAAATAGCACTAAAATATGTTAATGTTATCCATCGACAAAAATTTTGTTTTCCATATATAAAACTTAATTGTGCATAGTAATTAGTATACAAGTTTTGTGTATGCGAAATAATATTTTGTACTGGTGTACTTAGTACTTGCAGGTACAAAAAATATTTGCAGCGGTCAAGTTATATATATGCAGAGATGGGCAAAATGTAATCAGATTAATGATTAACGATTACGATTACATTTTGTAATCATTAATCATGATTAATGATTAACGAAATTAATCAAAAAAAGTAATCATTTTTCGGTGATTAAGGATTATTAATCCTTAATCGGATTACAATTAATCATGATTACTTTTATGATTACTTTTCTGTTTGATACGTAAAATGTGCTGCCGGCAGCAGAGCGGCGCTCGCCTTTTTTTTATTTATAGTGTACGACTACTACTAGCTAAACTGGCGAACTGAGTGCCACCACATAGTTAGGTGTTAGGGCGATTACCCGAACTGGGTCGTGACCGCAGTACAATAGTGCAAAGACCGGCATAGTGACTCGCTTCGACCTGACTACTTTCAGGATCAGTTCGTGCTCGGTGGACATTAAGTAAATCCAATGAAATCTAGTTAATCATTGATGCTTTTACCGTTGTTCTGAGTGATTCCTGGACTATTAGAACTGATTATCAAACTACCGCCCATATTTTACTGAAATACTGTCTCCAACCCGATAATCCACGCCCGCCTTCGGGATGGAGATAGAGAGACAGAGCAAGATAGCGCAAAACTTTAATTGATCAGAACAAGACATCATTTTCTCAAATTTACACAAGCTTCTATAGCGCAGAGCGCGACATCACCTTTCTTGGTCATCCGTCTCTCTCTACTGACTCGGTTTCGTCTTTGATGTAAACCGAGCCGCCGCGCCGCACGCGTTCGTATCGTATTTTGAATTTTAACTCGTAATTTAAGTTGAAATACAGATCTTTTTTTTTCGGATAACTGACGTTCTACCTAATAACTTTGATTCTTACAATATATCAGCGGGACACATACATAGTTTTTTTTCTCAGTTCGTTTATTTTTTTTTTCACGTTTGACTTCCGTTTTCTTAAAGACTAAAGAATACGAGTATAGTACTCAGAATAAAAGAAGCAAATCGACATACGGGCACGCGCCATTTTTATCTCACTAAAAACGCTTTTTTGTTTACCAAATTATATATATATATATATATATATATATATATATATATATATATATATATATATATATATATAATATTGTTTAATGAGTAATAAAAGTAAAAAGTAAAGAAATGTATATATATATATACTATATAATATAATTAAATAATATATATATATATAAATATATATGATTATTTTTAAATCATTTATTCAGCACAATCAAAATTACAGGTACAGTTTTAAATATAAATATTTCACCACGACCGTCACAACAACTTATTATCTCCGCCATTCGTATCTATCTCCCTCTTTCCTATACTTTCTATCCCTTTCACACTCTTACACTGTTCTTTATCATTTTATATTATAAGCATCATATGTTCCATTTCACTCACATTCCTACATATATATATATATATAATATTGTTTAATGAGTAATAAAAGTAAAATATAGTAATTTCATTTTTGTGTTTTAAAAATTTAACTTTAACTTAAAGGATTGCACACAAAGTCTTTGGCCATTATCAGAAGTATTCTCCATCTCGAAGGTTGGCGTGGATTATCGGGTAGGAGCCGGTATTTCAGTAAAATATGGGCGGTACTTTGATAATCACTTCTAATAGTCCAGGAATCACTCAGAACAATAGTAAAACCATCTATGATCAGCTAGATTTCGTTGGATTCACTTAATGGCCACCGAGCACGAACTCATCCTGAATGTAGTCAGGTCGAAGCAAGTCACTATGCCAGTTTTTTCACTATTGTACTATGGTCACGATCCAATTCCGGCAATTAACCTACCAACTCAAACGGCTGAAAGCACAAAAAATGGTCCTGAACGTAATCAGGTCGAAGAGAGTTACTATTAGTTTGTAGGTTTATTGGCCGAACAATGTGGAGACTCGTGGCCACAGTACACAACTGCAAAGACCCTTATAATGATTATGATTAGCTCAACGAGACGGGTATTCGGGGGTGGACTTGCACCGGCTAAAACCACCGGGTGCCAGCACTGCCTAATCTTCGCCTTCGCCGGCCCTGGGAATCCAGATACTTCCTAGGGGCCCGGCGAGCGATTGGTCTTAGACAGGCCTCCTCCCTGGGAGAGGGTCGTAAAACTACCCAAACAATACCTCCCATAGGGGCGGCGTGTGAGCACACACACGATGACACCACCCTCCCTCCGCTGGACGCCACCCCCCACTCTCCGCTGGACGCCACCCCCCCTCTTTGCTGGACGCCACCCCTCACTTTCTGCTAGACGACACCCCGACTCTCCGCTGGACGCCACCCCCCCACTGTCTGCTGGACGCCACCCCCCACTTTCCGCTGGATTCCCCCAAACTCCGCTGGACGCCACCCCCCATTCTCTGCTAGACGCCACCCCCACTCTCCACTGGACGCCACCCCCCACTCTCCACTGAAAGCCACCCCCCACTCTCCCCAGGACACCCCCCCCCACTCTCCCCTGGACACCACCCCCACTATTAGACGGAAGTTTGGGGTCATATATAATTCGAAATAAAATAACTTGAAAAATTAAATAAGCGAGTATTTAAATCGGTCTCTCTCTCTTAGCCACAACTCAAAAGTAATCATTCAATTAATCATGATTTATTGAATGATTACTGTAATCAAGATTAATGATTACCCATGTAATCATGATTAAAAGTAATCAGATTACAAGTAATCATGATTACATTCGTCATGATTACTTGTAATCTGATTATTAATCTGATTAAAAGTAATCATGATTACGCCCATCTATGTATATATGTATACATTGTAATTTGTATGCAACTTTGTTTTAAAACGGAACCAAAATTGATTCTTATATTGTAGGACAGAGAGCCCAAAATTACCTGCAATCCACTGTGTAATATCATAGTAGTATCATCTTTGTGGTACCATCAATTTGTGGTAGAACTAATAGGTATAAATAAAACTGATAAATTATCCGTCACGAGTCATGTACTGTTCATATTATCTTACTATTCGACGAGGATTTTATTAATATTTTAATTAGATTTTTGATAATGGAGTCTAAAGATTTTGAGCATGTCGACTTAATACAATTTAAATGGTTTAACGAGCCAGGAAAATGGAATATTAAAAATAATAAGTTATCTGTAGAAACGAAGTGCAAAGCTGATTTTTGGCAAGGAACATGGTATAATTTTCATTACACTACCGGCCACGTTTACGGATTGGATATAAAAGACGATTTTTCGATGAGTGTACGTAAAATTTTTAATAATATACATTATTTCGGAATAGTTGTAAGATTTATTACTGTTGCTTAAATTTTATTAATACTTTAAATATTTTGAAACTAGTTTTAAAAAGTTTTTTTAATCGTTTAGGTTTGTGTCCAAGCTGATTTCCGGGCTTTATACGATCAAGCAGGCTTGATGATATATATTGACGAGAAGCATTGGTTAAAAGCGGGTGTGGAGTTTAACGACGGGCTGCCAATGATTGGAAGCGTTTTGACGAATCAAGTTTCGGACTGGGCTACTGGTAACATCAATATTTCTAAAAGTGCTGCCAGACATTTTTTATAATTAAATGATCCAAACTCCAGTTTAGCTAACATTGTACCAGATGGTAGTGTCCGACCGAAAATTCGGTTTCGGTTTCGGCCGAGTTTCGGCCAAAAATCAAGTTTCGGTGGCAGTTTCGGTTTCGGCCAAAATTGGCCGAAACTTTTGCCGAAACCGAAACTGATTTCGGTAGTTGTCGTACATGCTTGCCTAGCTTCGTTTCTCGCGGCAACGCTTTGACGGACGCTGGCGGCCCTGTTCAGGATTCGTGCACCATTTGCATTGCTTTTTTTTTTCGAATTTACGCGTGTTTGTTGACCGGGAAAGGTCTTCACAACTTAACCGGGCGGGTGGGCGAACACTGAGGGTGCTCAGCCGGAAATTTACGGGTTGGGTGACAATGCAAGGGCACCCCTGTAGGTACGAACCTCGACTTGGACTGCCAGCCAGAAATACGAAACCTAACGGTGATCTACTAGCGTTTCGGAAGCGACTACCTTGAGAAGAAACGCCGGAAGAAACTCAAGGCTGCGTCGGAGTGTAACTGCGTCGTTTAGACGACAGTTGACGGATCCAATTCGCATTGCTCTATAGCACCACAACTTAGTCAGTGCGTTATCACCCGACGTAAACATTCTTTAGAGGTTATGTTTTGATGGAACTGATTACATGTAAGTTTTTGTTTCATTTTTTTACTTGACCACGTTAACTTTTATACTTGACCACGTGAGTTTCGGTTTCGGCCGAAACTGAAGCCACGGCCGAAATTTCGGTTTCGGTTTCGGCCGGAAAACCAGTTTCGGTCGGACTCTACCAGATGGTAAGCGATCTCAGTCGCCTATGAATTACTGTAGCTCTAAAAGTGCCTGCTTATCAAGGTAATCGCATCCGAAACACTAGTAGATTACCGTTAGGTTCATAGTTCTGGTTTAAAAGGTGCAATGATGACTATCATCTTGCCGCCGGCAAATGGCGAATGGGATCACTCTCGACATCACCGGAGCAGTCTAGGAAGGAGCCCTCTCAGGCGTACCACCAGACGCTCCGTAAGAGAACCCGTGAAAGATAGAATATATTATAGTCTCTCATCTAGCGATCTTAATCTCGATTAATAAGTCGACACAAGTAAAGTTTTAATTGTAAATTAATATATTGCAGGTGTTTATACAGGAAATCCAAGAAAGTTCTGGCTTCGCTTAACCAAAGTGGGAAATGTCGTGTGCGTCAAATATTCATCGGACAGTGAAAAATGGATTTTATTGCGACTATGTTCTTTTCCTGTATCAAGCTCTTATTTTATCGGCCCCATGTTCTGTGCTCCGCAATCCGGCGATCTTGCGGCAGAGTTTAGCGAGCTAAAAATCACTATACCTGGAAAAGATATATTGCATTGTAATTGATTATTTATAGCACTGTTATCTTCGATAGATATTTCTTTATAGTATACTACAATTATACCAAAACTGGTGAACTTCTTGCCGCCTGAGTTACGCGGTGAGAGCTTTCATCGTAAAAACTGGGGGAGCGGCGAGAGAGGGAATGGGTGTATGTTTTAAGCAGTTATTATTTATGTATTGTAGATATATATTATTATGTAGATTAAATAAAGTCAGTTATTGTCTAACCCGTATTTCATGAATACAAGCGCAGTTTGGAGGACGCGCAGACACGCTACGCGCCATTTGAAAAATAATTACTGGTTATCGTATTTGCGAATAAGAGATTTCATCAGTACATTTTTCGCTTGAAAATATATTACAAAAAAAAATATCCATCTTAACGCGCTTGTAACGTACGATGTTGAGAATACAGAGTTATGATATAGTAATTACATATTATACGCTAATTCCCTTTCGGGGTGCGCTTGTATGTTATGCTTAACGAAACCAATAGCATAGCTGATCGCCGTTCTCACAGCACTAGTACACATTCCATTTCTATTAGATGCAATGTGGGTTACATCACGATGTTTTCCTTAACTGATGAGCATATGATGCCTAAATCCATAATCTGGAAAACCCCAAAGGTAGATGAAGGGATTCGAACTTACGGCCATTCACATTGTCGCGCATGGAGGCTGGTCCATTATCCACTAAGCCACCACAACCACTTGTAACCACTTAACTAAAGTAGTTAAGATAATATTTCTTTCAAGCTATTTCTGATATATTCTCAGAGAGTCACAAGGTTTTGTTGTAATTACAGGTATATGGTAACTCACATCTGGGCTAGGACTAAGAGATTTTCTAATTCTAACTGCGGCCGAGTCATTGGGCTGTAGAATGGTCTTCCGGCGAGCGTGTTCCCACCGCCCAATGCTATGGGGCCCTTTAAGTGTAGCTTGTAGAGATATTTGTGCAGGCCGGTTCGGTGCGACTACCGATGTTGTTCTTAAATGTTGATGGTCGTTGTCGTTTTTTGGACTGCACGATGTTTGCCATGTGGCGTGTGCCGTGACAGGATAAAAAAAACGGGCGATCAATTCCAATTTTATTAAAAATATAATAATATTTGTATCACATCAGTCAAATCACCTGAACAGTAATTTTATAATATTTTTGCACCTAATAAATAAACTACGAGTTTTTTTAAACTGAGATTTCTTTTTATTTATGTATCGATTGAAATAAAATTAACATTAATTTTTAAATGAACCTTTCGACAATATATTAAAGAAAACCGCATCCAAATCAGGTAAGCCATTTCTGAGATTAGTGGCCAGAATGTGTATGTTGATTAATGAATTCGATGCATTTTTACTATCCTACATCGCACAAACGATGTTTTTCTGTTAGGAGGTTTACATAGGAGCTCACAAATAATTTTTCATCTAAATAATATTATATTGGTAGCTGAGGAACAGATTTATTATATTTATTGATAATTGCAACAGCCTGTATGTATGGTCTTGAAATAAAAATAACAATTGTATTTTTTTCTTTTTTATTTTTCACACTCTTGTCATACAATAATAAAATACATATTTTTATTGTCTTCAATTAAGACCTACATCTGGAATGTTCATATCATACTACGTCTTATGGGACGTTATAAAGTAGTTTCCACACTGACAATCAAGTTAAATACAGAATAACGAAAGCTCAACAATCCTTGACTGACAGTATAAAAGGAACTTTATAAAATACAATTTAAATTTTCATTTTATATCAACGTAAAGTATTTTAAACATAATAATCTTAAGGCCTACAAATGCTAAAACCTTTGTATAACTGACATCCCATGAAAATCGGCGTAATTTGATAACACCGTGTAATTTACACCGTCGTTACACTATCAATATCACATCAAGCTATCACCATTTTGTTCGCGGCGATATTGACATCAACTCATCAGTATATATTATAAAATGACAATATAATATGTATTTAACTTAAAAATAATCTTTTTTATGAAAAAAAAAATGAAGAAGTAATTAATAGTTATCACATATCACACAAAAATCAACGAATACAGGATGTTTTTAATATTTCAATACAAAAAATTATACCTATAGTGAGATCCAGGCCACGTCGAGAACAAAAATACTGCTTATAATTAATATGCTTATAACTCTTAATCGCTCAGATGTGAAGATAAAGTATTTTTAAAATAACACAAATCATATTGGAGGTAACGCATGTCATTTATCTTAGTAACACATTTTAAATTTTCGCGTTTTGTACTCGTTATAAATTCTTTAACGGGACTGCGCGAATTGACTTTTTATTATGGCTCGACATTTCGACCTGGTTACACAGGTCGTGGTCGCGAGCAGACTGACGCGCCGTGTGGTTTTCGTCGAGGGCGGGATGTTACTTCCACTACCCTCTTTTGTTTTGAAGATTTGAAATCCCGACAAACACTATACCCACAGTATCATCATGTTTACAAGGCGACATAAAACGGGCTTCTAGTTTTCTTAACAATGGGTCCCAGGTTGATGATAACTTGAACCCATCATCACGATTTAAAGTTTTATGCTTCTTAATCACTTCTTGAACCGCACAATAATTCGCGCATGAGTTCCATTAAAGCGTTTATAATTTATCTTATTACATCAAAGGAGAGACGGATAAAACACAAAATCACTGTTAATTTAACAGTGATTAAAATAATCACATAGATCAAGAGCGAGATAGCATTATACTAAAACTACCCGTGCGAAAGAGAAGAAACCAATAGCAGGAGTGGGCCCTGTTATAATTTGTCACATGTCTACAACAAAAAATATACAAAAAAAATTACTGTTATATTATCAAACTCTACTCGCGTTATATACAAAGCATGCCTTAGGTAACATATTGAAAGAGGACTCTGATAAATTTCGACAACAATATTGATATTCTAGCCTAGAAATTAATTACTTACTATGATAATAATCTCAAAGGACACTTGATATTTTCTTCTACGAATGATAAAGAACATTTAATTTTATTAGATTAAATAGTTTTAATAAAAAAGTAATTCATTGCAGTCTATTACAATAAAATACAATAAAAATATTCAAAGGGATTTTGTATTGTCGGAAAGTAATAATAATAATCGTCATGCTATATCCCTTTCGGAGTGAGCAGAGATATATTAGTGGTTGTATCCACTTTGAGTTTATCTCGTGCGCAACGTGACCATTAGCGCAGCTGATCGTCGTTCTCACAGCACTAGTACACATGACACTTCTACTAGATGCCATGCGAGCTTCCTCACGTTGATTTCCTTCACTGATGAGCATGTGGTGCCTTAATCCGTATGTAATATGAGAAAGCACCGAGGAACATGCCAGGGTTTAAGCCAACGACCATTTTCGTTGCCGAGCATGAAGGCTTAAGTAGTTCAAAACTGCAATGAATCATGCGAATTCATTGATCTCAACCGGCGCATAATAAACCCAACGCGATTCAATACCACGATCAAAAATATTCAAATACCAAACACCCTGTAGATCACAGAATAGACAAAAGTACATTACAATAATTTTATATAATAACCATATCCTATAACTGTTTACTTCAGCCGAATATCTAACTAACTTGTGGTTCGGACGGTTGTTCGTCGACAGGCTCACTTTTGACTGACACCTGTACATTCTGTGCAGTCGAGCTTGATAGTACAGGGGCGGTCTTAGTGCGCGCGAGGTTATACATCTGAAATAATAGAACATTATCATAAGAAATTGACAAATTCATTGTTAGAAACGACTCGAAGCCGAGTTCGTAGTTTTTAAAACGCACACGCGTGTTATACGATCGTGTTCAGCACACTTGATAAAAAAAAGCTTTTTTCCTGACCCGGTGGCAATCTTTATGGACCGTCAGAGTCTATAAACGAAGCGTGGAATGATATTTGTGAAGATCGCCATAGGATTTTCTTTGCTTTTGAGAGTCGTATTCGTTTTTTGGACTACGCCATGCTTATCATTCGGCCCCGTGTGGTCCTAATTTCAAGGCACAATGAAAAAAGCGAGCATCTACCTTCATGAAGAGTGGTGTGGACAGCTGAGCGACGCTGGTCGCCTGACTCAATGATTCATCCATGTCAGGCTGGTGGACTTCCACAGGAGACACCTTCAACTTGGGGAACCGCTTCTTAGACAACTGTTCTTCATCCGAGTCCATGGGCGGTGGACGGATCTGCGGGAAAAAATTGCGTACAGAGTGTTAACAAAATACCAGAAATTTTTGAAGTTAAGCTACATTAATGAATTAAATGTTTTACGCTATATGTTTTTCTATTTATTATACATTTTTATTGCTTATTAATAATTCTGATAAGACGTAACACGACCGGGGCCCTTCACGACAACTAGCCCTGCAGACTTTCTCTATGGCATTAAGCTGACGGAGGGCCCATTTTACAATATTTATATGTTTTTGTATTTCTTTTTTCTGTATGTTGTTTGTGTTACTTTTATTAAATTTTTAGTTTGTGGCGAAATAAGTGTATTTCATATCATTTCATTAAAGTACGGTTCGGATTCTGGGTGTCGCAATTCGGCAGCAGTAGCTGTCAGGTCGCGATATGCCGCCCTATTTTTTTTAATTAACCTGACTCGTCACAGTGATCACACCACGCTTGATGGTTACAATGACGTAGTCTAAAAAACGACGACTATCAACAGTGGAAATATATAGATACATATACAAATAAATGTAAACAACTAAATATAAGAGACATCCAGACGTTGTACAGTATACTGCTCATTCAACAAGACGGTCTTCATTTTATTTTTAAGGGTATGTAAACTTAAAGACGACGTAATTAATTGATTTTAAAAGAATCACTCACTTATCATTGAAATTATTAATTTGTTACACCTACCTTTCTAGGACGGCCTGGACCCCTGCGCTTCGCTGGAATTGGCAAAGGCGACGGCGAACGCGTCTGTGAATAAATTATTTTGTCATAAATCTACAACTTTACATCTTCTTTACGTATAAAATGAAGTCGGTTCCGCTGTCTGTTCGCTTAGATCTTTTAAACTATTTAACGGATTTTAATGCAGTTTTCAACAATAGATAGAGTGATTCATGAGGAAGGTTTATATATATATATATATATATATATATATATATTATAGTACAGAAAAGCCGAACAATTCAAAGATTTGTAATGTGATGTCGTAAAAAACATAATTTTGTGCGTTTAAATCGCAAACCTAAAAGCGAAACCTTACGAGATAGATCAAATTAATGTAGTATGGAATTGTGTATCTTTAAAAGATTGATAAATAAGTCCTGGATGGTATATATTTATCTCTGAAGGATAATTCATGGAAACCATTTTTATCTCTTACATGTTACAATATATATACGATTTATCTGTCTATCTGTTCGCGATATGTGCTGTACAGGGCGGGAGGGAGGACGGTTAGAGGGAGCTAACTCCTTACCTCCCGGAAGTAGGCTTAACTAAAAGTAAATACAGCATTTATATGTGTACGAAGTTCGCCGTTCTGCTAGTTAATTAGAAAATTCACTTCTCCACTCATATTGTGACCAGTGTAAGAGTAGTCTCCACTCGCCGCATCTATTTTTCTCGTGCGTCTTAATCATTGTTCCCCCTCAGTATTTTAATAAAATAATAATGTATATTCACGTTATCTCTTTCGGGGTAAGCTGAAATGCATTGATGACTGTATCCACTTTGCGCTTTGTATGTCGTGCCTAACGTGATCAGTGAAGCAGCTGATCGCCGTTCTCACAGCACTAGTACATATGAACATAATAGTGACTTGACATTATGATGTAGTTTTTTAATATAATATCCTAAGTTAATAGAATTTACTTACGAAAAATTTTATTATATTAATACAATGTTAATTAAGTTCGGAGCTATGCTGAAAGTTAAAGACTAGCTTTAACTTAAATATGGAAATTAGTTTAACATATTCACGACAGTGTGAACGTGTTAAAAACGACAGCAAAGTTTACAGAACAGACGGACAAGAAAGCAATAAAAGCGTAAAGACATACCTTTCGCTTTCTTATCGGACGGCTCCCGTCTGCAGATCTGGTCGTCATGGCGAGCCTCGACTCCGTACTCTTGGACGAAACTGATTCCACCGAATCATCTTTAGCCAGGATTCCACTCATCCTATCTTTAAAGAACCCATCTTCGGCTAGTTTTAGCGCTTCAAAGCACTTGTGACCTTGGAGCGCATATCTGATAATCTTCAAGATCTCGATGCGGCATAGAAGTCGGGTGTCATCGTCCATCTTCTTTAAAAACGGTATTAACGAACTCATAAAAAGTTTATCGTCATCAAAATGATCGTCTGGAAGGATGGAATTCGCATCTATTTTGATTTCTAAGGATGGGTTATTTTCTATTGTTGCCTGGCTGCCTTTTTCGAGGGTTTCTGGTTTGTCAGGCTTCTCGGGCCTTTCTGGCTGGTCGGCCCTAGTCTTCAAGTCCAGTGGCTTGTCCAGGACTTCGGTTTTTATCTTTGGTACGACATTCTCTTCTGGAGGAGCATGCTGCGGCGAGTTGGACACTTCCGAATATGATTCGTATTTGTCTTGAGAGTACCTCGGTTTTCTGCAAAAAGTGAAAACGATTTTACAATATTTTTATGCTCAGTGTGTCATGCTTAATGAAGTCATTGAAGGCGACTGTGCGGGGCGAAAGTCCGGTGCTAGATAGGGGCTGACAGCGCTGCAAAGGTGCCTACGTTGTCATTCTTAGGGAACACTACACTTTGTATAAGGTACACTGTTTTTATTTTGAAAGAATAAAAAAGAACTTGGAATACAATCGAGGATGGTAGCCCTGCATGAGGGACGCCTATACTCAGTGACCAGTCTATAGACTTGAGTTTATATAGTCCTGCGCGGCTGATAGAGATAACTTGAGGCGTGGACTGTTTATACCCATTCCTCCGATATGGGTCCTGTAGCAGGCTATTCGTTCTGCGGGTTGTAGAAGGAATGCCGATCCCCAAGCCCGGCTTGCAGCCAGGGACAACCTAGCTACTGGTAGCTATTAGTATTAGGGTAGCTATTAGGAGTCTCGCATCCTCACGGCTGCCCTGACGGTCATTTGTAGGATTTTCTCCGGGTTACAAATAAAAGGGCTATTCTCAACAGTGGGTAGAATCAGGTTGTCAATAATGAAGGTTAATCAAGGTATCAACTGACTTGTTCTGCAGAGCTCGCAGCAGGAACGACATTTGCCTGTGGTACTGATAACGGCGGCTGTTCGGTTGACATTGCTCTGGCAGCACACATTTCCCCTGACGATAGGTCTTCGTGTACGAGTCGCGTATCGAGCGCCATCTCTTCTGCACCTCCTTGCCTGTTTACAAGAGAAACGTTCGTTCAATAAATACGTCTTGTCTTGCAACGATTTATTTGGACAAGCTCGACAAAGTTACAATTAATATTGTTCATTATTGCAAGAATAGATGATTTAAAGCATTTTTTGTATTCAATGAATAACAGTTTTTAATTGAAAAAAGTAACTGTTACTAAAATATTCCTTATATATAGCCAAGCTATATCCGCTTTGCGCTTATAAGTAGTGGCCAACGTGACCGCTCGCCATTCTTACTGCACTAGTACGTATGTTATTTCTATTAAATGCCATGCGGGATTCCTCACGATGTTTTCTATCACCGGTGAGCATGTGGTGCTTGAATCTATACTAAATCTGGAAATACTTAGATGTACGCGCAGGGATTTGAACCTACGACCGTTCGCGTCATCACTCATGGATACTGGTACCTTATCCACTAGGCTATTACGGCTACACAGGTACTAGGCAAAGATATATGTATGACGGACTACCCCTAATTATTGTGAGCAACACTCGCCAACGAGCAGGCCCCTGTCAAACGCGTTTTATTATATAAAAGTCGCACGCACTGCTCTAGGATATAATTGGGTCGGTAATGGATGCCCGGTGCACGTGTTGCAAAGTTATCGTTTAGTGTTAATTATATGACTCTTTTCCTAAATTACAATAGTTAATGGAATTCGATAGTTAATCAATATGTTGAGTGAAAATGGAGACGGAGCAAGTGGATTATGAACACAACGTTATTTTAATTATATGGTCCCTCTTCTTCATTCTACATATATTAAAAAAAAATTACAAATCGATAATTTACTCAGCTTATCACAGTGCAGTTTGCCGGTACCGGGACTCAAACCAAGGGTCTTAAACATTGCGGGTAGTGATTCAAACTGCATAATCAGCCCATTGACGATTAAAATGTACTCAGGCCTATTTAGCTGGAGTTTAATTTTCATTCCAAGTAATTATTTGTGGAGTAGCTATACGTGGTTCGTGTTTTGTCGAACTCTGGACTAGTAAACACTGAATGAGTATTAAATATGTTAAATAATCACAAGTAAATCGTAGTCACGTTGGAAACGGCGAACAAGGTCGCACTGTCGCAGCGGACGAGTCAAGTTGAAGGCTAATATAGCGTCAGCGATAGCGAACTTTATAAATAATTTAAGTACATTGTATTTATTATACAAAACCAGCTCATAATTGTGACTTTTATCTGCATACGCTAACCATGTAAAATAATAGATACCGTTCCCGTACCAAATAACCATATAGATACCGTTTTCGTTAACATGAATGCTGTAAAAGATTAAATACCCTTTCCCCAAGTTAACAAATATTTAGTTACCGTATTTCTTGATTAATTGCCATTTATATACCGTTTTACATTGACATGAACGCTATAAAAATTAAATACCCTTTCCCCTATCTAATAACTATGTAGATGAACGTATCCCCCATATAAAATGTAAATATAATATAAATACCGTTTTTCGCTGATCGGGACCCTACAAAAGATTAGATACAGTTTCTGCCACCTAACTGTTTCGATGTCACTTCGCCTATCTAATAATTATGTAAATACCGTGTACTTTGTAAAAGACTAGATAAATACGATTTAATGTTATCTAAAATATGTGCATATAGACGTGAAGATGCGGAAATTAAGCTTTCGCATTTATTGATAAATCTGTTTTTGTTTTTGTGAAAGGTGCGGTTTCATAGTTGACGATTGGGTTGATCCATAGGCTGCACGGCGAATTTTATCAACGCGGTATTTTCACGCACGGAATTATTTCTTCACTGCCTTTAACTGTAATAACATTTTCCCTGTGGATATTTTTTACCAGTGTGCGCGGATTCATATTATTTCAATTGTTACAGAATTTATGAAGAAAATATCACGCGGTAAAAATATCCAATACGGACTGGGACTAAGGCTGATATTTACAGACGCTCTTTGGATTTTGCTTACACTTTACTCACAAAATATATTTGTGTTTGATAAAAAAAAAACTGAATATAGTATAGGAACTTGGATATAGATCAAATATTCGCAGAACCATATGCAAGTTTATGAAACATTTTTAAAAACCCTTATATATTTTACGTTAAATAACCGTTGTAAGTTTACGTGAAAATGCTGAGGCAGGTGTGACAGTACGTTACAGGGCCCGATATCAACTTACTATCGTTTAGATATACTATCGACAAACGATAATGTAAGAGAATACAAATATTTTTTTCCATAGACTGCCAAACAATTTACAGTCGTGTTAGAGACATACGAAACAATATTAAAGGATAAATTTATGTATGTGTGCCAGATGATTGCTTAAGAAAAAAATTCGTTTGTTTGTATGACTTAAAAACGACCTACGAAGCTCTTTATAAGCAACAGGATTGTCAGAGCATGGTTTGACCTCCCAGAAGACGTAATCACAGCTCTAAATGTTAAACCAATTTCAAAATCGCCTGGACAAATACTATCTCAATCACAAAAAGAAATAATTTAAAGAAAAGTGAAATAGCATGATACAGATACTTATCAATTGTTTTAAATGCTTGGTAAGTTTGTAAGTTTCAGTTAAGTAAATTAAGTACAGGTTTGGGCACCAAATGGTAACTGGTGACAGAAAACACCTTGAGGAAACCCGCATGGCATCTAATGGAAATGTCATGAGTACTAGTATTGTGAGAACAGCAATCAGATGCGCTACTGGTTACGTTGCGCACGACATATATGGTAAGTGCCAAGTGTATACAATCACTAATGTATCTCTGCTCATCTCGAAAAGGGTACAGCGTGAATATATTATTAACAACATTATCTTATTTGGTCCAGAAGTTATAAGCCTCTGACAGACGGATAAAGTGCCAAAGTTCCTAATTTGACTCAGAAGCCTTGCTTCGCTCTGTCAATAACGTCTAAACTTGCAATAATAAAATTGTGAAATTAATTTTATCACTAAAAGTATCAAAATACTTCTTATTCATCCGCAAATGAGGTTACATAGGAGGAAAGATGCAAATTATATTTGTGATCTCAGTTGTGCGGCTTAAACGAAATTGCACCTTACAGTATAGTGATAAAGTCTAAAATTGATATTTCAAACGTTCTTTCATTGTAGTGCCGTGTACGGTTCGCTTTTGAATGTATAAATACAATATTTAATATAAACAAAGTTATTATTACGAGGCTATGTGAGGCGGGCTTGAATTACTGCATACTCAACTAAACGATACTAAGCCTGAAGAGTTAATAATAACATATCGTCACGCTATATCCCTTTCAGGCGGTGGCGTGCAGAAGCATAAAAAGCATAATAATGTTATACTTGGATATTTAATACATTATGAATAAAATTTGGTGAAATTTGGATTCCGAGTCTCTGAATCTATTAATTATCAGATTTTTAAGTAAATATATTTATTTATTTCATATAAATAAATGGGTGAGCAAAGATACATTAGTGGTTGTATCCATTTTACGCTTATGTTGTGACCAACGTGACCAGTAGCACCGCTGATAGCCGTTCTCAAGACACTTACATATGGCATTTCTAGATGTCATGCGGGTTTCCTCTTTTTCTTTCACCGGTGAGCATGTAGAACCTAAATCCGTACGCAATCTGGAAAACCCAGAGTTACGTGCCATGATTCGAACCTGCGACCATTCCCCACAGCTTGAATTTACTTTGACAGTATATTATTATTATTTCCAAGCGTAGCTTCATAGCTATGTTAGAAAACATAAAAAATATTCATTTAAGTCAATTTATATTACAACAATTCAAGTTCTGTAACCTATCATTAGTGTTTGACTGATGCTTGTTTCGGTCTTCTTCGGCCTTCAGCCAATTTTGCACAAAATTTACGCCGAAGCAGATTTTTTGAAAGTAGCAGAATTGAATAAACTGTTGCGAAATTATTTCGAAATCATTTTTTTGTCTTAAAACAAGGAAGGTCTTTATTAATTTAATATATGTATTTTTTTATATACTTTCACTCGTAAATTCGCCATTTATTGATCGGATTAGATAATTATTTTTTATTCAATATTAAAATATGGTTTTACAATCCAGGTTTAATTAACCTATTCGCTAGTATCGGTGACTCACCTGGTCACCTTCTAGAAAACACCTCTTATACACGACGGGTATATAAAATATAATCTGTATCTATATATTATATAAAATATAGTCTATTATATTATTCATCCATATTATTTTTCTTCTGAAAACTAATAAAAATAGTTTTGAGCTAAAGCTTTAGCCCTGAATGCTGAAGTCTACACGCGTTTGATGTGCCGACTTTCAGCACGGAGCTCCGTTTCCACCGAAGTACGTTGTAGCAAGGCCTGCCGTTGCGAAAGGGTTAGGTTCGTCGGAAATATAAGCAAAATCTATTCATTTTATATCTCCGTCACAGGTAGACCGATCTGGATCATTCTTGTTTGTCCATAAGAATGTATACAATAATTTTGATATGTTCAATATAGTTAAGATCTGATTTGGCAGTGTTATTTGAGAGTTTTGTAAAAAGTATATACTGTTTTAGTTTATGCTTGTCATGTTTTAGTTGTGATTATATACCTATAAGTTTGTACGAAACCCTTGGGGTGCAAGTCCGACTCGCACTTGGTCGGTTATTTCAATTTTATAATGCTTTTTTCACTGGCTAGAAATGTGTATTTATTTTTTCATTTGAAAGAAATTTAATCACCTCCAGGAGTTATTACACGCTCAATATAAACCTTTAATTTAAAAGTTTTGGAAATCATTATAATATAATATTCACTTTTAGTCAAATTTTAAACTTTCGGCTTTGAATTTTGGCCGAAAATTGTGGTGTTGCCAGACTAATCGGCTTGAGCTAGAAATCGACCTTTGTAAAACACTACCTCTCATATGAATAAATGTTGAAGAATAACTTTTTATTATAATATTAATATTAATTTTAAGCACTTTAGGTGAGTCAGATTTTAGTTATAAGCACATATTATAGAGAGGAAGAATTACTACATTTATAAGAAAATTTGAACTGAATTTTCTAAGACTTTAAAACTTTTTTATTGGTTCATATGATAGAGGAATATATAAAGTTAAAAAAAACTATCCATAATTTAATTTTTCAAGTTACCAGGAGGGTAGATAAGACGATCGTTATACGGCTTTTCCCCCTCCCCTTTCAACTTCATATTACTTGCTGAAATTTTAATATATATTTCTTTTATGTATTCTTTAAAGATGAACAAATAAGCCATAAAGAAATGGATACTAAAAATATCAATGCCTTTTTTTATTAATCTTCAAAAAATCTTTTATATAACTGTATTTTTAATACCGCATAACAGAAAAATTTCACACGCGCGATTTAGGTTAGTTAAAATGTATGGGAGTCGTTAATCAATATACACATATTTGTACGCGTTTGTGTGCCCGCTAATTTCAAATCGTCTAAACAGATTTAGATACAGTTTTGACTAATGTATTGTGAAAAGATTTATTTAGCATTTAGTGTTAATTTAATTTCAATCGGCGCATAAATAAAGAAGTCAAGTGTTGTAATTGATACAAGAAAGAATCAATGGCATTTATACAAAGATTTCAGCTTGAAATAATTAAAATAATAAAAGTACTACTTTCTCGCGAACGAAGTCACGAGTACAGCTAGTGTTACCTAAATTAATTAACAGTTTATCTCGCGATATGCTAGACGTATGCTTCCAAGCCGCTTAACCTTTCACTAAAATACAATAATTTTATTTGAAATGAAATCGTCATGAAAATCTATGACAACATGGTTATATGATTAATGTAAGCTAGTCATATTAATTTTATGAAAAAGTAGTCTGCTAGTAAAATTATTTGGTCCGAAGTCACTGGTTGCTCATAAGCCTTACATATCGCTTTTTAGTCAATATGAACTATTTTCCTTTACAATTTAGAAGTAATAAACAAAATTAAAATTGTGTGTTTTTGGCAATAAAATTATTAAGAAAAATTATCAAACTTCAAAATATAATTAATTACGGTCGAATTTTGACCACTCCCTAACTATTAGTTATAATAAATGCTTATAAATGTCCCACAGTACATTAAAAATAAAAAAATGTAAGTTTTAATTACCACATGACACATAATCGTCGTCAATACTCATACCATTTCATTTCAACCACAGCAGAATAATAAATATGTTACTACCACAGTAACAACATAATCAAGACACTATACCTAATATTTGAACACAAAGAAACAACAACTCACTTTTATTCTTCATTTTTTCCGATAAATATAATCACGTAACGATTTGAAAACAGCACAAACAACGCCGTTCTCACGGGCGGTTTACGCCAAACTGCTCGAGAATATAATAATAAAACTGCTGTGGCGACAAGGTTGCTCGATCAAGTTTCTTAATGTTCCCGATATTTACGCGATTTTCCCCCCAAAATTGCATGTTTTGTTACTTTTTTCGTATTTTGTTTTCAAAAGGTCATACACAAAGGCAAAGTTGCACTGTAAACTATATTTATAAACTAAATGATCGAATACGTCATAGTTTGCTTCTAATAATACCAAATACGAAATCAAATTACGTCCCCAATTTTAGACCGCAGAATGTTTTTCTTTAATACTTCGAAATTATTTATGTTACTTTTGTGATACTTTATTAAATCGAAATAGCACAATTAGTCTAGTAATTATGAATGATTAGTTACATAGAATGTGATTATGATAATAGAACCAATACAGGGATTTTGTCTCTGTTGATGTTTTTGGAACAAGTTCATTATTAATATTCACGATTAGAGATGACACCAGTCTAATGTCTAAAATTCCCGAAATCAGAAAAAAATCCCGTAAATCGGCAACACTAGTTCAAACACTTAGCAACTTAGCACCGTTCACCTACAGAGCGGAATCGAAAGCAATCTTAATTTTTCAAATATGGAAAAACATGTTTTTTTATATTTTTGTTTTATTCCGTTTTATCTACTGGTATCAAATCTAAACAAACGCGGTACAATGTCTCTGGATGAATTAGGTTGATTAAAATTATAATAAATTCGAACGATCAGTTGCTAGCAAAAAGATGTAAATGACGTTAATAAGTTTTCTGTTTTGAGAATGTATAGGATTTACATAAGCTTTTGAAATAGCAGATATGTTAAATGTTATTACAATATCATTGACGTCACAGGATAACATTTTTTTTTGGTAACCTGGGGCAAAAACTTGCACATAACCATCAGGACCGCTTTGGGAGCAATGACCCCGGTGTATCGGACTCCTACTGACTAAAAACACCCGGGTGTCCTTTTAATCACTCCACCCGGACCTGGGCATCCATATTCATCCAGACTAGTGATGAAAATGCCCAGGAATTTTCCCAAAGTGCCCAGCACTTCCGTGAACATTTCGTAAATTCCCGGGAATATTCCCAAGCAAGTTTTGGGCACTTCGGGAAAATTCCCGGGCATTTTCATCACTAGTCCAGACCAACCTGTTAAGGCGTCATCTCTGGGAGGAATGAGCGTAAAGAGCCCATCTCTCCAACACCTCACTCACACGCGGTGCGATGGACATTGCACACTGCCTCCCTCTCATCCGAGCAGCAGCTCCCTCAAGTGCCTATAATACATTTTATATCGTTCAGCCTAACAGAACTTGTTTACATCCCTTAAATAATTAGAAAAGAATTGGATGACCTCCAAATAACTGATCATATATATTTTTTTATCCTAACACGGCACAGTCACCACACACCGTTTGATGGTAAGTATGGTGCAGTCCAAAAAATCCGACAACGACTATTAACATTAAAGAAAAAACCATTGGTATTTGCAGCTATTATGCTTTCATCAATATCTCTTCATGCTACGCTTAAAGGACCCCATATCATAGGACGGTGGGAACTCGCTCGTCGGAAGACCATTCAACAGTCAACGACGCGGTTTAAGCATGTGTTAGAGCACTTCTTAGTCCTAGCCGAGATGTGAGTTACCGTATAGCTGTGACTCCGTAAACCCGCGCACATGGTTCTATTAAGGAAGGGAGTGCGTGGTACAAGGTTAAATATATAATGTTTATTTGCGATCAGTCAGCAGTAGTGTCCGCGATCGGGTGGTGAGGGCAAGAGTAGGTGCCACAACTTAATCGGTTTAGGAGCTGGGATGTCACAGCCATGGATGCAAATATATAGAGCCACAGCTATATGCGTTAAATTTATAACAACCCTCATTTTGCGTCGTGTCAGGGGTTAAAAACAACATTTTGAACAGCCATGAGAGCGTAAACCGGTAATAAACATGTCTGTAATAAAAAGCAATTAATTTTTGTACCTAACGTTAATCGCGACTTCACGGTTTTTATATTTTTCTGTTTTTAATAATATAATAATAATATAGCTTCACGCTATATCCTTTTCGGATTAAGCAAAGCTACATTATTTATAGTATCAAAACTACACGCTTATATGCCGCGCCCAACGTGACCAGTAGCGCAGCTGATCACCGTTCTCATAGCACTAGTACACATGACATTTCTATTAGATACCATAACTGCAGAGCTACCCTCCATCATCTCTATCGGTCACAGGGTCAACTGGGTTCCTTATTCAGTGAATCCGCTGATATATACTTGTCTGCCGCTCCCAGAACTTTGCGTCCGAGACGAGAACTCCATATCCTCCTTTCCTAAAGTTTAAATTATAAACTCTTGTAGGTTGTCTGGTTGATAGAACCCTTGGTAGTAAATGGCTACAATCCCACATGGACGACTTCAACATAAAGAGTGTCGGTATTGCGTTGCCGACTAAGGACATTGTTCATTGCCTTATCACCTGAAAACTGCACGCGGCAGCCTATTCTACAACTCTAAAAAAGTTCTAAATACCTTCTTCGTCGCTGTGCTGTAAGGCTTTAGAGCGTGGCGTATGGTGTTAAATAGTACTCTCCATTATATAAACAGTAAAACACACAGAGACGCGATAGCTATGTGTAAATTCACAAATATTTATGAATCTTTCGAGCATATTTGAAAATATACTAATATTTTTTTAAGTATCGTGCTTTTCGTAATTTTCCTTCGTTGTTGCACAAAATGGCGATACATTAATAACATTCTGTCGTCTACAAACTACTATAATTGAACGCATAATGAACATATTTTACGCTTTTATCTGCATAAATAATGCTTCTTTTTTATTAAGTTGTAATACTATCTCTGCTGACAATGTAAACTGTGTCTACAGCAGTTTTTTATAGTGGTACGGCGATTGCCCGTACTGTGCTATGACCACAGTACACGAGTGTAAAGACCGTCATAGTGTCTCACTTTGGACTGTCGCTTTTTGATATCAGCTTGAGCATGACCAGTAATTCATACACCTAGAGATCTTCAGCTGTGACATGACGTCGGAGACTCAATAGATTTTCGTCCTTTAATAAACGTTTTCGTTTTTAGACTACACTGTACTTACCATCAGGTGTACTGTAGTCAATTTATCGAGACAGTAAATATTTTTTACAAGGATTTATCCATATGTTACGTCACCAATTTAGTGTGAGTGTTAGAATTACAGATAGAATTTTTTTCGGCAGGACATTATGCTGTCAGCTAGGGCGGCTTTTTATAAATTCACCGGGCGAGAGGGGGCGAGTACTTGAAGACCTAGCGAGTTATGGGTGGGTGGTAACGCAAGGGCAGTCCTGTGGGTATGAACCTTGACTGAGTAGCCAGAGTCAAATCGAGTACGGCAGTGAGTGTAAACCTAATAAATTAAAAAGTAAAAACTATGGCTTAGATTTAGAGTCGCTACTGCCGCTGACTTTGCTTAGCTTTGCCTTAAATGCTACAAGTTAAATTATTTAATTAATGTCATGTATATGGTTAGTCACCAATTTGTTCAACTTAGACTTGGCTCTGCGATTTCTTACGCAATATTCAAGTTCCTATCAAATATTCAATTATAAATACAATTTAAACGTATTTGACGTTGGTGAAAATGTCGAGCCATAATTAAAAGTTCATTCGTGCATAAATCTCGTTGAAATATTTGTAATGAATACAAAAAACGAAAGTTGAAAATGTGTTATTCAGATTTTTTCCAAGGAGGAATTATTCCCTGAGTAAAGTTCTAAGCAATCTCAAAATACTAGTCTGAGCGTTTTCTACCGTCTGTATCATGACGAGTGTTCCGAAAAGTTATTTAACGTTATTCCACCCTGTCTATCTGTATAAAAAAAATGTTATTAAAATGCCATAGAAAGTCAAGTTCAAGTAGGATTTGCGTTACGCCGCGTTATCTTATCGAAGAATTCTCGTATTTAATGTAGATATTAAGCATTATTTGGGCCTAATTATAATATGTAGGTGTCTTTTTTTATATTAAATTTCACGGCTCTGGATACAAGCCCTTTCGAGGCCGTTGTTAGTGATTTATTGCTTAGATTTTATTTAATAAAATTGTAAACGGGCACAAAACAGCTTTTGTTTAAGAAAAACGTCTGTACATTTTTTCTCAGTTCCGAAACCAATAAAAGCATTTATATTCCATATGCGACAATTCAACACAAAATGTATGGTATCGGCGTTGCCCGGTACAAATCCCTTATTCTAACTCCATTGGGGTTACTCTAAAAAATACATTAATATTGACTAAAGACCTCTAAAAAATACGCGTGTAGTTAACACGCAGTAGAAATTAGACTGTATAAGCCTATCTCATTCACTTATAGGCTTTACAACCTATAGATTTATGTGCCTCTTTTACTGTCGGCTTTTTGTTTCCAAATTAAGTAAGGATTTAGGCGCCATATGCTAACCGGTGAAGAAAAACATCGTGAGGAAATCCGCACGTCATCTAATAGAAATGTCATGTGTACTAGTGCTGTGAGAACGGTGATCAGCTGCGCTAACGGTCACGTTGCGCACAACATATAAGTGCAAATTGGATACAACCATTCATGTATCTCTTCTACTCACCCCGAAATTATTATATTATTATTATTATTCGCTGGTTTAATCTCACTACAGGGCAAAAGCCTCCCTTCCCTATTCCATTATATTTGAGGAATCCATGAGAAAGGTTTGAAAATTTAATCCAGCACGCTTGTTCAATACGGGTCGGCAGGAGTGCAATATGTTTAGAGATGGTGCATGCAGCAGTTTAGATGCTAGCAATCTGCGTGCAATTCGACATATGACGATATATTATTATTAATTTCAAATTATAACGATTCTAAGGACGTTTAACTGCAAAAACCTGCATCAACAACAGCTCTGGCCGTGCCCAACATGACCAGAGCGCAGCTAATCGCCGTTCTCACAGAATTAGTACACACGATATTGTTTGTGAGTAGGTTACAGGTGCTATGTAAGTTTCCTCATAATATTTCCTTCTTCAATAAGCATTTGGTACATCGATACATTTTTAAACACCGCAAACGATAACATTGTTTAGCCACAGCAACAAACAGAAAACATATGCCCTAATGCAAATACCATTGTAAATATATTACACCCAATTACACCTATCAATAAGCAAATACAGCATACATGAGTGTGAAAGAGATAGATCTATAGTTTAGTCAGATTAGTTAGGGTTGCCATTTGTCCTGAATTCCCGGAACATCGGGATACTTCTCGTATTCTAAGGTAGAAATTTAAAGACATTACCAAAACTGATCACAAAATAGCTTCGTGTTTTATAAAAACTGTATACATATATTTTTTCTTTATACTGGCATGATATCGAGAGAGAAAGGGATCTGGTATAAAACTTTGCAAAGCGAACCTCCTCGAATACCCTGGTTTTCTGGAACAACTTTGTGCAGGAAGTTGGTGTCAGTGGCACACAGATTAAGATCCGGACACATTCCATCTAACAAATTCAAACATCTTATGAAACTAAATGATTCTCCACTGTGTGTAAATTGTGGAATCATCTATACTAATATTATAAAGCTGAAGAGTTTGTTTGTTTGTTTGTTTGTTTGAACGCGCTAATCTCAGGAACTACTGGTTCGAATTGAAAAATTATTTTTGTGTTGAATAGATCATTTATCGAGGAAGGCTATAGGCTATATAACATCACGATGCAATTATTAGGAGCGAAGAAATAATGGAAAATGTGAAAAAAACGGGCAAAATTATTCATCCTTGAGGGCTTCCATTGCGTGCGCTGCAAAAACGGTTCAAGATATCAAAAATATATGTAAGAAAGAATTATTCCTCTTGAAATGATCTAAAAAAATGTCCGCGACAGTATATGTCTATCTTTTAAGATTAAGTCACTAGAACCGTTTTTATGGTAAACAAATTTGGTCGAAATTAATGCATTATTTGTTAAGAGTTGTATCAACGTAATAATATTAATCTTTATCCAAATAAATGTGTTATTGATTAAGAGTATTAATTGTGAACAAAACTGTCTTTGACATCACTTAATTTCAATGAACATCTTAGAAGATATTACAAAACGGCTGAACCGATTTGGCTGATTTCTTTTTTGTTGTGTTTGTTGAAGTCTAGGGCAGGTTATTACGGAGAGAAAAATTAAAAAAAAAATGTCTGAAAAAGTCTAAAAACGACACTTTTCTATATTCTTATACAAAAAATTCTTAATAATATTTAAAAGTCAATTTGAACTTTAACACCATAAAGTTTAAATGTTAGTGGACGGGTCCCAGGAAGGCAAAACAATTGAGTGACGTATAAATATGAATGTCAATATTTGTCAATTTTTATACATATAGCATTAAGGCCAGGTTCCTTCAAACTATTTTCAAAAAACAACCGACATGCCAATAAGTTTTGGCAGAATGAAATCTGACGGGGAATCTATTAACATTAAAAAAACAATGTGACTTTGTTTTAGAGAAATAGGGCAGAACGAGGTCTGCCGGGACAGCTAGTAAATGATATCCACCATTTGTTGATGGAATGTGTCCGATCTGAATCTGTGAGTAAGGTGTTTGTGAGTGCCTTTGGTCTGAACAGACTTGACAACGGGATGTTTAACATAATCTTAACAGAACTATTATCTGATGAGGCGTCTGGCCTGTTCAGATCAGTGGCACCATATATAATATGTTAGGTATTTCTGTATTAGGGTACAATGGGGCTGACATACGTACACACGTAAAAGTCCCTTAAATTAATAGAATAAAAAAAACTGGTACGATAAATTGACTATATGAGGCCAGATGGAATATACAGCGTAGTTCAAGAACAGCAATGAACGCTAGGAGACGAAAATCCGTTGATAATCGACATTGCTATGTCGGCCCACATATACGACAATGGAAGCTCTCTAAATATATGAACAACTGCATATACACATCATGATCCCGAAATACAGTAGGCGGAAGCAAGTCACTGTGACAGTTTTTACACCTGTGGACCGTGGTCACGACCCAGTTCGGGCAATCGCCGTACCATTTCAAAACTTGAGTATTTCTCAAGTATTCGCACTGACATGTCAAAGTTGGCCAACTTGGTTACTTACTATGGACTTAGCTAGTGATATCCATCACATAGAAGTATAAAAAAAGATAATTGGATATTTAATAAAAAACGACTTATAATTAGAATTATGAAACTCCTATTCTGGTAATCAGCAGATTTTAAGTCAATACATTTATTAATGTTCATGATAAAGATAATTGTTATTTATGCTTCTACTGAATTTAATAATATATCGTCACGCTATATCTCCGACGGGGCGAGCAGAATTACATTAGTGTTTATATCCACTTTGCGTTTATATGTGGTGCCCAACGTGAGCAGTAGCGCAGCAGATCGCCGTTTTCAAGACACTTACATATGACATTTTTATCAGTTGTTATGCGGGTTTGCTAACTATGTTTTCCTACACCGGTGAGCATGTGGTGCCTAAATCCGTAACTAATCTAGAAAAACCTAGAGGTACGTGCTGAGTTTCGAACCTACGACCACTCGCATTGCCGCTCATGGAAACTGGCCCATTATCCACTCGAGCATCACAGCCCCAATGACTTTAATATCTCAACGTAAAACACTTGAATGATCCACCATAAGTTAAAATAGGAGCTATTAACTAATTTCTACCACAAACCCTTGATAAATGAAAAACCTTTATAAATTGAAATGTTATGTTTTTCTTGGACATTTACTTATCGAGTTACATTACATATAATTTGAATGTTGAAGTAAAGAGTATGCAAAGTCAGAATAAGGTTTATAAATCTCACCCACACACATCCTAAAAATACTACAAAAGAGATATTATTCAATCAATAACTATTTAATTAAAAGAAAATAAGTAACTGACTTTGAAAGTTAATTTTAGCCTCATTACAAATCAGATAATATTTCAAATACCTAAAAACACCAAATTAAGTATCACTACTTAATTCATAATTGTTTTGATGACTTTAAAAATAATGAGATTATAAATTTATTTGTTGTTGGTAAACTGCCCGCGATCTATGGCCATGTGTGGAGATAATAATATTAAAACGGAAAAGTTAAGTTTTTGCCTCAATCTACATAGTTTATCTTTTCATTACAGCAATGCTTAGTGCATTTTTTTATTCCAGTGTTTTATTTGTACAGAACACTTGGTGCGTCAGTCGACGTTACACTTGGCCCGTATTTCTATGATGTTTCCATTTTAAAAAGGTAATTTAAATTGAAAAGGTAATTATCCTGGCCAGTACTTAAATAAAAATGGAAATCGTAGACTAAACCACTCAAGTATGCACGGAATGACGTGGAACTTTGCAACTGCAAACTTGTATTAAAACTGGTATTTTAACGGTCAAAGGGCAGTGAAACAGGCTATTTACCGATACACCAATATTTCTAGTTACAAAATTCAAATCCACGTTTCATTTAACAGAAATGGCGTATCTCATATTCAATGAGAACGGTGTTCAGCTGTATTACTGATGGTCTAGGTAAAGGAAAATACGCTAGCAGAGAAGTGCTGGGTGGTCATAAGCTTTCGAAATATTAACATCATCATATTATATCAATTTTTCTTTATTTTGACTCGATATAGTGTCCATATCATGTTTAGTGGTAAGCATGCTCCAAAAAGCAGCTATGACTATCGAGGACAAAAAAAAAATTGATAGTCACAGCCAGAGATGGGCAAAATGTAATCTGATTAATTAGTAACGATTACAAAATGTAGTCATAATTTTAATATTCTTGCTCTGTAATCATGATTAAATCCATTTAAAACATTTAGAAATCATAAATGTGTATACAATCTGGGATTATGTAGTATTTAAAACATAAATGAGCAAAATGCAGTCATATTAATGCTAAAAAACGTAAAATGTAATCGTTAATCATTTTTATTAATCTGATTACATTTTGCCTATCTATGGTCACAGCGATTATGGTGGACAGCACAAATATCTCTTCGTGTTTTGTTTAAAGGACCTAACATCATAGAACTGTGGGAACACGCCCAGCGGGAAACTATTACTAATCAATTTCGGCGCTTGTTAAAAATTTTCGGCTTCAGCCGAAAGTTCGGCTTATTTTATATATTGAAATCTTAGATTTGCTAACGAGAGATTTTTTTATTCACTACAGAATTTCTTTTTTCTTTATATGAGCATAGATGACCAGCCAATTTTGTTCTGAAATATTCTTTAACTAGCTAATATCTATATTATCTATATACTGTCTACAGTAATTGAAAAGTAGTTATATGAAATCCAAATGTCAATTATAGTACTTAAGAATTTAAAACTATTAATATCTAATTTATCGACATTAAATCGCTTAAATAAAAGAACCTCAATCTATGTAAATATAATATAAATAAAGTGGTTATGCAAGTTTATGGTCCCGATATGACTTTTAAGCAGTGGCGTTCATACCATAGAAGCATAAAAAGTATTAATTACTCATAGCGTCATAATGACTTCCTTCAGTTTGTTGAGTATCGGGATCAGCTTGTGAACATCAAATTGTTCATCTACATAGGAACCTTCAGTCGTGGTATATGTTAGCCGATATGGCTATAATAAACTTATTTCTTAGTGGTCGCCACCGTTCTTGGACTACTTTTCGCTTTCCATTAGGTGCGATGTCGTTACTTTGTCGAGCCAGTATAAAGAAAATATATTATTATACAGGGGATTTCATAAATAATAATAATATAAATGCAAAATTACACACATTAATTTAGTTCCAATGTAAGCTTACGCTTGTACTATGGGTATTAGACAGAGATATACTGAAAGCCATATATATCCATGACTCGCGATGAATTCATCATATAAAAGTTTACCCTTACCGGGACTCGTTTGAAGAAACTTCTGCTTGCAGTCAGAATATATGACTTAAAATCTGGCAATAGCCATATTCTGAGAATCTCAGAGCAGAGAGTACAATAAAGTAACTAATGCCCTTTAAGCTCCTCTGGGCCTTTCTTATCAAGAGGTTTTAAATTTGAAATACTTTTTTCTTACATCCGTAAAACACCTCGAATGGCCAGTCGATTGTATTATTATCTTGAATACCGTCAAAAGCCCTAACCTTCACAAACAGCAATATTATTGTAATATTTGCCTTTGTCGTAAAATATTTACCTAAATTTGCCCATTAAAGTAAATTGTATACAACAATTACATTATTGTAACACAAAGAGATAGCAAAAGGCAATAACTATATTGTTTCATACTTCAGGAAGTACTCCGGAATACCGGAATGTTTTGTATTTTTAATATTGTTCTATTCAATAAGATACTGTTGGGTACAATTTTAGCGTGTTAAGTTTCTCTACATTTCATTAATCTATGCATGGAGTGTGTCCGGAACGAAGCACAACGTCGGGATATACAGTGTACACGATGGACAACACTCGATGACTATTAACAGGGGTTCTTGGTAATAAAACACTTCTTCGTTCGCAGTCCGCTTCTTTATTCTTGAGGGTAGCTCCGAGGGAATTCTTCGAGTCTTCGATCTTCGCCGCCGACCAACGATTAGGTCGCTATATATATCCCCTCGGGCTACCCTAACAACTAGTACTATATACAAAGCATTCCTTAAAACTAAGTCCGCCAATAGCGACGCCGGATTCCGCCGTAGTTCCTACGTCCGGCCGCCGCTGTCGCTGCTGTCGCCCCGGTCGACGTGCTCCTCTCCCGCACCCCTATTCTTGCGTCTCCGGCGCCCTGGGCTCGCTGTTCGTAACATCCTCCCCCCGGCGTAGCTCGTCGAAGCCTTCTTTTTCCAGCCGGAGAACAGCCAGCTTCCTTGCAGGGCGCACGAAGGTTCCACCTCTGGTGCGGATGAGAGCGCTGCGCACGTCGCCGTCTGGCCCGGGGTACACGGCCTCCACGATGCCTCGAGGCCATGTATTGCGGGGCAATGCAGCGTCGACTACGATGACTAGATCTCCGGGGCGTAGCGGGCGCTGTCGATCGTGCGCTCCGCCACGCGCCACCAGCGTCGGCAGGTACTCCCGGACCCACCGTCGCCAGAACTGGTCGGCGAGCCCTTGTGCCGCCTTCCATGCTCTCCTATCCGCCGGCGAGCACACCCCGGTCTGGGGCAGCCCTGCCGACGTCCCGATGAGAAAGTGGTTCGGAGTCAACGCCTCCGGATCCGCCGGATCCACGGAGACGTGTGTTAGCGGTCGCGAATTGATCGCGTGTTCCGCTTCTGCCAGCAGCGTCGTCAGCACCTCCTCTCGCGGTGCTTGGTCGTGTAGGGTCGCGCTCAGCGCAGCTTTTACTGAGCGCACGAGTCGCTCCCACGCGCCGCCTTGATTCGGCGCGCCAGGAGGGATGAAGCGCCACTCCATTCGGCGCAGCTGCGCGTAGTCACGCAGCGCCGGCTCCCACTCGCTGTATGCTGCCCGTAGCTCCGCGTCGGCTCCACGGAAGTTCGTCCCGTTGTCGCTCCAGAGCTGACGCGGCCATCCGCGTCGCGCTGCCATCCGTCGCAGCGCCATGATTGCGGAGTCGGCAGACAGGCTGCCCACTACCTCGATGTGGACAGCTCGGGTAGTGAGGCACGTGAATAACGCGCCCCACCTCTTCTCACGTCGGCGGCCGATAGTGACGGTCATCGGCCCGAAGTAGTCGACCCCGCAGTTGGTGAAGGGTCGGCGATGCTGATCCAGGCGCGCTGGCGGCAGGTCCCCCATCGGCGGCACCCGGGGCTTCGCTCGGCGCACCCGGCAGAGCGCGCAAGCCCGGGCAACCGCGCGCACAGTGGGGCGCGCGCGCAGTATCCAGAAGCGCTGCCTGATGTCATTGAGGACGCGCTCGTTGCTGGCGTGTCCCGCAGCCGCGTGTTCTCGTAGCACGATGAGTCTTGTCAGCGGGTGACGGCCGCCCAGTATGATCGGCCGCTTCGTCTCGTACGGCGCGCGCGCGGCATCGATCCGTCCGCGCACACGCAGCAGGTCGTCCTGCAGCATCGGGTCCAGCTTGGCGAGGCGGCTGGCAGCTGGCAAGGTTCGGCCAGCGCGCAGCCTCGCGATCTCCTCGCCGAAGTCTTCCTCCTGCGCCCTGCGTAGCCATAGGTGCTCCGCTCGCTCGATGTGCTGCAATTCAAGTCGGGTCGCTCTTTTGCGACATTTGTCGATGAAGGCGAGCACCGTCGCCGTCGCCCGGATCAGCCGCTCATATGATGAGAAGCGGCTAACGTCCGGCAACGGGCTCGCGTTGTCGATGATGCTCGCTGCGCAGCACGCGGCCTCCTCGATGCTGCCGGTGCTGCTCGGTCGTGCCTTTTCCTGCGGCCACGTGTTCTCAGGCCCGTACAGGAAAGAAGGTCCGGTGAACCAGCGGTCATGCTGGTCGGTTGGCGCCTTACCGTCGCGGGTTGCGTCATCCGCGACGTTGTGTGCGGTCGGCACCCAGCGCCATTGTTCTATGTCAGTCGCCTCCGCTATCTCGCCGAGCCGGTGCGCGACGTAAGGCGTGTAGCGCCGCGCGTCCGTCCTTATCCACTGCAGTACCGTTGATGAGTCGCTCCAGTAGATCACGCGGTCAGCCTTCCAGTGATGTTCTTGCTTTATCATGCCAGCCAGCCGGGTTCCGATGACAGCTGCTTGTAGCTCCAGCCGCGGTATCGTATGCGGGCGCAGCGGCGCCACCCTGGCCTTAGCAGCGGCCAGTGTCACCGTGACGCGACCGTCTTCGTGCATCAGCCGCCAGTATGCTGCCGCTGCGTATGCCTGTTCGCTGGCATCGACGAACACGTGAAGCTGCCTCTCTGGTTCCGCAGCATCGTCGTCGGTGACGTATCGTCGCGGCAGGCGCAGCTGAGCTATGTCGTCCAGCGCGCTCAGCCATTGGTCGAAGCGATCCGCCTGCTCGCCCGGAAGCTGCTCATCCCATCCTATCTGGATGCGCCATAAATCCTGCAACACAATCTTGGCAGTGATGCTGTAACAGCTGAGTAACCCCAGCGGGTCGAAAATCGACATGACTGCCGCCAGGGCCTCTCGCTTCGTCGGGGCCCGCTGCCGTTCACGGACTTGTTTTGGGACGCGTGCCAGGGTCGTGTTGAAGCCCAGCTCGTCTTTCTCGGCGTCCCACAGCATGCCAAGTGTCTTCTCCTGGTGGTGTTCGTGGCCCAGAGCGGTCGGCTCCCGGGCTCGCAGCTCTCGAGGGACGGTGTTCAGCAGGAGCGGGCAGTTGGAGTTCCAGCTTCTCAACGTGAAGCCTGCTTGAGCGTGGACGGCGATGACCTCTTCTATTGTCTTCTTTGCTTCTTCCACGGTCTTGAAGCTGTGCACGAGGTCGTCCATGTAATGGCTCCTGGTGATGACCGGCAGTGCCCTGGCGTGCGAATGCGCGTGATCCTGCGCATTCCGGTCCCGCACGCTGTGGGCCAGGAAGGGCGAGCTGGCTGCTCCGAAGATCATCGAAGTCATCTTGAACTGCTCCGGAGGGTCCTTTCTGTTGTCGCCTCTCCACAAGAATGACTGCGCCGGTTGATCTTCCGCTCGCACCTTCACCTGCAAAAACATCTCAGAAATGTCCGCTGTTACGGCGATCGGCCGTTCCCGGAATCGAAATAATATTCCGGGAAGTGATTGTAACAAGTCCGGTCCCTCGAGTAAAAAGTCGTTCAAACTTTTGTTCTGTACGCGGTGCGCTGCGTCAAACACTAGCCGTATCTTGTTTGGCTTATTCGGGTTTCGTACGGCGAAGTGCGGTAGAAACCACTGTATAGCGCTGTCTCGTTCACTCTCGCTATACTTTTCCGCGTATCCTTTCTTCAACAAATTTTCAATCTGGCGCGTGTATTCTTCTTTAAATGCCGGGTCGCGGTCCATCTTGTTCTCTATGCCCCTGAGGCGTATGAATGCTTCACTGTAGCTCGGCGGCAGCACGATGTCATCGGTGCGCCACGGCAACCCGACTTCGAATCGATTGTTCACTCGGCGCGCCGTTTTGTTGAAAATCTCGATCGCTCGTCGATCTTCTGGCTTCTCCTTGGTGGTCAGCGACACACCAAGCGCTTCCAACGTGAAGTGCTTCTTCACCAGTTCTTGAAGACGCTCGTCGTCTTCTTGCTCGGTGCTCGAGGGGGTGCTGCCGCAGTCTCGTTCCGCTGCGTGCAGATGCAGCACCGTGTTCTCCCCCCGTCGATGGAGCAGGCGAGGCTCGATGCCGTAGATGACCCACCCTAGGCTGGTGAGTGATGCGGCGGGCTCGTTCTTCTTTCCGGTCCTTATCTGCTGGGAGACCATCAGGTGCCAGTTGTCGACACCTATCAGGATCCTCGGCTTCGCGTTCTCGAAGCAGGCCTCCCGGAGATCTTGCAGGTGGGCGTACCGCGTCAGTTCCCGCGGCGCCCGCTGTCCTCGCAGGTCCAACTTCTTGACCGTGCGAGCGGTGATCTCGTGTGCGGCGCGTTCTCGCCGCCCTCGGATGCTGATGCTGACCCGCTGACTGCTGCTCTCGTGCTCCGTCGCGTTGACACCTCGCAGCCTCAGTGGTGCCGGAGTCCCCTTGGCGCCGATGCTGTCTGCCAGTTCTTGGTCGATGAGGGTTATTGATGACCCCTCATCCAGGAGCGCGTACGTAGCTACTTCTCCCCCAGGACCTGTAATGATGACGTTGCAGACTTTTAGCAACACGCTGCTGTCTTCACTGGATGTTGCTATCGACATCACTGCTTCTTCTCTGGCCGGGCGGGGTGGTTCTTCCTCATCGCTGGATCGCACCTCTGGCTGCGCTCGCACTTGCTCGGTGTCGTGCAACAGCGGGTGATGCGGCCGGCGGCAACCGCTGACACCGCATGCGTCAGCTTGGCAGTCGGCCCGACGATGCCTCTTCTTCAGGCACTTGAAACAAACGCGCGCTGACTTTGCCCAGTCCCAGCGGGCGCTGATCTTCATATTCTTGATCTTCTTGCACTTATCCGTAGCGTGGTCCGCTCCACAGCAGAAGCACCCTTGTGGTGCGCGTCGCTCCTCTACTGTTGTGTAGACGGCTGCCCCACGCGTCGTTCGGCGTGCTGGCTTCGTGTTCTGCTGCCTTGGTCTTGCTGGCGCGGCGTATTTTGCAGTGCTGACGGCGCCCGATGTACTGGATTGGCGCGTGTAGCTAAACGCCAAGTCCGCTTCGCGTGTGAGGAAGCGAGACAGAGTGATTACTTCGCACTCTTCCATCCCTCGGTGCAGATGTGCGTAGTCTCTCCACCTTGAGACTAGCAGCGGGCTCATTCGTTCCATGATTTCTCCCGCCAGTTGAGGATTCCGTAGATAACCGCTGTGGCCGACGTTCTTCAGCACGGCGATTATGTTCTGCACTCGCACTGCAAACACGTTGAGCTCTTGCGCTGTCATTCCTGCTTGCGGCAGCTGGCGCAGCTTCTCCATGGCGTCGTTGATGATGGTGTCCGGCTGGCCATAACAGCGCTCCAGTGTGTGCATTATGGCATCCGGGTTCTCCGCCGTGTGTAGTAGAGGTGCCACGGCGTCCCTTGCTTCTCCCCGGAGACACACTCGTAGCCTGGCTAGGTTCTCCGCCGCAGAGAAGTGGTACATCTTCGTGCTATCTCGCATGGCTGCCTTGAATGGCAGCCACTCGTTCGGTGCCCCGGTGAATACGGGTAGGTCCGAGGCTTGACGTGGCGGCACTCGTTCCCGTGCCGTCATCCTCTTCAACGCCTCGGCCAGCTCCTCGATCGCCCTCGATCTGCCCCTCGTGGGCGTGGGCGAACGTGTGCGACGCCGTTCTGTCGCATCACGTTGCTGTGACCTTTCTTCTTCGAAGGTCACTCGGGCCGCAGTCAGCTCCCCCCGTTGATCGTCGGAGGTGTGGAGGGCCGTTCTGCCTCCTCGTTCTGCTGACGGTGTCTCGGCCGGGTACGTTGAATCCCCTTCGGTCGCTTGTTGCAGCCAACTGTTCACGCGTTCGTTCGTTTCTGACACGTTGCTGCCCTGTTCGTCTTCTTCGATATTTTCGAGGTCCACTTCTAGTCTCTTCCTGACTAGGTCCGCTTCCATGCGCAGTTCCCGCCGTTGGATCTCGGCGAGACGTTCCTGTGCTTGCAGCTCCAACTGCAACCGTAATCTGGCAGCTGAGCTTGTACTTGTGCGGCGTGACCTCGCTGGCGAACGTTGTCTTGCTGCTGTAGGGAAAGAAACTGCGTTTGACGTTTCAGCGTTTGACAATCGAGCGTTTGACAATCGAGCGTTTGACTTGTCACATGTCAATGTAGCGTTTGACCTATCGCATGTCAATGTAGCGTTTGACCCCCCTGTCGTAGTCTCAACAGCAGGCCGCACTGACGGAGAGCGTGGTGGTTCAACATGACGCACCGAGGCCGGTGCGTACATGTCACACTCGTCCGTAGTATCGGCCCCCTGTGATCGAGTCTTGACCATTTTCCCAAATTCTTGATGCAATCTTCGATAAATCGATGCGTTGGTTCTACTTTCTTTCTTCTATTCGGCTTCCGATGGACCAGGATGTACACGATGGACAACACTCGATGACTATTAACAGGGGTTCTTGGTAATAAAACACTTCTTCGTTCGCAGTCCGCTTCTTTATTCTTGAGGGTAGCTCCGAGGGAATTCTTCGAGTCTTCGATCTTCGCCGCCGACCAACGATTAGGTCGCTATATATATCCCCTCGGGCTACCCTAACAACTAGTACTATATACAAAGCATTCCTTAAAACTAAGTCCGCCAATAGCGACGCCGGATTCCGCCGTAGTTCCTACGTCCGGCCGCCGCTGTCGCTGCTGTCGCCCCGGTCGACGTGCTCCTCTCCCGCACCCCTATTCTTGCGTCTCCGGCGCCCTGGGCTCGCTGTTCGTAACATACAGGTTGTCAATTATCTTGTGGGCACTTGCAACTGCATTTTGTCCTCTCCGCTTTCCGAGCAGGCCAAAATGTTAGTTGCACTTTACCTGAAGGTGGTTTAAAGTAACTATAAGTGTTTTGCCTGTACGGGGGTGACGTGGTCACTCTGTGACAAAACCCCTTTAAAATAATAAAGTAATAAAAAAAAAAAATCTATGCAAAATAATAATGTTTTTGGTTTAGCCATATAGTGATTTTAAAAGTACGTTAAAGTTTGAATACTCTAATTCGCTGAAAAAAAAAATATAAACCAGTTTTAAAATAACGGTTAAGATTGGTGGAAAGGCAAAATTAAGTCATTGGACTGTCTGTAGGAAAAGTAATTAAACTAAAATTAAAAACAATAGACCATCTATTAAAATGATGGAGACCCTAGATAATGACACATAGACCCTAGGCACCACATGCTCACCGGTGAAGGAAAAATTGTGATAAAACCCGCATAGCATCTAATAAAATTGTCATGTGTATCAGTGCTGTGAAAATGGCGATCAGCTCCACTACTGGTCACGTTGAGCACGACTTATAAGCATAAACTGGATAGTAACTAACATATATCTGCGCCCCCAGAAAGGGATATAACATGACGCTATATTATTATTATAAATATGTAAAAACATAATATCTTTCAGTTTTTTCTATCGCTGAATTTCGAAGAAAAACAATGAAAACGAAAGTTTACAAGTATTCAATTATAACAATACTTCAAATGTCAGTATTCTGCTACTAATTAAGCTGTTTCTTAGTTATAAATATTTTACATGAGGACCGAAAACACCGGTTCCGTAAATCACTATGGTTTGTTGACGCTTATTTATGCAAAGAAATTTGCTTGGTTTGATAATATTTGTATTGAAAATTATCAAACATGTGTTAAACCAAACCAAGAACTATCATAAGTGACTTTTTAATTCATTATGAAAGTAAACAAAAAAAAAACCCTAACATCCTTCCGTACAAGGGGCGTCATTTAACATTTACGTCTGTACAAAAAGTAACAAACTTCGACGTGAAAATTCTATGTAAAAAACGTAAAAATGTCAAAATTTAAATTTTTTATTGAATACAATAATCAAACATATACAAAAAGTTGTCAATTAGGCCATTCAATCGTATGTATTAAAGTAATAAAGGCGTTTTAATAATTAATTGGCAGCACAGAGTGTAGTACGCGTCAAAGCGCACGTCGCGTCCGATACAGGCTTCACCCATCGTATGACTCAGCGCGGTACATTTCTGCGGATACGACGCCATTTCAAATTCCTAATTCAAAATATTCAGTCTCAATTGCCTCTATTGTCTACGGATAATTAACTTAATAAAACCTACTTTATATATATACTCTTTGATAAAAACAATTTTAAATGGAAATATTCGTTTTTGTATAATAATTTGTGGAGTATTAAAGCAAACAAGTTTATATTTCCTTTCTGTTTTTTAATATATTAAAATTTCTTTTTATTGACACAGCTATAAAATAGTTAAATTGTTGTGAAATAACCTTATTTAATCCCGTTAAAAATTTATATGAATATACATTTCCAGATTAAAAAAGTTCAGTTCTAAAAGACATTTTAGATAATTTTTTAAGCGCATATAAAAAAGTTCAACTCTGCTTATTTATTATTTGAATATTGAATTTGAACAGATTCAATATTAAATTTATTGAATAAGAGAATTTAAGAAATAATAGTTCTTAAAACGATATATCATTTATACAGTCATATTCACACACACACGCATATGCACATTTCCACAGAGACAAATTTACTGAAATATATATTTTATTAGTATATATTACTTTAATTACAAGAAATCCCCTTAAATATTATATTTTAATATTATAGCCTAAATTTGAATAATAAAAATCATTTTTGGTTAATTTTTTGTTTGATATACGTTAGTTGAAGATGTTTTGTTGTTTGATTTTAACTTAATAATAAAAAAAAAGATATAGTAAAAATCGTAAGAAATCGTTTCGGGATCAGCTTGTGTATATCCAGTAACTCATACATATACCTAGAGACCTTCGATTACGGTATATGTGAGCCGACATGACGACGGAGACTATCAACGGATTTTCATCCTTTGATGGTTGCTTTCGTTTTTTGACTACACTGTATTTACCATCAGGTGCACAATGGTCACTTTGTTGAGCCAGTGTGAAAAAACAAATTAAAAAGAGATATTTTTTGCTTTCGTAGGCTCATTCAGGCTATTATTTTTCTATAGTGTTTTTCTTGAATTATATATCATTATACAAAGACAGAAGCGGTATAATGTAATTCAAATAAATAGATAACGATGCGTTAACTCACTAGATGTCATTGAGATTTCATGTCGCAAATATCTTTGGCTTCATTTTAGCCGCATGATTGTGTTTTTTTTTTTTTTTTTTTTTTTTTTTTGTAACCCGGGGGAAAATCCTACATTGGACCATCAGGGTCACTTTGAGGGCAGCGATCCTGGTGTGTCAGACTCCTACTGACTAAAAAACCCCCGGGGTGTCCCTCTAATCACTCCACCCAGGCCTGGGAAACCAAATTCGTCCAGTCGCCCGGGGAGCGAACAGCCTTATTCAGGCTTCCTCTCTGGGAGGGATGGGAATAAAGAGCCCACGCCTCCAGTACCTCTTTCTTAGGCGGCGCAAGACACTGCGCACCACCGCCCTCTCATCCGGGCAGCAAACTCCCTCAAGTCTACTGCCCGACTATTGTTACCGGTGGATGTCACGCACGCTCTGAGGCATGATTGTGGTATCTTGATATTTTTTAACCCTATGTAACCACTATCCTATACTAGAGATGTCACGAGGAATATCTTATTTCTATAACATTTTACATTTTATAAATAGAAATCTTATTTGACCTAAACGGGCGTGACGCAAACGAAGTCGTGGGCATAGGTTTATTTATTAATTAAAAAAAAATGTTTTATTCAATTATTACCAAAATAGAACCAATTCAATGATAAACATATATCAAAGAAAACAAGTTTCAATTCTAATGTAATAGGTACTCTTCGTTTATTTTCGTCCCCAGTCAAAGAAGTAAGCAGTGTGACAACTTGACTAAACCGAGGTAGCATTGTACGGCGCGCTGCCCGTGATAAAGATTTGGAGGGGTGGGCTCTTTACCCCTTCCTTCCAGAGATGAGGCCTAAAAAGGCTGTTAGATCCCCGGACGTATGAAAGAATCTGGATTCCCAAGCCTGGGTGGGGTGATTGGAAGGACACCCTGGGGTTTTTAGTCCGTAGGAGTCTGACACACCGGGGTCGCTGCCCTCACAGCGGCCCTGATGGTTCTATGCAGGATTTTCTCACAGGTTACAAAAAAAGACAGTATTTAGAGATGTTATATCGATAGTATTTTACGCATAAGGCATCCGGAATAAATTTCCTGCATGATGGTGAAAATCATATTAAGAAAAATTTTGAAATTTACAAGATAAAATCACAGTACAAGGTCGCACACACACACTAGACACCGTGTCGGATACCATCCGTGTGTGGTGGACGATCCTTATATCCGCACGAAGAGCTACATTCATCATGCGGACAGCTAAGGTGTGGAATATGTATCTAGCGACCATATTTCACGACTTTATAACTTGGGAGTCTTTAAGAGAAGAGTGGCTTTCGTTGGGCAGACGCAGTCCATCGTCGGACTTATCTTCACTTTCTACCAGGTGTAATTAAGGTCAAGCTTTCGCCTGTAAATCATTAAAAAAATAGCGACTTAAAAATAAGTTGCAGATATGACTGTTAAAACATTTTAGATTAACGAGAGTCTCGATTACGGGAACGAAAATCCATAAAATTACTATTGGTAATTTATAAAGATACACACAAAAAACATCATCAAATGACGCGTAAAAGCATTTTATTATATAATTTGTACGGAAATGTATCTTATGAGGTCGCAAAAACTGACTAGTTCAATGTAATATTGGAATGACAATATTTAGCATTTAACACGCCCTGACCTCATACAACCTTGGTGTTGCTCTGTCGTTAATACGCGGAAAAGGACATTGAGCAGTGTATTCGGTTTCAAAATCATCTAATATCGATAATAGGAAACAATCGTAATAATGATCAATACATTTATTGATAATTGTTATAAATTTTCAATTTAAATGAGATTCTTTATAACTAGGCATGGGACAAATCATAACAGAGGGTGTATCTGCTATTAGTTTTATCTCTTTACCACGCGTAGTATTATCCTATGATAATCGCTATCTCGGTCTCGGTCCGTGTAATTTTCATTTATCACTGCTAAATCAATAGTGATTTCACGTCATTTCCATTGCTGCCACTAGTATTGCTGCTTCATCGGAATACACTTCACACGAATCTAGACAAACCAGTCCTTTGGTCACTGTCGATATAAAAACACTTGACCTGACTGACATATCAGCATAGAGCCTAAACTACTAAAGCTAGAAATATGAAATTTGAATACTGGAAACTTTGAATGACGTAGGCCTCCACAAAGGCGAATTTTTTAATATTACGCCCCTTAAGTGGTAAAAATAAAGGTTGAAAGTGTGTTAGAAAATCCGTTAGATCTTAGAGAGGAAAGTAATGTATTTCTACCGAGCTATGTTAATAATTACTTAAAATTAATAAATGTTAGTATAAAATGAAAAATATATGGGATTAACAAAACGTTTCGAATTATCACGTCGTCAATTCGATATATTTTGTATTTTTCTACTAGGATACTAACTGATCATGTGTTAGTTAGCTAAACCCTACGTAATCAATTCTCCACAGCCTCGCTACAGATAACATACTTAGTGTTTGGAACACGGTTTATCATTGCACTAGGGCGTCGATACAGCGAGTAGGTGCGCGCATACCTGCGCAATGGCGGACTATTCTCACACAAATGACATGACTCATTGATAAATGAATCGGACGATTCCTATTTCATCGCACTAGCATATTTTGATATCGCTGACATGGAATTAAGAATACGCGAAAGGATAAGTGCGTAACAAAACATAAAGAATAATAGGCGTATGTGTTCATGTGTATCTATATACATAATAGCATCTATGTCACTTTGAAAGTCTCTAGAGCTGTGTATCTATACTCTATTAATACTTTCCTCAGTTGTCTGCGCGTTGACGCAACAAATGGGTGCCAGCTAACCTTTTTTTTGTAACCCGGGGGAGAATCCTATAAATGACCATCAGGGTTGCTATGAGTGCCGCGACCCCGGTGTGTCAGACTCCTACTGACTAAAAACCTCCGAGGTGTCCATCTAATCACTCCACCCAGGCCTGGGAAACCAAATTTGTCCAATCGCCCGGGGAGCATGCTAGCTAACCTAACGTAGCATCTGAGCTGACTTCCCTTTGGCGCATTACAGCACAGGGTTTTCGTATTTGTTGTTTTCTATCTTGATTAACTTATCCATTTATTTTGTATGTATGTTATGTACCAAATAAATGCTTTTTATTCTTTCTCGCAACGAGCGGATCCAAAATGAAGTAAGATTTGTTAGTATACCTAGACATGCCATTGGCGATTATCAACAGATTCGTCCATTGGCGGTCGCTGCTGTTCCTGGAGTACATTATACTTTACATCAGGCTTTTGAGCCAGTATAAAAAAAAAAAAAACGTTTTTCATTAGCTGGTTCGTGCACATTTTTCTCTATCGTAATTTATCTTTCACTCTTTACTTTTCCTTGATACAAGTACGTCACAGAACGAAATTTTGTCTTACTATTTATATTTAACCTTTAACTAGTGACATGGAGTCTCACAGGCGCCGTGCGTGAGTTATACTATATTTTAAGTAAAAAGTGTAAAATTTATCGTTTTCCCCACATAAAGTCGATTGAAACGTAGAATAAGGATATTAAAAATATTTTATAAAGATTTGATTTAATTTACTGATGAGATTTCATTACATATCGATAGTTGAATATGAAGGCAATTTTGGAACACGCAAGTTGATTTTCCCAATAAAAAGGAATTTAAAAGTGGTAGCCTGTGAGATGTCTTGTCCTCTATAGTGTTATAAATTTTTAATGTCACCAGTTAAGGGTCAAGAATAAATTGATTAACTAGTTTTCTAGTCCTGGTAGACGTCCTCAAGGACTAGCAAGGCCGCCGTGAGGACAGTACGCCCGGTGTATCGGACTCTTACCGACTAAAACCACTGGGCTGTTCCCCCTACCCGCCTGCCGGGGCTAAGTACGGTCACGCCAACGTCCTCGGCTCCCGACGACATCTGGCCTTCTGCAGGCCTCACCCACTATTAAGCGGAGAGGTGGTGTAAAAGATTACCCCTTCACTCGCCTTTGAACTAATGTTATTGGAGCGGTGTACGGAAACACATTACACACCGCTCTCGCCTGAATATGTAGGGCGATGCACGCCCTTGATTGATATTCTTTTGGCGCGAGCATGCGGTTTCTATACATTTCCAAATTCTATGATCACAGGCTTATATTCGCACGCTGCATCATTATTGTCGACCTAATAATTAAGTTTATAGAGACCTTGCTTGCAGAGCAAAGAGACCCGGGTTAAAATCTTATAATTAACTGTTAAAATTATCTCAAGTTATGGATAAATCAGTCAAGATCAGGTTTCTAGGGCAAATGCAGCACCGAATCCGGCATTTGTATTTTAGATGACAACCCTATGCAGGGTCTGCTCCTAGCGAACACCGAGCGTCGTGACCTAATTTATTTAAATGCAATAATATGCTGCCTTTGCCTAAACATGAAGGCCTCTAGGTATATGAATAACTGGACGTACACAAACTAATATACGAGACCGGCCGATGTGAGTCACTATGACTGTCTGTGCATCTGTATGCTATGGTCTAGAGCTTTGTGTGAAACGATATTAGTTTCGCGCAGGATAAAAGGACAAAACACTTGTAAAGGTCTAGTACGCACTGTGAATTTTTACCGGTCGATAATTTATTTGAAAAAAAAAAATCCGCTTTAAAATTTTACTAGATTAATTGAAAATCGCAGTGTGGTCTATCCCTAATAGGCCCAAATTATCTGTAATACAGAATAAAGTCAGACAGAAAGGCAGCAACCAACATGAAAATAAACTGCATCAAATAAATTAATGTACTGATCCCAAAACGCGACAAGCCGAGAAGCGACTTACTATGACGAACTAATGATATTATTTGAAAAGATTTAGAAGAAAATCAAGTTTTACGCGGCAAAGCAAAGGAAACAAAAACCATGTTTTGTTGGCTGTAAATTAAAGCGAAACATTCGAATGTTCTAAATTTAAACATTCAATATTACATTCGATATTTAAAATTATTCCATATCATTTTAATGCAACAACCGTGGAAATTAGATTTTTCTCCCTTTCACTTAGTTCGTTTCGTTAAAAAAAATGATTTATAGAATATTTGTGATAATTAATATTTCTTTTTTTTTTACAATAAGCAGTATCTAACTATTAGCTGTAGTTAGTAGCTGTGGTGGCCTGAAGCGCGAATAGTCTAGATCGAATCCCGGCATATATCTCTGGCTTTTCGAGATACGTACGGACTTAGGCACCACATGCTCGCCAGTAATAGAAAACATCGTGAGGAAGCGCGCATGTCATCTAAGAGAAATGTCAAGTGTAGGTGCTCTGAGAACGGCGGCAAAGTGGATACAACCATAAATGTATCTCTGCTCACCCTAAAAGGGATAATAGTGTGATGATATATTATTGAATATAACTATTTTAAAACCGCGAGTTGACTACTGTTAGTTTACGGAGGGATGTCCTTAGAAACGCAACAGACTGAAACGCGTCACTATGAACTCGGCACCTTTCTGTGCTGTGGTCAGGATCCAATCCGGCATAGACTCGCTAGTATCTCTTCAAAAGTTCATTTATTTTTTTATACTAACTCGACAAAGAGATTACACTAAACCTGATAACAAGTACCAACAGTACAGTACAAGAACCAACCGCAACCATAAACAAGGAGTTTATTCGTCGCTGAATCGCTGTGCCGGCCTGCACAAAAGTTTCTTCACGCTAGGACGGAAGGAAAGATCATAGCTTGAAAATTACCTGCTCATTGTTTCCTTTTTCTTTTGTTATCTATTAACTGCTTATTGTGTCGACTTATTTTTTTGTTGTCGAAATGTAATTTGCAAACTGTCCAGGACCGTAAATGGCGATTTGAGAAAGAGACAATGGACATACGCTCATTCATTTCCTTAAATAGGTAAATACACCGTGAAGTACTGTTCTCACTTTCTTTTCAAGAGCAATAAACGCGTTCACCTGCTATAAATATTAAAAAAAAAAATTGACGATTCAATTTCATGGGTCATTACTAACTGCAGTTTTCAATATTTTATAAAAATCGGTAGAAAAGTTAATATGTAATAATGAACGAAATAAATATTATAGATTACACAATTAACACACTTATAAATGTATTCCATAATATTAATATAATATATATATATAATAATAATAACACATCGTCACGCTATATCCGAGCAGAGATACAATAGTGGCTGTATCCAATTTGCGCTTAAATGTTGGCTCTAACATGACCAGAAGCACAGCTGATCACCGTTCTCATAGCACTATTACACATGACATTTCTATAAGATGCCGTCCCGGTTTTCTCACGATGTTTTCCTGCACCGGCGAGCACGTGGGGCCTAAATCCATACGTAGTCTGAAAAAAAAACCCAGAGGTACGTACTAGGTTTTGAACGTACGACCTTTTGCGTTGCCGCGCATAGAAACCAGTTCAACATCCACTAGGCCACCACAGCTTAAAACATTTATTTTGGTCATAAAACAAAACCAACAATCAAATAAAAAAAAAATAAAAAAAAACATATTAACAAAAATAATTTTCCAAAGAAAATACATATGGAGAGATAAAAGGCTATTTGGTTGAAGCGACATTTTTTGGTGATTCCAATTATATATATATATATATATATATATATACCTATATCACTAAAAATTGCCGCTTAAACAAAATAACCTTTCACCACTCGATATATTTATAAAAATATCGGAAAAATAATAAACGTTATGAATATAGTTATATCTTGAATTGAATCATTCCATTATAATATATCGCGTAAAGTTATATCTTTCAAGGGCAAGCCGAAATATATATAAAAAATTTGTGTGAGAATAAATTTAAATACTGTTAATTGCACAGAAGTTGTTTTTCTCCAGAGCTATTACACGGAATTCTGTAAAAGGAAAGTAAACAATGTGCTTCTAGGTCGGCAATGGGAACTATTAGGTAGGTCGTCAGCATTTTGCCGATGAAAATGAAAAAAAAATGTACGGAAAAATAATCAATCAAAATTATATACGGAAAACGTAAAAAAATTACAATAGATACAGTTCGTTTCGTTTTAATTTTTTTACAATAACACTAATCATACCAATTACGTGTAAATGTTGAAATTGCTAAACAATTAATGTAAAATTGTTCATTTTAGTATGTAGTCATTAAAACCCATAAGTAATAATTATGAACAATATCTGTCCTGCAGTGTGGGTGACGTAATATTTTTAATACTGTTAATACTCGGAAATTATTCAAATGCTAAAATATAATTCATCATTGAATAATTAAAAACTTTTAATATATGTAGCTACTTATCGGAATAATCTTAGCTATGTGACTATAGCTGTTAGTATAAAATTATATTCTGTTCATAGTGATAAAGTCCGAATTATAACTAACGCATTACATCATGTTAACAATAATGTACCTAGTATCACAAAATGGATACCATATCGTTCAATGTACTACAATATTAGTAACTTTAAATTTAAAATGCTTACAAACAATTAAATCTTTTTAAATATTCAGATTCGGAACGTCACGTGAAACGCGCCGGCGATTCGAAATTGTAAAATAATAATCCGCAGCAAAATGGCCGCCGATAAAATACAAAAAATATATATACCTACTTATAATGAGTAAAGTAATCATAAAGATACCACGTGTTTTAATCTTGTTTGGGATTGGAGCAAAACGTTATTTCGAACTCTAGTACGTTTCGAAAGCATACGACGTATGAACAAAGACACGCAACATGAACGCGGCAAGAGCAATGCGACCGGTTTATGTGGGCAACTTGAATCGCATGCGGCTGTACGCGCTCTCCGCCCACTTAAACCGTCAGGATTAACATACCAGCGGCAAACTTCTCCGTAGACCCGAGGCTCGTCCAACTGGGTACTACATTCTCGCAGACTTCTTCCCAATTTCGGCTCTTCTCCGTTCTGTCTCCATAGTTAGGATCATTGGAGTCGAAAAGACACGGTCGTTTTTGAACTTCTGCGATGAGCAGATTGCTCTTTATCCCGTCGTTGTCTCGCGAGCGGCCCATAATTAATTTTACAAAATTATTGCAATTCTTTTTAAAATGCGTGCGATTTTGGCGCGCTGCTATTACGCACGACAACCACCTACGAACGTCCGCGCCAAACTGGCGGGTTTAGTGGTTCGCTGCGGCGCATCCAACATGGCGTCTGAGACGGCGGGGAAACAAAATGCTAGTAGAGGCCGCGATATCGCCTCGCGCTAATAAATAAATAAGATGCAACAACGTAACTAACGTATCCTGGCTGTATATCTACCGGCTACATTCTCAACGCAATAATTGATTGAACAATATTAATATAATGGACGCTACTAGGTGCAACCAGCGCTGAATTATTTTAATTTACTCTCAATATTGACGCTGAAGTATTTTTAAGTCCAACTTTTATCTTATTACGAGTATTTAAATTACGTACCCACTACGTAGATAACACAATTTATTGCTGATGCAATGTAACACTTAAAAATACAAATCGGTACGTACAATTCAAGAAATCAGCTCAAAAAAAAATACCGGCCAAGAATCCATTTTTTTATATTATAAATTGCGCCATAAAAGTTAAAATTATGATAAAAAATATTACAAAATTATACAGTCCAGAGTTTTCTCTATGAACTAATTTGTTTACAAACATTAGAGATTTACTGAATTAAAATATGTTAAAAAAACAAACAAATCACATAGTTTTAGATTTCTACAATTGGTTCTATAATTTAATTTAAAAAAAAATCAGTAATAAATAATTATTAATATAAACAATAAAGAAAGAAATAAAATTAAAATATATAATACAAAATATAATTAAATTAAGACATGAAAACTTATTTCTGTAACCTCAACCAACAAAATTAAAAAAAAAACTAATCACATGAACTGCCATAATGCGACATTCGTACTTACGTAATTTTAAAATAAAATTTGTGCGTCCATATTGATTTATTGCGTCAATATTGAGTTTTACTTTCACAACCCTTTTTGCGACAACTATAAAATGATTAAATGATATTTCAAGAAACTGATAGGATTTATAATTGTACATTTAAAAGTAATGTAATAATAAGAAAGTAAATCAAATGAACTAAACGAAAATATTATACCTAGAAAAAAAAATTAAGACGTTCACCAGAGCAAATTACCATTGTAGTTAAATTGTTTAAAATACATAAATTTGCGTTTCTAGGATAAAAATATTCGTCAATTAAGGTTTGATCTATTATAATTTATAATCTACATGGTAAACTGTGGTTTTTTTTTTTTGTTATTTGTATCCTTTAATGATCACAAAACGTGAAACAGAAGGTAATGTTGAAAATTATAAAATCATCATTTAAAAATACCTGTAGGGATAGGTTATTGAAGAAATATCTTCCTTACCTGGCCTTGACGCCCGAGTTTGCCAATACTACTAAATTGAAGAAATAAACTTGTAATATATAATAAATAATAAATCTTAAATAATAATTGTAAATAATAAATCTTATCAGCCTTGTCATACGGCTTTTAATTAAAGCAAAGATTTTAATAGTCGCCAACTAGTCTTAAAAAAAAGGTTATTTCTTATATAAAAACCTTAGTAGACCAAATGCTTGTCCATTTTTTTTTAATTAGCAATATAATATTTTAAAATAAAATAATATGATTTAGTTTTGTGAGATTTTCAGTTAACTTGCATGTCTTCTGTATGTTTTCAATAATAAATTAAAAAAAAAAAGAACATAGAGCCACGGGACCAAGATTATATAGTAGCAAAATAGTTTTTAACGGCATTAAACAGCATTATGGACAAGTGTCAGTGATGACTACTTCAGAATATAATATGACTTCTACTGTCGATACCAAAAGTACATATAGGTATAAATGACTGCGATAATGTGTAAGAGGTACGAGCGTTGGTACGGCGACCTTGCCCGCGAAATGGATTTTCCTACGCTATATTAAATATCTTTTATAAACGAATTTTACAAATGTATTCTTTACTAAAACTAAGCGTTCTGTTTTGACACGGCTGTATTGATATACGAACACTGTTATTTGATATAAATATTTATTATAAATATAAATAATTATTAAACACAGAGATTATTTTAAGAACAGTATAGAAAATATGTGAAAAATGTTATCAATGAACTTCTGCTTTCAAGATTTTTTCATGACACACAAGATAATGATCCTAATATGAAACTGAGTTTATTCTTGCCAAAAAAATATCTTTCCCAATTCTACTTAACTTTTTTTCGAAAGTAACGCTTGTCCGAATTTTTAATTAAGCCCACTTAACTTCCAGATATAAAGACCTAAAGCTTCCTAAGACATACATTAATAAATACATTACGACAATACTGTCGTATCTCTTGTAGTTTAATATTTCCCCATACTATCATAATTAAAAAAAAACCTTCCTGTAAAAAGATTTAACGAATGTGCAAAACAAAATTCCGGTTTTGGTTATGGACATATTTTTGTTGTATTCAATTAAATTATTGTACTCCATAATGTTTAAATATATCGTCACGCTATATCCCTTTTGAGGCGAGTAGATACATTAGTGGCTGCATCCACTTTGCGGTTATATATCGTGACTAGTAGCGCAGCTGATCGCTGTTCTCACAGTAATAGTACACATGACATTTCTAGTAGATCCCATGCGGGTTTTCTCACGATGTTTGCTTCCACTGGTGAGATTGTGGGGCCTAAATCCTTACTTAATGTAAAAAAAAAACTTGATATATTTGCCAGGATGAACATTTTTAAACAAATAAATTGCTTTCGACCGAAGGTAGATTCCTGTCAGACGCCATCAAAATAACCTTCGGTCGAAGGCGACACAGAAGAATCAAAAATTCTAAGAAATGCTCAATACTAATTAAAAGAGAATAATAGAATGATTTTTAAAGCTTTATTTTGACAGTATACAAAAAAATTCTAAGGATGATTTTACTTTTAATAAAAAAAAAACACTTCTAACCTAAAAAAAGTATTTGGAAATAAAAATGAACCAAGTGCGAGTTGGGCTTACGCACTAAGGGTTTCGTACAAACTTGTAGCTAAAAGATCACAACAAAAAAATTTACAAGTAAATTGATAAACTACAACCATATGTACTTTTTACAAAATTATTTTGTTCCCTGTCTCTGCTAATTAGGGAAGAAATTAATGAAAGTAATTATTTATTGTTAATTTACGAATTATAATTCTATAAACTGACGACCATTATTGAAATGAGCAAAAATTATAACACCCATTAAGCAATACGTGAAGGTTTGTATAGAAAATGTATGAAACAATTATCATTGAATTTTATGTTTCACCGTTCAGTTTTTTACATGTCATACAAAATATTGATCCTCAAGCAAGAGTACATTTATGGTAAAAAAATAATAATTTTGTTATTTATCATGTTCGAAACAAAACTCTGATTGAAACGAGGCCAAATACGATACGTAAACTGTAGATCTTTAAGAAGTTTGGTAGCATACAGTTGACCTTACCACTGCATCAAGTTTTGGTATCTTATGATATTCGTTACAAAATTCCATTTAACACTTAACGGACGGGCCCCGTAGATTTTAGTTTTTCCATTCTGATTTCCTAGGACGGGCCACGTAGATCTACGTTTTCTAATTTAAAATGTTAATCTTCAAGGCGCTTTTTAATTACTTATTTATTTATATATGGGCTATCAACAGTACCATTGTATATATTACAGATATAATCATGGGACTTGTTATATATCGACAATTGTTACTAACTACAGATAACTTCAGCATTTCTTAAAAACATTGACCAACGTAAAAATCAAATTTTTGACGCGATCATATAAATACGGTTTTGCGGTAACCTCTATTTCGTTAAGAACTAAAAAAATCTCTAACTCCTACCTTTCTCGCGTCATTTTATTGTGAAATGGTCTTCCATTGAGCGTGTTCCCTTCGTCCTATGATATTAGGTTCTTAAAACGACGCGTGGCGGCATATTTGTGTAGATTGTATTTGCCATTTTTTTTAAATTATTTTAATAAAGTGTAAACAACCGGAGTAAATTTTACCTTGTTTATATGCTTCTCTCTTGTACGTTTAGTTTTCTACATGTTGTTAGTGTTTTTGAATTTTTATTTGACCTGATATTTATGTTTTTCATTACATATCTTTTTTTTAGGTATTTGTAAGCCGGCATGATCGCGGCGGCTATCGGCAGATAGTTGTCTCTCGATAGTTGTACTCAGTTTTTGGATTACGCTGTACTCTCCGCTATGTACGGTGCAGTCACAGAGCTGAGTAAGAATAAAAAAAAACTGATATGAAGAAAAATGATAGCATTACAAAGTTTATAAATACCTGATTGGCGATTAAAAATTCGTGCGGAAAAATATCGACTATGATATACGAACGTGGCACGGCGTGAACCGAATTCCGCAAACATTTTGAGCAGTATGTTGTTCTAAGTATGCTAAAATGTGATATGATAAAAATAATTAAAGACCAAAGTTAAAATTGTCTCTAAGAAATTTTAAATTATTACTGAACGAAGCGATTTTTAAATAAATTGAGTTTAAGTGTTATTATTATAATATATAATAAACAGGTACATTCTTGACCCAATTCTCACTAAACACAGAAAGTATTTTAAATAAATAAATAATGATCATATATCGTCACGCCATATTCCGTACGGGGTGAGCAGATATACCATATTGGTTGTATCCACTTTGCGCTTATTTGTCGTGCCCAACGAGACTAGTGGCTCTGTTGTTCGCTGTTCTCAGGGCACTTACACATCCGGATGCCGAGGAAGATGGCTCGGCTTTGCCCTTAGCATCCGACAGACGGGAGAAGGAACACCCCGGTGGTTTTAGTCGGGGCAGGTCCGACACACCGGGGGAGCGGCCCTCACCACTCCCCTGACGGTCCGTAGGGATTTCCACCGGGTGAACAAAAAAAAAGGGCACTTACACAATATTTCTATCATATTTCACGATGTTTTCCATCACCGTCTTCTCTTTCGTTTTCTTATCTACAAGACCACTACAGCCACTAATGAGGCGTAAATAATTTAAAAATAAACTAGTTAAATGTTAGTCTGACTCGGCCACCGTCATTTTGTTATATTTCGCAATCGTTAATGATTAATCTAATTACGTTTTACACATTTCTGGACATAACAACATTAAGACGTCGCAACGCATTGTGTGCGCCGGCTCAAACATAATAATAGTAATATAAATAGAATAGGTATGGTGTAAATGTTAGCGATGTCCTTATCTGCTTCAATGACACAATTTAATGAAACAAACAAATATGTGGAGTTTCAACTAAGAAATTTTAATATTCAACATGGCCTACTAATTATTTTTGTCATATTTACATAAATATGACATTATCACGCTACATCGTTTTTGGCATAAGCAGAGGTACATTAATACTTGTTCATTTTACGAAGTCCACTATTCTATTGTCAGTGACGCGTCCCATTTAAAGGACACGGTAAAGAATACTTGTCTTATTAGGTAAATCATATTCTTTCTCATAGAACTGTTGCAATTCAAAGTCAAGTGTAGTCTAAGATATTATATAAAGAAATATATTTTACTAGCTGACCCGGCAAACGTTATTTTGCCATATCAGTTATTTCTAAGTAATTTCTAGTAGAAAAATAAAAACAAACAATTTTGTCCAAAAATAAAAAAAAATTGTTAAGGGTGAACAGCCCTTATCACTTAGGGGTATGAATAATAGATAGTAGCCGATTCTCAGACATACTGAAAATGCATATAAAATTTGGTAAAAATCAGTAAAGCCGTTTCGGAGGCGTAAGGTAACTAACATTGTGACACGAGCATTTTATATATATACTAGCTGTCCTAGCAGACCTTGTTCTGCCCTATTTCTCTAAACAAAGTCACATTGTTTTTTTTAATGTTAATAGATTTTTTAGAAATTGTTTGAAGGAACCTGGCCTTAATGCTATATGTATAAAAATTGACAAATATTGACATTAATATTTATACGTCACTCAATTGTTTTGCCTTCCCGGAACCCGTCCACTAACATTTAAACTTTATGGTATGGTGTTAAAGTTCAAATTGACTTTTAAATATTATTACGAATTTTTTGTATGAGAATACAGAAAAGTGTAATTTTTAGACAGTTGCAGGGAATTTTTAAAAATTTTCTCTCCGTAATAACCTTCCTCAGACTTCATCAAACACAACAAAAAAAAAAAAATCAGCCAAATCGGTTCAGCCGTTCTCGAGTTTCGCGCTTATCAAGACATTTTGCGATTCATTTTTATATTATAGATATATATACAGAAGATGATAAAACTAATTGGAGTTATACAAAATTCCATTAATATTTAGAGAAAATCAGTTTATTAGTGCTCAAACCTATGTCTGTAGAAAGTCCTGTAATAAGAACCACAGGTAACGGTACACACATCCACAGGTAGGTCCACGGCTATGACAGGTGTCAGAATTACAGTACTTGTGAAGGGTAGTATCAATCGGTTCACTATGTTAAAGATGTTCGATTATCACAACGAACAAAATACAATCGAATACTTTAGAACCGTTTTTTTTTATGAATATTTATTTGGCACATAACATAACATATAACACAAAAGGATAGATTAATAAAGATAGAAAACAATAAAAGCAAATACAGTGTGCTATGGTGATGCGGCAAAGGGAAGTCAATTCAGCAAATGCTGTGACTAGCTAAACCATCCAGCACTGATGTTCCGCTGACACCTATCTATTTTGTCAAAGCGTAGAAAACAGCGACGAAGTGATTAATAGAGTATAGATACACAGCTCTAGACAGTAATATCAAAGTATAAAAAATGATATGTACCTACATACACAAGAACAAACACATACACCTGCTAATATGCAATATATAAGCAATATATAACATACAGATACTATATACATTATAATTAACATATTACTGTACTTATTAACTTTTATGGAAACACTAGCTGTCCGGCAGACCTTGTTCTGCCCTATCTCTAAAACAAAGTCACATTGTTTTTTAATGTTAATAGATTCCCGTCAGATTTCATTCTGCCAAAACTTATTGGCCTGTCGGTTGTTTTTTGAAAATAGTTTGAAGGAACCTGGCCTTAATGCTATATGTATAAAAATTGACAAATATTGACATTCATATTTATACGTCACTCAATTGTTTTGCCTTCCCGGGACCCGTCCACTAACATTTAAACTTTATGGTGTTAAAGTTCAAATTGACTTTTAAATATTATTAAGAATTTTTTGTATGAGAATATAGAAAAGTGTTGTTTTTAGACTTTTTCAGACATTTTTTTTAATTTTTCTCTCCGTAATAACCTTCCCTAGACTTCAACAAACACAACAAAAAAGAAATCAGCCAAATCAATTCAGCCGTTCTCGAGTTTCGCGCTTATCAACACATAGCTGATCCGGCAAACGTTGTTTTGCTATATAAGGTTTTGTAATATCTTCTAAGATGTTCATTGAAATTAAGTGATGTCAAAGACAGTTTTGTTCACAATTAATACTCTTAATCAACAACACATTTATTTGGATAAAGATTAATATTATTACGTTGATACAACTCTTAACAAATAATGCATTAATTTCGACCAAATTTGTTTACCATAAAAACGGTTCTAGTGACTTAATCTTAAAAGATAGACATATACTGTCGCGGACATTTTTTTAGATCATTTCAAGAGGAATAATTCTTTCTTACATATATTTTTGATATCTTGAACCGTTTTTGCAGCGCACGCAATGGAAGCCCTCAAGGATGAATCATTTTGCCCGTTTTTTTCACATTTTCCATTATTTCTTCGCTCCTAATAATTGCATCGTGATGTTATATAGCCTAAAGCCTTCCTCGATAAATGGTCTATTCAACTCAAAAAGAATTTTTCAATTCGAACCAGTAGTTCCTGAGATTAGCGCGTTCAAACAAACAAACAAACAAACAAACTCTTCAGCTTTATAATATTAGTATAGATTATCCGGTTATAACCGTTAAATATAATGAATAATAATAATAATATATAGACATACTATATCCCTTATAGGGTGAGCAGAGATACATTAGCGGCTGCATCCATTTTGCACTTATATGTCGTGTCCAATGGGACCAGTAGCGCAACTGATCGCCGTTCTCACAGCACTATTACAGGCATTTCTATCAGATGCCATACGGGTTTCCTCACGATGTTTTCCTTCAGTAAGCATGTGGTGGCTAAATCTGTACGGAATCTGGAAAACCCATAGGTACGTGCCGGGATTCGAATATACGATCATTCACGTTGCCGCGTATGGAAACCTGCCCCTCATCCACTAAGCCACTACAGCCTTGATGAATTAAATCGATTTAAACCGCTTCAACTACACTGTATTGTTGGTGCAAACCGCCTTTGGGAAGGTTTCGCTCTATTTGCTTGAAAATAACACTGGTTTACTTAAAATTATAATCAAGTATGAACTTTACACAAATTTTTTATTTGCAAAAAATTAACTCAATTTCGTTCCTATCAAACCACGGCTGCGGGTTCATCTTAGGCTCACAGATCGTGGAAAGGGAGGAGACCCCGGTGACAACTGCGCCGTCGCTTTTAATATACTTAATAACTTTTCCTACTTTTTCTATACAAATTTTCACATGTTGCTTAGTGGATACTGTAATTTTAGCTCAGTGCAATAATGATCATCAGTTTATAAAAATACAAATACAAAATGAACGATATTCGAACCTTTCTGATCCTAGAGTAATTAGCAGTCAGAGCTTAAAATAAATTTATAAATATAAAATATTGTTTTAGTTAACAGTTATTGGTTATTTTGCCATTTAATGCTTTGTTTGTAAACAGGGTTCATCTGTGTCCAGGCGAAATTTCTGTCTATAATTGCTAAATAGGGAACGAAAAGCGCTCCCTTCTGTGCCTAAAGGAAATAATTAATAATATTTATCAATTGGTATTTCAAAATTAATGTTTTGATAATTTGCATGAATTTTTTGAGAGCATTAAACGGATGAAAAAACGGCAGGACGCGAAAGTCCCTGGCTTACAGACGGAACGCGCGAAAAACACGTTTACAGGCTAAGTGTTAATGAACATTTCTTATGATAATAGTTATATGGCACCTGATGGAAAGTGCTGTGTAGTTCAAAAAAAGCAACGAATACCAAAAAACGACTATCTATAGTACAGTCACCGTAATTATACCGGCTCTCATGTACCATGACTGACCATCTCTAGGCACATAAAGAACTCGAGGTCCACAAGCTGATGGCAAAACTCAAAAGGCCGAATTTAAGTACTAAGACTGTCTTTGCATTTGTGTACTGTGTTCACAACCCAGTTCTACCAAACGCCCTACCATCTTAAAAGTGCACTGAACTGAAGGAAGCAATGCTGACCAAGAAATACCCTACATAACTCGTGCTATCGTATTTCATTTTCCCGAGAGAGCACTTATCTGTAACTACCTATATTCTCAAAAACAATTTGACATCCGACACTCGACATCCTGAGATAGATTCTTGTGGAAGCAATATCGCAGGTTCTGATATAATCTTGCCACCAACATATAAAATATGCACACATTACACAATTATTTTTATTTAATAATAATCGTCACCCTGTATCCTTTTCGGGGTGAGTAGAGATACATTAGTAGCTGTATCCACTTTGCGCTTATAAGTCGTGCCCAATATGACCATAAGCGCGACCGATCACTGTTCTTACAGCATTAACACACATGGCAATTTTTATTAGATGCCATGCGGGTTTCCTCACGAAGTTTTCCTTCTCCAGTGAGCATGTTGTACCCAAATATGTACTTAATCTGGAAAACCCCATAGGTTCGTGCCGGGATTCGAACCTACTAAACATATTTTTATTGTTTTCTACTATTGTGTTTTTCAGTATTTATTTGTGAGGAAAAAATAAATAAATATATATATAATTATTCTTTATTAAAAATATGGGGTTGTTAGAAATTGCTGTTCATGCCAATGTCGTGATTCGTGAACAGCCTACACGGAAGCAAATATACATATCGCCATACTCTTGAGAACACTCTCCATGAGAATTTGAAAAAAATAAAAACTATGAACATCACGTTGATTCAAAATGAAAATTATTCTATTGATTACTTAGTAAGAATGCGTGCTCGTAATATAAATAACTTTTTTTCTCACAGGACATTCATCCCTTTATGTATTATATATTTGATCATCATTATGTTAAAAAGAACAACAACCAGATTCTTTTCCAGCTCTTCTTGGTAGATTCTGCTTTACGAACTTGTGGTAGATTCATTTTCTTTTAACGATTGAAACATGCTTGGAAATAGTTTCATTTGAATAAAATTATATTACATTTTATATATTATTTGTATTAAAAAACTGGCTAAATGCGAGTTAGACTCGCGCACTGAGGCACGAAGGTATAGTACAAATAAAATATGAACTAAATTGATGCACAAACTTAACTTTGTCATTGGAAAATGACTGCCCCTATACATCAATATAGGTCGTACTTAGTTTGCCAACTGCAAACAAATTTTTAATCTCATTTTTTTCATGTAACTACAGTTTTACAGTGCTTATGACATAGTATCTTGCTATTTCTGTGTCATAGTATCTTTATCTATAAGTGATTGCAGTATTTGACATTGATTTTATTATTGTACCTTCAAGTATCCCTGAAATAAGGGCCCTGACAGACACAGACTGCAGAGTTATCTAAAATAATCCCTTTTTTCTTAGGTTTATTTTCTAGGTGGATAATAAGCACACATAAAATAAGTCAATACTACATTTTTAATCTATACTTAGATAAGGCAGTGTTCTACCCAGAATACCATACAAGATACTCTATCAGAGTGCTTTTTCTTAGAAAAGAGAAATTGATCAATCAGTACATAGAGAAGGAAAAAAAAGGAGCATCCTACCAGCACGATTCAAGCGTTTTTGTCAGCTATGTAATCTGAAACAGCATAATATCCATTTCTACTTAATTTTTGCTTAGTTACAATTTTAAATTTAATTAAAAGTAAATTATGTATATTTATTGGAGTATTATTATAAAAGCATACACACTGATCCTTAAATAAGTTACAATTTGTGGAGTTGGCTAACAATAGTAGCAAGGTTAACCCTGTGCTTAAGTTAACATTGTGATTGTCACAATTTTTTAAGCAAATGGGTGTTTTCCTTAATATACCATACATTTTGATAAATATATTGTAATATGTTTTAATGTCTGGAATATTAAAAAAAAAACAATTTTTTTGGTTTTCTAAATAAATATCAAGAGTATGTAATTGAGAAATATAATGAATAAAGTTTATTAAAATTGGCTTGCAACTACTAAAAAGTAATAAAATAATCAGCTCATTTGTAACTGTATAATTTTGAAGTACACTAGAAACCTTGGGCTTTGGCCAATATGTTGGCATATTTTCGATTCCAACTTACAACTACTTGATGTGACTTTCTATAATCCGGCACACCTCCTCAGAGAGAGAGAGGTTTTGAAGGGGTGGGCTTTTACTCCTAAAAGAGAGGTAGCCTCAACAATGCCTTTTGTTCCCTGGGCGTCTGGACGAATTTGGTTACCCAGGCCCGGGTGGAGCAGTCAGAGGGACACCTCAGGGGTTTTAAGTCAGTAAGAGTCTGACACACCAGGGTCACTGCCCTTACAGTGTTAGTGGTCCTATGCAGGATTTTCCCCTGGGATAAAAAAAACCCTACATATCAGGATGAGCCAGAATGCATTAGTATTTATATCTATTACACTTTACATTTGTTTGTCATTTATGCCCAATATGATTAGCAGTGGCTCTCAATTTTTTTTTAGTAGCTTTTATAAAAAATAGTAGGCTGAAAGAATAGAAATACCATTTTTTTGTATATTTGTAATTACCTTTCCTTAACATTCATTGATTCTTACATACACTCTTGTCAATACAGCATACTCCAGACCTTACCCTTCTATCAGAGCTTTCTTTATTTGTTCTGTATATTTAAGGCTTATCCGACATTGGCTCTTACTCACATTTATTTAGGTGTGTACATGGAGGTAGACATCTTTGCCAATGGCAATGTCCATATTATTTTATATTATCAAATAATCAATATTGATGATTATCCAAACAAGCTGTACCAATAAATACATAATTTTTGTAAGGCTGTTTATTAATAAAGGGTGTACTACATTTTTTTTTTTATATAACACACACTGCCCCCTAAGGCTTATCACATAAAAATTACAATAAAAAATGGCAACTGTTTCATAATATTGGCAAAAAAGAAACACTATATAGCAGTGACATAAAATTATAATTTGATATAGTCACTTATATGAAAAAAGTAGCAATCATTTTCATATCTACTTTTTTATTATTTTACTAGCTGTCCCGGCAGACCTTGTTCTGCCCTATTTCTCTAAAACAAAATCACATTGTTTTTTTTTAATGTTAATAGCTAATGGCCTGTCCGCTGTTTTTTGAAAATTGTTTGAAGGAACCTGGCCTTAATGCTATATGTATAAAAATTGACAAATATTGACATTAATATTTATACGTCACTCAATAATTGTTTTGCCTTCCCGGAACCCGTCCACTAACATTTAAACTTTATGCTATGGTGTTAAAGTTCAAATTGACTTATAACAAATCTTTTGTATGAGAATATAGAAAACTGTTGTTTTTAGACTTTTTCAGATATTTTTTTAAAATCTTCTCTCTGTTATAACCTTCCCCAGACTTCAACAAACACAACAAAAAACGCGGTTATCAAGACACTATAGCTGATCTGGCAAACGTTGTTTTGCTATGTAAGGTTTTGTAATATCTTCTAAGATGTTCATTGAAATTAAGTGATGTCAAAGACGATTTTGTTCACAATTAAATACTCTTAATCAACAACACATTTATTTGGATAAAGATTAATATTATTACGTTGATACAACTCTTAATAAATAATGCATTAATTTCGACCAAATTTGTTTACCATAAAAACGGTTCTAGTGACTTAATCTTAAAAGATAGCCATATACTGTCACGGACATTTTTTTAGATCATTTCAAGAGGAATAATTCTTTCATACATATATTTTTGGTATCTTGAACCGTTTTTGCAGCGCACGCAATGGAAGCCCTCAAGGATGAATAATTTTCCCCGTTTTTTTTCACATTTTCCATTATTTCTTCGCTCCTAATAATTGCATCGTGATGTTATATAGCCTAAAGCCTTCCTCGATAAATGGTCTATTTAACACAGGAATAATTTTTCAATTCGAACCAGTAGTTGCTGAGATTAGCGCGTTCAAACAAACAAACAAACAAACTCTTCAGCTTTATAATATTAGTATAGATTATCCCTCTAATATGTTGCTAATGTATCCTATATTACGGTGTATTGCTTACTGTGTAAATTATTATTATCAAGTTTATACAGTGAATTCGCTTTTTTTATGGCATTTCTAAAGACATTTTCATAAACGTGTTTGGTTTTAGCCAGTTAGATTTTATACATTAAACACTAAGATTAAACATAATAATAATAATTCTTCCCCAATTTTAGAATGAGTAGAGAGAGATATTTCTATAATGTATCTAATTGTGCTTCTAAATAAATTATGAATATTGTAAAAACAATACTCAGAACAGAGCATACCTTGATTGCACCATTTAGGATTGTTTAGAACCGTTCACTGTTATAGAAATAGAGTAATTAATTCAGCCATTTAATCCACATTAAGTTAAGTTCAGATTAAACAATAGTTTATGTTAGAAATTTCTAAAAAAAACAAAATTCATTTCAATTAACATCGTAATTCCTGAATCAATTTCAGACATTTTAATGATTGCATTTTTTTATTTTTTTTAATATTAAGTTTTACGGCTCTGGGTACATGCCCTTTTGAGCCTGTCGTTGGTGTGCATTTTTTGATTGTCCTCAATGTTACAAGCGTAGAACAATAAGATTATTAATAGTCCACAAAATTGTATACAATTTTTAACAGGTACAAAGCTATACTTTTAATTCTAAATCAAATAATTTTCAATATTTTTTTTTATATTTGGGCTATTATTGTTATTTAAGCTTATTTGTAAATATATTTAAAATGTATGTAAAACACAGACCATCACCTGAAAATCGTAGTTAAAGTCATAATCAGCAGTAATATAAATGAATATAAAATGTAAGAAATCATATAATCTTTTTTATATTTTATCTTAAAGTAAATACTTCAAATTACGGCCTTATTTATACGTACCGGAACTAGTATAAATATTTTTTATCTATCTGTCTGTTATATTTAAAATAATGTTAAAGCTTTAAGCAACAGAGATGGGTCAAATGTAATCTGATTAATGATTACAAAATATAGTTGTAATATTAATCTTGTCGCTTTCTAGTCATGATTAAATGCCTTGAAAACATAGAACAGTCATAAATGTGTATGCAATTGAGGATTCCGTAATGTTTAAAACATAGATAAGCAAAATGCAGTCATGTTAATAATAAAAAACGCAAAATGTAATCATAATCGTATTTCATTAATCAAATTACATTTTGCCCGTCTTTGTTAAGCAGTAACAAAACATATTATTTAAAGCTGCCAGCCTTACAATGTTTCTCCTACAAATACCAGAGATATTTTGTATAAGGTACGAAGAAATTTCCAGTTTCGTAGGATATGTATCTGATTTACATTCGCATTTTGACATAATTTATCACTGTTAATAATATCTTTTCGCAGAAGCTGTAAACTGCTAGGACTGGGATTAAAACCTTCGAAATCAAGGAGAGAGAAAAACGCGTACACAATCCGTAGGTGAAAAATGTATTATATAATATTTACAATGTAAAAAAAAACAAAATTACCTTAATATTTGGCAGAGTTGCCAACAGAAGCATTCGATTAATCTAGCCTATTAAAACCTGTTTAATATCTAAATGGTTACTTTTAATGTTTATGAAGAAATTTTTTTTTAACTATTTTTGAGATTTTAAATAAAAAATCAAATTAGCAGAAAAAATCCCAGCTTCTTCTAGATTACATCAGTTTTTAATTGCTGATTTTGATCACACATATTTTTAGTAATGATAACAATATTATACTTTTCACATTTGTTAGGCTGAGCACCTAAACGCTCGCTCCTCTGAAATATTGAAGTTACAAAGGCTCTATCAGTCTAACAGTATAATGAGCCGCCGAAAAAAAAAGGTTTAATCAAGATATATAAATAAACTCATAAATGCATGATAGATTTCTTAAATGAAATACTACTGGAATAGGTTTCTCATTGTATATTAATGATTTAGGTACAATAAAAGGTCTTTTCTAAGAATTTAAAGGCAATATTTGTAAAATATGGTCAGTGGCTTTTTTATATTTTAGGGTAATTTTTATTCAGTGTTGGCAGCACAATTTATTTGCGGTGTCTGCGATGTGCGTGCTTTTTGCATATTTATTTTGTTAATACAAATCTTATATTGTAATTGAAGTTGCTAGGAACCTGATTTATAGATTAAACAATTCATTTGTTATCAACCGCAGCTGTTCCATTTTTGCCTACACAATGGTCGTTGTTTCCTCAACATTCACTTTGCCGGTTGAAGGTGTGTTACTCCAGACTCCATCAACAAAATTATTAGTCAACGACCAAGAATTAGGGACAGCGACTTTATATATAACGGAAAAGTAAGTTTACTAGGTATTTAAAGTATATTAGTCAAAAAATATTGCGTTAACGGAAAAAGATACTTCTTATTTTTATTATTCCATTTCTGTTATATATTAAACACGGCATCACATTTTTTGTTAGTTTCCACAAATAAGAATGATAAAACTAAATAGACAAAGCATAAATGTTGATTTATCGAAACATTTCACATAATTTGCTTTGTTCGTGATATACATCGAAATAAAATATGTGCGCCCATTGTTATAATTTGAGCGTCCATAATTCCATCAATTTCGTTTAAAAAAAATACTAATTGAAAAATGCCATCTTTACAGAGACATCAAGGAAAAGGTTTAATGAAAAATGTATAATATATGTAGTTCTAAATTAAAATTTCAGCAGCCTAAATCCTGCAGATTGCAATTAGCAGTTTTTTTGGCAGGATAACTAATTTAGCAGCAATAATAGCAGGATTTGCTAAAATGTCAACAAATATTAGGTAAATTCTGGCTATAGGAATATTAACTTCAACAAAAAATTATAATGTAATACATCTACTAGAAAAATATTAAGTCAGAAAACTACATTTTCTTAAAATAATATTTTTATATATATATATACATATCAGGCGGGCAGTTAAAACAATGGTTAGACAATGGTTAATGGTTATGGCTGCCTGTGTTTTGCTGTTTTACATTTTTTAAATAATATTATATTGTCATGGTATGTCCCTTTCACTTGAGCAAAGACATATTAGTGGCTGTCCAGTTTACAATTGTTTTACTATTTCTCAATTATTATTTTAATTAATTAATCAAAATCAGAGTCAAGTAAATTCTAATAAAATTACACAAGTCGATTAATATAACTTACTAGCTTTATTACGATAGTACACATAATCAGTTTTTTTCTTTCCAGTAATGTAGTCTGGGGAGGAGGCGTTCAGCCCTCAGGAGGGCCGGCTCCCACTATCTCCCTTCTCTACCCGAGCATCTCTCTCCACGCCATCCAACGGGAGCCATCTCCAGCTCTTTACATGGTCCTTAACTATGAACTCAGGTGAGGGATTGTCACATTCATATCAAGATATTGTTTTTTCTAGAACCTTTTTGAGCAATCTGCTGATACACCTGATGTTACCTTCACCCATAGACAACAGCAACACAATGAGCATTATTTCGTAATCAACCAAATGGGACATTGCTTACTTCTCCCTTCAAGAACTTCATATCCTAGCCTTGGGAAATAACTGTACTTGGCAGCAAATTCTATAACTTCAAAGTGCACTAGAAATATGTTATAGAGAATTGCTGTACTATATCCATTTCAGGGTAAGTAGACATACTTTAGTAGTTGTTTAGACAGTCTAATCTGTTGACTTTCGCCATCACCATGTCGGCCCACATATAAGTACCACGACAAAAGATCTGTAAGTATAAGAATAACTGGAGGTACCCAAGTTAACCCTGAAATGCAACAGGCCATAGCAGGTGACAACGACGGTCTTTGCACTTATGTACATTGGTTATGACCCCATTTGGGCAAACACTATCACCTTTACCAAATATACCACAACTAAGAAGGTCTCTAGTTATATGAAAAACAATGACCCAGCAGTGGCTGCATGGTCACAATGTACTGCTCTGTATGCATTTATATGTAAAAGCGTCCACATAGTGTCAATATAAGTTTCAAAAAGTTAGTTTAATGCTTTACTCCCTATATATTGATCAGGTTGCCAGAGCTCAGCCAGGAGACAGGCGCCGGTGATGCTAACGCGGACAATGCTGAGGATGACGATGAAGACTTTGATGTCGAAGATCATCCCATCACGCAACTCAGGTCAGTTAAATGTCCATCATATGGTTTTGTCGATGAGAGTTTAATAGGGAAATTTACCTTTTTACCCCCTTTCTAATTAATTTCTATTTATTTTAATATACACCTATCCCCCGATTTACAGGGTAGATACGTTCCTGAGAAAAACGTGTAAATCAGAAAATTAAAAATTTCAAGTCAAAACCGTGTAAATCGAAAAGCTTGCAGAAAATGCATAATTTTGCTATTTAACAGTTGTGATTTTATTCAATATTTTTAGGTGTATACAGAAATAAAAATAAAATGAATTCACATATTAAAATATGTAATATATTACGGAAACACTGTTTTTTTGTTTAATTATAATACATTAAACAGAAGAACAAAAAATAAAACCAAAGGTGTTTTTTTTATCCTTTATCATGTGCAGAAAGTCAGCACATAAGCTCGGGATTCCCCGTGAGATGTGTACACAGCGCACGTGTTCAAACACAGTAGCATTTAGTAGAGTGCGATAAAAACAAAAAAAAAACTTATTTGGAAAACCGTGTAAAAGCGAAAACGTGTAAAACAAGTACCGTGTAAATCGGGGGATAGGTGTCTTTTCTCCAGTACTATTTATTTTGCACTAACTTGCAACACAAGCTCACAGTTTTGATCCCCTGCTTGATGTGCTCGTTTGCCGCTTCTAGAATTTGGATCTCGAGGCATGAGCCTCGACTTACACCTTTCTAGAGTTGCCTTGTTTAAGACATTCCATAATGCTCAGTCAATAGAAAGTACTCTATAGGATTTGATTATTTTAGAAAACAACATTATCGAATGTACCTTTTGATTGCATTGACTTTAAGGATTGATTTATTCAGATCTAAATCTTATCACGTTTGTCGCCCAGCGCGATTCGTTAGTGTTTCTCACGTGGTATGGCGGTCTTTAGAGATAAGGTAGGCCTGAAAAAACAAAAGTTCTTTCCAGGTTTATACCGCAGAATGAGAGCGAACTCCAAGAGATGTACTCTGCAATGACCCAGGGTCAGGCCCTCCACCCGGATCCAGCAGACGAGATGATCGATGAAGACCCCTACATGGATGGGGAGGAATTCGATGAGGGTAAGTACCATCATTATTCTTATATTTTTCCTTTCCCGATGAATGTCATCATTTCAACATTGTGAAGCTATTCCGTTTGCCGTACATTGCGTGTGTTATTACAGTAAACATCAATATGTACTCTTAGCGTGCGTCAATAACATGATTCTGTACTTTGATATCTATCATCGTATTTTTTTCAGCTTTTTTCAAGTCGATCTTGAGGGTAGAAAAAATGGTTCGTTTTAATATCTCGACAAAAACTTAGAGAGAATTTTTTCTGTTTTAGAAATTGTCCTTCAATTTTCTATGCAAAGTTTTTTGCTGAGATATCGATAGTTAAAAACAAAGGGATTCTTTTACGTTCGATTTCGGAAATCTCCGCGACAAATGGACCTAGCAAGTATCTACAAAAAGAAAACTAATGCTGAACAAACAGGCAGTTGTTAAACAAATGTTACTTGTAGTTGTTTAATAACAAAAAAATCCATGCCCGTGGATTAAAGAAAAAGACTAAAATTTATTTCGGTCTGTCCCTTTTGACTGCGTAAAAACCGTAGCTCTATAAATGTTTTTGTCAAAAGCTCAAAAAACCGCTGACAAGAGTCTTGGAGCTTCAAAATACTTTTTTTTAGATTTGCATTATGACCATTTGTTACTGTGATACAGCTCATCAAATTTCAGGAAATATTTGTTTTTTTTTCTTCCCTTAATTGTTGAGGTAGTTTAGATTAATTCCAATAATGTTATGTCCAAACGGGCTTATGAAATTGTGATAGTTATAGCGTAATTATATCCAGGCGAAGATGAATTCGAAGACGCTGAAGAGAGTAACCTCAGCCCCGAAGAGGCTGCCGTCAGGCTGCGGCAGCTCCGCCTGCAGAATTCCAACGGCAACCACCACTATGACGGTAAACTTCTCCTTTTACACTGACTTGACTAAGTGAATACAACGCACCTGATAGAAAGAAGAGGAGACCGGGGTTTTTAGAGAATGTTATATTGTTTTGAAGTCGCATTAATGATTTTTTTTTGTCAAAATTAACTGCATGACAAGTTCTTTTCACAACTTTTGGTGTATTAGCTCGTTCAGTAGTTTTTTATAGGTCCTCATTGTTCCATAACAACAAAATGACTAAACCTTTTTAGTAATATAAATAATATAATATAACCCTCTCGCTACATCATTTTCGGTGTGAACAGAGATACATTAGTGGCTGTATCCACGTTACGGTTATATGTTGTGCCCAGCGTGACCAGTAGCGCAGGTGATCGCCGTTCTCACAGCACTAGTACACATGACATTCTTATTAGACGCTTTGCGAGTTTCCTTACGATGTTTTCGTACACCGGAGAGCACGAGGTGCCTAAATCTGTATGTGATTTGGAAAAACCCAGCGATATGGACCGCGATTCGAACAAGTGAGCGGAATACAAAATCTAATCTACAGCTATGATTGGATAACACTACACTCACACTCTTGATCATTTTTTGCAGTTAGTCTACCTACCCCTTTAGTCAACCGTCCCCGTTCTCCCCTACAGGGAAGTCCACGAACGGCAGTGACTGCCAAGGGATGAGAATCCATTGGCACAGCAGTCGCGTGCACCCCATACAATCATAAATAGCACATCTTGATACATTTGGATATTTAAAACATATATTGATTTAAAATTTGGTCCAAACTTATTTTTTCGTTTTTTGTACTCATTATAAATACCTTAATGCGCGAACTAATTTACTTTTAATTATGGCTCGACGTTTCGATCAGTTTACACAAGTCTGGTCCCGAGCAGACTGACGCGCTGCAGTCTTCGTTCGTACCTTTGTTCTTGATCATTTTAATAGTCACGACATAGCACTCACAGTATCAGCATATTCATAAGGCGACGTAAAACGAATTCCTTGTTTTCTGATCTCTCCGGGCACCACCAGAGATAAAAATCCGAAACACTTATACTTAGTTCGCAAGAGAATAATAAAATACAACACAATATCTAGAACAACACACCCAAACCTTCCTCATGAGTTACTCTGTCTTTTGGTGAAAGCAGCATAAAAATCAGTTGAGTCGTTTTTGATTATCGCGAACAGAGGAAGAGGTTAAGGATATTGCTAAATGATATGGTAGTGACATTAAAATAGATATTGTATTCTTCATTTCAGATGATGCCGAAGATGCTGGAATAGGGGAACAGTAAACGCCAAATATAATAACTGTCGCGTTAATAAAAACAGTTTTGCCAGCTTCAGCGTGTTCCGACTAGGGTGGCCATTTTGTTAAACACAAAGCCGGACTTGGCGTTGAATTAAGCTAGACATTTTGTTTTAAAAGTATTCTTTAACAGTACAACTACTGAACCAGTGAAAATGACTGGTAATAATATTTTCAATAGAATATTTTTTTCCTTTTAAAATGACATGAATATTTATAAATGGCTTATAAAATTAACATAAATTCTCCGAAATATGGAACATTGGAAATATTTAAGAAAATTATGCTGGAAGGATGTTTTATTAAAAAAAATACAGTACAATAAAAATAATAATTATATTCCGATTTCCTTAAAGAATAAATACCAAAAACAACATCGGTTTTTTTAATCTCAGCCAACATAAAGTCAAGTAAGACATTCCCCTCTTCCTTTCATAACAGAACCAGATTGCGGTCCCATAGTTTTACGGTGACTTCTATTTCAGCCAGAACTGAGAAATTCTCTAACTCTTACCTTTGTCTTCCCATTGTGGAACGGTCTTCCGACGAGCGTGTTCCCTTCATCCTATTGGGTTCTTTAAGGGAAGCGCGAAAAGATATTCCTATATTATATATATAGACTATAGGCAGGTGCTTGTCTGTTGATAGTCATACTTGTTTTTGGATTGCACTTCTCTTACCATTAGGTACTGTGCACACACAGAATACGATTAAAAAAGAATGTCCGGCTAAACAGATGGCGACCCTAGTAAGGACTTTTTGTATCCAGGTACTTACAAGTACCTTCTTTCGTTTATATCCCAAAGGATTTCTTTTCGTTGTATAAGTTAAGATTAAGTTGGCGTTGGTCATAATTTCGTTTGATATTTTTTCGACTATTCGCTGCAATAGTACTGAATAAAGTGTAAAACTTAAATGTTTGTCGATTATTTTGCGAAAAGGGGCCTTTTTTATTTTTATTAAACGAATACACAGTTTCAGAAAAGAAAAATTGAAAGATAATAGTGTGGTTAAAACCCAGTTTCGAGCAATAGCTCTGCAACTTTGAGATTAATTTAAATAATTAAATCATAGTATTAATTAATTAAATTATCAATTAATTAATTTGTCAAAATTATTTTATGGTGTTAAAAGTTTTCTTTAAAATTAAAAAAAGACTTCTGAAACTGCGTATATCTTCTAGTACAGATTTATAGATATTGTTATAAATATTTTAAAAGGTCTTATGCGCAAATTAACTTACTTTTAATTATAGCTCTACGTTTCGCCCTGGTCATGAGCAGGCTAAACGTCGATCTATAATTAAAAGTAAGTAATTCGCGCATAAGACCCGTTGAAGTACTTATAGCGAGTATAAAATCAACAGCATTTAAGTCTGTTATAAAAGACAATTTATCTCCTATGTGTGGTAATATTATTTTTAAATTAACTCAAGATCATCAGCGATCGGTTTAAATCGAATTCGTTTCCGTGAGTTAAGATATGTTTTTGTAATAACAAAATTCATCTCGCTATGATACTGTACTGAAAGTAATAAGGCCCGTTGTGAACATTCCATCAATTTATTGCGGTTCAGAAGAAATATATTTCTATTAATTATAACTCTAGTGAAACCTGTGGTGATGACTATCAGATTATCTGCCTCTTGATACAGGCAAAACATACATGGTAAACTAAATAATCTTCTGCAAAATATAAGTCGCTTTTAATACTTAAAAAAATTATGTTTGGAATAAGCTTTAGTTTGTATCTTAATCGATAGATGGCGCTGTACGCTCGAATCCGCTATAGTTGTAAGAGTTAATAGATGGCATTATATTTTCAGCTATCGCTGTATAACTTGTATGTCTTGCCCACTTTGACCAATAACACAGATGTATGCAATTTTCGAGAATTCATAAAAAAAACTAGTTGATAAGTCCTTTAAATATGGATTGTCTCGAATTATTTTTAACAATTACTACACTTAGGGAAAGCTCAAAAGCAATTGTAGTTGTATTTGTATCCTTAAATATTGCAACACTTTAATAAACCTTATCATAAATATTGTGTTTTGTTCACTTCATTTTTTTGTTTCTAATAAAAGGACGATATAATAATAAATAAGACAGATGGATTTTTGTCCTTTAATGTCGTTTTTGGGTAACACCGTACTTACCAGGTGCACGGTCATCGTTTTATTGAGCTAGTGTAAAATAAAAGGATTTTTGTTAAAAATGTAATTCGTTACATCTGTGAGTAGACTATTGAAAAACATGTTTCACTTCACCTGACAAAATGGAAATCAGTGCCATTGAAGGCCGATAACGGACAGCAATCAATAAACTTAACATTAAGTCCATTAGGGAACCACGCCTTAATTTGAAATTATATCTTGATGAGTCTAGTCTAAGAATAGTAGCGATCGTCAAGACACGTGAATGTCCATTGACAGGCATGCGGTTCAAGGCTGATGGTGAGCACCAAGAAATCACGTCTTAAGTTGAAATTGTTTCTTGCCAATTCTAATCTTAGAACTGCAGCGGCTAATTAAGATACGGAAATGACCATTGGCAGACCTCGCCATTGAGGGGCATTTGGGAGTCGAAGCTGCTCGCGTCCGTAGGCTTTACCCTAGTTTCCCTACACGAGACTCCTGGGTGGTGCTAAACGAGCAGCAGCGAGGTGGTAGGGCGTCGGTGCCCGTCTGGATCGCGACCACAGTGCATGGGGGTAAAGCCCGTCATAGTGACCAGTTTCGGCTTGTAGCGTTTCAGGATCAGCTTGTGCATATCCAGTAGCTCACATACCTAGAGACCTTCAGTCGTGGTATATTTGGGCCGACATGACGATGTAGACTATCAATGGATTTCCATCCTTTGATAGTCGCTTTCGTTTTTGGACTACACTGTACTTACCATCAGGTACTCTGTAGTCACTATTTCGAGCCAGTGTAAAAAAAAGGGTTAACCAAGAGATTAAAATAGTTACTAACTAAAATTAAAAGTCAAATATTTTCACTATTATTTTATTAGGAAAACACAATACATCATAGTTTATCTTTATAACAATAATGAATATAGAATCGCGTCACAAACAGTACACTTTGTACTTCATTTACGAATCATGCACTAAACATTAATAAAATAAAACAAATCCGGAAGCGTGCAATGAACATTAAAAAGAAAACTAGTATGATTCCACATTTGTAAGAAATGTGCGCTTTCTTTAAAAAAACACAGATTAACTATGATTTAAATTACTATAAAATATTACCTTGTAATAAAATTTCATATAAATTGTCATTTTTAGCAAAAAAATTAATAGTTTTATAATCGCATTCATGTCTAAAATGGTTCATACAGGTGTCCTATTTTAATATTCATTACACGCCTCTAAACAATCCAATATAAAATTTACTGCAACGACAAATCTCCAGAACTTAGTTAAAGTTCGGTCACACTCGGCTGACGAAGCCGAAAGTACCAAACATGTAAAAAATTCAGTGTTGCAAACTCCCTAAAAATTTTAACGTATCTTTAAAAAAAATTCTTAAATGGTGAAATCAAACGCCTGCTGAAATATTTTTATTAACAAATTTTATTATTGCTTATACAACGTTACTGGTAACTAACGCCAAACCTCTTAAAGGTAACTTAGGTACATCAAGACTAACAACTTTTGTTCTGACTTTTGCAAGAACTTAACACATCCTAAGATATATATTTTTTAGTTTTAGTGGGGATTTCTATCAATCGTTAGCTCTATGTTTAAAGTTCAGTTAGCTGATGCTACGAAATCCTCTGCCCCAGTTGCATCGCGCCGCCTTTCACGAGTGTTAAGATCAGAATTGCAATTTTGATTTATTTATTTTTTGTATGGGGACAAAAAAGATTGAATTAGAAAAAGTCGTAAAACAAAAGTTGTTAGTCTTGCTATACCAAAGACACCCTCGAGAGGTTTTGCGTTAGTTACCCGTAACCCTGTATAGTTAATTTTATGAATCACCCCTGCATTGAATTATTGCTTTATTAAAAAGTATAAGTAGTCAAATTATATTAGTTTATTAAAAAATATCAAAATGTAATTTTTGAAGGTTTCGTATTAAAATATATGAAAATAAATTTGTCCTTAAAAGTACCACCTCTCCGTGTATAAAATCTCTAAATTTAGAGTCTATCGCAAAGTTGGCAACACTGAAAGGATTAGTTCTCTGTACCAACCGGTCTAATGAAGTAATGACACGCATACATCATTTGACATCCTTATAATTAAATATTATTTTATTTATATCAATATCTATTAACTAGCAACGCGGTAAAAATATATACTATTTTACATTTTTTTGCACTATCGTGATTACGCGCGTAAAGTTTATCTGTATCACCAAATCTTTTCATATGAAAAAATATAGATTTGATTGCTTATTATAGATTATTTCTAATTTTTCTTAATTTATTTAAGATCCCAACCAAGTTGCATAGCCCGTGATAACTGATAAATTCATTAAAACCAAGGGCTGTATTTAAAGAGTGGATATTAAAAAAAAATATATATTCACTGGACACTGGTGTAACAATATGCACATATCAATACAAAGTTACCGGTAATTAACGTATAACCTCTTAAAAGTAACTTAGGTATATCAAGGTTGACAACTTTTAGCAAAGCGTAATACATCCCAAGAAATTACTATTTTTATGACTTAAGTGTAGTTGTCGACCAAATGTTAGCTCTATATCTCGTTAATAATTCGATTCTGGCATAGGTATGTAACATACAGCTAAGTGCTCGCGCCTGCCCATATCGCCGTAACCATGTAGATATGTCGCCTTTGTATCCCGCGTGTCGTAGCCACACCTTCAGGAAAATTTATGTGAAGTTAAGAACATTAGTACTGCGTTTTTTTTTGTATGAGAAAAAGTCGTAGAACGTAAATTGTCAGTTTTGATAAACTAAAGAGACACCCTTAAAAGATTATGCGTTAATTACTAGTAACTCTATATATGCTTCACGTATTAAAATTTTTCATAAAACGTTTGACCTTTACACCACGAAATTAGAATAAAAAACTTAACATATACATTAAATATAATCGAATTCTTGTATTTCATTCGTTACGTGCAAAATATATTACTAAAAAAATCATACTGAAGTAAAATCATATTATAGGTAAAGTTATTTATAATTAAAAATATTATTATGAACATTATTACGACTGAAAGCCCTGGAAGAGCAATTCCAAAACTCTATGCATTGTCCGAGATTATTACTAAATTATTTTATTAGGAAATAGTAGAATTTAATAGGAAAACTCAGAACTATATATCCTAATGTTTCCTTTATCACAATTTTATATTTAAAAATTCATTTGTGAGCTTATTTAAATTAAAAACGGCAGTTATTTCTTGAATTATCCTACATTTTTAATTAACATGAAAAAATTGTCTACATATTGCTCTGTGAAAATTCTAGAATCTAAGTTATTATATATGCTAGCAACACTCACAATACTGTCATAAAGAATTCAAATAACTTTTTTATAAAATCAAAACTACTCTTGCATTATATTCAGTTGTATTTTGTACTATAAATATAAAGCACTTAGGTTATTTTTCGTTTGAAAGGACGACTTGAAGTTGCCATACTAATGACACAAAGCTATTTTTCTATATTTTTTGGCGAAAATTCACACATTTGTTCAGGTATGAACGCGCATTTATTTGACAACGTTATTGCAGTCATATGTTGGAGAAAGTAACATTACTTTAATAACAAATAGGCTCACCTATGTGCCGTGCATTCTATAAAAGCATTATCTTTTCATATTTGGATACTTAATAAAGAAACTGACTTAACAACTGCTAATTACCAGAGTAACAGGCTGAAAATCCAAACTGCCAAATTTTATATAAATATATTTATGAAATGTCCAAGAATAAGAAGTTTTTTATGTTTCTATAGGGTGCTCGTCATTGCTCACCCTTAACCTCAATCACAGCTGATGGAAAAAAATTATGAGGCCGATAACAAAGTATTAAGGACAAATACCAGGTTATTTGAAACGCGATAAAAGTTTTATACGTTCTTTTTACTATTTGTAACATTCTTTTTAAACAAGTTACATCTTGCAGCCTTATTACAAGACGAGTTTTAACTTAAGCAAAGGTTTACAGTACATACTCAGTTATTATGAAAGATATTTTATTGAGTAGAGATTTAGAAGTGGTTGTAAGCACTATTGTATCTCTGCTTACGCCGAAAGGGATATTGCGCTACGATATATTATTATTATATTTTAATGTAAGGTAGCTATGATATCTCGACGTTGCTAAGGTTGATATAATTTACCGCATGGAAATGTATTTTTTCGAAAACTTCAAAACGGGTGTTATTTAATTTCTAACGAAAAAGCTAAATATCGATTGTTATAGTGCTTTTAACCCTCATTTCACCTCCTTTGGGGTGGAATATCATAAATTCTACTTCTAGTGGGCGCCTATGTCGCTACCTTCGGTAATTTAGGCTTTACGATGACACGGTCACTGAGGACAAGTGATTTTATTTAAAGTGGATCTCTGGTAATCCTGCGCCCCCTGTAATCCGACATGCTTATCATTGTTAATTGGTCTTGAATATTTCACGTACATATAATATTATGGAGGTATAACAAATAATGTAGTATGATTACTGGTTCAAATTGTTTGTTTGTGTTATATATGTCCGATAACAAGGTAGTATTTTCAAAAAAAAAACTCCTAACTATATAAGGGTCTTATGCACAACAATGTCTTATGCTTATGGGTTTATCTACAATCCGATAAACTCGTTAGTCCGTCATGACCCTGCAAAACATTTTTCGGATAGTCAAAAATCCACTATATATAGATTAAGATTTTTATACAAAAATTAAGCCGACATATGCCAGTTAAAACTTTTCGCTTAAATTAGAACCTGAATTCTAACAAAACTGCATAAGGGAGTTTCTTATCAATTCTCTATGTCTCCATAAAAGGAATAAGCAGACAGTATGTTTATTAATTCTCTATATTTACTTGGCTACAATAGTATAAACAATTTTAAAGAAAATTTTTGTCCGTATTTAACATGTTAATATATAAAAATAAAACAAGTTTTCAACTATTTCTCTCAGCTGTCGAAAAATGTAAAAAACACGGTCTCAGGGTGTATATAAACAGTGAGTCAAGCATAAATCAGTTCAACATTTGCTTTAATTCAAGGAGAGACTTCAATTTAAAAATATCTCCAACAACATGAAAGTGGATAATGGACCATACGCGGCAACGCGAACGCTCGTAAGTTCGAATCCCGGCACGTACCTCTGGGTTTTTCTAGATTGCGCATAGATTTTGGACCCACATGCTCACCGGTTTAGGAAAATATCGCGAGAAAATAATAGAAATGTCACGTGTGAGTTCGCAGAGTGAAGACAACCACTAATGTCTCTGCTTACCGCGTAAGGGATATAGCATGAGGATATATTATTCATTATATGTACCCCAGTGATTAAAAGACAAAACTAAGGATCGAGAAAAAGACTTTTTAAAATTGCAATACAGATTTTTTTAATACAGTTGGTTTTGAAAACCTTCTCCGAGAGGTGAAGGCGTTATTCGGTATTCATATTTAATTCTATTTATATTATATCATTTATTGATATCCTTTTTAGTTGAAGAGCAAAAAAATACCCAAAAAATAATTAAATGAGAAACCTTATATAGCAACACTGGGAACGTACGTAACTCGAGAATAAAGGAAAGCAAAACATTATGCTAATAGGTCGCGAAATCATGATCCCAAACACTGTTGACCATTTAAACGATTTGATTAGTTTTTACATTTATTTTTGTAAGAAATCTGATCTTAGATCGCATGTAACATCATTCTATCCCTTAAATCAACAATACCTTTTTCATTTCCATAAATAATATAATTTTCTGATATATTTTGGTTATGTCATTACACCAATATGCCCCTTTCGGGGTCGAACAGGGTTTCTAATACACACTGTATATGCTATATTATCAGTACAATGTAGGACACACAATATATCCTCTCGTCTGTCATCGTAATCATTCAATCATGTAATCCCATTACAGGACTTTCCACTGACGTAGGTTTCAGCACTAATTTTTGGGACCTAGGTTTAGAAAAACCTAATTTTCTCTGAATCTAACTGGAATTTTATATAACTCCAATTAGTTTTGCCAATAAAATATATTTCTTACACTACACTTGACTTTGAATTGAATTGCAACTGTTCTATGAGAAATAATATGGGTTACCTAAATACGATAAGAACTTTTTACCGTGTCCTGTAATGGGACGCGTCACTTACGAAAGGATAGATGTATTTTTTGTATGTTTAGTTTATTTTTCGACAACCAAGAGATGGCTGTCTCACATGAGACGTGTTTTCAACAGCGTCAATTTTTATTTTACAATTTTTTAAATATTACATTTAATTTGAAAACAAATCAACAAGATTACTGCGCGTAATCGAGATATAATATATAAATGGTGATTCGGAGCGATAATGTAATATTTTTCAAATATATACAGTATGCGGTAGCATTTATGTTACCCCTTTCAGACCTTGGCACTTAGACAACTTCCGTTTGTTTTTAAAGCTAGTAAAATAATGCAAAAAGCGGAAAATTAGTTGAAATCAGTTGGTTGTATTGCACGAATTACACATGATAGATACAATCACTAAAATATCTCAGCTCACCCCGAACGAGATATTATTATAATAAAATACTTTTCAGACACGAATTTATTGTATTTCGTTTATAAGTTTTGTATTTTCATTTGCAAACGTCTGGTTTGAAAGGGTTAAACTATGTCTCAAGTGTTTATAAAACAACAGGCATTATTTTTTAAATATCTCTCTGCGAAGCACCATTCATAATAAGGTTTTGAGTGTAAAAAACGTCACAACGCTCATTTTTTGGCAAAGTTTTGAGAATATTTTCACCTATTTCGATTATTTTCTACAAGTCACACTGGTGTTACAAAAAAATAAAAATAGCAAAAGAATATTTCTTTTTTACGTCAGTTGTGTGTCGTTTTTGCTTCTCAAAACCCGTCATATTTAAATTGTAGTTTTGTAAATCAGTACATTTTTTATTTATTATCATTCATTTGGGTTTGTTTTTGTTCCGATGATCTGTTTCTTCGCGTTGCATCAACTGCCTCGGTTAATATATTTGTTATTTTTATATTTTCGTGTCTGATTTTACATCTAATGATAATTTATTTCACATATATTCTTCTTTTACACTAACTTGACAAAGTCTCTACAGTGCACCTGATGGTAAGTACGATGTTGTCCAAAAACGCGAGGGACTAATCAAAGGATGAAAATCTATCGAGTCTCCGTCGTCATGTCGGCCCGCATATAACGCGACTGAAGCTCTCTAAAGTATGAGTCACTGGACGCATAGAAGCCAATCCCGAAACGCGACAGGGCAGAACGAGTCATTGTGACGGTTTTTACTCTCATATACTGTGGTATTCACGCAGTTAATTCGAACTATAGCCTTACAACCACAAAATGGTTGGTTTAAAAGAATTCATGCACAAAAAATTGTGATAAAAAACCTATGAAAGAGAGGATAAAAGATGAATGATGAAGATGATAACGAAAAAGTTGTACAATATGAATGTGAGTGGAAGTAAGAGGCGAGACCGACTGATATTGACACAGACTACATACAGAGAATTCTGACGGAGAGTAATGTCAAACGCACGAGGAATCGGCAAGAGTGCATGAAAGGAATCATTAATGTTAAGGTAGCGAAAGAGGTTGGCAAAAATAGAGAAGAATGGCATTCAATTCTCTCTGCCTACCCCAATAGGGATTCGGTGTCATGGTAAATAGATAGATTCATAGATAATATATTAATTTTGATATAGTTTGAAATATTGTTTGAAATAATATTATTTGAATTATTATTATTATATTTTAAAGTTATACATATCTTATGCACCCATTTTTATTGAAAATTCTGTTAACACGCATTTGAAGCTATTTTTTCAGCTATTAACTCTTAGAAGGTTTTTTAACTATAATTTTCTGTAAACCTATTTCATGACGCTCCTGAAAAGTTGATATTTTAAAGTTACACCTCTTTTCCGCTAAAAGTGCTATTTTAAATATAATTCTAAAGTGAAAATTCGGACGGTACACACATTAATCTAGACAGTTGATATCTCCAAAAAATATATATCTATACATACGCAGAAAACAGACCACCGATATGAAAACGCGCCCAACCCTCGATATCAAAAAAATTCAACAACACATCACGAAAGAAAAAAATTATTCACCATCACGCCGTGGTCGTCAGGGGGCTGGCCGCGGGCTGTATCGACGCGTCGACGGTTTTCGACTCTACGACGTCCATTTCCTCGGTGCCGTTGACGGCCTCCGAAGGCTCGTTTTGGTCCGGTTTGGCTTCGCCTTGGCTGGGTTTGACCTCGTTTTGGTCTAGCTTGGCCTCTTCCTGGTCTGGTTTGGCCTCATCTTGGCTCGGCGCGTCTGTAGTCGCCGACTCCATGGGGTCATCCCGCGCGGCATCAATTTGCGATTCCGATTCATTTTGTTCGTCTACTGTTGTTGAATCCTTTGCATCTTCTTTTTTTTCTTCCGTATTGTCTGATCAAAGAGAAATTAATGAAAATAATATTTATGAGCATATTTACAAAAGCTAAAAGTAAATATTTCCTTTTATAAGTCTTGAAAATTTTGTCAGTATATTAAAATAGGTTTTGACACCTGAAATAAGTTTTTCTCCATTTATTTTTATTAGACAGATTTGCGCCTGACCTCAACCTCACCTAACAGAAAATCATTTTTCCCACTATATATGTGAAATCCACGGAAAGAGGTTTGAACATGCAACCCAGCACGCTTGTACAATGCAGGCATTCGGCATGCTGTACACCTTAGTCGGCTCTTACGACACCTCATTATGATGAGGGAGTCATAATTTTATTCTGCCGGTAAGCCCCACGGCTATATTACTATCATTATATATCAAATTGTATAAAGATTTTGATCCGCGCCATCACCGGATAGTTTGAGAAAAATTGACTCCACAAAGTTGGACGTTTAAAAAGTAATTTAGAATAAACTCACACTTACGCTATTGCGTAATAAACTTTTAGACAACAAAAAACAAATTATGCATCAATATCCAATTTTTTTAAATATATTAATACTCAAAAAATATTTTGTAATATTTATACTAGAATATCTGTAGATTTTTTTTAAATCTAACAACTGTTTTAACAAGGGCAACATTGTACCACCAATAAGGAGTCACAAGGGGCCTTTTTATCTCGGAGACATCGCAGGAACTGCCGAAAAGACCATTTAAGGAGGCAGCTGCCTAGGCAACACTCCAGTGGTATCTCCACTTTGCGGTGGAGAGGGGGTTCCCTCTCACCTCTTCTACACTGTATGGCAATTGCTCCCCCTCTAGGGCGCTCAACGCGCCGGGCCGCGGATGGGCTTTTAGCCAGAGCCCGTAGCCCGGTGTAACGGCCCTCAACACTGCCCTGAAGGTCCATGAGAATTTCCAACAGGTCAACAAAAAAAAGTCCCGTCTTTCTATTCAATATCTAAGAAAGATTTTCTATATCAATATCTCAAAACTCACCAGTTTCATCGACTTCCATTGGAGTCTCTTTCTTTTCATCGCCGTTTATTTTCTGTAAAAAAATTTACACACATAAACAAATATCGAAGAGCTTTACAAACTATTAGTTTCTTAAACAAACATTTTATATTTTATAATACATACAATGAAAAAATAAAATAAAAAAACTAAATAAAGACAAAAATATCTACCATACAATACAATAGACATCACATAAACAACAAAAACTACAAAATAAAACATGTATGAAGTATTTACATGCAAAAATGCTAATGTCCATTAAAAAAAAAAACAAATTAAGAATATTCCAACTTTTCCTTCTTTTCAATAAAAAAGTCTAACGCCCTCATTCCTATTATAATTGTAAAGATTTTTTTTCTAATTAACAAATTCCCCAAATTATAATAATAAATACAATCCTAAAAATAAGTATCATTTTTCTAATACGCAACCATTTAATGTTTTCCACGCAATTGTAAAAAGGCTCTTTAAATTTTACAGATGACTAAAAAATATAAACAATATTAAATTCGCCACATAAGCAAACAAATTTTTTTATTAAAAAAAAAATTGCTGTATTTTGAAAACAGCGTTTTAGATTGACAAATTAATTATTAACTATAATCTTCTTTTAAAGGGCTTTTTTGTAACCGAGTGTTAAAAATACAAATACAAAATCTAACCCTGAAAACCAACAAATTTCGTTACTTTTATTCTGACAGATAGCATCATATTTTTAAACCAATGCACAATATCAAATATTGTATGGGATTATATATAATTAATTTTCTATATACCTTCACCGCAATACCTTATAAATAACCATAACAGTCTGAAATACTCTTACAAATAAGCTAAAACTTATTGTGTCATTTTGCACTTATATCATTATATTATCGTCAGAAATTTGTTCACAATTATTGAAACGAGAAAACATTTTCAACAAATCGTTGAAAAAGATCATTTATAAGTGAGATCCAGTCGATGATTACTGATATTGTTGTTTTAGATTGTTCTGAATGAGCATAATATTGTGTAAAAATTAAATCGGGAGAATCTATTTTGTACCTAAACTACACAGCTTTTAGGTTGGTTTTTGGCACGCGACTATAAAGCTAATGACGATACGTTTTAATGTCGCCATTGGTGGGACCAGATCATATAACCTGTTTATTAATAATGTATATATGTCTTTGTAATAGACTTATATATTTACAAGCTTATGTGTGTTTTTGTGTATGTGTGTACATATAATTATCTACGACACTATGATTTGAATTTATAAGTCTCTAGAGCTGTATCTATACTCTGTTAATCCCTTCTTCGCTGTTTTCTGCTCGTTGATACAATAAATAGGTGTCAGCTGAAAACCAGCGCCGGGTGGCTCAGCTGGTCACTTAGTATTTACTGAGCTGACTTCCCTTTGCCGCATCATCACAGCACAGGGTATTTGTTTTTATATCTTCATTAACCTATCCTTCTGTGATATGTCGTGTGCCAAATAAATGCTTTTTCTTTCTTTTCACCACACTGTATGACTATGATTACATTTTTTTTTTTCAAAAAAGAGACATGCTATTTTGCCTGGAAGCTGTCGATATGCTATCATGATATCGAGTGCAAAACGACACGAAATAAATACAGAAACTACTAAATGTATTTATAACAATGAACCTAATTCTTTCGCGTCTTTTTGCTAGGTGCCTTACGAGAAGTCTTCGAGCTGGTAGATGAAGCCGGCTTTCTTTTTCGACTCTAAATACGATATACAAATAAAAATATATATTTTTCATTGTTTTAGAAATAATTGACTACACAAATAAATCCATTATTTAACTGACAGTTTTTTAACTGTATAAATGGTCTGTAGAATTGACAAAGTTTACAATATCAACTACTAAAAAAATCACCGGGCTTAGATCAAATATAATTGGGGCATTTAGTCAAGGCAACTGGGTCTAAGTTGATTCTAATTGCGTTATTTAGTGGTAACATTTCGGCCTAAACGAACCTTATTTGGAGTGTATAGTCATAAAAGCAGGTTCAAAATCATCTTGGTTGATGTTTAGTAATTATTTAATCATATCAATTTGACTCAAGTACTCTCAAATAGAGTTTTTAGCTGGTCTAAATAGAATTTGATTAGTCTTTAAATCTTAGATAAGTCCCAATTGAAGGATTTAATGGTACCAACCGGGCGTAAAATGACTATAATTGTAGTATTACTGACTAAAATGAAGTCACGAGCGGAATGTAGTTTACCAAAGTCATTACAATACCTCTGGTTTATTGTCTTCTGATATTTCACTGACTTGCGCGCTTGACGTGGAAGACACCTCTCCTTCTTGATCCTTCTTTTGTCGCTTACCCCGCGGCTTCTTCTCTTTTTCTTTCACTTCTACGGCCTCCGGCGCATCTTCTATGTGCTCTGTTTTCTCAACGACTATTTCCTTTTCCGGTGTCGGTGACGGTTCTCTTTGTGCCGTTGGATCTATCTGGTAATCGTAAGTTTTTATCATAATTTATTAATATCACGGCGGTAGCGTGCAGCTATGTGGGTATGAAATCACAGCGTATACTATTAACTAAAATTTATTCATCCTATAATAATAAGCGACTATATTTGAAAGAATAAACTACTTGTACAGAAGAAAAGTAAATACGAGAAACGCATGAACAGGAACAGTAAGAAAAATAAAAACACCAACCCATTTGCCAAATAAAAAAAAAATAACCTAAAAAAGTGGAGAAAAAGAGAAAACGAAATAAAGAAAAAAAATCATCCTATCTTTTTTACTATTAACTTTTTTATTCAGTTAGATTGACAAGGGATGAGGATCTAAGAACAGTCTTGTGCCGCCATTTTACCTTATTACTAACATCGAAATATTTCAAAATGGCTGCTTATATAAATATAATATATTTTCACGCTATATCACTTTCGGGGTGAGCAGAGATATATTACTGGCTGTATCCAGTTTGCTGTTATATGTCGTGACACTTAGGTGCCATGCGGATTTTCTCACGATGTTTTCTTTCACCGTTGAGCACGTGGTGCCTAAATCCGTACGTAATCTAGATAAATCCAGAGGTACGTCCCAAGATTCGAACCTACGAGCATTCGCGTCGCCGCGCATTGAAACTCTCCCATTATCCGCTAACCCACCATAGATACTTCTACACACAGGCTGCTTATATGATATTAAATATAGTATCTGCTTTTGTTCAGTTTAAAAGAGCATCTAATATTAAAAATGAAGTTAATATAACTTACAACGAGTAGCACGGTGTGTTGCCCGCCTGCAGAGACAGCCAGTGGTAAGCGGTCCTGGAACGCGGCGCTGACTGCGGCCGTAGGTTCGTTTGCATCGCTGCACTGGCCCGTCCCTAGTTGACCTTCGCTGCCCATGCCCCAAGCTAGCACCTCGCCTGCGTTAACATACGAAATCCTATTACTAATCATGATAGTAGGGCGATTGTTTGAACTGGGTCGTGATCACACCACACAAGTGTAAAGACTGTCATAGTGACTCGCTTCGGCCTGTCGCGTTTCGGGATCAGGTTACTCACATCCCGGATAGTAATAATCTAACCCTTAATAAAGCCGAATCGAGCTGTGGAATGGTTTTCCGGCGAGCGTGTTCCCCGAACTGAGAACTTCTTACAACGCTTATGTTGCTTAGAGATTTGTAACGACACAAATAATAAAAAAAAAAAAACAAAAAATTAGAAAACAATTACAAAGTAGCACATTAAAGTCAGCTGACTCCCAAACTTGGACAATCTGTATCTTGGATGTCAGCACATTTCACACAATTTGTTACATACAGATAATAATCGCTGCGTAGCTCCAATCTTAAGTCAAAACAATACAATAATATCATTACATACACAATACAATCAAAGTAAATATTAACTTCACAAAAATGTTAAACCCAAGTACATCTATTCCCGCAACAGTTCCTCAGTATCATCATATTTCAGATAAATAGTGTTTCATTCTTTCAGCCTACCTCAATAAGGAGTTGGCGTAATGATAAAATAACCGACCTGAATCAGTAACTGCGAAAGAATTGCTGGTCCCGGCGCTTATACTGATGCACTTCTTGCTTGACAGCTTCGGTACGGGCTCGAGCCCTTCCGCGTCGCCGGCTCTGTCGCCTAAACCTAATCTGAAAACGATACAATATTAATATATTAATAGGGTCTTTAAAAATGTAATCAGTTTTTCTGCAACTGGTTATTTTAAAAGAGTGATGTTTTATAAAGCGATTATTATTGCAATTTTTAAAATAACGACGTGCTTGCATACTCTTCCTAGTTAAGTATATTTAGTCTAAACGAGGATGTAGTGACCTTATGTGGATACTGACGTCTTGTGGGTAAATGTGACCAAATGAATTGTGATATAAGTTTGAAATTAATTTTTTAAAGTTAAACAAAAAAAGGAACCATTTATATTCATATTAATTACGCGAATTCTGGCTACCCTGTCCAAACACCCTATGGCTGTGACTGAGTGGTTTCATATGGGTAAAGTGATTGAGAGTATAGTGACCTCTTGTGGGGAAAAAGTAAATGAGACTGTAATGACTTTTAGTAATATTGTGATGGAGTAGTGGATAATGACGTTATACGGGCATGCGAGCTCTAGTGTAGTTATGCATGTGGCGTTCACCTGCCGTACTCGCAGCGGCCGACCGCGTACACCTGGCCCGCAGCGTCCAGCGCCAGGGAGTGGTGCTGTCCGGCGGCCACGCTGCTCCACTGCGCGCTCGCGGTGAACGCGTCGCACTGCGTCGGGGAGAACAACGCAGTCTTGCGTTTTTCCCCTGTTATACCTGATGATACGTATTCATTTATTATTTTTTCATACTGGCTCTACTAGTGACTACATCATACCTGATGGAAAGTGCAATGTAGTGTACGAACGGTAGTGATTGCTAAAGGACGAAAATCTATTAACTGTTTCCTTTGCTGGCCCACATAAGAGATTAAGTGTTTAGGATTAGCCTTTTGCTTTGATAGCCCAGGGGAAAATCCTGCATAGGACCGTCAATGCCACAGGGAGGTCCGCGGTCCCGATGCTACACACTCCTACTGGCTATAAACCCCTGGATAGTCGTCCCGTCATTGCTGCTAACCAGGTATAGGGATCCACATTCACCCTTTGACCCGGCGTGCAAAACGCCTATAGAGGTCTCACCACTTGGAGGGAGAGATATAAATGATTCCCCCTCTAATCACCAACTAAGCGGGGTTTTGTTTTAGGACATTGACTGTCCAGGAGCGAGATCAGTTTCTGCCTGACCCGATTGGCCATCTTCTTTATCATGACAGTCTCGCAAAATGAGAGTACTCTTTCCCATGACTTCTAACTTGCGACGGCGCTATGGATCACCGCCGATAGGAGTTTAGAACTACCAAACCAAAGTCTAAAAGGTTATGTATAATTTCAACTGACCGAGTTGTCCATAATTATTAAGTCCCCAGGCGAAGACTTTCTCTTTATTCGCATCCAGCACGAAAGTAGCGTGGTATCCAGCCCAGACGCGCGACGCTCCCATCTTGAGAGTCACTTTGGATGGGTTGAGCAGGGCACCTGTGAAAACATAAAGCACTGTCAGTTGCAGAACCACATGAGTGAAAACTTCTTAAACATGTAAACATTATATTTGGGTTGTAAAGAAATATTTTTTTAGAAAATGTTTTGTTGTTAACCCTTCAATCGATACATTAGTAGTTTATTCACTTTGTGCTAATATGTCGAGCCCAACGTGACCAGTAACACAGTTGATCGTCGTTCTTACAGCTCTAGTACACATGACATTTCTATTAGATGCCATGCGTGTTTCCTCATGATGTTTTCCTTCACCGGTAACTGTGTGGTTTTTATCAATCAATCATTTTTTATATCTATTTTTATCCATTTGTCCGTAAATGAGGAAACGCGTGAAAAAGCGCATTGGGCGGACGCAGCCCCTCATCAGACTCCTTTTTACCGTCCACCAGGCGTGATTGAGGTCAAGCGGCCGCCAGTAAATCATAAAAAGAAAAAGTTTTAGTCATTGTTTGTAAACAGTAAATATACTCACTGAAGCCCTGCCTGGCGTCCCTCGTGGCAGAGCGTTGTGCAAGCCTGCCCAGCTGCCCCTGCTCTCCGCATCCCATCGTGTATACCGACCCAGACGTCTGGAAATAAAGCCTCACTATAACAGCTATGCTCTGACTAAAATAACGACACAAATCCAGTAATTACTACAGTAAGCATACACGTTTATAAAGAGGATTCAGTAATGATTATTAATGGAGGTTGTGCGTGTGTCAAAAGTTCGTTAATTTAGTTATAGCTAAAGTTACTCACTTTACTAATATAATTACTAAAGTGGCTTTGTTATAATTAAACTAATGGCACTAATTTAACATTGGTTACTAAAATGAATTTAGAAATTATTAAAGCGAGTACATTATTTACTAAAGTGGGCACAATAATTTATAAAGTGACAGATAGATAATATTAATCAGCATGCAATACTCACCGTCAGTACGACGAGATGATCTCCTCCCGAAGCAAGGTCCACTGCAGGCTCAGAAAGATCAAGTTTTACTGGTTCTTTACATGATTTGCCCTCACGACCTCGCATTACTAGACCCATGCTGCCATGGGAATCCTATAAACAAGTCTTTTTTAAACATTGTGTACCTCTGTGAACAAACTCTGTAGAAATATATTTATAGAAATATCAGAATACATTAGACCTATGCTTTCATGATAAATTAGGAAGTACTGGCTCCACACCTACATAGCAGGACCATCTGTGTGAATCATCCACTGTGTGATCCATGTGTGTGACGCATGATCCAGTTTGATTGACCTGCTGGTACTAGAGCAACTTAGACACAATCACCATGCAGGTGGCCCACTGTTTTTCAGTTCAGTCTGTTTTTCACAGTCGCAGATGGAATTATTTCCCGGATAGATCAGTTTAGCTTACTTGTATCTTAAAAGTAGCGTTTTTTTATATAAAAAAATTAAACTTGAATGTAGAAATACATGTATGATATTTATTGTAGCAATCGATTCTCATATAAATAAATATATATTTACCCTGAAAGCCCCCCACGCATAGACATCCCCGTTGTGCAGTAATGCTGCAGAGTGGGAATCTCCAGCGACTATTGCCACTGCTGACTCCGGCAAGGGCACAATACCAGGTGTGCCTTCCTCACTCTCTCCGCTGGTGTTCCTGCCTAGGGCGCCCTCGTCGTTGCATCCAAACGTCCATACCTTTGAAGGAGGGTTACATTTAAAATAATTAGGAATTTCTGCTGCGTTTCAAAAACAAAGTCAAAAATAAATTTTAGTTTTCAAATCTCGAAATGTATTTTGTTTTTTTTTAACAGGAATATATGTTGATGGGCGGGAAAGCCCTTTACAACTTCCCTGTTTAAAGATAGGGAACGCTTAGAGAGATCAAACAATTTGTTCAGGTAATTTTTAAATTGGTTCACACTAAGATCTGAGATTACGTCTTCTCGAAGATAATTCCAGGCTCTGGCAATCCTGTTGCTTAAAAAGTATTTGTGGGTTATTGTTTGATTGACTTGATAGAATTATGAATGCAATCGACAATGGAACATGTCAATGTCAGTAATATTCATTCGTTATTTTCATAGTGAATATTTGCCTAAGTTTAACTGTTTGTTAATACTTGCTGTTTTATTAATAGTAAGGCGTATAAAACCCCAACAGACTTATTATACATAGCTTAAGTTAATGGCCTCTGGTATGGTACTGTCACTGTGTTTGAACAAAACCTTCAAGATCATAATAATATATCAATTATTTATTTTATTCTTTAAATTTTCTGGGAAACATACAGCAATATATAAACAATAAAAACACAAAGTTACAGAATGCAACAGAGTTTCCACATAACAAAAATCAAACTAAGGGACACAATACAAAAAGAGAAAACAAATTAATTATATAAAGAAAAACAAGTAGAATAAAGGAAAATTAAAATTTAAGTTATAATTTTTTTCTCACCATTCTTCTAAAGGAGCCAAATGTACAAGACAGAATATCGACATCATAAAAACGTAAAAATTCTCTTGCATTGGAATGTGGACACCTGAGAGCTATTAGGCTTAGCAAGTAGGATGAGTCTATGATACGTCTAATAATTTTGAATGATTTAGAATTACCTTTCCGCTGTTATCCAGAGCTATGGTGTGCATGCCACCAGCATGTACATCTACAATATTTTCTCCCAAAGCAGATACAAATTTGAATCTGAAACAATTTTTTTTACATTGTCTTTACAAAGTCGCTACAGAGCCCCTGATGTTAAGTACAGTGTAATCCAACAATGACAGTGACTATCAAAGGATGAAAAGCAATTGACAGTCTCCCATATAGGCCCACAAATACAAGTTACTGGATGTGCACATGTTGACTATGAAACTAAATTTATGAGCTATCTGCATCAATAATATCATATAAATCCATGCAAAAAAGAACAATCACTGGTATAAAATACCATAAAACACCATTTCCAATTTTTTTTTCGAATTTTTTAGTCGATTGCCAGGACTCCATCATGATCATAGCACACACAAGTTCCAAGACCATCAAAATGACTTGCTTTAGCCTGTCGCATTTCGGAATCAGCTTGGGTATGGCCAGTTGTTCACATATCTGAAGACCTTCTGTTGTGTATGTGGATTTACAATGAATTTTTATCCCTTGGTAGTCATTATCGGACTGCACTGTATTTTCATCAGATGGGTTGTAGTCACTTTGACCAAACCAGTACAAATATAGCAAATATTCTGTATGGTTATATGTACAGCATATTTTAATTTAATTTAATTAGGAGTAGAGGAATCAGTCCTGTATGAAGACAGACTATATCTATAAGTTAATAATGGGGACATTAAAATAACTGGTGTACATACTTTGTAGTTTCCACGACATCCTCTCCGAGACCTAGCTGGCCAACATCACCCTGGCCGCATGTCAAGACACGTCCATGCTTCTTTGGAGCACTGGGTATCTCCAACAAAATAGCTGAACACATACAATATCTTTATAATAATATAAGTTTACATATTGGTAAACTGGGTATAATATTTTAAACATAATAAAAGTTTATCTTTAGACAGAGTATAAGGATTTTAATATTCCCTTTTAAAAAAAACAAGGTAACTGTATAATATTCTTAAACCTGCTGCGCCTGAGAGGCGCACTTGAGACTGGCTCGTTCAATATATCCAGGCATGAGAGTTGCGTAGGATGTGTTCCTATACACTGCTAACTATATAGTTAGTTATTAGAAGGTAAACTAAAATTGTGTTAAATATGTGCTATTTTTTTCAGTACTGACTCATTTTTCATCATCACACCTGATACAGCTTTTGACATTAAGTTTTATGATAAAAACCAATCATGTCTTCCCACATACCATATATTTGGCCAATGAAACTATAATTTTAAATAACTTCATAATATAACTTTGAATTGAACTTGAACTTTCCTGTTTTGATTATGAGACTTTTGTATCCAAATATTAATGGTAAAACTTATCACAGGGCTATAATTGTTACTCATATAGCACCTACATCACACTTAGTAGTAAGTAAAGTACTGTCAAATACTATCAGTAATTCTCAAGACAAATCTTGAAACTTCTGAGCATGAAGTTACAACCACGGCAACTTTAGATGTATACTAAAGTCCAGTTTATTTATAGATGCACTCAGTTTTTGGACTATATTGTGTTTAATATCAGGTATAGTGCAATCACTTTAACATAGTGGTATAAGAAAACCAGACAATAACCATTCTGATCCTACTAGTCTACATAAATTTCACTTCAGACCTCATTTTAAATGAGATTTGTGAATGAGATAATCTTATAAATGTCTTTTAAATTTTCTTTTTGGACTACAGTAAAGAGGATGGTAAGTACAATGTAATTTAAGATCAGCAATGACTGCTGAGAGTTGAGGTTTCAATGACAGTTGTCTTTCTTATGCCGGCCCTTATAGTGTAATTGAAGGTCTCTAGGTATGGAAGCAACTAGATGTACACAGACTGATCCTGAAACGCAATGAGCTGAAGGAGGTCACTATGATGTTTGCATGTATGTACTGTTATATAATCACTGTGTATTAATCTCTCACACTTTTTGTGTATTGCCAAATAAACATTTTTTGTTTATATTTTTGTATCTAGAACTGTTCCAAATTTTATTGTGTATGTGAAAACTACCTAAACATTTCTTAAAGAGTAAAGTCATTGTGATAGATTATTTTTAAAGATAAATTAATATAATAGGAATATTAGGTGTATTTCAATCAAAAACTATTATGAAAAAAGGCATTGAAACCAAAACAATGATAGATTACTTTAAGTTAATGCGTTTGGCGGGATTTTAAGTCAAGCTTAACGGGACCCACGCGTTCAACGCGTCTTAAAAAGTGGAATCAACAATCATATAACCTCAAAACAAAGTTATTTAGTAACATAAAACAGCCTTAAGCAAGATCATAATTGAAAGATGGTTTGAGTAAACATGTTAATAGGCAACTGATTAGAAGAATATATAATTGTAAACATGGTTAACGAAAGAATCATCACACTAGAATAGTTTCCCGCCATTGTAGTTTGACAGGTCATTGACGTTGCGGTCAAGCAAAGAAAACATTTTGTTATTTATCGAAAAGCCACTTACGTCCTCGTTTTTTCTTATTTTTAGGAGCTGTTGTTGCCGTAGACGACGACGATTTCGACGCAGAGCGCTTCACACCTCGCGCTGCCGGCATTTTAGTCCTGCAATATGCAACAGCGATTGATAAACAACGCTACCAAACACGTTAATGCCGATGACGTCTCACAACTATTGTAATTACGTTAGCGCGTTATTACCGCAGTAACTGCGTCTGCAACTATCACAAGGCTACGGCCTCATAGATCGAAGCGAAACGCAATAAGGTTATATTTTGCATTAAGTCACTGCACTAGGAACAAAACAATGCACGCCCGCCATAGAGGTAACTTTGGCGAGGTGGTATGATGGTTTACTTACTTTGTTATAAATGAATAGTAAAGATCACAATATAATTTATTAATATCACTTTAGATTACAAGATGACGTATTAGTTTTAATAAGTATGAATCCCGTACATCTCATTCCGCGCTTAGCTTGGTCCGAGTGACGTAATCACGTGAACCGAGCTAAGATAAGGATGTCAATAGAATCGATTTAAATCGATTTCAACTTATACGTAGACTAAATAAAAAAAAATAGCAGAATGTCTAAAGTAAGATTTTTTGATAACGTACATAAAACTATAATAATTTCTTAACATATTCAGCGGTTTCAATAGTGGAGTTGGTTAACAAGTAAACATTTATTTAAATTTAGTAATTAATCAATTATTCGTTAATGAAGTATGCTATTGAAACGCCACTATTAACCATAGGTAATAAATAACAAATGCACAGACTTCAGTTTGTAGTACTACCATTATTATTAAATAATTTCCAGTAAATAGATAAAATATAGATCTCAATTCATACTTTGAAATATTATTACAAGGAATTCAAAGAACAAATTAAACACTTATACATATAAAGTTGTGTAAGCTTTTAACAATAGTTCATTATATATCTCTTTCATATCTTCATCTTCATTATAGATAAATTTAGATTTATTTAACTATTTGCAGATTAATAATTTGTTCAATGTTGTTTATTTGCTCAGTAATAATGGCTTGTTTTTAAACTGTACCATACTTACCATTCGATGTGGCTTGGTTTCATGCAAAACAAGAATAAAATGGAGTCAGTAAAAAAAAATCTTAATTGCAATCTTTTTACCATTATGGATTTATTCTCTGTAGTGTTTTTAGTAAGAATCTTTAGAATTTTAATTTAATGTATTTCTGTTATATTACATATATATATACATATATATATATATGTATCTTATAAGTATGTACATAATTTGATCATAACAGAAATATAAAGAAAATACTGCCTAAATTAATATGATTATTTTTAAATCATTTTTTTTAAATTAAAATACATGAAAATAACGGAATCGCTATTTTGTTAACAACATTATGTAATGTAATTAAAATAATAGTGCTTCCAGTAGTTTCAATTTCACCGATTGTCAATAAATACTTTAATCAATTCTTTTTTGTATATATTTAAATGATATGTGCTTTATTCTAAATTATTTTCCGTCTACAGGCTGTAGCTGATTGTAATAACATTATTTCATAATACCTTAATAGTAAATTAATTGCTTGAGACCAAAAAGTTGAAGCGGCCTAAGTGAAACTTTGTCAATATTTGTGTGTGTGTGTGTCTGTTGTAGCAAATACAAAATAAAACCACAATGATTGATTGATTTAGCTTTTGTTGTCCTATCAATATACTTTATCTGATTTTGGTCATTCATACCGTTATATTATTAAATTTTTACGCATTACTAGCGGAGTCATTCTAATTTCATTTGCAAATTTTCAAATGGCTTTTTATCCCTTATTTTCTTCTTTTGAGTCGATATAAAAATTGCCTTCAGTACCTCAAACTTCAGCAGTATAGGCTCTCATATGTTAGCATAAGTCTTTATACGTATTATATACGAGGGTGGTCCGATAAGTACTTAGCCTCACCGCCTGATAGCGCCACTATTGCAAGGGAAATTTACCATCGTGTAGTACATGCTTTTAGACAGCTGCTGTCAAAATTTCAGCCACATGAGACTCATAGTTTTGATTCGACAGCGTGTAGAAGCAAGCTAGTTGGCGGATTTCAGAAAAATGGAGAAAGAGCAGTATCGGTCGGTGATAAGATTCTTGTTTTTGGAAGGTAAATCGCGTAGCGAAATTAAAGAGCGCTTAGATGTACGGTGACTCTTCTCCTTCGCTGGCGACCATCAAAAATTGGTTTAACGAGTTTCAACGTGGTCGCACGTCGGTTTTTGATGAGCCACGTCTAGGTGCCTCAAAAACGGCTACCACGGAGGATAACGTGAAAAAAATCCACGATCTCGTATTGGCAGACTGCCGATTGAAAGTGCGTGAAATAGCTGAGACTGTAGGGATCTCAAAAGACCGCGTGGGTCATGTCCTGCATGAAATTTTGGGCATGAGAAAGCTGTCAGCGCGATGGGTGCCGCATTTGCTCACTAAGGACAACAAGCGAAATCGTGAAATTACTTCAGAGCAATGTTTGGCGCTGTTTAAGCGCAATCCGAAGGAGATTCTGCTTCGTTTCATAACCGTAAATGAAACATGGATCCACTGGTACACACCAGAGATCAAGGAAGAGTCAAAACAGTGGACTTCACGCGACGAACGTGCTCCGAAGAAGGCAAAGACTGTCCAATCGGCCGGAAAGGTGATGGCCACAGTTTTCTGGGATTCACAAGGTTTGATCTACACCAACTACGTGGAGAAGGGCAAAATGATCACAGGGTTCTACTATACCGAATTATTGGGTCGATTCAATGCCGAGCTGAAGAAAAAACGGCGCCATTTGGCGAAGAAAAAAGTGCTCTTCCACCATGATAACGCACCGGCTCACACCTCCGTCGTCGCCACGGCCAAATTGGTCGAATTAGGCTACGAACTGCTACCCCATCCACCATATTCCCCGGATTTGGCCCCGTGTGACTTCTTTTTGTTTCCAAATTTGAAAAAGTCATTTACAGGACAGAAATTTGGGTCGAATGAAGAGGTTATCGCCGCCACGGAGGCCTATTTTACAGACCTTCCAAAAACGTATTTTTCAGACGGGTTAAAAAAGTTGGAGCATCGCTGGATCAAGTACATCGAGCTAAAAGGAGGCTATGCGGAGAATTAAATCGCCACTTTTCCAAAATTTGCGTTTTTCTTTTGTAGGCTAAGGACTTATCGGACCCTCCTCGTACATAGATACATTATCCCCGCCCGGTTAAGTTGTGAAGATCTTTCCCGGTCAAAAAACACGCGTAAATTCCAAAAAAAAAAAAAAGTATTATATACATATATACATTAAAATGTATAATGTTTTATTCTTAGACTACTCTCCGGGAGATGACAGATTGGGAAATAAAAACAAACAACCACTCTCCGGTTTTGGTATTACCTCACACCGTTGCCTCACGCATAGATTAATTATTCTAATTTTACTATACCCAAATATTCCATTTGAGTTTTATTATATATGTATATTGTATACACACACATATATATATTAGGTCCTTACATATGAAATTGGCGTTTTTCGTACTGGCCACTATAATCACAAATTTCTCCTCTTTGGTAACGAATTCCAAATTCAAATTTGTACAGCTATAGACTCATGTATTTGTGCTTCGATGATCGTCATTCATTTGTTTTTTTCTTCTGTTTTTTTCTGTTTGCGTCACTCATTTTACAAAATGGAAAACTTAAAATATCGCATTATTTATGAGTACGAGTTCCGCCGTGGCACTAGTGCTGCGGAAACAACTCGAAGGGTGAATGATGTGTATGGCGGTCGTGTTGCAAAAGAAAACACAGTTCGTTTTTGGTTCCAACGTTTTCGTTCTGGAAATTTCGACCTGCAGAACAAGCCCGGTGGACGGCCTGAGACTCAAGTTGATAATGAAGAGTTGAAGGCTATTCTGGAAGCGGATCCATCGCAAACCACGTCCGAGTTAGCTGCAGGCTGCGATGTTAGTGATAAAACTGTTTTAATTCACTTGAAGCAAATTGGGAAGATTAAAAAGCTTGAAAGGTGGGTACCTCACGAATTGACTGAAGCAAACCGGCAAACGCGCGTCGACTGCTGCGTTACATTACTAAACCGGCACAATAATGAAGGTATTTTAAACCGAATCATTACCTGTGATGAAAAATGGGTTCTTTACGATAATCGGAAGCGCTCAGCGCAATGGTTGGATCCTGGCCAGCCAGCCAAATCCTGCCCCAAGCGAAAATTAACCCCAAAAAAGTTACTTGTAAGCGTTTGGTAGACTAGTGCCGGTATTGTTCATTACAGTTTTCTCAAATCTGGCCAGACTATTACGGCTGATGTCTATTGTCAGCAATTGCAAACCATGATGGAAAAGCTAGCGGCTAAACAACCTAGGCTGGTCAATCGCTGCACGCCACTGCTGCTTCACGACAACGCTAGACCACACAAAGTCTAAGACATCCTCCGTACTCCCCGGACCTTGCTCCAACAGATTACCATTTTTTTCGAAACTTGGATAACTTCTTGCAAGGGAAAAAATTCAACTCCGATGGGGCAGTCAAATCGCCTTCAAAGATTTTATTGATTCCCTTCCGACTGGTTTTTTTAATAAAGGGATCAATGAACTACCTATGAGATGGCAAAAATGGTTCATACTTTGATTAATTAAATATATTATATTAAAAAATATTCGACTATTTGTTCCTCCCATACAAAACGCCAATTTCATATGTAAGGACCTAATATATACTAGCTGATCCGGTAAACGTTGTTTTGCTATATAAGTTATTGTAATATCTTCTAAGATGTTCATTGTCATTAAGTGATGTCAAAGACAATTTTGTTCACAATTAAATACTTTTGATCAACAACACATTTATTTGGATAAAGATTAATATTATTACGTTGATACAACTCTTAACAAATAATGCATTCATTTCGACCAAATTTGATTACCATAAAAACGGTTCTAGTGAGTTAATCTTAAAAGATAGACATATACGGTCGGGGACATTTTTTTAGATAATTTCAAGAGAAATAATTCTTTCATACATATATTTTTGGTATCTTGAATCGTTTTCGCAGCGCACGCAATGGAAGCCCTCAAGGATGAATAATTTTCCCCGTTTTTTTTCACATTTTCCATTATTTCTTCGCTCCTAATAGTTGCATCGTGATGTTATATAGCCTAAAGCCTTCCTCGATAAATGCTTAATTCAATACAAAAATAATTTTTCAATTCGAACCAGTAGTTCCTGAGATTAGCGCGTTCAAACAAACAAACAAACAAACTCTTCAGCTTTATAATAGTACTAGCTGTCCCGGCAGACCTTGTTCTGCCCTATTTCTCTAAAACAAAGTCACATTGTTTTTTTTTTAAGTTAATTGCTATTGGCCTGTCGGCTGTTTTTTGAAAATTGTTTGAAGGAACCTGGCCTTAATGCTATATGTATAAAAATTGACAAATATTGACATTAATATTTATACGTCACTCAATAATTGTTTTGCCTTCCCGGAACCCGTCCACTTACATTTAAATTTTATGCTATGGCGTTAAAGTTCAAATTGACTTATAACAAATCTTTTGTATGAGAATATAGAAAAGTGTTGTTTTTAGACTTTTTCAGATAATTTTTTAAAATCATCTCTCTGTTATAACCTTCCCCAGACTTCAACAAACACAACAAAAAAGAAATCAGTCAAATCGGTTCAGCCGTTCTCGAGTTTCGCGGTTATCAAGACACTATAGCTGATCCGGCAAACGTTGTTTTGCTATGTAAGGTTTTGTAATATCTTCTAAGATGTTCATTGAAATTAAGTGATGTCAAAGACAATTTTGTTCACAATTAAATACTCTTAATCAACAACACATTTATTTGGATAAAGATTAATATTATTACGTTGATACAACTCTTAACAAATAATGCATTAATTTCGACCAAATTTGTTTACCATAAAAACGGTTCTAGTGACTTAATCTTAAAAGATAGACATATACTGTCGCGGACATTTTTTTAGATCATTTCAAGAGGAATAATTCTTTCATACATATATTTTTGGTATCTTGAACCGTTTTTGCAGCGCACGCAATGGAAGCCCTCAAGGATGAATAATTTTGCCCGTTTTTTTTACATTTTCCATTATTTCTTCGCTCCTAATAATTGCATCGTGATGTTATATAGCCTAAAGCCTTCCTCGATAAATGGTCTATTCCACTCAAAAAGAATTTTTCAATTCGAACCAGTAGTTCCTGAGATTAGCGCGTTCAAACAAACAAACAAACAAACAAACTCTTCAGCTTTATAATATTAGTATAGATATATAATATATATATGTATAAACAGCAGTCAAGGCAGTTTATATATATATATATATATATATTATATATATGTATAAACTGCCTTCTCCTAACATACATAATATCATCTTAGGACTTAAGCATTAAGCTTTCTAGTTACTTCGGATAAATTCTCATAGTGCCGTCCCGGTAGGATATTGCGAGGATGCAAGCCGAGTGGCCTTGCAAGTGGGCCGGATATATTGTCAGGAACTGAGGGTTATGTAATCAATCCTCCACAGCCATGCCACTCCGCGTCCTCCTTGCATAAATCCGGGGAACAGTGCCCCCTCCCCTGACACTACACGGTGAATTTTGTCAGAACGCGTTACCACGCACGGCATAACTTTTAAGCGTAAGCCTAAGCGGCCATGATTCCGGAAGTATCATCCAACTAGTCGGATGGTACTTATGCGTTGGAGTGGTTGCTGGCGCCCCGGAGGTCTCCTTCTGTGAAAATATAGTCATAGCCTGCAGTTACCATCATAGCCGACGTCATTTCTGGCAGTGAGAAGTTGTATACGATCCTCTAGACCAGGTTCCGGCGCTTGCTATCTCAGGCCGGAAATTCTGCGAGTATATGCTGGGCAGTGTCTATGACGAAGTGGTAGTACGTCTGGGTAGTTTCTTTAACTCCAAACTGGCACAGATACTTTGTGAAGCACCTATGTAGAGTCATGTGGGTCAAGTGTGCGCAGCGAGTAAGTGTGCGCATGTCAGATATCTAGGAAATGGTATATAACTACAGAACGTGATCCCTTCTCTCAGTGTGCCTCACGTGACTCAATACGACGTGCACTTATGTCACCGGCCCCCGTATCGCCATTTTGATTTGGAAGGTGAGTAAAGATTTTTGCATCAATTATTCCGTTATTTTGTAATGTTTGTCAAGTAATCTTTTATAAACCTATTGAAAATTTGAAAATTTGCTTTGTATCATCGGCTACCACGATTCTTCCAGTTTGATAAGAGCTAATGTTTTAGTTGCTAAGTAAGTAAGTTGTTTTAGTTGGTAACTGTGCGCATGCGCACACTTACCCCTCCGTCATCACTTTACCATGGCTTTGTGTTGATGAAGAAAAATTTTGTTTTAGGGTTTACCTACATATTAAAAATGCCTCGAAATTATCAAAGAAAAGCACCGGAAAGAATTGTTGTTACAGATGATCAGCTTGAAGCTGCCGGACTATTAACTTCGAAGGGTACCAGCAAAAAAAGTTGGACTGAAGGAAAGCACTCTACGGAAACGTTTGAATGCTGGGAAGACTGCGGGAAGCATAGGAAGGTTTACCACAACATTTACGAAAGCACAAGAGGATGAAATATATGAATACCTGAAACGAAGTGATGATCTGTATTATGGTCTTACTATGATTAGCCTCCGAAAATTGGTTTATGAGTATGCAGATTTAAATAAAGTACCTCATCGATTCAATATGCTCTCAAAATTAGCTGGACGTGACTAGGTATATGGCTTTCTAAAAAGATATCCTCATTTAAAATTGCGACAGCCGATTCCTACTAGTATTGCCAGAGCGATAGGGTTAATAAAACCCAAGTAAGGATATTTTATGACAACTTACAAGACCTCTACAAAAAACATAATTTTGCACCCAGTAGAATCTACAATATGGATCAAAGTGGTGTTAATACGGTACCAAAAAAAAAATCCCCAAAGTGATATCAGTAAAAGGAAAGAAGCTAGTAGGGAAAATAGTTTCGTAAAAAAAAAGAAAATGATGAGAATGGTTACTTTTGTCCCCTGTGTGGCGAAAAATATATTTACCCACATAACGAAGACTGGATTAAATGTAGCTTATGCGAAAGTTGGTGGCACGAGCAATGTGCATCTATCTCTGAACATGACGATTTCGATATGACAATTGCAATAAGTAATTTTAGTTTTTATTGATTGGTCTCATTCTTAAAGATTATTTTTGTTTATATAGTCGTTACTGTTAGTTATAGTTTAAAAATATTTTTAGAACACATTTTCCTAGTCTGGCTAGAAATAATAATTAACTATTACATCAATAAGACGTTGCGTACACTTACCCCCAGTAATGCGCACAGTTACCCTCCCTTTGGGGTATGTGTACGCATTTCGATTACGCTTGTATTGATTATTTTTTAAGGATTTGGTCGAAAATAAAGGATTGTTCAATTTATTATTTTATTGATTAATAAATACACTAACTGATTAGCCTTATTTTGTTTTATTTTACTTATAATTTTCGATTTTATAGCGTCACAAAGCTTAAGTGCGCACACTTGCCCCACATGACTCTATAGTGAGTATCTGTGTCAGTCGGTATGTAACATGGCCGCTGCTGTACATTTTGTCAGGTTTCGAATTATGTTAGAATTGCGCCAACCGTGCACTGGGGCGCGTACTGGTCCTGGGTGAGAAACTACTGAAACTATAAAGAAGAACTTTGGGCATTGGGTTTTTCGTATGATGTAGACTCCATCCACTAAGGCCAGGATTTGATATTCCACCATAGAAGTGAAGAAGGGGTCGAAAGTTTGTAGAATAACTTACTAGTTTAGGATCAAATGGCGCTTGAGCGTAGCCAGGGCGGGTCTGCCGATTATTATGTTTAAATAGTAGGAGGGCAGCTATTAGCTGATGTGCCTATGTCTCAGCTTGTGTATTCAACTATCGCAAATTCTATAGCACTCTGTCGACCATACCTACAATAACGATCGAGATGAGAGCCATCTATCCAGTCTAATTGGGAACTGTTAGATAATAGTGCATAAACAATATTTGCCCGGTTGTTTAATTTTTTTTTGACCCAGGTAGAAATCCTCTAGAAGACCGACAGGGTAACTGTAAGCGCGGCGACTCCTTCCCGCCAGACTCATACAGACTAAGAGCCTCAGGGTTGTCTCTCAACTCACTCTAAAGTTTTAGTAAATGAATACTATGATATTATATTTATTTCAGCCAAATCACTTGAACAATTATTTTATATCAATTTTTCAATAATGATTAACGTGTTTTTTAAACTGACAAAACTTTTCCTTTATAAACTATTTCAATACATATTCAGTGACCACAATCGCACAAGCGAAATTTTTCTGCAAGGCGACATATACGAAACTTCTCATCATATAAATACTATTATACAGGTAGCTGAGGAACGAATTCATTATATGCATTGATGGAGTTACAATTACCGTCCTTATACTAAAACACACATTTATTTCCTTTTATTTCTCTACTTCATATCTCTTGTCTCTCGCACGTCCGCGCCCTTCCTCCCCGAAGTAGATAGATTGAACGATACCACTTTTTATAGTTGAATTCCTAAAAAGCTACTTTTAACCCTATTTATGGTAATTTGGTGGATTGAAACGGGTTGGGCCATTAACTAGTCCACTGGTACGGGGAGGTACAAATATTCGCTGAAATAACATCTGTAATAGTAAGTAATGCCTAAATTAGCATTTTTATTGAATTTGAAAGTGTAATTTATGGACGTTATAAGGACGTTATGTGATACATTTCAATCATGACATACTCGCCAATAAAATACATAATCTTGATATATTTTTTAATGCTGTAAAATTTAGGACTAAACGAAGTAATAATGGTAATATATCGTCACGCTATATTCCTTACGGGGTGGGCAGAGACACATCAGTGGATGTATCCACTTTGCGCTTATATGTTGTGCTCAACTGACCAGTAGTGCAGGTGATCGCTGTTCTCATAGCAGTAGTACATATTACATTTCTATTAAATGCCATGGGGGTTTCCTCACGAAGTTTTCCTTCACTGGTGAACCTCTGGTGCCATAATCCGTGCTTAAGCTGGAAATCCCAGAGGTATGTGCCGGAATACAAACCTACACAACCATTTACGTCGCAACGTATAGATACCCGTCTCTCACCTACTAGGTAACCCTAGAAATCCGCATGACATCTAATAGAAATGTCATGTTAAGTGTCCTGAGTACGGCGATCAGCTACACTACTGCTCACGTTAGGTAAGACATATAAGCACCAAGTGAATACAACCACTAATGTATATCTGCTCACTCCGAAAGGGATATATTGGTTTATTTACAATCATTTCCTAGTCTTCGAGGCTTGTTGGGAATTGCCCCGTATTTTTTCAAACAAGCTACTATAATTAAAGTTGCTTTCTGTAACCTGTTTTATTTAAATTCCGAAAAGGGAATTTTTCGCTAGTTCAATTGAAGATTGGTGAGGGTGTAAAAGTCCCCTGCGTTTGAGGACCCCAGTACATTGCACCGTCTAACTGCCTCTGCACCACTGCATATCATATATCTCATGTTAAATCATCAATTACTTTTTATTAAATCTTAAGCTTGCTGTTTGCTTTCGAAATAATACAGCGAGAATATATCCTCAAACCATTTTATCTTAAACGGTGGGCGTGTGTAAGTCCCTCCCACCGTGAAAGCCTTAAATATACCTGTCTCTATCACACATAGTCTCTTTTTAACTGATATTCTTAACTAAAGTTTCATTGTTTGTATTTTAAAGTGAAATAATGATTGTATTTTAGCTTTGTAACTATTCGAAGCGAATTCATATGATAAATTTATCACAGAAAAGTTAATACTACAGTGACGACTCTTGATAGTTATTGTTAACTATAGTCAATGTTTAAGACTTTTTTCTGGTTTATAAACATTAATTAAAAGTTAAGATTGGAGCTATGCAGCGGGTTTTTTTATTTATTTATTAGTTCTAAATTACAAAGGAGAATAAATTAAAAATTAAAGACTGAGAAGCGCTATAGTGAAGATTAAGGGCGGTGTGGGTGAGATCGGAGCAAACAATTTTACAAACAAAGACTGCTTAATTAATAATGTTAATACGATTAGCTTAAATCACTCACATAACCATGTTATAATATATATTCATGACGATTTCATTTCAAATAATATTGTTTTATTTTAGTGAAAGATTTAGGGGTGAGGAGTCATACGTCTTGCAGGTCGCGAGAGAAACTATTAATATAAACTGCACGTAACATATTATGTGAAATGAACATAACTGACACCCAAGATATAGGTGGTCTTAGACTCTAGTTTGGGTGTTTTTTTTCATTTGATGGAAAACTTTACAGACTGTCAGGGAGCCGTGAGGGCATAGGCCCCGGTGTGTCGGAACCTTACCGGCTAAAACCCCCGGAGTGTTCCCCTTCTCGTCTTGCCGAGGAAGGTAAAGGCAGGACCAGCATCTCCAGCTCCAGGCGACGTCTGGCATTCTCCAAATCACTCTTAGTTTAAGTGTCAGCTAACTATAACGTATCACTGTCAAACTGTTATTATGAATAAATAATTTATAATTAGTATTTTTTATTATTACCAATTCGTTATATTATTGGCATATGACACAGCGTCTTAAATACAATTATGTAAGCCACATCAATGTAGAGGTGAAATTCAATAGTTTTAGAGATATTCAATAATAAAGGTCTTTTTGTTAATTTTTGTACATTTCCATAGAAAGATATAGTAATATATACAGTAAAAAAGATACATAAGCCAGCAAAGTTTCCACAAAACAATAATCAAGCTAAGGGATATAAAATAATATGAGAAAACTAACTAATTATACAAAAAAACACAAATACAACAAAGAAAAAAGTTAAACTGCCTTTTTTCCTCAGCCTTCTAAAGGAGCCAAATTTACCAGACAAAATATCAACATCACAAAAACGTTTGTTATACATATCACAGACACGGAAAATAAAAGCCTTATGAACAAAATTTGACCTCACAAATGTCGCTTTAAACAACGTAAAGTCTCTTGCTTTGAAATGTGGACACATTGAATCTATTTGGCTTAACAAATAGGACGATTCTAAAATGCTAAGTTTTATAGACGCGACTTTATGTTTGCTAAACTTAACTAAAACATTACAATTTATATTACTTAATTAATGTCAAACGATTTGGTAAGTCACCTATTTTGTCTACATAGACTTAGCTCTGCGAATATTATGGCTATACTCAAGTACTTATTATATATTAAGTTTCTGTTTTCAAAACTAATTTATTTTTGAGAGCTTTACTAAGTAAAGTCGAAATAGCGTCTATAAATGTCATCCTAAGACCACTATTGTATGCCAGATTTTGTGACTTAAATCTAAATTGTAAAAAAAAAAAAACAGTGGATTGTGCGGCACGAACATTGTGTTTTTCTAGATAAAGTACGGATTTAGGAACTAGATGCTCACTGGTAAAGAAATACATCGTGAGGAAACCCGTAGATATAGCATCAAATAGAAATATCATGTATACTAGTGCTGTGAGAACGGTGATCAGCTGCACTACTGATCATGTTAATTCCATACATTTGGCACTTGGTCGTTATCGTTTATCGAATGCTACTTGTCTAACGGGGCTGGACAAACATTTGAGTGTAAATCATAAGAAAAACAATACAAATCAATTGAGTATAATACGTTAGTAGTTTATGGTGCCCGTTTCATTGATTGTAGGCGATAATAACTCGGCAGTGACCGTCACGGGTCACCATGACTTACCGTCGGTGTTGGGTTACCGGCCTGTAGGTCTTGTCAGTCCAACCCAGCACGGTACGGCTGGAGGAAAGTTCGTTATACTTATTTTTAAAGTGTTTTCGACGATTACCAAAATCGCATCGTGACTACAGTACACAAGTGTAATGACTTTCATAGTGACTAGCTTCGGCCTATCGCGTTTCGAAAACAGCTTATATACGTTTAGTAACTCATATACCTAGAGACCTGGAGTCGTGGTATATGTGTGCCGACATGATGACGAAGAGTGTTAATGGATTTTCGTCTTTTTGTTGTTTTTGGACTATACTGGAGTTACCATCAGTTGTAACGTAGTTTGTCAAGTCATTATCAGAAAAAAATATAAAAGGAGTATGTACTTAAAATGCCTATCATATATAATAAAAAACAAACCGTTTAATGGCATAATGAAAATAAAATATATTTAAAAATAAGAACGATAGCAGTTAATGTAGAATAAATCAAGTCTTTTGTGCTTAAATTGCTATTTTCTTATTTTATTTTCTATAAAATTATCAGCTCACTTAAAGTATCCTCAAAAAGATTGTTTCTACCATTAATTAATGTAATCACGATAAGTATTTTCGAAATAATCTTTTTAAATTTTTGGACCTGTATAAAACGATTTACAAAATACAATATGTACAATCGTGTCGGGCATGCGTGTGTCATGTGTGAATAATATAATAAAAAACAGGAAATTAATTCCGGCTGTACCCAAAACCAACCCGTGATAAAGATTGCCTACATCAGTATATGAGGACATAAACTGCATTCGAAGAATTCCAGGAATCTTGTCCGACACCTCTACATCGCTTATTTTCACGGCTACTCATTCGAGAGTAGGCAGAGATGTTGGCACCTTTGGGGATGAGAATAATCAAGTTATTATGCATCTCAAAGAAGCATAAAATGCATTTACTTGTTATACTTGGACATTAAATATATTGATATGCGCATGGTATCTGATAGAAATGTCAAGTGTAAGTGCCCTGAGAAAGGGGATCAGCTCTCAAGAGATACTGGTAAGAGATTACTGGTAGATATGGGCAAAATGTAATCTGATTAACAATTAACGATTACAAACGATTACATCTAAACATTAAGAAATCATACATTTGAATGCAATTGAGGATTCCTTAGTGTTTAAAACATAGATGCGCAAAATGTAATCATATTAATAATGAAAAATGTAATCGTAATCGTTTTACATTAATCTTGCCCATCTATGCTTACTGGTCACATTGAGCACGACATTGGGCTTGACCTGGCATACCTTAAGACGTGGTAACGACTCCTTATGATCAATTTCAGTTAAGAATTTTAAAACATTGCAACAAAGGCTTGTACTTGTCAGTTATTTTTTTATGCAGAGGTTGATTTTTTAGAATACATGACCATTAGGTTCGTTTTCTGGATGGTCGCCAAGTTTGATGTCTGTATCAACAGGGGTGCCCTTGCGACGATCTTCTCTCCTGACACAGGCTGGGCGGGTGACGTTGAGGGCGTCCCCGTCCAGCGGAGTGAGGTAGGGTCGGTGTGTGTGTGCCCACACGCTGTTCCCATAGAGAGGAAGTGAGGGGTTTCAATTCCCCTGCCTGAGAGGAGGCCTGCCCAAGGCCTACCGCTCGCCAAGCCGTCGGAAGTATCCGGATTCCCAGGCTCGGCGAAAGCGAAGAGAGGGCAGTGCTGGCACCCCAGTGGTTTTAGTCGGGGCAGGTCCGACACACCGGGGGGAGTGGCCCTCACCACTTCCCCTGACGGTCCGTAGGGATTTCCACCGGGTTAACAAAAAAAAGGGGTGCCCTTGCGTTGCCACCCAACCCATAGATCGATGGTTGAGCACCTCAAGTGCTCTCTCCTCTCGCCTGTTGAAGTTGTAAAGGCCTATCCCGGCCAACAGCAAACTTTCCGAAAAAATGTCGGTGATTATTAAACCCGCTCAGTTTTTTTACTCTTCACATCAATTTTTAAGATCTGATGCTCCGAAGTCAATAAATTATTTTAAAACGGATAACATAATGTTCAATATATAATCACTCGTTTCAAATTGTAACGTCCGCGTTGAATCATCGCCCCTAATAATGTTAAGTACATGAGTAAAGTCTAAGCTTTATAATTTTTACATGGTTCTGTAGGTCAAAGGCCCAAGTGAGCTTCTTCGTTGTTTACAACCGTTAGACAGAATCATTCATGAAGAACGTTTTAGTATATTGTTACGACTGAACTAGGGTGAAATTTGAACCCTGGATTTCTATGCTTATAAGTATAACACGGCTATGATTTTAAAGCGCATAGGCAAGCGCGAGGTTGCTCTCTACTTACTTTTATTAGGAGTAACGGGGCGCGCATGACCTGAATATTTAACTATACAAATTGCTTATCTGTGGAATGTCGACCTTCGAAAGATCGATAATCGATTCTGGAACATCCGGGCACAAAAGGTGCACAGATCTCTATAGATCTTTCTTGATCGTGCCAGAGGCTGGATACACAAATATAAATACCAGCCATACTCGATCGCAGGGCAGTTTCTATTTGGAGGCGACGCAAATTATATTTCCAGGTGATCGAATAAGGCTTAGGTGAACATACTACTATTAGATAGTGTTTCTACGAGTGAGTATTTCGACTGGAGTATGAGAACTCTCTGCGATTGGACTTTTTGGCAGCCGAACTTCAGTAACTTTCATCGACTGGTTTCTGGAACCTTTGGCGACTGGATACCTGGATCATTTGACGACTGTGCTTTGAGACATTTCTGTGAATGTGTGCTAATATTATACTATCCCTTCGATTAATAAATCGATTGTATATCAACACCGTCTTATTACCCCATGATCATAATAATATAATTTAAGGTTTTGTGTAAAATGGTTAAAAAATTAAGAAAGTGCAGATAACGTCGGTAACACTCAACCTGATTTGGAGCCTGAGGAGTGAAAATGAGAAATGGGGGTGGGAGTAGGTTAATACATTTATGGCGGTACGAATTTCGCCAAGTCAACTAATAGTGTATTTGCTAATTGCTACGAATCTCTCTTCCTAGCTTGAAATGGAGATAACGCGACTTTTAGCTCCCTTACACCCATTTCCGGTCTGTTGAACCCCAAAGGGGATCACAATAACAACATTACGGGTTTTATGGCATTATTCAGCACATTGTAAAAGCCCTTTAGTTTATGGGTTTGATATAAAAACACAATAGTCCTTGATTCCAGATAAGTGTTACTGCTTGTGATATTGTCAATGATTGTTTAAGATTTATATAATGGTTTCGTTTAAAAAATTCTTATGCCGACATTTTTAGAGGTCACTTGAACTTTGCTTATACTTGAACATTACAAATCATAGTTGGGCATGCTGATACTAAGTTCTGCACTAGTTTTTCCGATTTAAGTGAACTGTATTATTAGGTGATAAGAGGAATTACAAAAGTCCATTCTACGTTATGCCGACTCCGTGTCAAAAGAATGTCTATTCACACCGATAACATAGAATAGGCATAAATAACATAGACCAAAAAGATAGCTATCGAAACAATTTCGATACTCGTTGCTTGGTGGTTCTGAAGCGAGTGTGCGCCTGTAGAGTTCCGATTATAGCTATCGAGTGATAGGTTTGCTGATACAAAATATAAATGTAAGCGAGTGGCGTGTGCATCATTATTTATGTTAAGTTCAAAGTATATGCTAAAACACCGGTTTCGTCTCTGCGAATCTTTAGCTAGCAGTCCTAAACCTGTTGATCGCATAAGCTTTTTGAGTCGAACTAAGGAAATATTGACACTATCGGTTGGTTAACAATTTCTGTTTGGTAACTTCATGATTCATATTTAATTTGACGTACAGTAAAGCTAATTGCTTTTAAATATCGGAATAATCCTCTGCTAGCGACGAAAGACGGTTCTAATAACTAACTATAACGTCGTTATGTAAAAATCAATAAAGACGTAAAACTGTTTTACAAACCTTTTAAAGCAGTGACCTATACGACGACATGATCTGATGATGATGATGAACATCTAGAGATAGAACGGTAGCAGTTCTTATTGTATAAGGCCCAGGTCAGGCCATGGATAGAATATTATTCACATGTCTGCGACGGTTCTGCCCAGCACTTACTTGAGGCACTGGATGAGTTGCAGCGGAGGGCTGTCGCATTGTGAAAGATCCAGACGATACTAAGCATCTTAAACTGCTCCATTTGCGCAGAGATATTGCCTCACTGAGCGTTTTATACCGCCTGTATCATGGCGAGCTTTCTGAAGAGTTATTTAACCTTGTTCCGCCCTTTCTTTTCCATAGTAAACCACGCACGCATGTTAACAGAGTCACAGTTATACGGTTAGTAAGAAGTTCTCTTTTACTTTTGCCGAGTCGTCGTGCTGTAGAATGGTCTTCCGACGAACGTGTTCCCATCGTTCTATGACACGTGGTCCTTTAAACGAAGCGTAAAGAGACATCGTTGCCACTATCGATAAGTTTTTTTGTTGTTTATAGACGCTTTTGTTTTTGGACTGTACCATGCTTAATATCATCTGTGGTGTGTTCACTGTGACGAGTCAGGATAAAAAAAGTTCAAGTCGGAATCTTCCTAGTTTAGGCTATCTTCAAGTTCCTATGTTTATTAAGGTTTTTGTAAAAGACTATCTTTTTCTATGAAAAAAAAATCTTAAAAGTATATTTATGAAATTTCCAATAAGAAAGAACATTACAAAAAGTATTGTGCAAACATTATGTATTGCTTTTGCTAGATATTTGGCATCTTTTGTCTTTAATGAAGTTTTTTAATCGTGCGAGAATTATGTTTTTGAGAGTGATTATTAGGATCAGGGTTAATGCGACACACGATTGAACTTGATGTAGCTCAGTGAAGCCTCTTCGAGAGTTCTCTGCAAACTACATAGCTCCAGAGGCTCCGTTGTACTGTAGCCTGTCTGGACGACAAATGTATGAGTTCATTTATTATCAGCAAGCTACAAGGCCATTGTTTACACACACCAATAGAATACATTTCTAAGATGTAATAAATAAAGTACAAGCAACGCATTTTTGTGTACCTACATGTGTACTTATAGACTCGTTACAACGCGTGCGTTTTCTAAAACGATTTTAAGCACGCTTCCCCGCGGGTCGCATGTTTGGCATGGCTGATTTAGATCCACCAGGAATTGTCGCGTATTTGCGTTTTGTTATGTATATTTGTAAAGAGTATCTCTGTTTATTATTAATGCCCATCGTGTGCTACTGTCACTAAGGACAGCTAAATGAATGAAGAATACGTTATTACAAATCGCATTACAACTTAAAGACTTCCAGCTGATTTGTCACTATAAAAACCATTGTATAGCCATTATAAAAGATGTTTTATCGTAAATATCTCTCCATTGTTACGTATTGCTGTCCGGGAACGCTGGTACTTGACTGCCGGTGTTTAGAAGAGGGTATGTGAGAAAAAATAGGGTAAGGTTGACTCTGTTTCCGATTGAGCGGTTCTGTAGTTTTAAACATACATTTTATAATACACTGCGTTATAAATCTTACAAAAATAAGTTGATTTTTCTTTGATATAATTTACGTAGAGAAAAACGAAGAAAAAAAAACTTATAAATTGTTAAACGGTCATAGTTCGCCTATAGTAATATAAAAATTAATTTCACTATTCTGTTTGTCTAAATAAAACAAAGAATCTCTACGTGTAAAATTTTAAAATTCATATATAAAGATCTATTAAATCAGTGTGATAATTTTTTAGGAGTCCAATATAAAAATGCTTAATCATTGTTTGACAGCCAATTAAAAATTAATTTGTAATACAAGAGGACCCTTAACAGCCGCTCCCGTTTACCGCCATTTAAAAACAAGATGTCTACCACTAAACATCAGCTGACAAAAGCGCGGCCCAACAATAGTTTCGAAATCGAACAAAGCCCGCCAAATATGCGTATAATGACCGCATTCAGTCCCACCAACATAATAATGACATATCAATCGACCTTATTGCTTAACTATAGAGCTTATATTTGATTTTAGTTTCTGTGCAGTTAGCATTACGTTTTTTTGTAGTTTCTTTCCATTATGTTGAGAATAGGATCGAAAATGAGCAAACTTTCGGGACCCTTTGATAATAATGATGTTTGTTTTTTGAAGTGCCTGTATATATGCGGGCATATTTTGTGTTTGTATTGTAAAAACTATGTTTAAGTTTACTTGATGTGTTGATTTATGTAAGAAAAACGAAACTAGAAGCAATCTAACAGATATATTCAGTGATAATTAGCTACAAAGTCGCTAAATCTGGATATGTCTACAAAAAATACAATAAGGGGTTTTATTGGCGAATTCACTTACTTTTAATTATGGCTCGACGTCATGAACCACAACCACCAGGTCTCCAGTTCGAAATAACGAGTCATAATTAAAAGAAAATTAAATCGCGCATAAGATCCTTTAAAGTATTTATAATGAGTACCAAACGCGAAAGTTTGAAAATGTGTTATACCTTTGATCGGTAGGCTTATCTTTTAGTCCTTGTAAATCTTTCTAATCACAATATAAAATAATTCAGGTATTAATAAGTTAATTACTGTAAAGTTTATTTATTTAATTTCTGGTATATTGTAATCCTTTCCACTATTTAATTAGGGAATAAAAATTAAAAAAATAGTTTATAGTTTACTAGCTAAGATATTTACTAGCGGTGCCAAACATTTATGCCTTAACACTAGAAGATATCTAATTGGTCAATTTTTGACGTTCTGAACCCTATTAGTTTTCTAATATGATCACTGTGTCGCTTTGTCTATACTTCTCCCATGATTTAATAGAAACGGCTTTGTACATAGTTAACTGTCAACCAAAACAGAATTGAAGTGTTGAAATTGCTATCGCCAAATTAAGCAAAATAATCAGACAATAAATAAACAATGGGCGGGAAAAAAATTGGAAAAGCTCAAAGATAATTACAAGTATCAAATGCCTATTTTTGAAACCAGAATCATTATCAACCCATCCAAGAAACAGAACTTTAATTAAGACGTTGTAAATCATAAGCAAATGGAACTCGATACGCCGCCATGTGTGTCAATATTGTTTTTCTGGAGCGACTCACCTACAACTGTAGGAGCACTATAGGAGCGGCAAGATACGTAGAATGGCCGGTTTGAAAGTTAAACATTATTAATGGAATGAAATATATGTAATAATATTTACGTAGTTCTATCCTATAATCTATACTAATATTATAAAGCTGAAGAGTTTGTTTGTTTGTTTGTTTGTTTGAACGCGCTAATCTCAGGAACTACTGGTTCGAATTGAAAAATTGAGTTGAATAGACCATTTATCGAGGAAGGCTTTAGGCTATATAACATCACGATGCAATTATTAGGAGCGAAGAAATAGGGGAAAATGTGAAAAAAACGGGCAAAATTATTCAATCTTGAGGGCTTCCATTGCGTGCGCTGCAAAAACGGTTCAAGATACCAAAAATATATGTAAGAAAGAATTATTCCTCTTGAAATGATCTAAAAAAATGTTCGCGACAGTATATGTCTATCTTTTAAGATTAACTCACTAGAACCGTTTTTATGGTAAACAAATTTGGTCGAAATTAATGCATTATTTGTTAAGAGTTGTATCAACGTAATAATATTAATCTTTATCCAAATAAATGTGTTGTTGATTAAGAGTATTTAATTGTGAACAAAATTGTCTTTGACATCACTTAATTTCAATGAACATCTTAGAAGATATTACAAAACCTTCTATAGCAAAACAACGTTTGCCGGATCAGCTAGTATATAATAATGTCCTATGGCTACCGTTTTAAGACGGCGAACCTCTACATTGCATATCCATGTTGACTTATCACACTTCAGCTCGTCCCACATTTTACCAATGTCCTTGGACCACCACACTTTTTCGTATTCTGGATACTCACATCTAGAGCCTATTTGTATATGTTGGCGTTGTCCATACGGAGTATGTAGCTAATCCAAAACTATTTCCGGCGTTTAATGAGTTAGTGGATCGAGACTTCTCCGCTGCGATGTCTTAAATCTTCATTGTATGAGTTCTCGGGGCAGAAGATACCGATAATAATGAAGAGGCAGCAGTTCATGAAAACCTCAAGTTGATGCGTTACGTGTTTGTATGCTTTCCATTCTTCAATAGCCACTCAGTAAAAAGTTGCACAAAAGTTACTCTTGCTGTATTGATTCGGGTGGCATTTTTGTTTTGTTCTACTCCAGTGTCCGAGCTTGGTCAAAATCGATGGTCGCTTGAGCCAGTGACTTCTGGAATAGAGATCTCGAATCGGAAAATACAGTAGGTATACTTATGGGACGCGTCCAGAAAAGTGAAACGTGACGAATTTATAGAGAAAAACCGGCAATAGAGATTGCTCTGCGCTCTATTCAATTTATTGAGGGGCCTATAGCTAATAAACGCGAAATAAATATCTAAAATGGAATAAATATCTTGTGAGAAATTTGTACCCTTACCTACATTATAACCTATATATAAGCAGAGATGGGCAAAATGTAATCTGATTAATGATCAACGATTACAAAATGTAGTCGTAATTTTAATTTTCTTGCTCTGTAATCATGATCAAACTCATTTAAAACATTAAGAAATGATAAATGTGTATACTATCTGGGATTTTGTAGTGTTTAAAACATAAATGAGCAAAATGCAGTCATATTAATGGTAAAAAACGTAAAATGTAATCGTTAATCATTTTTATTAATCTGATTACATTTTGCCCGTCTATGTATATAAGAATTAGCAGTCTGCTATTGATGGAATCATAGAATTTCTTTATTAATTTCATTCATATTTTTTAAACAATCGTGTAAGTTCCAAATCTTGTTTAACATATTATGTTACTGTATAAGAACATTGATAATATTAGCAAAGACGTTCTTTGTTAGATTAATATAATAATAATAATATAATATTTATTAACAATTACACACATTGACATAGTCCCAAATTAAGCTTGCGCTTGTCTATGGGTACTAGACAACGATATACATACTTAAATACATATATACAACCATGACTCGTGACAAACTCATCTGCTCATCACAGAAAAGTTCACCACTACCGGGATTCGAACCCAGGACCTTAGCATCGTAAGTAGGATCACTATAAACTGCGCTATGAAGCCGTCGGCAGATTGGGTACATACCTATAAAGGATTTATAAGGAAATAATTGCGATAAAGATACACCTACAATATTAGTGCAGCTGGAAGTTAGACTCTGAGTTATAGACATTACGATGACTTTGCTCAGTCTCTATTTAAACATTAAAAATATATAATTTAATCAATACTAAAGTATATATTGGGTTACGAACTTTCTCAATTTGGACTTCTCTGTGAATATTTAGACTATATTCAAGTTTCTTCTACATATTAAGATTGTCGTCAAAGTTGAATTTAGATTTAGCAAAGTTTAAGCAAAGCTAAATTAGCGTCTATAAATCTCTACCTAAAAATCTAGGCTGACCGATACTTAGCCACACAGATCCAATAAACAGAGTACTCGGAATCGGTCAGTGTCTATGAAGGGGTAAATCTTAATAATTTTTAATTTAGACCTTTTTATAAGTAAATAAGTGTCAGCGGAAAATCAGTGCTACGTGGCTCAGCTGGTCTTCTAGCATAAGCTGAGCTGACTTTCTTTTGGCGCATCTTCGTAACATAGGCTTTAGCTGCTTACAAGCTTTTGCTGTTTAATCCTTTCTTCTGTGTTTTATGTTTTGTTTTATGCCGAATACATGTACCTATGTTTATGTTATCAGCAATTTTTAATCCATAATAAATTTAATTAGATAATTGATAAAAGAACGAATAATTGATTAAGAAACCTTAAAATTAAAACTTCTGTATTTTAGAAAATTTGAATTTTGTCTATGATCTTATGATCATCAAGTGTTTATACACTTCCGGCTAAAAACTGTTGCTTTCTTAATTTAAAATATCTTTTAAAATGTGTCAGTTTCGTGGCCTATATTTGTTTTATACATTTTACGTCGCTGTTTTCGTTTTACGGATGATTTAATCTTATCAGCTGTTAGTCTGCTACCCGATTGCGGTCTTGTGGGACGTAACAAAAATATATTCTATCGCTCTACACATTTTCAGTAATCGTTAGCGCTCTGTCAACAATCCGCCTACATAACAATCCAATTGTTTCAAAACGTGAAAAAATGGCGAATCTATGCGGCGACCAATGGAAGGCGTTGCCCGTCGATGAATTAAAATAATATGATTGGTCAATTTGATTTCTATAATTCGCCTCGACCAATCAGAAAGCGGAACGGGCGCGCGTCAAACCAGTTCCATTTACGCTTTTCGTGGGTTCGCACGCGTAGTAACGCGGGACGAAAATTTAAAATATCTTCCCGTATTGTTTCCTAAGTGTTTGTTTGGTTTTTGTGTTAAGTGTGACGCGCTCTGTTGTTTTTGAACGGATTTTTGAAGCCCGAAGTAAGTGGCAAGTGCGAAATAGGTTGTTCGTCACTGGCATGGTTTATTTTTAGCGTTTAGCTTGTTAAATGTTGGTGAGACGGATCTTAATTTAGCGTTTCTCATGAGTGTGAGTATGCCCACGGGATGTCTTTATTTTATTTATTTAGTTGGCTGTTTGTTTTAAGTCAGTGCCTTTAAAAGCTTACGGCACCGAAGAAAAGTTCAAGAAAATTGTTTTAATTTTATTGATTACTCATTTATATATTAACTCGTCGTAATAACTATATCCCACCGGATGGAAAGTGCAACGTAGTCCAACAACAACGGCGACTGCAACGACACGAGAATTCATTGACAGTCAGCATCATGGCAGCCCATATATACCACGATTGAAGATCTCTAGGTATATGAACATCTGGACGTATACAAGCTGATCCCGAACGCAACAGGCCGCAGTGAGTCACTAGCCATGAGGCAGTGATAGATGGATTCTTGATGCGGATTGTGTGTTCAATCTCCGTACGGAATAAATATTTGCGGGACTGTGACTCCGAATGGTGAAAATGAAAAGGCGATTTTAAAAGAGATAATTATGGAATTAAGAAGTTCAGGGAAACGTAATTTAGTATAAAAAATGCATATAAAAGTAAAGTAAATACGTTTGTTGTTTTCGTTTACTTATTTATGCTTATTTTGTTTTATCGTGTTTTTTCTTTAACTCTTTAGCTTTATTCTATAACATAATTCAAATCAGAGGTCTTTGAAACTTTGTAACATTTGATTAGTTACTTTTTTTTACACTGGCTTATAAATGTGACTACAGTGCACCTGATGGTAAGTACGGTGTATTCCAAAAACAGCAGCGATTGTCAATGGCAAACGGCGACTGCAACGACACGAAAATTCATTAAGAGTCGCGGTCATGTCGGACCATAAATACCACGACTGAAGATCTCTAGGTATGAATTACTGGACGTACACAGTCTGATACGGAAATGCGACTGGCCAAAGCGAGTCACAATGACGGTCTTTACTGTTGTGTACTGTGATCACGACCCAGTTCGGGCAATTGCCTTATTACCTCAAAGTTAACTCTTAGTTACAATAACTTTTTGTTACAAAAGTACGAAATGTATGAGATTGACATTATATTTCGAAACGTTAAGTTAACCCATACATTTTCAACTTTACTTAACTACTGTAAGCATTGATCGGCTATGCGGTATCTCATCTCCCGGCTAGGACTAATTACAAAAGTACGAAATGTATGAGATTGACATTATATTTCAAAACGTTAAGTTAACTCATACATTTTCCACTTTACTTACTTAACTACTGTAAGCGTTGATCGGCTATGCGGTATCTCATATCCCGGCTAGGACTAATTACAAAAGTACAAAATGTATGAGATTGACATTATATTTCGAAACGTTAAGTTAACCCATACATTTTCCACTTAACTACTGTAAGCGTTGATCGGCTATGCGGTATCTCATATCCCGGCTAGGACTAATTACAAAAGTGCAAAATGTATGAGATTGACATTATATTTCAAAACGTTAAGTTAACTCATACATTTTCCACTTTACTTACTTAAATACTGTAAGCGTTGATCGGCTATACGGTATCTCATACCCCGGCTAAGACTAAGAGGTTCTCTACTCTTCCTTTTTCCGTGTCGTTGAGCTGTGGAATGGTCTTCCGGCAAGCGTGTACCCACCTTCCTATGATATTGGGTCTTTTAAACAAAGCGTGAAGAGATATTTATACAGGCTGGTATAATCACTGCTACTATTGACTGTTTTTCTTTTTATTTTTGATAGTTGCAGTCGTTTTTTGGACTGCACCATGTTTACCATCAGGCGTGGTGTGGTTACTATGGCGAGTCAGGATAAAAAAGATCGAATATTACTTTGTTTGTGTTGGCGACCTGTCAGATTTGTTCTGCGCGAAATTGATTCCCACTTATTCGCATAAAACTCGAATTCTACGTACGTAACATTCAAACTATGATATAATTTTTTAAGGTTCCGTTGACCAAAAAAAACTAAGCCCTTATAGGATAACCTTGTTGTCTTCTTGTAAAGATCTTCTTTCTCAGGATTCCGTGGAGGTACCAAATTGAAATTAACGTCAAATACTTAAGTCTGCGATCCTTTGTGATCCTGAAAAAATCTGGCCTTAACGTTACCACAGTACACAAGTGTAAAGATCGTCATAGTGACTCGCTTTGGCCTGCCTTGTTTCAAGATCAGTTTGTGTATATCCAGTTGTTCATATACCTAGAGACCTTATGCGGGCCAATGTAACGACGGAGACTTTCAGTGGATTTTCATCCTTTGGCGTTCGTTGCTGTTTTTGAACTAAACTGTACTTTATATCCGGTGAAATGTAGTCGAGCCAGTATAAAAATCATACTTTAAGTCAACGCAATCAAAAGATATATCTGTTTATGTTGTATTTTTAAAGTTGATGCTGTTTTCGCAATGGAATGAAAAGCTATAGAGTACTTCTTGTTGACCTAGAGTCATAGAATTTGATGAGAAGCAAGGTCTTATATCACAAGTATAGAATAAAAAGTCCTAGCGCTTTTTGATTGTAAACAAAATTTGTTAAGTAAAAATTATGGTCAAGCGTGAACTTCTAAAATCAACAATACTGTTTTTTTTTTACAAAAAGTAACTTAGTTTTATTTGAGGATCATTATTTTGTAGAATATGAAAAAAATCCGAACAATGCAAGTTAGTCAAATTCATTAACTTTTTCAGAAATTTTTAAGTTTGTACGGAAACCGCGGTGTGCGAGTTTAGCTCGCACTTGGTCGGGGTTTTTTTAATAAATAAGTGTAACCCAGTCTCAACTTTCATCTTATATGTGTATCTTATGCGTCTGATGTAACCGACTGTGCATCGCTGTCAACCTGCACTGTAGAGAAATAAATAATCTCCATGATACTTATAAAAAATATCTATGACTATTATATGGCTGTATGATGGGAATGCCTTTGCTTTTCCCATAAAGGGTAAAATTAAAACAAATAATCTATTATTCTATTTACGGTGATATTAAACGATTAAAGCAAAGAAAATGTAACATAAAGCCAAAAACCAACAAATCTATGTTTTTATCGTCCAATTAATTAAATTGAATAAAATTATCCCCTAAAACATATGTTCCCTGTGTATCCATATTTTATTGGGTCCATACGAGCGTATTTCTTGTAAAATGGCCGAACACGGTCATTAATTAGCCACCCGTGGTCCTTTGGCCATAAAAGTATTATTTTATGAACGCGAGATTTAATCTGTGCTTACAGGCCTATTCGGATTTCGACGACCATTAACTTAATAATATACATTGTTAAGTTAAATATACAACTTTGATTTTAGGTGTTTGGTGTGTTTTTATACTTATAATTGACTAGTAGTCTCGGTACGTCTTCGAATGGGAGCTTTCTCTATATTTTTAATACAAATACATGTAGAAAATATGTAAAACCAAAAACATGTTTGCTGAATTGAACAACTCCAGTCGTTATTTGTCGAAAAAACAAATTTGTATGTTTGTACAAATTCATTATATAAATATAAATTTGTGCTGTAATCTAAACTCATCCATAAAAAAAATATTACAATTATTGATACATAATGTACGTATAAAGTCTATGACAAAAATATAAGTAACTTTGTTTTTAGTGGCTGTGGTAGCCATGCACGTCAACGCGAATTGTCGTTAGTTCAAATTCCAGCACGTACATCTGGGTTCTTCCTGATTACGTACGAATTTAAGCACCACATGCTCTCCGGTGAAGGAAACCTGCATGCATCTAATAGAAATGCCATGTGTACTAATGCTGTGAGAACGGCAATCAACAGCGCTACTGGTCACGTAGTCACCCTGTTTTCTGCACCCCCCCCCCCTGAAAGGGGTTTTGTTTATTAATTTTTTTTTGCCTTTACAAACATATTCCATCTTTATGCGGAACTCTCGGTACGCGAGTCCTTCTCGCACTAGACCTGTTTTTTGAATATTTTAATTAATTTTAATTTTCGATAAGGCTGATCCGTTAACATTTTATAGTAATTTAGAATATGTCATATTATATCGATAATGATCTCGAGACAAACATCGGATCAAGATGTTTATCGTTAAATGGATCTGATATACGTAAGCCGTTATTAAAATATATGTAAATTCTTTGACTACTCATAAAACGAAATGGCCAGATCAGTTTTAAAACGAGAATCGACATTTTTAATAGTAAAATAATGTCCAATCGAATGTCGAGATCTGACTGAAGCTATAGCTGCCCATGACCACTATCTTTACCTTTTTTTTGGTAACCCGAAGGAATTCCTTATGGAGTGCCAGGTGTCGTGAAATCGGCCCATCGATGTGACGGATTCGTACCGGCTTATACTTCCGGGGTGTTCTTTCTCCCGTCTGCTGGGGCCAAGGGCCTGAGCCAACTTCCTCGGCACACGGCGACGTCTGGTGTTCTTACAGTCCCCGCGTATTTGCAGGAGGTGCTAAAGATGGAATTCCCCACACACTCCTATTATAATTCAGGGAGAGTAGTGTAAAGTGCCATCCCCCCTCATCACTATTTTCGGTCGAAGCGGAAACTAAATTTATGAAAATCATAAGAGATTTAATTTAAAATTGACGAATAATGGGTAATCTTTTTTTTTTATATATTTAATGTTTGTTTTATGTTTATACACAGATAGGCTCATTGTATAGACGAGAGGACATTCCGGGAGTATATTCAGCATTCGATTCTAATTCCAAATATGTAAAGATTGTGATATCTTAATATTTCCATTAAAACAAAGTAAATTATAGTCAATATATTTAGGGACAATTACATACATGAACGAATGAATAACAATTAATTATTAAGTAGGTATTTTGTCTGTCCTAAGTGAGGATAACAGTGCAAGGGAAAACGAGTTTACCTAAAATTACGTAAAAGGAATTTTATCTACTTACCAATCAATACGCGTCACACGCGCTACGGTGTCTACAGGTTTTTACGGATCGTCTCATTTGTTCATCAATTTATCTTTATGATTTGTTAGGGAATATAGTTATTTACATTTTCATTAGTCACAAGAGGGTGCAAATTATTGTTTCCTGAAATACCTCTCTCGACTATAAAATCAGCTTGTATATACATATGTATTGCGTCACGCTACATTCCTTTTAGGGTGAGTAGAGAGGCATTAGTATATGATGGCCTAATAGCGCAGCCTAAATCCTACCTGCGACACAGAATGTCTTGTGTTCGAGGCGAGTTACTGGGTGTTACACAAGTTGATTCCGAAACACACCAGTCCAAAGCAAGTCACTATGACGGCCTTTACACTTGTGTAATGTGGTCACGACCCAAATAGGCAATCGTTCTATCAACTGCAAATTCATAGACACATCATAAGTAAAATGCTTTTATTATAGTAGAGACTTATACAAACTTACGGAACCTTTGGAGCGCGAGTCCGACTTGCACTTGGCCAGATTTTACAAAAGGATTATTATTTTGACGTCTGTTGGAGAGAAAAGTAAAATAATTTACATCATATAAACCGCTAATAGTACGTGATTTGTACGACTATCGTGCAGCAATAAATTGTCGATAAATCTTTAGTTTTACAGCTGGTGTAAGTAGATAAAGATCGCGCCACGTGGGGTACTAGTGTTGTGCGGTTGCTCTATATATCGATAGGCGTTATTAACCCTAAGTTAAGTGGCTTATTAAGTGTCATTGGTCACCTAGTGGATTAGAGACTGGTATCCATGATAACGCGAATGGTTGTAGCTTCAAATCCCTGTACGTACCTTTGGATTCTTTCAGATTAAGTACAGATTTCGGTGCCACATACCGGTGAAGGAAAACATCGTGAGGAAGCCTGCATGCCGGCTAATAGAAATGCAATGTGTACTGGTGCTGTGAGAATGGCGATTAGCGACGAGCAATTTGGGCAATCACCTTACTGCCTCCATTGCCCTTTGCAATTATTTAGATTCTCGTGAAAATTCAGTATAGGGCAGAGAATAAAAGATTTAATTTCAATCAAAGAATCATATATACTTGATTTATACAATAAAACTTGTTACTGTGTACTCTAATGTCTACGGTTGCACAATGTGGCCTTAATTTTAATTGACAACATGTAGGCAAATATCGTAACCTGAATAATTACTAACATTCGTTTAATTCTGCGTGTCGGAAAAATAATCATGATTCGGAAAGAAAATAAAGATTGTTTTACAACTGTATGTATGTATATCGTTACTCTACATTGTCAGGACTGAGCAGAGTATACATTAGTGCCTGTGTGCAGTTTGCGCTTATATGTCGAGCGCAACGTGACCAGTACAGCATAAGACATTTAACGAGCATTATGACCTTGAAGGTTTTAAAAGTTGTCTACCTCTACTGAGTTTGCTGTAACTACAGCACATATCTCAGAGGCCATCAGTTTTAGCTATGTACTAGTAGACCAAACAACAACCAGCACAAACACTTTCTAAGCAACAAGATAGACAGACCGTGAAATAATTAGATTATAATCTCCCAGAAGACGTAATCTCAGTAATCAGACTTAATCTGTCTGATTATAAATTAATCTTTTATGGACTTCAATATTTGTCTGATGATTGGCTTAAAAACTGTCATTAATAGCATGCACAAAAGCATATTTCGTTGACACACGGACGGGATGAATGAATCGAGGAAGACGAAACAGATAAACAATATATGAGTGGAAGTAAGAACCGAATCCAACCGCGACTTGCCATCACAAATCAAATAAAGAGTTCTGATGGAGGGTAATGTCAAAAGTATGCGGAATCGGCGAAAGTAGACCAAAATTCCAGCCGCACTAAAATTGATCGTCGAAAACTTTGCTAGCTTTTGTATCATAGATATAAATTTTACATCATAATAAATTTAATAACAAACGATTGAATAATTATCAGTTTCGAGAATAACTCTAGGTTAAGGCGCGCGTAGGATTCTGACAGTGCCGACTGAGAATCTGCTGCCAGAACGCAGTATAACACTCTGTATCAGAGATGGGCAAAATGTAGTCGTAGTTTTGTTATTTTGTTGCTTTGAAATCATTATTAAATTCCTTCAAAACATTAAGAAGTCATAAATATGTATGCGATTGAGGATTCTCTGTATACATATATATGGAAAGGCGTTCGATGTAGACGACACCTAAAGAATCCCGATTATCCAAATACCGTGGTCTTACAACCCGCCGCTCAGAACAACAGTGAGGTACACACACACACTAGTTTCATTCCACGATATCGGTGTCATCAACGAATGATAGTTCCGTCAACTGTCGCTAACCGGTGCATTTACGCTTCGAGCCGCAGTTCCAAATCGACACAGCCATGAGTTTCTTTCGGCGTTTCATCTCAAGGTACTCGCTTTCGAAATGTTAGTAGATTACCTGTAGGTTCTCTCCCTTGCTGGCCGCCCAAGTCGAGGCATGTACTCATAGACCCTTGCATGGGTACTCAACTCATAAATTCGCTGGCTGAGCACCTCCAGTGCTCGCTTTCTAAGTCCGGTGAGGTTGTAAACGCTTGCCCCAGCCATCAACACACTGCTCCTGTCTAAAAAAAATGTAGACTGTGCAGCGCTGGCAGCGTGTCAAGCTCGTAATTGGGGCTTCGCGTAGTCGCCTACATCAGAAACCTTTGCATATATAACTTTTGCAGCGACGTAGTGGTCTTCCTTTTGGTTTTCTGTGCACTATACTCTGGAGAGAGCGCGGCTGAGATGTATAATTTATTTTGCTCCATCCTCTTCTGCTATAAATCGACAGAACGCCTTGTAGGTTTGCACCCATATGTGGTTGATGTTACAGCTGCTTGCACGAGGCGATTCGCCTCCTCTTTTATGCTGCGAATCACCACGGAGTGGAGTACATCGCGACATAGCAGCCGTTGTTGAGTCGCAGTTGTCAAAATTCGACAGACGCCTTTATAGATAAATCGTTAATATTTGTTGTAAACAACGCTTAAGTATCATAAAGGAAACGAGTTGCAAATTATGTTAAATCCATGTTTTTAGTCGTCAATGAGTATTTTACGGTAATTCTGTGACATATTGATTTTTATCAATCCATTAAAATCTTATTTATGTTATCTGTATTTCTGATCAAAATATTTTAATTAGTTCATCATCAAACAGTGATTTAGCAGCAGAAGTCTTACTTAATTTTTTTCCGATATATAATTAATCTGAATTTATAATCTCTTTAGTCAATATGTAAATGCGTGACCTCGAAATATATTTTTTTAAGAATATTATTGTAATATGAGTAAAAATAAATTTACACCGTTAGGAAAGAAATGTGGCGCAATCAAACCACATTGAAACTCTGCGTCTTTTTTTGTCAGGCGGCTTGTATTTAAAGATGACAGAAATTAGTTAAACTCGTTGGTTATCATAACCTCTCTCCAGTGGCTCCTACCATCTATGTAGCGGCCATACTCTGGTAACCACGTGGGCTTGTGAGCGAAACCTGGTTAAGGGAGTTTGTACGAGGTTTTATCGTGCGAGTTTTTGCATTGACTCCCCGCTAAGTGTAACAGTCTGCCTACTTATTCTTCATTTGTCGTGCTAATGGCAGCCTAGTCTTCCCGATGATTTTGGTGTGGCAGCAAGGCATTGTGAAAAGCGTAAGGTGCTGATAGGGGTCGGTTATCAGCACCCAGACACTAGATCCTACCTTTTTCTAATTGTATCTGTACTTGACATCTCTACGCGTTCCTGAGAAAGAAATTTTAACAGACAGACGACAAAGTATTCCTACAAAGTTTTTGTTTTTTCTTTTGAGGTTTGGAACCCTAATAATATAGAAAAATAAAGTTAAAGAGACAGTGATCACATCGCCAGCTGAATTGAGGCTAATTTTAGCACCATTCAATACAATTAGGTTGCCTTTTGTATTCAAAGTATAATTGAACTGGCAGACGTCCAAATGGACATATCCGTTGTTATTTTCCTGTAGGCAAACTCAAGAATCTTGTGTTCCTGTTATATTTTGCTAGAATTTCTTGTACAAGAATTTTAGTACACATTAAAGGCCACGAGCCCCGGATTATGGAATTTTTCGAAAGGAAACAGAAATCATTGTCTCTTGCCCTTCCCTCCCTACAATTTTGTATAATTGTATCATTTATAGCATAAGAAGTTTAATATACACCAAACTATCTTTGCGGAACTTAAGATGTGGTAAAGATATCTTATGAGACTTTTGAGTTCACTTTTAAAACGTCGAAAGAAAGTCTTATACAATTTTTTAGGAATTTTATGGAGCAGTTAGCTAAAAAGTACAAGCCTTTGGTTTTGACGTCTTAAAAGTTAACTCAAAAGTCTCATAAGGTATCGTTACCATGTCTTAGGTTATGCCAAGGTCAAACATAGTTCTTCCTAAAAATTCCCCTTCTTATGCGATAAATGATATTTTCATTTTCATAAAGTTATTGAGCACAAAATTTCTATAAATTGTGCTGTAAATATTTTTTATTGGATTAATCCTTATAATTAAGAAACAAACGTAAAAGGACTGTTGGTGGGAGGGGATATATTGTGTTTAGTAGCCAATTAGTAGTTTTTACCCTGTCTCAAATAATTTCAAGATTCGTGGCTGCATCATCCTCATAGTCACCATCCACCAGTTGTGACTGAAGACATGCATTTACTTGCTAATCATAAATAATTTAATTTCAATAATAATTAGGTTTTATATAATACTTTTGGAGTGTTGTATCGACATAGCCACGTCACTAGTCCGTCGCCTCCATACATCACGGGGGCCTCCCTCGCGATGGTGTCGACGATAAAAATTATTTAAAAACACAAATCGTTTAACTCGCTGCCCCTTGCGACTTTCTGTCTCTCGCACTGTGTAGTGATTTTGTATTTTGGACAGACAACGCCTAAAGTACGGTGCAGCTTAAAAACGACGGCTACTGTCTAGGGACGAGTATCTATCAACAGTCAGTGTCGTCATGTCGACATATTTAAACTAAAAAAAATAATTTTGCCCAATTTATGTTTGTATTGGCCTAGCGGATAATGGACCGGCTTACAGCAGGCAACATGAATGGTCGAGGTCAGAATCCTGGCACGTACCTCACCATTTTTCCAGATTGCATACAGATTTAAGACCCCACGCGCTCACCGGTTAAGGAAAATATCGTCAGAAAACCCGCATGGCAACTAATAGAAATGTCATGTGTACAAGTTCTGTGAGAACGGCGATCAGCGCTGCGCTACTGGCAGAGATGGGCAAAATATAATCTGATTAATGATTAACGATTACAAAATGTAGTCGTAATTTTAATTTTCTTGCTCTGTGATCATGATTAAATCCATTTAAAACATTAAGAAATGATAAATGTGTATACGATCTGTGATTTTGTAGTGTTTAAAACATAAATGAGCAAAATGCAGTGATATTAATGGTAAAAAACGTAAAATGTAATCGTCAATCATTTTCATTAATCTGATTACTTTTTGCCCATCTACAGCTACTGGTCACTCGACACATAAATGGCAATGTGGATAGACCCATTAATTCTTCTCTGCTCACCCTGATATGGATATAGCGTGATGATATATTATTTTAATTATGTATAGGTTTTTTTTCTAGTACTCATTACACTAGCACTAATTTAGTTTGAGGCTAAGTTTATATGTGTAATTGTCTCTAAATTTAGTTTAAAAAATGTTAGTCAAAATCATAGCTGGATTTTTTAAATTCTCTTATCTTCGAAACCGTATGTAAGTAAGAGTTTATAATAAATCGGAATCCGTTGTCTGTGCATCACAGCTATACTTTAAAGTTCAAACGACGTGGAGGTATTTTTACGGTGACAAAAATATTGTAAATTGATGACGAGAACGCGCTGTGAAGATCTGTGTGGAGATTGTGCTCTCGAATTGATTTAATGTCCACCGTTTGGGGACTTTTTGTTTACACCAAAGGCTCCCAAACTTGAGTCCTGGGAATTATTACTGTTTTATTCCTAACAGTGACCATATGTGTATAAATTATTGTTATCTAATTACCAGCTTAAAAAAAGTTCATGTTTCTTATATGGGGCTCGCTAGTCGCCTGTACCTAAAGAAATCTTAGAGTTGTACCCTTGTAATTAAAAAAAAGTGGTTGTGTTGTAGAATGGTCTTCTGGCGAGCGTGTTCTCACCGTTCTATGATATTGGGTCCTTTAAACGAGGCGTGAAGCGATATTAGTGTAGGCCGGAATGATTGCTTAGACTATCGATAGGTTTTTTACTGTTGACAGTCGTCGTTTATGGACTGCACCGTGTTTACCATCAGGCGTGGTGTGTTCACTTTGCCGAGTCAGGATTAAAATAAAACTATTGAATCTAAATTTCTTAAAAGGGATATTATTCCATCAATGATTGTTTGAATGATAAAAGGGCGTGGTCTTAATGAAAGCAAGTTCCTCACGGGACATTCATTCCTTTGTGTTTTATTTATATTTGTACCTCATTATGTTGAAAAGAGCAACTACCGGAGTTTCTTGCTGCCTATTTTCGGTAGATTTTGCTTTCCGAACCGCTGGTATCACGGCGAATGTTCTGAAGAGTTATTTAAACTTGTTCCCCACTCTCCCTTTCACAGTAGCCTATATAGCAACTCACATTCCGGCTAGGACTAAAAATTCTCAAACTCTTACTTTTGCCGAGTCGTTGAGCTGTGGAATGGTCTTCCGGCGATCTTGTTGCTACCGATCTATGATATGGGGTCCTTTAAGCGAACCGTGAAGAGATCTTTGTGCAGGCCGGCATGGTCGCTGCGACTATCGAGAGATTTTTTACAGTTGATAATCGTTGGCGTTTTTAGACCACCATGCTTACCAACAGGTGATGTGGTCACTGTTCTGAGTTAGGATTAAAAAAAACACACTGTATATGACTTTGTTGTCAGGTATCTTTTGATCGCCCTGTATATAGATATTTCGAGACTTTTGCGAAATGCTTTGTCTTAAAAAAATCCTTGACCTGACGTAAGTAGGTTGATTAGTTTCACTTAAGTTGTATTTTTATTAATAATCGGTAACAAAAATATAGCAATGTTTGCGAATTGTGATATTTCTGCCCGATTGCAAATTTTATTTAGTACAGTCGGCCTCAAAAGTTGCTGATCAGATTTCATAAACATACATTATAATCTGCGTAATTCGCTTAACAAATTTACTACCACAACAGGCTGAACAATGGCATTGGTTAAAGTTAACATCAGTTAGTCAATAGTTTTTTTTATTAGGGAAAAAACTATCATAGGACTTCCCAATTGCCATGAGAGTGACGGCCAGGCTTGTGTCAGACTCCTACAGACTAAAAACCTCTGGGTGTTCCTATCGCGCAGGAAAACTAGTGGCCAGGCAATTTGACCTTTTCTGATGTTCAGTTAGATTTTGCTGTTAATCTTGATGAGTGACTTACGACGAAGGCTATCTTGTGTGGGTGTCTTCGAAATCTTTATCTAGTTAGTAATTTTTGAGGCTGACACATTATGCATAGATTATGAAAAAAGGCTGGAAATATTTTTTTAAGCCAAAAAAACAGCGGGAACTTACTCAAGGTCCTAATATATAGTAGCGGATTGTATGTATGGATTTATAGGTAACTGGGATTTTATAAACAATATAAGCTACATCTTCAAAATGGTGATGAAACGGAAGTAACATTTAATCAGTGTTACAACAAACAATACAATAATACTACCAAAAAATAGTAATATTGAGTTGCCAACAGATAATTTAGATGTTGTATTTGAATATATTTCTTTAATCAATATTCTCGTACTGTATGACTTACTTCTGTCTCGTGTTTGTTTACAAATATGAATTTCATAAGTACAAATAATCAGTCTCCGAGCAATTATATATATGTCGTATAAATAATAATTTCGTTTAGGAATGAAATCTATAACCCGTGGTGCAGAAATCGCACTCGCGAGCACTGTGATAAAAAGTAAGAAATGTGTGAAAAGTATAAAATGTATGAATTGACAAATACTATAATACCTTTATCTTATATACAAATCTTAGTATTAGATCTAATACCAGCCTATTTTTTATATTCGCAATGTAATATATTTTATAATAACTGACTTTTGTCACTTTTTAAACCTTTTCCTAAGCTAAAACTCGTTTTATAATAAAGTCAAACAAGTTTCAAAATGGCGCTTAAAAATTATCTTATAATTTTTTTTTTGTTACAGGTACAGTTTTGCCGGCTTCACTCGTAATTAAAATGAAAAAGAAAAGGAAAGCTGTTTCGAAAAATAAATAAATATAACGTCGAAATAAGAACTTAAATACTAAAAAAAGTGTTTTTTTTTTGTGTTAATTCCTGCCAGATAGAGACTGGATACAAAAATCAAGTGATCGTAAAAGAAGTTTTTAAACAAACATTTGGTACTCTTTAAAAGCCATAGACAAATATGTAATGATCGTTTAAAAGCCGATCGATCGGTTTGTCTTAAAACATAGGGACAACCTTTGTCAGTTTATGCATTTAAAAAAAACAGTGGAAGTGTAAAAGCGGGAAGCGGCTGCAGTGCCATAAAAACTCCTTTTTTCAAATCACGTAAACTTCAAAATGTATTTTTAATCTGTAAAATAATTAACAGCATTCATGATACGATTTATTATTACAGAAAGAAATTAAAAAAGTAATCAAAGGACTTACAAGCATTTATAAAAATATATTTTTTTACTCAAATGTAAATTTTTTTTTTAACGCCAGAATAAAGACTTTTTCGTGACGTGTCAGACGGCACGCAGTGTTAAAGCTTCAGTAGTGAGACGCTGTGTCAAAGTGGCTGGGGACGAGCATCTGGACATGTTGGGGGGTCCCGAGTGGGGTCATCGGGAGGCGACCCCCCCTAGAGATGCCCCCCTGCCGAGTTTCGGCTTCACACAGGAGCAGGTCGCATGCGTTTGCGAGGTGAGTGAACTGCGTGTAGTGTGTGGTAAACTATATCTTTTACTTTTTTCACTAGTAATATTTAAGACAAAGATCATTTTCTACACATATGTATATACTAGCTGATCCGGCAAACGTTGTTTTGCTATAGAAAGTTTTGTAATACCTTCTAAGATGTTCATTGAAATTAAGTGATGTCAAAGACAATTTTGTTCACAATTAAATGCTCTTAATCAACAACACATTTATTTGGATAAAGATTAATATTATTACGTTGATACAATTCTTAACAAATAATGCATTAATATTGACCAAATTTTATTACTATAATAAAAACGGTTCTAGTGACTTAATCTTAAAAGATAGACATATAATGTCACGTACATTTTTTTTAGATCATTTCAAGAGGAATAATTCTTTTATACATATATTTTTCGTATCTTGAACCGTTTTCGCAGCGCACGCAATGGAAGCCCTCAAGGATGAATAATTTTCCCCGTTTTTTTCACATTTTCCATTATTTCTTCGCTCCTAATAGTTGCATCGTGATTTTATATAGCCTAAAGCCTTCCTCGATAAATGGTCTATTCAAATCAAAAATAATTTTTCAATTCGAACCAGTAGTTCCTGAGATTAGCGCGTCAATTAGCGCGATGTCTTGATAAATTAATACAACCCTCTCTTAACGGCAAGACAATATCCTTTTCCACGGAAGTCAAATATTTAGGAGTAGTCATAGACCAAAGACTGACATGGAATCATCAGGTCGACACTTCACTACAGAAAGCAAAAATAGCAATGGGAGTCTGTGGTCGTCTGGTAGGTAAGCGGTGGGGATTGAATCCAAAACTTGCCATGTGGGTTTACACCGCTATTGCTAGACCAATAATAACATACGCCTGTGTACTGTGGTGTAATAAAGCAAACCAGTCAACCATTAAGACCAAATTGGCGTCAGTGCAAAGAATGGCAACCATGATAGTGACTGGAGCCATGTTAACCACCCCTGGAGCGGCTTTGGATGCGTTGTTGGATTTAACGCCGCTTCATCTACATGTAGAGGAAAAGGCGAGGCTGACAATGTACCGGATGTTTGCCCAGGGGAGGAGACAATGGCTATCCAAGTCTAAGAGATCCTTACAAGAATCAGTGTTAAAAATTCCAGTTTTGGGAATGGTTTCAGATACCATTACTCCCAAGAGTAATTTTAACAAATTATATTCAATAGATATGCCTTCACGAGACAACTGGTTGGACGGTGTGATAACGTGGAAACCTGGTAGCTTAATATGGTATACTGATGGATCAAAATCAGGAACTAGCGTAGGTTATGGGATATATGGAGAATGCCCTAAGATTAAGAAATCGTCAAATCTTGGAAGCTTTGCCTCTATCTTCCAAGCTGAAATGTGTGGTGGCATTTTAGAGTGCGCCATCATTAATCTGAGGCGAGCCTATGTTAACCATACTATCTATATCCATACAGATAGTCAAGCTGCTCTATTGGCGCTGGATTCGGATTCTGTGGACTCAAATCTGGTTTCCAACTGCGTGGACTTATTAAATAGCTTAGGTATGAATAATAGGCTAATTATTCGATGGGTTCCAGGTCATGAAGGAATTCCAGGAAATGAAATCGCCGATCAACTAGCGAGGTCAGGAGCGGCGATGGCGCAATATGGTCCTGAGCCATTTTGCGGCATCCCCAAAAGCCTGGTACGATTGACTTTAAGGAACCTATATAAAGGAAAATCTACAAACCACTGGAACACAATCCCAGGGTTGAAACATTCCAAAGAATTAATCAGGGCTTTTGACCAACGTAAAGCTGCAGAAGCTCTGATGCTTAGTAGGAATAAACTACGAGTATTAGTAAGAGCACTGACTGGCCACTGCTGTCTGAACAAACATATGTTCAGCATTGGTGGCCGGAGCACTAGAGATTGCAGATTCTGCGAAAGTGCGGACGAAACGCCCAAGCACCTCCTGTGTGAATGTGACTTACTAATGCCCAAACGAAACCGCATCCTGGGCCGCCACGTGCTACACCCAGGAGAGGTTCCAGATATCTCTGCCAAAAAAGTACTACAGTTCTTTAAAACTATAGGCCTTGACAGAGAACTCTAGATGGTAGGTGGCGATCACAATAGATCTTTTAGGTCGTAGTGATACAGGCTGAAAAGACTGCATAGCCCCACATTGTATAATAATAATAATAGCGCGTTCAAACAAACAAACAAACTCTTCAGCTTTATAATATTAGTATAGATTTCAATACAGTATGTATCTATATTAAGCAATTAAGGAGCTTGGTTTTAAAGGATGACTAATAAATGTATGGGAAAACAAGAACTCAATTAAGCTAGTACTTGAAATGAAGAGCTTATTTTGGGCGAATATTTTTTAAATTATACTAGTTGTTTTGGTGGTTCGGGGGTAAATCCTGCATAGGACTATCAGGGCCACTGAGGGCCGTGACCTAGGTGTGTCAGACTCATACTAACTATATACGACCGGGGTGTCCTTCCAATCACACCACCCTTGCCTGGGAATTCAGATTCTTTCAGACGTCCGAACAGCCTGTTTAGGCTTAATCTCTGGGAAGGGTGAGTGTAAATAGCCCACCTCTCCAAACCTATCTCAAAGGCGGCACGCCGGACAGTGCGCGCCAGCTCCCTCTCATCCGGCCAGCAGACTACTTCAAGTCTTCTGCCCGGGATATTATACTAGCTACGGTGATCCGGGTGTTTCCCGGGTAGAAATGGAAGCAAAATCCATTAAAGTTTATTGACTTAAAACTTCTCTGTGTATTTATTTTCCGAAAATTTCAAGGTCAGACAAGTCTTTTAAGACTACGTACATATATGCCTGTTCCGTCTGAAAGTAATATTCGTGGCTATTATTATGGCTGATTTTAAAATTATGGCGGATATCCGAAACAAGTTGAGAGTCCATATTCGTATCCGAAGATCTACATTAGTAACCACTCTAAGTGTACTCTGTATATACGATAACTTGGCCTTACTTAGCATTCCGAGAAACTTAATCGAGTGTACAAAGTTGCTTAATGTAAATCGAAACAAATATTCTGTAGGTAATATTTCCGTTTAAGTCAGCAGAGCTTTAGTTAGCAGAAAACTAATTGTAATAAAAAAATATGACCTAGCTGTAGTGACCCGGCATTGCCCGGGAAGAAATAATTTGCCCTGTTGGGGATCGTGTTTTCAATAACGTCAAAACATTTTTTTTATCTACAAATGTAAATACCAATTTTTATAGTGTTTACTAAAAAATCCGTATTTACGTAATATTAACTGTTATTACACCCATTTAGTGGTGGAATATAAAAAAGTCCACCCTTAATGTGTGGCTACGTCATAAAAAGAAGCAAATGTAAAAAAATCAAGCTTATAAGTTCAGAAGCTTAGACTCGATATCAGTCAGTGCAAATGGTTTTACAAATAGAGTCAAACCTGGATAAGTGAGAACTGGATAAGTGAGAAAACTGTATAAGTGAGAGTAATAGCCAGAACCCGTCATTTTAAGCTCCCAAAACCTCTATTAGCGAGAAACAGAAACCTCTGTAAGAGAGAGTCGTTATTTCCTCATGGACCTCCGTAAGTGAGACTGCTACTTATCTATACCTCTATAAGACACAGTCGAGCTTTATTTATTTATATTATTTAGGAGGAACAAATTACAAATTTAACATTTGCTATTTTATGACTCATTTTTAACTTTCGTGGAAAATTCGACAAAATTTATGAGTTAAAAATATTCAAAATACAAAAACAGAAACCCAAACGAAATTGACAGATTTTTTAAAGTGTAAATAAGTTCTAAATAAAATAAAATTACATAGTCAGTACATAGTAAAATTAAAGCACTAGCTTGAATTTTTGTTTTGTTTTCGGAAGCATCTAATGAACGGAACATATATATATATATATATATATATATACATATATATATATTAAAAATATATATGTACATAATACATTCGTACTTGCTGTGACTTGTTATTGCTGCATACCTCTATAAGAGAGAAACGCTACCCATGTACCTGCATTAGCGAGAAACTCGGGTTAGTGAGAAACCTTTATAAGCGAGAATGAGATTGTACTCCCTTGAACTCTCACTTATTCAGGTTTGACTGTGTAATCACATTACACAGACATTGGTACATAGACTAGACAGTGATTACAAATTTATTTCTTCGATTATTCAAATTTCTCGATTACATTGCAATTTTTTACAATCGCAATCGATTATAAGGCATACAAAATTATGAGGGATGATTTTTGCGGATAGAGTTGAAAACTGATAATTTAAAACATTTTTCCAATAATTTTACACTCTTTTATACACATTAATAATTATTAAAAAAATTAACATTATTCTTGATATATACATGATAATTTTATAGACGAGGGAAATATTCAGCATTCGATTTTAATTCTAGATATGCAATAATAGTGATATCTTAATATTTGTATTAAGGCCAAGCAAATAATAGTCAACTTATTTAGAGGCAATTACACATATAAAAGATTTTTTTTTACACTGGCTCGACATAGTGACTAGAACGAAAATCCGTTGATAGTCTTCGTCGTCATGTCGGCCCACACATACCACCACTGAATGTCTCTAGGTCTATGAGTAAATGGATATACATAAGCTGATCCCAGAACGCGACAGGACAAAGCGAGTTACTATGACGGTCTTTACACACAACAATTAATTAAGAACGAATAACAATTAATTATTAAGTAGGTATTTTGTCTGTCCTAAACCAGGATAAAGTACGAAGGGTAAACGAGTTACTACATCTCTCCCAGAATTACGTAAAAGGAACTTTATGTACTTATGAATCAATCGTGCACCACACGCGCTATGGTGTTCACTCTTTTTACGGATCAATCTCTACTTGTTCATCGATTTTTTTTTATAATTTGTTAGGGAATATATATTAAAATTTTTATTAAGTTATAAGAAGGTATTTTTTTAATGCTGACTCGACATAGTAACTGCACCACGCCAGATGGTAAGCATGGCGTAGTCCAAAAAACGACAATAAAAGAACCTATCGATAGTCACAGAGACCCTACCGGTCTGCACAAATCTTTCCAGTCTTTTCACGCTGCGTTTAAAGGACCCCTTATCATAGGATAGTGGGAATACGCTCGACGGAAGACCATTCCACAGCCTAACGAAGTCGTTGGACGGAGTTGAGTAGTTACAGTAAGAGTTAGAGAACTTCTCAGTCCTAGCCTACAATTTATTGTATCCTTAAATATATCTCTCGTCTCTATAAAATAACGCAGTATCATACAAGAGAATATGTTTTTAGTAATTATCTCTGGCAAATTATAAAATAAACTGCAATCTCAAATTACTACGATATGTTTCAAAAACAAATACGTTCTCAATCTTTTTAATAATACTGATAATATTGAGTTAATACTCCGTATGAGGTATGATCGCTGCACAGGTATTACCTACGAGTCAGAGACCTCGCGATATATCTAGCTAGGTATATTGTATTCTCGATTGTTGCGGACGATGTTAGATTGACATTATTGACTTGACTGACTCGATTTTATGCGATATCAGGTGCAGTGTCATCACTTAGCTGAGCTAGTATTAAAAAACGTTTTACACGCGGACGCATTATCACAATCTCACCTGGTGGAAGGTAAAGTTGAGTCCTGCGATGGACCGCGTCTGCCGAACAATTGCTTATTCACTCTTTAAAAGCTCTCAAGTCTTAAGAACGTGTCAAAGTGGTCCCTGGAAACATCTTCCACTCTTTAGCTGTTTGCATGATGAATGTAGAAGCGACTCTTTTCGTATGGATATATGGAACATCCATCACATACGGAATTAAAAGTTGCTTTCTTACGAACTCAAGTTTGAGAGCATCTGTTCGAAGTAAACAAAGTTTGGAAACCGTAACAACGCGCGCTCCAGTGGTCGCCAACCGGATATCCGGTTACGGAGGGCGTGGCTCTACCGCGAGTGATCGGAGGGTTGGTCCTGCAAGGGTCCTCCCAGTACCCTTTCGTATTAAACTAATCAAATATACAAAATATCGAAAAACTATTGATGCGTGTTTATAGTTAATACAACTCGGTTTTTAGAGTTTTGTATCTGAAGGAAAAACAGAACTTACAGGGTTTTTTTTAACCAGGAGAAATATCCTACATAAGACCTTCAGGACAGTGGTTAGGGCCGTTACCCTTGTGTTGCGGATTCCTACCGACTAAAAAATTCCTGGGTACTCCTTCATCCCCGTGGTCGCTGACTGTAGGCCAAGCCTCCTCACAGCCGACCATGGAGTTGATAACGGACCGTCTTCCTTAATATAGGGGGCACAGAAATGCGGTGATTTGTCAGTTAACTAAAGTCATCAACATAGCCCAATACATTAGCAGGCTGAAATGCCACTTGACATATTTACCGAAGAATTGATAACCGCTGGAGTAGATGGAGAGAATGGCGTTCTTGAGTGGAGACCGCGCCTCAGTAAGCGAAGTGTAAGACGCCCTCTGGATAAGTGGACCGACGATTTGCGGCAAGTGGCAGGCAATTGTTAATTGAGAAAAGCCAAAGATTGGGCACAGCTAAACATAACTTTAGTGTTACTTCAACAATCCTATGAACCATAGACAAACCCACGGGGACCATAATCCAATCATATCCGACGGGAAGAGTCATCCCCTAATGCGGTGTCAGTTACGGGGTGCAATTTGCAAGGGTGCTTATAATGATAGTCTCTCTGTTAACTGTAATTAAGGGTGGATAATGGTGAAAATAATTGTAACTATGAAAATTGCTATTGTTAGCTATATTGGTTCAAAGTGCTAGAACCATTAAATTAAAAATTATAAGCACCCCTAGACTTAGTTATCTTATAGGTTCTCAAAATGAGTTTTTTTTCTTTAAAAAAAAATCTTTCTTATTCTCGACACCCTAGATAGTTACAGCTGTCCGCATTGTGAATGATCCAGGCATTACTAAGCATCTAAAACCGCTCCAGTTGCGCAGAGATATTGCTTAACTGAGTGTTTTCAACCGTCTGTATCACAGCGAGTGTTCTGAAGTGATATTTAACCTTTTTCCACCCTCTCCCTTGCATACTAGAACCACACGCGTGAGTTTACGGAGTCACAGTTATACGGTAACTCACATCCCGGATAGGACTAAGAAGTTCTATCTCACTGCAGCCGAGTCGTTGGGTTGTGGAAATGGTCTTCCGGCGAGTGTTCCTACCATCCTATGATATGGGGTCCTTTAGAGGAAGCGTGAAGAGGTATTTGTGCAAGCCACTGCGACTATCGATTGTTTTTCTTTACTGTTGATAGTTGAAGCCGTTTTTTGGACTGCATCCTGCTTACCAACAAGCGTGGTGTAGTCACTATATCGAGACAATAAAAAAAGCCTTCGAGTAAAGATTTGAGTTTTAACCATCTGTGCTTAGATTTAAAAAAGTTTACGCAAAAAATTCGCAGCCGTTTGATCTCGTATTGTTTATTTAGGCTCGAGTTTTAGGATGTCAGCAGATGTCGCTGAGATTTTTAAGAGAAAAGCAAATAACACAATATTTGAAAGGATGACAAAAAGATATATGTATAATATTAATGTAAGTGGAAGTAAGAGTCAAGCCCGACCGAGACTTAAATATAAAGACAAAATAAAGAGTTCTGATGGACTGTAATGTCAAGCGAGAGTTTATGAAGGGACTAATGAATGTTAAGGAAGCGAAAGAGGTTTTTTTTCCCTATATCCCGTTGCTATTTATTATTGCAACGTCATTGTCCCCTTAGTATTATTCTTTACTAGTTCTCCTTTTTATTTTATCTCTTCTTATGTCTAAATACAACTACTTATATCTATTAAATTTTATCACTATACATCTATATATCTTACTTCTAATTACATTAGTTACTTCTAAATTTGGTTTCTATATCTTTTACCTTTCTATTTCCCGCTTACATACTCTTCTTTATATCATTACATATTACTTCCGATCTGCCTTATAACTAATAATTTTAATTGCTTATGCTATGATTTGAAGCGAAAGAGACTTGCAAGAATAGAGAGGAGTTGCGTTCCATTCTCCCTGCCTAACCCAATAGGGATTCAGCGTGATGATTGAAAGATAGATACAATATTTGTACCCACCGTAGTTGGTGAAATATTGCATTTGTATGTATAAAATTATATCTATATTAAACTGAAAGTTCCAAACTTTAAGGGCAGCTTGCACGAATAAATTTAATCGATGTAAAGCCTGCCTTGCAGTCTTCTACCGATGGCACAATGTCCAGTGTTCTCGTGAGCTACATTCTCTAATTCCACCAGCTCATTTCATCATAAAATCAATAGACGCTGTGTCGGATACCAACCGTAGGTGGTGGACGTTCCTTATATCCAGACGAAAAGATTCGCTTCTAAATTCGTCATGCGAATAACTACGGAGTGGAATATGCTTCCAGCGGCTATATTTCCACGTTCTTATGACTTGGGAGCCTTTATGAAAAGTGCGAGTAATACAAACAACATATTTCCATTGTATTTATTGACGCTTCTTCTGACATATCCACAGTCCTGGAACTTGATTTTTTTTTTGAGGCGGGGCAACATCTGCTATTTGGTAAATATAGCATTTGTCCTGCTAAAAAAGCGTCGACAAACACTCTCCTATTTATTATTAGTTGCGTTCAGTTATGGATTGCGTTTTACTTAATATCAGCTCCAGTGTGGTCACTTTGCTATGCTAGTATTTAAAAACTTTATCAATAAACACAATAATAAAAACAAGAATTTGGAAAACTGCTCGAATTCTGCAGAGACTCACTAAGCGTTTGTTACCGTCTGTATCATGGCGAGTGTTCTGAGCATTATTTAACCTTTTTCCACCCTTTTCGTTCCATAGTAGAACCACGCGCGCGGATTTGCAGAGTCACAGCTATACGGTAACTCATATCCCGGATAGGACAAGGTGAGATTTATAGACGCTACTAGCTGACCCGCCAAACGTTGTTCTGCCATATAAATTATTTCTAGTGAATATCTTCTGTATTGTTATATATTTTACCCGCGGCTTCGTATTGTAAAATAGTATGTAAAGTCATTAAATTTATGGTTTACAATTTTGGTCATAGTGGCTTTCACATAAAAGGTATATATATGCTGTCGAGGACTTTTATTTACAACTATTCAAGACAAACAATCCTACGGGACATTATCTTTGTGTAACTCCAATGGTTTAGGCAGTGTACGCCAATATAGCTCTCAGTGGCCAGATTTTTTCCGACTTAATTGACATGTATCGTTATATTACGACCAAAATTAAATAAAATCATTAAAAATTGTAGCCTATATGTTATTCCGATGCGTGAAGAGATATTTGTGCAAGCGGGCACAATCGCTGCAGCAGTCTTGATAGTTGCAGCTGTTTTTTGAACTGCATCCTACTTACCATCAGGTGTGGTGTGGTCACTATGTCGAGACAGGATAAAAAAATGCGCCCGATTTCCAATTTTGATTTTCGATACAGAGCTTTCCACTCTCTATTGTCCAGGTACTCCAACAGGCTGGTAACATAGACAGGCTGGGCCGATTCCTGTGGTCTCTGCCAGCCTGCGAGCGGCTTCATGCGCACGAGTCGGTACTCAAGGCCAAGGCGATGGTCGCCTTCCACAGAGGCAACTTCAAGGAACTATACAGGCTGCTAGAGTCCCATACCTTCAGCGCGCACAACCATGCCAAGTTACAGAGTCTCTGGCTAAAAGGTAAAAACATAATATTAACTTAAGAACAGATAAATTCCTTTCTATCAAAAACGGAAGGCCTAGACCAGAGATTCGCGAACCGTGTTACTTGTAGGCCATTTTCAAAAATTTGCTGGTTCTATTGGATTACTAGGTGCTTAATTTTTTCCATATTGCCAAAACTCGTCAAAAATGTGATGCGGAAGTCACAAAAGACACTTTTTTACCGAAATACAGTCTGTCGAAGATCACCAACAATTTAGATCTTTTTTGCACCCTCAATTTTTTTGAGTGGTGTACTGTCTGCCTACATTCATAGGTGAAACCAAGCCAACATTTTTGTTCTTTATTATCAAAAATAGATAAATTTTCGTGGATCCTCACTTATAACTTGTAAAACAACATTTTATTCAAGCCAACCTGGACTCCTGCCGAGTCTCCCATTATTGTCTCCTGGGAATCCACCTAGCCCATTTTGGAAATCACTGGTTTTACACAAAGTAATTTCATTAACTCAACTATAAATTGACCACAAAGAAAAATCTAATGAATTTACGTAATGTATTTACTGTAATAGTGATTGCGGTAGCCTAGTTGATAAGAGACTAGAATCCACTTGCTGCTGCACAAGTGGTCGTAGATTCGTATCCCGAACAAGTACCTCTGTTTTGTTCCAGATTAAGTACAGATTTAGGCACGAAAATGCTCACTGGTGAAGGAAAATATCGTGAGGAAACCCGCATGGAATCTAATAGATATGTCATGTGTACTAGTGCTGTGAGAATTGCAATCAGTTGCGCTACTGCTCACATTATGCAAGATGTAAGCGCAAAGTGAATACAGTTACTTATATCTCTGCTCACCCCAAAAGAGATATAGCGTGACGATATATTATTATTCATAGCACACTACATGGAAGCGGAAAAGTTACGTGGAAGGCCGCTCGGAGCTGTCGGTAAATACAGAGTTAGGCGCAAGTTCCCGCTGCCTAGGACAATATGGGACGGGGAAGAAACGTCATACTGTTTCAAGGTAAGTCTTCGATATGAAATTTTATTTTGACTCTGTTTTAATTTTATGGTGACTTATGGCCTTATTTGAAAACTGGTTTTAACTTAAACGAAGCACTCGCAGCTTAGTGCAGCGTTATAATTTCTAGTTTCTCTCATCTAAAGTCTTGACATATTTAAAAACGACTTGGTTCTAACTTCTACAAGGATTCTTCTTGTTCTGTTTGAAGTACGTGATCCTTCAGTGTGCGCAATCCTCTCACACTTAGCCGGTTATTTTAACTGCCAACTTTATAAAATAAAATGTATTATCTCTCAACAGATCCCTAAGCGTTGTTCGATCGTTCTGTCTAAATTCAGAAGTTAAGTGTTTTATTGTATACAGGAAAAGTCCCGGTCAGTTCTCCGAGATTGGTACCTCCACAACCCTTATCCCTCGCCCAGAGAGAAGAGGGAGTTGGCAGAGTCTACCGGACTAACTACAGTACAGGTGAGTGAAAATTTCTGAGTAATTTGGCGTAAAGAGAGCGGGAGTAGGCTTAGCTAAAAGTTATCACAACATTTATGGCGATATGAAGTTCGCCTAGTCCGTTAGTAGTGAAATAAAACGTAGTTTTGATGCCTAAAAAGCTTAGCAATCGTTATGTAGCCTTTCCTATAATTATTTTGTGGTTTTTAAGGCGCTCTGTGTCTCAAGACAGATCAACTATCTGGGTCTCTGAGTCAACCCAGAGACTTAGGTCACCCTGCCATCAGTGGTGTCGGCTATACTGACAACTGAAGGGCCATGGACTCCTTTTGTGAGGATGTCATGTCCCAGAAGGCCGCAGAGCGAGAGCAAAAGAAAGCCGCTCGAAGAAGATACCGGAGTGACGGTAATCGCCCCAGCACATCAATCACAGCCGATCAGTCGATCAATGTGTTTGCGCAGGATAGCGCAGGAGACCGAGGGAATCGAAAGTTTTGTGTAGCCGCCGGAGAGCGTCGCTGGTCTGGATTTCCACGTAGAGAATAAGGGAACAAAGAGTTCGTTCAGGCACAGTGACAATGAAATATTCAAAAGGCACTTACCTGGAAATTGGATGATGAGGACAGGCTACTGCAGCTCCGCACCGTTCACCGTATACAATCAATTAGATGTTCCGCCGTAATGTCCAAAGCAACTGATTATTTAGTAGTGTGACCGAATTCGCCGCCGATGATAAGTGTAGCGATACCGCCGTGCGTACACATGTATCACCGTTAAGGACCGAGCGTGGAATGTTAATGTAGGGAGACGGAAGGGAATCTCAAGTACCTTTTTTATACCCATGCCCTGTGCCCAAACACAATGACTAGTTGGCTGATGTCTTTGGGGTTGTGGCTGCTCAAGGTGGGGGCCCTGAGCAACTGGTTAGCGACCCTCAAAAAGTCGGCAAAGCATTGGGACGTGCTCTGCCTAAATAACGAGCATTATCGGGGAAGGCAACAACTGTCCACGAGTTTGTGACCAGTGGGCGCGACAGAACGGGCTGTGGCGAATTGATTACAGGACCCGCAGTCCTCGTCAATGCGCAGAAGTAGTCATCTTGGGGTTTTTAGTCGGTACAAGTCCGACACACCTCAGCTGCGCAACCCCCCTGTGTGGCTGAACGGTCCTATAAGGATTTTCCCCAAGTAAAAAATGGGACTTAGGTCAGCAGTGCCTGTTTAAATTTCTTTTGGGTAAAGTAACTGCCCAAAATACGTTTTCGTTTGAACATTAGCAAGTCACAAGAGGTGTTTGGGCGTTGATTCCGCAATGTTGCAGAATCTGTAATCTCTAGTGTTCTGACCACCCATGTCGAACAAGTGTTTGTCCAGACCATAGGTCCCTAAAGTTTTTTGTGTCGTAGATCCCTTGCTAAGCTAATATTTCATTTTGCAAATTCATCACCTTCAAAAGTGACTGTGTTTTTGACTGATTTCTGACTGTACACAAGTGTAGAGTGAAGAAACAATAATAAAATAGACGTTATGTTTTAAAAATTTATTAATTTAATTTTAATTGAAAAAATCCAATTAAAATGTATCATGTGTTTATCATTTAATTGACTTTTAATGGGAGGGATGCACATAATGCTTCGAGATGAAATTTTCATTATTTGATATCAATTTGATTAGCCTTAATCTCAAATCTCCTCAGTTAATGACCGCAAATATCTCGCTAACTTACACAATTTTGGAAGATATGAGTAATTCGCTGCTAATATTATATACTAAAAAAAATGGTCTGTTTGATACGTTTTCTGGTTTAAACTGAATAATAATAATTATTTCAATCATGGTGCCTAAAATAAAGTCATGGCCTAACCTAAATGAGATCCACTATCGTGGACCCCCGTTTGCGCCTCATCGACACCTGCATTTTTTTTTTCGCTCAAGTGTACCTGGTGTAGATATAGACCACTTTGGGAATCAATGGATCAGATCAGCGGTCGGCAACCTTTTGAGTCGGAAGAGTAAAAACTTACAATTCATAAAATTTTAAAGTTTTTGAAGGGCCACAAACGTTTTTCTTGCCAACAATAAAAGTAAGTAAGTTGTAACTAGTTAGTACTCTTACATAAATAAAATGTATTGATAAAAAAAAAACTAATCTATTTATTCACCAATATAGAACGATTTTTTTTAATAAAATAAATAAATTTTGCGCATGAGATTAAATAACCGCAGCTTCACATCCAAAGAGCCGCATTAGGTTCGTGACCCGCAGGTTGCCAACCCCTAGTTCTGACAATAGTGGCCAGTCAGCGCTCTTACTTAACGCATTGTGCGAGTCTATTTTGATAGTCTGTTTTCTCGAGTCGACCTCACATTCAAGTTTCCATACTTCTAGCCCTAGGCTTAAAAGCAATTATTTATAGCAAATGCGTATGGCGGGCCGGGATTTTGAATTCGCCTGTGTACCCTATACAGGTACACCGATCAATGGCAGCGGACCGTGAAGCAAACAGCGTACAGCCGTAACTAGTTGCGAGACCGTGTTGCGGCGAGCGTGTAACTTGACACCGGCCGACCGCTTCCTCCACCTCGCGATATTGCATTACGGTTCATACACAGCCCCCCTTTTTATCTTCACTAGCTTCTGCCCGCGGCCGTCACCAAATTAGGTTTTGGGTTTGGGCAGTTTCTTATAACGTGAGATGTCAAACTACTATACAAGGATACAGGTAACTAACGCAAAACCTCTTAAGGGTGACTTTGGTATATCAAGACTAACAACTTTTGTTTTACGATTTTTTATAATTCAATCTTTTTTCCCCGTACAAAAAACGAAATAAATCAAATTTGCAGTTCTGATCTTCTTAATACTCTGAAAGGCGGCGCGATGCAACTTGGGCAGACGATTTCGTAGCATAAGCTGACTGAACTTTAAACATAGAGCTATCGATTGATAGAAATCCCTACTAAAACTAATAAATATATAAATATATATATCTTAGGATGTGTTAAGTTTTGGTAAAAGTCATAGAACAAAAGTTGTTAGTCTTGATGCACCTAAGCTACCGGTTTTGCGTTAGTTACCAGTAACGTTGTATACGGTATTCATATTCTGCCAGTCCATGCTCAGCAGTAGCGATTCAGCATATAGAAAACTGTGATGTAGGTGACTGACTTAGTGACTCGCTTCGGCCTGATGCATTTTAGGATTAGCTTGTGTATATCCAATTGTTCACATATCTAGAGACCTTCCGTCGAGTTATATGAGCTGGCATAGCGATGGCGATTTTCAACATTTTTTCCTGCCGTGGCAGCCGTTGCTATTCTTGGACTACACTGTACTCTTCATCAAGTAGAATACAGTTATTTTGTCGAGCCAGTATATAAAATAATCTTGTTCAGTAGTTTCTGGTCTGTGGATAAAATGACAAAACAATTCAATGTAGATATTTCAGATACTAAAATTCATTATCTTTTTCAGGTTTCAAATTGGTTCAAAAATAGACGGCAAAGGGATCGGCAAGCTGAACATAAAGATAGGTGAGTGTCTTTAGAATATCTACAGGAAAGCTATATCTGAGGACCTAGACAAACTACATTCGATTAGTGACAATCCTAGTAGAAATTGTAGAAAAATGAAAATTGTATGAAATTGGCATACATTTTGGAAATATCACGTTGTCAGGCTAGTCAATCCTATATATTTTGCACGTTCCTCCAGCGTTGTCCTTGATCGAGAGACACTTTGCCTAAGCCAGGGATTGTTAGACTTGTACTGCAGGTGATCTACCCCAAGATTGTTAGACTACAAGCGATCGACTCTGTAGGCGTAGGGAGGTAGATGCCGCAAGTATGCGTCATACAGGGTTGTTATGTAGATTGGTAGGGCTTATCATGGCGCGTGAGGCCTGTCGAAGGCCAGACCACGCTGGGAGCAGAAGAAATTGGCGTTGCCTCCATGACAGTCCATGGGGATTTCTACCTGGTAAAAAAGCGGGCTTATCATAGCGTAGGTGGGCATGTGATATGGTGTGTGTTTTTGTGGGGACGTGTATAGCACATGCTCTTAAATACATAGATATAAGATACAAAATGTGACATTTACAAACACTTATTCATATGTTTTTATATTTCCGTAATAATATTGAAGCCCTATTATACCAAATGTATGCCATGCCCAACAGGGTCCATAATTGTAACACAGAAAAATTAATGTGATCTGTATACATTCTGGAGTGCAATTAATATATTGATTGATTGATTGTAGGTCACATGTGTAGTGTTGGTCACTGCCCTAAAAAGTAAAAAAAGCAAATCCAGTAATAGGTCTTAATTGGTTTTTAAATAAAGTCATTATAGTTAGTTACTGGAGCCGCCTTTCACCGCTAGCAGATGACTATCATGATATTAAAAAAGTTGTTACTTTTTTAATATTCTGGTTTCACTGTGTATCAACTTTTTTTTATCATAGACACGTTTGCGCTTGACTTCAGTCTCACCCTATGGAAAGTGATGATGAGGCCAATACCGATTCATTCGTCGTTTGAAGATTCCCATGTCATAAGATGTGGGAAAAACAGACGCAGGAGGCGAATTCTATTTGGCGGTTCGCAGCAAAAGAGAGAAGGCGAATCGCGTCGTGCGAGTAACTGTATCATCAACCGCATATGGGTGTAAACAAGCACGGCGTCTTGTCAATATATGGTAGAAGGGGAAGTGGAAATAAATAATACAACTCAGCCGCACACACTCCAAAGTATAGCCTGTACACAGCCGAAAGGCAGGACACTACGTGGGTGTTCCAAACTGATTATCATGGCGGTCTAGTCTACCCGACGATTCTGGCAAGGCAGCAAGGCACAGTGAAAGCCTTGGGTGTTAATAGTGGACGGTTATCAGTACCCAGATACTGCATCCTACTTCTCTCTAGTTATGCTGGTGCCTCGTCCTGTTAGACTAAAAGAGGTTTGGACAAAAGGGTGCGTTTGTACCAGAGCTAGCATTCACGGATCAAATATATCCAGTGCAATTGACTGTTTCCGAATATTTTCATCAGTGAGCTCACCTTCGCTGAATGGGACTTAGGTCCGAGACTCCTTGATTTAATTTGGAAACGTCGCCAAGGTCCAAAACGGCCAGGATTTCAACATCATTTCATGACTAGCGTCATTTGTTGTAGTTCAAAATACTTATATGTTATGGCGTAAATTCAGTAAAGAATCGGCTATCAGATGACGCGGCTGATATCGCAAGATGTTATTGAAGTCTGTAAATGAAGTGTGGTATAGGATTACATAATTTATTATTCTCTAGCGGGTCTAACCTATTTTCGCCTACATGTGACTTACAAATGTATCATTACGATCAATTGTCAATCTTTAAACAAAAATACTGAGCCTTTATTATATTATTAAAATGTTTGTCACTCAGCCCGATGCGTTTATGTTTCTCACGGGGCCCAAATCCGACTCTCGGCATGCCGTAACGCAACGAAGCGATATATGAACAATATAACTTCAGTATTAGGATTATACTGTGATATTATTATTTTCGTTTATCGCAAAAAAAATTGTTCTTCACCTCAAATATGTTTTGAGTGTTTTCTCTAATTAACGTCACAACAAACGACCCAAGTGACGCGCGTTCCAGCCCACGCCATCTGAAAATCACAAATTCCTGACATCATTTTGCCATCCGGACATCCTGTTGCTGTTCAGACCTAACAGCAACCCAAAAAACTTGACCAACACGTCCAGAAGGCCACAACAGCGACAAATCACCAATTCTCTGATGGACGAAACAGAGAACACAACCGCAAGCATTCAAAGCTTGGACGTCAATATTTGATGTTAATAAATACTGGAATTGCCTACCCTAGAATTCGCACAATGACACAATTTTATATTTTCAGGGAAACGTACAGCAATATATAAACAACAAAAAATAAGTACACTAGCCAGCAAAGATTCCACAACAAAAATACTAAAAATCAAACTAAGGGCACAATATAATGAGAGAAAACTGAGTAACTAATTATATAATAATATATAATTATATAATAATATATTGTGTATTATATTACATAATATAATATAGTATAAATAAACAGGCCATACTGACGTATGTTGTGGATGCCTTAATAGGAACTGTATATTTTTGATTGTAACTGTGTATAAGTGTTGTGTAAATGAATTATTGTACCGGGACACTGGCAACCCTATGAAAAGTAAATAAATAAATATAAAAAAAAGCAAATAAAATAAAGAAAAAAAAATATCTGTGTGAATTTTGGTTTCTCAAATCCATGTATGTTCGTCATACTGTCTCTTTGTGGTAATAAGGAACTTGTACTGAATCCTCGATGCGTGAGTCTGTCTCGCACTTGGCCGGTTTTTTACTCAAATTGTATTGTTTTAAATTACCGCCAGATGATTTCAACGGCCGCATCTTCTTCGGTGATGTGTGAAATTGATTCTTATCTCTGCATCTCTATTACTAACCGATGCATAAAATCCCTGATTTCTGTTCAGACCACCGTAAGACCGGCCTTTATGGATTTAAAACAGGTTCCCAAACTTTTTCTCGTGGACAACTTTGAAAGTTTTACTTATTTCTGTGGGTCAGGGTATTCTACCCCTATAATTACCTAAAATTAGAATATTAAAGTATCGAAATATTTTCTAGCTGTGGTGGCCTAGTGGATTAGGGACCGGTATCGATGCGCGGCGCCGCGAACGATCGTGGGTTCGAATCCCAGCTCATTTATCTGGGTTTTTCAAGATTAAGTACAGATGTAGGCACCACATGCTCATCGGTGAAGAAAAACATCGTGAGGAAACCGACATGTAATAGAAATGTTATGTGTAAGTCACTGTGAATGGTAACCAGCTGCGCTACTGGACACGTTGGGCACAACATATAAGCGCAAAGTGGATTCAGCCACTAATGTATCTCTGCTCACCCCAAAAGGGATATAGCGTGACGATATATTATTAATTATTATTACAATAAGCAGTTTTTTAGTCTCGATATGACGCTTTTTCATCGAAATACAGCCTGTTAAAAATTACCTTAAAAATGTTTTTGCTCCTTTAATTTTTTTGAGTAGTGTACCTACTACCTTCATATATTTATAGATAAAGCCAAGACACCATTTTTATTCTTTACTATCAAAAACAGATACATTTTCATGTGAACACCGATATTTTTTCACGCAAACTTATCCCTGCCGATTCTCCCGTGGACCCCTGGTGGTCTTCGACTACTTTGGGAATCACTGATTTAAATAAATGTTTTTAGTTTATTGAATATTTAGTCGAGATTTAATCAGTACGAAACTGTGAGACTGCTTTGAAACGATTTTATAATAATTTAGACGTATACCCTCTGTATGCGTGTAGAAAATAACAATACGGGGGAGTACCAAGTTTGCCTATCCATTTGGCTGGTTCAGAAACCTGATATGTGGCCAACGTCCCTGAGGTTACACCGAGCGATAATGTCCCTTAAATCTTTAACTTTAAGGTTAAATTTTAAAAATCCTTGATAATCCGGTGGTTATGGTACGAATTTGGGATGATAAATTATAGAAATATATTTTTATACATTAGTGTTGTCAGTTTAAATATTTTTTAATAACTGGGGAGGCGAGGAATATCCTAGATAGGACCATCAGTGTAAGAGTGCCGGTGTACCAGACTCCTACTGGCTATCAGCGCTAAAGGTGTCCTTCTACTCGCCGCTAGCCGAGTCTGGGATTTCGTATTTCTTTTACGATCCGACGAGAAAACAGCCTTCCTTAGGCACTATATCTGGGAAGGTTGGGTGTAAAAGGTCTATCCCTCAGGATCTCTATATCATACGATAAGTAGTACACATACGCACAAACTCCGTAGATTTGAGTTTGCAGCTCGCTCGCTATGTTTATGGCCAATCTTTTACAATGTTTGCTTGGATAATATGCAGAAAAGATAAAATATGAAAAACTATGTTCTTTCTGCGACTTTATCTGCATTAGCAATGATGAATCCAATAAATCACAGTTTAATAAGTTCTTTCCTGTTGACCTAGTGGATAAGGCACCGATATCCATGCGCGGCAACGCAGATGGTCGTACGTTCGAATCCCGGCATGTACGTCTGAGTTGTTTTTAGATTAAGAACACATTTAGTCATCACATGTTCACCGGTGAAAGAAAACTTCGTAAGGAAATCCGCATGTCATTTTATAGGAATGTCATGTATACTAGTGCTGTGAGAATGGCGAAAAGTGAATACAACAAGTTATGTATCTCTGCTCATACTGAATGGGATATAGCGTGACGATATATATAATCGTTTTAATACATTTTTAATTGATCAATGTTTGAGATATCAGAAAAAGCTTGAAATAATGATTACCATAACAAAAGCGAACGAAGTCACGGGCACAGTTAGTAACGAATAAAATTGATAAATAGGAACTAGTTAATACAATGTCTGTATTTGGAAAGCGGCCAGTTCGCGCGACAGAGCGAGACGACGTCACCTGTGTGAAAGAGACGGCCGTATGTAACTCGATACTGACACATCTGCGCCCTAAAAGCGGCAGAGCCGTATTCTGGTTTCGTTATTAATTTATCATAATAATTAGTTGACAGACGGGATATTTTTACCAAAAGGTACCAAATAATTTGAATGACCTCCTGTTGGATAGTAGATATTTTCTATATACTCGGCTCAGTGACCACACCAAACCTCGCGGCAAGCCTGGTGCAGTCCAAAAAACTACAACGACTATCAACAATAAAGAAATACCCATCGGTAGTCGCAGCGATCATGCCGGCCTGCACAAATATATCTTCACGCTACGTTTAAAGGACCCCATGTCATAGGATGGTGGGAAAACGCTCGTTTGAAGACCATTCCACAGTCCAACGACACGGCAAAAGCGAGAGTTAGAGAACTTTTTAGTTCTAGCCAGGATGTGAGATACCATCCAGCTGTGATTCCATAAACCCGAGCGCGTGGTTCTACTATGGAAGGGTGTGGGTAGAACAAGATTAAATGACTCTTCAGAATAGTCGCCATGATACAGGCGGTAGAAAATGCTCGGTGAGGCAATATCCCTGCGGAACTGGAGTAACATCGGGATCGTTCGCAATGCGGACAGCCCTCCACTGCACTATCCAAGGCATCGAGTAAATACTGGGTAGAATCTCCCATAGATGCGAACAGTATTCCATGGCCTGACCTGGGCCCAATAGAGTCAGTTGATTAAGCGTGAAAAACCGTCGCACTCTATTCAGGATACCATGTTCATATTGTGTATAATCCAGACTTTACTGAGCATCTTGAATCGCTCTAGTTGCACAGAGTTGTTGCTTCATTGAGCGTTTTTTATCGTCTGTATCATGGCAAGTGTTCTGAAGAGCCTTTTAACCTTGTTCCACCCTCTCTCTCCCATAGTAGAACCACGCATGTGGGCTTATATAGTCACAGCTATAGGATAACTTACATCGCGGCTAGGACTATGAAGTTCTCTAATTCCTACTGCAGTCGATTCCTTAGGCTGTGGAATGGTCTTCCGGCGAGCGTGTTCCCACTGTCCTATGATATTGGGTCCTATAAACGAAGCGTGAAGAGATATTTGTGTAGTCCGGTAAAATCCCTGCGACTATCGATAGGATTTTTTGAACTGTTATTACAGTTAAAAAAATCCTTCGATCTGTCGAGTTACTCTTCGTTTTTGGACTGCATCATTCTTACTATCCGGTGTAATGTGGACACTATACAGTGTCAGGATAAAAAAAAACTGACCTAAGTATTTTTATATTAATTTCAACGTGATGCCTCCACGCGTTTTTGAGGAAAATGGTCTTATCAGACAACCAGGTGGAGACTAAAGTGAAAGTAAGGTTTCAATATTTCGTTTTGAGATGCGGAACTCTAAAAACATTCTCAATGCGAGCGAAGTCGAGTTCTAGAAGATAGTGAAGCCGTATAACTTTCCCGTAAGACAAGGGACTCGGTCGCCCTAAACTGTATCATGTTACATGAGGAAAGATCCCTTCATAGAAACACCGTGTTGCTGTATTGGCGTGGAATGAATGTAACAGCATGGTGTATAAACTCCCAATTTGAAGGGACGTCTCATTGTGATGGCGCTTAGGCATCGTTCTGGTCACATGCCAATTAACCCGTTTGCATCATCGCTCTAAATCCGCAATCTTACACAAAAATCCGCAGCTAAACGTTGACGAAATACAACATGCGCAAGAAGGACTAGTGTTTATTCTCATTAGAAATTGTGTTATTGGGTTATTCAAATTATTATATATTCCTCGTATTTTAACACAAATATATTTATTTCAAGAATTGTACAGTTTTCAAAACAAAATTACATTAAAAAAAATTAAATCATGTAATTTTGAAGACAAAAAGTATTTTGTGCGGATATATCCGCTCCCGGTGCTAATGGTCAGTTTTTGTTTAAGGATTATTCTGTCAAATGATGTAAACGGGTTAACAACTAGTCATCGAGTCAAGATTTTTTAATACTGCCTTGACATAATATACTGCGCCTGCTAGAAATTACAGTGCGGTCCAAGCACACAATGACCGCCAAGGGGCGAATATTCGCTGACAGTCGCCATCACTACGTCAGCTCACATATACCACGACGCAAAGTAGGGTATATGAGTGACCGGACATACACAAGTTGATCCTGAAACGCTACAGGTCGATCGAGTCTCTATGACTGTCTTAACGTTGTATACTGTGTTTAGGACTCAGTTCAGACAATCGCCCTAGCACCACAAAAACATTTTTTTTTACACTGGATCGACATAGTGACTACAAAGTACCTGATGGTAAGTACATCGTAGTCCAAAAACGAAAGCGACCATCAAAGTATGAAAATCTATTGATAGTCTACATCGTCATGTCGGCCCACATATACCACGACTGAATGTCTCTAGGTATATGAGTTACTGGATATGCACAAGCTGATCCCGAAACGCAACAAGCCGAAACTGGTCACTATGAAGGGCTATATACCCATGTACTGTGGTCGCGATCCAGACGGGCACCAACGCCCGACCACCTCGCATTTTGCTCATCTATGTTATAAACACTACTGAATCCTCAATTGCATACAAATTTATGGCTCATTAACTATTAGAAGGGGCTTTAATCATGATTACAGATTAATGAAATTACGATTACATTTTCCTCAGCTATACCTGTTGGTATACTTTGTGCACAAAATTTTTACAAAGGAAACGAAACAAAAAAATATAGGTAATAAGAAAAATGATTTATTTATAAAGAACGTAGACAAAAAATACGTCAAGGGCATCCCAGATAATTTATACGCAATGATGTGGAAATTTACGCTTCACAACCCACCCGGCTGGGATTGGTTTAAAGAATAAGGTTTGGTTTAAAATAGCACAGCAAAAACTAAACTGAAACCTTATCTGGCTAAAAGAACGAAATGTTACCGTCGTAAATTACTATAAAGTCTTTAAAAAATATTATATTTACAATAAAAACATGTTCGTCGGACAGCGCGATTCGTTTGTGTTTCTCACGGGGCCTAAATCCAACTTTCGATACGCCGTAACGTAAACAAGCGATATAAACAATGTAACTCAAGTGCTATATTATTATCTTCGATTTATCACAAACAATTGTGCTCTCAAATGTGTTTAGTCTTTTAACAAAAAATATGCGTCATAGTATAATGTTATATGTGATCCTATAAAGGGTATAGTAAAAATGTGTATATGTAATGTATATATTAATGTCGTACATCCTATATTTACATATAAATACTTATTTCATGAAATTCCTTTTAAAATTCCTAGTAACTTCAACAAGAAAAGCGTCATTTAGGTGACGTCCCTACAAACGTATTAGCAGTGTTGCGAGCTCGGAGTCTTCAACAAAACCACGCCGGTATTACCAAGCCTAATTTATTCAAACACATGCTATTCGTCACAAGATGGCGTTATGAACACTGGTTCATCTAAACGATAGCGATCGTTACATACTTCATCCTTATTCCGTAACGATAGTCATGTCACTACGTATATATCACTTGTGTCTGTGATGGCCTAGTGGATAACAGATCGGTATACGTACACAGCAGCGCGAATGGTCGTAGATTCGTATACCGGCACGTACATCTGGATTTTTTTAGATAGACGGACGGATGGTTATTTAATTAATGTCAAAGTAAATGATAAATCAACGATTTTCTCAAAATGAACTTAGATCCGCGAATACTAACGCTATACCATGTTCCTATTATATATTGAGTGTCTCTATCTGCTATAGGCCTGATTTATTACATGTAATTTTCTTTTCCAGCGGCGGTCCTGGTGACAAGCAGTTGGATTCTTCAACGGACGATGATAGCGACGCGCCGGCGCACGTGCCGCCGCCCCATGCTGTGCCAGCTCACGCCCCGCAACCTCTATACCCCCTCTATGAACACCCCTTAGCACATATCCAGTACCATCATACGTGACCCCTCTAAACACAGGCTAAACTCGTTAAGGCAAGATCCGGATTTTGCAAGTTGCTGTTCGTCTGTAGGGACCTAACAAAGGCTGCCAGGTTGCCATGCGCCGTTGTGTTTTTATTACCGACACGCTCGCGCTTGACCTCAATCTCACAGTCGTAAAGTGATGATGAGGCTGATGATGAAGCGCACTCACCCAATAAATACCGATTCACTCGTCGTTTGAAGATTCCCATGACGAAATATGTTGGAAAAACAGACGCAGGGAGCGAGTTCTACTCCTTGGCGGTTCGCAACAAATAAGAATAGGCAAGTCACCTCGTGCGAGCTGCTGGAATGCCAACTACATAAGGATGCAAACCCGCACGGTGCCTTGCCATATTATGGTAGAAGGGAGAGGGGAGAATGAAATGCATCTATATCCATTTATATAGAAAGTCATCCGCTGCTGGTTTGCTGCAGCGGAGCAGCGACTTCAAATCCAACCAACGTATGTTGTAGATCACAACAGTGACGACTCTTAAGTTAATTAAAACTTTATAAACTTTCGCGTTTTGTACTCACTTTAATTTATTTAACGGGTCTTATACGCTAAAAACTTACTTTTAATAAAGGCTCAACGTTGCGACTTGATTACATAGGCGATAATTTAGAGCTCGTTTTATGTTGCCTTGTAACAAAAGAGGGTAAAGAAAGTAACTTTCCGCCGCCGACTAAAACTCAGAGACACGTCAGTCTGCTTGCAACCGTGACCTGTGTAACCGGGTCGAAACGACGAGTCCTACTTAAAATAAAATTTCTTCGCGTAGAAGACCCATTTAAGAAGTTATTATACTTCAAAGGTCGCTACCATATTAACAATTTTGAAAGCGGAAACGATTTTTCACATTTTTGTATACCCTTAATTAAATACAGCTGATGTTTTATCAAATGTTATTATTATTTAACAAAGTAAAATATAAAATCGAAATAATAGTTTTAACCAAAATATTGAAAATAATCTCTTATATTTATGAATTAGTTTTAAGTTTTTAAAGTAATTTATTAAGAGGGTACTGCCACAAAATATGTCAGGGCAATATATGATAAAAAATAGATTTATTATAAACAGTATCACGAACATATCTTTAGGAAATATTGCTGCAAGGATTTTTTTTTTCATCTTAAACATATTTTATATGTGTTAATAAAAATCTCATCAGTCTTCATAAACATATACATTATGAAATCAAAAGCACTTGTTATTTACGAAATTAATATTAAAATCTTGATCTGTGATAATAATGCGAAATTGATATGTAAGGATTGTGGGAATTACCAATCGTTTTCTGCTTACTTCAACAAATATTGGGATGAGTGATACTTAACTTGTATTTATAATGCGGTTTATCATTATATTACTTGCAGCCAGTGTTGAGTATAAGTCTCCTCTCATCATGCCACTGGGGTCTTATTTGAACTGCTCGTGCCCAGGTATATGCCCCCTAAGCCCGGTTGAGTTGAAAATGCCTTTCCCGGCAATCAGTAGTAAGTCCGCTTCAAAAAAAAAAAAAAAGGTATCTATAACCTTTTGCGGCGCGGTTGTGAAGAATATATTATGGGTCCCTAAGTTCCCGTCAATGTAGAAGTCACCTTGGGGTGTTTTGTCGATATATGTCCGATACACCTCAACTGCCACCGTCATATCTGCGGCTTGGTTGGTCCTATGAAGATTTTTCCAAATAAAAAAATTGGATTCTCTAGGTATATGAACAAATAAATATACACAACCGGACCCCAAAGCAAGGCAGGCCGAAGCGAGTCACTGTGAAGGTCTTTACACTTATATACTATGGACACAATCCAGTTCTGGCAATCGTTCTACTTCCTAAAACGTTACGTTACTTATGTATACTAAGACGCGAGATTTTAGAAGATTAGCAAGCAGCACTGGCAAAGGTCATATTTGCCGAAGAATTGATTAAACGTTGAAGTAGACAGGTTTTCGACTGAAAAACTGCGTCTCGACAAATGTAGATAACATTCTGGCTTTCGACAATAATACTTTGACGATTACTTCTTATGGTATATAGTCATACCCTTAAATATGAATACATACTTCAATAACACATGAAATAGCGTATTATGTGGCAGTCCCCTAACCAAGTGTGTAAATGTAAGTATTTTGATCAATACACGTAAGGAAATAAAACTTCTTTGGCGGTCAGAATTGCGCAGTTTCTCATTGATTATCGTGTTGATGCATGATTAAATCATAGCTCTTTTCATCATTTTTTCATAAGAATTGTTATGTAAAATATTGTAATCAAAGGACATGGCTGATTATTTCATAAAGAAAATCTAGTAACATAAATGTAGAGGAATGTTGTAGTGGCAGGGCGGTTGCCCAAACTAGGTCACAGTGACTAGAGTACACGAGTGTAAAGCCCGTCATAGTGACCAGTTTCGGCTTGTCGCATTTCGGGATCAGCTTGTGTATATCCAGTAACTCATATACCTAGAGACCTTCAGTCGCGGTATATGCGGGCCGACAGACGACGGAGACTATCAATGGATCTTCGTTCTTTGATAGTTGTTATCTTGGACTGCAATGTACTTTCCATCAGATGGAACGTAGTAACTTTGTCAGGCTATTATAAAAAATGCTTTGAATTATAAGAAGTGAGAATCCTCACATCTTTATCTCTTGATCTTGGATGAGATTTTTTAAAATCTTTGCAGCAAATATACTGAGGATTCACCTGGTGGTTAGGGGCTACTGTCGCTTATGGTCACCGGCAATGCAAGGTGCGTCTTTGTTGCCAACCAAGAAGGACACTGTTCACTGCCCTCCTGAAGAACTCCATATCATTGCTCTAGAGAACATCTGTAACCATCAGCCCATCCCACATCTCCAAAGTGCACGACTAGAATGTGCTAGAGAACCGCTACGTTGTCATGGTTCAGTAAGATGGGCTTCCAACCGACAGCGAATGATGCGCGGTCAGATGCACTAGAGATACCAAGTACCAGGAGAAAATTTGTAAATTTTATTTAAATACATTTTGGAACAGTCTCATACAATTTTCAGCCCTGTCCTTTAACTTGTGAATCATATCGCCAACAGAATGTTTGTATAAAAATATTTTAAGCATGATTTTGTTTATATGTATCACGAATATCATTTTGAACAAAGTGTGCTGTTAATTTTATTGTTGTTTCATTGGTTTACCTAATTAATACACCTTTTTTCAATAAATCATTAAAATTTAACATAAAATGTTAGAACCTTTTTGAAGTTTTGTGATGCCCGTCACTAGATGGTGCTTAAAGGTAACTTCAACATTTCCTAGTAAAATAAACAACTTCTAGTAGGTTAAATATAGTTTATAATGGTACCTTCACTCATTACTAGATGTCACTTAACAGTAATTTAATTGGTAGTAAAATGTGATTTTAATGCAAGGGGATTCCGTGGTTTATTTGTGAACTTTTGAAGGCCTTTCCCGGTCGACAATCCGAAAAAAAAAAGAGCAAGGATTCTTAATCTGGGGTCATCGAGCTAACAAGTCAAAGTCGAAAAAATAATAGAAACACGCTTTCGTTCACGTGAAATACCTTTTGCATTTTTATGTAAAACTTTTTCGGCCCTATTAGAATACAGGTACAATAATTTAAGAAAAGATTTTAAAAAGTAGCACTAATTCTTTCTTATAAAAATTAGGTTACTTTTATAAATGAAATCATAGCATTATATGAAATACTTGTCGGTTCAAATTAGCAATAAGATATATTTTATAATAACCCAATTTCGCCACTGTTAAAGCTTTTGTTACCTTAAAACCTGCTTTCTAATAAAGCTGATTCTTCGTCGTTCGTATCGATGATTAGTTGTTTATATTCAGATGCTATTGTCAGACTAGTATGAAGCCACATCAATTGCCTTGTTGGACGCCTCAATGAAATCCCTATAAAAGCAGATGCCAAAGCTTGAGGGGCATCAGAGTAAATATGACATGGTTTGAGTAGCCCCGCTTCTGTACATGTCAATCTTTCTCTTACCGACAATATAATCTTGATTGCTTAGGTTAGGTAGATGGCAGCGACCCAGCTGAGCGCGAGGCGATTTATTATTATTATCAAATAATAGCTGACGTACTTATATCTCCGCTGTTGTGTTCAACTATCACATATTGTTTAGAATTGTGTTGATGACCGTACACTAAATCTCTGAGATGAGAGCCATCTATCCAGTCTAACTTTGAAAATATTAGTTGATCAAGTTGTGTCAACAATATCCTGAGGCAATTTATTCCAAACTTATACTTAATTTAGGCTGATATTTATAGATGCTGCTTAGACTACTCAAACATTCCAATTTATGTTACTCAATTACTGTAAAAAAATATGGTAAGTTGCCGATTTTGTCAACTTGGACTAAGAGCTGTGAATACTTAAGCTATAGTCAAATTCCTTTAATATATTCAGTTTTTTGTCAGAACGAATTTATTTTCTAAGCGCTTTGCTAAACGAAGTCTAATTAGCGTAATTTCAGCCCTAGAGCTTTTCAGACCGGTTAGGGCTGCTTGGGTCGGCTGGAAGATCTTCAGAGAGGAACGTAATCGGGTGGTGAGACCAAGTGTAAGCGGAACAGCTTATTTCGTGCTTTTTTGAGGTACACTGTTAAGGCTTATATCGTTAAAGTCGAATGATGTTACATGATATAATTCTAATTGTTGTTCTTTAATCAAGAAGTTTCTTTTACATGTACACTATCGTCGCTCAAGTCTATCTCATCGGGCGATATGTACTAGCGGTGGCTCAAAGATGATGCCTCATCGGGTGGCGCTTACCACCTGTAGCTCGTATCTGATTGTTATACTAGTCGGTGCCTAACACCAACAATTTAGATCGTATATATACAACTTATTACACTTAATACATTAATTAAAAACATTAATTTTTAATAACGATAGAGTACAAAACTTTATATGCAGCCCTCTGTGGGTGAGAAACACGTACTATTGCGACAGCGCGAGCGTGTAAATGAAGAAATGTAATTAATTTGGCAGAAAGTAATTCCATAGAAAGTCTCAAAGTAGATATATCTATGTATTCTTAGTAATATAAAGCTCCTGGTGCTGTGTATAATACCTTATCTGTCTTTATATCTTTTAATTTGGTTTCAGAACTAAAGAACGATCCAAATTCTATAACCTGCGTTAATCTTTTCTTTGTAAGTAAACCACCGGCAGCCATAATATCATTTATATCGAAAGCCCAGAAATGATGACCTTTGTATGTGTCGTAATAGTTCATTGCTGCGTATCCAGACAGGCTTGCTTCGTAATCCACCTGAACCTTCATCCTCGCCTGCATAGAAGACAATTCCGATCTGACACCAGTGTGAGGACTTATAGGTAAAAATACTGTCTTTTTTGACCTGATCGTCACATTATCAGTTTTGGTGACACTGTCATCCAAGCCTATTTTGTACGCTGTAGAAACCGAAGGACCTGATCCGGAACCTAATGTTAAACCGATGCCAACGCTAATACCGGCTTCAAACGATGTTGTCAATGTAGATTCTACAAAATTCTGCAAAGTTACTTGCAAATCAATCCTTTCTAAATTACACGTGTCTCTATCGTTGTACAAGGTATCATTTAATACGACTATGGGTTGCGTATCGTCGGCCACTATGGTAGCTCTTATGGGGGTTATGACCATGGATACTTCAGGCCAGTCGTATGTTTTGTACAAATCATCCCAGGGTGTAGGACTGTGGAGGAAAACATCAGTCGGTGTAGCTCCGAGATAGTCCTTCACGGCTTTTTTCAACACCTCGTCAATAAGACCGAAGCCTTTAGCTTGCTCATCGGTTATTGTTGCAGAATGATTACCCTCAATAATAATTTTCTTATCGTTTTCACCAGAAACCACAACATTGACTCTCATATCTGCACAAATCAAAGTGGGAATTATAAGCAAGAACGTGTGACCTTCTAGGTGCATAATCTGTAAGTTAAAATAATTTTGGGTTAAACAGTCTTACAGCTGGGACGATTGTTAAGGAGATGAAAATTTATTACTTTCCATTAGTAATGACTAGATGTGAAAAAAATAAAACCGGGTTTATTTGTTGTTGTCAAAAGATACCAGCAATTGGCTAAAGAGGGATAATATTAATGTCAAGTGATCTCCTCGCGGTCCACCGATAAAAAGATTTAATTTTATTTGCTATAAGTAATATTTCTAAAATTTCAGTGCGATGCGTGGTCAAAGAAAGGCTGAAGACAAACATTCTAAAGAAGATGGATTCAGCATCTAATGTCTCAGTGCTTAGAAAGCTTACCTCAGAGCCCTCAATAAATATATTATAATTGAAAAACACTACACAGTTTTGCTTTATTGTAGTATAAATTCTAGTAAAACTGCAACAGAAAAAATCCATGCTGCGTATAGAAATATAAAATAGGTTATCAGTGCAATTAGACCCAATAGAAAACGAATTTGTATCAAATTTGTTTTTTACTACCGGATAATATTATTTAGTATTTTAGATTTACCTTTGTTATCGCGCGCCCATAAAATATGACAAAATTTGATAAAGCTGAAGAAATAATAAATTTATTTGTTCTTTGCTAAAATAGTTTACCTGGACTTGTGAAAATAATAGACTACTTTGTAGCGCGTTTTTTTTTCTCTTTTTTCCCATTCTTTAGAAAAAATGAGGTATCTTTCGGAAAGAGTTAGAGAAACTGGTTATATGGCTGCATTTTGGCAGACTGAATTATCGCGGTCTTCAAAAATAGATCAGCAAATAACTCGAAAGCCAACTTCTGAAAACATATCCACTCAAACATTTAGCAATAGAATACGAGCAATGGTGGTGGAAAACTGTTCCAGCCTAGCACAGAGTAGGCCTTGGTTCCATCCAAGCAAATGCTATTTGTACACAGATTCATTAAACCCACATAAATCAGTAAAAATAGCTAACAATTATGGAGATGGAGCAATCAGATATTTGAATAACCTTTACAATGTCGAAGGCTTATCCAACATTACCATTAACATACTTGGGCGTAAATCGACAATATCCTCTTTCTGCTATGCTAAATAAATTAATAACCTAAGCTGACTTTCTAGGAAAGCGAGTGCTGAAGTCTATTGCGCTTAATGACCAAAGGACCCTGAATTTCCCATTTACGATATTAACTGGGTAGTAGAGTATCTAGACCAAAGAAGATTAGTTAATAACTTTTATGATATCATCAGACATACAGCAACTTTATTAACAGTATGTTCAGGGAGTATTATAGATTACATGACCTAATACTTCTGAATTGTGATCTAGGCCACATGATCATAATATTAGACGATTCCATTGTTTCCAGGGTTATATTTAGCTCCAAATCTGAGAATTCGAACCACAGTTAAGCTGGGTGTTAAGTCGCAAAAAAAAATTAAGGTTTAGACCCACTTTTTTTGATTAGAAGGGTCATCACTCTCACCGAAGAACTGTGATCATTGATGAAATGTGACAACCTGTTTATTGACACGACTTAATATACTAAAACAAAAGTCCATTGTTAATTATTGCTAAAATCAGGAGGTTTTTTTAAGTTTTTGCTAATAAAAATATTATTTTTCCATATTATGTAAGACCTATCGGTATGAGATGATGTAAATATTCGTATACCCAATTGTTGTTGTTGAAGAACAACAAAACAATTAGATTAAAGAATCTAATTTTAGGTAAGGTTAGGTTAGTGGAAGTTCAAATTTTAAATTAATAAACAAATATACTTTTCGAAATTGAATCAAGATATTAATCTTGAACGAAATTCTCAATGTACATATACCTATGTAATTGTTAATAATATATAGCTGCTGGGGCAGCATATAACACCTTGTCTGTCTTGATATCTTTTAATATGGTTTCAGAACTAAAGAAAAATCCGCATTCTATAATCTGCGTAGATTTTTTCTTAGTAGGTAAACCACTGGCGGCCATAATATCATTTATATCGAAAGCCCAGAAATGATGGCCTTTGTAAATGTCGTAATAGTTAATTGCTGCGTATCCAGACAGACTTGCTTCGTAATCCACCTGAATTTTCATCCTTGACTGCTTGGAGGCTAATTCCGATCTTGCACCAGTATGAGGACTCATAGGTAAAAGCACTATTTTTTTTGTCCTGATTGTCACATTCTTAGTTTTTGAATCACTTATATCCAAATCTGCGGAGATTGATAAAGAGGCTGAAAGACCAGAATCAGTATCAAAATTCAAATCGATACCAACGGATGCCTCAACTCCAAGCGATGTTGTCCAAGTAGATTCTATAAAATTCTGCGCGGCAACTTCCAAATCTATTCTCACCAAACTACAAGTGTCTCTGTCGTTGTATAAGGTGTCGTTCCAGACGACTATGGGATGCGTATCATCTGCTACTATAGTAGCCTTTATGGGTGTTATGATCCGGGATACTTCAGGCCAGTTGTGTGTTTTGTACAAATCATCCCAGGGTGTAGGACTGCGGAGGAAAACATCAGTCGGCGTAGCTCCAAAATAGTCCTTCACGGCTTTTTTCAAGGCGTCGTCAGTAAGACCTAAATCTTTCGCATCTTCATCGGTTATTATTGCGGAATGATTACCCTCAATTATAACTTTCTTATCATTTTCACTAGAAACCACAACATTGACATTCATATCTGCGTAAATCAAAGTCGGAATTATGAGCAAAATTGTCGAACTTTTTAGATGCATAATCTGTAAAATAAAATGATTTAAGTAGTTTTACAGCTGTGATGATTGTTAAGGAGATGAGAATTTATGGAAATCTATTGAAAACATAGTGTTGCAAAATGTAATCAGATTAAAACTATTCTAAACATTAAAGAGCCAAAAATATGCAAATAACGAATAATAATTCTTTAAAACATAGATGAGCAAAGTGTAATCATACCAAAGATTAACGATTACAAAATGCAATTTTGCCCATTTATTGTTAAAAATAATTAAAGACCTGGCTTAATTGTGGACGTAGGAGAGGCAAATATTAAAATGGGCTAATGAAGCTGTCATGTGATCAGAACTTTTATTACTTGCATTAGAAATAACATCTTAGCAATTCTAAACTTACGTCTAAGTTTTCACAAAATATCTAATTGATAGACATTAAACAGTTATGCTTTATTGTAGTGTAGACTTGAATAAAACTGCAACAGAAAAAGACTGTTTTTGTATAAAAATGTTGATTATAGAATGAGACATAGTTTATCATTGATTCGATCTCAGACGAATTTGTTTTACATTCGTTCTTATTATCGTATAATAGTTTTTAATATCATTTTAGATTAACCTTTCATTATTGGACGTCCATAAAATATGAGGACATTTAACAAATCTGACGAAATAATAAATGTTTATTTTCGCCTAAATAGCTTGTCTCCAATTTTAAAAATAATTGTTGTTGGCCTGGGATAGTATTTACGCCAGGCAATAGACTTGAAGGATTCTGCTAGGCATTGTTGTTGTTTATCTTTCATGATTTTGGGATAACGAGAAGTTATTTATAGGTTTTGATTCCTTAGAAAAAAGATCACGATGACTTAAATTTATGGTTTTTTAGAGGTATAAAAAACTGTAGACTTTAATATTTCATATTCCTGGTGTGATTGGCGTTCCTGAGAAAAAAGGGTATTGACTAACAGGTGGACGGACAAGGAAGTGATCATATAAACGTTCCTCATTTTCCTTTAAGACACAGAGTTCTAAAAACCGGTCACTTCTATTGAAAAACAGGAGATAAGAGGAGAAAGGGAAACGCTCGATGGTCGCTGTGATCATGCTGGTCGGTTCAAAAGTCTCATTACATTTTAAAAGTACTTATTATCATAAGAAAGTTATACACCAATTGGAAGATTAATCCACAGGCTGGATACACACTAGAGGGGCATATTTTTTTTTATAATCATTTTTGAAAAATCAGCTCTGAAACGGTTTAAAAGAGTTATGGTTGTATTTAAGTTTTTTAATGTCGGTATACGAATGTAATTCTTAGTAATACATAGCAGCTGGCCCTATATATAATACATCAGTTGTATTAATATCTTCAAGTCTGGTAACAGAATCAAAATAAAATCCAAAATCTATTGTCTGCGTAGATCTTTTCGTGGTAGGCAGGCCACTGGTGGTCATAATATTATTTATGTCTAGAGTCCAGAAATTATGGTCTTTGTTTAAATCGTGATAGTCTGCAACGACACTTCCCGATAGACTTATTTCATATTCTACCTGAACTTTCATCGTTGACCGTTTTGCAGACAGCTCCGCTCTGGGACTCGAGTGTGGATTCAATGGCATATATGATGTATTTGCTGACGTGATTGTCACATTCTTAGCTTTGGTAACACTCTCACCCCAGCTTGTTGAGAATGACAGAGAAGTCGAGATTTCTATAACGTATGCAAAAGTGAAAGCAACACCAATACATACATCGAACTCTGTTGATGTTCTCCAAGTAGATGTTACACTATTCTGCACAGTTTGACTCAATGAAATTGCTTCATAACTTACTGTATCTCTGTCGTTGTGTATAACGTTACTCATTAAGACTATGGATTCTGTTTGCATGTCCAAGATCGTAGTTTTAATGGGAGTTATAACCCTGGATGCTTGAGACCAGCCGTGAGTTGTATACAAATCACCCAAAGGTGTAGGATCATTGAAATACATGCCTGTAAGAGTACCCTTGAACTCGAAGTAGTTCGTCACAACTTTCTTTAAAACGTCGTCAGTGAGTCCGAATTGTATTGCATCTGCAGCATTCATTAATTTAACGTCACTACCCTCATAGTTAATTTTTCTATTTTTATCATCAGAAGCCTCAATATTTATTTTAATCTCTGCGCAAGCTAAAGTCACAGTTACTAGTATGATCGTTATTCTTTTCAGATTCATTATCTGTAAAATAAAATTACTTGTATTAGGATATTTTGTTTAAGGTTGATTTCTGTCCGAAACCGAATTTAAAGCCGAAGCTTTAGTCCGTCACTATCTATTTTCCACAGCCCTGTCTCTGTAATAGGGCTGCTAAAGTATATCGAGTAATTCCACCAATGTTTAATAAATTGCCTAAAAACATAATAAATTAAAAGTGAGGTGACTTTAAAATGCAATAGAATGTAGACCGAAAATAAATTGTTTGAGTGTTATTTATCCTGACGCGGCATAATTATCACATCACGCTTGACGGTAAGCATGGTGCAGGCCAAAAAACGTTAATGACTATTAACAGTAAAACACCTATCGATAGTTGCAGCGATCATGCTGGCCTGCATAAATATCTCTTCACGCTTCGTTTGAAAGACCTTATATCGTAGGACGGCGGAAATGAGGTCGCCATAGATCATTCCACAGTTCAAAGATACGGCAAAACTAAGAGTTATAGAACTTCTTAGTCCTAGCCGGGATGTGAGTTACCGTAAACCCTCGCCCGTAGTTCTTTTATGGAAGGGAAGGGTGGAATAAAGTTAAATAGCTTTTCATAACACTCGCTGTAATACAGACTGTAAAAAACGCTTTGTGAGATAATGTCTCTACGTATATTTAACTGAAATCAATAAAATTCTGCTGACCAACAAACATATAATTTTTAGTAATACATAACTGCTGGCCCTTTATATAACACATTATTCGAATTAATATCTGTTAATCTAGTTTCAAAATCGAAGAAGAATCCATATTCTATGATTTGCGAAGATTTTCTCGTAGTAGGCAAACCTGCACCGACCAGAATATCGTTTATACCCAATGCCCAGGTGTGATACTCTTTGAATTTGTCGTAGAAATAAACTAAGGCGTTTCCTGCCAGACTTGCTTCGTAGTCTATCTGGACTTTCAAGGTTGACTGTTTTGCGGACAACTCCGCTCTTGCACTAGTGTGAGGTTGCAATGGTATATACGATTTACTTGCTGATGTGATGGTCATTTCCTTAGATCTGGTGATGTTTACTTCCCAGTCTGTTGAGAACGACAAAGAAGAGGAAATATCTATATCGAATTCGAATTGGAAACCGATGTCAATGCTCAGATCAAAATCCGCAAATGAGTTGCTACTCCAGTAAGAATCTATATTATTGCGCACAGTTGCATTCAGTATGATTTCTTTATAAATTGCTGTATCTTTGTCATTATGCATAATATCCTTCATTACTATTTCGGAATCTGTACAGACGTCGAGCACTGTGGATTTAATGGGAGTTACAATCCGGACTACTTGAGACCAATCGGAAATCTTGTATGAATCTTCCAGAGTTGTAGGATTGTGGAGAAAAGCTTCAACAGGTGTGGCATTAAAATTTACTGACTCAAAGTAGTAGGCAACTGCTTTCTTTAACAGGTCGCCACTTAGACCAAATCCTTTTACGCCTGCATCAGTGATTATTTTAATGTCACTACCCTTATAGTTAATTTTTCTAACATTTTCGCCAGAAGCCTCAATATTGATTGCAATTTTTGCGTAAATTAAAGTCGAAATTACAAGTATGATCGTTGGGCCTTTCAGATTCATAATCTGTAAGGTAAAATGACTTGTGTAAATGACACTTAAGCTAAGATTTGTAGATGCTAGTTTATGCTTGGTAAGGTTCCAATTTCTTTCTATTTGCGCTTGACTCTGCGTATACTTAAGCTATAACTCAAGTTCCTATTTTATACTGTATTTTATCAAAAATAAATATAGTGAATAATTAGATCTTAGGTAATTTAACAGTGATTGATGAAACGAGGACTGGAGTTAGCACTATGACAACAATAAGTGTGTAGAGAGAATATGTTAATAGCATAAACGTTCACTTGTTATAATTTATCCAATGCTTAGTCAAACACGAATTAATTTTCTAAGCAGAGCGCAAGTTCAAAACAGCGTCTATAAATCTGAGCTTTAGAACTTAAAAATACATATGTCCTTTAAATAATGTTTCAGTAGAATTGGTACGAATATCTACTATAACAACTTTTAACAGACGTGAACAAACGTTCTCCGTTGCCATGTCGGTAACACATAGCACCCTTGAAGGGGTTACACCTTCGGTTTACAGTTTTGAAATGCACCATATAGTATTAGGGGAGGCGGCTTCTCTTCTCAAGACTGTGCTTAGCAGTTGCGGCACAGCTGAGTAGGGCTATGGAAAAGTAATCACAGATCCTTTATTCCCCATCATCACGCAGAAATACTCACCATGTGGTGTTTCACCTTCGACAATTATACAGTCGGGACGGTTTTTTAAGGGTTTTCGTAAGTAAAAGAAACGAATTCGGCTTATAGATAGGCCATAAGATAAAATAATTCAACCAAAAATAAAGCGACACTATTGAAAATTCAATGAATCATAACATTTTGTTTCATTAATTGTTATTGTGTGATAGTAAAATACGTTTTAGTGAATATAATTAATTGTCCTTCGACATATACCCGTTTTAAATAACAATAATAATATATCGTCACTCCATATCCATAGTGCTTAATGTGGAAAAATCCAGAGATACGTGCCGGGACACGAACCTACGACAAGTCTCGTTGTCATGGATGGGTACTCGTCCCTTATCCACTAGACAACCACAGCTAACACACACAAGAGTCGGTTTTATAATTTTCTTCGAAAAAAAGTGCGATTTTATACCTTCGTGAATCTTATTTCAAATATAATTGATGAAAGATTTTTTTTAAATAATGTTTTAAAAATATATAAATAATTTTGTATTAGACGAGCACACACAGTGAGAAATATAGTCAACTGAAATATTCTCACTGGCATTGTATTGATCAAAGAAATGACCACATATCGAATTTTAAATACAGTATATGTTGCATTGAAATAATCACAGTGCGTATGAAAAATTGAGATTTCACGTGATATGTACAGAGGTTATCAAAACAATACTCATTTGGTACAAGTTTATTTTGAATATCGGTGAATATTTATGCTGAAATGAAACTTAACTTTATACGTAATTTCCCAAATACTACTCAACCCAATTTCTTTTTTTGGTTTCTCTTTCGGTGTTGTTACTACCTAACTACAATGTTTTTTCTAGTTATACATACATATTCTTAGATAACTTCAAGTGGAAGGGGAATATGAACTGAACACACGGGCTGCCAAAATTAATATTTCTGACAAAATTAGGAAGAAGCCGAAGATATTCTTCGAGGCTTCGGTAGACATTGTATGATATTTTTAATGCTCTTACCATTCTTCTAATAATATTTTTAAGTCTATCAACTATAATTAACTTCTAACTCAAATGGCAGTTCCACCTAAAAATATTACGCTATATAAAGTTAACTTTTATATAAAGAGCTTATGTGACTGTTTTGCGACAAATTGATACAAAATCGTCAGAAAAATCATACTTACTTCATACGTCGTTATGGGAAAAACCATACTTTTCTCAGATAAAATTCTTGGTTAAATATATATTAAAATCTTTAGTTACGTCTGACTTTATCTAGGATATAATAGAAACACTATGCAATTATATTAGTATATAGCGTCATCTAGTATAAAAAATAAAACGTTGATAATAATTTATTTCGTCATTTATTACAGAAAAAGCGAAGACGTAACGACATCTAGCGTGGAAAAGCCATAATATATAAAATTTGTAGTGTGCACTCTGCCGACCCATTCTTGTGAACGCTCTAATGATTGTACAGTTCGCTTGCCTGACGGCCTCTGCGAAAGGCAGATAAAGGAATCGTGAGGCGCTCCCCACTCGGGAACAAAGACTTCAAGGTGGCTGCAATCGCCCAGCTGGTCTATCCAAACCAAATGACTGATGCCTTTTGGGTCGTGACCGCTCAGGGGCGTGAGCGGGTCGTCTGAGCGATCATTTAGCGACCCTCGAGAAAAATCCTGTATAGTGTCGTGAGCGACTTAGGACTTGTCCTCCCCCAGGATAGTACCCAGCGAGGCTTGACCAGGCTATGGAAAGTTGATTACAGGATCCGGAGTTCCCATCTATATGAAGATTTTCCCAAATAAAAAAGAGTCGCGAGGCATCACTCGATTTGACTGCAGCACACAATAAGAACTAGCTCAAGATTTTATAACATTTTAGCTTTACTGTATTCAAATGATTATCCTAAAGGCTATGGTGTTTTTATCGTCTTTGTACGTTAAACAACTCATGTTTATATTTGTCTGTGGTGGCCTAGTGGATAAGGGATCGGCATCTATACAACGCAAAAGGTTGTAGGTTCGAAACCCAGCACGTACGTTTGGCTTTTTTAGATGAAGTAGGGATTTAGGTACCACGTGTTCACCGATGACGCAAAGCATCGTGAGGAAACACGCATTACATCTAATAGAAATGTCGTGTGCTGAAAACGGCGATAGCTGTGCTCACGTTGGACACGGTATAGCGCAAAACTACTAATTTATCTTTGCTCACACCAAAAAGGATATAGCGTGAACTTGTAATAAAAAAAACAGAAACTTGGAAAAAATAAATAAAAAACCAATTGTACTTAAAAAAGTGATTATTCACAATTGCTGTGTATTTAAGTTATTTATTACAAGTTTATATTCCTAACTAAAATTGAGTTAAATTTTAAAATAATAAGAATAAAAACATTAAATAGTACAAAATAATCCTAAACTGATTTCTAGAACCGGATAAAATAAAACCGAAGCTTCGGGCGATAATTCTGTCAGTATCTCTAATCTCGATCGAAACATTTATCAAAGCATACTGAGAAATTAATGCAAAGCCGATACTGAAATTCGACGAAAGTGATACAATAAACAAAAATTTTTACTCGACCAATTTTTCCTATAGTTATCTAATAAGCTGGCGACGCTACCTAAAGCCGAAAGTTCGGGCTCACTATACCAAGACTACCGGTCTGACTAAAACTGAATTTTCGACGTCGCGTCATCCACATAGCTTACTGTTTCGACCGAAATAATGAGACCGGGGACCAAAAATCACGATTCCGATATAATTCGGATCGCAGACGAATTGACAACGCTGTAACCACGGGTGTCCATGTTATACTTTTTTTTATTCAGACTCGATAAAGTGAATGCACACTTGATGAGCGACTATCAGAGGACCGGATTCCATTGACATTCGCCGTCATCATGCCAGTGTCCACATATACCACGACTGATGGTCTCTAGATATATGAGTTACCAGACATACAAATTCTGATGTCGAAAAGCAAAAGGCTTAAGCAAGTCATTATGACCTTCATCCACACAACAGTACGTTCAGGTTACCAACTCGATCTGAATATTGTCAGCGCAAACTAAAATTTGACCAAAGCGAGGCAATGACAATAAACTGTATGTTACAACTCGGATCAACGATAGTGTAGACACTGCCCGAAACCGAATTCTCGACCTCACCGTGGCCGAATCTTCGGCTTCGCGCCACCGTCACCAATACTCGCGGTGCGTTAGCGCGGTTCGCCTCGCGGGCCAGAACAACACTCATATGAGCCCGTGGCGTTTCTTATATTCCTCTAAATTGAGCGATCTCTTCGGTCCTGTTTCTTTCACTTTAGTCGTCATCTGTTTCGGCAGCGAATTCACCGCTTCTGTGGAATTTAAAATTAAGATTCAAACATATTGAATTTAATGTTTTCATTTTTTAATGTTATTAAAAATGTAGAGGAAATTAGGAAGGATAAAGTATGCAGTGTCTCCTTGCATCTGGGGTATGCACGATACTGGATCGATGATTAAAATCTTGTGCATTACCAGAAAATGATGAGGACCGAGGTGGCACCGGCAGAAGCGCAGAAGTAGAACGCGAAAGAACAGAAGATGAATACAATATCATGTTTACTAAGTTCCAATTTATATTATGACTTTAGTTTTAATGACAATAATTTTATATTTTTACTATGTAAAGAAAAGCATTTAGCGTCCTAATTTACAAATATACTAAAAATTGATCGCTTTGGTCGAGATTTCGTTGATTTCCATCACTTGGCGGTCGTAGCCATTTTGGGACCACACTGTATTTATCAGGAACGGTGCTGACCCGGTATAAAAAAATAAAATAAAAGAGTAATATTGCTATAGCATGTGGGTACTTACTACTCCAGGCAGTAAACTTGAGGGATGGAAGGAGGGCAGCGGAAGTTTGGAGGGGTGGATTATTTACATCCATACCTCCTAAAGAGGAAGCTTAAATAGGCTATTCATTTCCCGGGCAACTGGAATAATTTGGATTCCCAGGCCTAGATAGAATGATCGGAAAGACACCCCAGGGGTTTATAGTCAGTGGGAGTCTGACATCCCGGCGTCACTGCCCTGATGGCTCTATGCAAGATATACCCCTGGGTTACAAACAAAAAATGTGAATACTCACTTGCAACAGGTAAGTCCAAATCTATATTAATATCAAAGTCGTGAAGGGAATACAGACAGGCGTTGTCTGTAGATGGAGGTTTATTGTTGTCTACTCTCGTTTTCTCCGAGTCTTGGTGTTGCTGAAAAAAAATAGAAAAATGAATAACGGCCCATGAACCTATCGAAGGGCGTTTAAATCGCAGGATGCGTGGAGCTAGTGCAAAATCCCAACCGCGACTGACGAAGGACAATTTCTCACGGATGGGCCTAGATACCCCGGCGCACACTTGTTCTTTATATACTAATATTATGTGTTGCAAATTAAAATAATATTTTCACATTATCACTTTATTTATTTTATTTACATACATTGCAATATAAAATTGAAAATATTTAATCATTTTACATGCAATCTATGCTCGGATTGCTTGCAAAAATCACTCTAAAAAGTAATGAAACGATTTAATTGATATATGGTGCTTGGTATCAATGGGGCTATGACTTTTTTTGAAGTCATGAGCTAGAACTTTGCTTTTCTTTTCTCCCGTATTCACGATCTAAACAAGCTCAGTGTTGCCATATAAGGTTTCCCCATTTAATTAACCTTATAGGTTTTTTTTTTTTCCTTTTTAACTAAAAAGGATAACCTAAACAGAATTTAACATCGATATCGAACAACGTCTTCGCGGGACAGGGTTTTTATAATATAATGTATATTTTGTGGAAACTTTGTTGGCTTGTGTATCTTGCTTTATGTATAATTTTGTTGATATTGTATTGCTATGTTTCCTTATATAAATAAAAATTATTGTATTTCTTATAAGTAGAATATTGTTTTTTGTAACGTGAATACTGGATACAGCAGATGTAGTTTTAGCAGATTTCTCTACCTCTTAAGTTAAATTTACTCAGTGACAAAACTTACCGCTAATCTCTCTCTCTCCTGTCTTTCTCTCGCTGCCTTTTGTTCTTCTGCTTTCTGTTTTTGCGCCTCTACGGCTGCGACTTCATTCCTCATCATTTCCTGTTAATATACAAAATATTAATCATCGATTCAGAAGCGTGCACACCTTAAACGCAGGGTGACATTGCATACCTAAACTAGCCGCTCTGAACCGCTCCATTTAGACAGAGATATTGCCTCAATGAGCGTTTTCTACCGTCTGTTTCGTGACGAGTGTTCTGAAGTGACATTTAACCTTGTTTTACCCCATGCTTTCCATAATAGAACCACACGTGCGGGTTTATGGAGGCACATCTACACGGTAACTCACATCTCAGCTAAGACTAAGAAGTTCTCCAACTCTTACTGCAGCTGAGTCTTTAGGGTGTGGAATGGTCATCCGGTGAGTGTGTTGCCACCGTCATATGATATTGGCTCTTTTAAACGAAGCGTGAAGAGATATTTGTGCAGGCCGGCATGATCGTTGCGGGTACCGATAAGTTTTTTTTACTGTTGATAATCTTTGTCGGTTTTTGACCGCATCATGTTTACCATCAGGTGTGATGTAATCACTGTTACGAGTCAGGATAAAAAAAAAACTACATAAGTCTTGCACAGATGGTAGTAAACTCACAATGATACAATCCTGTGTATGTCTGCTCATCCCGAAAGTTTTATAGCGTGAAGATTTGTTTAATGTTATTATTCATACCTGACTTCTGTTGCCTTGGTGGGATTTGAAATTCATGACAGGCTTTGTGTGTCTTCTAGTGAAAGGATCATCAGTCTTCTTGCCTTTGTTCGCTTTCACCTGAAAATAATAAAAAAAATGCTTTAAATTGTCTGTCAAATAGTGTGTATTGGGCTGCAAGTTGCCCGAACTGGGTCCAGACCACAGTACACAAGTGCAAAGACCGTCATAGTGACTCGCTACTGCCTGTCACGTTTCATGATCAGCTCGTGTATATTCATTTGCCTGTTTGATGTAATTCTCTTGTTGTGAAATGTATTTGGAAATGTTAGTGTGAGACAATGAGAGTAATACTATATGTATGAGACTGTACAATGATACTGTTTGCGCCGTTTATTATTAATTTACATTTATTTTATTTTTTATTCTTTATTTATATTATTTTAATATATATTCTCTTATATTATCTATTTATACACTAGCAACACTCACTCGACATTTTTATCCCCCTACCTTCCTCATCCGATTTCCTCTCTGGGTTCGAACGCTTCGAAAACTACAACGCGCTCGCTGTAATAAACTCTTTAAAAATATAAAAAAACGCTACAACGCTGTGTAATACAATTGGTATCAACTCGAACGCTCTGCTTACCCCGACAACGCGTGAAATTGTGGTGTGGACGCCTGAACCAGCGCCGTGAACCGGGATCTAAACAAGTAAGTTCGTTCCCGGAATTCCTTCTTATTCCTCGTCAACTCTCACGCACCAGCTACTATATGTGTGAAACTGTGATATAGTACATATGGACTTTGAGAATGATAGTGCATGTGTGAGCCTGTGAGATTAATACTAGTGTCCGACCGAAAGTTCGGTTTCGGTTTCGGTTTTGGCCGAGTTTCGGCCGCAGTTTCGGTTTCGGCCAAAATTGGCCGAAACTTTTGCCGAAACCGAAACTGATTTTGGCAGTTGTACATGCTTGCCTAAATTCGTTTCTCTCGGCAACGCTTTGGCGGACGCTGGCGGGCCTGCTCGGGATTCGTGCGCCGTTCGCATTGCTTTTTTTTTTCGAATTTACGCGTGTTTGTTGACCGGGAAAGGCCTTCACCACTTAACCGGGCGGGTGGGCGAACACTGAGGGTGCTCAGCTGGCAATTTATGGGTTGGGTGGCAATGCAAGGGCACCCCTGTGGGTACGAGCCTCGACTTGGACCGCCAGCCAAAAATACGAAACCTAACGGTGATCTACTAGCGTTTCGGAAGCGACTACCTTGAGAAGAAACGCCGTAAGAAACTCAAGGCTGCGTCGGAGTGTAACTGCGTCGTTTAGACGATAGTTGACGGATCTAATTCGCATTGCTCTATAGCAACACAACTTAGTCAGTGCGTTATCACCCGACGTAAACTTTCTTTAGAGGTTATGTTTTGATGGAACTGATTACATGTAAGTTTTTGTTTCATTTTTTTACTTGACCACGTTGACTTTTATACTTGACCACGTGAGTTTCGGTTTCGGTTTCGATCGGACTCTAATTAATACTGTAAATGTGAGACTGAAAGTAGTACTGTATGTTTGAAACTGATTCTATTAGTGTATGTCGGTGGGAGTGATACTGTAAGTCTGAGATTGAAGACAGCCCCTGAGTATACACTGAGTATGTATTTTGCTGACACCCAACATAACAAGGTAGTCGTAGTTTGGGTGTCAACTGACTTTATAATGTACCTTTTTAGGATATTGTAGGCATAGATGGGCAAAATGTAATCAGATTAATAAAAATGATTAAAGATTACATTTTACGTTTTTTACCATTAATATGTCTGCATTTTGCACATTTATGTTTTAAACATTACAAAATCCCAGATTGTATACACATTTATGATTTCTTAATGTTTTAAATGGATTTAATCATGATTACAGAGCAAGAAAATTAATTTACGACTACATTTTGTAATCATTCATCATTAATCTGATTACATTTTGCCCATCTATAATTGTAGGCTACCTACCTCTTCCATGATCGCCTTCTCAGCAGTTTCGACGTTAAGTTTCCTGTTCCTGTTGTTAATGTATGATATACTCTGTATGGATGAGGTCCTGGTCTTGTCCAGTTGGCTCGCTCTGTCTTCCAACTCTTGGATCTTGCCGTTTAGGTCCATCACCAGCTCCTCGTCACCTCTGTATGAGAGATGAGACAGTATTTTTTTTAATCAGCTCTTATATGATGGACCTCTTTAAATGGTCAGTTACAATAATAATTTTTATATATTAACTTTTTTGGCTGTGTTGGTCTAGTAGATAAGACAACGGCATCCATGCGCGGCAATGCGGACGGTCGTAAGTTCGTATCCCGGCACGTACTTCTGGATTTTTCCAGGTGAAGTATGGCAAAAGGCGCCATATAGAAATTTCATGTGTACTAGTGCTGTGAGAACAGCGATTAGTTGCGCCACTGGTTATGTTGGCCACGACATATCACAGCAAAGTGGATACAGCTATTAATCTCTATTAACCCCAAAACGCATATAGCGTTGCGATATATTGTTATTATAGTTATTTGTTTAATTTTTTAAAGCACTATTTAACGGAATTCTCCGATGCACAAATCAAAAACTCGGCTTTAGTAAAAGGCAATGAACTATATTTTCTATCAAATGCAATTTTTTTAATGATGTTATCATAAAAATTAAACTCAAACATGTCAATGGATGACTCACCTCAATTGCGCAACATCTCTCTCTTTCATTAATTGGGTCTTCTTCATCGCATAATTAGTTGGATGCGATCTGAATCTCTCTTTTTCTGCCACCATCTTCTCCACGTCTTCTTCCTGGAATAAAAAAACACTTGTTAGTTGATGTTAATCTTTACCAATGTTACAAAGTCAAATGTATGTTTGTATGTACAGCTTTTAGGTCAAACCAGCTGAACCGATTATGATGAATTTTAGCATAGAAATAGATTAGACCTTGGACCGTCTCCAAGTGCAAGTCCGAACATAGGCTGCCTTTCATTGTGAAAATTAAACTAGAAAGGGTTGAAACAGAGGATGTAATTTACTACAGTGGAGTTATTATTTTTTAAGTTAGGGATACAAACATGGGTATTTTAAATTTGGTTATAAGGAGGTTTGGTTTAGCCGTGGTGGCTACCGGCAGAATAGAATAGCACCCCCCTCTTCTTGCTGAGGTGTCGTAAAAGGCGACTGAGGTATCTCTTCAACACTGCAATTCGACCAGGTGTTCAGAGAAGGGAAAACTCGACCATACCTGCATCCCGCTCCCTCCCGATCGTACTGGTTCTCCTTTCCATCGGGCCTGAGGGAGCTCGGACGAGAGAGTGCTTTTCTGGCTGCGCTTCCAGTTATGCACTTAAATGTGTCCTGCGCAATTGACTGTTTCCGAAAACTGGACCTCGAATTTCTTAACCGGTGTTGAAATAGTCGCCGTGGCCGAAACCGGCTAGGATATCATCATCATAAGGAGAGAACATTAATAATTATCTTAAAATTAAATTGCCGAAAAAAATGAGTGGTGGGAGAGAAGGGTAAGGGGTGAGAAAGGAGATGGGAGGGGCGGGAGAGGAGACGATTTGAGGAAGGAAGGGACGTGGAGCAGTAGGAGCAGCAGGAGAGTGGGAAAAGAAGAGAGATGCAGGAGGAGAGGGGGCGTAGGTTTAGCAAAACGTTCACACGACATTCATAGACTGCTAGGGGGTATAAATTTGTGTAGTTGTGCTTTTTAATAAATAAAATATATAATATCGGTCGGTCCGATGTATACCTTGAACTCGTACATGAGCGCGTCCTTGACCTCGCTGATTTTGCTGCGGACAAAGTCCATAGTTGGTGGCTTTTTGTTCGCGTCCTTGATCGCTTTGAACCACTTCTGAAATTCGCCATCTGTGAATTCCTACGAAAAAAAAAAGAAACTTTGATCAATAACACAGACAAGAAAGCGAGCTATGATATCATCGCAATCCAGGTTTTAATATTTGTAATATTTATTGCTTTTGTGGAGATAAAACTGTAGCGCCACATCTAAGTTCGCACCCAGCCAGCTGGCACACAATCGTTATGTGCAGTCTAAAAGCATTATTCAAATTCTGGCCATCGCTGTCAGGCGCCGTGTCAAGCTAGGGGTCGTGACAGCTGATAGGGTCACCCAGTCGCATTTCGTGTGTAAAGTGCCGGTCGACACGCACTCATTGTAGCTGCCGCTTATTATTTACTTGGGGAAAATCCTCACAGGATCCTCTCAGCCCCAGAGGGGGGAACAAGCCAAAGTGTGCTGGACTTATATCGACCAAATATTAGGTCCTTACATATGAAATTGGAGTTTTTCGTACTGGCCACTTTAATTACAAATTTCTCCTCTTTGGTAAGGAATTCCAAATTCAAATTTGTACAGCTATAGACTCATGTATTTGTGCTTCGATGATCGTCATTCATTTGTTTTTTTCTTCTGTTTTTTTCTATTTGCGTCACTCATTTTACAAAATGGAAAACTTAAAATATCGCATTATTTACGAGTACGAGTTCCGCCGTGGCACTAGTGCTGCGGAAACAACTCGAAGGGTGAATGATGTGTATGGCGGTCGTGTTGCAAAAGAAAACACAGTTCGTTTTTGGTTCCAACGTTTTCGTTCTGGAAATTTCGACCTGCAGAACAAGCCCCGTGGACGCCCAGAGACTTAAGTTGATAATGAAAAGTTGAAGGCTATTGTGGAAGCGGATCCACCGCAAACCACGTCCGAGTAAGCTGCAGGCTGCGATGTTAGTGATAAAACTGTTTTAATTCACTTGAAGCATATTGGGAAGATTAAAAAGCTTGAAAGGTGGGTACCTCACGAATTGACTGAAGCAAACCGGCAAACGCGCGTCGACTGCTGCGTTACATTACTAAACCGGCACAATAATGAAGGTATTTTAAACCGAATCATTACCTATGATGAAAAATGGGTTCTTTACGATAATCGGAAGCGCTCAGCGCAATGGTTGTATCCTGGCCAGCCAGCCAAATCCTGCCCCAAGCGAAAATTAACCCCAAAAAAGTTACTTGTAAGCGTTTGGTGGACTAGTGCCGGTATTGTTCATTACAGTTTTCTCAAATCTGGCCAGACTATTACGGCTGATGTCTATTGTCAGCAATTGCAAACCATGATGGAAAAGCTAGCGGCTAAACAACCTAGGCTGGTCAATCGCTCCACGCCACTGCTGCTTCACGACAACGCTAGACCACACACTGCGCAACAGACGGCTACTAAATTAGAAGAGCTTCAATTGGAAAGTCTAAGACATCCTCCGTACTCCCCGGACCTTGCTCCAACAGATTACCATTTTTTTCGAAATTTGGATAACTTCTTGCAAGGGAAAAAATTCAACTCCGATGGGGCAGTCCAAATCGCCTTTAAAGATTTTATTGATTCCCGTCCGACTGGTTTTTTTAGTAAAGGGATCAATGAACTACCTATGAGATGGCAAAAGTGCATAGAAAATAATGGTTCATACTTTGATTAATTAAATATATTATATTAAAAAATATTCGACTTTTTGTTCCTCCCATACAAAACGCCAATTTCATATGTAAGGACCTAATATAATTAATATAGTATGTAGATTGGTAAAAATACCTGGTTACTGACGAATTCCAATCGGAACACCCTGTCTTGTGTACCGTGTCTTAACTTGAACCCTTTATTAGTTCTTGTGTTTCCTAGATTGTATATTTTAGCAGTTTCATACACGTCCACGATTTCCGCCACCTGTTAACAATACACGTCAATAAAAACAATTGTCCAGGAAACTGAGCCATCATGACGTCGGCGACTTTAAATTGATTCAAGTGTGTTAATGGTTGTTATTGTCCTCGGACAGCATTTTACTTGTCGCTATAAGCGGTAAAAGCACATTGCAGTGCTACTTAAAAAAACGTCTTAAAACGTAAAACGTATTTTTAAAAAGTGTACCATATTGTGAAAAGATTTTCACCATTCTCGGACAGTCGCGATCGTTCTCTGACTGCTTTGTATTAATCATGAAGTGTAGAGTATTATATTTGAAGCGCTACTTTAAAAATAATGCTTCTTATAGGATATTGACTTAGAGAACACCCGTACATAAAAACGTGTAATAAACTCACCCTGTATACAGGGTTGCCGTTATTATTCCCGATGCCGATGCGCACGAAGCAGCCCGTAACAACGCGGGCGAAGAACGGCAGGTGCACCAGCCTCTCCAGTTTAAACCTGGACGGAAATATGATCAGGGAAACTTCTTTGGGTACCGTCGTCACGTACGTCATTGTTAACATTATAGACTGCAATAAATTAAAATAAGTCGGCGAATATATAAATACTACGAAAAATCCCAACAAGATCGGCTTAGTAGTTTTGGCAAGATACGGGTACTAACACACAAATAGACAAATTTAAAAAAAGCCATTGATCCATTTTGGTAATAAAATTGGATCACGGACAACTTTTTAAATAATAGAAAAGGCAGAATTTTAGTCACATCCTTAAGTACAGACTAGAATAACATAAAACTCACCTGCTTAACCTAAGTTTGTTTATCTGCTCCTTCGTATCAGCGTACTTTATCTCCACTTCTTCTCTTTTCTTTTCTTCTTCCTCTCCACCTGAAGAGGACGAGTTGGTCGAACTGCGACGGACTGTGGTGACACGAATTCGATCAATTTTCCACGGGTAACAGTATTTCCAATATTTGGTAGATTTTTTCTAGCGTATGTACTGTTTTACTATCTTTGAAAGTTTCTAGTGGTTATCGGATTTTGCGACCATTAATAAAGAACAAATTTTTGGCATTAACTGAATACTTAAGGTTGCAAGTACATGTGGCCATCAAATGATGAGACATTTTCCTCAACTAATTAACTCTGAGCCTAAGGCTACAATTACGTGATGCCTTTTGGTTAAACATTGCCCTCAGCTAATTGCCTCTAAACCTAAAGCTACAATTACACAAGGCCCTATTCTCAAATATTCTATTAAACAATTGGCTTAAAGTTGCAAATTGTTCTAATTTTGATGGATTGTCACTAACAGTATTTTATGCAGTGCCAATTATTCAGTTAAGGGTAATATTATGTGGAACGACTAAAATAAATAAATAGCTAAACGGTTTAATCAATACTAATATTATAAAGCTGAAGAGTTTGTTTGTTTGTTTGAACGCGCTAATCTCAGGAACTACTGGTTCGAATTGAAAAATTCTTTTTGAGTTGAATAGACCATTTATCGAGGAAGGCTTTAGGCTATATAACATCACGATGCAACTATTAGGAGTGAAGAAATAATGGAAAATGTAAAAAAAACGGGGATAATTATTCATCCTTGAGAGCTTCCATTGCGTGCGCTGCGAAAACGGTTCAAGATACCAAAAATATATGTATGATAGAATTATTCCTCTTGAAATGATCTAAAAAGATGTCCGTGATAGTATATGTCTATCTTTTAAGATTAAGTCACTAGAACCGTTTTTATGGTAAACAAATTTGGTCGAAATTAATGCATTATTTGTTAAGAGTTGTATCAACGTAATAATATTAATCTTTATCCAAATAAATGTGTTGTTGATTAAGAGTATTTAATTGTTAACAAAATTGTCTTTGACATCACTTAATTTCAATTAACATCTTAGAAGATATTACAAAAACCTTATAGAGCAAAACAACGTTTGCCGGATCAGCTATATTAAGATAGATTTAAAAACATACCTGATTTATTATCTTCTGAATCGGAACCAGAATCGTCTGAATATATATCCGATGCCTTCAATTTGACGCTCTGTTTGCTTGTACCGCCTATTATTTCTGCATCCGCATCCTAAATAGTGATTTTCTTTAGTTACTATGTATCTCTATTTCTCTCTAAAGATATTGTTTTGATACTGTATCGATTTCTATCAAAAGTAGTTTATTATTTTTGTTACTCTGTATCTATATTTCTATATAAAGCAGTTAATTGTCAAATTTAAACTTATGTGTAAACATTGATAATTTGTTTAGGTCGTGCCTGATTATCTTTGGGACATGTGTATATAGAAAACATATGGAAATGTCAACCTCTCTCTCTTTTTATCTTAAGAAGGTATAGTCCCATCTTCATCTTTATTCTTAACTTTCTATCCCTTAGGTCTCTTCTTCTTGAAGTGTTCTACCCTGGTTGCCTTAACATCTACATCAGCAAGGTTACGCTGAATCTCTATTTCTATCTAAAGAGGGTATACTCACATCTTCTTCATCTTTATCCTTGTTTTTCTCTTCCTCCAACCGTCTCTTTTGCTTAAAGTGTTCCACTCTAGTCGCCTTAGCATCTCTTTGAGCCCGTAACGCTGCCATCGCGTTCTGTCTGCGATCATCTACGTTCCTTTTCCTCTCTGTTTTTGCGCCGAAGAGCGGAGATGCAGATCTCTCTGTCTCCTCTGTAGAAAAAAATGGTTTAAATAATAATGTCGTTTTCACTGTAACGCACAATGAAAGTTTGTGACAGCAGAAAAAGAATAATTAAGAGTTTTTTTATACTGCGACAGGACTTTACCTTGTTATAAGGGTAAGTTTTAGTACCTAGTGTTTAAATAATACCTGCATCTTTGGAGTCGTCCAGGATCTCCCCCGGACTGGGTGGAGGCATCTCTTTCTCCTCTTCCGGCTCTTTTGTCTCTTCCACAAGACTTTCCGCTATTTTATAAATCAGTAAATAAAATTTCATTAAATATCAGGCATGGGACTAATTATAAAAAGGGATGTTTCCGCTATTAGCTTTATCTCTTTCGCACGCCTAGTGTTGTCATAATGCTATTTCAGTCTTCGTCCGATATTATAATAATTATTTTTTCAATAGCGTCTGTATAGCCGCGTAACGTTGGCGTGACGCGTAATAAAAAAAGTATAGGCATCATTTTTCATAAAATAGGTAAGATATTAAAGAGTGATTATTATCAAAAATATATACTTTATGTAGTGCAAAAAGCTGGACGTAAGTTTGACCTTTCCGAGAATACTTGTTGAGGTACAAACGCGAGTGATAACCTGTTACGCCTCAACTGAGAAATGTACATTCTTTGTTTTAATAATTAAAAGTTAATAGCATAATATAAGGCATTTGTTTTTACTCGGATGTGTAATAAAAAATATCCTATAACATGGATATGCGCTTGAATAATTACAGACTTTGCTATCTTATCCTACTCGCCTGCGACTCGCTTCCGCATTATTTGTAATGATCAACTTATAACACCCGTATCATAATGTACTGTGCCATATATTAACCTTGTTTCGGCGCCTCCCTCTCCCGCTCCGGTGTAGGCGCTCTGGCCTGCCTCTCCTTTTGTCTCTGCAGCCGCAGAGCTCTACGCCTGCGAGTGGCCTCTCGCCGCCTCGCTATCTCACCGGGAGAGGCCGATCTCTCCGCGGCGGACCGGCGTGCAAGGCGTAGTTTGCGCTCAATCTCCCACCTGGTCTTCATGAGATCTCTTCTCTCGATGCGTTTGAAAATCTCCTGCTCTCTCTCCTTTTCGGACATGGCTGCGAGGCGAGCTCTGTCTTCCTCATCACCCATCAGGTTTTCATCATATCTGTATAACGGGAATACCACATGTGGTTAGATATTTAAATCTAATAATATATCGTCACCCCATATCCCTTCAGGGGCGGGCAGAAATGAATTAGTGCGTATATTCGCTTTGCGTTTTTACATCGTGCTGAATGAGACGTAGAATGTAGCACAGCCGTTCTCACAGCACTAGTAACCATGACATTTTTATTAGATGCCATGCGGGTTTTTCACTATGTTTTCTTCACCGCTGAGTGTGTGATGCCTAAATCCGTACTTAATCCGGAAAAACCCAGATATACGTCTCGGGATACGAATTTACGACCATTTGCGTCCCTTTCCATGGATACTAGGCCCTAATAAAGATTCATTTTATTTATCAGTCAATAATCATGTCAGAAAATCAACCACAACATTAGCATCCACTGGTCTACAAAAAAAAGGTTGAATCAACAACAACTCTAAATCAGAACTATCTCCTTGGACAGCATGTTCTTACTTAGAAATCGAGTTCTTTAAACAAAGCCTGAAGAGATTTGGGTAGACCGGCATTATCACAGATACCACACACAAACATGTTTCTCTAGGTAATAATATACAGTTTCTAGACTGCCCTTTCCATCAAGTTCAGCTTAGTCACTATGTAGTATTAGAATTAAGGAATATTTATAGCATCTACAGTATATAATTAAACACAATTTTTAATCTCTGAAGATGTTACTGAAAATCAAGTCAAGAACTCACCCATCATCAAATTCCTCCTCAGAATCGATGGAATCATTGTCTGAAGAATGCGATGACACTTCACCTGCAAAGAAAGTGTCATGATATAGTATAGCAATACCACAAACCACAAATATGTGGTTTCATTTGAAAGAACATAAAACGTTGAACATCATTGAAGATTATAATAACCTTCAAGGACCATAAAGATTATGATAATTTGGTGTAAACCTACAAGATATTGAATGGGTATTATGACCTTGCAGGTTTTGAAAAAATGTTTAAACTCAGTAGCAGCACAATCTCAGAGGCCAACAGCTTAAGCTATGTATCAGTGAATCAAACAACAGCCCAGACAAACACTTTTTAAGCAACTGGATTGTCAAAGTCTGCAATGATTTCCCAGAAGATGTAATCTCAGCTCTTTATGTGAACAAATTTAAAAATGACTAGGACAAATACTATCCTCAACAATAAAACGAAATAGTATAAAAAAAAAGTGAAATAGCAGGAGACAGGCACTTATCAGTTGTTACAACTGTTTACTTGATAATCAATAAATAATAATAAACACTGTATTATAAACAAATTATATTACCTTCTTCTGGCTCACTATAAGTCTCTTTTTCTTTTTTCTTCTCTGAACTAACACTGTCTGTACTCTTTCTAGCCTCCACCTTCTTTGGTTCTGGCCTCTTCTTGCTGTCATCTGAATGGTCAGTGGAAGGCTTTCTGGCATTGCGAGGTGGCTCCTTCTTCATGGAGAGATCGCTTGCTGCATCACTCTCCGATTCTGAACCCGATGATGATGAGGATTTAGCTGAAATTATATTAATTTTGGTCAAATACATCCCATCAGGAGATTAGCCTTGTCCATGCTTGTATGTTTGCAAAATTAGATCAAGATTTCTAGGAATATTTCACTTTAAATATCTAAATACTGGCAATGCATAATCATAAAAGAGAACTCTTCTAAAAGAGGTCTTCTGTTATGAACTAGAATTTCAATGGAAAATGTCCTCTCTTTTGATTATTATCACTATTCTGGTATTAAAATTAAGTAAAAAAAAGTTTTTTCAGCCACGAGATCTGTTAAAGTAATTATATACTTACAATTCTTCTTATCATCATCATCCCAATCAGACTCACTTTCAGAAGACTTATCTGATGATCTGCCCTTGGATTTAGGAGGTGGAGAGTCACCTTTCTTCTTTTTCTTTGCTAAATTCAGGAATTGCTGTGGAATATCAAGAAATAATGATTGTAAACATACACCATCATATTATACTATTTTATGATAAGTAAAACTTTTAACCACACATAGTCTTAGACAAAATAACTTTTCATCAGTGATAATGCTTGTGAGAAAGTCTAGAATTCCTGTCAATTTTGTACATTTTTTAAGTTATAGTTTTGCAGGCTACTTTTCTACTCTTATTATTTTCTACTTTTTATTTAAATTATACTTTTATATTATTTATATTTACATATCTATTATTTTCCATATTTATTTTAGTATTAATATAGTAATGTTTAACAAATCTGTCCTCAATAATGATTAACCTAATTTAGATAAAGATAGGGTTAAAAACATTGTGATGATTCAGACTTCGACATGGCATACTCACAAATGTTAAAATAATTATAAATATTTATTTCAATAATTTCTGAGTTATCTTTATATACTGTTCTACTTGTCCTATCTTTCTTAGTGCTATTGTGTGTTCACTACTTTTTTTTGTGTGTGGATGATCTACTAAATCTGTAAGCGTTAATCTTCTTCATTTATAAAAGTAATATAAAAGTATTCAGAATATATGCATTTACAGTATACAGTATACATAATATTTATGAAATATGTTAATTTTATACTATAAAAAGATATTTTAATTATTGTAATTTGATGTAATATAAATAAAATAGATCAGATAGGGGTGTTCATTGGCAGTTACTCAAACATAGTACAAATCCTTTCTAATCTTAAAAAAAAACAATCTTATTTAATTAAACATGTACTGTTATAAAATATTTCCGTAGGGAACATTGAAAAATTATAATCACATATACAGATTGATTTCATAGATAAGGGAGATATTTCAAGACACACAACCATTTGTACCTTTTTACAACTAATAAAAATGTAAAAAACCTTATTTATTGACAAATCATAAAGAAAAATTGATAAACAAATGAGAATTGATTAATAAAAAAGTCTGGATATTGAAGCATGTGTGGCACACTATTTATTAGCATGTAAATGAAGTTCTTTCTACATCAATTAATTAAACAAGTGCTATTTTTCCCCATAGTACTTTATGATGGCTCAGGGTAAGGCAAAATACCAACTTAATAATTAATTGTTATTCATTCATTCATGAGTGTAATTGTCCCTAAATTAATTGACTATAATTTACTTTGTTTGAAATGAAATATTAAGATATCATAATTTTTATATATTTGGAACTAAAACCAAATGATGAATATCCTCCCAGAACATATACTTCATTTATAAAACAACCCTATTTAAAAAAAAAAGATGGATTTAATAGGTTATGAGACCAAAACAGTGCAGTACAAAAGTTAAATGTCTTTACATTGCATGGTCACATATATTTCTATTAGGTACCAAGTGTTTAAATATGTTTTAGGGTTTATAAATTCTCATATAAGTAAAAATATGTCATTTACTGTTAAAATAGTTTCTTTAACACTATATGAATGTGGAATTAATGTAATTCCATCAGTATGTTACACAGGATCATAGGAGATACTAAATATCCTTGTGTCTATGTTACCAAAGTGCTACAGATAAAATATCTATTTGATTTAAAAAATGAAAATAGGTTATAACATTAACAAAACACTTATCTTTGACCAAGTTATAACATGTTCATGAGGTATTTACATTAAGATACAAGAAGTATAGTATTTTGCAGTAAAAAGTGAATGTTCTCTGTAAAAGTTACATAACAAGGAGAACATTTTCAGATTATTGAAGACTTCGAACAATGTCTAGCTTTTTTTGGTAACAACTAAATTTTGTTCATGTTTTTGACAAAGTCTAATAGAAATGTTCAGTAGAAGTTTATGAATCGATAGAAATAACGTTAATAAGACACATGTTCATGTATTTTTCTTCAAATACACATGAGTCATGGTTCCGAAGCCATTACAAGCGTTCAAAACGTAAATAATGTAACGATTTCTATGAAAACGTAATTGTAAATTTATCATATTATTTTTAATATAACGTTAAAATTATAGATTTATTTTTAAAGCAGTGCAAAAAAGATTGATTTAGAACTGCGAAACATTGATCTTGGCCCATTTACGCAGTCAAATTAGTAAGGAATGCCGTCAAAACCAAACATCAAGATGTGATCATGAAACTTAACAATTTATCAAAGAAATCTGACTTACTGAATCCAAATCTGAGCACTCGCTGCTAGAATCTGAATCAATCAATGGTTTATTCTTCCTTTTAGCCATTTCAAACAATTTCTAAAGTAGAAATGAAGCTAAAATTCACTGGCTTTTTTCCTTCTTCACGAAGTCGTCAATCAACCACAGAGGTAAACTATTTTTTTATTAATATCGGTCAGTGCTGCTACTGCTGTGTGTAAAAATCCCCTAAATGCTTTGAAATTTTTACCAGCATCCAAACTTTTTTCTTCTATCACAATTGAAAATTGAAATATATATGAGATTAGTATTTTGTAACCAAATATATGGGTTACAAGAATTTTGTTAAGTTAATAAAAAAACTTTGTAAAAATATTTAGACCTCGCACACGAGATTACCAGCATGTAGGATGTGGATTCTGTGATTATTGTCCCGATAGTCGTATCGACTAAGGGTCTGATCACAAAGATTCTCGACTACCATCTTAAGAGGCTCTCCTTTGATTGCTGGATCAAGACCAGGATACAGAATATAGTATTACTCGAAACGGTACGCTTTTTTTTCGAATTTGTCGCGTTTTGATTGATCGGGAAAGGTCTTCACAACTAAACTAGGCGGGGACAGGCTTAGGCCTTAGTCCTCACCCCCGATAGGTTAACATGTTTTTATATTTTAAAATATATATTTTTCTGTAAATATAATGAATAAAGAGATAATATATAAACTTTGCAAACTGTATCTATATACAACTTTGCTTATTATTTCTAAATGTACTTGTAATCATTCTTGAAAAAAAAGGTCTTTGACTACGCAGTTATGTCAGCCCTACTTAAAATCATAATTTCCAATATTACAAAAAAAGGTAAATTGATGTAAATTAATACATTTTTTACCCTTATTTTGACTTACAATAAAGATACAAAGAAGAAAGAGACATGAAAGATTTACAATTTTAATTTCTAAAAAAAAACCTTTTTTTACATATTTAAATTAGTTCATTCCTGTGTTAATATCTGCTGGCATTACCAAGATCAGCATTTCATTCATCACCAAAGACAATGATGTTACTAAAGTCACTAACTGTAATTTTATTGTCGATAAAGAAAAGTTAGTACTAAATATAAAACGAAATAACGTAAAGAATGCTAATTTTCAAAGCAATATTTTGTAAATGATTTTTTGTATCTCTTGGCTTACTATATATTTATTAGAACTTTCACTCTTATACAAACAATAATATTTTTTCCTAGTTTTTATTGTTTAATCAGGATTATACGAATTCATGAAAATAACCAATTAATATAGTTGTCAATTAGAGGGAACAATTGAACAATAAATGATATCTGTGTAGTACATAGGGATGTAAAAATAATACGCAATTATTACAGGGGTAATAATTGCGTATTATTTTCCCATTGACATAATCAATGATGCCAACATATGAGTTTTACCACTATGAGTAGGAGTTTTAAATGTAAATGGAGGTTTTTATGCCATAATATTTTTATGATTAAATCTGTTAATTTAATAAAAAATGTACGATATCATACGTTTTATGTTTATTCACAATATTACTGAGTAAACTTGAATACCGATAGCCAATAAGAGATGTTAAGTAACATTTTAAAACGATCTTCTTTTATAAACCAAAAAATTTGTGATAACCAATATATTTCTCACAAAATGTTAATTTATTCAATGAGAGTTATCTTATGATTTATTCAGGGAATAATTTTCTTATCTTTAGTACATTTATATACAAGATGCGTCCTCAACAAGTGTTTGCTTTAAACATCTGCTTATCTTTTTCGCTTATTAATAATTACAGTTCTTGCGTTAACAAGCAAAATATTTGTATACGCCATGCAAGAAAGAGAAAAATAATTGCAAAGGTACAAGAAAGAAGGAGATAAGAAACACGAAAGATTTGTTGCGGACATACTATGAGACTTTAAAATAAAATATCTATGTTTTAATTTTTATTGAGATGGATCAGATTAGGTATACCCCATTCCCAATCCACCTAATGCTAATATTTTAAAATACTTTTTCCAAACACAGGTCCCCAAAATTTATTAAGTTACGTATAAATGCCGATTATATCACCGATATTAAGTATTTTTTGTTAATTAATATTAGCTGGGTTGATACCGTTATCGATATTGCTTATAGTTACAAACAGTACAGAGAAATCATATATTAGGGAATATGTCAGCTAAATATAAAAAATACTATTTTCTTTTCTCATTTATTTTGTCTGGAAAGTGACATACAATTAAATACAAGCTACGGTCAACAAAAACAACAATAAAAGTATACATTAATATTATTTAAATACTAGGTGTACTCTTTTACATTTGCTAGCACCTCATATGCATATGGGGGAAAAAGATGGGCAACCTAATATATAAATATCAGGTGCAGCCTAATATTTTATGAATACTGGATACTTTTTTTTTTACGTTACGCATTATCTTATATCTAGAAAATACACAGATATCCTATCATCATCATCATCAATCCATATCCACTGTTGGACATAGGCATCCCCAAGGTTCACCACTGAGGCCGCTCTTCGACTTTTCTTTTCCAACAATTGTCTGATACCTTGCGTGAATCGTTGCTTCATCTAGTTAGAGAGTGTCCTACAGACAGCCTAATACTATATAAATATTAGGTGCGATCTAATACCCTATAAAACATGTAGTGTATATATACATATATATATATGGAATATAAATACATCTATTATATTTGTCTTCTACGTTAATCATCATCTCGCTTGCGGGAATGAGATTGGCCTAATATTAAGTAACACGTATTGTTTTGATTTAATATTATATAATCTATTATTTAAAAATACCTGCTCCATTCACCTAATGTGATATTTATGTATCACATCTGACATCTTAATCTTTATGGGATTTTTTAGTGCAAACTTAGCAACATTATTAAGTGCTGATGAAACAAGTCTGTGTTATAAACAATTAAGATTTACAAAAAGACATTAAAATATCATTAGACATACAGTTTTGTAGTCTAGAGAGTGTTTATTATTTTGTATATTATTTGGCTAATAATAATTTATTCGTTCATTAGCCGTAAGTCATAATTTAGACGGAGAATTTTATACCGTTCTTTATTGTTGATCTGAATGTTAATTATTCATTGTTAAAAGAGATTTATATATTTAGTCCCTACAAAACTTATTATGCCTCATGATTTAAAAGAACTGGGTGGAAGGAAAGCAATTATGGTGAGTTTTTAATCATTTTTACTAAGCAATTCATGGAATTTATCTTCTTTTTTCTATTTAAGAATTGAGTATCAATCCATTTATTTATGAATAGTCCTTAGTTTTAGCAACAAAATTAGCTTATTTTTCATATAAACATTAGTGATGTTCCGACTAGTCTGTCACTTTGTAGTCAGTGGCTAGTCAGCTAAGAGCATCGACTAACCAGTATTTTTGTAAGTAGTTCATATTTTGATGTGGAGATATGTGTAGGAGAAATTAAGTTGAATTTAACCTTTATTGTTTTAATAATAAATCTTTATTTTTCAACTGATATCTAATATAACAGGGTGAGAAGTCTCACAGTTGTTCAAAAACATAACTCTGACTCATGCAACACCAAAAATTATGTAATGGGATTTAAACATGTCCTGACATACCTACAGGCAGCGGGTGCGGCTTGTGAGTAAATCAGTTGTAAATAAAGTGTCAAGGAAGTCACTGAATACTCACCAAACCTTAATAGGCTTGAACGACGGAGCAACCTCTTTTTATGGATTAATCAGCTAGTCAGCTAAATCTATAGTCGGCACATGTCTTACAAAAATGTTAGTATATCAAATGTTGGTTTGAAAGGACAATCATTTTTACAGGCTCCCTTGTCTCCCACACCATGTGCAGAGATCAGTGATGATGAGTTGGTGTCAATTTCTGTGAGGGATCTCAATCGGCAGCTGAAAATGAGAGGCTTAACACGGGATCAAATAGTTAGGTCAGTATTTTATTAACAGCGAAAGTATTATGTAAGTGCCCTGAGAATGGTGATCAGCTGTGGTACTGGTCATGTAGGGCACAGCATATAAACGCCAAGTGGATACAGCTAGTAATGTATCTCTGCTCACCCCATAAGGGTAGAGCATGACAATATATTATTATCTTTTTATTTATTATATTTACAATATTTTTAAATTTTGAAGTGTATAGAAGCCCAAACTACTGATAGGTAGGAGCTCTGAGTGAAGAATCTCGTAACACCCCATGTTAAATTGAGTAATATTGCCTTCTGTATCTGATCTTTGATCTAACAACCAAGTGAGAGCCTCTTAAGATGGTGGTTGAGGCTCTTTGCGATCAGACCATTAATTATTAGGACTATATAATATTATATTTATACATTAATTAACTGTGTTGAGATATCAGGACATGTGGAGTGTCTGTCTGGATCTAGGGGGCAAGTGTGGGCTGTTCCATGCGTGCCACATTCCACGAGTGGCAAAGGAGCATATCATCCAGCAATATGCACTGAATAACAACAAGTGGGCCCACTTCTCTATGAAAATGCCTGAAAATTAGTACATTCCTTTCTTTTGAAGTTTTAGAAGTTAACTCAAAAGACTCAATAATATATCTTTACAATGTGTTAAGTTGTGCAAAGGTTGTTTTAAAAGACTAATAATATATCATCACGCTATAGCCCATAAGGAGTGGACATATATATATGTATATATATTAGTGGTTGTATCCACTTTGTGCTAATATTTCAGGCTCAACATGACACATACAGCAGTTCAATACTGTTCTCACAGACATGACATTACTATTGAATTCCATGTTGGTTTCATCATGATGTTATCCTTCACTGATGAGCATGTGCCTTTTAAATCCATATGTAATATAGAAATACCCAGATATACGAGCTGGTATTAGAACTTATGAGCATTCGCGGGACTGCACATGGATACCGCTTGTTTACCCGATAGGCCACAAAGGTTGTTATATTGAAAATATTGTGCTTCCTATGGGAGGAATAACTTTTACAAAGTTGCAAAGCACAAAATTTCTAAAAATTGTGCAGTAAAGATTTTTTATTAGATTAATTTATATTATTGAGAAAGGTGAAAGAACAGACGGGTGAGGGAAGATAATACCAGCACGTCGCCTGATAGAGATTTTTTGGAGGGGTGGGATCTTAACATCCACTCTCTCATAGAGGGAGCATCAACGAGTCTTTGCTCCTTGGGCGTCTGGATGAATTTGGTTTCGTATGTCTGGGTAGAGCAATTAGAGAGACACCCCGGGGGTTTTTAGTCGGTAGGATTCTGTCACACAGGTGTCTCTGCTCTCAGAGCCGCCCTGATGGTGCTATGTAGAATTTTCCCCCGGGTCACCAAACAAAAAAAATCTCCTCCTCCCATGATATTGGGTCCTTTTGTATGAAAAAAGTTTTGAGCAAGCCGGCATGATATTAGCGACTGACAATCTCCAGTTTCTCAATATTTACGGTCGGTTTTTGGATTACGCTATGCTCATCAGGTCCATTGTAGTCACTTTGCTGTGCTAAAAAAAACAGGATTTATTAAATCTGGTTTGGTTATGCATTACAGGATGAAACAGCGTCGAAGGACACTGAAGAACCGGGGCTACGCTGCCTCGTGTCGCATCAAACGGATTGAGCAGAAAGATGAATTGGAAACTGAGAAGAGTCAGGTAAAATACACCTTTTACCTGATTAATCTATTATATATTTTTAAAGAGATCTTTCTATATGATATGGGGCGGTATCTTTGAATTCTCGATGGACCAATTACCGTAGCCCGAGCAGCTTGCAGCTCAGAATAACAGTGAGGTACACACACGTACTAGTTTCATTACAATACACCGGCGTCGTCGACGAAGGATAGTTCAGTTAACTGTCGCTAAGCGGTCCGTTTACGTTCCAAGGCGCAGTTCCACCCCGTCGCAGCCTTGATTTTCTGCAAGCGTCTCTTCTCAAGGTAGTCGCTTCCGAAATGCTAGGAGATCACCGTGAGATTCATTCCCTGGCTGGTCGCCCAATTCGTGGTCCGTGTCCACAGAGGTGCCCTTGCGTTGCCACTCAACTTATAAACTCGTTGACTGAGCACCTTAAGTGCCCGACCATTGTGTCCGGTTTAGTTGTGAAGGCCTTCTCAGGTCAACAGCGGATGATTCTGCTGAAAAAGAATATTTTGATGTAAATATCGATAGGATGCCGATCAGAAACGGATCTTGAAATTTTTCGAGGAGGGGTAATTATATTGTCTGTCAACCTCAAATCCATCTTCTGTAGCTAGATCTTTAACCTTTTATACAATGATAAAAAAAAATTACAGTACAATGCTTAGAGATGTTGTGTTCCATAACTTTTTACAAATGAAAATATCATTTATCGCATAAGTATAGACATATTTACGTAAAATGACCTTTGACCTTGCATAACTTAAGACGTAACGTCTTATGAGACTTTTGGGTTGACTTTAAAACGTCAAAACAATTACTTGTACTAATTTTCAGATAAATTGTTGTATAGAGAAGTTGGCCCAAGTTTTTTAGATATATTATTCAGTGAGCACGCTGGGTGATGTGCTCGTCTGCCGCCACTGGAACTTGGAGACCGGGAAGTGAGCCCCAGCGTGCCCCTAAGATCCGGGCCGGTAGACTAAAGATACCGCCTCTATGAATATCATTCCGTGACCCTTAAGATTAGGGTCGCAGTATACGCTGCGTACTGGAGGCGCGCCGCGCACCCATCGAACTTGCGCTTCGCGAGACGAGGCGTATAGGGGTGCATGCGTTGCGATGCCAGAGAGGCACTACGCTGTTAATAATAGTTACTGAGCGGCATCGCTGCCACGTCGCAATGCATCGCGCGCACGGGTCCTTAGAAAATACATGGAATCCGCATACATCTTTCAAAATTACACGCCAAAACGTTTTATCGGCACTATAAATTTTGCAATTTTTCTTCTAGCGCTTTTGCTGATCGAATGATACTTTGTCTAAGCCCTCTGATGTCTTTTTACAGGAATGGCATGACATGGAACTCATGCAGGACGAAAATAATAGGATTCGAGAGGAGATAGAAGCTCTCCGTAGCAAATATGACGCTTTGAAACGCTTCGCTATAATGAAGAGCATACCTCTGCCTCAAGAACTTGAACTTGTACCCTGAACACGATATTATTAAATTTATATTATAGCTTAAGGTTAACAATAAAGATTAAAAGTAATATAATGTTTGACTGTGTTTTTATTTATTTAAATAATAATATAAATCTAAATCTTTTTCGGGGTGAGCAGAGATACTGTCTGTATCAATTTTGCACTGGCATTAGTGTCTCACGTGACCAAGAACACAGTTTATTGCCTTTCTCCTAGCCCTAGTACACGTGGTATAGTACACATGGTTCTGCTCAGTACATACTTGTTGTACTGGATAGGTTGCAGCGGAGGGCTGTCCGCATTGTGAATGATTCTGATATTACTAAGCATTTTGAACTGCTCCAGTTGCGTAGAGATATTGCATCACTAAGCGTTTTCTACTGTCTGTATTACGGCAAGTGTCCTGAAGAGTTATTTAACCTTGTTCCACCCTCTCCCTCCCATAGAAGAACCACGCGCGGGTTTACGAAGTCACAGCTATACGGTAACTCAAATTCCAGCTAGGATGAAGAAGTTCTCTAACTCCGTGTCGTTGGGCTGTGAAATGGTCTTACGGCGAGCGTGTTCCCACCGTCCTACGATATGGGGTCCTTTAAGCGAAGCGTGAAGGGATAATTGTGCAGGCCGGCATGATCGCTGCGACTTCAGATGAGATGTACTGTTCATAGGCGTTGTCGTTTTTGGACTGCACCATGCTCCCTCCAAGGCGTGGTGGGGTAACTGGGACGGGTCAGGATAAAAAAGGCAATTCTATTAGATATGTGGGTTTTTTTTTTTTTTCTTATCCCGGTGGAAATCCCTACGGACCGTCAGGGGAAGTGGTGAAGGCCACTTCCCCCGGTGTGTCGGACCTGCCCCGACTAAAACCACCGGGGTGCCAGCACTGCCCTCTCTTCGCCTTCGCCGAGCCTGGGAATCCGAATACTTCCGACGGCTCGGCGGGCTAGATATGTGGGTTTCCTCACGATGTTTTCCGTCACAGGTGACCATGCGCCTAATTAAAGAAAAGAGAATATATGTTTTTGACAGAATTAATTAATTAGTTTACTTTTTGGTCTCACTTCGGACCCTTGCAATCATGTATATTGTACCGCTTTTCATATAAATGTATATGTGTTTCTGACAAAGAAAATATTAATGTTTATAGCCTGTGGCTTACCTTCGTTTGTGAGATCAATGGCTGGCTGTCGCTCTGTATAAATTTGTCACTCGCCACCTCGCGGCAAGGCCTGACACCAGTCTTGTTTGATAAAGTTTCTCATCTCATGCTCTCTTTCTCCGTCTGAGATTCCACGCATGACGCATGGACGGATGATGAGCATCCACGCAACCATTCCTCTTATATCGTCTGCCGAGAGCGGTTCTAAAAACTCTGCTGTCTTGTATATTTTTTTGCACTATTTTATAGTTTTTATCTTACTGTATGTTTCCCTAATTATGTAAAAATAAAATAAATAAAATTAAAGTTAAGAATTCACAATGTTGCCCTTACCTATATCAGTTAAATTACGCAGGTCCGTATAGTTGATAAATATTTTATTGGACCCGCTCCGAACAGTCGTACAACTAAAAGCACTCCAGTCCCATAGAATTAAGAAATATTTGAAAGGATCTCTAGTTCAAAACGCGCGGGTTAATATGAAGCGAGCAGCGAGCAGGGATGGGCAAAATATAATCAGGATTAATGATTAACGACTACAAAATGTTGTCGTAATTTGAATTTTCTTGCTTTGTAATCACGATTAAATCCATTTAAAACATTAAGAAATTATAATGTGCATGCAATATGGGATTCTGTAGTGTTAAAAACATAGATGAGCAAAATGCAGTCATATTAATGGTAATAAACGTAAAATGTAATCGTAATAATTTGTATCAATCTTATTACATTTTCCTTATCTATGGTCGTACCCAATGCTTCCAGTAGAACACTTGATCGAGATTCTCAGGGAACACACTCATAATATTTGTATTAGATGCCAAGCGGGATTCTTTACTTTTACTCTTTTCTTTTTTTTATGTTTTCTTTTATCGGTGAGCATATTGTGTCCAAATCCGTATTAAATCTGGAAAAACCCATACGTGTGTGCCAGGATTCGAACTTACTCGCATCGCCATGCATGAATACTCTTGACGCTACTAATTTTTGCATTAACATTGAAAATATATCAATTTTCGCGCGTGTGTGATTTCTATATATTTCCTAATTCTATGTCCAGTCCTTTCCAGCCACTCGAGAGTCTATAATTGCGTTTAGGAGATCGAGTTTGAGACGAAAAGTGCCGGAATCTTGCCAAGATTTTTTATAAAGTTACCTGACGGTACACTTCCGTCTATTGAAGTTAAGACGGGCAGTGGAACAGGCAAGAGTGATTCGGACTTACGCGCAGAGGGTTCAGAAAGGACCTGTAGGACCTGTATATATAGTTTTTATTCTAAATCAACTTTGTTACCACACAGCACGTAATTATGTAATCCAAACAATAACTACTTTTCTGTGGTAGGGCGATTGCCACAATTAAATCGTGACTACATTAAATAAGTGTAAAGACTGTCATAGTGACTCGCTTCGGTCTGTAGCGTTTCGGAATCGGTTTGTGTATATCCAGTTGTTCATATACCTAGAGAACTGCTGTCGTAGTATGTGTGAAACGACATAGCGATGCCGATTGTCAACTGATTTTCATCCCTGGGCGGTCGTAGCCGTTTTTGGACTACATTGTAACATTCGGGTGTAATGTAGTCACTTTGTTGGGATAAAGAAAAACCAATCGATAATCGCAGTTATCAAGCCGGCCTGCACAAATATCTCTTCACGTTTCGTTTAAAGGATACGCTCGCCAAAAGAAGATTCCACAGCTCAACGATAGGGCAAAAGTGAGAGTTAGAGAACTTGTTAGTTCTAGCAGGGTTATAAGTTACTGCAAATTTTTTATTTTTCTCCATGATAAAATGCTGTTGACCGGGATAGGTCTTTACAACTTCATCGGGTGAGAGGTGGGATAACAAAAGGTGCTCAGCCAGCGAGTTAAGGATTGGGCGGCAATGCAAGGGCACCCCTGTGGGTATGGGCCTGAACTTGGGCGGGCAGTCAGGGAAAGACTTTAACAGTGATCTACTAGCATTTCAGAAGCGACTACATTGAGAAGAAACGCCGAAAGAAACTGTCGGCTCCGAGAGAGTTGCTATAAAGTTGAGACTCTGTAAACCCACGTGCGTGATTCTGTTATGAAAAGAAGAGGATGGAATGGTACCAAAAGGTTATAGGAAGATATGAGTAATTTAATCATGGTAGTAGCAAACTATCCCCAGCCCAATTCTCATTTACTTGATAATTATTTTTCTGTAGAAATTAATTACTATTTAAACAATGGCTGTGGATCATTTGTTACCGGTTTACTGGTGGCAGAAACTACGAACTTGTCGCAATTTGAACTGATTTTTTATGGATTTTTCACTTAATAATCGTAACTAACAGAAATCAATACCAATTCATAATCGTATCGGATTTAAATCGGCTTAATTGATACAGGAACAAATATTTTTGCGATCTACAAACCAGCTATGTGTAGTGCATTAGGTGGTTTTATCCAAGCCACCACAAAAATAGATTAAATATTTGGGATAAAATCCAGATCTGTTCAGCCGTTCTGGCTTTACTAAGTAACAAACATTGAAACTTTTGCGTTTGTGATACTACAAGTTATAAAATTATACACCCAAAAACCCGGAAAAGTATCGCTACTTTTATTTTAAAAAGAAACTGTGAGAGAGTACTAACGCCATCTATTTTCGAGTATTATCAGTCATTAGTGCTAATTGAGCTCTGTATGTGTTGTTGTAATAATTTGTGTAATAAAAATAATTGATGGCTATTATATTATCATCAAAACAAATATTTCGGCTTGTAATAATTATTATCATAAAAAAAGTACTGTGGTACTAGGTGGTTCGATCAGTGATTAGTGCAAACTTCTACTTGAACAAAACTCTTAATACTTGTTTGACCGTTTACTTGAGGACATATTATTACACAATTTTTATACTTATTATTATAACTTATTTCCAATATTTATGTTTGCTGTTTGCCCTAATACTTAATGTAGAAAAAATCTCTCAATTACAAACTCCTGATTTTCATTTGTTGGTACTATATCATCCGTTTATTTTTGTAAGTCTTTTTTCGCACATACCTATTACAGTAATACTGCCATGCGAAGTCGCGGGCATAGTTAATCCTTGTCTATTTTGCGAAGTTTCTTATAACAATTTTTCGAACGTAAATTTCCATCTTTAGTATTAATAAGGGTATTAAAACACTATTAAAATAAACTAGAATCAAAATAAAACATTAAATAATTGTTTCAGAAACAAAACCAACCTATTCTTTGTTTGTCATGGGAGTCTTCGTAAATTGAACAAGGTATAGTGAAAATTAAGAGAAAAAAATAGCCTAGGTTCATTATTATAGTGGTCCTCCCAAGCGCATTGGGGCAGGCGAAGACAAATTACTTTAGTCGTCCTTCCCCCTCTATTTATTTATTGTTCTCCCTTACTCGGCATTATTTTTTATTTATTCCAATCTCTTTAATAACAGAATCACTTTGATTCTTGTGTTCCTAAGTTCTACCAATACACAAACTATTTTAAAATAAACAAGATGGCGGATGGATATCTCGAAGCTTGATGTAAATTCACAATTGACAATATTTATAAGCTATGAAGCTCTAATGTATAAATACAGTTGTCAAATTATAGTATTCCTAATTGAAAATTGTTTTTTAATTTTATTACTGCCTAATTTCACTGAAAAATTGATAATAAAGTGATACGCACAGAGTTACCTTAAACTCAAGGTGCACAGCGGGGTTAATTATTTCCTTCTCATACTAAATAAGGAACCCACGCGAGCGTATGCCCGGCTACATGAAATGAAATATCGTCAGAGTTATATAAAATACTACTTAAAAAAAATAACAGAGACTAGCTGACTCGACGAACACGGTATTGCTTAATAGTCGATTAATGTCGAATTTACTTTTATTCAAATCTACTTCCCCTCTCATAATTAATCTCTCTTCCCCCTATAAAAACTTATATTTGTATCATTAATTTAAAAAATACCAATTTCTCCGTAGTAAATTACTTCTCCTATTTCTACAGGAAATTTCCGATTTCTATTTTTCTTTTATTTCAGGTTTTATTTTTGCAACGAAACGTAGCCTATGTCCGTTTTCTAAGGTCTAATGTATTTCTTCGCAAAAAAAGTATCAAATTGGTTCAACCGTTTTGACAAGAAAACGATACATACAAACTTAAACGCTTTTGAATTTATGGTAAATTCAGGTAAGGATTATTATAAATATGTATTTTATTATCTGCGTGTACTTCAATGTAAGTATGTGTAATAACGGTTGTTACAAAAAATGTACGTATAAATTTAATTTTATCCACGTAAATATACGTAATTTAATCCAGGTTACGAACTCTCAAGAGTCCGAGACAAGTCTTTCCTCATTTTATCCGCATTAAATATATTTTAAAATACGCGTAAAACGGAACGGGCTGAAAGATTTTCCCGCGAGTTTTTGTTACAAAAAAATAAGAAGAAAGTTGTTCACTGTTTCATTCAGCTGTCGTTACGCATGTATAATCTCTGCTCATTACGCGCCTTTTCGACTTTTTTCTTGTTTAGAATTAGAGATGTCCTATAAAAAACATCGATTTTTTTAAATTTTATTATATTTAAAGAAAATATTAACTTAACATTTATTTTTATTTATTATTTGCGATTATTATCGGATATAAAAAGGCTCTTAATATTTTTTTTATAAATATTTTTATAGTGGTTATTATTCCGAAGCCGAAGTATTTCAATCGTAGAACTATTTAGAAACATATTTAACAATTCACGAATAAAATCGAATTAACATTACTATAAAGTACGATACATTAGCTGAAAATGGAAAAATCTGAAGGAAAATTGGGAAGTAGACTTTTAATTAAAACAGACACATCACACTCACATTAGATTATTGCTAACTGATTTTGATGATTAGCCTATTGATGACGAGTAGAATGTTATTGGAGTACATATAAATCTAGTGTTTATTACACAGTAATTTTGATTGCGGTGGTATAATAGTTTGTCGCGTTTCGGGATCAGCTTGTGTATATTCAGTAACTCACATACCTAGAGACCTTCAATCGTGGTATATCTAAGCAGACATGACAACGGAGACTATCAATGTATTTTCGTCCTTTGACAGCCGCTGTAATTTTTGGACTACACTGTGCTTACTATCACGTGCAATGTAGTTACTTTGTCAAACTAGTATAAAAAAATGGAAAAACCGTCATAGTGATTCGCTTCAGCCTATTGTGTTTCGATATCAGCTTGTGTACATCCTATTGTTCATACATCTTGAGACGGCGACTATCAATGGATTCTTGTCCTTTCTCTTGACAGTCGCTGCTGTTCTTAGACTACAGTGTAAATTTCATAAGATGCGTTGTAGTCACTTAGACTACCTAGTGTAAAAAAATTAGACAACTAACTGGCATGGAATACATTTATATACCGACTATGTGACAGTCATAATAAGTTCCACTCTCATATTGATATTATCAACCGTACCCCTTACATTACAAGAAACAAGTGAGAATAGCTTACAATTCACTCAATTAACATATTCGAGTATTAATGTTGAATTTTAAGGTTGTATAACGTGTATTGCCGACATTCATTTAACATTACTTTTAATTTTTATTGTTTTTTTTTGTCTTATTATTCTACTACAATTGTATATGTCAGCATACTCTTACAACTTAATTGGTTTAATTGTTTCTTGAGTGTATTTTGTAAATGTATTATATTAATTGTTTGTTTTCCTATTAATACATTAATTAAAATTTCGTAGAGCTTTTGAAAAAGCAATGGTAGCAAGCTTATCGATAATTAATTAAAGTTAATTAACATGATCGATGACCATCTCTATTCCCTAGTCGAGCAATCAAGAGGCAGAAGTTGCAACCTTCTTGTTTTGTTTCTTTTTTACGTTAGTTAAAGAGTAGCCCAGGCAATCAACTATACAGCCTTTACTGAGTCTTTATTTTTATTTACAGACCGAATTCGTCAAGAATAACCTGCGCTTGATTGAAAAGTTTGTTTCCCTGAATAAATAAATTGCTGGGGATGGTTAAATAGTAGGGGAGAAAACTTCGACATATTTTGGGAATACATTGAAATGTTCACGAAATTTTCACAGTTAACTTTAAAGTAATACAAATATACTTGACTGTGCACTTTTTTACCTCTTTTTCAGTCAACTTTTTCGTTGTAAAAATGAATAATTTCAAACTATAGAGATTTTTTTGTAGTTTACAAAACATTGCTTCGATTGTTTATCCGATCATTATTGCCCAAGTAATCATTATCAAGGTCAAAAAGGACCTTTTTGCTTTGATCAACGATAACTCAGGGTCAAATAATCGTAGCAAGCTCATAGGTAGATCAAATTGAAGATGATTAAATTATCTAAAACAACTAGGGTAGAATTATACAAATAAAAAATATTAAAAATACTTTCCAAGATGAAAAACTATTTACATTTTTTATGCGGTACTTTTCCTACGATTACTTAAGAACTCTGCTTGTGAAATAATGTTAACATACAAATTTGAAAACTAGATATTTTAAGCTACCATTTACTTTTTTTTAACGCTTCTGTTCCATTTCCCTCAAAATAACAGACTCTTGAAAATCTAAAAAAATTGTTACTTTTTAAATATCCTTTAATAAATGAGGCTTGTTGAATATATCTTCAACTATATTATTTTCGAAGTAAGTTGAGTTACTTTTACGTTACATTTTCATTTTAAATGCCCTAGATTGTTTTCGCGATGCAATACTTTATTTGATGTACCTGTCACAAAAACCAGGTGCATAAAATTTTGAAAAACTTTGAAAATATTTTTTTTAAATATGGGATAATATTCCATCAATGACTATGTAACTTGTAATAATGCCAGGCCATTTAATTTCCTCACGGGAATTAATTCTTTTATATATTATATATTTGCACCTCATTACGTTGAAAAGAGGTACTAGCAGAGTATCTTGCCGGCTCTTCTCGGTAGATTCTACTATCAAAACCGGTTGTAGATACGTTTTCCTTTTACGATTTAAAAGTGCTTGGAATCTGGTGTGAGATCGATGATCAGCTGCGCTTATGGTCACATTGGACACAACAAGCGCAATGAGGAATATAACTGTTGTATCTCTGCTCAAACCGATAACATTAAAACGTGACGATATATTTTAATATGGATTAATTATCACTAGTCAAAGCATAACTTGATATTAGTCTGTGGCTTTACTCTTAATATTTAGTAACTAGCTGTCCCGGCAGACCTTGTTCTGCCCTATTTTTCTAAAACAAAGTCATATTGTTTTTTTTAATGTTAATAGCTTCCCCGACAGATTTTTTTGAAAATTGTTTGAAAGAACCTGGCCTTAATGCTATATGTATAAAAATTGACAAATATTGACATTAATATTTATACGTCACTCAATTGTTTTGCCTTCCCGGAACCCGTCCACTGACATTTAAACTTTATGGTATGGTGTTAAAGTTCAAATTGACTTTAAAATATTATTACGAATTTTTTGTATGAGAATATAGAAAAGTGTTGTTTTTAGACTTTTTCGGACAATTTTTTTAATTTTTCTCTCCGTAATAACCTTCCCCATACTTCAACAAACACAACAAAAAAGAATCGGTTTAGTCGTTCTCGAGTTTCGCGCTTATCAAGACATAGCTGATCCGGCAAACGTAGTTTTGCTATATAAGTTACTAGCTGTCCCGGCAGACCTTGTTCTGCCCTATTTCTCTAAAACAAAGTCATATTGTTTTTTTTTAATGTTAATAGCCTCCCCGTCAGATTTTTTTGAAAACCTGGCCTTAATGCTATATGTATAAAAATTGACAAATATTGACATTAATATTTATCCGTCACTCAATTGTTTTGCCTTCCCGGAACCCGTCCACTGACATTTAAACTTTATGGTATGGTGTTAAAGTTCAAATTGACTTTTAAATATTATTACGAATTTTTTGTATGAGAATATAGAAAAGTGTTGTTTTTAGACTTTTTCAGACAATTTTTTAATTTTTCTCTCCGTAATAACCTTCCCCAGACTTCAACAAACACGACAAAAAAGAAATCAGTCAAATCGGTTTAGTCGTTCTCGAATTTCGCGCTTATCAAGACATAGCTGATCCGGCAAACGTAGTTTTGCTATATAAGTTATTGTAATATCTTCTATGATGTTCATTGAAATTAAGTGATGTCAAAGACAATTTTGTTCATAATTAAATACTCTTAATCAACAAAGCATTTATTTGGATAAAGATTAATATTATTACGTTGATACAACTCTTAACAAATAATGCATTAATTTCGACCAAATTTGTTTACCATAAAAACGGTTCTAGTGACTTAATCTTAAAAGATAAACATATACTGTCGCGGACATTTTTTTAGATCATCTCAAGAGGAATAATTCTTTCTTACATATATTTTTGGTATCTTGAACCGTTTTTGCAGCGCACGCAATGGAAGCCCTCAAAGATGAAAAATTTTGCCCGTTTTTTTCACATTGTCCATTATTTCTTCGCTTCTAATAATTGCATCGTGATGTTATATAGCCTATAGCCTTCCTCGATAAATGGTCTATTCAACTCAAAAAGAATTTTTCAATTCGAACCAGTAGTTCCAGAGATTAGCGCGTTCAAACAAACAAACAAACAAACAAACAAACAAACAAACAAACTCTTCAGCTTTATAATATTAGTATAGATTGTAATATCTTCTATGATGTTCATTGAAATTAAGTGATGTCAAAGACAATTTTGTTCATAATTAAATACTCTTAATCAACAAAACATTTATTTGGATAAAGATTAATATTATTACGTTGATACAACTCTTAATGCATTAATTTCGACCAAATTCGATTACCATAAAAACGGTTCTACCGGTTCGGTTCAACCGAACACAACCGAACACAACCGAACACAACCGAACACAACCGAACACAACCGAACACAACCGAACACAACCGAACACAACCGAACACAACCGAACACAACCGAACACAACACAACACAACCGAACACAACCGAACACAACCAAACACAACCGAACACAACACAACACAATACAACCGAACACAACCGAACCTAACCGAACCTAACCGAACACAACCGAACACAACCGAACACAACCGAACACAACCGAACACAACCGAAGACAACCGAACACAACCGAACACAACCGAACACAACCGAACTCAACCGAACATAACCGAACACAACCGAACACAATCGAACACAACCGAACACAACCGAACACAACCGAACACAACCGAACACAACCGAACATAACCGAACATAACCGAACACAACCGAACATAACCGAACACAACCGAACACAACCGAACACAACCGAACACAACCGAACACAACCGAACACAACCGAACACAACCGAATACAACCGAACACAACCGAACACAACACAACACAACCGAACACAACCGAACACAACCAAACACAACCGAACACAACACAATACAACCGAACACAACCGAACCTAACCTAACCTAACCGAACACAATCGAACACAACACAACCGAACACAACACAACACAACCGAACACAACCGAACACAACCGAACCTAACCGAACACAACCGAACACAACCGAACACAACCGAACACAACCGAACACAACACAATACAACCGAACACAACCGAACACAAGCAAACACAACCGAACACAACACAACACAATACAACCGAACACAACCGAACCTAACCTAACCTAACCGAACACAACCGAACACAACCAAACACAACCGAACACAACACAATACAATACAACCGAACACAACACAGTACAACCGAACACAACCGAACCTAACCTAACCTAACCGAACACAATCGAACACAACCGAACACAACCGAACACAACCGAACACAATCGAACACAACCGAACACAACCGAACACAACCGAACACAACCGAACACAACCGAACACAACCGAACATAACCGAACACAACCGAACACAACCAAACACAACCGAACACAACACAACACAATACAACCGAACACAACCGAACCTAACCTAACCTAACCGAACACAATCGAACACAACACAACCGAACACAACACAACACAACCGAACACAACCGAACACAACCGAACCTAATCGAACACAACCGAACACAACCGAACACAACCGAACACAACCGAACACAACCGAACACAACCGAACACAACCGAACCTAACCGAACACAACCGAACACAACCGAACACAACCGAACACAACCGAACCTAACCGAACACAACCGAACACAACCGAACACAACACAACACAACCGAACACAACCGAACACAACCAAACACAACCGAACACAACACAACACAATACAACCGAACACAACCGAACCTAACCTAACCTAACCGAACACAATCGAACACAACACAACCGAACACAACACAACACAACCGAACCTAACCGAACAGAACCAAATACAACCGAACACAACCGAACACAACACAACACAACCGAACACAACCGAACACAACCAAACACAACCGAACACAACACAACACAATACAACCGAACACAACCGAACACAACCGAACACAACCTAACCTAACCGAACACAATAGAACACAACCGAACACAACCGAACACAACCGAACACAACCGAACACAACCGAACACAACCGAACACAACCGAACACAACCGAACCTAACCGGACACAACCGAACACAACCGAACACAACCGAACACAACCGAACACAACACAACACAACCGAACACAACCGAACACAACCAAACACAACCGAACACAACACAACACAATACAACCGAACACAACCGAACCTAACCTAACCTAACCGAACACAATCGAACACAACACAACCGAACACAACACAATACAACCGAACACAACCGAACCTAACCGAACCTAACCGAACACAACCGAACACAACCGAACACAACCGAACACAACCGAACACAACCGAAGACAACCGAACACAACCGAACACAACCGAACACAACCGAACTCAACCGAACATAACCGAACACAACCGAACACAATCGAACACAACCGAACACAACCGAACACAACCGAACACAACCGAACACAACCGAACATAACCGAACATAACCGAACACAACCGAACATAACCGAACACAACCGAACACAACCGAACACAACCGAACACAACCGAACACAACCGAACACAACCGAACACAACCGAACACAACCGAACACAACCGAACACAACCGAATACAACCGAACACAACCGAACACAACACAACACAACCGAACACAACCGAACACAACCAAACACAACCGAACACAACACAATACAACCGAACACAACCGAACCTAACCTAACCTAACCGAACACAATCGAACACAACACAACCGAACACAACACAACACAACCGAACACAACCGAACACAACCGAACCTAACCGAACACAACCGAACACAACCGAACACAACCGAACACAACCGAACACAACACAATACAACCGAACACAACCGAACACAAGCAAACACAACCGAACACAACACAACACAATACAACCGAACACAACCGAACCTAACCTAACCTAACCGAACACAACCGAACACAACCAAACACAACCGAACACAACACAATACAATACAACCGAACACAACACAATACAACCGAACACAACCGAACCTAACCTAACCTAACCGAACACAATCGAACACAACCGAACACAACCGAACACAACCGAACACAATCGAACACAACCGAACACAACCGAACACAACCGAACACAACCGAACACAACCGAACACAACCGAACATAACCGAACACAACCGAACACAACCAAACACAACCGAACACAACACAACACAATACAACCGAACACAACCGAACCTAACCTAACCTAACCGAACACAATCGAACACAACACAACCGAACACAACACAACACAACCGAACACAACCGAACACAACCGAACCTAATCGAACACAACCGAACACAACCGAACACAACCGAACACAACCGAACACAACCGAACACAACCGAACACAACCGAACCTAACCGAACACAACCGAACACAACCGAACACAACCGAACACAACCGAACACAACCGAACCTAACCGAACACAACCGAACACAACCGAACACAACCGAACACAACCGAACACAACACAACACAACCGAACACAACCGAACACAACCAAACACAACCGAACACAACACAACACAATACAACCGAACACAACCGAACCTAACCTAACCTAACCGAACACAATCGAACACAACACAACCGAACACAACACAACACAACCGAACCTAACCGAACAGAACCAAATACAACCGAACACAACCGAACACAACACAACACAACCGAACACAACCGAACACAACCAAACACAACCGAACACAACACAACACAATACAACCGAACACAACCGAACACAACCGAACACAACCTAACCTAACCGAACACAATAGAACACAACCGAACACAACCGAACACAACCGAACACAACCGAACACAACCGAACACAACCAAACACAACCGAACACAACACAATACAATACAACCGAACACAACACAATACAACCGAACACAACCGAACCTAACCTAACCTAACCGAACACAATCGAACACAACCGAACACAACCGAACACAACCGAACACAATCGAACACAACCGAACACAACCGAACACAACCGAACACAACCGAACATAACCGAACACAACCGAACACAACCGAACACAACCAAATACAACCGAACACAACCGAACACAACCGAACACAACACAACACAATACAACCGAACACAACCGAACCTAACCTAACCTAACCGAACACAAACGAACACAACACAACCGAACACAACACAACACAACCGAACACAACCGAACACAACAGAACACAACCGAACCTAACCGAACACAACCGAACAGAACCGAACACAACCGAACACAACCGAACACAACCGAACACAACCGAACACAACCGAACACAACACAACACAACCGAACACAACCGAACACAACCAAACACAACCGAACACAACACAACACAACACAACCGAACACAACACAACACAACAGAACACAATCGAACACAACACAACCGAACACAATCGAACACAACACAACCGAACACAACACAACACAACAGAACACAACCGAACACAACACAACCGAACCTAACCGAACACAACCGAACACAACCGAACACAACCGAACATAACCGAACACAACCGAACACAACCGAACATAACCGAACACAACCGAACACAACCGAACACAACCAAATACAACCGAACACAACCGAACACAACCGAACACAACACAACACAATACAACCGAACACAACCGAACCTAACCTTTTTTTTTTTTTTTTTTTTTTTTACTTGGGGAAAATCCTCATAGGACCGTCTCGGCTGCACAGGGGGGTTGCGCAGCCGAGGTGTGTCGGACTTATACCGACTAAAAACCCCAAGGTGACTACTTCTGCGCATTGGCGGGGACTGCGGGTCCTGTAATCAATTCGCCGCAGCCCCGTCGCGCCGCGCCCAGTGGGCACGAGCTCGGGGGAAGTTGTTGCCTTCCCCGATACTGCTCGTTATATTTAGGCAGAGCACGTCACAATGCTCTGCCTACTCCCCGAGGGTCGCTAACCAGTCGCTCAGGGCCCCCACCCTGAGCGGCCACGACCCCAAACACATCAGCCAACCGGTCGTGGATCGACCGATCGGCTGGGACTGATGCACCAGGGCGGTTGCCGGCACCCTGGCTCCTTCTTCGAGCGGCCTTTTTCCGCTCTCGCTCTGCAGCCTCCTTCTGGGACATAACATCCTCACAGAAGGAGGCCACGGCCCTCCAATTGTCATACCCTGCCAGCATAGCCGACACCACTGCTGGCAGGGAGAGGTCGTGTCCGATCCTTCGGACCAGGTCCCGCCGCTCGCTATCCCACGCCGGACAGTGTGCGAGCGTATGTTGGGCGGAATCCAGGTCCGAACTGCAGTGGTAGCATTGGGCCGTCGCTTCTCGTCCAAACCGGCACAGGTACTCAGGGAAACATCCATGTCCCGTGAGTACCTGAGTCAGACGGTAGGTGACGTGGTCTCTACAACCCAGCCAGGCTTCGAGGTTCGGCAGAATGGCGCCGACCACGCGCTGGCGCATGCATCGTACCTCATTGAGCTGCTCGCGCCACATTCTGATTGCTGATCGACGCTCTTCCGCCTTCAGCCTTTCAAGCGCCGCGGGAGGCACACTTACGCCTCTCAGGCGGAGTTCACGAACTCGTTTGAACACTGCCGTATCCACCTCCGCCTGGATGTTAAAGGGCAGAAAGCGTGCCAAGATTGTCGCCGCCTCATAGGAGATGGTTCTATAGCCGCGTGCGATCCGTATGGCCATCAACCGCTGCAGACTGTGTAGCTTCTGTCTGCAGCGGCGGACGCGCAGTCTGTGACCCCAGACTGGCGCCCCGTATAGGGCCACGGACCGCACGACACCGGCATAGAGGCGACGAACACCCTCAGTGGGTCCCCCGAGATTGGGTAGGAGTCGGTGCAGAGCACCCACTACCCTTTGAACCCGGGGGACGAGGCGCTCGATATGTTCCTCGAAGCCCCAACGACCGTCAAGGGTGAGCCCGAGATACCTAATGAACCGGCCCACCCTTACATGTGTGTCACCTACTCGGATCGACGAATCGGGTGGTTCCCTGCCTCGCGGCAGTTTATGGAACCATAACGCCTCGCACTTATGAGGCGCTACCCGAAGGCCCAAATCGTGGATCTTGGAAACGACCCGTGCTACCCCCTGCTCGGCGAGCTCGATGGTCCCTGCGAAGGATTCCCCGGCGGCAAGTACTAGCGTGTCATCTGCATAACAGACGACGCTGACACCGCCGGGGAGTTGCGCACGCAAGACCGCGTCGTACGCGAGGTTCCATAAAAGGGGTCCTAGAACCGACCCCTGTGGAACCCCGCAATACACCTCCCTCGTATAACGAGTATTGTTTCGACCCATGTACGAGATGTACCTGTCCTGCAGATACGCCCCGACAATACAGCGCAGGTAAGGGGGCACATTGTGATGTTCGAGCGCCCCCTTGATCGCAGTCCAGGGCAGGGTGTTAAAAGCATTGGAAATATCCAAACTTACACCTAGCACCACCCTGCCCTGAGAGACAGCTAGTTGCGACAGGGACCGAACACTTAATATTGCGTCCAGTGTTGAGCGGCCCTGTCGAAATCCAAACTGCATATCATGCAGGTCGGGGCCGACGCGTGACAGATGCTGACTGAGACGGGCGGCAATAATACGCTCAAAGAGTTTACCGCTCTCGTCCAGCAGGCATATGGGTCGGAACGCAGAGGGAGACTCCGCGGCCCTGCTATCCTTCTTGATTAGGACCAACTCTGCCGACTTCCAAGCCTTGGGGAAGGTTCCAGTACGGAGACAGCTGTCAAAAAGCTGCCTCAACCTTTCACCCAGGGCTGCCAAAGCCAAGGCCAAGGCCAGGCCCGGGATGCCATCCGGGCCTGGAGCTGTGTTTTTGGCCTTCAGGCGGCTGACTGCTCGGTCCAATTCCCCCTCGGTTACCCTGAACTCGTCACACCAATCAGAAGGCGATGTAGGGGTGGCTGGGGGGCTTGAAGGACCGCCATGGACCCGTGGAAAGAGATAATCGACCGTCTTTGCAACTAATAACGGGTCCATGGTCTGCGTCAACGGGGGAACCCATGGGTGGAGTTTACCCATGACGACCCTATATGGGCGTCCCCAAGGGTCCCTACTCAGTCCCTCAAGTAGCTCTTTCCAAGACCGAGCCTTGGCGTCCGAGATGGCTTTACGGAACGCCCGTTGAGCCGCCTGATATACGACGTAGGCAGTGGCAATTTCGTCAGCCGATGCTCGCCTTCTCCTCCGGGCACGTTGAAACTGGCGTCGGGTACGAAGGCACTCCGCACGAAGTGGAACTAAGTTCTCCGACCACCAGTAAACGGCCCGGTACCTAGAGCACCTGGTCCGAGGCATGGAAGCGTCGCATATAGACTTCATTTCATTCCGGAACCAGGTGGCTTCTGCTTCTGGATCGGACACTTCTCCTCTTTCTGGCCATGCTGCGACGTTGGCAGCAGCGGTAAGAAAATCCCTGTCAAGTCTTTTAAGGGACCAACGTCGCGTGGAGCTGCTGTTTTGGGTCCTGGAAATTTCTGAGTGGCATATGTTAAAAATGATGTGGCGGTGGTCAGATAGAGTGACCACTTCTTCAGCCACACGCCACTCCGATACCATACTGATGGCAGAGGGAGTCGCCCACGTGAGATCCACGATCGACTCCCCCTGCCAGCGCACACAGGTGCTTACTGAACCCCGGTTGAGCAGCCGGAGGTCCAGACATGCAGACCACTCTAGAAGCGTGTCTCCCCTTGGATCGTTCCGGTGATCACCCCAGACCCTCGAATGGGCGTTAAAATCACCGAGTACAATCATGCGACGAGGTAGGCATCTGTGAATACACGCAGCAACCTCGTCTAGGAATTGCTCGTAGTCGGCGAGAGACACGTTAGGGGAGACATAGCAGCCCACCATGGCCAGAGGGCCCCACTCTACGGCAACATATCCTTGTCCACATTCTAGGAGGGAACAGGGAGGACCTCCATTCCAATGAATGGCTACGGAGCCCACCAAATCGCCGAACCAGCGGGGATGGGCAGCTGGAACGTGATAAGGCTCCGCCACCACGGCTAAAGCAACTGACCATTCCGCAACGGCTTGCAGTAGCAGGTTCTGCGCGTCGCGGCAGTGGTTTAGATTGCACTGAAGGACCTTATGGAGGGCCATAATTAGATTTCCATGCTAGGGTCCTCTACGTGTTGGCTCGTAGGAGCCAACGTGGCGCCGTTTAACGCCTCATTCACAACGGGCGGGGAGGCTTGGGGCCCCTGCTTAGCCCCCGCCTCTATATTCTTCTTTTTGGGTGGAGTGCACCTCTTGCTACCCAGTCTGTGATCCGCTGTGCGGCCCAGATCCGCGCAAACGGGGCAACGAGGAGTCTGCGAGGTGCAATCCCTGACCCGATGAGTCGATTCAGCGCACCTATAACAGCAGACGCTCCTGTCTGTCTGGTTGGAGCACTGACTTTTTACGTGCCCAAGCTCAAGGCACCGATAGCAGCGCAAAGCACGCGGCCCCAGTATCTCGACGCGTACTGACGCCCAGCCTACATAGATGCGCTTGGTAACCGCAATCTTGCGCGCTGCAATAGCTGGGCACCGGACCCATACAGAGCCCATGCGATTGCGCGTCTGATGAATTTCTCCGACCTTAACAGCCTCCACAGCGCAATCCCCAGCTTTTGCGACCGCCATTGCCACCATATCTGTTGTTATAGAGTCGTCAAGGTCTCGTATCCGAAGCTCCGCCATCTTGATCGGACGTGAGACACGAACTCCAAATTCCTGCAACTGTTCTTGCAGCTTACGGGCCAGATTGTCGGCCTTGACGTCACGGCCTTCACCGGGAACTTCCATGAGAAGGGCGCCGGTTATCGTCTTTCGCTGGGTGACATACTCTATGCCAAATTCTGACAAGTTAACTCGCTGGCGAGCAGCAACCATCACTTCACCGTAGGTTGCTGTTGACCCTTCAGCCAGGGTCACCGTGATTGCAGCTACTGCCGGTACCCTGGGCACCTTCTGTGCCACCGTCTTTATTCCACCCTTCTTTTTATTTTTGCCTCCCTGAGGGTGAGCTCTGGGAGGTTTGACATTCTGAGAGTTCGCCTTATTACCTTTTCTCTTGACCGCCGTAGCCCATTCTGTTCCTGGTACTGGCAACTGGGGCATTAAGTGCACCGGGTTAGTGGAAGGATGGGTGGTCGGCAAGGAAGGCCACTCAGAAGCTAGGTCTGACACCATCCGCTTATTTTTTACCTTCCGCTTCTTCTTTTTAGGTTTAGGAGAGTGCAAAGGCTGCGGTGGATCTGCTACCATCAAATTTGGCACAGACTGACCCAGAGGTGGCCGCAACGATCGCGCCTCTAAAACTTTAATGGCTGCTGCCAACTGGCGGCTAATTTCTGCACTGATATCCAAGCTCAATTGGTCTCGCCCTGGGCTTGGAGGTAGACGACGGGGTGGTACCTGGGCGTCTGGAGGTGGCTGCACCCTGGTAGTGGCTGGAGACGGCACCCTGACATCCACAGACAAAGATTCGGGTAGAGGCGGCCGTACGCTCTCTGCAGCAGTTGGAGCGACTGCTTTAGCCACTTGTTGACGGAGGAGCACAATTTCTTCCTCCATGCGGCGCCTTTCGGCTCGTTCACAGGTCAAGTCCGATCGCAGTGCGGCAATCTCCTGATGAAGCACCTGCGCGTCGGACTGGTTCAGACGATGCGCCAGTTCGTTTGAGGCTGCCTGTATGTTACGCGCAGCAAGGCGAAGGCTGCGGACATAAGGCCCCTTCAGGTTGCGAGACTTGTCCGCAACCATGCCTACAACAGAGAGGTTTTCTCCCATACAGGCGACCAGACCTTCAGTCTGTCGCTCTTGCATCTCCTTGGCCAGTACTTCAGGGAGGGGAAGAGTTTTCATTGCACGAGTGACTCTGATGTTGGAGGAATCACTGAGTAATACCTCCTCAATGCCGATATCATCTTCACCAGAACTTCCTGGAAGAGCCACCATCTTGCGTCCTGGAGGACCAGCACCGCCCGTTAATAGCGGCTGAGCACCTCGCTTACGAGGCCTCTTCTCCGTGGAGCAGTTAGAGGTAGCGGAAACGGAGTTTACGGACAAGACAGAGCAATCGCTGTCCTCACCATCATTCTGCCTAGCGCTTTTTGTCTGCGTGGACATCGTAGGCCGACCTTTAGGCCGGTTATGTGTAGCCCGTGGTGCCAAAGAAGCCGTTGGTTCCTTAAATGGCACAACCGGAACAGCAGTATCCATATCACCTGCAACTTCGGAGTCCTTGGGAATAGCCGTGGTCGTTGAATTGGATTTTCGCAAACTTTCGCCCCCCCCAGAGAACGCGGGGCAGCCCGGGCCCGTGGGCCCAGGGAGGGATTCTCCGGCAGAGCCGGTACCCTCCTGGGGTAAATTCCTATTTAAATTTGCGTCCATCATTACTCTACTACTAGACGTCAAGTTTGCAGTACGCCTGCCAGGTCGATATAAGAAAAACAATCAACCTGCCAGCCGTTGTTCGGAACTAGGCCGTTGGGACTCTAAAGATGTCCTCATCCGCCCCAGCCCGATACTAAGTGCGCTGCTCACATACCACACTTAGGAGTGTTTATCGGCTCTCCAGCCTAGATCCGCGGTGTTCTGCGAAAACAGGGTCACCTCGCGTAGGGTGTGGCTCTTCACCACGCACCGACGGTCTTGGAGTGGCAGGCTAGGGTCCCTCTCAAGGAGATGAACGCTGATTCGCCTGTGAACCCACTCCCTGCATGCATTTTCCCTCCCCTGCATGCTTAACCCCAACCGAACCTAACCTAACCTAACCGAACACAAACGAACACAACACAACCGAACACAACACAACACAACCGAACACAACCGAACACAACAGAACACAACCGAACCTAACCGAACACAACCGAACAGAACCGAACACAACCGAACACAACCGAACACAACCGAACACAACACAACACAACCGAACACAACCGAACACAACCGAACTCAACCGAACATAACCGAACACAACCGAACACAATCGAACACAACCGAACACAACCGAACACAACCGAACACAACCGAACACAACCGAACATAACCGAACATAACCGAACACAACCGAACATAACCGAACACAACCGAACACAACCGAACACAACCGAACACAACCGAACACAACCGAACACAACCGAACACAACCGAACACAACCGAACACAACCGAATACAACCGAACACAACCGAACACAACACAACACAACCGAACACAACCGAACACAACCAAACACAACCGAACACAACACAATACAATACAACCGAACACAACCGAACCTAACCTAACCTAACCGAACACAATCGAACACAACACAACCGAACACAACACAACACAACCGAACCTAACCGAACAGAACCAAATACAACCGAACACAACCGAACACAACACAACACAACCGAACACAACCGAACACAACCAAACACAACCGAACACAACACAACACAATACAACCGAACACAACCGAACACAACCTAACCTAACCGAACACAATAGAACACAACCGAACACAACCGAACACAACCGAACACAACCGAACACAACCGAACACAACCGAACACAACCGAACACAACCGAACACAACCGAACCTAACCGGACACAACCGAACACAACCGAACACAACCGAACACAACCGAACACAACCGAACACAACACAACACAACCGAACACAACCGAACACAACCAAACACAACCGAACACAACACAACACAATACAACCGAACACAACCGAACCTAACCTAACCTAACCGAACACAATCGAACACAACACAACCGAACACAACACAACACAACCGAACACAACACAACACAACCGAACACAACCGAACCTAATCGAACACAACCGAACCTAATCGAACACAACCGAACACAACACAACACAATACAACCGAACACAACCGAACCTAACCTAACCTAACCGAACACAATCGAACACAACACAACCGAACACAACACAACACAACACAACACAACAGAACACAATCGAACACAACACAACCGAACACAATCGAACACAACACAACCGAACACAACACAACACAACAGAACACAACCGAACACAACACAACCGAACCTAACCGAACACAACCGAACACAACCGAACACAACCGAACATAACCGAACACAACCGAACACAACCGAACATAACCGAACACAACCGAACACAACCGAACACAACCAAATACAACCGAACACAACCGAACACAACCGAACACAACACAACACAATACAACCGAACACAACCGAACCTAACCTAACCTAACCGAACACAAACGAACACAACACAACCGAACACAACACAACACAACCGAACACAACCGAACACAACAGAACACAACCGAACCTAACCGAACACAACCGAACAGAACCGAACACAACCGAACACAACCGAACACAACCGAACACAACCGAACACAACCGAACACAACACAACACAACCGAACACAACCGAACACAACCAAACACAACCGAACACAACACAACACAATACAACCGAACACAACCGAACCTAACCTAACCTAACCGAACACAATCGAACACAACACAACCGAACACAACACAACACAACCGAACACAACCGAACACAACACAACACAACCGAACACAACCGAACACAACCGTACACAACCGAACACAACCGAACACAACCGAACACAACCGAACACAACCGAACACAACCGAACACAACCGAACATAACCGAACACAACCGAACACAACCGAACACAACCGAACACAACCGAACACAACCGAACACAACCGAACACAACCGAACACAACCGAACACAACCGAACACAACCGAACCTAACCGAACACAAACGAACAGTACCGAACACAACCGAACACAACACAACACAACACAAAAAAGTGTTAAAGTTCAAATTGACTTTAAAATATTATTACGAATTTTTTGTATGAGAATATAGAAAAGTGTTGTTTTTAGAATTTTTCAGACAATTTTTTTAATTTTTCTCTCCGTAATAACCTTCCCCATACTTCAACAAACACAACAAAAAAGAAATCAGTCAAATCGGTTTAGTCGTTCTCGAGTTTCGCGCTTATCAAGACATAGCTGATCCGGCAAACGTAGTTTTGCTATATAAGTTATTGTAATATCTTCTATGATGTTCATTGAAATTAAGTGATGTCAAAGACAATTTTGTTCATAATTAAATACTCTTAATCAACAAAACATTTATTTGGATAAAGATTAATATTATTACGTTGATACAACTCTTAACAAATAATGCATTAATTTCGACCAAATATGTTTACCATAAAAACGGTTCTAGTGACTTAATCTTAAAAGATAGGCATATACTGTCGCGGACATTTTTTTAGATCATTTCAAGAGCAATAATTCTTTCATACATATATTTTTGGTATCTTGTACCGTTTTCGCAGCGCACGCAATGGAAGCCTTCAAGGATGAATAATTTTCCCCGTTTTTTTTCACATTTTCCATTATTTCTTCGCTCCTAATAGTTGCATCGTGATGTTTTATAGCCTAAAGCCTTCCTCGATAAATAGTCTATTTAACACAAAAAGAATTTTTCAATTCGAACCAGTAGTTCCTGAGATTAGCGCGTTCAAACAAACAAACAAACAAACAAACAAACTCTTCAGCTTTATAATATTAGTATAGATTTTAGCTTAGAGTACGCTTCAGTACTTCCTGATGGATCTAAGCACAACTCAGTCGCTAGTATAACTTAGGAACAATGCCTCAACAAGTTTTATTAGCTTAGCTGAGCTTAGTTTAGCTTTGAATTATGTTCAATTTCATGCAACTTTAGTCTGTGCTTGAAATTTTGTGTGTTCTGAAGAGTTTTTAACTTTGTTCTAACCACTTTTTCACTTGGGGAAATTCTCATAGTACTGTTTTAACCGCATAGGAGGGTCTCGTCTGAGGTGTGCTGAACTTATAGAGACTAAAAACCCCAAGGTGACTTAATCAATTCTCCACAACCTCCCCGCGCCACCTTTATTGGGCATAATCTCGGGAGGAGACATGTCTTCCGACAAATCTACACACTACATTTCGGCAGACCGCGTCATGACGCTTCACCGGCTTTTAATGAGTTGCCGACCCGTTGCTCAGAGCCCTCGCCTTGAGCAGTAACGACCGTCTTAACATATCCGGCGCGGTTTTATTGAGTCAAGGTTATATGATAACTCATATCCCAGCTAGGACTATGAAGTTCTTTAACTCTTACTTTTTCCAAGTCCTTGAGCTGGGGAATGGTCTTCCGGCGAGCCTTTTGCCATCGTCCTTTGATATTAGCTTTTTTTAACGTGAAAAGATATTTGTGCAGGCCGGCATGATCACTGTGAGTATCAATACGTTCTTTTTGCTATTGATAGTCGTTATTTGTAGTACAGCATATTTACCATCAGATGCATCCGCTCACTAGTGGAGAAAAACATAATGAGAAAATCCGCGTGACATTTAATAGAAATTCATGGTTTCTAGTGATGTGAGGTACGGACACTGCGCGCCGGCTCCCTTTCATCCAGGCAGCAAACTCCGTCAAGTCTACTGCCTGGCAACCATTGCCTAACTGTATTTACCGTCACTAATATATTTGATTAACAAAAAGTTTATTGGTGAGCAAGCCTGACTCTCATTTAGGCGATTTTTGTATTAAATCTCTTAACATAGTTTTAACATCTTTTCAAATTATTTTTAGTCAAGGAATATACATGTACCTATGAAGTATAAACGAAACTCACACTATCCTATCTGGTTTTCTCGTGAATTAATACATATGTACAAAGTAAAATACAAACTACATAAAAGGTTAAAAAAATATAACAATCCACTTGATTCTTTCACATTTGAACAACTTAGAGATGACTGCGTGAAATTGCAAGCAAGGTGTTACAGTAAATATATTGCACGCGTAGAAAGCGCGATTGCAAGCGATCCCAAATTTTTCTGGTCATTTGTGAAGAGCAAACGTAAAAGAGGCGCTAGTTACCCGGGTCAAATGACACTTAATGACAAAGTTGCTTTTACTGGCGTTGACATATGTGACTTGTTTGCCGATAACTTTGTTCAAGCTTACAATACCCCATTGTTCAATTCTAATTACATAGCTCCGGACGATTTTGCCATTAATTCATCATCGCTGAGCGGGATTTCGTTTGAAACTGCAGAAATAGAAAAAGCCTTAAATTCTGTTGACATAAATAAAGGAGGTGGATTCGATGGAGTACCGCCGTTATTCGTTAAAAACTGTTCAGTAACCTTGGCTAAGCCACTGCAGTTGATTTTTAACCAGTCCGTAAAAGTAGGTGTATTTCCTGATATGTGGAAAGAAGCCTTGATCGTGCCCATACACAAATTAGGTGATAAAAGTAATGTGTCCAACTACCGCCCAATCTCCATTCTTATTGTTTTTGGGAAATTACTAGAGAAACTGATAGCAAAACGAATTTCTTGGCATTTAAAACATCTCATCAGTCCACACCAACACGGTTTTGTGAAATCACGTTCCACAGTATCTAACCTGGTTTCTTATACTGCAGATCTGATCAAGTCTCTTGATAATCGGGTTCCTGTCGATGCAATATACACTGACTTTAGCAAGGCGTTCGATAAGGTTGACCATTCTTTATTAATTCATAAGCTGTTTCTCCACGGTATTTCTGGTTCTTTATTAGATTGGTTCACTTCTTACTTATGTAATCGTACCTCTAGGGTTGCAGTTAGTGGGCATCTTTCTAGACCATTTGTGGCAACATCAGGAGTGCCACAAGGTTCGCATTTAGGACCTATACTTTTTAACGTTTTTATTAATGATATACCATTGTGTTTTAAGAGTTCAAAAGCATATTTGTTTGCCGACGACTTAAAGATCATGAAACCAATACAGTCAGACTCAGACAAAATTGATCTCCAAGACGACTTGTGTAGACTTTCTTCGTGGTGTCAACAAAATAATATGTCGCTTAATCTAGATAAGTGCTATCATATTCACTTTAGTAGAAACAAAGTTATACGTTTAGGTAGCTATTTTATAAATGATCACAAACTAAAAGTTGTTAACTCAGTGAAGGATTTAGGCATTACGATTGATTCAAAACTTAAATTTGATTTGCATATGCTGGAAATAGTATCCAAAAGTTTTAAATTACTTGGTTTCATCACACGTATTTGCAAAAGCTTCAAGCTTCCGTATACTATGATTAGGGTATTAGAGAGCCTTGTACGTCCTGTTATAGAGTATGGCTCGGTTCTATGGAATCCCAATTACGAGGTCTACAATAAACGCTTGGAGAGTGTGCAACGACGTTTTGTTTACCATCTCTTCTACGGTGATAATGTGGCGCATAAAATCTTGAGCTATCATGATAGACTGGTTTTTTATCAAATGCAATCTTAAGCTAGTCGCAGGAAAATATCTGACCTAATATTTTTATTTAAAATATTCAATGCAATCTAGATTGTGCAGAACTTATCAACAATCTAAAAATTAATGCTCCATCTCGTTTGCCCCGCAAAACAGCTTTCCATTTTTTTTCTATACCCTTCTTTAAAACTAATCTTGGACAGTTTTCTACCATGCCAAGGATCTGCAGGCAGTACAACGCACTCTCGCGACTCGGTGACTTGGACCTGACTGTTTCTCTTTCAAAATTTAGAACAGCGTGTAGAGAGTGACTGTATTTTTTTTTTTGTGTTACTTTTTGTGTTACTTGGAATCAGTCACAGTTTCGTTTAAAGTTGTTACTTATACATTCTACAATATTGTCCTTTTGTGTTGTGTCTATGTATGTATGTATATGTTTTTTCTTTTTTTGGAATTTTATTATTATTCTTTAATGTAAACTAGCTTTATATATTAATCACTGTGCATGTTGTGGTGCCCTATAATTGTGGGGGCATTTATATGTTCTATTTAAGTACCATGATCCTTTTGTTTTCTTGTCTAATGTTACCCATGTTGGGCACCCTATTATGTAAAATAAAATAAAATAAAATAAATATTGTGTGTAACTGAAGCGGTCAGTAATATGTAGCGATAAATATTACACACACCGCTCCGTTGTTTGATGATGAATCTTCCAAAATAAAAGCTTTATCTGCAGATCGCTGGAGTTTTATAACTGCGAGTGTTATCCCCCAGTTTTCAACGTTTGAGTTATGGGGAGTTGGCCCTCTAAACCATTAATAATGCCATGACCACTACTATATATCCTCAGATTACAATTGGCAACATTAATCCAAAATGAAATAAAGAAAGAAAACATTTAATCCACAGTAGCCACTAACAAGGTAAACACACTAAAAATAGAAAGAAAGAGAGAAAAAGCATTAATTAGGCACACAACATAACAAACAATACAGAAGCATATATTAATCAAGATAGAAAACAATAAAAGCAAATACCCTGTAATGCGCCCATGAGAAGTTAGTTCAGAAAATGCTAAACACCCACCTGAGCCACCTATTAAAAATTTTCAAAGAAATGGAGAATTAGGAAACAAAAATAAAATGAAATTCTAGATCGCCACCGATGAGAACCCTGTCTCAATTTGCTGGTATTCTTACAGGGCCCTGCGGATGAGATATCCAATTCATCTGCACAACCATACATTAAGCAAAGCACTATATAATTAGGTGGAGATGTCATAATATTAACCGTAAGATGTCCACTGTTGGACATACGTCTCCCCTAATGTTTTCAAGAGTCGGCCCCCTTCCAATGTCAGTCTACGATTAAAGGTGTCTAGACTTATGCACAACTGGAGGTACACAAGCTGATCCTGAAACACGACACTCCGAAGCGAGTCACTATGACTGCCTTTACACTAGTGTGTTCATGATTTGTGTTGTCTTAATGATGTATTGAAACAAAAAAAAAAATATTCATGTGATTGCCATTTTTAAAAAATACCTCGATATAGGATGATGACTTTCCTACGAGAAAAAGAAAAGTAGTAAGGGGGGAGATCAGATTGTAAAATTTTCCCACTTTAAAGCTTTCCTATATTTTCTGTCGATTCATTTCATTTGTAAACGTTTCTTTTTAAATATTTCTTATAATCCAACTTTCTACAACATATAAGTAATCTATTTATGTATTTAATTCTATGTTTTTAGACCCTCAGATTCATTTATTTCGTAAGACCAAGTTTCTTTCACCACTCGCACGCCAGGAGGAGAAACATCCCCGTGGTTTTAGTCGGTAAGGGTGCGACACACCTGGGTCTCTGCCCTCATCGTTGCCCTGACGGTCCATGTGTATTTCCACCGGGTCAAAAAAAGTGCAGGCTCTCTAGCAATATAATAAATGGTTTTTCGCTGAATATTATAATCGGCGGAAACTGAACTCCATTATTAAATCGAATACAATAGCAAAATTAAACGTTGCTATCAATTAATATTATGATAATTAGTTTCATGCGATTACCATGATTGCTTGGTTGAACGTGCAAGTTATTATTTTCAATGGATATTATGTAAAATGGCTGTTCTGTGCGCCGAGTGACATTTTTGTTATGATTGTGTTGCTTTATTCGGCAGGACAGAATGCTGTTGGTCGGAAAGGCATTAACAACATCACCAGACGAGAAGGTGAACACTTAAGGTGCTTAGCCAGCGATTTAATAATAATAATTTTAAAAAACATTTATTTGGCACACAACATAACATACAACACAGCAGAATAGGTGGGTGCGCAGAAGGGGTGACGCGCTGGTGGCGTGCGCAGTGTTCCAACGTCAGTTCGTGTCCATTATAACCTTAAAATACACTAATTCTGTGGTTAATTTTAGTTTTGATGCTTCTGATGGCAAGTGTAGTGTAGTCCAAGAACGCCAAAGACCGCCAATGGACGAAAATCCGGTGACAGTCGCCGTCGCTTTAGTGGCCCACATATACCACGACGGAAGGTTTCTAAGTATAAGAACAATTAGATATACGCGAACTGATCCCGAGATGCGACAGGCCGAAGCTAATCGCGATGGCGGTCTATACACTTATGTACTGTGTTTATATGCTCCGTTTGAATGTCAAAACGGCTGAACCAATTTTGATGACTTTCAGCATAGAACTAGATAAGATCTTGGAGATAGACGTAGACTCCCTTTCCTTACAAAAATGAAACTGGAAGGGATTGTTAAATGATTGCAGTTAATTACTAAGGGATATAAATATAGGTTTTTTATTAGCTTTTATGATATAATGTACAGGGTCGAGACTAGGAGAGGGGAGTAGGTTTAACTAAAACTTAGCACGGCATTAATTGACCGTTAGGCGGTATGAAGTTTGCCGGGTCAGCTATAATATAAACAAAATTATCTGTCGTAATAATAGATCAAAATTCATAAAACTGTAAGAAATCTCCAACAAGCTATAGTGAAATATAAATATCGAACAATTTGCAAATCATCTAGCTATGTGGCAGTCAAACAAGCGATTGTGCTGAGCCCGTGAACCGTCAGTTTCCACCTATTAACTATATGTTGTATGTATAGTAGAAATAGGTTCATCCTAGAAAATGTCTAGCTTTATACTTAAAAAAATGGTTAAGCAAAAATGGGAAATTAATTCTACTGCTTACGCCAGTAGGGTAATATGATAATGTTATTAATACGGGTAGCACGATGAGACTTTGATTTCTAAATTCTAGGACAGATATTTCTTGGAAGTGGGATTGGGCAGGACACTCGAGGCCAGGCCTGATTAGCTGCATGAGGAAGCCGGCGCAGCCTTTCTCTCAGGTCTTGAAAGACGGGAGAAGGAACATCCCGGCGGTTTTAGTCGGTAAAAGTATCCATCGGAAGTTGATATCGAATTGAGATAAACATGCGGCAGAATAAAAGAAGTGCCGTTTCGACATATAAATTACGTCTTTCAAATAAGATAATAATTAAATTAGTCATTGAATAAGAAGTCTAGTATGAATAGTTTAACTGAAACACAATAAATCACCTCACGATAGTTACGCTCTCGGCTCATTAGCTACCAGTATTTACTGACATTTAGATTCGATTCACGCTATGGAGTTTCGATAGCACATTTGAAGAATTTTGGTAGAAGATTTTATATCCCTTCACAACTGTAATTGATTTTTTAAATTTAATTTAATTAGGGTAACATACAACAATAAAATAATATATAAGAAATATATAAAAGCCAGCACATTTCATGTTGTCAGTAAGTCTGTGTTTGAGTTTCTTTTCTTAAGTGACCGGATAATGAAGATGTGCGATATTATATCGCATACCTTTTTTTATATTTTTGGACCCGATTGAAGTCCTCATGGACTATCAGGGCCGCTGCCCTTGTGTGTCGGACGCTTACGGATTAAAACTACCGGGTCCTCTTCCTGTCTGCCGAGTGCTGATTAGGATATGAGAAGGCTGTAGAGAGACACTCCCGCTCGCCCTGTCTCTTGGAGCGGTATGTGGGAACGCTTCACTTGGCCCGGGTGGCAGGGAGTAGAGGATTAACCTTGGGTTTGTAGCCAGTAAGAGTCTAACACACTGAAACTGTCGCCTTCATGGCTGTCCTGAGGATCCGATGCAGAATTTTTCCTCGGGTTACCAAAAAAGTATTTTTGATTAGATCTTTTTTTTTGCCTAATTGTACCTTCCATTGAGATAACATCTATGGAAAGTCTTTAAATAAAAAGGTGTCTGTGTCAGAGGTAGGGTGCGCAGAGACGTCGCCTGCACTGCGTTTCACTGGAGTGAGCTTTGAGTCAGTAATGTCAGCAAAAGAAGCATAAATCTCTGAAAAACTAAACTTCATTCTATTTTTTTGATATTCGACGAAGTGTCTATACCACTTGTTATATATTGAGTACTAGCTGTCCCGGCAGACCTTGTTCTGCCCTATTTTTCTAAAACAAAGTCATATTGTTTTTTTTAATGTTAATAGCTTCCCCGACAGATTTTTTTGAAAATTGTTTGATAGAACCTGGCCTTAATGCTATATGTATAAAAATTGACAAATATTGACATTAATATTTATACGTCACTCAATTGTTTTGCCTTCCCGGAACCCGTCCACTGACATTTAAACTTTATGGTATGGTGTTAAAGTTCAAATTGACTTTAAAATATTATTACGAATTTTTTGTATGAGAATATAGAAAAGTGTTGTTTTTAGACTTTTTCGGACAATTTTTTTAATTTTTCTCTCCGTAATAACCTTCCCCATACTTCAACAAACACAACAAAAAAGAATCGGTTTAGTCGTTCTCGAGTTTCGCGCTTATCAAGACACAGCTGATCCGGCAAACGTAGTTTTGCTATATAAGTTATTGTAATATCTTCTATGATGTTCATTGAAATTAAGTGATGTCAAAGACAATTTTGTTCATAATTAAATACTCTTAATCAACAAAACATTTATTTGGATAAAGATTAATATTATTACGTTGATACAACTCTTAATGCATTAATTTCGACCAAATTCGATTACCATAAAAACGGTTCTACCGGTTCGGTTCAACCGAACACAACCGAACACAACCGAACACATCCGAACACAACCGAACATAGCCGAACACAACCGAATAGAACCAAACACAACCGAACACAACCGAACACAACCGAACACAACCGAACACAACCGAACACAACCGAACACAACCGAACACAACCGAACACAACCGAACACAACCGAACACAACCGAACACAACCGAACACAACCGAACACAACCGAACACAACCAAACACAACCGAACACAACACAACACAATACAACCGAACACAACCGAACCTAACCGAACCTAACCGAACACAACCGAACACAACCGAACACAACCGAACACAACCGAACACAACCGAACACAACCGAACATAACCGAACATAACCGAACACAACCGAACATAACCGAACACAACCGAACACAACCGAACACAACCGAACACAACCGAACACAACCGAACATAACCGAACATAACATAACACAACCGAACACAACCGAACACAACCGAACACAACCGAACACAACCGAACACAACCGAACACAACCGAACACAACCGAACACAACCGAACACAACCGAACATAACCGAACATAACCGAACCTAACCGAACCTAACCGAACAGAACCGAACACAACCGAACACAACCGAACACAACCGAACACAACCGAACATAACCGAACATAACCGAACACAACCGAATATAACCGAACACAACCGAACACAACCGAACACAACCGAACACAACCGAACACAACACAACACAACCGAACACAACCGAACACAACCAAACACAACCGAACACAACCGAACACAACCAAACACAACCGAACACAACCGAACCTAACCTAACCTAACCGAACACAATCGAACACAACACAACCGAACACAACACAACACAACAGAACACAACCGAACACAACACAACCGAACCTAACCGAACACAACCGAACACAACCGAATTAAACCGAACACAACCGAACACAACCGAACACAACCGAACATAACCGAACACAACCGAACACAACCGAACACAACCGAACACAACCGAACCTAACCGAACACAACCGAACACAACCGAACAGTACCGAACACAACCGAACACAACACAACACAACACAAAAAAGTTTTGTAAAATTGACTTTAAAATATTATTACGAATTTTTTGTATGTGAATATAGAAAAGTGTTGTTTTTAGAATTTTTCAGACAATTTTTTTAATTTTTCTCTCCGTAATAACCTTCCCCATACTTCAACAAACACAACAAAAAAGAAATCAGTCAAATCGGTTTAGTCGTTCTCGAGTTTCGCGCTTATCAAGACATAGCTGATCCGCAAACGTAGTTTTGCTATATAAGTTATTGTAATATCTTCTATGATGTTCATTGAAATTAAGTGATGTCAAAGACAATTTTGTTCATAATTAAATACTCTTAATCAACAAAACATTTATTTGGATAAAGATTAATATTATTACGTTGATACAACTCTTAACAAATAATGCATTAATTTCGACCAAATATGTTTACCATAAAAACGGTTCTAGTGACTTAATCTTAAAAGATAGGCATATACTGTCGCGGACATTTTTTTAGATCATTTCAAGAGCAATAATTCTTTCATACATATATTTTTGGTATCTTGTACCGTTTTCGCAGCGCACGCAATGGAAGCCTTCAAGGATGAATAATTTTCCCCGTTTTTTTCACATTTTCCATTATTTCTTCGCTCCTAATAGTTGCATCGTGATGTTTTATAGCCTAAAGCCTTCCTCGATAAATAGTCTATTTAACACAAAAAGAATTTTTCAATTCGAACCAGTAGTTCCTGAGATTAGCGCGTTCAAACAAACAAACAAACAAACAAACAAACAAACAAACTCTTCAGCTTTATAATATTAGTATAGATTTGCCAGCCGTGATTTGAGTGTTTGTGCCGTGGTGGCTGCCGGCAGAATAGAATAGCACCCCCCTCTTCTTGCTGAGGTGTCGTAAAAGGCGACTAAGGTATCTCTTTAACACCGGAATTCAACCAGGTGTTCAGAGAAGGACAAATCGACCAAACCTGCATCCCGCTCCCTCCCGATCGTACTGGTTCTCCATTCCATCGGGCCTGAGGGAGCTCGGACGAGAGAGTGCTTTTCTGGCAGCGCGTCCAGTTATGCACTTAAATATCTCCTGCGCAATTGACTGTTTCCGAAAACTGGGCCTTGATTTTCTTAATCGGTGTTGAAACAGTCGCTGTGGCCGAATCCGGCTAGGACATCATCATTCATCATTTGCCAGCAGTGGCCATGGCCACTGATCACACCATGGGACGGTCTGCCCAGTTTTTTGTGTATTTTTTTTTTTTCTCATATAATAAAGTTCACTCCAGTGTGTCACTGTTACTTTTTTGGTAATCCGGGGGAAAATCCGACATAAGACCATCAGGGTTACTGTGAGAGCAACGACCCCGGTGTGTCAGACTCCTACTGACTAAAAACCCCCGGGGTGTCCCTCTAATCACTTCACTCAGGCCTGGGAAACTAAATTCGTCCAGTTGCCCGAGGAGCGAACAGCCTTATTCAGGCTTCCTCTCTGGGAGGGGTGAGTATAAAGAGCCCACGCCTCCAATACCTCTCTCTCAGGCAACGCGTTAGACACTGCGCACCACCTCCTTCTCATCCGGGCAGTACACTCCCTCAAGTCTACTGCCCGGCTATTGTCACCGGGGGATGTCGTCCCTCCGGCGTGTCAATGTTATTGCTCAACTTCCATCTGTGGTGAAATAATGTTTTACAATTGCACATTTTGATTTAAATCCTACGTATGGAAAGTTGTAAATTACGTATTATTTTTATACTCAGTCCACATAGTGTCTACAACAGGTCTAATGGAAAGTTCACCGCAATAACTTGCGCGATAAAACATTGTTCAAGCGCCCTCAACGAGGTTTCACTCACAAGCCGATGTGATTACCAGGCCGTGGCCGCTGCGTGCTGCATAGCTACTAGGAGCCATTGGTGAGAGTTCATGGAAACTAACAAGTTTAATTAATTTCTGTAAAATCTAAATAGAGGTCAGACAAAAATAGGCACTGAGTTCCCATTATACCCTTGCTCTCATAAACCACGACTGAAGGTCTTTAGGTATATGAACAATTGAAGAAACAAAATTAGATCTTAGACTGAAATAAGGCACTTTGACGGTTTTTGTACTAATCTTGCAATTAAATGATAATAAATAAAATTTTTATGTCTTTGCTGACAGTACTTTGAATAATTTGCGCCAAGCGAAGCGTCACTTTTAATCTCAATATTGAGATGAGCACAATATGAAACTACACTGTTCTTTGTCTTTGTTTAACTTGTACATTTTTCATATATCTTTCTCTGTCTATTACTGACGATGCGATTTTGTTTTTACAATTAATTGCCCTGTCTTAAGGATGGTCTGATGGTTTATTGTCGTCAGTATGAAAAACTATAACTATATCTAGAAATGTTCATTACTATAACGTGAGACTATTTAATTCATTGTTAATACTGCTGTTAAAAACAAAATCATGTAATAATAATATAATATTGCTATGCTATCCTTTTCTAAGTGAACAGAGATTTTAGTGGCTGTATTCACTTTGCTGTTGTATGTCGATCCCAACGCGACCAGTAGCGCAGTTGATCGCCGATCTCACAGCACTAGTATACATGACATTTTTATTAGATGCCATGCGGGTTTTCTCATATTGTTTTCCTTCACAAGCCTAATTTCGTAATAAATCTAGAAAAACCCAGAGGTAAGCACCAAGATTTTATATCCATTTTGCGCTTATGCTCATATGCCGGGCACAACGCGACCAGTAGCGTGTTCTTGCAATTAACAGTGAAACCAGCGAATTATTGGCAACTATTTTTCGTTTTTAAGCACTGTTATCCGTCTATTATTAATAGCGATAGCTTGTTATTACAAAAAGTCGCTATGACGGTTTTTACACCTGTGTACTGTAGTCGCAATCCAGTTCTGGGAATCGTCCACGCTCCTCAGTAACTGTATTTACTAGAATAAAAATACTTAAGAAAATTCAATGTTCATTACGAAATGAAAACTCGTTCTTCTATCCAATCCTTTAAGCGTAAGATTAATGATACGAAGACACTTCGGGTAATGAAGTTTTTAAAATTAAAAATCATTTTTCTTAATTACAATGTTAATTTATCATAAAAACGGATGATAAATCAGATTCCGTTGTTCATCTTTACGCTATAAAATTGTCTAAAGGGTTACCAGAAGAATATACAGGATGTTTTCAAGCTGGAAAGTATGGAGAAATCCTAAATTACATATAAGAGACACGACAATACGGTTCTTTATGGAAGGGAAAGGGTGGAACAAAGAAATATATCTTCAGAACACTTGACGTGATATAGACGGTAGAAAACACGTAGTGAGGCAATATCTCTATGCAACTGGAACGGTTCAAGATGCTCAATAACGTAAGGATCATTCGCAATGCGGACAGTCCTCCGCTGCAACATATCCAGGGTGTCAAGTATGTGCTGAGCAGAACCGTCCTAGAGATGCGAACAAGATGCCATCCAGGACCTGGACCTGGACCTTATCCAATAAGAACAGCAAAATTGTCACGACACACAACACTCACAGGGTCTGCATTTTTACTAGGCAACGAGAAAAGACGTCCCGAGTTGTAGGTGCGGTATTTCGCATAAGGTCTGTTAATGTAATTATACCGAGTTTTTTATGATGTGTATGTGTTTATGTATGTATCAGGGATGTTACGGAGCTTCGACTCCGACTCCGATAAGTCGGAACTTCCGATTGATATTACACCTTCGGTTCCGACTTCGGTTCCGAAACTTTTTAATCGGAGGTATTCATCGGAGGTCACCATCACTATTGTAGTCAATTTATTTGATTTAATTTTATATGTAATCAAACAATCAGTGCTAAAGATCTCATTTTAAAAATTTTTGATTAAAATTACTAAATTTAGAATTAAATGTACATTTTAATTTATTACTAAAAGGTTTGGTTTTTATTTTACATTTATATTAAATTAAATTATATAGAAATTAACACAAAAACCACACTGGAGCAAATTTGATTTAATTTGTGCATTCGTAATGGAAAAATGTTAATAAGAAACACAGCAATTTTTATTTTCATTGTCTGTGTATGTGTAAATTTATCACTTTCTAATTAAAAAGGTTCACTGAATAATGTTTTATTTGTCCCGTAATAAAACTATTTTATTCTGCCGTCACTTGTGACTGATATTGCCTCCGACTCCGATTCCGACTTCGGTTCCGACTCCGATAAATCAAATTTAAAAACTCCGACTCCGACTTCGGTTCCGATAAAACTGCCTCCGTTACATCTCTAGTATGTATATATCATTATCTTTATTATCTATATATGTATCTATCTATACTCTATTATTCACTGCCTTGAATTTTTCTTTGCATTGACAGAACTAATGGGTGTCAAATAAAAATCAGCGCTGGGTGGCTTAGCTGGTCACTGATCTTTTGCTAAACTGACTTCCTTTTGGCGCATCATCATAACACAGGGTATTTGATTTTGTTGTTTCCTGTCTTGATTAACCTATATGTTCTGTGTTGTATGTTATATGCAAATGTTTTTTCTTTATTTCTTTTAGTACAGCATTTTCCCGGTATCTGCTCGGATAGAGCACCTAATCTCGGTGCCCTGATATCGTTGTCGTGTAGTCCAATGAAAGCCGCCCTGTGGATATAAGCGGGATTGCATGTCGTGCGAATAAGAACTGACGGACCTCCGTTTTATGAGTTTCGTTCATGAGGTCGCAAATTGTGTATTCTAGATAGAGACATTGAAGGGGCCTCACTGGCGTCATCAAAAGTTTTTCTCTTGTTTGTATTAAACATTACAGGCCTTTTGTGATGCAAAACTTTGTTTCGAGTTACGTTACTCAAAAGGAAAAAAGGGACGCTTAAAACATCACTTCTTAGCTTAGTTTCTGTCAATACCCTTTTTCGCAGAAATGCGTGTAAATATCAAGTTGAAATTAATCTCAGATACTCGCGGCTGCAATAACTTATGTAGCTCTGAAAAACACAAACTTCTAAGTCAACGCAATTAAAAATACAGAAGTAAATATCACAAAATTTACGTTTTTGCAAAGGAATCAAAATCTACAAGGTCCTCTTGATCTAGGGTTATAAAATTTTCCTTTTATGAGAACGTCATTTCCCAGAAGGAGACCATTGAGAGGGTTCGGCAGAAAGCCGTCCCCTTCGTCCTTGCGGTACCTCCCACCCATGTCTCGCCCCTCTCGGCCGGTGAAGTTGTTTTCTTTCCCGGCCAACAGGATTCTGCCTGCGAAAATGAAAACGTATTTTCAAAAGGTATGTAAAGTACAGACGCGACTTTGTTACGATTTCATTATAGTAAGTGTAAACGTTTTACGGATGTATTTAAAACAGGGTTCATGGTAATTTATCTTTTGTAAGTTATAAAATTTGTAAACAAAATTGGCGGACTTAGCATAGCGATATTTTCACTTCAACGATACTTTTAATTATATTTTTTTATTTATTTTTTTGTGTCCTAAACACTGATAGATTCGTGCTATAATTAATTGATGGAGTTGATAAATGTGTCATTTATATCTAATTTATTTGTTTTAAGATTTTTGAACTATCGTTCGTAATAAATAATGTTCGTAATAATTAATGAAAAATTGTAACTGACTATATATTTTCAGGTAAATGCATCACATTTTTTTTAATCAGGTTCGGCATTGTGACCACGCGCTACGCCTGAATTAATGAATTAAAAACAAATCATAATTATTAAAAGCTACACATCATATTTTTGCTACATAAAAAACAACAATATAACAGTAAATTAATTAATTTGTTAAAAAAGTAATTCGTTAAAAAAGACAATTTTTGTAAGAAAAGGATAAATAACATGGTACAAACTAACAAAAAAAAAAAAACAAAATTATATTTTCGCGAGAGATATGGTGGGGGGATGTGAGGTTTTGATAAAAAATACAAGTTGTTGGCTTGAGGAGCCTATGACAACTGATGAAACTAAAACTCTCTTTATTAAAACAATACAATCGCTTATATACTAATGTTTTACAAGTGGGGATGCATGCACTTGGTAAACAAACCATTAAATTATACTTATAAAGATAACAGTTGATACTTATGACTAATGATTACAATTAACACTCTAATGCTTCCTGTTAAGATAAGGTATAATGGTGTATTCCGATCCTGGTATGTAAGTTGCGTGTGCTATGCCTACATAACTCGAGTCATCCCGACTTTCAGGGAACCATTGACCTGAACCGATTAACCCTTGACGCCATATGTCCCGTTATTGCCAATGGACCTACAAGATCCGTTCGAGAGATTGTATTTACATCCTATATTTTTTAAAGTTAACGTTTGACAAACGAAAGGATTTTAACTTTTAATTTGATTTTTACTTGTTGATAATGTGTGATCTCTTAGAAACGTTATGCCTAATTAATTCTCCACGATTTACATTTAATGTATTTCTATTACATAGTATGTTTTGAAAACCCTGTCCGACCCAAAAGTGGCAAATTAGTTACACGATAAAGTTGCTAAAATTAAATTATATTATTCGTGAACATTACGAAGTTATTGTCATATAAAAATGAAGAAATTGAATTATTTTACATGCTATCTATGCGCGGATTACTTACAAAAAAGTATTATAATTTATACACTAATGAAACGGCTTAATTGATAAATGCTACTTTAGATCAACGAGGGTTATGATCCTTTTGACGTCATTTACTATTAGCAATATCCTTTGCTTTCCTTTTAGTTGTCCTGTAAGTTTTCCCTATTTAATAAATATTTATATCATTCAGATGTTTTTACTTGTTTATGAAAAACGATAACCAAAATAGAATCTAATATAGATACCAAGCAACGCCCTTACGGGTCGGACAAGGTTTTTATAACATACTGTATAAACTTTAAAAAGAACAGTAATTTCATCAAGCTTTCAAAGTGTTTTTTAAAAAGGCAAGGTAAGGCCACTACTTTCTAATTGATGGTAAGTACAGCGCAGTCCAAGACAGGCGGCGACTGTCAAGGAACGAGCGTTCAACAACAGTCACTGCTATCATGCCAGCCTCAATACATATATAACTAAAAGGGTACAGTTATAAATTCTTATACCTTTCTTCTTTCTTCTTATAGCTGAACGTTGAACGTTTTAAGAACGTTGTTATTAAAAAGCGACAGGCCAAAGCGAATCACAGTATTGGGCTTTGTATCTACTGTGGTCACATTCTAGTCAGACAATATCGCTCTGCCACTTAAAATAATTAAGAGATGCGAAGTGATGTGATATAAAATTATTGCAGTAATAAAATTTAAAATAGCGTGCACAGCGTTTAATTATAGCAATTAATGCGTTGAAATTTTCACCATGCTAGTAAAGCTCTTATGTAAAGTTCAAAAAACGTAACGCGAATATTAAAAATCAGTTAATAACTCTTTGTATTTCGAATGTAATCTGGAGTTCAATTCGAATTACAAATTTTATTCCGCGACAAAAGCGAGTGTACTGGCGCCGGAGATATAAATTAAAAAAATGGAACACTTTATTTTCTAAAAACTAGCCGTACATTTTATTGTTTGGACCGTTTAGGGAGGACGATTCACATCACACGACGTTAACATTTACAAAATGAATTCAATTTTAGTTTATCAATTTCTTTTTGTGAAACTCACGCACATAACATTGGCTTGAGCACAGATTTAAAATGATAATAGACTTTATTAAAATATAATAACCATAGCACCATTCGGCATTGAGGATTAAACAAATAAGCTTTAGATCCAAATTATTTGATTAATTTTCGTGGTACCCACAATATATTGTAACATATTTAGTTCGCCAAATACTTTCACCTATACCTTGTCATGTTTTTAAAAATATAGCTATTTATAATGCAATCAAGAAATGAATGAATCTATATATGTCAAAAGGAAACAACAATATCAAACCATAAACAGTAAGACGGTAAAAATAATCTGTTCTTTGAATATATAAAAAATGACCTCGTGACTAATTTTTTAATTTTATCCTGGTGGAAATCCTCATTGACTGCCAGGGCCATCGTGAGGGCAACGACCCCGGTGTGAAGGAAAGTTACCGATTGCAGCCACCGATGTTCTCCTTCCGTTTGCTGGAGTTAAGAGTACAGCCACGACAACTTTCGTATTCTCGGCGACGTCTGGCCTTCTGTAGGTCTCACTTAGTATTATGCTTGGTGGAAAAAGCCTCTTATAAACCTCTAAAGTAATATAATGCCGTAGTGATGGTGTACGAGAACACATCACACAACGTTACGTCTGGACGTGAGGACGACGCACTCCCCCTAGTCCTTTATTTCTTGCTAGCTGACCTGGTGAACTTCGTGCTGCCTAACAGTCAATGATTATCGTGGTAAAGTTTAACTAAACATACTCTAACTTCCCCATTCTCCCTCCCCCCCTGTTGTTGCTGCTACCGCTGCTATTTCCTTTAGCGTATGACCTTATAAGGCCCTCCTAATTTGATCAAAGTGAATCTATTACTATAAGAGAAGGCATATACGAATCGTCTGGATATCAGCTGGTGTGGCATAATGTTCGGAAATTGTGAGTACATACGGAACATTATTACGTTTTAAAACGCGCGTTTTATTTGAAAGTTTTAGCTGGTCAACTTATAATAAGGTAAGGACTCGGTAATCACTATACTGCATCTGATGGTAAGCACAATGCAATCGAGAAATCAGCAATGGTTTTACAGACGCGCAAGATCTGTCGATCGTCGAACACAAAGCACAAAACATGTCTTTTTAAGCTTCTCTTAAAGAATCCAATATACATTTTGGGAAGACTCATTTAAGAGATCTATGATCCAAGGGTCTCTTTTTGATTCGGTAGAAATCCTCCTGGACAATCAGGGCCGTCGTAAGGGCGGTGGACCCGGTCGGTTGGCCTTTTGAATGGAATGGAACATATCGGAATGCATAGATGGGAAAACAAGTGAAAAGTTTATGAAGGAGTCTTTGACCCTGTTTGTAGTATTTCTCGTTCGATTAAAGTATTTGAATGTTTATTGGATCCAATATTTGGTCAAAATGAAACGGAATGTGCTCGCCTCGGACTTATGAATCGTTTTTTTTTTATATACTATAACACAATGATCTAAATGTCTATGTGTGTGCATATCACTTACCAGAATATAATTAGAATTATATTGGAATAAATACCAGGTGACAATTTTGTCGTTTGCCAGTGGTCGAATGTGTTTAGCGCTTAATGCAGGAGTCTGTTATTTTATTTATACCGACTAATGAAATGTTCAGATTGGCAGAGTAATGGTTTAAATATCACACAATATCGCGGCGTTCCCGATATTAATTCAGACTCGTATTTCCACGTTAGGAATGACGAACACGCTAGTTCGCATCCCGTAAATTCGCCATTCCCGCGCTCGACTGAATTGTAACCTATAATTTACTGCCGACTGTACTTCGCTCGGGCGGCTGTATCACCAATGGCGACTCGTATTTCCTTTTATTTGTCGACTAGCTTTTGACTGTGGTTTGACTTGTCAATTATGACGATGAAATTCTTTAAAATTGTGTACGAATCTATAAAATGAAAAGCGACACTAAAAAGAGATAAATGTATAAATCTACCCGACCTAGCGAACTTTGTCCGTCTAACAATTAATATTGTGTTAACTTTTAACTGAACCTACTCCCGTTTTTACCCCTTTTTCCACTTATGCTTTGTATGTCAACACAAAACGCATGGGTTCGCGGGGTACTGAGAAAGCTTTCCCTTCGCTCCGGCAGAAGCGCCAGACAGAAGGGTACCAAACAAAAAGAACCCATTGGTTGAAAGCATTAGTTTTCAGGTAAAAGTTTGCTTCCATTAATTTCCCTGGTGATACAAATTGACCTTAAAGGGTTGAACTAACCATGCGTCAGAGCTGACACCTCAAAAATCCTTAATTCACTAAACCCAAGACATAATAACTCACAAACAGAGATAAAAGAAATTTCATCCATCACGCCACTCGCAGGTCCTGAAGACAAAAGAAAGTTATATTAACTGAGTACATAAATAACTGGGTACCTAGCCGCTGATAATGGGCCTTGGTTCGAGACAATGGACCATAGAGTTACGGGAAACTATACCTTATAATTTGGGAATAAAGCTTAGTGGTGTTCACGACGGTAAATGACTCTCGGATCTTTGAGCGGATGGATTGCAGAATCAATAAATTTGAGGATGTGGCATCTTTTTAAACTTTCAGATATTTAAATCTTATCTAATGGCGAGAACAGGGCGAGATTGATGGTAGTTAAAGGGCGTGTGTTCTTTAACTATTGCCGTCGTCATGCCAGCCTAAATATACTATTACTAAAGGTCTCTCGGCATGGACTCAGAATAGGATTTTTAAGCCGCATTTGGGCCGCGTGCGCTAAATTTTAGGGTCGATAGATGAGTACATCATCTAGCGTTCCTCCTGAATAAAATATCTAAATAAGTGGGCGCCTCTCCAATGCTAAAATACATAAGTAAGTGTATTTTCATATGTATATGTGCATACTGTTATTTATGACATTTTAAAATAGTCTCTAGGCTTGTATTTATTATTTTCCTCCTCGCTGTTTTCTGCGCGTTGACACAATAAATGGGTGTTCGCTGAAAATGAGCGCTGGGTTGCTCGCTGGTCACTTAACATTTGTTGTTCTGAATTCCTTTTGTCGCAGCACAGCACAGGGTATTTGCTTTTGTTGCTTTCTTTCTTCATAAATCTATCCTTCTTTGTTGTATATTATGTTTTGTACGAAATATATGCTTTTTCGTTATTTTTCCTCTCTTTCTTTACCGTGATCTTTGGCATTGTACAAAACTTAGAAGTGGATAAGTCCTTTGTCGAGCCACTGCAAAAAGTAAAAACCGTATCCATTATTTTGTCATTCTTAGTTTTTCTAAATCAGATGTCTTCAAGGGAGGTATAATTCTCAAACATTATACGTATAATTGCATATTGTTTCGCCACCCCAGAAGAGGGTGGGCAGAGCGAGTAATTACCCCATCCTAATTTGATTTGCACTATTGTGTTGGATGGAGCATAAAATATTGGAATACATTATCAATAGGAACGGATCCGGTCTGCGTCGTTCAAGTGCAGTTGAACTTCTTCTTCTTGAGTTTCTTTAAAAGAAGAGTGAATAGGTATTTTTTGGATGGATGCGGTCAATCATCGGACTCATCTTTACCTTCCGCCATGTGTTATTCCGCCTGTAAATAATAATAAAAATGCGGTAACATTCCGATAACTTAACGACGATTGAATAATGACGTTTGCCTGACACTGCCACTGAGAGTGTGGCTGTAGATCAGTAGCGTTCACTCCATAGATGCATGAAAGCATTGCATGCCCTAATGATAATATAGACTGGAATACATCGCTTAAAGTCAAACACAAAAAGAACCATTTATATTCATATCTATTCTATATTCACGTCATTTATCTCTCCTATGTAAGCAATATAATATTTACTATCATAATATATTATTCAAATTAATTACGCGAATTCTGCCTACCCTGTCCAAATACACTATGCACGACACTGCTGTAGATAACGACATCTATTGCGACACTATAGAATTAGGAACACAAATTAGCCTTATATGAACCGCAAGTAAAGTGGAGAGATAAAATAATTAAACTATATACAAAGCGGAAATATCTTAATCGCTTCACCAGGTGTACATAAGCGAGGTGTAGATGTTAATAAAATGCCCTCACAGCTTGCCAAAAGTTGGCTAGAGCAGAAACCTCGGTCGGCCATTAAATTATATACACCTGTAGTTGGATGCAACGCCCCGGGTGTCCGGTTATCGTTGACCGGAAATATGACCGGCTAGCCGGATGCCCGGCCGGACACGTTGCATGTTCAGCTATCTATGATCATCCCTCATGCTTCATTTGATACCGCATGAGGCGTCTGTGTATCCACTCATGCCGTACGCCGAGCAGGCACGGATTTAGGGGGGCTAGCCGGGGCCTGGGTCCCGGGCGCCAAGTTTTACGGGCTAGATAAGTACATCACACAACGAGCCCACTAAGTGCCATATATTCTCTATAAAACATTAAATGAGAAATACAAGACTTTGGTTTTACGTTTTAAAAGTTAACTTAAAAGTCTCATAGGATATCCTTACCATGTCTTCAGTTATGTATGTCTTCAGTTCCGCTAAATATCAGTTGGCGGCTTTGGACTCGATTGATCGTAGAGCTTGTAGACTTATTGGTGACGACTCTTTGACAAAAATGAAAATGCAGAGCATCGAGCATCGACGTAGAGTTGCCTGCCTCTCGGTCTTTTACCGGTTTCACGGTGGAGAGTGTTCTCAGGAACTGCATTCTTTGATTCCACCAGCCCCGTTCCACCACAAAACCACTAGACATCGTGTCGGAACCCATCCGTATGTGGTGGATGTTCCTTATATTCGCACGAAAAGATTCGCTTCTACATTTATCATGCGAACGGCTAAGGAGTGGAATATGCTTCCAACGGCCATATTTCCGCGATCTTATGACCTGGGAGTCTTTAAGAGAAGAGTGAATAGGCATTTGCTAGGCGATCGCGTTTCATCATCGAACTCATCTTCACCTTCCACCAGGTGTGATTGAGGTCAAGCGTTCGTCTATAAATTATAAAAAAAAATGTTTTTTTTTGTGAATATTTAGCTTTCCCCCCTAGTAATGATTTCTACAAAGTTGTAAAGCACATAATATCTAGAAATTGTGCTGTAAGCATTTCTTATTTGGATTTATTCTTTTGTCAATGGTGGCCTAGGGATAAGGAGACGGTTTTCATGAGCGACAACGCTTATGGTCGCTTGTGTTTTCTGACCATTAGCGTTGCCGCGTATGGATGGTGTGACGTCCTAAGCCTGTTGACATAGCCCAGAACGTCACTCTTTGGGTCGGAGATTCCTCCGCCGGTATAAATTCGATCAGTTCAAGTTTTCGAGGATCTGGACAACAACAAGTATGTACCTGAGGACAGTGTGGTAGTCCAAACCAGGGCGTCTGATGGTCTTCTGCTGGTTCCAGTCTCGTCACCACACGAAAGTAGCACTATACTTTGCACGATTTGTTGATAATGTCAAGATATGGCAGCCTTATAATCGTTTTGCACACACACGATCGTTATTTGCCCGTTGTTCGAATAGTTGTTAAAGAAAGTATTTCAGCGCGGCTGACCATACGATGACAACAGAGCATTCCCCACCACTGGTTTGGAACCAATGATGGTAACGCACTGTCCCGGTAAACTCATATAGAGTCTTGTGATTGGCCAGTCCGCGCGAACCGATGAACATTGTGGAAAAAATAATAATTTAAAATTACGTTACGCGTACAGATGGATACTGGTCTCTTATCCACTATGCCATCACAGACTAGATTTCTCAGGTGGTAAGGTAATTGTTTAAACTGGGTTGTGAACTTGTGACCAAAGTAGGTACACAGGTGAAAAGGCCGCCATGGTGACTCGCTTCGGGCTGTCGCGTTTCGGAATCAGTTTGTGTATATTCAGTTGTTCATATATCTAGAGACATTCTGTCGTGGTATATGTGGGCCGATTTAATGATGGCAACTGGTAATGGATTTTCGTCCCTTAATGGTCGTTGCAGTTTTAGGACTACACTGTACTTTCCTTTTTTTCTGCGGGACGTTTGCTTGTGACCTGGGAAAAGGCCTCTAAAGCTACACCGGGCTTGAGTGGGCGAACACTGTAGGTACTCAGCCAGCAATTTACGGGTTGGGTGGCAACGCAAGGGCATCCCTGTGGGTGCGAACCTCGACCTGGGCGGCCAGCCAAATGAAAATAAAACAAAACCTAAGGTTATCCACTAGCGTTTCGGTAGCGACTACCTTGAGAAGAAACGCCGAAAGAAACTCAAGGTTGCGTCGGAAAGAAATACTGTACTTTCCATCAGATACAATGTATGCTTGTCAAGCCAGTATGAAAAACCGTTTTTCATTTTGAGGTACGGATCTCTAAAAAAATTAAACATGATAGAATTAGAACTTTTATATAGATTCTTAAATCTCCAACTAAAGACGGAATAACCGGTTATTTTAAACCCGGTTAAGAATCGTAAAGAAGCAAACAATATAACGCGTCTTTAAGCCTCTCAAAGCGTTCAGGCTCGCGACGCTTAATCGGATGGATCCGGGTAAGCCTTTCAGAGGTCTTCATACCCGGCAAATATGGATGAAAAATATATCAAGAAATATCGCATACATTTATGAAATATGAGACAGTTTCTTAAAGTTTCAATATAAATTTTACATTTTAACTGGAAATAATGCTCAAGTTGTTGTTCTTAGGGCTGACTCTTGGCTTCGTTATTAACAATGGGTTTAGGCAACATATGCTCACCGGTGAAAGAAAACATCGTGAAGCAGCCCACATTGCGTCTAATGGAAATGTCATGTGTACTAGCGCTGTGAGAACGGCGATCAGCTGGCTACTGGTTACATTGGGCACGACGTAGAAGCTCAAAGTGGATAAAGCCACTAATATATCTCTGCTCACTTCGAAAGAGATATAAGATGACGATATATTAATATTACTATTTATAGACTCTACTTTGATTTTACTTAGACTTTTCTCATGAAATAGACTCGTATTTGACAAAAAACTGAGTAAAATAGATGGGGAAAAACTTAAGACATTTATTTCTCAAAGTTTGTTTAAATTTAATTACAGTATATAAGTGCAATTTTTTCAATAACTATCGATCATCTCGTAGGTAGGGACATGATCCCGTCGCTGTAGAAATTTTAGGAATTCTGATAAAAAAAAAGTGACAAGTATTTTTGGCAGTCCTCTCTTAATGTTAACTTGACACTGCCTTAAGAATTCTGAAAATACCGAAACAGGTGAGAATCTGAAGGTGCAAGGTCAAGGCTATATGGCGGATGCATTAACATCTCTCAACCAAACTCTCTTATTTTTGCTGAGTGGCTAAAGATGTTTGTGGTTTAGCGTTATCGTGATGAAAGACCACACTTTTTATATTTTCCGCCACTTTCTCTCAACTTAATGCTTTAATCACATCAGTTGTTGGCAGTCTCTAGAGATCCGAATCGATGGTTTTGCCCAGCGGTAAAAGCACCTAATGAACTTACTTATGCGCGAATGAACTTACTATTAAGTGTGTTTCAACGTTTCGACCTGGTTACTCAAATCACAGTCACGAGCAAACTAAAGTACCGCGGAGTTTTCGTCAGATGTGGGACGTTTCTTCCTCTACTCTTTTTCATTTTTGATACTTTTGGTATTATTATTTAAATTATATAATTTGTGAAATTTTAGTAAAAGCTAAGCAAAGTCAAAGTAACTTCTACAAATCTCAACTTAATGAGCTTAATAATATTTAATTTTTTCAAACTTCTCCAGTGCATTGTTAAATGTTTCCACTAATTTTTCAAATGAATCAAACATAGAAACGTAGCGTAATAAGTTTTATACAAAACGCTAAGTCAATCACGTAGTATTATCGAAAAGTAGTCGAATAAATGGGAAACAGGCGAAAACTCGATAGATCCGGCCCGCATTTCGATTCCATCGCCCTGGGGTATCTCGAGAAATATCGAGATAAAAGTCGTCGAGACTTTGAGTTTGATAAGATATACTTGAATAACTTGAGGGTTAGCATTATGTACTTTAAGTTGGATCGTGCTTAGTTAAGTCTGGTGTTGGTCAGAGTTTGTAAAACTTATTTTCGTTGCTAAGTTCTGCGCACGGATTCGTTTATGTTAAAAATGGCATTATATTTGCACTTGGTTTCCCTTTCGGGGTGAGCTGGGCTACATTAAGGAATGGATCACAAGCCACCAAAAAAGAAAGAGAAACTTCCTGACATTGATCTAGCAGTAGATATGATCCCTAGTAGTAATACTGTAGCCTGTTGCCCGGATGAATACACGTTTATACTCAAGTTCTTGTTATTTATCCAATTATTTTTCAAAGATGAAGTTATTTCCTGAACTAAGTCTTAAGCAAAGTCAAAGTAGCGACAAGAATGAAAAAAGAAAAATCGTTTAAATTTAGTTTGTCTTATCTATATTTCTTTATAGAATTACTTGGTTTTTTCTTATTGTTTTGTTGATTTTCGTTTTGTGTTTTTTTTTTTATTTGAGCAACCGGTAAAAGAATGAGTCAACTTTCTTTTATAGGAGAAAGATGAATCTGAAAGGGATTTTGTCAAATGATATGATCTGATTGTTTTGAAACTCATTAGGTACCCACAATGGCCCCGATCGGGCCACATTAGCCTCGGTTGGCGCTAGGCCAGCAAGAGGCGGGTTAAATTTTATTGGTCTCTCTGAATTTTCAGTTGGAATTATAGCCGGGACTCGATAGGGAGGTATTTTGTCGGACAGAGAATTATGGAGTCTACATTAGTGTTTCATTTTTATATTTTATTACGTTAACGTTGTTAACATGTACAACTCTGACGACAAACGTATATCGTTATTCTGTTTCATATGAAGTATTTTAGTTTTTTTATACTGGCTCAATAAAGTCCCATAACTTAACATAACTTTCATAACTTTGCAGTCATAGCCGTTCTCGGATTACACTGTGCTTTCAATCAGGTACGGTGCAGTCACTGTTCTGAATCCGAATAAAAAAAAAAGTTAACAAACACACATTTTTTTTAAATCTTGTTATTAAGTTCTGTTTCAATTAATTATGTTGGTATTATGATATTTTAATAGTATATACAGACTCATATAATGACAGTTTTTTTTATTACAGGCAGGCTTTCGTATAGCTTCATTCTCATCTGATGGAAAGCGATGATGAGGCCGATGATGGAGCGCGTTCATTCAATAAACACCCATTCACTAGTCGTTTGAAGATTCCCGTATTGTAAGATGCTGAAAAAATAGATGCGGGAAGCGAATACCACAACGCAGAGGTCTATGGTTCGCTGCAAAAACGAGGTGCTGAATCGTCTCATGTGAGCATCTGGAACGGTAACCATATAAGGGTGCAAGCCTGTACGGTGTCTCGTCAATTCCAGCCTTTCAACTATGTGGTCTAGTATGTTACAATATTGAGTATATTAAAAACATTTGACTAGTAATAGCGACTCTACAGACGTCCTTGTGCCATTGTTTGAAGTGTTCGTAATTAAAATTGGTGCGATATTAGTTTTCACCTGAGCGGTGAGAAAGGACATTTCGTACCTTATTACGTGTTCTGATAGACATTAATCCTATTGCTAAACTATTTTGTTTGTAGGGTTGCGTAGCTCAGATCGAAAAACGAAATCTAAAGGTTCCGTTTGAATCATTGTCTGTCTAGCTGTTTGTTAAAACCCTTTTTTTTTAAAACGCATAAAGGAATTAAGTTGAAATTAACAACAAACACTTAGGTCTGCAGTCCCTTGCGGCTCTGAAAAATTAATACACCTAAAAGTTTACGCAATCAAAACATCTCTATTTATGTTATATTTTATCATTTTTGCCGTTTTCGCAAGGGAATGAAAACCTCCCCGCCAAGTAGGAGTGCCTGCAAAAGGCCAGATGACGCCGTGTGCTGAGGAAGCTGGCTCGGCTTTGCCCTTGGCACTCGGCAGCAGGGAGAAGGAACACCCTGGGGGTTTTAGTCGGTGCAAGTCCGATACACTAGGGGGCGACCCTCATTGCCCCCTGAGGTCCGTTAAGGAAAAAAAAGGAATTAACACCTTTAGCGACTTCCCGTTGATCTAAAAGATTTATACCATAATTACAGGAAAAAAAAACAAAAAAAATTGTATATGTTTACTAACCTATTTACTATTGATATACTAACCGCGACCCCCCGATGTATTGTTGGGCAGCGGACTTGAGGGAGTGCGTGAGCGGTGCGTAGTATGTTCCCGCGTACAGCACCAAGACAACGAGGTGAGCGGATACTGTGTACTGTGTAGGTTGTCTCTTAGCACCTTAAATTTTCCGGATTCTCAACCTTTGATGTCGTTTGCTGGCCTACATTTTACTTAGCGTCAGCCGCGCTGTAGTCACTTTGTCGAACAAAAATTGCTGGTAAACATAGAAGAAAAATATAGAAACACCATTGTTGACACAATAAATAGTTGTCAGCTGAAAATCAGCGCTGTGAGGCTTAGCTGGTCACTTAGCATTTGCTAAAAACTTTCCTTTGGTGCATCATCACAGTACAGGGGCTTTTGTTTTTTTTCTATCTTCATTAATATGTCCTTCTGTTTCTGTGTTGCAACACGCACACAAAAAACATATTGTTTTGTGCCAAACAAATGATTTTTCTTTGTTTCTTTTCTTTCCATACGTAATAGGTCTATGCAAAGGTTTTCATTTGGAAGATATCTCCGGAAATCCATACGCCTTAGATTTCCCATTAGAATTCCGATAAAGTCATCGATTCGTCGCTGATTATCAGAAACGATTAAAGCCTGGTATCAATTAATAATGCCTTTTGAATTTTATGCTTGATTTATTGTTAGTTCTAATTTATTAAAAAGGTGAAGAGATATTTGTGCAGGCCAGCATGATTGCTAGTCTGTCCGACACTGATTGATTGGCTGAACCAGCGCCATGGTGTGGTCTCTTACCAGTTGACGAAGGTCTTCACGGAGCATGACATCTTCGGGGGATACCTGTGTCACACCACTGCGATGGATGCCTCGATAAGTCAGCGCAGCATGTGGTATAGGAGTTCTGAGCATTGGCCACGGAGAAAGCTGACCTTGTCAGTGTGGTGAGAGGTGTTCTCGGCACTCACTCGCACTACGGTCGGTGGCGATGCAGTATGGCAAATAGCCCTCTCCTTTTGTGTGAACGTTATGAAGGTGAAACAGGCGGCGGAGAGAGAGGGGGCACTCTTTTTTTATCTTGATTCGCCACATAAACCACATCCCACCTGATGGTAAGCAGGGTGAAGTCCAAATGCCGATGAGTATCAACAGTAAAGAAAATAGCATCCGTAGTCGCAGTGATCATGTCGGCCTGCACAAATATTTCTTCACACTACGCATAAAAGACCTTATATCATAGGACGGTGGGAGCAGACTCGCTGGAAGATATTCCACAGTCCAAAGACATGGCAAAAGTAAGAGTTAGAGAACTTCTTAGTCCTAACCTGAATGTGAGTTACCATATAGCCGTGATTGCGTAAACGCGCGCGGAGTTCTGCAATGGAAGGGAGAGAGTGGATAAGGTTAAATAACTCTTCAGAACATTCACCGTGGTATAGGGCGCACTATTATATTCTCATACAGTAAGAGATAATGTAGTATTAATTTAATTCTATCGCACAAAAAGACATTGAATGCGTATCCAAGTCGGAGAAAATGGAATAAAAAATTAACGCTCGGTCTATATTTCAGGGGACGCCAGCTCCAGTTGAAACCGCTTTTATCCGGTTTGTCGCTTCTTTAAACCAAAATGGCGGGTTATTTACGCCGCCCTGCGGTTACGAGTTTATTCTCAGAATTTAGATTCTGATAATGCATTTAATTTAACCGAATCGTTTTAAGATCTTTTTTGTATGTAAAAGTGGCAAACGATTCTAGGGTGAGATTTGGTGTAGACCAACATTATAAATTATATTGTGGCTTTGGTAGTTTAGTGAATAAGAGACGGGTATCCACGGGCGGTAACGCAAGTGGTTGTACGTTCGTATCCCAGCACATAGCTCTTACGGCCTTTCATGGCCTTATAGCGCCATGGTAGTGACTCTTCTTCTTTTTACAGCCAGTTAAGTATCTCTGCGCGTCCCGAAAGTGATATGGCGTGACGATATATAAATATTAGTATTATAAATTATAATATCTAATTAATATTAAGGGAAGTCGCAGATTTCATTAATTTGCCTCTGTGAATACTTAAGCTATACTTAAGTTCCTAATATATATTCAGTTTTTTGTCAAAGACGGACTTATTTCCTGGTCACAGTCTAAGCAAAGTCAAAGTACAGCCTATAAATAATAATAATGTATCTTTGCGCTATATATTTTACGGGGTGAATAGATATCATATAAACTAAACAGTTATGTTACAAAATTTTTTGCCAGTTCAACGCAATTAATGATCGACGTTTTTTTAAACTTATATAACTTTATAATCATAGATGGGCAAAATGTAATCAGATTAATGAAAATGATTAATGATTACATTTTATGTTTTTTACCATTAATATGACTGCATTCTGCTCATTTATGTTTTAAACACTACAGAATCCCAGATTGTATACACATTTATTATTTCTTAACGTTTTAAATGGATTTAATCATGATTACAGAGCAAGAAAATTAAAATTACGACTGCATTTTGTAATCGTTGATCATTAATCAGATTACATTTTGCCCATCTCTGTTTATAATTCATTGAAATAAAAATAACACTAAATGTTAAAGGCAGCTTTCCACAATACATTAGTTAAAACAACTTTTAAACCGATTATGCCATTTCTAAGAATAGCGATCACAAGCGCGTACAGGTGAGTGCATACTGATTAACGATTTCGATATATTTTTACTAAGCTTCATTGCGTAAGTGGAATTTTTCTAGCCACTCGTATATATAGAGGTTCTTGCAAATCATCGTATCATCGGAACGTTGGGGAGATGGTTGAGGATCAAATGAATTAATATGTATTGATAGGTTACATATCGTATTTATTGGAAAAGGAAGACCTAGATGTGTATGAGCGTTATGTGCATGGAATTTTTTTGTTATGGAGCGTCTTGATATACTACTACTTTAGATATAACATATATTGTTGTAGCGCTCTACAATATTAAAGTGTGCGACAAGCAAGTTCTAGAGCACCGTTATTCAACCTATGTTATCACTGTTTATTTAAAAGATTTCCGTACCAACGTTAAGCATTTCATCAAAAAATCATTCTGTCAAAATTTAATATAAACGAAAGATAAAAAATGTAAGGAACTGTTCGTCGTTTCGCCGCATAATGTACACAGAGTGTGCTTTAAAAGATTTCAGGGAGCCTGTTGACCTTCGCGCGAAAACTTGAAAAAGAAAAGTTGACATTTTCTCTTCAAATTTTCTTAATACCGCGTGAGAGGTCATGATGGGTATTTATCTAATATTATAACATTTTTCAGGATGACATTCTGTTCGATAATAACAATATATTGCCATGCTGTGTCTATTTCGGGATGAGCAGAGATACATTAGTGATTGTATGCACATGCCGGGCAGTAATCTTGAGATAGTCTGCTGCCTGGATGAGAGGGAGGCAGCACAACGCCTGAGAGAAAGGTTTTGGAGGGGTTGGCTCTTTACACCGCCCCTCCCAGCGAGGTAGCCTCAACAAGGCTTTTCGGCCTCCCGGGCGACTGGATGAATTTGGTTTTCCAGGCCCGTGTGAAGCAATTAGAGGGACGCCCCGGGTGTTTTTAGTCAGTAAGAGTCTAATTTTGATACACCAGGGTTGTAGCCCTCACAGCGGTCATGATGCTCTTATATAGGATTTTGCTCAGGTTACTAAAAAAAAAAATTGTATACATTCGGCGCTTATATTTCACGCTTAAAGTGACCAGTAGCGTAGTTAATCGCTGTACTCACAGCACTGGTACACATACAAGTATAATTACCATTAGATACCATGCGGGTTTTCTCACGATGCTTTCCTATATACAGAGTGATATAGTGTCACGATATATTATTATTTATATTAACAAACTCCTCACCCACCCGCCCAACTCTAACCCTAAGCGAGGGATGGTACACATCCAGCATAAGCACAAACGGTTAGAGATTAGGGCTCCAAAGATAGAAACCTGCATACTATTCGCACTGTGTCAATAACGAATATTATTATTATTATTATAAATTCACCACTCGTTTGTACTTACAGGGGAAAATGAAACAATAAAAATACAACGGAGTGTACATTGATTGATTCTCCGCGTTTTGATTGGTACGTAGATAGCTGAATGTTTTAATTGATTGATTATTGAACTCTCCTTTCATTTCAACAGTCCAATACGTTTTGCAGTATTACTTTGTTCTACCGACTGCGCCATGTTTATAATATTACATCGTTTTATGACTTGCTTTATATCATTCTCACCTATACGTATGAATACCGTAAGTTCGAATCCAGACGCGTACCTCCTAGTTTTCCCAGATTAAGTACGGATTATGTCTCACATCCTTTTCAGTGAAGAAAATATCGAGAGAAAACCTGCACGGTATGTAATCGAAATGTCATGTGTACTAGTGATGTGGGAACGGCGAGTGTACTTCGACAGCGCGCGTCACCACGCATTGCTGACTTCTTGGGGGTCGCTAAACTTTAAGCTCAAAGCCCCACTTTGAGCGGTTTCAACCCCTAAGGCATCCACCGACCGGTCGTGGATCGACTGATCCGCTGGAACTGATGCGCAGGGCGGTTGAAGACCCAATGTCTAGAATAATCCAAATCTTTTCCATTTCGAATTCAAAACGATCTTCCTTTTTTCCGATTCTTACAAAATATTCTTTTTTATTAAACGGCCAACATTATATTTATGTCATAGACATATAACCTACTTCAATATACTCCTTACATACAATCACTACAGTACACAGTTTCACCACAAGAATAAAATTATATTATAGGTTCACCTCGTAATAGGTTACCTCTGGTACCCCTCAGCCACCATTTCGACAAAGAATAATATATTTCAACAGAAAAGAAGATATTAAATGCTAAACGGGGATTTTAATTAAAACTAGAAGTGCAACAGACTGTAAAAATTTCTGCTTCGCGAAATGCCAGAAAGGATTTTGCCGTATTGTAAAACTTAAAGATTTAGCATATAATATTTAATTTAGAATTCATACTTTAAGATCGTTCTCTTTGAGTTTCGAGTTATATAAACCGTTGTTCAGTAGTTCTTAATTTTATATCCAATTTTATATTGTATTTAAATTAATGTTAATATTTTTTACAAACACACCACATTCTGGAGAGACGAAAGAGGACACAAAGGGGTATTTGATATTGTGACTGCCTAGCGCTGTCAATTGTAAGTGTATTGGATAGTTTTCCATATAAATGCATATATAGGAGTATTTCGCGACCTTCATTTCACGACGCCGACGGTGTCACCGACGAAAGATAGGTAAATGTCGTTACCTGGTGCGTTTACGCTCCGAGACACAGCCTTAATCTTCTGCAGGCGTTTCTTTTCAAGATAGTCGCTTTAGAAACGCTATTAAATCTCCCGTAGGTTCTTTCCCTGGCTTACCGCCCAAGTTGGTAGCACCTTCGGAGCACGCCTTCTACGCCCGGATGAGTTTTAAACTTATTGTTCTGTAAAAAAATAATTGTGACCCAGCAGTGTGACTGCAAGAATCCGAATCGTGCCTTAAGCCGTTTGGGTCCGCTAATGGCAGTCCGTAGTGGTTATAAATTTGAAATCAAACAGAGGAAACAAATTAAAATTAATGTATACATTTTATGATCATGGAAAGTTATAAGTTGTGTAAAATTGCTACTCTATATCAATTCTAAATCCAATAACCGAACGCGAATCGCGCCCTACAACTCATAAACCCGATGGCTTTGATGAAAAATACTGCGTAACGAATAAACAATACATTGCAAATTTTGTATCGAAGTTATTGTTAGGTTGGTTTTACGTAAGCCGATTTCGATAACGACAAAGTGTAAGGCCGAAAATTGTATACGATCAGGAATTATAAAGAAAAACCAATAGGTTCTAAGTGGGCTGTGCTGGCCTAGTAGATAAAGGACCGGTTACCAAGCACGGCCACGGGAAATGTCGTAGTTTCGAATCGACGTCTATCTGGGTAATTCCATATTAAATTTGGTTTTAGGCTTCACATGCTCACCGGTGAAGGAATACATTATGAAAAAATCCGCATGGCATCTATTAAAAATGTCATGTATACTAGTGCTGGGAGAACGTCGATCAACTGTGCTTCAGGTCACATTGGGTACGATATATCAGCGCAGAGTGGATACAATCAGTAATGTACAACTTTTCACCCCGAAGGGAATATAGCGTTACGATATATTATTATTATAATTATAAAGAAAGCACACGTATTCGCCGACATGCCCGGATCTAGGGGGTAAAGACGGAGCTCGCGCTCCGTGCAACAAAACCTAGGAGCGGTGGACGAGTCCATGAATAATATATCTGAAAAAGCCGGTTAACTTCTCCATAAAAATAAACTGAAAATTTGTACAAGCCATTGTATTGACGTTTAAAAGTTAATTCGAACTCATTACTAAAAAAAAAAAACAAAAAAAAAACTAAATTTATCTTTTAAATTTTTACACATTTATCTATTTGAAAATTGCTGCCCACATTTGTGACCAATACTCCTTTTATACATTTATGAACGGTAAACGATGATATAAGTATGAAAACACTATTTAAGGGTTGCTGTATAGAGAGCTTATGACGTTATAAACATTATGGAGATTTAAATCGCTGTTCATTGAAGGGTAAATTTCCGGGCGCGATGATATAAAGTATTAAATTGACTTTTACATTAGAATTTTCATAAATCCCACAGGATCTATTCGTTTCTCGATATCCTGGCTGGTTGCGTTAAAATATCACTCGTAGTCGGTCGCTCAAACCTATTAACATATCAATACGGGCGTCGACAAACACGTACGCCTGTGCTCTAAGTTATAAGCGGATAGAGGAAAGCTAAAATTGACTGAGATATTTGAGATATAGATCTTTTTATGATTTACAGGGTTGACTTTAATGACACCTGGTAGAAGGTGAAGTTGAGTCCGACGGTGAAACGCATCCGCCCAACAAATGCCTATTCACTCTTATCTTAAGGACTCTCAAGTAATAAGAACGCGGGAATAAGGTTACCGGAAGCATATTACACTCCTTAACATATTATTCTCAATTTTTTGTTATTATAAGGTTTTTTCTTATACAGGCTGGAAAAAGCGTCTGCATTGTATTCAAATAATGGCAACGACGGTCAAAGGACGAAATTCCATTGACAGTCTCCGTGGTCATATTGGTACACATATAACACGACGGAAGGTCTCTAAGTATATGAACAATTTCGAATTGATCTCGAAACGCGACAGGTCGAAGGGAGTATGGCATTTTGTACACTTGTGTGCTGTGGTCACAGCCTAGTTCGGGCAATTTTGATGCGGTTAGGCAAATGTCCGAACTAGGTCGTGAACTCGTGACCACAGTAAATAAGTATAAGGACCATCATAGTAACTCGCTTTGGCTTATCACGTTTCGGGACCTACTTTTGTACTCATATACCTAGAGACCATCAGCCGTGGTATATTTGGGCCGTTATGACGTTGGAGATTGTCAATCGATATTCGTCCTTTGACAGTTGCTGTCGTTTTTGGAGTACTAACCATCAGTTACACTGTAAATACTTGGTCGTGCCAGTGTAAAAAAAAAATGTCATACCACCTCAAAATAAAGATCAATGTTCTAGGCCTCAGACCTCAATGATTTATTAGGCTTCCAATTAAGCTGTTTTCTGCTCGCCGACACAGTTATTGGGTGTCAGCTCAAAATCAGCGCCACGTGGCTCAGTTGATTACTGAGTATTTGCTGAGCTGACTTCCTTACACATCATCCCAGTACAGGTTTATTAGCTTTTATTGTTTTCTATCTTGATTAACCTATCCATCTGTGTTGTGTCCCAAATAAATGCTTCCTTCCTTCATTCTTTCTTATTAATACAGTTGTAAATAATTTCATTTTCGCTTGTGACTTGGACCATGTATATGTGATATACCGTAGTATATACGTACGCGTACACACGTCAGTCGCTAGACCTGTATTTAGCATATTAGGTAAACCTTTAGGATTTGCGAATTATTTGCATATTAATGATTTTGAAGTCTTTCAACGAGCTCCATGTTGATTCCGATTAGTATATTAATATTGGCTTAGAAAAATGCTAGAACGTCTGTATATATTTGACATACTGTTATATAATAGTAAAATATCGTCACGCTACGTTGTTTTCGGGGTGAGCAGAGACACATTAGTATATGTCGTGCCCAATGTGAACAGTAGCGCAGCTGATCGCTGTTCTCACAGCACTAGTACACATGACATTTCTACTATATTTTTCTTTTTAGTTATAACTAAGGTGAATAAATAAAAATAATATAAAATAAAATACAATGTTAATATTCATGCTTTTATTAAACATACTTTGATTACACACGAGCGGTATTTAAATATGAAAGTCACATTTGGAATTACAAATTACTTTTACAACCATAATTACGTTTTACATAAAGTGTCATGAGTTTTTACAATGTGTACAAAAATGATTTTCGGTTGATTTTATCAACGCATTAATCATGGGATTGTTAATCATTTTAAAATTTGTATTATTTTTACTATTTATTTTAAAATGTAAACAATATATGTATTTATTTTATAAGTTAAAAAAGTTTCCGAAATATTAATAAATAGTACATCGTCACACTTTATGCCGAATGTGATCACTTCCACATTTGATCGCCGTTCTCACAAGTACACATGACATTTCTGATTTCTGTCATGCGGCTTTCCTCGCGAAATTTCCTTCACCGGTGAGCAAGTGTGCCTAAGCCCGTACTTAATGTAAATTAAGATTTCACTTTAATCTTAATTTTTTTTAAGGTTATCCTACGTACGTCGATAAAACCAAACGAGTAAAATGTTTTCTAGATATATTATGAAATATAGATGGAGATAAATTTTGATATAAAACGATTAATAATATGCTTACATTACAACTCTACTGACACTCTATTTTAGGATTCGATTTATTCATAGAATTAAAAATTTATTGGAGGACAACCAAGTAAAAGGCTGGATAAAAGCGAAAGCATAATTTCGAAAGTTTATTATTATTGTTTTTAAAAATACAATAGAAGTATTGTATTTTTTTATACTCTGAAGCATTTTCTTATACAATTGGGTCACAGAAAATGTAGTTTATATGCTATAACCCATTCAGAGTAAGCAGAGATGCATTAGTATTGTAGTTATATCCACTTTGCGTTTATGTCGTACGCAACGTGATCAGTAGTGCAGCAGATCGCCGTTCTCACAGAACATGACATTTCTGTTAGATGTCATGCAGGCTTCCACGCTATGTTTTCCTTCCCCGATGAGCATGTGATGCCTTAATCCGTACTTAACTTGAAATAAATGAATTGTATGTCCCGGCAGTCGAATCTACGAGCATTCGCGTCGCCATGCATGGATACAGGTTCCTTATCCACGAAGGCATTAGTCTCAATTTAATTGTTGCTATACCAATAAAGAGTTATTTGTAATTTGCCTTTTTTCCGACAGGGCGAATATACAGAAGTTTTAAGGTTGCAATTATAGCACACTAATGCAGCAAAGATGTTTAGTAGTTATAAAGACTTAATACGGGATACTTATCCTAATATCCTCTTTTGCTGACGGAGGACCCATTTCCCCACGTTTATATGTTTTTTGTATATTTTATTTTGGTATATTATTTATGTTTGTGAATTTTAAACTTTTGTTTAGGGCGAAATATATAAATAAAGTATTTAATTTAATTTAATCATTCTCATTAGTTGATTCATTTTTCTTTATAATTTGTGAGGGAATATAGTTATTAACACTTCTATTACTTGCAAAAAGGTACAAACTATTGTATCCTGAAATATGTCTCTTGTCTATAAAATCACTCTGTATATTTTTTTAACTAAAACAAGATCTTGGAAACAATATGTAAATTAAAAATTGAACAAATTTTTTTAATGGTTGATAATTTTAAAACGAGTTGTTAATAAGTTGTAATGTATGCAAATAGTATAAACTTTGTAAATGAAAGAAATCTTTATACAATAAATGAAAGTCATATTTTATATTTAACGTTAGAACCATATCTTCATAAGTTTAAACCTCACAATTATCCAAAGAATCAACATCCACTTGTTTAATTAGGTTATAATTATAGTTAACTATATTGACATTTTTTTACATTTAATTAGTTTTTACCACTAAATGACAAGCTCATGTTATTTTTTTACAAATGAATATTACAAAAGTAATTAAGCAACAAAAAAATGTAAATATAAGTGGGGACGTAAATTCGTTAATTTATTCTATCTATGGTTGGCAGATTTAAATGTTTTATTAGGTTATAATAAATATGCTGTTTCTTTTAATGATTAAGTAGTAAAATTCTCTTTGTGCCTATTGCTTTGTCTTTGTGAAGGTTAAGCCATGAAAATATAATGAACAAAATGACCTTACTTACTAAAAATGTGTTTCAAATGTTAATTAAATCTAAATTGGCAATAGTTAATTTGATATTTAAATCTCAAAATGGCATAAAGTATAAGGCACGGTTTTAATATTTTTCTAAACTTACTTAAATTTAAGAAGGACGTATAAATACAACTACATTTTTTAAATTCTAAAATAAATGTGTATGTTTTTTAATCAGATCTTGGCACTCAATTATTTGATACGAAATAATTAAAAATAACTCTGTTAATGTCCATGGTTTGGCAATTTTAAAAACGGTGATATGTTCGAATTTTATAATAAATATGAAACAAATAAAACAAAAAGGCTCAATAAAAATAAAACAAAAAATATATCATTAGATTTTTTATTTAAATTCGAAATGTAACAATAGAAATATTCTTTTGTAAATATAAAATCGTATCTTGTCAATATAATGGATGGATTTTCAAAATTACGAAAAAATGAAGATATTTTGATGTTAAAATTATATTAAAATCAGTCAGTGGGTATTATTTTTATTTTTCAGACATTAAACACAATGTTACATAATCGATGATTTAAAATGAAATAAAAATACGTAGCTTAAAAACTTAAAATTAATAAAACTTTGGTATCTGCATTAAAACCGATTAAATTTTGGAGTAGAAAAAGCTATTAATAGAAAAATTACAAATACATTTTATTTACAATGTTTAAAAGCCGGTTTTTATAAATTAAAAATTAATTAAACTTATATTTATTGTCAGTTCGCGTTTGGAGTATTTAATTTGTTTTATTTACACCTCGTGACGTAGCAATTTGAAACAATACAATAATTGAACAAAGTTATTAAAAATTACGGCCGCATTAAATGTGAAAATATATAATAACAATTTAATAAAATTGTAGTAATTAATTAATATTTTAAATTGTTAGAAACAATTTATGATACATTATTTTGTATAATTAAAAAAATAATATATATTTAATAAACATTTTATATCTCGTTGGGGTTACAATCAAGTTGAAAGTAATATTCAATAACAATAAATTTGTTTAATTCGAAGTCTAGCATAACATTAACTTTTAACGATATTGACGATCGTTCGGGCGTAATTTTAAATTTACCCAATAATATTTTTTTATTAAAAATGGTTTAAGTAACAATTATTTATATATTACAATAAAAAAACCTAGTTAAAAAGAGATCCTTCGAAGGAATCGATTTTTTATGTTACTCGTAAAAAAACTGACAATTTCTCATGTTAAATGAAAGCAATTTCCATGTTGTTATAACCTTTCATTTACTTTATACGACAACATAACACAGAAACTTCTTTCATTTAGAAAATTAAGAATAACCGCGTAAATGATATTTATAATTTTGACACAAAAATATTCATCACAATTTTTACATACGAACCCATATATTGAGCAAATATGGAATCATCTAATTCTTTCACGAGTTCTTAAGTATTTAATTACAGCAACGTAATAATAATTGATTTTTATCAAATTGTAATTTATAATCTAGACATGTATACATACTAGTGATCGTTACAATAGGCCAAGAATATTATAACAAAGTATTCATGCCTTGGACGTCCGTCTATTACAAATATCATGGAACGCAGACACAACAGACGCATCAAGGCAGATCTAACTAATTTTGAAGTTCCATCTATGCATGGTGTAGTCCAAAAAACAACGATTAACAACAGTGAAAAAAACCTATCGGTAGTCGCAGCGATCATGCCAGCCTGCACAAATATCTCTACACGCTGCGTTTAAGACCCCATAACATAGGACCATGGGAACACGCTCGCCTGAATTCCATTCCTCATCCCAACGACACGGCAAAAGTAAGAGAGTTAGAGAACTTCTTAGTCCTGGCCGGAACGCGAGTTACCTTATAAGGTTAAGTGACTCTTCAGAACGCTTGGATCTTAAATAGTTTACGAAATTTCTAAGGTATTTAATAAAATGCTAATCATATACAATTGACTTGTTTACTATTAATGAGGTACAGCAGCATAAGAAGAAATTGCATGTGATTAAGTGTCTAGACAAAGTGACTACATAACACCTGATAGAAAGTACAGTGTAGTCAGTCGAACAGCAGCGACTATCAGGGATCGGAAAGCTATTGACAATCGCCGACGTAAGTTTATGAACAGTTGGACGTATACAAGCTGATCTCGAAACGTGACCGGCCGAAGCGAGGCACTTTGACGGTCTTTGCACTTGTGATTTTTTTCTAAATAATGAATTTACTTCAATAGCGCTAAAAATGAATTAATTGTTATTTAACCATAATATTCTTCACCGGGTAAACTAAATAAGGTAAAAATGTCGTTTAATCCAAGCCTTTCCCACATCGATACTATTCTCGAGTTTGCTCATGATATAGGTTCAAGGTTTAGCGTTTTGGTGCCTAGATTTTCTGTTTTATTTGCGTTCACACAAAATAATTACATTCAGTCGATAATCATACGCCGCTCTGAAGCAGCCAACTCAGTTTCTCTAATCGTACCTAACCAATCCAATCTAAAGTTTCATTTCACACTAGTTCCAATTCACCGAATTACATCGTCATCTAATTCAAGACTACCGCACACTGCAAATCCACTTTCAGTTCCACAGTTATCACAATCAAGTATTTTAATAATTCTATCTACATTATCTATTCCACAATTTATTTACAAACACTTCGAAAATGTCTTTTATAAGTCCGTTTTGTCTAAACCACTTCAGACCACGTGCGTTTCAGTGCGTTTGTTGAAGGATTCGTCTATCGTCACATTTTGTTTCTTGTTCTCCTTCTTAATTGTCCCGTATTGGGGCACGTCTGAGGTAAGGTTCTGCACAGTGAGAATCTGACTGGAGTTGCTATTATGGGGGGTGCTAGAGGAGATCGGACTGCCGTACTGGTTCCCATATTTGTGCCGCGAGGGGTCTTTTAATATAGACTGGGGCTGTTTCACTGGCGCTGTAGTTTGGGACATTTGGTGCTGTAACAAATTCTAAGATTAGAATGATCGGATTAATCTCCTAAATCCAATATGAATTTAAGTAAAATCTTAAACGATAGTAGTCTTCTCATCACTGAGATCAAGTGTTTATTAATTTTTTGGTAATCCGGATGAAAAATCCTGCATAGGAGCGTCGGGGCCCCTATGAAGGCCGCGGCCCCGATGTATCAGACTACCACTGGCTAAAAACCTCCGGGGTTTTGTCTTCTCATAGTTGCTAACCGGTTCTAGGAGTCCTTCAGCCCGGTGTGCGAATGGTCTATAGAGGTCTCATTCCTTGGAGGAAAGGATACAAATGGTCGCCTCCTCTAGTCACCACATAGGTGGTGTGTGGAACATACCTCCAGCTAACCTGGGCAGTAGACTCCATCAAGTTTATCGCCTAATTACTGTCTGGACGTGAGATTATTCCCTGCCAGTCCCGTTCGGCGGTCTCCTTCAAGGGTCTTTATTGACTCAAGTTTATGAAATATATCGCCGCGTTATGTGAATTCCATAGATTTTGTATTGTTCTACTAACGATATCTCTTATTGAATGTTGCTTTGTTTAAGACCTCAGGGAAAATTGTACTTCGATTAATAATTTATTTCAATTGTGAGTATCGTGTTTATTTCATTTTTTAATCTAACCCGACAAATTGACTATCGTACATTGGAACAAAAGTAAAGTGTAGTTTAAGAGCAGCAGTAACCCCCAAGGGTGGAAAATGAACTGATAATCGCCGTGATCATGAAGTCCTGCTCAAAAGTCTCATTATAGTTCTTCTGAATGACCCATGTCATAGGAGGAATGAAATACAACCATCTACAACACAAACACAACCTGATGACACGACAGACATAAAAACTCGAAATCAAATAATTATACGTAAATATAAAGGCGCGATTCTACTAGTCACAGCTTAGCATAGCAACCTAGCAGTCGCCGCTACTGAGCAACGACTATTACAATCAGAATCAAACCTTTACTTGTCACAGCTCACCTGATTGCAATTTCCTTGGTGCAGTACGGTTACATCTGGCGGTGGAACAGCCGTCATCTTCTCAAGTCTTTGACGCCTTAGAGTGCCACCCGCCGACTGCCTGTCTAACGAAACTATGCAATTGTTTATATTATTCTCGAGTGATTTCACCCCTTTTCATATTTGACGATTGCGACTGTAATATTAAGGTTTTGTTCAGTTTAAGCAATATTGTGTGTTTTTATTCTTTAAAGTAGGTCATTGTACAGCTGGAGCTTCCCACTAGTGTCTTACTACTCCAGGTGGTGGAACAAAATCAACAGAGGCAACTAGTTTCCAGAAGAGAGTCGCGATTCTAAGCAGTGAAGGAATGAAGAAGAGTACAAGATATTCTTTGGAAGCATACGTTTAATAAAGCATTTTGAGCTTTCGTGATTTATATATCATTATAAATACTTTTCGCAGACATACATACGCATACGTTTGATTTAAAAATTAAGATGAAAAAACGCCTCTTTAATTTTCTTTGGTAAGCTCAAATGAACATGAAAATGCAGATTCCACGAGCGATTCTACCTCTTCGGCTCGAATTATAAACGAAGGTATTACCGAATTACATACTTAGTTGAAGGAAAGGTAATATTAACCACATTAAATTAGTACTCATTTAAGGCGTATAATGAGTACGTAATATGTTTTAACCACGAACAATTAAAGGCGCAATCGTTAAGTTAAAAGAGGAATCTTTTAGTTAGTCAAAAATGGATAAAACGCGAAATGATTGATGATTAGTATTTTTCAATCGCTACAAATAACAGTTTGTATCTATCAAGTTTTATTCCTTTAGAATAACACGAGACAAATTCCGCTGTCTTTCTCCACAAAGATAGTCAGGCAACAATCTATAGACTTAAGCATAATTTCTGGTTTTCGCTACAAGCAAAAATTTTAATGAAAGTGATGATAGGCTTATAAGTATAGATACAAATGATAATGGATAAGTTAAAATTTTCATAGGAATGAGATGTTATCAAAGATAAACAATGGCATGAAGTAAAGAAAAAAAATAGGTACCGACATAAGAAAAATCCTCACCATCAAGCCCATAGTTGTGTGGCGGACTGGACATATGCGATGGAGATCCACCCGATAGACCTCCATTCATTAGATGCTGCTTGGGGATTGGCTGAGCTGCGTACTGATGCGGAGGTGTAGGTGTGCGACCAGATTGCTAAGACAAGTATAAAAAAGCCTTGAAAAAAAAGTATGATTTAGATATTGGAGCATAATTTAACGTTCTTATAACTTGGGAGTCTTTAAGAGAAAAGTGAATAGGCATTTGTTGGTCGGACGCGGTCCATTGTCAGACTCATCTTCACCTTCCACCAGGTGTGATTGTGGACAAGTGTACTCCTGTAAATCATTAAACAAAGACAACGGTTGTTTCACATTTATTTTCCTTCTAAATTTGAGTGCAATAGAAATTGAATTTTTGTTTATAACAAAGGTGAGTTGTCACTTTCTAAAATTATGAAATTGATGTTAAACAGCAAAATTCTTACTGTATTTTCTTTAGTATAATTAGAAGAAACATAAATTGTTATAAGTGGAACTATTTGAAATCTTGTAGTTTACTCCAAGTCATCTAATACATTATTAATATTTGTTAGAGCAATATAGCATCTTTCATAGTTATTGACTATTGGCAGTACCTGGCTGAGTATCACCACTGGTTGTGGAGAACGATCTCTGATGATAGATCTTTAACATGTACCATCAAAGAGCTGCTGATCCAATGACACTTGGTTAGACACATGTGTATTCGTTGTGGCTATTGCTATTCGATCATGTATAGGATTATTTAGCCACAGTAATAGTGATATAGCATCTTTACCTATGCCAATTATTCCATTTGCAAGAGTATCATCTAACATATATATAGGAATGTGAGTGGAATAGAACATATGATGCTAATAATATAAAATGATAAGGAACAATATAAGAGTGTGAAAGGGATAGAAAATATAGGAGAGAAAGAGACAGATGGGAATGGTGGATATAATAAGTTGCTGTTAGGGTCGTGGTGATATTTTTAAATTTAAAACGGTACCTGTACTTTTAATTGTGCTGAATAAATGATTTAAAAAACTAAAGTCCTTTCTACATATATTGAAATGTGAAATATTTAATCTACGCGTATTTTTCACCTTAAAATGGTGCGAAATCAATCAAGGTTAACAAAAAATATAGTTACCTGTTGCAGGAATTCTCCAATCAGTGGTGGATAGGACAGATATCTGTCTGAAGACATGTTATAGTAGGAACCGTCCAAGGGAGGCATCGGGCTCGGAGCAGGCACGTAGTTTTGTTTACCTATTCACAAATATTAACTTTAAAGGTGGTGACTGACGGAGAGTTTTCCGTAACACAGCAATTTCTACACCAGGGTACAGCGAAATGATTAAATGGTAACTGTTAAATAATTTTACAATTAGGTACAAATATTAGATCGAGGTCTGTAAGGCAATTTGCTTTAAGCAACGTTTTTTGGTACATTGGACATTATTGGAATTAGTGAAAAACACTGATATCAACAGTGAAAGTGTTCAGAGTGAAAACACCTTTTAGGTCGGCAGCATGATGCAGTTGTCAAAAGGCGACAGTGACCGTCAAACATAAGGTGAGATGAGCGCCTTAATTTCTTTTTATATAAAAAAAAAACTTTTTACCCTATGTGTATTTATCTAACTTCGTTGATATTTTCTGGTGAATCTCTCTTCATTCCCAAAGCTTATTTTACGCCTATAATCCTTCAATACTCACCAGAATTTCTACCTAGTGTGCTATGACCGCTCATATCCTTATGCCTGTGGGGATGAGGAAGTGTCCTCGCGTGGTCACCATCGTACACCGCGTAGTTCGGCGGTGGGTAGTCCAAGGGTGGTGGAATTACGATGCCCTGGTCGTCCATTAGATATGCATCTGTTGTCTGTATAAAGATTATAATAGTTATTATCGTCATTACCATCCGTGATATCAAGATGGCAAATGAGCTGACCGCTTGATGTGCGAAAAATTCATCATTTGAAAAAAAAAAAAATCTAAGTTTGCCTGATGACTATCCATATTGTGAGTATATTTCATCCAACTCAACTAATAGTGTAGCTGAATACCATTTTCAGGATTTTATTCATTATCAAGCCACACGATAAGTTCTATATTTAATCATCAACATCAGCAGCCCACAGCTGGGTACGAGTCTCTATCATGTTACACCACCATCCTTGATCACGTGCCAAGTTCAACAATCATTTACTGCCCGTAAACTTGACCACATCTAGTCTTCCCATCTTGCAACCGGACGTCTAACCCTTCGTTTACCCAATCTGGTACCACACACTAATATCCAAGCTCTATGCTTAACACCTGGTTTAGCCAGATGCCCTTTTCGATTTCTGTTAAGATCCGAGATGCGATTAAATCTTAAGGAATCGAGTAGTACATGGGAGGACAATTCAAATCAAGGAAATTTCACAGTTCATATAAACGCAAGTACTCTACTAACATAGGCATCACAACTCTTTATAAAATATTTTTTCACAGACAAAACAAGTGTATTTGAGAATACTTCTCAGCAAGAAGGAAAGATTTGAAGAATGCAAAATAAAAACTAATTTACCTGACTTATCATATGTCTATTTGGCATAGAAGGAACTTCAGGTATGGGAGGTGGATGCCTCTCTTCTCCGTCATCCTGGGAGTAGGTTTCAGATTTCTCAGAAACTGAACTAAGGGTTTCACCAGTCATGGTGTCGTTGTACGATGAAGGAGCGTACATTTCTATAGTCGCTGATTTTGATGCCTGCCCTGCTTGTTCTGGATAAATGAAACAATTTTATTATTACTTTGATAATTTTCAGTAAGCGGCGTCCAGATCTTTCTAGATTTAGGATAGAAATTGAGTTACTCAGTTGAACGCTGTTCTCATAGCACTAGTACTCATAATATTTCTATTAGATGCCATGTGGGTTTCCTCACGATGCTTTCACCAATGAGTATGTGAATACAGCCATTAATTTATCTCTACTCATCTTGAAAGGGGTAAATCGTGACGATTTGTAGGATTAGGTCAGACGGAGCCCAGTTTCCACTTTAGTTTTTAATTTGAGAACATTTTTAAAATTCACAATTTTAATTAAAACGTTTGACATTATTAAATTAGAAGAATTGAAGATTACTCTAAAAGACAAACATGAAAACGGGAAAACTAAATAGCCTTTGGTAGGATTTACAATCACTCTTAAAAACACGGACGATAACAATATGAGCAATAATAAAAAAGAGTAAATATAATATTAAATATACTTGGAAGTTAATATAATAAACGCACATAAAACACATAATAGAATTAGCAAACAAAATAGAAACAAAAATCATACCTTTTAATCTTCTCGACCGTCTTTTGAGAATAAAACAAGCTATTAGTGCGGCGTTGATTAAAATCAAGACAGCTCCCGTGATTGAAACGTAAACTATGACAGTCTTAGAGACATCTGGAGTGTCTACATATTCTGTTGATACTACGTTCAATTCGCCTACTTCCGTCGAAGCTTTAGTCGTAAAAAAAGGAAAAAAAAAATAAGCAACAAAAACAGAAACTAGGTCGATGAACATTTGAAGATTTCATTATTTCATATAATCAAATATATTCTTGTACATTTTTCTCGCCGTTATATTCTTAAACCAGTGTTTGATACTACCGTCCCAAATTTTTACTCTTTGAAATTACATGATCAAATGTACATATTTCATTTGTCAATGTTTTACGGAAACATAACTGGAGTATTCTTAAATATCAATATATTTTGTTACAGTGACGTAAAGTAAACAAAACTGCTATTACTTTACTAGATGATCTTATTTTCTACATCAGTCATTGTAATATGTACATAGCAGAACTCAATACAGATGTGGATCATTCCCTTGACAAAAGTAAGAACGATTTTAAAATAACCATTTAGACAAACTTTTGTTATCAAAACTTAATAAGAGAGATTTTAAATAAAGAAGCCTTCAAATTAACATCAACCAAAGCATCTTAATCTAACTCCAAACCTCGAATCCTCTTATTGGTCCTCCGATGAAGACAGAATCCAATTATCAGTACATTGAGGAGTATCAGAGCAGTTCCTACAACTGTTCCTGTGATAATAAATACCCCAGGAACGTTATAAGAATTGTATTCTTCAGAACTCGACTGTACTGATGAAGGGATCACGTCTATTGCAGCGTGCAAACAAAGTTGATTTTACTTTAATAGTTATTAGCAATTTTTTTAATGATTTATAGGCTAACGCACGATCTGAATCACACCTAGAAGGAGAAAGATGAGGCCAATAATGGACCGCGTTCGCCCAAAAAATGCCAATTCACTCATCTTTTAAATGTTCCCAGTTCGCAATATCATGGAAAAATAAACACAGGGGACATATATTCCATACTTGCTTTTACATATCGTTAACTGTACAATTTAAAACCTCACAAGTTGCTTTAGTTTACGTAATAATTCCAAAGTTTGTTGAATATTTGGGTCTTAGGATTTCCATTCAATTCAATGGTTTAAAACCATAAAAATACAAAATTTTAATTTGCAGTATTACTAATTAGTTTTCAATATTCCTTTTTTTAGGAGTTAAATAATAGATTCCATTTTTCTGACACAGGAGGAATAACAATATATTTACTTTGGGAATTGGTAAATGTGAATAGTAGATTCTCAGAGTACTCATTTAGATATTTTTTTAGCCGAATTCATGAGCAAGTTCTTTTTATAACAAAATTTGTGGAGTCATTAACATTATGTCAGTTAGGCTCAGAAGATTCATTTTAACCATGTTCAAAGTTTTAAACAAGTTGTTTAATATTAATGAAATACTCACTAAGTGTCGTAGCTTTTGTGTCGTCAGGTCTGTATTTACTTTGGCCGATTTTATTAATAGCCATAATAGAAAATACGTAATCGGTGTTTCTCTCCAGACCTCCAATTGTGTATGTTGTAGCATTTTTAGGTAAAACATCTTCATATTTATATGCGTCATCGTATATTTTTCTGCAAGGAAATATGCAATAAATGTTTGATTTTTTTTTTGATTAGTGAATTTAGTTGCATATATTTTTAATATGATTTGGAATGCTTGGATATTTGTTTTTATACTGACTCGAAGAAGTCACTACAATATGCTTTATGTGAAATATAGTTCATTTCAAGAACGGTAACGAACGTCAATGAATGATAAAAGATCCCGAGATTTATGAACAAGTCAATTGTACATCAGCTGATCTCAAAACGCGGCACGAAGTCAATTACCATAAATGTGTAAATTAATCTGAGTATATTGCAGTAGTAGTTGGTATTAAAGGAAAATTCACTTACCTATATCGTATTCTGAACCAAGAAGCTAAGCCACCATCAAAGCCTGGAACCCATCCTAGAGTGACTGTATTATGAGTTACGTTTTTAACAGTTAATGATAACACTTGATCTGAAATTAATATTACATTTAACATAAAGTTACTACTACGAGAATAGAAAGTTAAATTGTCTAACAATACATTGTAGTTGAGTAGGAGGTAGAGGCTTTTTTTTCGACATGACAAATTGTTGTTGGTCTGAGAGGCGCATGCAATTTTATCTCACTTAAGAAGCCCAGCCAGTGAGAATCATCGGTTGGTTGGTGACACAGCGGTACCCTTGCAGGTACAAATCTCGGCTTGGATGGCAAGCAATGAAAGTCATACCTAGATTGATCTACTAGCATTTCAGAAGCAACTACCTTCAGAAGAAACGCCGAAAGAAACTCAAGGCGAGAGTGGAGCATATGTTTCTCCCTTCTTGGGAAATTGTTTATAACACACTAGTTTGAACCGACGGCAGTCGGTTGGAGACCGCGGTGCGGGTCACTCACGTGTACAATGTGCATTGTTACTAACTTTTAAATATTGAAAGACTTATATCTATTAAATTATTAATATGGAACTTTAAAAGAATATATTTAATTACCTGGTGCACTTGTGATATCAAGTTTTACAGAAGCCGTGCTGAAGCCCAGGTCGTTTCGAGCACCACATTCATAAGAACCATAGTCTGATGATGTGACGTCACTAATGAGCAGAGTTGATGTGTATGTTATGGGATCTACTTTGTGGTACTGAGCGTAGTACTTAGTCGAGGTATTGACAGGCAGTTTGGCTCCGTTTTTAGACCAGGTAAAGTTTGGTGCTGGGGCGGATTTACACCTGAAAATTGTTGATGATTTATGCATAATGTTATACAATGATATGTATCAACAATCAAACAGCTAGAAAAGAGCTTATTATCATCAAGCAGTTGGTCAGAATTTCTTCAATCATAACTAAGAACACTTAACAGAAACGAAATTTCAAACAAAATAAAAAACTAAATTAAAATTAGTTCATTTGTTTAGAAGCTACGATACACACAGACCACAGAAAGACACATAAATAGATAATACTCCACTTTTTCCGTCGAAGATTCAAAATATGAAAAAGAAATGATTATTCATACCTGCACATCAATTTTCCAATTTCACCAACATTAGAAGCAGACTTGACTAAATTAGGAGCCGTATCCATCTCGGGTTGAAACTTCACTATCAGCATAATGTCCCGACGTGTTTCACCGCCGATTCCGTTATTCACCACGCACTGGAAATTGCCAACGTCTTGTCTGCTCGGCTTGCTGATTCGGAGGTAACTGGTCATATTCCTCGATTCAAACGTTACATTTTTTGTGATATTTGTTCCATTTTTCTCCCATCTCACATGTTCTGATGATAAGGGATTACCTGTGAAGAAAATTGACGGTTTCACATGACCTCTTCTAATGATCTCAACAAGAGGTCTGCAAAAATTTTTTAGCAAGCTGGTGTGCTATAACCGCAATTATTAACTTTTCAAAGACTAGTTGACCCGGCGAACTTCGAACCGCTTAAGAGTCAATGAATGTTGTGTTAACATTTGCACTACCCAGTCTGTCATCTTCTCACTGCCCTCCTTCCCTTCCCTCTCCAGAAACTCCCTACTCAGTATCTCTGAGTCATATATAAAAAACCCATAATTATGCTTAATTTATTGTTAACTAAAAAAAAGTCATTTCCCCGTAGTAAATAACATCCCTTATTTCAATCCCTTCAAGTTTTATTTTCGCAGCAAAAGTAACTTATGCCTGTTTCCAGGGTTTTATAAACTTCTATGCTAAAATTGATCAAAATCGGTTCAGCGGTTTTGACGTGAGAACGGAACATACATTTTCGATTTCATAATATTATCAGGACTGTTTAAAATGTTCATAACTTCGAACGGTATTAAAAAGTGAATATAAAGGGATATATTTTTGCAAATCTAGATGATTTTTTCTTAATAAATTAGTTTAGAGTAGTTTCTGCCACATTAGGTAATCATTCATGGGATTGACGTTTCGCTAGAAAATTAATTATATATATAGCCAATGTTTATCATCAAGATTCATTTTGAATATTGGTGAAGACATTTTTAAAGTTAGATGAATAGTTACGGAGATTACCTCTTACATACACATAAACACTACTTATTTGTCACATTAGTATAGATAATTAAGAAAGAAACATGATATGTTTTATAAAAGAAATATGCATTTACCAGTAACAGTGCAAGACAAAATTGCGTCTTCATTGGGGTTTGTAATACCGTGTTGAGAAACTGATTGTATGCTTGCTCGATCTGTAACAATTACCCATATCAAATATTATATTCATTTTTACACTGTCTCCACATATTGACTACAATGGACCTTATGGTAAGTACAGTGTAGTCCAAAAACAAAAACGACCATCAAAGGATGAAAATCCATTGACAGTCTCCGTCGTCATGTCGGCCCACATATACCACGACTGAAGGTCCCTAGGTATATAATTTAAGCTGATCCTGAAACGCGACAGGTGAAAGCGAGTCATTATGACGGTCTTTACACTTGTATACTGTAGTCATGAGCCAGTTCGGGCAATCGCCCTACCACCAAAATGAAATATTCATATGAAATGGGACCATGAGCTTTTATCTGCTTCTAATATATTCTGTTTTAAATAAGAAAGAAAGAAAACGTTTTATTAGCAGCAGCCAGACAAAAGTGACGACATGATACAATAAATATATTATATGTATAAGAGCGTATTTTAAAACATTATTTTTATCTATGGATTATAAATTAGTCTAGGGGCTGGCTTTATTTATATATACATGAAGATTCTGAATTAAGCAAACGAATTGTTACTTTTTTTCTTAGTCAAGCTAGTTTTTTTAATTATTATTATTTATAGGCGAACGCTTGACCTCAATCACATCTGATAGAAGGTGAAGATGAGTCCGATGATGAATCGCGTTCGCCTAACAAACGCCTATTCACTCTTCTCCTAAAAATCCCCAGGTCATAATATCGCGGAAATATGGCCGCTGGAAGCATATTCCACTCATTAGCCGTTCACATGGTGAATGTAGAAGCGAATCTTTTTTGTTAGTTCAAAATTTAACATTGTTTATGTATTTTTTACTAATATGTTCCTTAAACTTGAATATTTCTCAGAAACATTTCTTAAAGACAAACATAAAGTTCTATTGAATTTAAAAGCAATAGAAATTATATTCTCAGGAATTATATTAGAGGGTGTTAATTAAAGAAATATAGACTTACAATGAACAGATACTGTGATATTTGCTGTTGCGGCTCCTTGGGAATTTACTGCTTCGCACGTATATATTCCGGCATCCTCGCGCGATAAGCGTGTCATATTTAGCATACTGCCTTCTGATATAATTCTGTCACCTAAGAAAACAAAGTATTTAGGAATTGGATTAATAATTTTCTTAACTTATCAACTCTACCAATTTCAATATATAAATTTACATTTTATTCATATTAGAGCAGTGAAGTTATTACCAGTAAAACTATATCTGATGTCGAGCACAGCATAGACAATAAACCGACTGCAGCTATCAAAAAACTAGATAATAACTGTCAATAGTTAGTATGAGCACACAAGTTTGCTCAAAAGTCTCTCCACCCTTCTTTTCAAGAACTCAGTATCATAAAGGGGACGGAATGTAAAAGGTGGAAAGATCACCACACTGCATGATAACACGGAAGAGGTACGAGATGTATTAAACTTTTGAATGCAGATTAATGTTGTTTGATTAAATTCAAAAGATACACACTTGTCAAATCTAACTAATTTGTATATCAATGGGATTTATGTAGGTAATCAAGTTATACTTACTGGAGCTGCTGTAAGGAGATTGAATGATGGGCTGTCCGTCTTTAGTCCACGTGTAAGTGATACTACTGGGGTTCCCATCAGCTCGGAGTACGATTACTAGAGGCTCATTTTCCACACCAACAGTAGAGTATTGAGTGGTCTCGTCGAATATTGGCGCGTCTGTTAAAAAGGGAAGTATCAATTAAAAAGATTTACAAGAAAATTCACACTAAATTAAGAAACGGATAAAAACTTGATAATTTAATATAAAAGAATCTAATATTGAAAAGAATTATTAAGAATTGTTTGTTTTAGATTCAACATATTTCATACAAATAAAATAAGACAATAGAAATACGCAATGGATAGTAATAAAAGAATTAAAAAATGAAAGAATAATAATAAAGATCAAGAATAGTTGAACTTAATTCAACCAATCAACTGATAGAAAAACAAAATCTAAAAATACCTACACGTACAAATTAATCGGTAACAAAGTAATAGAGATCTAAGTATTTCTGTCTCATAGTCGAATAAACCTAATTTACTTAAATTAAAAAGTCGTAAAACTTATGCAGGTTTTAATAAAATTAATACACATCACCTTATGATACGAAATAATATATCAATAAGTGTTAAACAGTAACATTTAATATCCTGAGGATGAAGATTAATAAATAAACTGTTTTATTTAGGCTTTTATATTTTTTGTTGTATCAAAGAATAAAAATGTATAGAGAAAGCAACTTTATGCCCAAAATTAAGTCACCGACGTTGCTGTTAGTGGCTGTAGTTGGGTTGTAATAACTCAAAAGGTTGAATAAAAATTAAAGAGATAATTTATAGTACAATGCATTCAAAATGGGGATTTCGAAATCTGTTAAAACTTTTAGAGTTTACATAGAAGACAATACTTACAGAGAACTTTCAACGCTAAAGCATCGTGTACACTCCTTTGCAAAACGTCGTTCGTGGCTTGGCATGTGTAGACAGCTCCATTCAACTCTTTCGTGATGTTCAGTTTCAGCTGTATGGTGGATACTGTTCCTCCGTGAAGACCCTTCTTCATTTGCACTGGGAGCCCTGGGTACGTGGTAATTATGATTACAATTTGTTTGTATCTAGTCTTTTTCCAGTATAAAAACATTGTAGACCTAGAAAGGCTTCAATAGCTTCACAGTCTTTGAGGGTGACCATTTAGAGTGCAAGTAAGCGAGTGTATAGATTTTGGCGGCAACTTAAAGTACGGACCTCACGTGAGTGACGCTCCTGATATTATATTTCTATAATTGCATGTCGTTTTCCCAGAAAGTTTTTAGCGAAAAATGAAGATTAAGTTAAATCAACAATTTGTTACAAATTAGCGGAGCTACATTTAATACTAATGTAAACAATAAGGTATAAATAAAACTACGACATTTTATACACAAAGCATGAATTGCTAATTATGAAGAATTAATTTATTCCAATGAAGACCAACCTTGGACAGGTATACCGTCGCGCCACCAGGATAATGCTGCAGGAGGGTTACTGGATGCTCCGTCACAGTACAGCGTCGCTTCAAGTCCTGGTTTTAATTCTTCTGGTTCTACGTGCACTTTCACTGCTTCTGGGGCAACTGATGGCAAAAAGAAATTAGAATAGGCGATCTTTGCAGGTGCATTGACGAAATTTAGAAATGAAGAATTTTATTCAATTAGGACTTAAATGCTACTTCTTGAAAACAATCCGAGATTATTTACTATAATAATGAAACAATGCATTACTATGTAGTAATCGAATAGACGTGGTACTATCAAATAGCAACTCTGAAGAGTACAGCAAAGAAGTATGCGTATTACGATGTGTATTGCCTACGTTAATATATGTGCTAGGTAGTATCATACAATTTATTTGTAGCTTTAATGATAAACACAAGATTAATGATATCTAAGACACATGTAACTTATAAAATCAATTTTGCATTAAATATGTCGTTCTAAATATCCTAAATACACTAATTGTTATACACATATATAGCTTGTCGCCAAGGTTGAATTAGCCAAGATGAAACAAGCAACCCAGAAGGCTTAGACAAAGTAACTTGCGATTATTGATTGCCCCAACAGAAAAGTCCAAAATATATGGAATTGATATTCTACCAACGCGGTAATATTTCGAAAGTTTACGTCAGTCACATAGATTTGCATTTTTGTAAGTACTCAATAGCGCTAAATGAATGTATATAGTTTTAAATAAACATATTGTACAGTTTTAGTTTAAGAAATCAAAAGTAATAGATACAGATGATAATACTTACAGTGCACGTTTAATGTGACTGTTTCAAACAGAGGTATCTCAGTGGCGCTGTTGGTCGCTTCGCATCTGTACTGAGCTTGATTGTCCGTCACGTTGGTCAGTATTGATATCTCCGCAGCTACTGACTTGTCCGTTGTCTTTGTCACCGAATGTATCTGGGAACAAACAACGTTGTCATCAAACCTCATCATCCACAAGCCTTTTCTAATAAGCCCTATATTCGACTTTTCTCTTCAGTTACCACCACCTCGTTCCACATTTCCTGCTTCACATTTTGCGTATTCTTTTCCATTGACAATAGACGGTTCTAATCCAATTTGGAGTTCTTTTACTTTTTAATTTGTTTTCGCATCTTTGTTCGAAACGTCTTCCACCTTAGTTCTTTCATTTATTCATTCTTCACCCTTCTTTTCCATTGATTTTATCTTGGCTAAGCATTGCACTATTAACCAGAATTACTATTCAAGGGCTAACAACTGCAACGCTATTAGTGTTAATGGGTAGAACTAATATTGGTTCGTACATAAGATATTAATACAAATAAATAAATATCATGTCTTCTAGACTTAGAAGAGATGATGTGATCAAAATAGGAAAAATTAGGACGAAACTGAATGTAAGCTGCTTTGTACAGTTTATTCTGGAAAGCATTACGATAGGTTCATTTTCAGTAGTAGATATTTATGATGTAATGATGCCCCCTAGAGACAGCGTAATATGTTTAGCATTCTCAGTGGTATTTTAAAGGTTTAATTAATATTAGCTCTAATAAATATACTATACCGCACCTGATGGAAAGTTCAGCAAAGTTCAAAAACGGTAGAGATTATCAAAGGACGGGAGTTCATTGAAAATCGCCATTGTTATTTGGATCCATGTATACCACGACAAGTCGAATGGAGCCACTACGACGACCTTGCACTTGTGTGCTGAGGTAATCACCCTGTTGGAGCCATAGTCTTACAACTTTAAGAGAATAGACTGTAGTGTGTGATTCGGTTTTTCATAATTTGTTCATGTTGTTCGCGCCAAATGGTCGCGAACGACCTACGTGGAGGCTCAACCTCATAAATGTTATATTTTAAAAACAGAATGAAGATTGTCATTCGAAAGAGATGTCAAATATATATAAAAAAATACATTACCTAAAGACGAAATAAAATGTTATTTTTTTGGAAAACCTTAATACAAACCCCAAAGGGAAGGCGCTAAGCTACACGTTAAGCCAAACGGCCTTCCCACATGTGATCACATAACGAATATGAAGTTTAAGGGAAATTTAGAAGTGTTGCAGAACTTACCTTTTTATCATTCTTAAACCACGTGAGAGAAGCCAAAGGGTTACCGCCGGACGATATGCAAGACAGCTTCTGCACAGTACCTGCTGACAACGTAGTGCCAGGGATGTAACCGGTGATCATTGGAGCTGATGGAGGATCTGCGGAAACACAAGATACAATAATTTTTGTAAGGAAACCCCTTAAATTAACCCATTCTTGCAACATTAATTGAAGTTCTTTTTTGCTGGTTCAGCGAACGGAAGAACTACGCTGCATTTTAAATTCAGTGGAGCGTATTTCAAAAAGGCAATACCATTTCATCGTTTCGGGATCAGCTTAATCATATAAATATATTCAGTCATACCTTTAGTAGTGATATATGAGGACCAGTATAATGTCAGCGTTTCTCAATGGGTTCGCATCCCTTGGGAGTCGTTGCCTTTCTTGCACTACCCTGCACTTTCCATCTGTTATGCTGTAGTCACTTTGCCAAATAAGTATCAAAACAACTACACGAAACAGGCTATTCTGCGTCTACAGTAGCCGTGATTACACTTCTTTCAAAAGACTCTATATCATATTAAAAAGAAGGAATAACACTGGCTAAATGATATTTCCACAAGCGTGATGACACGGCAAAATTAGGAATTGAAAAGCTTTTAAGTGCTTTTCATGACGGCAGTAACGGTAAAACTGTAGATTCGTAAGCTAGACTTCGTGGTACTGTTCTGAAGAAGAGAACGTGGGTTTAGGTAAACATCTCAACAGAATATACGTCATTGATGATACAAACTATAGAACAGGCAGACATGAGGGAGTGCGTTGCCTGGATGAGGCAGAGGCATTGCGTATGTATGTTGCGTGGAGCCTGAAGGGTCTTAAGGAAAGGGATTTCCCTTTTTGAGATAGAGCCTGGGAAAGATTATTTACTCGCCGGATTGTTGGATACATCCTCAGGTCCGGCTTGCAGCGAGTAGTGCAATTATAGCGCCATAATATTTAAAGACATCAATATTATTACTAATATAAAGACAGATTTGGCAGTTCAGGGTGAGGATCGTGAGCGATCATCGAGAAGTCGGTGGAACGAGGTGACGCGCTCTGTCCTAAAAGATAGTGGAATATTGGGGCTCCAACGTTTTCTCCCCGAGATCGTGCCCGCTAGGGCTCAGCACGGCGGACTGTGGGGCATTGCTTACAGGGGCACAGTTCTCGACAAAGAGCAGTAAAAAGTGCGAGTGAAAAAAAAAGGAATATGATCTCAATAATATTAAGTTTTAGGCCGACAAATACGACTCGTAGCAACCACCAAAGGTTTCAAGGTTTCAAATAAAACTACTCGAGCATCAGCTATAAGATAAGGCTTAAAACGGAATAACGAGTCATTAATTTACTAAACTAAGTCTAGACCGAAGCCTGTGATGAGAAGTAGGGTAACGTCTCCATAAAAGATCACTGCGCTTAGATCGTTAAAGCAAATGGAGAAACGCGGTCGGCGTCGGTCTGGCTTACAGCGAGTAATGAAGCTGACGCGATTAGAAAATATTTTTTCCTTCGTAATTTGTAGAACAGATGAGCTATTTCAGATTATAGGGCGACGCTAGATGCAAGGATCAGCTGCGCTACTGGTCAGTGGTCACATTGCGTACGAAATATAAGCGCCAAGTAGATACAATCACCAATGTATCAATGCTCATCCTGAAAGAGATATAGCTTGACAATATATTATATTTACTGTCAGTTTAGCTTTTGTAAATCTCAAATAGTATGACATTTTCGCTCAGTGCCTATATCATATCGTTCGGGGTGTATAAGGTAATTTTATAGCTAAGGGAAATATTTCACGATACAATAATTTGTACCTTCTTGCAACCAATGAAAATGTAAATAACTATATTCCCTAACAAATCATGAAGAAAATTGATGAACAAATGAAAATAGGTCCATAAAAAATACGGTATTCGTAGCGCATGTGGCATACGAGTAAATACAAGGTAGATTGATGTATATGTTACGGAGCGCCGTTATAGATGGCTCCAGAGCATGCGCGGAACAGCGTCGGCAACTCTGCGCATGCGTGTGACATTTGATATTGTCATTATAAAACTTACAAAAGGAACTAACATCTTTTATTTACATTCACGATATTTAATATACAATTATTAGTAATAGGCTATAATTGTATCATAGATAAAGTTTCTTATACGTAATTTTAGGTAAACAGGTATTGACTCGTTTTCCCTTCGTACTTTATCCTGGCTTAGGACATGCAAAACACATGCTTGATCATTAATTATTAATCATTATTACATGTGTGTAATTACCCTTAAATATGTTGACTATAATTTACTTTATTTTAATGGAAATATTAAGATATCACAATCTTTACATATTTGGAATTATAATCGAATACTAAATAGTTTTCTTGAATAACTCCCTCCCCTATGAAATCCTAATCCTAAACAGAAGCATAAACAAGCTATTCGGTCCCCGAGCAACTGGAAGAATAAAGATTTCCAGGCCCTGGTAGAGTAGTTGTAAGGACACCCCGTTTTCAGTCAGTAGCAATTTGATACACCGGGGTCGCTGAACTCACAGCGGCTCTGATATTCCACCGGGTTACCAAAAAAATGGATTATATGTCCGTGCCAGATAATAAGCACAGTTTAAAGCTAAATACCGTTTTATATGAGTTTAAACCAGATTTAATATATTGATGGAAGCCGCTCTGAATGTTACTAATTAATCTACAAAATTAATTACAATTTCGACATACTGAAGTCTTACATAGTGAGATTTGATATTTATAGACACAGTTCGTATATAGTCGACAGAAGTCAATTATAATCTCGTCGGTTATCAGCTTATTTGTAACTTTTGATATAATAAAATGAATCCGCGGTTAAATAAACCGTACCTTTAGTTTCACCTCGGTTTGGGTCAATGGTCAAACGAAATAACAGCGCAAAAATCAGTCGAAAATTGTCCAATAAATACAGTATACGACATTGCGTGTCCTCTGAAGCCTTATTCGCCTCACGTAGACTTTTCCGTGTGGCCATTAAATTGGCGAAACCAATCATTAAGATTTCTTCTGGTATAAATATTAAAATATGTCACTTTTGTTATTTTTATCTGAAAATATGGATTTACAATAATATACCTTTCAGGGTGAGCAGAGATACATTAGTGTCTGTATATATACACTACACACGCAAAGTCGGAAAAAAGAACGACATATACACTAAAACGTAACAAAAGCTAAAATAATAGAATACAAAATTCTTTAACAATTTAGACGACATTTTTTAACATTTACAGTTGTGATTATCTTAGTAATTTCTTTAGTTGTAGCCATTTTTGTCTTTCGCACTGTGAGAATCATAATGATGACAAGCCTCTTAATAAAATATAATTAAAAAAAAAACATTCTGATAATCTGCAAAGCTATTTATTCTTGTAGTTTTGTAATTTTTTGTTTTTACTTTATAAACAGGCTTGCACTAGACTTCAATATTAGGATGATAGGGAATCGGTGCACGGTGTCCGTCGCATCGCCTGGGAGAGAGGTTTTTGGAGGGGTGGACTTTACTCCTTCCCCTCCCAGAGAGGTAGCTTCAATCCTTATTTCTTGTTCTCTGGGCGTCTGGATGAATTTGGCTTCAGTGGAGCAATCAGAGGGACACCCCGGGGGTTTTTAGTCAGTAGGAGTCTGACACACCGGGGTCACTGCCCTCACAGCGTTCCTGATGGTCCTATGCAGGATTTTTCCTCGGGATAAAAAAAAGACCTCAATATTTACTTTCGGAAAAGTGAAGATGGGGTCGATGATTGAGCGCTCTCGTCAAATAAACAGCGATTCACTCGTTGTTTGAAAAATTCTATGTTTTAAGGTGTTAAGAACAGACGCAGAAAGCGAATTCCACTGCTTACCGGCATACAGTAAAAAAAGGCAGACGAATCGCCTTGTACGAATAGTTTCCACATGTACAGTAGAAGGTTGCAATCCTTCAAGACGTTTTGTTAGCATTTTACAAAAGCGAAGGTAGGAATCAAATTGTACAACTTTTTTACCATTACAGAAAGGCTTGCGCTTGACCTTATTCTCACCTAATGGAAATTAATTATAAAGCTGATGACGGAGCACGCTCTCCCAATAAACATCGAATACCGTGTTGTAAGAAGCTGGAAAAACTGACGGAGGAAGCAAACTCTACAAGTTCGCAGCAAAAAGGAATAGACGAATCACCTTGTGCAAGCAGATGGAATGTCAACCACATAAAGATGTAAAGCCACAAGACGTCTTGTCAATTTATTGTAGAATTGGGAGGACGCTCACTCAATCACGCACAAGCATTTAAGCGCAAGCGATAGCGGGTTTATTGTATTATGAAATAAAACGCAGTTTACGTGGCCCAACTTATAATCAACGTGTTACTGACACTTCTAAAGCATAACATGTGCTTGTAATTTGCAGTTGAGCGTGCGTTTGCCTATTTAGGTTTATGTTTAGATTATTCAAGTCAGACGGCATGACTTTTAAGAGATTGAAGGTGAAAATTTATATTCTCAAAGTATACAAAAAAATATTAGGCAGTGGTGGCCTAGTGGATAACACTCCAGTATCCATGCGCGGCAACGTAAGGAGTCGAAGGTTCGTATCTTGGCACATATCTCTAGGTTTTTCCAGATTAATTATGTAGTGGATAGCCAACGCTTGTGGGAGGCGTATTGACTTAAAAGCAGTCTTTACTTGAGTCTCCTTCATTACTTATCTGGCGCGTGTTATCTATAATGCACGTGATCTAGATATCGTCTATTTCACTATAGCCTTACATTGCATTAAATTCATAATGCTTCCATTACCCTTACCTGCATAATATACGTCACCACCAGTACATATTTAGGCACTACACGACACCGACGAAGGAAAACATCGTGAGGAAATACGTAATCGTAGTGCTATGAGAATAGCGATCAGCTGCGCTGCTGGTCACGTTGGCCACGACATATAACCGCAAACTGGATTTGTCACTAAAGTATCTTTGCGTACCCCGAAAGTGATACAGCATGATGATATATTATTAATGTATAGACTTAAGGTTGTCGGATTTATCGACTTGACAGCAGCTGTTGAGTTGTTACTGATAAATCCGACGCGCGCTTTAAAAATTAAACTAAGCCGCTTGATAACGATAAAGTAATATTTAATTTGGAGAAATTAGACTTTATATACCCAAAAGAGGCTAAAACTCGTCTCAAGCTTGTCCTTATTAACCTAATTTCATATCTGCCTTTATATAATTTATTATAACTTTCTTTTGACATTAAGAAAATTGAGAAAGCTTTATGAAACAGACAAATTAATGTCTAACTTACGATGTTACTCAAAGTTTATCAAGAACAAGGCTATCCCGTGGCTTCGCTCGCTTGGAAACTGTATAAAATATAGCCTTTTTTATGGTAATCCGAAAGAGAATCCAACAATCGACCGAACCAGCGATGAATGGCTTTGTGCACTTTATATTAATAAATCTATATAAAACAAAGTTACGCCATTTCTAACTCAAGAATAGCTTGACCGATAATCTTGATTTGGATTTATCTTCGAGCGCAAAATTATGCATTAAAAATCAGATATTCATCAAATAACATATTATAAACAACAAATAATAACGATTTAAATAATCACTAGCTGAGCGACCAAGTTTCTGTCGACTAATGAATATAAATTTGTTTCCTTTAAAATGACTCCAACGAAATGAAATCAGATAACAATGTAAATCAACGCCATCTGTTTTTGAATATTGTATATATTGATTAAATACCACCACTTTTCTACTCAATAACAGATGGCGTTACATAAAATATAAATGCATTTTTTTCAGGTGAAAACGGATTATCGCGGAGATGACACTTACTTTAATCAATGTGAGTAGTAAAAGGCTACATTAATACAAAAATTCGTCAATATAGCCGTTTCGAAGAAATCAATTACATGTAAATATACAATAATCGTTGTTTTAAAGAATAGGATACAAATAAAAATGAATTAATTATTGTTTCAAAAAGGCGATAGAATAACAGAGGACGGTGGGAGACAAGACAGTGAAAAGGGAGGACGGGAGAAAAGGAAAAGAGAGTAGTAGAAGTCGGGAAGGTTTATCTAAAAGTTAATACAAGTTTCATTGGCTGTTAGGCGGTACGAAGTTCGCCGGTTCAAATAATGTGATTTGAGTTAAAGAGGGCAATTTTTCCTTGCTAACGCAGACAAATCAGTGGGTGAAAGCATGTTTAGTTATAAATGTAGATTTAACCAAACCATTTGTAAAAATATTCACGGCTTAAAAAATTTTAAAGCACTAAAAATTCGTCCTCTAAAGTCTGGTTAAATTTAGCAAAAAACGCAAAATTTTGCTGTAGAGCGAGAAGGACGATGTTTCGAAGGGGTGTGAGGGGGATAGGTAGAGGAAAATACTTTCACGTTAAGCCTACGAGAGGTTTATAGTGTCAAGCGAATGGGGAATGCTAGAATATTTTAGGTAACAATTTCACGGTTCAGTATAAAAATTGACTAATCTTTAGTGACTTAGTCTACTTTCATAATGATGAAATATTAGGTCCTTAGATATGAAATTGGCGTTTTGTTTTGTTTGTCCTTACATATGAAATTTATCACTAACATCGCAGCCTGCAGCTAACTCGGACGTGGTTTGGGATGGATCCGCTTCCACAATAGCCTTCAACTCTTCATTATCAACTTGAGTCTCAGGCCGTCCACGGGGGTTATTCTGCAGGTCGAAATTTCCAGAACGAAAACGTTGGAACCAAAAACGAACTGTGTTTTCTTTTGCAACACGACCGCCATACACATCATTCACCCTTCGAGTTGTTTCCGCAGCACTAGTGCCACGGCGGAACTCGTACTCGTAAATAATGCGATATTTTAAGTTTTCCATTTTGTAAAATGAGTGACGCAAACAGAAAAAAACAGAAGAAAAAAACAAATGAATGACGATCATCGAAGCACAAATACATGAGTCTATAGCTGTACAAATTTGAATTTGGAATTCCTTACCAAAGAGGAGAAATTTGTGATTAAAGTGGCCAGTACGAAAAACGCCAATTTCATATGTAAGGACCTAATAATATATAATATTTACAGATGATATGACTATTCCATTTGGCTCAGTCCTCACGTGGAATACTGTTCGTGCCTCTGGGATGGTTCTGCTCAGTACTTCCTTGACGTTCTGGATAGGTTGCCGAGGAGGGCTGTCCGCATTGTGAATGATCCGGATATTAATAAATATTTTGAACAGCTCTAGTTTCACCGACATATTGTCTCACTAAGTGTTTTCTACCGTCTATATCACGGCACATATGCTAAATAGTTATTCAATCTTGTTCCCCCTCACCCTTCGATACAAGAACCACGCGCGTGGGTTAGCGGACTCACGGCTATACGGTAGCTAATATCCGGCTAGGACTAAGAAACTCTCTAATTTTTTTTTTTCATTTTAATTTTCTTTTGTCGAGTCGTTGAGCTGTAGATGGGTCTTCTGGTGAGCGTGTTTCCTATGTCTTATATCCCTGAAGCGCTGTGCAGCCACGTACATCGGGCGATTTTCAACACAAATGTATACAGAACAGTACATTGCAAGCGCCAGAAATCAAAGTACGCCTTAAGCTACGTGAAACAGAGCACGGGCCCCTAAAACAGAGGGCGCCATGTTGGACCGCGCTTCCGTTTCCGGTAAATATTATGATAATTCGCGAGACCGGATGTCGACCGCAACGCCGCACTATTTGCGCCGGGACCGCAATAGTTTTGCCATTTTGCCGTTTAAAATTTCGGATCTCAGCGGATTAACAGATCCGCTTTATTGTTATGTATAATGAGTTTTGCATATTTCTCGCAATAACATATATATTATGAATATGACTATATCCTTTAATGTTAAAATTTAGATTTATAACATGAATAACCGAACGTGACAAAAAGGTTTCAGCGCTATATACAAATAATAGTAACATATCGTCACGCTATATTCCTTTCGTGGTCTCTTATTGGCTTTATTCATTTTGGGCGTATATGTCGTGCATAACGTGACCAGCAGCGCAGCTGATCGCTGTTCTCACAGCACTAGTACACACGACGCTTCTATTAGATGCCATGCGGATTTCCTGACGATGTTTTCCATCATCGCTGAGTATGTGGTGCCGAAATCCGTACTTGATCTGGAAAAATCCAGAGGTACGAGTCGGGATACGAACCCACGATCATTGGCATTGGTACTTAATCTGGAAAAATCCAGAGGTACGTTCTGAGATACGAAACTAGAATCATTGGCGTTGCCGCGTATTGATACCCGTTCTATATCCAGTAGACAGCCACAGCCACATACATTCATACGAATTCAAATAAAATATTTTTTTGCTATTATTCAACCGGAGGCTCTGCAAAAAAAAAGCAAATTCGATGAACCTTTTAAATGGTTTAGGACACATACGCACTGCCTGAGACAGGTCCTGAGGGTGGGCCTTTGACAACCACCTCTCTCAGAGATGGAGCCTGAAAAAGGCATGTGGTGGAAGCCTCTTCCACTTGTGGGAAGTTTGTGAATCAGATGGCGGTCTTAGCGATAATTCTCTTTATTATTTGTTTGGTGCGCGTTTTATATAATTCGCGTGACATAGATATCGCAGAGCATTGCACTCACTAGTGCATCAAACTTCAAATAACTTTTATAAGTGCAATGACTCCATAGGCTATTCACTCACAGGGTCTTTGGAGGAGTATGGTTCTCCAGGTCCGGCTTGCAGCGAATAGAGAAACACTCCAGAGGTTGTTAACCAATATGAGTTTCGCACACAGGAGCCGCTGCCCTCAGGCTGCTCTGACTTTCGTATGCATGATCTCACATGGGGTGACCAAAAAAAAAGTTTTTATCATAACTAAAGCAGACGCAGCGCCCTGAGACAAACTTCCAGTGATATAATATTAAATTCAAAATATATCTCACCTGATCTGAGTAGCGTATGAAAGTCACGCCTGCGTTTGATCGCTTTGACAGATCCGTAATTGGAAGGAATACCCAGACGAGCCGGGACCGGGACATGAAAATCCTTGAGAGTTTTCTAGAAAATCCGATCTACACGTCAGGTGGGACGTTCAAGACAGGTATTTTTGGAATAACTTGATCTTTCACGTATTATATTTTAGATTTTTATACAGGTATTTTATAGACGGAGGATATAATAATTTGTACCTTCTTGTCACTAATAAAAAGGTAAATAACTTTATTCTCTAACAAATCATAAAGAAAAATTGATAAACAAATGAAAAATGGTCCGTAAAAAGAGCGGGCACCGTAGCGCGTATGTCACACGATTGATTGGTAAGTAGTATACAAAGTTCCTTTTACGTAATTTTAGGTAAGTAGGTACTGACTCGTTTTCCTTTCGTACTTTATCCTGACTTAAGACAGGCAAAATACTTACTTACCAGCGGGGTGTCCTTTCAATCGCTTTACCCAGGCCTGGGAATCCGAGTTAGTCTAAAAACCAGGGGGTGAGCATAAAGAGAACACTCCTCCAAACCTTTCTCACAGACGGCGCGCCGTGTCTTTCTCACCCGAGAAATCCCCGGTATATACAGCCACTAATGTATCTCTGCTCACCCCGAAAGAAATATAGCGTGATGATATATTATTATTATTACTGTGATATGTTTATTATGGATAAAAACGCAAATTAATCAGTACTTTCTCAGTTTAAGGAGACATGCCCTGCCGTTGACAGCAGTCTAATAAGGTTGTCAAACTAAACTCGGGGTTTAACTTCGCATCGTCCGCTTCGAGAAGTTTTTTAATAACTGAGATATAGATTTGGCCGTAATTCTAAAGATATTTCTCACGGGTTCGCTTTCCTGTCTTTACGAATTTAATAGAACGAGAGGATGCGGCATCTGTATGCGGTCAGTGTCGAAATTGATAATCTTCTGGAAGTCTGAATAAAGCTGCATTTATTTTATGGATTCTGAAGTGGTATGGTGAATGTCATATAGTTGTGATACCTCAGGTACTACGATATTAATTAAACCTTTCGCTACTATCGGTGACTATAGTCACCAGCTAAAAAACGCCGCCAGTACACGCAGACAATCTTATATTATGTAATGTAAGACTGCTTTTTCCTCGAAAATGTGATGAAAACCGTCGTATAACTCGCGTGTGCATTATTGTATTATAATTGTTTTTTTCTTTGAGAGAACTATATACTGTTGGCCGAGATAGGCTTTTACAACTTCACCGGGAAAGAGGAGCGAGCACTCAAGGTGCTGTGACTACGAGTTATGAGTTGGGTGATAGCGCAAAGGCACCCCTATGAGTACAAATCTCGACTTGGGTGTCCAGCCGGGTAAAAAAGCCTAACGGTGATCAACTAGCGTTTCAGAAGCGACTTCTTTGAAAAGTAACGCCGAAAGAAACTCAAGATTGCACCTGAGGAAGTATTACATATACCATTTTGTAAACATCATTAGTGATCAAAATCAAACACTGATCGTTATGCCACTCTCTGAGTTAAAATGTATTTTTAATTCTTTTTGTCGTCCGGATCCTTGCCCAAATTATCTTTTTATACATTTGTCAAACCAAATAGTGAACACCTTTCTTATATATCTCTAGTTCAGAACTCCCCAGTATGAAGCAGTTAGAGACTTTATGCGGGCAGAGTTTAACGCGTTGGCGATTCCACAGTACACCCGCTAGGCACGTGACTAGAATGCGTACGTGAAGGATATGACGCCGAAATAGCCTATACCAGAGATTCCAAAACTTTCACTCAATGTCTCCCCTACCAACTTAAGCCGCTTGCTTTTTTATACATTGTACTATTTACAAATTCATTTATTTTATATTATTTTGTAGCTGGGGGAAAATGGTATGGACACCTTGAACGACTTTAGATACTTCAAAGACTATACGGTATGAGTTGACAGTTAAAATAAGGCTGTCCATCATTTACTTTTGATGAATATTATAGGTATTTTGGTTGTATAGATAGACGGCAAAAATCTTAAAAATAGTACTTCTTAAATAACATTGTCAATAAATAAAATTGACTACTTTAACTTCTTAAGAAACCATTAGACCAAGCTTTCAGATGTTTACTATTCATTGTTATTTCATAATGATATGTATACAAAAAAATTAAATATTATATATAACGCCATTCTTTTAACTATAAATAAACAAAATAGTTTATCTAAACTGGTAAGTTGTTATAAAGGGTTATATAAACATTATTAACAATTATGGATTTATTTTTATCTCAATCACGCTGATTTTTTCAATGACTTCCTGCATTCATAGATCTCTCGGGGCCGATACAGCCCACTTTAAGAATAACTGTCCTATGCGGAATATTCATAACTCTTATCCGAGCTGTTTAACATAATTTTACAGTTTAACTTTCATACAGATCATGCACAGTTTGATATATCGTCACTGTTCTTGAATAATGACGACACTCATTATTGATTCTTTTATCATTATCAGGTTCGCGCTTCACCTCAATCATACTTGATGGAAGGTGATGACGGTGCCGTTGATGGAGCGCGTTCACCCAACAGATATTGATTCATTAGATACTAGAAGATCCAATGTTGTGTGATGCTAGAACAACATACGCAGGAAGCAAATTAGGCTCTTTGACAGTACGCAGAAAAAAGAGAGTACTCACATAGAACGTTTATCGTGTGAGTGGCAACCACATTTTCTGTCAGCTGGGCGTTGATACCGTGGCAGACCACTACTATCGATCTTCTATTTGGTTCCACTATCACTGTGATGTTTGATGTTGTTATCCAGCCACCTGGTGGAAAACATGAGATATTTAATATAATTTTACCCTGTATGTGTCTAACGCGTAGAGCGGACGGCCGTTAGAGCAAAAAAGTTCTCGAGTAAAGAGAATACCACGTACTGGCGTACGTACGTTTGTAGTTAACTTAGTAAGAAATATTTATTTATATATTATAGTATATATAAATATATAGGTGGTAGAGTGATTGTTCTTATTGGGTCGTGACTAGTGATGAAAATGCCCGGGAATTTTTCCAAAGTGCCCAGCACTTCCGCGAACATTTTGTAAATTCCCGGGAATATTCCCAAGCAAGTTTTGGGCACTTTGGGAAAATTCCCGGGCATTTTCATCACTAGTCGTGACCACAGTAAATAAGTATAAAGATCGTCATAGTGACTCGCTTTGACCTGTCGTGTTTCAAGATCAGCTTGTGTACGTCCAGTGATTCATATACCTAGAGACCTTCAATCGTAGTATGTGGACCGACAGAGCCTGTCAATGGAGTTTCGTGTTATGATAGTCGGTGTCGTTTTTGTACTGCATTGTACTCACATCCAGTGCACTGTAGTCATTTTGTCGAGCCAGTCTAATATATACATATGTAGGCTATCTCTTTATTAATAACTTTTTTATATTTAAATTATACTTTTTTACAAATCTGTCACGATGTCAAAAAAGAAATTAGAATAGAATTGAATTTGTGACGTTTAACTGTGCGCTATATAGATTAAGCAAAAACTGTTATAATTTTAATACATTTACAATTATTACAAGTCTACTCATTGTAATTTTTATTGTGTTGACAATCTTCTTCCTGGCGTGTGAACCCCACCTCTACACATATTTCAAAATTCGCACCAGTAACAACTGATACTAATGTTAGAAAATCAACATTAGCATACGCTGGTATCAATGTTGTAAAATCGGCACCAACATACGCTGGTAATAAAAAACTGCATAAACAAACACCCTGCTGCACATACCTTCAGGAGACATGGCAGTCCTATTGCTAGCTTCTCTGTGCTGTTTCCCGAGGACCAGCCACTTTATCTCAGCAGCCGGGTTCGAAGGTGCAGTGTTGCAAGTCAGAGGCACCGGGTCGCCGACTCTTGCCTCTGATGGGCCGGAAATTGTGACGTGGGATGGAGCGACTGTAACAAAAATTCCGTATTAAAAACGCTTATACCAACTTTGTGCTACTCTGACACTGCATTAAGTCCATAAATGATAAAACATTTATTTCTTTTTTGTAATATGTATCGAATTTCTTCATTAGATTCACTCATTTTGACAGTAAGAAAAACAAATGAATAATAGCTGGAAATAGCATTTTACTCGTTTGTTTCTTTTTTTGAAATGTAACCTTTTTAATATAATCAAAAACCAGTCAGATACAAATAGTAAAACCAGAGATTTTATTACAAGTTTTGTAAATACTAGACGCAAAAAGACTTTTTCCCGACCTAATATTTATTTGGTATTTACTTCACAGAAATTACATTTTTATCATAAAAATACCTTTGATGTTTGTACAAGTGGCGTGTTTTAGTAGTTGTGTCCCAAATGAGAAAGTTAAACGAAAAAAGTGATTTAAAGCGTCCTTTGATCCGAATCGAATTAAGTTGTGCAAAGCGAAAAGCTTTTTGTCCGGACAAACAAATCCTTTGAAACAATAACTCTATCATGAGCGGGTCGTCAAATCCTACTTAAATTTTATAGAGGGTTTGGTCCAATTCGTAAGATTAAGGCGATTTTATTTTTATTACTTTCTATGTAACTTTTACTTCTTTTTTATATGCCTATGTGTTTAGCATTACAACATAAAATACGAAATAGATCCTGATCCGGCTTTAATTATCGTTTAGATAACTTATGCCGGATACATTTTAATTACTTTAACGAGTCTTATGCGTGAATTAGATTACTTTAAATTATGGCTTCAGTTTGTGGTTGTTGTGGTCTAGTGGTTAATGTATAGATTTCCATCATCCATAGAATCTGGGCACGTGCCTCTGAGTTTTTCCAGATTACGCAAAGATTTAGGCACCACATGCTCACCGGCGGAGAAAAACATCGTGAGGTAGCCCGCATGGCATCTAATTGAAATGTCCTGTGTACTATTGCCCAGAGAACGGCTATCAGCGGCGTTACTGTTCACGTTAGACATGACATACATGCGCAAAGAGTATACGGCCACTAATGTATCTCTGCTGAACGCGAAAGGGATATAGCGTGACGATATTTAATATTTATTAAATTATGGCCAGGCTTCGAGTACAAAATTTTAATCGGGATGATGGGTTAACAGCAACGCGGAACCCAGTGATTAGAAAACTAAGAGCTCGTTTTATCACCTTCCAGCAACTTCCAGCCTTCAACGAAAACTCAGTTCAAAACAGTAACGGAGCTTCAGTTTACTCTTGATCTAGGCCTGTATAACCAGGTCGAAACATCGGGCCATGATTAAAAGTAAGTTAATTCGCGCCCAAGACCCGTTAAAGTATTTATAATGAGTACCGAACAGAAAAAGTTTTGAAATGTGTGATCCCGGATAGTTTCTGCGTATAACTCATTTGTATAAAATAGCAAAGAAACGATATTTTGATCCCGAAAAACAATTTTAGATTGCTTACAAGGAGGTTTAGTATAATGACGGGCAATACAAGTTTAACTTTATTTCTCTTTTAACTTGGACCACCACATATTAGAATCCTTAAATATCTCTCCTGGTTTATTTACAAGGAATTCGGAGACTAGTGCTTAGAGAACGATCAAATGTATCTTTTCAATCTCTCATTGATGGCGGATTCCATTATTTGATTTCATTTATTAAAAGGAAATATTATTTTAACACACTCTAGGTAGTTCGTAGTTCATAGTTTGAGTTGGTAGGACGGTTTAAACGGCCTCATAGCACAATGGTAGAGCCCCAGCCTGCGGCGCTGATGGTCCAGGATTAGTTCCGATGGTGGCGGACTTTTCTATGATGAATAGGTTAGTATGTCGCGAGTCGTGGCTGTGCTTGAGTATATGTATTTAAGTATATCTTTGCCTAGGACTCATAGTACAAACGAAAGGTTACTTTCACACACAACAATTGTGTGTGTGTGTGTGTGTGGGACAAGGACAATGTGTGTAATTGTCCACAAATATATTATCATTATGATTACTTAAACTGGGTCGTGAAAACCAAAACACAGTAAACTAATGAAAAGACTGTTATAGTTGGTCGCTACGGCCTGTTGTGTTTCAGAATTATAATGTGGTTTTCTAGTGACTTTTATACTTAGAGGACTTCTGTCATGGTACGTGTGGGCCGACATGATGACTCTTGTTCCTGAGCGGTCACTGCCGTGTTTGGACTACACCGTCCTCTCTGTCAGGTGCGGTGTAGTGTAATTTTTCGTCTACCTGTCAGCTGGTTTTATAATTCTGCCTCGGCACAGCGACTGCACCATCCCTTTTAAGTAAAGTACAGTGCAAACCAAAAACTGAGTACAGCTGAAACCAACTGCCGGTAGTCGCCGTGGTCATTCCTATACAAATATCTGTTTACGCTTCTTTTAAAGAATTTAACATCATAGGACGAAGGAAACATGCTCGCGTTTCCATAACACGAGAAATGTAAGAGTTGAAAACTTCTTAGTTGCAGTAGAAATAGAAGTCACTATAAAACTGTCTCTCCGTAGCCCCAGCGCACGTGGTTTTGTTTTGAAAGGGAGAGGACAGAATTAGTTTATACAACTCTTCCCTTCTTTATTAATTATTGGTTAAAACAATATTATCAACCTATAGCACTTTCAAGGTAAGCAGATAATCATTAATTGCTGTATCGACTTTCCGTTTATATGTTGAGCCTAACGTGGCCAGTAGTGCAGCTAATCGCTGTTATCACGTCATTAGTTATTATTGCTAGCTGACTTGCGTGTTTCCTCATGAATTTTTCCTACACCGATGCCCGTGGTGGCTAAATCCAATCCAGAATTTGGAAAAACCCAATGGTGAGCTCGGATTCGAAGCTACAGCTCACGATGCCGCGCATGGATACCATTCACCATTCTTTTATTCACTATGCCACTGATGTCATAAAAGTTAAAAAAAAGCGTTAATATGTACTTACAGAGGACAGTGAGGTCTATTTCTGCCTTTAGTGTGTTGCTTATCATGATGTTCTTGGCTTCGCAGGTATACCTCGCCTTGTTGTCAGAGGCATCTGCTTTGAATGTCAATACGTTTTCGGACATCCTGCCGCTCGTTCTGTAACAAAAAAAGGAACGGGTTAGTGAAATGAAATGTATTTATTTCGCAATAACTTACAAAAAACTAAGAATTTAAAGTACAGTAACACAAACAGTATACAGAAACAAAAGAAAATACAAAAACATATAAACATGGCGAAAATGGGGCCTCCATCAGTTTTTAAAGCCACAGAGGAAGTCTGCAGCGCTGGTTTTCGTGAAGGGCGCCCCGGTCGTGTTACAACTTATAAGAATTATCAAAACACAATAAAAATAGAATAACATATAGCTTAAATAACTAGTGACTGCATAAATAATGTCCTATTCGATCACGAATATCAAATTCTTCGCAGCCGCAGCTCCGAAAAACAGCGAGATACATATACGGACTAGATTCATTCCACGACACCGGCGTTCTCGTTATTCATAAATCCAGAGACCTGTCGTGGCACATATGGGCCGTCATGGCGGTGGCGACTCAGCTGATTTTCGTCCCTTGACAGATGTTGCCTTTCTTCCATGAACAAGAAGTGTAGTCCACTAGACTGCACTTTTCAATCAGGTGTAAGGAAGTCACTTTGTCAAAATAAAGTAACCAATTTTGTAACTTTATGTCGAAAATTCACCCTTGATAAAATTTTGTATAAAGCCAATTTTATTTTAAAACAAAAATACTTAATGTTAACTATATTATCGTATATATTATAGGATTTTTCAGTAATATCATAGTAAAGAAAAAATACATATTGATGCTTGTCAACGACTTTATTAAAAATGCCGCTTTAGCGTTATTAAATTAAATATAAATCAAACAATTTTCAAAACAATTAAAGGCAATATTAATTTAGACTCTATTGGGCGTAAATTCGACTATTGTCGGGCGGAAATTTTCCAGCAGAACTCCTCCTAACTTAGAACTAAAAACGCAATTACGGATTCAAAGGAATAGGGAGGGTGGGGGCTTATTCGAACTTCCGGCTCGCGAGATTGTTTTCCAGATTTTCTCGGTTACGCCCTTTTGTCACTCGGATCCCGAGCTGTAATTAAGTAGGTTCAAGTACATTTTGCTTTCATTGTTTGCGGGTAGATTGCGAATGATTATAAACTGAGAAATATATTTTTAAAGTCCATTACCGTAGAAACAAAAAAAAATCTCTTATGGAATTATTTCGTTGCCCCTGTCTGTCTGTCACGACCCTTTTTCTTAGGAACACATGGGTGGAAGTATGAAGTTGTTATTAGTTTTATTTTATTTTTTACATTTTCAAGGAAACATATTACAATATATAAACAATAAAAAATAAAGCAAAAGCAAGCAAAATTTTCGCAAAATAAAATTCAAGCTAAGGGACATAAAACAATAAGAGAAAACTAATTATACAAAGATAAACAAATATTTCTGCGAGGCGGTATATATAGAAAATCTCCAATACTTTTTCATCTTATAACTAATACTAGAGGCCCACTGGTGGAAATTCGACCATAATTAAATAAAAATAACCAATATATTGTAAAAAAGAATTTTGTACAGTATAAAGCATAATTATGGTTATATTTTACATTCAGTAAGGCTATAGACAAATAATATTAAAGCAAACAATAGTATCTACTCTCAATTTGACCACAGACTTTAACCATAAACAAAAAAGTATATATGCATGTGTCAAATGCATGGTAGTGTGTGTAATGTTTTTTTTTATTGATTTAATGTATTTTTATGCCTCATTTTAAAAAAATATATGTATTCTACATTTCTTCTCTATATATCTAAATATATATAACTCAAAGGTGACTGACTGGCTAACTGACTGACATAGTGATCTATCAATGCACAGCCCAAACCACTGGACGGATCGGGCTGAAATTTGGCATGCAGATAGATGTTATGACGTAGGCATCCGCTAAGAAATGATTTTGATGAATTCCACCCCCAAGGGGATAAAATAGGGGATGAAAGTTTGTATAAATCTTCTCAGATTTTCGACTGTAATATTATATAATATAATAGCTTGATAGTTTTAGCGCCTAATAACAGATTAAGCCCTAATTTTTTACACACGCTAAACAAAAGTAAAGCCACAAAAACTATACCTAATTAATTATAATACTTCTTATCGCAAGCGAAGCCGCGGGTAAAAGCTAGTATAAGCTATAAGTGTGCTAAATTTCATACTCCTCCGATCGCGCAATTTTCGCAAAAAGGGGTACAAAGTTTTTGCTTGCCGTAATCATATATAGATATATATTGATGTCCTGCGTATAAAACAAAGTCGCAGTTCTTACGAGTATTGTAAACTTAATGCAAAATTAAAGTTTAAAACGGTCCGTAGAAAATTTTAAGTAAAATTATTCATGTCTGCAAATCTTCGAAACTTGAAGAATGGCCCGACTTTTGTTCCCCGGTTATGGTATTTGCTAAAGTCATCGTGAGAAGAGCTAGGATGAAGTTTTTAGGTTAATTTTCGACCCAATTGCTTTATGAAACGAATAAATGAAAGGAAATTTAGCTTAATTCAAAGGCCTACATCCAAGCACTTTTGAATCGACAAAAAACAAGTATTATGTATCTACCACCGGTGTAGTAGACAAAATCTACTGAGAAGAGCCGGCAATAAATCGGGTAGTTGCTCTGAACAACATAATGAGGTATATAATACACAAAGGAGCGAATGTGCTGTGAAGAAAATTGTTAACATTACGACCACACACTTTTATCATTTAAACAACAATTGACGGAATATTATATATATCCCTTTTCAGCAATTTAGTTTTAATTCAATTGTGAAATAAAATTGAATATTGATAATTTGATTGAGCCGCATGTAAGTAGAAGCGAATCTTTTTGTGCGCATATGGTAAAAGTCCGTATTATGGGACACATTTTCAGGTTGGTCGTACATTACCGCTATTATATAATCTGTTTAAGTCAAAAATACTATTTAAATCGTATCATACAATTGTCTTATGATTATTTAATTAATATAGCTAGTTTTTATTGAATGTTAATTTGTAAAAATAAAATTAATAGCCTTTTATGAGAGGAACCTCTATGTCCCTATTTATGAGACACTTAAAAAGTAAATGGCCCCAATGTCTCATGATGTATGTCCCTATTTTTGAGACAGTTTAGAAATCAATAAGACTGATTTTAAAATAACTATTTATTAATTTTAAATCACAATACTTATAAAATAGATAATAAACTTGAATCTGAAATAACAAATAATTAGTCTTTACTAAATTAAATGAGAAATAAATGAAAATTATAAAAATATTTAATTCACTTTTATTCTTTAATTTTCTTCTGCAGTTCTTTTACTTTGCCCATCAGTTTTTTCTTTTCTTCTTGTAACTTTTTTTTTATTACTTATAGGCGAACGCTTGACCTCAATCACACCTGGTGGAAGGTGAAGATGAGTCCGACGATGAAACGTGTTCGCCCAGCAATTGCCTATTCACTCTTCTCTTAAAGACTCCCAGGTCATAACATCGCGAAAATACTGCCTCTGGAAGCGTATTCCATTCTTTAGCCGTTCGCATGATGAATGTAGAAGCGAATCTTTTCGTGCTGATATAAGGAACATCCACCACATACGGATGTTATCCCACAAGATGTCTAGTGGTTTCGCGGTGGAATGGTGATCCTTTTTATGCCAACACGCTCTCTGCTTCAGGACAGAGGAGTAAACATCTTTCATCACAGTTAAAAAAAATTGTAGGAGAAATATTACATACATTTTTACTTTCAAAATATGCTCCAGACTTTTTAAACCACTCTTGCAATTCTACACAAGTGACAGCTGCTCTTGTAACACTCAAATGTTGGGGTTTCCTTATAGCTAATTCTGAATGACGTTTTCTAAACCCTTCATACCAGTGGCGACTAGGACGACTCTGTAAACGGAGTTTTTACAGCTAATTTTTGGACATATTTTTGAACACAATCCAATAACTCAGTTTTTGTTACAGGTGCTCCTATTGCAGCCCTGTCTAGCACCCATTTGACAATATCATCTTCTTCCTGAGACGATAAGACTGTTTCTGGTTTAGATTTTTTTTTATCTCATCTAGCCCAATACTTTTTTCTGCCTAGAGTAGCCACAGATACTTCGAAGGCAACAGCTACTCTCCGTAATGATGACCCGGTATCTTTTATTGCTTTTAAAGCATTTTCTACATCTATTGGGTCATATTTAAGTCTTTTATCAAGCACTTTTGAACACAACACTTTCTTTTTTGCTGATTGAGACGGCTGTTGTCCCCATTACTCCGATTTTCAATAATTTGTTTTTTGTTGTTCACTGTTGACACGTAACCTAAAATATCGAGAGATATGTCGATGGGGGGAGTCGAAGCTGCTCGCGTCCGTAGGCTTTACCCTAGTTTCCCTACAGGTGACTCCTGGGTGGTGCTAAACGAGCAGCAGCGAGGTGGTAGGGCTTCGGTGCCCGCCTGGATCGCGACCACATTACATGGGTGTAAAGCCCGTCATAGTGACCAGTTTCGGCTTGTCGCGTTTCGGGATCAGCTTGTGTATATCCAGTAGCTCATATACCTAGAGACCTTCAGTCGTGGTATATATGGGCCGACATGACGTTGGAGACTATCAATGGATTTTCATCCTTTGATAGTCGCTTTCGTTTTTGGATTACACTGTACTTACCATCAGGTACTCTGTAGTCACTATGTCGAGCCAGAGTAAAAAAAAAATTTCACTAATTAATAAAAGTATAAAAAAACATATTTTAAATATTTCAATAATATCAAATAAAAAATTAAGAAAAAAAAACTTGCAAAATTAATGTTTTGATTTTAGGTTAAGTTTTGAAATTAACGTAATTAAATTGAAAATACTCTCAGAAATAACTATTTGAAGTTATGCTGATAAATAATTTGTTATATTTAATCATTTTACTTTTTAAATACTAAAAATTATTGATATTTTAATTAAAAACGCATAACAGTACACTGTCTCATTAATTGGGACAATCATAAGACTTGATGTCCGTATTGAGTGATACGCGGTGTAAAGTGTTCCATATACCGGTACGTCTACGTTAACAAGTGTCGGTATTGTGAGACACTCAAAAATAAAATAATATTGCTATAAATTAACATAAATGCAAATAACATACAATATCTATAATTTATAAGCTTTTAGATTACACTTACATTATATATATAAATATAATAAAATATATAATTTCATCCAAGTAAAAAACTGTACAGTAGTTATCGTTCAACTCTTTTAAGCCACGGTTTTGAATACCAACAACAAACCTCATGCTTTTATAATTTTTTTTCAAAACATACAAGTAATAATTAACAATTAGACTTGTTAATTTCTTTCAAAAATGATAAAATTATGTGTTTATTATATTTTTTAAAAGTATAATTTGGTATTCTTTTTATAAATGATTATATTCACATTGTGTACCATAAATAGGGACAGTGTCCCATAATATGGACTTCTACCATATATGAGGAACGTCCACCACATACGCATGGTATCCGACACGGCATCTAGTGGTTTTATGATGTAATGGGGCTGGTGGAATTAGAGAAACTTTCTATTTACGCCCTTTGTCAGTTGCTGTAGTTTTTAGACAACACTAAACTTATCACTCCAGTCACTTATAATATAGTCGAAATAGAGTTAAAAAATCCTAAATATCTAAAAGGTACCCAATAGGTGGGTGTGACGGTCCAAGTGGATATGGGACCAGTTTCCATGAGCAGTAACGCGAATAGTCGTATGTTCGAATCCTGGCACGTACCTCTGGGTTTTTCCAGATTACGTATGGATTAGACACCACATGCTCACCGGTGAAGAAAAATATCGTGAGTAAGCCCGTATGACATCTAATCTGATGATCTGATTATTATTATTATTGCTCTAAGAACACCGATCCGCTGCGCTACTGGTCACGTCGGGCAAGACATATTGGATACGACCACTAATGTATCTCTACTCGCGTCGTAAGGGATATAGCGTGACGATATATTATTATTAGGTACCCAATTGCTTAATTGGTACAAAAACTCCCACGAGTGTGATATTAGTTGAAAGATGAATGGCTCTGCGGTTATCAAAGATCCCACGGGATCGCGTTTCACATGAATGGATGGGAAGCTATGGTCAACCACATCGCATCTAGTGATTGAGAGAAAGCGAAAAAACTGGATCTTGGCCGGTATCACACTTAGCGATTTTTTACGCTTTTTTTTTACTAGCCCGTTAAAATGATGCAGTACCTGAGGAAGAACAGCCCAGTCCAGAAACTGCTTGCAATTATAGACTATTTAAGTGTTCAAATAAATAAATAATACTCGATTTGCATTGTTTACTCGTATATATCTCATGTTTTCATTATGGCGCATCGAGATTTGATTTTGGACCCCGTGAGTAAACAAAATCAAATTCACTGGCCGACCGTTTTTTCTTATCCTGACACGGCAATGACCAGACCACGTGTAATGGTAAGCATGGTGCAGTCCAAAAAACGACCAACAGCAAAAAAAAAACATCGATAGCCGCCGCGATCATACCGGCCCGCACAAATATCTCTTAACGCTTCGCTTAAAGGACCCAATATCATAGGATGGTGGGACCATGCTCGCCAGAAGACCATTGCACAGCCCGACAACTCGGCAAAAGTTAGAATTAGAGAACTTCTTAGTCCTAGCCGGGATGTGAGTTACTGAAATGCAGTGACGTGTTAAGGAGTGCTATGGTTATCTGTAAATAGTATATATTGTCGATATATAACTAGCAGATATGATTATATTTGTAATATATACAATGGTAGTGTTGATAGCCCATAAATAAATAATCCTAAGGATACTACATTGAAGTAATACAAGAGTTAATAATAGGGTCTTTTGGTTTGTCTATTCATATAATTCAAATAATGATAATTAGGACAGGAGTCCCAAAGACCCTAAGAATTATGTTTACGGCCGAGAGACCCTCCGGCGACCTCGTGGGAAGATCTTTATCATAAATAATGCACCTCCTTGATTTGTTCCCCTTAACCGTTGATCTAAGTTAAAAGAGTTCGTGTCAGCTTTGTACAAAATTACATTCTATCAGCGATAATTGTTGTAAAAAGTCATATATTGTATAGAATTCGTAATGTATAGACGTACGTCAAATATTTCTGTAAATATTTTGTGTTTTTATTTAGTCAATGTTTAAAAAAAAAACATTATTTAGGTCATGTTGTGGATATCTGTAATTAGTAACTGTAGTCGATATATATATATATATACTAGTGCGCATGATTGTATTTATAATATTCAAGGTGTATTGTAATTTATTTACAAGGTGTATTATAATTAAATAAGGACCTCAAACCCCCTTCAAGTAATTTATTATAGTTAATAAAAAAATTAACGAAATATAACTTTATACATAACCAGCCTTCGTTTTGCTTAAATTATTTCGCGGTGGCATTCATTTATTTCAAGGAGAATGTGCACTTTGTTTGTAGTCTACGGTTCTATTTCATTTGGCACAGGTAATGTAACAAAATTATGTATTTTTGAAAAACAACTATATTAAATAGTAGTATTGTATATAGCTAGCGCTTCTAAATAAACAAGTCTCAGGAACTTATATAATCACTTTATACGATGTAAATAATGGTTGTTGATAGCCTATAAATAAAAAAATATAAATAAAATTTATTGAAGATAAATAATAGATCTAGTCAGATTTCACCTAGGTGCGATTGAACTTACAATTTTCAAACAAACCTTCATCTTTAATTCACCCTTTATGGGTAGAATATAAAATAATCTGCCCTTAGTGGATGCTCACATTATACAATAAACAGATTGTCCAAATTACATATATCTAGCTTAGTAGTCACGCTTTTGCTTATGTATTGGATCGCATCATAATTAGTGATGTGAACGCAATGGTCGATTACTCACAGTGGGGTCGACTTGGTCGCAATTAGGACAGAGTTCGGTTTCCGATTCATGTCAATTTACTACGTAATTCCTGGCTCGTGGGTAAAACGCCTTACTCTCCATGTATCATACATATCAAGCGTGTCAAGGCTGAAAATCTTAAACGACAAAATCTCGAAAATGATTTTATCATCGTAATTTACAATGATGTGTTTTTTTTACATTTTCAGGGAAATATACAGCAATATAAAAAATTATAAAAAATACACAAACCCTTAATGTTTCCACAGAGAAAAGAGAGGACACAAAACATAAACTAAATATAAAATTAAAAATATAAACTATCTTTTTATTTCTCAGCATTCTTTTTAAGGAGCCCCCATTCCACAGACCAACGACACGGCAAAAGTAAGATAGAACCTCTTAGTCCTAGGTGGGATGTGAGTTACCGTATAGCTGTGACTTTGTAAGCCCACGCGCATTGTTTATTAGTTGTGATGACAGTTCTTGTGATGCATTTCTTCATAATCGTCTGTGACCGCATACCATCAGGTGGGCTTTTGCCGTGTATGTCTTCCTTACTACTTATAAACTACTTATTATCAAATATTTAACAGTTGCTACAGATCGGCAATTATCGGTATTAGCCAGTTTCGCCCCAGTGCAAGGCAAAAGCCTCTCTTTTCTTTTCGACTATATTTGTGGAATCCACGGGAAAGCGTTTGAACATAGAATAACATGGGGTATAGAATAGTGCTGCCCTCTTCATCGTACTGAGGTGTCGTAAGAGCCGGCTATGTTATACGCCGTGCCGAATTGTACACATATTGTTCTAGCATCTAAGTTGCTGCATGTACCTTCTCTACACATAGTGTAACATCCGGCAACTCGCATTAAACAACCTTGCCGAGTTAAATGTTCAAACCTTTCCCGTGGATTCTACGATATTTATACTCACAGTTAAAATAAAAACAACCTTTATACTTCTGTAATAATTTGATTAAAATCAAGAGGGCAAGACACGTTATCTTGATACACATCGTCTAAATTTCACGTGGTTCTATCTATCTAATAACATTAGTGACTTAAATTTTAGCGTATGTGTTGTTTCTCCATATTTTCTAATTCTATGGCTTTTAAAGAGGTATGTAATTTATTACGTATTCAAATATACAAGAAAATAAAAAGATACCCATTTATGAAAATGATTTTTTTTTTCTCTTCAAAAACAGTTTCCAAGCTAAGCCGGTAAAACGAAAGCTATTATTTTACTCATAACGTTAACAAAAGTAAGGTACAGTGCCAACCCGCCTTAAATACTTATTTCCGCATCTAAAACCCCTTCGTGAAGCCCAATCTTGCCCTTTTTAAGTTGTTTGGTTAAGGGAAAAGGTCCACTTCGGCCCTTATTCATGGCCGTACGTTAACTGTAATGAAATTATGATTTTTCTTGGAAACCTCACTGAATGGGTTTCTTAATGGTCTATTGGATAAAGTGGTCGACATTTTTGTCGTAATCTAGATTCTACCTACGATTTTGTTCGCAAAATTTTATTAAAGGCTAGCTGTGCCCGAGACTTCGTTCGCGTGGAAGTACCCACGGCCAGCGTTACACTTTATTCAGACGTAACTCCGATCTGTGTATGCACGTAAAACCTAAATTGAACTCTATTTTATATGATTTACAATATAGATGTAAGTTCAACTGATATTAAATGAATACAAATCTCCAAAATTATATATTTTTAATTTTATTTTGTTCATGCACACGTTTAATTGTCATTATATAACTGACTTAAATAACAGATTGATTCAATGATATATCGTTTTTTTTTTCACTTCCGACATCCCTAGCCGGGAAGAGACTGCTAGAATCGAAAGTGTGCCCTTATATGGCTTTGTGTTGATTGGCTTATCATTGGTGTGGGCGCGTTAGGTTATAAGAAACCATATTATAATTTATAGCTGTTGGCTTGATACTACAGTTTCTTGTGACTCTTCAAAACAGAATTAACCAATAAGCTCTTGAAAACATCATACAAATGAAATTCATAAGAAACTGCTATTATTCCATCACTAATGTAATTGATACTGATGTAATGGAGTTGATTGATGCTATGTAATTAATATGAATGCTTAGTCTTAATGTGTATTTTATTTAACGTTTTTAAATTTTAACTATCTCAAAAGACATTAATACTTTTCTATATTTATTTGCACACCAATATTATCAAGTTAAGTTACTTGAATTTGTTTTTACTTTCATTCTTAATGCATTTATAAGTATCTCTATATTAATATAAAAATTATGCTTATGGTATGTGTTTGTAATATACTTATATGTGTGTAAGCGCAATTGTGTGTATGTACATATAATTATCTAGAACTCATTAAAATAATGTCTAGAGCTGTGTATATATACTCTATTGTTCTCCTCTTGGCTGTTTTCTGTGCGTTGAATCAATAAATGGGTATGAGCTAAAAATTAGGGCTGGGTAGCTCAGCTGGACTGGCTTTACTTTATCGCATCATAACAACACAGGGTATTCCTTTGTTGTTTTGAATCTTACTTAACCTATCCTTCTGTGTTGTATGTTGCGTGCCAAACATAAATGCTTTTTATTACCTTTTATTTTATAAAAAAAAGGGAGATTTCAGAATTTCTTGCAGGTTTTTCTTTAAACATTCTGATTTACGAATCACTGCACATTTTTTGATTCAAAACTGCTTAAAGACAGGTCTATATCAATTAAGTTATATTTAATTTTAAAACAATTCGCATATGATTTTTTCATATTAATATATTTTCGAGAGAACATCTTAAATAATGTAACAGATTTTCTTGCGGAGAAATTAAAATAAAATACAAAGAATTATATGTAAATTAATACAATACCTATTCAAGAAAATACATATAAATGAGGTCAATATTTTATTGTATTAAAATGTCATAATAAAAATAAACCTAACGATACAGAATCGTTTACGGTGTATAAAATAATAACATTTAATGTGAAACAAGAATAATATAAATCAAATGAACGTGTAAAAGATGCAGCTACTGTGATAGCGTTGGGGTAAGTTAAAGGATGAAGCGGGAGCGGTCGCGATTTTACAAAAACAAATTAATACACTAAGGTCGTTAAGATGGATTGAGTTAGGAATAAAAATATACGCAAAACGGTTAGTTTTGAAGAGTGTTAGAGAGAGTATGTACAAAGGCATGTTTCGTTGGTTCAGGCACATGGAGAGGGTAAATGATGAAATAAAGATAAAAAAAAGGTGTACAATATGAATGTGAGTGGAAGTAAGAGCTGAGGCTAAACGAAACTTAAGAGAGTTCTGATAGAAGATCATGTCAAAAGATGCAGAATGGCGAGAGTAGGGATGCGTTCGCTCAGAGCGAGCGTGATATCCCCCGGTGACAATAGCTGGGCAGTAGACTTGAGGGAGTCTGCTGTCCGGATGAGAGGGTGTCGGTGTGCAGTGTCCGGCGCGCCGCCTGTGAGATAGGTATTGGAAGGGTGGGCTCTTTACCCCTACCTCTCCCAGAGAGGCAGCCTCGATAAGGCATTTCGCTCTCCGGGCGTCTGGAGGAATTTGGTTTCCCAGGCTCGGGTGGAGCGATTAGAGGGACACCCCGGGGATTTTTAGTAGGAGTCTGACACACCGGGGTTGCTGTCCTCACAGCGGCCCTGATGGTCCTATGTAGGATATTACCCCGAGACACCAAAAAAAAAAAAAAATTGGCGAGAGTGAATGAAGAGATTAATGAATGTTAAGCAAGTGAATGCAAAAATAGAGAGAAATGACACATTTTAAACTTTCAGGTTTTGTACTCATTATAATACTTAACGAAATACTTAAGTTAATTCTAGTTAAGTTAAAATCAACAGGTCTTATGCGCGAATTAACTTACTTTCAATTATGGCGCCATGTTTCAACCTGGTTATACAGTATATGGTCACGAGCAGACTGAGTTTTCGTCGTGGGCGGGAGCTAGTTCATCTGGCCTCTTTTGTTTTAGATAATTTGAATAGCCACGTCACACAGTATCAGCATTTTTGCAAGGCGACATACAACGAGGTCTAAGCTGACGTGACCAGGTCGAAACGTCAAAAGTAAAAACTATCTACATATTAATCGCTTCAGCTTATAATTCGGGCTGTTTCTTAGTGGATTTCTCTGTAAATTTTCTGAGGCGTTATTTATTACTTAATCTCAAAGCTCCATAAATGTTTTTAAGACTAAACTGGCTTTCGGGAAGATGTAATACTTGGGCGTTTAGTTCAAAAGACTGTTTCATTTTTTGTATAACAAAGTTTTATGACACTACCTTTCGCTCTCGGATTCGCCTTTCATATTCCAGAACTAACTAAATTAATCAATTAACTGGACAATACTCTAAAGCCTTTACAAATAATAACTTTTTTCTAATATTTTGTTTGTTTTGCTTGTATTTATATCCAAAAATCGCCGAAATGCTAGTTTAAATCATTCACTTAACATCTGTATAATTCTTAAGAAATATAGCAACATGGAATTAAAAATACATGGAAATATATTATAACACAGTTCGTTATAAAAAACCTTGTCCGACCCGTTACCGTTACTCGGTATCAATATTACATTATATTTAGATCATCCTTTTTAGTTAAAGTGAAAAACAAATGCAACTATAACAAAAATTAAAGAAAGGGGGAAACTTAAATGGCAACACTGAAAACGTGCGTAGTTCGTGAACAACTGAAAAAAGGATAGCAAAGGATCATGCTAGTAATGCATGACTGGCAGTAGATTTGAGGGAGTCTGCTGCCCGGATGAGAGGGAGGCGGTACGCAGTGTCTAGCGCGCCGTCTTAGAGAGAGGTATTGGAGGCGTGGGCTCTTTATATCCACTCCTCCCAGAGAGGAACTCTGAATAAGGCTGTTCGAACCCCGGGCGACTGGACGAATTTGGTTTCCCAGGCCTGGGTGGAGTGATTAGAGGGACGCCCCGGAGTCGCTGCCCTTACAGCAACCCGGAGGGTCCTATGCAGGATTTTCCCACGGGGTACCAAAAAAAAAAAAGTAAGTCATGACGTCAAAAGGGTCATGATGCCCATTGATCTTAAGCACCCTATATCAATTAAATCTTTAGTCATTATAATCCAATTTCTTCAATTTTATCTGATAATTGATGATATTTACGAATAATATCATATTTTTATGTATTTTGGTAGTGGTGTCACCAATACGCCTCTTTTAGATCGGACAGGGTGCTCAATAGACACCGTGTCAGATACCATCTGTATGTAGCGGACGTTCTTTATATCTGCACTAAAAGATTCGCTTTTACAGTCAGCATGCGAACATCTAAGAAGTGGAATATTCTTCCAGCGAGCATATTTCCACGATCTTTTGACTTGGGAGCATTTATGAGAAGAGTGTATAGGCATTTGTTGGGCGAATGCGGTCTATTGTTGGACTCATCTTTGCTTCCATCAGGTGCGACTGAGGTAAAGCGTCCGCAAGGAAATTATAATATAAATATGTCATTTTTAAGTAGTTGTGGTGGTCTAGTAGAAAATGAACCGATTTTCATGCTCGGCAACACGAATTGTCATAGGTTTGAACCCAGGCACGTACCTCTGGGTTTTTCTAGATTACGTATTGATTTAAGCAACATATATTCACCGGTAAATGTACGGTAGAATCGGTAGAAACCGGTAGAAATGTCATGTGTAAGCGTCCTGAGAACGGCAAACAGTTGCGTAACTGCTCGCGTTGGACACGAGATATAAGCGCAAAGTGGATACAGCTAATAATACACCTATACTCATCACGTCAGGTATATAGCGTGACGATATACTATTATTATTTTTCTGTTTTTTGACTGATAAGTAGATTTAGGATCATTTTAAAATATTTAATGTAGGTTAATTATATTTCATAAAAATTATTATACTCCATTTCTAATTCTAAGTTTGTAAAGTTAATCTAGTAGTATAAATCCTTGTGAAATGCCACAACTGTCAACGGATCCCCCACGGTACTGTTCACAGCATCGCAGTGATTAATGATTCACGCCAAGGGGATGAAATAACCTCGTCTCTTGTCCTATTATTTACTTTTTAGTTCACCCTTGAGTAAGAGGAATCGCTTTTCGCTGTTATTAATGGAATTCTCCTATCAAAGATGGCCGAGTCTAAAATAATAATATATCGTCACGCTATACCCCTTTCGGGGTAAGCAGAGGTATATTAGTGGATGTATCCACTTTGCGCTTTTATGTCAAGTCCAAGGTGATTCGTGGGGCAGCGGAGATATTTCTATTAGATGCCCTGCGGGTCTCCTCGCGCTGTTTTCTTTAACCGGTGAATGTGTAGTGTTGAAATCCGTACTTAATCTGTAATAACCCAGAATACGAACCTACGGCCATTCTAAAATAAAACTGAATATTTTAATTATATTGAATGTTTTCAGGAAGAACTTCATAAGTGACATATTCTCGTAAAATATTTTTGTATAAAGTTTCGAGAAAGTGACTAGATTACACCAAAAATTGCAACGAGCGCCAAGGGACAATAATCAGTTGACAGTGGGCAATGTTATGTTGACCCACTTGCACCACGATTGAAGTTCTTTAAGTATATGAGCAACTGGACGTACACAAGATGATCCCGAAAGACAACAGGTAGAAGAGTGCTCTTATGACAGTCTTTGCACTTGTATGCTGTGGTCATGATCCTTAGTTGTGTCTGGATAGCCGTACTCGGTTATCGGATTGCACTATACTTACCATAACGTGTGGTGCAGTCACTGGTGCCGAGTCAGAATAAGCACAGGCTTTCCAATTTATAAAGTATAATATATACATTAATTTATATTCAAATAAAGTGCCTCAAAAGAATTTTTGCGTTTATGTAAATATTGTAAAGTCTTTGTCGAAATTGTGTTTACTGGGGAACATTGTTTTCTTAAGTTTTCCCTGTTTCCTTTATACTAAAGGTCAAAGTTAAGGGACGGCCTAAAAAATACATCAGGTCTAAGTATCTTTCTATTTTACAACCCTTAATATTTCTAAGGAAACACCAGCAAGGAAATTGTAGACAGAACTATCTTAAAAGAAAGAAGTCTGAGAATTAATGTCCCGTTAGAAAAATTGCATACAATACAACCACATATAATAACATTGTCTGCAAGTAGACCGTCATTGATGGAATATTATCTATATTTTAAATAATATTATCTTCATATTATAACACAAGAATAGCAAATGTGGACATCCTCCACGAGGGCTACGTTTCCTTCAGGAAGAACGTAGTCGAGCCTATCGGGACGGGATCGGCCAGAGACAGTTGATCTTCACAGTTACAAAAACTCTAAGCCATACACATTATATTATAATAATAATTAGTATTGCAATGGGTTTTAGTGGGAACTCAGCTTCAATTTCTGTGCGCTGGCCTCGATTTCAAGGTGTCAGAAATTAGTTAAACTCGTTGGTTTCCATGAAAATTCACCAGTGGCTCCTAGTAGCTGTGCAGCACGCAGCGGCCACACCCTGGTAGCCACGTCGTCTTGTGGGGGCTTGCATCATGTTTTATCGCGCAAGTTGTTGCGGTGACTCCACGCTTAGTGCAAACGTCTGCCCACTTATTCGTCATTTGTCATGCTAAAGGCAAACCGTCTACTGGGGATTCTGGCGAGGCACCAAGGCATTGTGGAAGGCATAGGGTACTTATAGGGACCAGTAATCAGTATTAGTACATCCTGCCTCTCTAGTTGTATCGGTTCCCAGTCCCATGAGGTTAAGAAGGTTTGAACGAGAGGGTGCGTTTGTACAAGTTCTGCTAGCCCACCAAATATATCTTGCGCAGTTACGTATGCATTCAGCGAGCTCACATTGATGAGTACCTACGATATAGTAATCATGGAAGCAAAGCAAACTGGAAATTTGGTCATTAAACCAAATTTCCAGTTTTAGCTTCAGGGGAGTCTAGGCTCTACGAAGGTATGTCAGTCAGAATAAGTCTCATTTTATATGTACTATATACGTTATAGAAAGATTTTCGAATGAATGCTAGAGCAATAGAATACTCGAAATATTTTTTTTACTGATTTCTTGCCTTGTGCGAAAACAATATGCACGCTACTGATAAATAGGTTAAGGTATTCACAAAAATGTTAGTTCATAGACAGAAAAATGGATAATGAACATTCCAAACAAGGAAAAATGTGTTGAACAACAAAAAATTGTCACAAAGCAAACGATCATCGGCACATCAGTCATAATATTAAAAGGACCACAAAAATTCAAAGGGGATGAATCTAGCATTGAGCTGTGACCCGCCAACCCATAATCCTGGACGCTCATCCATCAACCTGTCGCCAAGACAGCCCGGGTAGTCCCAATGATCCGCTCTTATGTAAGTTTTATACATCAGTCAGTTTTTTGATTGAATCGTTTCAAAGATACGTTAATATATTAATACACATAGGTAACCAGCACTTACAAGCATCTTAACCGAATTAATATTAATTATTGAAAATATATAGTGCTTCCCTCATCATACTGAGGTGTCGAAAGTGCGTAAGAGCCGACTAAGGTATACAGCATGCCAAATTGCATGCGGATTAGCTAGCATTCAAGCTGTTGCATGCACCTTCTTTACATATAGTGCACAACCGCCAACCCACATTGGAAAAGCGTGCTGGATTAAATATCTAAACCATGGATTACACATATATTGTGGAAATGGGAAGGGATATCCTTGTCCTGTAGTGGTACGAAACTATATAATAATATACCAACTTAATCTTTTAATAACGTCAAAACACGTATTTTTATATCAGCAAGCAAAACGCTAGATGGCGTTAATCAGCACTCCATGGACATGCACTCACCTCGGATACGTCATGTAGTGCGCATCAGAATTGCTTCGGAAGCCAATGTTTTTTGGATTGCTGCTTGGGATTGCCTTTTGTCTCGGTTTAATGTACTTTTTCGGAGGTCCACGTGATTTATGCTAATTTGGTGTAATCGGTGTAAATGGATATTCTTTGACACGGAGTCGTCACGTTCAACGAACTTTTTGAATATTCTCATCGGGAGCGTGGCAGTATGCAGGGTTTACTACATCGACGCTGTTCTTGTCCAGGTTAAGAACTAGGGCTTCAATTACAACCCGCACCTAAGAATACAGTCTATTTGTATCGGGAAATGTATCAATGTAGCCCTCATCGGTGTGGACATCAGTTTTTATAGTGCTTATTTCAAAATTGACGGATTTTCGAATAAACTTTCAATGCCTATTTCATCCCCTTGAGGGTGGAATATCAAAAATCCCGCCTTTAATGAATCAATAGCCAAGACAAGTGTTTTTATACATAAATCAGAGAAATTGCTAACTGAAACTAGAAAAATATTTTAGTGGATTGCTACGAGGCCACTACCATATATGAAGACCACCAAAATAATCCAAAAAATAGTGATGGGCTGAGTAATAAGTTTTATCGATAGTCGATACATAGTCACATAATGTTGGCGGGTAACAATGGCGCAAAGAAGGTTTTATGGTTACGATATATTCTGCGTCCGATACGTAGAATGTTTTAACGAAAATATTATGTTTAGTGAGTTATATTTTTGAAGATCTGGGTCGTTCCGTTTGGGAGATCGGGGAATGCTTTTTTCATGAGAGTCGTGCTCGAATGTTGTGTTAGTCGATGAATAAAAGATGTTTGCACAAGCGGGTTCTACTGCCAAGATGTGTTTCTCACGTTTAATGAATGACTTATCATGCAAAGACAACGTATCAATTCTTCCTCTGCTTTTGTAACCGACGTCAAAAAGAAGAAATTTCTATATTTCTATGAATGTAATTTTAAACGTATGCTCAGTGATAATTCATTCAGCCTTTTATTGACCGATTTGGATAATAATTTTTTTAGTTACTAGAATATATTTTAAAGTTGGTTCAATTTTAGTATGGTGCAGATCTGATAAAGATAATCGAAGATATAGGCCAGAATTCTTTAATTGACAACAATAAAATATATGGTTTTTTCCTCTATATTTCCGTTGTGCATAGACAGATCTTTATTTCTTGTTCAATATTATATGCACCAAGATTCCTTGAAGTATAATACGGGACTATGAAAGAACTTTTGCTTTTTGTATAATAGTTATTACAACTGTAATAATAACAGACAAATGTAATTTTGCATATTTGTTATTTTAAGTATTGGAAACTATTTTGTTTTCTATCAAATTCAGTCAACAAAAGCCATAAATATTGACGGAGTAATAAAAAAACAAGATAGACAAACAGACGGAAAATAACATTCTTCCCAGAACATAATTTGTGTAACGGCAAATGGAACGGGATGTCTCATAGAAAAATAAACAAAAATATAGAAATAAACATATTTTACACATATGTAAAAGGTTTTAACGTATTTATTTTTTGGATTGTTTTCTGCTTTATATATATTAATTAAAACTTAAGATGGGGCTACGCAGCGGATATAAGCTGTACGTAACATATTATGTGGTATGAATAACTCTGACAAACAAGATACAGGTAGTCCTTGTTATGGTATCAGCTGACTATAGTGCACCACTTTCAAACTGTTGTTTTTAATAAATCATTTATCATTATTATTTATTATTTTTAACAAATTCCAATCTCTTTCTATTTTATGTGCAGGAAATATCTCTATTTTTATAATAGTGATTTTTAGAATGAATATTTTATCGAATTTTAACTTAATACTAAATCACACAATTCTCTTTGATTAAAATAATAAATTAAATAAAATAGCAAGTAATGTATCATATTAGAAACGAGACAAAACAATTGCGATATATTTTTCTAAGATATGGCCTACTCAACCTTAACAAATATATATGTAGGTGAGTTATAATAGTTGACATATTTAGATTGTAACTTAATTAATATAGCCATTTCAGTGATAAAACTAATAATGATACATCATCACGTTATATCTCTTTCGAGGTGAACAGAAATATATTAGTAGCTATATCCAATCTGCGCTTAAATGTCGTGCACAACGTGACCAGTAGCGCAGTTGATAGCTATTCTCACAGCACCAGTACACATGACATTTCTATTAGATGCCCTGCGGTTTTCCTCGCGACGTTTCTTTTGCCTGTGAGCATGTGAAATGACATTATATTTAATTAATGTCAAAGTATAAGGTATGTCACCGATTCTGCAGACGAGCAGCAACTGCTATAATTCGAATCGCTCCTTAAGGATCAGTGAATACTTTTGTAACACATTGTATAGTGGAATATCGAGAGTCGGGATGTTATAACATGTTATATCAGAAGGAAAGTAAATATAGGAGAATGTTGACAGTAGCTAACAAGCGAAATATCAAGAAACTGGACTTTATTATAACGTTTTCCTTAACATTTACACGAAAAATACAACATCCTTACGAAGTTATATTCAGTTCCGACAGTTAAATCAAATTAATTCGATTCGACCTCTCGCGCGTTTCTTAGATAACCATAAAACTAAATAGAAAAAAAGAAATACCTCGACTCGGTTATAAATAATAATAATAATACATCCTCACAGTATATGTCTTTCGGGGTGAGCAGAAATACATCATTGGTTGTATCTAAGAGAAATTATGGAGGGGTAGGCTTTTTACATCCACTCCTCCCAGAGAGGTAGCCTCAACAAGGCTCAACTAATCTCCCCGGAGATCTGGATTAATTTGGTTTCTCAGGCTTGGCTGGAGCAATAAGAGGGACATCCTGGGGGTTTTTAATCAGTGGGTGTTTGATATACTGGGGTCGCTGCCCTCACAGCGGCTCCTATGCAGGATATACGCCCTGTGTAGCAAAAAAAAGTGGTTTAGCTACCGGGCAGTAGACGTAAGAAAAACTGTTGCGCGGATGAGAAGGAACCGGTGTTGGATGGAAAGGTTTGGAGGAAGGACACCCCGGTGGTTTTTAGTCAGTCTGACAAACTTTGGTCGATGCCCGTACAGCTGCCCTGATTGTCTTATGTTTTCACCCAGATTATCAAAAAAAGTGTACTTTTTTTTTTAAGTTACGAAACTCTAAAAAGTGGCCCCTAAGTAAAAAAACAGTACATAAGAAAAATACTTTGTGATATAAACCACAATGAAGATGTATTTTATAACATAGAGTAAACTATTTTGGCTTACAATACATGAGGGTAAAGGAAAATTTTCTTCACGAACTCTCAACGATGATAACTGAAGAGATACATCACAGTACGGCCTTTCAATCTTCTGATTCGAAAACATCCATAAATACCGGGCTAGTGATGTGCTGTCACCTGTCACCGATAGGGAAATCGGCGGAGTCCTAAAGTGTATTATAACGTTTTAACGAATTATGAATAAAAACTGGTGAAATTTCCTACAAAACTTCATACCTTATTTGAGCCCCTTGGAGATTTATTTTCAAAAGACCTTTTAATATCTTTTTTCGTATATCTAACCAAATGGCTAAATACCAGTTTTTACAGTGCTTACTTCAAAACTAACGAATGTTCAAATTAAACTTTGAACCTCTATTTTATCTCTTTGGGGTGTTATATCAATTTTTTTTTTATACTGACACGACATAGTGACTACAGAGTACCTGATGGTAAGTACAGTGTAGTCCAAAAACGAAAGCGACTATCAAAGGATGAAAATCCATTGATAGTCTACATCGTCATGTCGGCCCACATATACCACAACAGAAGGTCTCTAGGTATATGTGCTACTGGATATACACAAGCTGATCCCGAAACGCGACAAGCCGAAACTGGTCACTATGACGGCCTTTACACCCATGTACTGTGGTCGCGATCCAGACGGGCACCGACGCCCTACCACCTCGCCAATTCGTTCTTAGTAGGTGTCTATATTATAAAAAGAAACCCAACAAAATATTTTAAGTTTTATTGCTTTAGTTTAGGCTGTACAATGGTTTGCCAATTAGGGTAAGTGTTTTTATATATGTAGTTAACTAGCTAGTAACTCGGCGTTTCCCACCAGGAAACTTTTATTGTATCCCGATGGTAAGTTGATTTAAAAAAAATAAAGATTGAAACATTTTTTTCTCTAATAGCTAAATATAAGCTTACTTCGAATTGACTGATTTTTAAACACATTTTAAACCATTATTCCATTATTTATAGGTGGAATATGAAAAAAAAAACACTTTTAGTGGGTGCCTACGTCTTAAAAGAAACCCCATGTAAACATTAACATGTAACATGTAAACATTAATTATGGTTTTTGCTTCAATAGTTTAGGACTTACGATGATATTTCAGTCAAGGCAAGTATTTTTATTAGTATAGATATTTAACTGTTCTCACGTAAAATAGTATTTCCACTCTAACAAAGCCACAGGTATAAGTTAGTGTGCTTAAATGAGGATAAACTTATGTTTTCATGTCTTATATATTGATTATATTTTACGCCGGAAAATTGTCACCGCCGATGTTTTACACTTCGGAACATCACTATCTGTGCACGTCTGAGGAAATCGAATATCAGGTGTATCGTACAATAGGCAGAATAATAAAATATCGGAGGCAATTTTTTTTTTATCGAAGTATAGTGCTGCGCCTTTCGGAAATCGATGAACGAAATTCAAGTTACCGGATACCCGATTGATAGATTGAATTTTTATCATCAGAGTTTGGTTTATAACATGCATTTTGTTATTTTGGACTTTTATACAACTGCAGAGTGTATTCTAATTAGGTATGAAACGTTTTTTTTATACCCTGGTGGAAATCTTCAGGGTCTGTCAGGATACCGGTGAGGACCGCCTCCTCGGTGTACGCGCCTCTTACTGACTAAAACCACCGAGGTGTTCCATCCCTCGTCTGCTGGGTTCAAGGGTAAGGCCTTGCCAAATTTCCTCGGCTCTCAGCGAAATTAAGTAAGAACTTCAGACACGCCAACTAAATTAGTATATTGTATAAGTGTATAATTAATCAAACAACTTTTTCGCTTAACCAGAAGTAGTTTCACGTAAATAAATTCGTGGCGTCATAATAAAATGTGCACTTCATACGTAGGCCGTATGGTTCAATTTAATTCTGCACAAGCAATGTACTTAATATATTCGTGAAAAATATAACCACAGCGTTGTCCGGGTTAGTCCGGGTAGTTTGATTAAAACGGATCTGGGCATACGCGAACTCATCACGAATCGTGGAAAGCTGAGTTACTATGACGGTCACCTATTGTATTCCTATCGTTCTATGTTATTGGGTTAAGTGTAAAAAGGGGGAAAATGTGTTCTTATAGGCCGGCATGATAGCGGTAATTATTAGCGGGTGCGCCCTTCTCGATAACGACTACGTGCAATGTAATCAGAATAATAAAAAAAGGTCTTCAAACAGATAAACGGAACGAACGGACAACGAAGTTATACTATAAAGTACGGAAACCTAAAAATTAAGGGCGGCTTGCACTAACAAATTAAGTCTAGTTTAAGCTTTTATAGACTCTAATTAATCGAAGTACATTAACTCCATCTTAATGATGATTTGAGTTTAAGAGTAGTTACAACTGGGTTTTTATTCAGTGCAAAACAATAAGTACAGTTCAGCGCTAAATAGCATTTTATGAAAGTCTAAACTAGGCTTAATTTGCTAGTGCAAGCCGCCCTAAAGCATTAGAATTTCCACGTGTACTTTGATTTTTAATATTAGGTCCTTACATATGAAATTGGCGTTTTGTATGGGAGGAACAAAAAGTCGAATATTTTTTAATATAATATATTTAATTAATCAAAGTATGAACCATTATTTTCTATGCACTTTTGCCATCTCATAGGTAGTTCATTGATCCCTTTACTAAAAAAACCAGACGGACGGGAATCAATAAAATCTTTGAAGGCGATTTGGACTGCCCCATCGGAGTTGAATTTTTTCCCTTGCAAGAAGTTATCCAAATTTCGAAAAAAATGGTAATCTGTAGGAGCAAGGTCCGGGGAGTACGGAGGATGTCTTAGACTTTCCAATTGAAGCTCTTCTAATTTAGTAGCCGTCTGTTGCGCAGTGTGTGGTCTAGCGTTGTCGTGAAGCAGCAGTGGCGTGGAGCGATTGACCAGCCTAGGTTGTTTAGCCGCTAGCTTTTCCATCATGGCTTGCAATTGCTGACAATAGACATCAGCCGTAATAGTCTGGCCAGATTTGAGAAAACTGTAATGAACAATACCGGCACTAGTCCACCAAACGCTTACAAGTAACTTTTTTGGGGTTAATTTTCGCTTGGGGCAGGATTTGGCTGGCTGGCCAGGATCCAACCATTACGCTGAGCGCTTCCGATTATCGTAAAGAACCCATTTTTCATCACAGGTGATGATTCGGTTTAAAATACCTTCATTATTGTGCCGGTTTAGTAATGTAACGCAGCAATCGACGCGCGTTTGCCGGTTTGCTTCAGTCAATTCGTGAGGTACCCACCTTTCAAGCTTTTTAATCTTCCCAATTTGCTTCAAGTGAATTAAAACAGCTTTATCACTAACATCGCAGCCTGCAGCTAACTCGGACGTGGTTTGCGATGGATCCGCTTCCACAATAGCCTTCAACTCTTCATTATCAACTTGAGTCTCATGCTGTCCACGGGGCTTGTTCTGCAGGTCGAAATTTCCAGAACGAAAACGTTGGAACCAAAAACGAACTGTGTTTTCTTTTGCAACACGACCGCCATACACATCATTCACCCTTCGAGTATTTTCCGCAGCACTAGTGCCACGGCGGAACTCGTACTCGTAAATAATGCGATATTTTAAGTTTTCCATTTTGTAAAATGAGTGACGCAAACAGAAAAAAACAAGAAAAAAAGAAATGAATGACGATCATCGAAGCACAAATACATGAGTCTATAGCTGTACAAATTTGAATTTGGAATTCCTTACCAAAGAGGAGAAATTTGTGATTAAAGTGGCCAGTACGAAAAACGCCAATTTCATATGTAAGGACCTAATATTTTAAATTTTGATATTTATTATTTACATTGAGGCGCTTCTACAACAGTAATGTGAAGACTTGTCGACTAAATAATATCGATAAAAAATTATTAGGGTAATGATTATACATAGTTGTTGTGAGTTTGTGACCACTTTTTTATTCCTCTATAGGACAAAAGCCTTAATTTTAGTACAATAAAAAAAAACTTGCTTTATTTCAGAAATTTGTAAAATATAATTAAACAATACCTACGCAAAAGAAACGAATGGAATCTATTAAATCCGTAAAAGCCTTTTTGTAGAAAAAAATAAGAGGGAAACAAATCAAAAGTTCTAAGAAATGTTACTTTTGTAACTTAATTGAAGTTTTGTTCGAGGCCGTAGAGCGGCTACGCACTGCAGCCATTCGAAATCCGTAGCAATACGGATCCAGAAATTCGGACCGAATCGGGTTGTACCTTATGCTCTGCCTCCGATTTAAATCCGTTACGATATAGATCTAAGAAACTAAGGGTTTACATAATATACATCATCAACAGTTTACCCTAGTCCTACCTAGAATAGACTTATTCAGGCTTCCTCTCTGGGAGGGGATGGTGTAAAAAACCCGTCTCTCCAAGCCTTTCTCACCGGCGCGTGCCGGATACTACGCGGCGTCTCGCTCTCATGCGGGCTGGAGAATCTCTCAAGTCTACTGGCCGGCTTTAACGATCATCAATACTGCGTTAATATTTCGGATGACAGATAGAAATCAAATGAGTATAGACGGATTTAGATCTAGTTGCTAGATAAATAATTCTACGCCTATTTCAGAACGTGTTTTCACGGACTTTGATAGGATGTAGTGCGTAAACGCCCTTAGCGTTTTAAAATTCGAAAGTCACTATAAATTTGTTACATTTTAACTATCTTAAAAAAAGTATAGCTTAGTAAAGATTTTCTTTAGCTTGTGAACTTAATGGCTCCACAGTCATTATATTGTGATTTATTATTCTTGTAATTTAGAACTAATAAATAAAAAAACAACTACATTTTTTTTTTAAAGGAAATTTAGACATTGTTTTCTTTTTATAACGTAGATTAAGGGCAGATATTTTGCTATAAAATAGATAAAATAGGGGTTGAAAATTGGTTTCAAATCTGTCAACTATGTAGTAAGCATTATAAAAACAGATATTAATCCTTTTGGATATAAATAAAATATATGTTAGGGCGTTTTGGAAAATCGACTTTCAAGTGAGTAACGCAAGGAATTTTTACCGGCAAAGTCAGGTCACTAAAGCTAATATAAAGCCTTCAATATATGTTTGGTATATAACTACCCGTTCTCGTATGATAACAACCACCGCAACTCGCGGAAGATGAATAAAAAATTCATGCCCTACACATATTTTATGACATACATACATAAAAGTTTCGTCAATATTATACATGTTTTGACTGCGTAATCCTCAATTTCTGAATTGTACTGGACACAATTTTACAACTCTCAGGGATATATCGATATATTTAAAGGAAAGGAAGAATAGTTACGTTACTAGTGTCTTACCCCTTTGCACTCGAACCATTTTCACTTGCATATAATGTGGTGAGTGAAAGTCACCTCTCGAGTGAAGAAGAACTAGAAATCACGATATGTCAATTCGCTACATAATTGAAATTTCTATAAATGAAAATAATATTGAATATTTTTTTTGCGCGTGTGCGAGGTAAGAAAATAAATATTGTTTTTCAGCTTCATCCCACTACACAACAAAGACCTCCCCTTCCCTTTTCTATTAAATTTATGGAATACATGGGAAGGGGTTCGGACATTCCATCACGCTAGTCAAATGCGGGTTGGCAGGTGTTGACTATATGCAGAGAACGTGTATGCAGCAGCTTAGATGCTAGCAATCTGCGTGCAATTCGGCACGGCGTGTACCATAGCCAGCTCTCACGACATCTAAGTATTATGATGAGGTAGGGACTATTCTATCCTGCCAGTAAGCCACGGCTAGTATATAATCAGATAAATACATTCCTTATTATGCTAATTTCAGTCCAATGAATTGACATCTTTCATGATTCCATGAAATTCCTAGTTTCCTGATTTCACTGTGACATAAACATATTTCTATGTCGTCATAACTGTCACTTAATTATTAAGGATTATGCTCGAAGCACAAACTTAATTATAGAGAGCAAACAACGTGATCTTATCGTTAGAAGTGATTCCTACGACTTGTCGATAGTTAAAATTTTATATCCATAAACACATTATTACCGGATCAAATTCTGTTGTTTCAGTTAATCGGATAGCTAGAAATAGAGTTACTTGACATTTTTTTTTGTTATCCCGGTGGAAATCTCTACGGACCGTCAGGGGATGTGGTGAGGGCCACTTCCCCCGGTGTGTTGGACCTGCCGCGACTAAAACCACCGGGGTGCCAGCACAGCCCTCTCTTCGCCTTCGCCGAGCCTGGGAATCCGAATACTTCCGACAGCTCGGCGGAGAGTTACTTGAAATGTTTGACATGTCGGTAGCAATAGTCATTACACTAGAGACGTCAGAACAAAGGTTTTATTACGAAAATTTTCAATAAATTAATTAAAATGGGTAATTTTTTTTGTTAATTACATGACCGTCAATTTAATTTGCATCTAAGAGATAATCTTTTAAAAATACGGACTTTCATGGCCGCACTTTTTTTTATGTTTTACAGGCGGACGCTTGACCACATATCTGGTGAAAGGTGAAGATGAGTCCGACGAGGGACCGCGTTCGCCCTATAAACGTTTATTCACTCTTCTCTTAAAGGGTCTCAAGTCATAAAATTGCGGAAATATGCTCGCTGGAAGCGTATCCTACTCCTTAACTGTTCCCATGATGCATGTAGAAGGTCTTCTCGCATCTAATTTTCTGCACAGACGGTAATTTCGATTTATTGACGATTTCAATGTGCTTGTTAGAGCACTAAACAACGGGCAAACTCTCAGTATTCAAACTCTACTACATAAAGATCACACGGACTGTTCTAGGTCAATATTTGGTCGGTAACGGTTGCCCGGAGCATGTGTTGCAATGTAATCGTTTACAGTGTTCATTTTATATGACCCATTTGTTAAATTACAATAGATAATGGGCTAACAATGGAATTAGATAGTTAGCCAAATAGTTAAGGGAGCGTGAAAGTGGATGATGTGGATTGTGAAGACTTTTATTTTTATTAATGATGTCGACTGCTCCTGCGCCATTTAACTTACTTTAATTTTACTTCATTATCATCAACCAAGATAAGTCCACGACTAGGCATATGGCACTCTTAATAAGCGTTATTAATCCTGGTATTCATTCGGATATCTTCCAGCCCGAATGCTTTTCGGCAGTTGTCGCTACATAGTGCCGGACTTTATTAGTATTCCATATTCCCAACACAGATAAAGTCGCAGGCAGAGGTTATTATTATTACAAAAACAATATACTTTTTTATCGACAAAATTAAACGTCACTAGCAAATGCAGTGTAACACATAAATCAGCTACTTTTCCATTGTAGAAATGTCTTAATACAATTTATCTAGTGACGCGGATAAAGGTTAAGTTATTTATATCGATACTTAAATGAACTCGTGACATGTTTTAAAAAATCCTATTTTTATGCTGACTTGACACAGTGACCACACCAAGCCTGATGATGAGCATAGTGCAGTCCAAAAAGGTCAAAGACTATCAACATTTACGAAAAACTCATCGGTAGTCGTAGTGATCATGCCGGCCTGCACAAATATCTTTTCACACTACGTTTAAAGAGCTTCATGTCATAGGAAGGTAGAAAAAGCTCGCCGCAAGACCATTCCACAGCCCACCGATACGGCAAAAGTAACAGTCAGAGAACCCCTTAGTCACAGCTGGGATGTGAGTAACCTGAACGTTTGTCCACGTCACTGTTCTTTGTAATTAATAATAATAACATATCGTCACGTTATATCTATATATATAACCACTATACATATAAACACACAAACACAATATACATATAACCACTATATATAACACGTCACGTTATATATATAACCACTATATATATATATATATATAGTGGTTGTATTCACTTCGCACCTATATGTCGAGCCCAACGTGACCAGTAACACAGCTGATCGCCGTTCTTACAGCTCTAGTAGACATGAAATTTCTATTAGATGCCATGCGGGTTTCATTATGAAGTTTTCTTTCACCGATGAGCGTGTGGTGCCTAGCCGTACGTAATTTAGTAAAATCTAGATGAACGTGCCGGCATTCAAACCTACGATTCTTCACGTTGCCGCGCATGGAAACCGGTCCATTATCCACTAATCCATCTCAGCCAATAGTAATTCATACGTGCTCATTATTAGTTATAAAAAAAATATAGTTTTATTTTCAAGATCAAGGTTTAGTTATTGAATCCAAACACACACACACACACACACACACAGAAATTATATATACACATTTCCCGTCTATGAGGATACTTTTTGCAACGGCATAAGTCTAAACACTTATTCTGTCCCGAGTGCTGCGCTATAAGGCTTTCAATAAAGGTTACCTAATAAGATATTAAATTTTAAATAAATTAAAAAACATCGATTGGAATTTTATCGACTCGCCCCATCATTATAGGGCCTACATAAATCACAGAGACATACGCGCTATCTGTAGCCAGCTTAATACGACCCCTCGACGTCTGGGGGTGTTTCTCACCCCCCGCCCTATGGTTAGCAATTTTTTACACAATCTCCGCGTAAGCAGAAGTCGAGTTCTAAGTCATATTGTGATATTGTGTTGTTTGAGAATTTTTTAAAAGAATATTACTCGGCATTTTCTCGTGAAAAAGTCTTCCTCAGAACAGATTGGCTATTGATGTCTTAGAAATTGTATTTTAAGCAGTACTAGCTTCTTAACCTAACTTTATCTGTATCCATTTTGATATAAATAATATAGCTACCTTTTTATAAGGAAAAATAACAAAAATAATTAAATGTAACTTTATAGAAGTGGCTTAAGTCTTTAGAAATTGTCACAACAAAGAAAGACCGTTGACGCTGTAAGTCCGATTTAAATCCGAGGAAACACGTTTCAAAGTAGGCCGAAAACTATTTGTATACGCATTCATCCGTCATCCGATTTTTATCCGCTATAATTTTTTCATTCGAGCTAGGCGCCGTGAACACAATACGTCTACTGGTAAGTATAGTGCAGTCTAAAAACGACATCCAGATCACCACCACCACAGCTACATTGTTTTTATTTTATTTTCTTTGCAAGTGTGATGAAAACCGACGTATAAGCCGCGTGTGTCTTTTGATCATTACAAACGAGCTGAAATCATGTGCGAGTCGCAAGGCGAAACCAACTTAGCATACTAGTTTCGTAATATGCTATTCTCTGCATTACGCACCGGCTTTGGACATAATATTAAATATTTATGACTATGTTAAATAATTCAGTGACGAAGATGTGAGAGCGAAATTGAACTAGTAAGCTGAGAATAGATCTTTTCCTTTGCTTTCTATCTTACCCTTGAATTTATCTACAAAATAGAAGACCCGAACGTCGCATTTTATAAAACAACAATAAAACACTCGCTTGTTTTATAAGTTGCTATGGAATCTTTTTTTATACTGGCGTGTTATAGTGACTACATCGCACCTTATGGAAAGTGCTTTGTTGTCCAAAAACGGTAGCGACTGTCTAAGAACAAGTCAATTGAATTCCAGCCATTCTTTAAAAAGAATCTTGGCCAGTGCTCCACTATGCCGATGATCTGTAGACACTAAAAAGCACTTTCGCATTTGATGATGCGGATCTGACTGTTTCTCACTTGGAATTTAGAATGGCATGAGGAAAGAGACTGTATTTTTTTTTGTTTTCCTTGAAATAATTTACATAATTTCGTTTATAGTTATTCATTATGTATTGTTAATATTATCTTTTTATATTGTGTCTCTATGCAAGAACGTATACTCCGTTACTTTTTCTGGATTTTTGCTGCGATATGCTTCACTTTACTGCAAACAAGCATTATATACTAGGCGCAGAAATTAAAGGATATTAAAAAAGGATATTAAAAATACTTTAAACTTAAATAAATTCTTAAACAATGAAAAATGGTCCATTGAGTTGATTTTTCACAAAACCTCTAAATAAACCTTTCGGTAAAGAAGAGAACAAAGTCGTAGCTCTTCGAATCTTCTAAGAGTTTTTTCAGGACACCTTAGGGCTTAAAACTTATGGACGGAATTATTCCTTAACCCATTGTATGCAAAGTTATTTCAAGTTATCCAAATAACCTCGTATTTGCGATTTTTTACCCTATCTTCAGTTGGCATTTTCTTTTCAAAAAGTAATGTTTCATCAAAATATTTTAATTTTATCTTATAGAGAATATTTTGTAGTTTATAAAATCCTGCTTTGATTTTCTGCTCAATCATTACTAGCCAAGTAATCGATTGTCAAAGTCAATAAGGACTTTTTTGCTTTGATCAACAATAACAACAACAAATAAGGATTAAGTCATCGTAGAAGGCTCGTAGGTAAGTCAAATAAATAGGAATTAGATTATCTAAAAGAATTTTAAGATAAGACAATTGAATAAAAAAAATTAAAGTCCATAAGATCATTTTAAAAAGGAGGAAAATTTTTAAAACATTTTCTACCTGTATTTTTCTTAAGATTACTCAAAAACCCTACGCGTAAATTATATTAACATTTAAAACTGAAAACTAGAAACTTGAATCTGTAACCTTCTACTTTTAAAACTTCTGTACGACTATTTTCCTCAAAATAACAGCCTCTTGAAAATCACCTAAAAATTGGGAATCTTTTTTGATATCCTTTAATTTTTGCGTCTAGTGTATATTAATTATTGTAGATGCTGTGGTGCCTCATAATTGTGGGGACATTTATATGTTATTTTTTTTGTACTTTGCTTCGTTTTTTCTTACTCAATGTCCCCATGCTGGGTAGCCAATTATGTAACACAAAATAAAATAGTTGACATCGCCATGCAAGCTCTCTACTGCGACTGAAGGTCTCTAGGTTTAAGAACTGGAGGTGCAGAAACTGATCTTGAAAGGCGACAAGCCGAAGCGAGTCACTACTATGATCTTTGCACTGTGTACTATAGTTACGCATATTTATATAGTTTTATTTTTTAAATTTAATTATATTTGGGAACTATTAAATTGATTCATATATACCTGTACGCCATCCGGATCTGCTCTCCATTCTTATACCAGATGAGCTGCGCTGGTGGGTTCCCTCCACGGCTCCTGCAGACCAGCTCCAGGTTTTGGCCTCGCCGGACCGTCTCGCCGTCAGCATAACCCTCGATGAAGGGGGCTCCCGGGGGATCTGGCAACAATGATCATACATACCCTCAATTATTTGTTCCAATCAGATTAATTGGACCTCAATAGCATTAACGAAAATGACATTTAAATAAAATGTCAGTGTCATTTTATTGTATAAGTGAACGCAGTCCATTATTAACTTCTCTTAACCTCGCTCGTCTACACCATGCTTGATGGTAAGCATTGAGTAGTCCAAAAAACGACAATGACTATCAACAGTTAAGAAAAACCCATCGGTAGTCACAGCGATCATGCCGACCTGCACGAATAGTGTTTCACGCTACGCTTAAAGGACCCCATATAATAGGATAGTGGGAACACGTTCACTGGAATACCATCCCACAGCCAAAGGGGACGGCACAAGTATGAGTTAGAGAACTTGTTAGTCCTAGCCAGGGTGTGTGTTGGAGAGGAAGTCCCAGGGCATATTATGTCATGTGTAGTAGTGCTGTGAGAACGGCGATCAGCTGAGCTACTGGTCAGGTTTGCCATGACATACAAGTGCAAAATGGATAAAGCTATTAATGTATCTCTGCTCACCTTGTAAGGGGTACAGCGTGAAGCGTGATATATTATGAAAAAAGATTGTAATGAGCAAAACCATAACGAATTTGCATCAATTTCCAAAATAAATGAATATAAATAAACCAATTACTTATCACGCGAAACAGAGGCCATTTTTCCAAGTGAGTTTCCGAGAAAATTGGCTCCGAGTTCATTAACCCCTGATTATTAATAAGGTTCTTTAGTCGCAATATTAAAACGCGTCACAGAGATTTTACAAGCCATTTGTACACGAAATAAGGTGATTTTTCACTGGTGACATTTAATCCGAACATCATTTGTCTTTTATGGTCTCGCTTTTATGATTATTTTTCAAACACTATTTTTTGTCGCTTCTGAGAGATTACTTGAACTTGTTTAAGAAGTAGAATCATCATCGATGTATTTTTATTGTCTTTTTGGAGCTTAACCTCTTCAGGAACATGGGCACATATTGGTACGTTAGTTTTGATTTTGTTTTAAATCATTTCAAGAGAAATTAGGTAAAATTTTTTTGGAGAATGTTTGACTAGAGCCTATCAAAAAAAAAATCGTTAAATACAATCGCACTGATAACGGAATATTCTATTATATTGATAGTGTTGTGAAAGCATTATTTATTTATTTTATATATAATAATACATCAGCGATATGTATATTTACGTAAAATAAAACATATATGAGTACATGGATTCTTATTACAATAGTTACAACCACACGGCGTCAGTTATAGTAATGAGGAAATATATCTTTTACTATTTTTTTTTGTGAACATTGGAATTTAATATCATTTATCCATCTAGAACTGAAGTTTTTCAGTTCCAAAATGACTAATGTCATAATGTAAAAAAATCATAATACACTATGACATTATAGTCATAATTGATTATTGTGGCTGTGCTGGACTAGTGGACATAGGACCGGTATCCACGAGCGTAAACGCAAATGGTCGTAGACTCGAAACCCAGCATGTATTTCTAGATTTTTCAAGATTAAGTATAGATTTAGGCACCACATGCTCATCGGTGAAGGAAAACATTGCAAAAGAACACCCGCATGGCATCTAATAGAAATGTTAAGTGTACTTATGCTGTGGGGACAGTAATCAGCTGCGCTACTGTTCACCTCGAACACGACATGTAAGAGGAAAGTAGATAGAGCCTCTAATGTATCTCTGCTCAATCAGAAAAGGATATAGCTTGAAGATATATTACTATTACATTCCTAAAGGGTATAACCGATGGAATTTCGCACACCAAGCAAGGAGCATATCCTGTACATGGCAAATGTAAGCCTGATGATGCGGAAGTTAATGGCTTTAGGCTATTGACCAATTCGTTTGATTTCACTCTAGTCATTGCCATATTCAGGCATGGCCGGGTTTATTTGTATGAGGCGATCGCTTCAAGGGTCAGAGAGTCACATTGCCGTATAAGTTTATAACTTCATTGACCCTTTCGACTAGGGTCTGGTAATGCTGCTCCGTATTCTAGAGGAAAATAGTTTTTTTGCTTTCATATTCCATGTATCGCCTTAAAAATTATTTAGTTTTAGTAAAATAAATTATTTATTCTTCTCTTTAACTCTTATTAGAATTAATATTTACAACGTAAATCTACGGGGTCCGTCCTAGGAAGCCAAAAAGTAAAAACGTAAATTTACGCGGCCCATATTAGCAACTAGCTGTCCCGGCAGACCTTGTTCTGCCCTATTTCTCTAAAACAAAGTCACATTGTTTTTTTTTAATGTTAATAGCTATTGGCCTGTCGGCTGTTTTTTGAAAATTGTTTGAAGAAACCTGGCCTTAATGCTATATGTATAAAAATTGACAAATATTGACATTAATATTTATACGTCACTCAATAATTGTTTTGCCTTCCCGGAACCCGTCCACTAACATTTAAACTTTATGCTATGGTGTTAAAGTTCAAATTGACTTATAAAAAACTTTTGTATGAGAATATAGAAAAGTGTTGTTTTTAGACTTTTTCAGATAATTTTTTAAAATCTTCTCTCTGTTATAACCTTCCCCAGACTTCAACAAACACAACAAAAAAGAAATCAGTCAAATCGGTTCAGCCGTTCTCGAGTTTCGCGGTTATCAAGACACTATAGCTGATCCGGCAAACGTTGTTTTGCTATGTAAGGTTTTGTAATATCTTTTAAGATGTTCATTGAAATTAAGTCATGTCAAAGACAATTTTGTTCACAATTAAATACTCTTAATCAACAACACATTTATTTGGATAAAGATTAATATTATTACGTTGATACAACTCTTAACAAATAATGCATTAATTTCGATCAAATTTGTTTACCATAAAAACGGTTCTAGTGACTTAATCTTAAAACATAGACACATACTGTCGTCATTTTGTGTGTCATTTTTTAGATGATTTCAAGAGGAATAATTCTTTCTTACATATATTTTTGGTATCTTGAACCGTTTTTGCAGCGCACGCAATGGAAGCCCTCAAGGATGAATAATTTTGCCCGTTTTTTTCACATTTTCCATTATTTCTTCGCTCCTAATAATTGCATCGTGATGTTATATAGCCTAAAGCCTTCCTCGATAAATGGTTTATTCCACTCAAAAAGAATTTTTCAATTCGAACCAGTAGTTCCTGAGATTAGCGCGTTCAAACAAACAAACAAACAAACTCTTCAGCTTTATAATATTAGTATAGATTTAGAATGGAAAAGCGTAAATCTACGGGGCCCGTCCGTTATGTGTTAAAATGGGACCAACTATATTATAAACTCCAGTGATTAAAATAATAATAATAAATGTTAGAGTTATGAATACACATACATAAAAAAATGTATACAGTCGAACACAGAACCTCGTTCTTCTTGAAGTCATTTAATTAGCAAAACACGCCGGGTCACCTCGCTACTGTTGCTTGAAATTTATTGACCTTTTTTAATTCTGACTTGACATAATGACTGCTTCGTACCTGATGGGAAATACGGTGCAATCCAAAAACCGAGTAAGACTATCGAGAGACGCCCTGCTGATAGTCGTCGCGATTATGCCGGCCTACACAAATATATCTTCACGGTTCGCTTAAAGAACCCAATATCACAGGAACTAACATGCTCGCCGGAAGAGCATCCCACAATCCAATGTAATACAAACGTAATCTCTATATATATATAAAATTCTCGTATCACAATGTTAGTTACCTTACTCCTCTAAAACGGCTTTACCGATTTTTACCAAATTTTATATGCATATTCAGTAGGTCTGAGAATCGGCTACTATCTATTTTTCATACTCCTAAATGATTAGGGTTGTTCAGCATTAACATTTTTTTTTTTAATTTTTGGGCAACATTTTTTTTTTCTTTTCTATAATGTGGCATTAAAAAATACATACAACCCTAAATTTTTATCCCTTTATCACCAACCCCTATTTTTTAATAGCCATTTTAGTAATTTAATCATTTTTCATCCCGCTCGATAACTGATCAATTATCACCTAGAAATAACTTATATGGCAAAACTTTTGCCGGGTCAGCTGATATATACATTTAATCGACTTGTCTATTTATTTATTTCATAATAGCAACCATAAAGTCGCGGTTTCAAATTCCAGTATGTAATAACAATCAATTGACCCTACGTCTTGAGAGGTTTATCTGTGTGTACTTTATCGTCTTAATAATTCCACTTTAGTATGTGACAACCGAATTAATGTTATTTGAATAACTCGGAGTCTTACGAGTAGGGTGACCATGATTGTAGTAGGGCTGTGGCGAATTGATTACAGGATCCTCCCTAATTCGCAGAAGTATTCACCTTAGAATTTTTAGCTGGTACAAGTCCAGCATATTTCGGTAGCTCCTCCCCTGTGCGGCCAGGCTCTGTGCATCCGGGAAGATCTTATGAGGATTTTCAGAAAGAAAAAAAAAGGATGACCATGATTATCTACCTTTGTAGTAACTCAATCAAATTAGTTTGAAGCCAAGTGAGTGTGCGTAATTGTCCATATATGTTATGTTGTTATCTAAAATATATGCAAACGGTCATAGTTTTAAATCCCGGAACGTACTTCTGGAATTTTCTATATTAAGTATACATTTAAGCACTACATTCTCACCTGTGAACGAAACTATTATGAGAAAAGCCGCACGACATCTAACTGAAATTTCACGTGTACTAGTGCTGTGAGAACGGCGATCAGCTGTGCGACGGGTCGCACTGGCCACGATACGGCGTGTAAACAGGTATTAATGTATCTCTGCTTACCCCAAAAGGGATAAAGTGTGACGGTATATTATTATTATAACGGAAACGATCCGCAGTGAATTTGTTATGGTTCTAAGCGGCGAGTCATGTCCCGGTATATTGGGAATGATGGTCGCCCTATCTAAGCGAGCCCAAAAACGGTACATTTGGCGGAGCTTTCTAATTACATTCGGTGAATAGTTACACGAGGCCGGGTAATAAAGTTGAGCGGTTCAGTATGGCGATTTCCACTGAAGCGTTCTGTTTTGTTGGTTTTGGATTTAAATACTGCATAAAGAATCACAGCTAGAAGTTTCTAGAAGACTTTTCACAAAAACTGAAATACCTAACAGTTCACGCACTGACGAATTAATTGTGGCAGAATTGCAATCTGCGTCTTTTGATGTTTACGGAATTTTAAGCGCCAACCGTCCTTTTGTAATAAATTCATGCATTCAAATTCAATTATACGTACGACAAACATCAAAATCTTTTATTCTAACACAAGTCTCAAACACTAACGATATATTAGGTCCTTACATATGAAATTGGCGTTTTTCGTACTGGCCACTTTAATCACAAATTTCTCCTCTTTGGTAAGGAATTTCAAATTCAAATTTGTACAGCTATAGACTCATGTATTTGTGCTTCGATGATCGTCATTCATTTGTTTTTTTCTTCTGTATTTTTCTGTTTGCGTCACTCATTTTACAAAATGGAAAACTTAAAATATCGCATTATTTACGAGTACGAGTTCCGCCGTGGCACTAGTGCTGCGGAAACAACTCGAAGGGTGAATGATGTGTATGGCGGTCGTGTTGCAAAAGAAAACACAGTTCGTTTTTGGTTCCAACGTTTTCGTTCTGGAAATTTCGACCTGCAGAACAAGCCCCGTGGACGGCCTGAGACTCAAGTTGATAATGAAGAGTTGAAGGCTATTGTGGAAGCGGATCCATCGCAAACCACGTCCGAGTTAGCTGCAGGCTGCGATGTTAGTGATAAAACTGTTTTAATTCACTTGAAGCAAATTGGGACGATTAAAAAGCTTGAAAGGTGGGTACCTCACGAATTGACTGAAGCAAACCGGCAAACGCGCGTCGATTGCTGCGTTACATTACTAAACCGGCACAATAATGAAGGTATTTTAAACCGAATCATTACCTGTGATGAAAAATGGGTTCTGTACGATAATCGGGAGCGCTCAGCGCAATGGTTGGATCCTGGCCAGCCAGCCAAATCCTGCCCCAAGCGAAAATTAACCCCAAAAAAGTTACTTGTAAGCGTTTGGTGGACTAGTGCCGGTATTGTTCATTACAGTTTTCTCAAATCTGGGCAGACTATTACGGCTGATGTCTATTGTCAGCAATTGCAAACCATGATGGAAAAGCTAGCGGCTAAACAACCTAGGCTGGTCAATCGCTCCACGCCACTGCTGCTTCACGACAACGCTAGACCACACACTGCGCAACAGACGGCTACTAAATTAGAAGAGCTTCAATTGGAAAGTCTAAGACATCCTCCGTAATCCCCGGACATTGCTCCAACAGATTACCATTTTTTTCGAAATTTGGATAACTTCTTGCAAGGGAAAAAATTCAACTCCGATGGGGCAGTCCAAATCGCATTCAAAGATTTTATTGATTCCCGTCCGACTGGTTTTTTTAGTAAAGGGATCAATGAACTACCTATGAGATGGCAAAAGTGCATAGAAAATAATGGTTCATACTTTGATTAATTAAATATAATATATCAAAAAATATTCGACTTTTTGTTCCTCCCATACAAAACGCCAATTTCATATGTAAGGACCTAATATAAGAGATATCACTGGTAATATTCCAAACAAACTATTAAAATAGGATTGCTACAAAAGGGATATTATTCTATCAATGATTACTTCATTGATAAATATGCGAGATCTTAATGTAAGCATTTTTTGTCACGAGACATTTTTCTTAGTGTATTATGCGGAGTGATTTTATAGGCGAAAGATATATTTCAGGACACAATAATTTGTACCTTCTTGCAATAAAAAAATGTATATAACGATATTCCCTAACAAATCGTAAAGAAAACTTGATGAACAAATAAGAATTGATGCGTAAAAAGTTCCGTATTCGTAGTGCGTGTGGTGCATGATTGATTAGTAAGTAGGTAAAGTTCTTTTTACGTAATTTTAGATAAACAGGTATTGAGCCGTTTTCCTTCGCACTTTATTCTGGCTTAGTACAGACAAAATACTTGGCAATTCATTGTAATTCATTCATGTGTGTAATAATGCCTAAACATGTTAATTATAATTCATTTTGTTTTAATATAAATATTAAGATATCGCTATTTTTACATATTTGGAATTAATATCGAATGTTGAATAACCAGGAGGATATTTCCTTCGTCTATAAAATCACGTTTTATATTTGTACATCATTATGTTAAAAAGAGACTACCAGAGTCTGTTGACGACTCTTTTCGCTAGATTTTGTTTTCCAAATCGGTGGCAGACCCATTTTTTTTTTGACGATTCTAAAGTGATTTTTTCAATGAATTTACGTTATTTTGGAACTATCCACACTCACAATATTTCTCTATTATTGTTTTCTATCTCGAGTGTTATGAAGGACTATGCAACATCTTTGACCCTTGTCACATCGTTATTATAAAATATTTAGAGAAAGCAAAGAAAAAAGAGTACGACGACATTAAAAGACACTTTACACAAATAGAACGCGGTTTAAGCACTCTTTCATGGGTTCGTTGGGACCGTCATGAAGGTAGCTGACCCAGTGTGTTTAACTTTTACCGGTTAAAACCACCGGGGTATCATAGTCTCATTGTTGCTAACCGAATCTGAGAGTTCATATTCATCCATCCGTCCGGCAAAGGAATAGACTAATCTTTTAGAAAGGAAGACCCCCATACACCGCCTCCCCCTCTTCTAGGCTACAGACTCCCTCAGGTCAAGTTATGAGGTTGTAAGGCGATTACCTGAACTGGGCCGTGATCACAGTAAATAAGTGTAGAGACCGTCATAGTGACTCATTTCGGCCTGTAGCGTTTCGGGATCAGTTTGAATATATCTAGTTGTTCATATACCTAGAGACCTTCTGTCATGGTATGTGTGAGCTGACAAAGAGATGGCGACTGTCATCGGAATTTCTTCCCATGGCGGTCTTTGCATTTCTTGGATTACATTGTGCTTTTCATCAGGTTTATTGTAGTCTCTTCGTCCAGCTAATATAAAAAACTCTACTGCATGGTGGTAGATGACACCTAGGAAAAGCCAGGCGGCCGGTGGCATATCTGCTAGTGATGAATGTTTCATTTCTTTCATGTTTTAAATAAAAATAAGTCTCCGTTTTATTTCATCCTCCATTACGGATCAATACTCATCAACGTTCGAAGTGTAGACGTAAAATTTACGCCTCAAACTTAATCCTAGAAGAAGCAGCAATGTGCGCACCTTTAAACGCAAGCAGCGAGTTACGACAGATATTATAATAAAAGTTTGTAGGGTGCTAAATACGACGGTAAAGTTTTACTACAAACAAACAGACTTGAGTAAAAATTCCTCTATATAGTTCGCACTTTGAACATCACCCTAAGTCAAGTTTGTCAGATTTTTTTTTATTTGGCACTCAACACAACATGCAATAGAACGATAGGTTAATAAAGACAGAAAACAATAAAATCAAACACCCTGTATTTTAATGCGCCAAAGGGAAGTCAGCTCAAAAATGACCAGCTGAGCCACTCAGCGCTGATTTTCATTTATTACATTTTTCAAGTACATGGGGAACTGCCCTTCCTGATTGCACTTGCTTTTCTCTAGATCGGAATAAGAATGCGCTTCACGTTTATCTGTCATTCATGATACATGACGTGTGATACGTCCAAAGAACGGTTCTGTTAAAGTATAGTAGAGTAGGTTAAGTCCATTACACGATGAAAATGTAACAAGGAAGCAAGCATAGCCCACTTTTTTAGTTATTTATGCGGATTCGCGGTGTGCCCTCGGCCTTATATATAATCAAAATTAAGCAAAGATGGACTATTAAAAATACTAATTAAAATAACAGTTAAGATCTCTTAAAAATATACGAAAGCGAATCCACAGTAATAAGGCTACAACATTACAAAGCCTACAAACGAAACATAATTACGTCGAAATCGTAATGGCTCCTGCCTTTATTACCGCAGGGCCCATTTCGTTCATGTCTATCCAAACAAAAGCTTTTGTTTTTGCGGTTTTTTTAGGATATACTACTTATTTTTATTTTATAAATTCCTCGATCCCGCTCACTCTGTTCTTTGTGGATTCGCAAACCCGTAGTGTTGGCATGTGACTCATTTTATCGATTTTCCTTAACGACATTTTAAAGTTTTTTTTTTAATCAAATATGTTCGATCTGGTAATGCTAACAATATTACTGTAGGTTCTGGAAGGTAAACATAACGAGTACCTTTTATATTACTAGTGGCGCTACTTTCGTTTGCACTAACTCGATTGTTAATACATACTTGTCGAAGATCCAATACAAACGGTTCTTTCCAATCATATGTGTTATAATTTTTCTCTTTTAATTTATACTTAGTATAGATTAACCTATCGTGTAATTAAATACAATACAAGTATTAGTAATGTAAGGCACACAAAATCTGCATAGTAAAAAGAAAACAGTCCATTATTAAAAGTCGCCAACATTTACAACAAATAAAAATAAAACGGGTATTATTATTTAATTAATATTAATTTTAAATAAGAGTCTCATTTGCGTAGCAATAATAAGAAGTGATGAAAAGTATATAAATTCGTAAAATGTCTGTATGAATAATTTTAAAGCCATTCAAGATTTACATATGAATTATTTAAAACATTAATTAGAATAGGGTCGATAAAATAACTACATTGCATCTGATGGTAAGTACAGTGTAGTCCAATGATCGCCAAGGGAAGAAAAGCCGTTGACAGTTGCCATCGCTATGTCATCTCACATATACCACGACAGAAGGTTACGGTCACTAGATCGAGCAAACCTCTACCACTTATGTATATATATTGTATTTTTTAGTGTTGTCAATTTATAAAGCCAGTATAAAAAAGAAGTAAAAATATCGACAAAAAAAGCACATCCCTACGTCGAAAGTAAACCGAGCATAGGGGCCAAGAAAACAAAGTAGGTACTCTTTGTAATTGTAAGGGTGATGGAATTTAGCGCCATTGTAATGAAACGGCATGTATATGTAATTAAAACGGCTGTTTGATTAAGACGTGGGTGGTGTTTTGTCATGGGGGAGACTCCCACAGCTATGGGGTTGTTGAGAAGTAGCATGTATTTCACAGACGCGTTGAATCAATGCGTATATTTAATCTCGTGAAAGGTCTCTGTTATGTTTTTTGCTGTAAACCGCCAAGGAGTGGGATTCGCTTCTTGACCTTGAAAAGAATCCAGTTTAGACCAGTTGTTTTAGACTTAGCCTCAATCGAACACCCAAAGTTAAGGTCAGCAGTAAAATACATCAGTTTTGAGTATAAACCATCGCCAAGCCAGTAAAGTTACCTAGGTCCGATATTAACGTATAAAAATACATGTGCTATCAAAATAGGGCTAGAAACGCTTCCATTGCAGCGCACCCTAGTCCATTCCAGAATGTCATGAATTATTAAAGCATCATTTAAAACGGTCCTCGATCGTCAATATTTGCCTTGGCCTATCGACTCGTGACTCTATTGGATCATGTTTAATCGAGATCTATAGACTGAGTTTTGAAAGGATTTCGACAATTCTTGTGGAAATAATCGACTAATACGAGTATTATACATTCGAAAGTGTGTTTTCGTTATTATTATTTTTTATTTTGACTCTACAGTACTACACCATACCTGATAGTAAGCATAATGCAGTCCAATAAACGCCAACGACTATGGACAGGTAAGAAAAACCCATCGGTAGTCGCAGCGATCATGCCGAACTGCAGAAATATCTCTTCACGCTACGCTTAAAGAACCCAATATAATAGGACGAAAGATACATGCCAGTCGGGAAACAATTACAAAATTCAATGACCCGACAAATGTAAGAGAATTTCTTAGTTCTAGCTGAAATAGAAGTCACCGTAATACTGTAGCGTCGCAGTCCAGCGCGTGTAATTCTGTTGTGAAAGGGAGAGGGTAGAATGAGTTCATACAACTCCTCAGTATACTCGCGGTGATACAAACGATAAAAAATGCTAAGCGAGATGAGGCATCTCAAGTTTTTGAGGTGGTAGGGGGATAGCTCGAATTGGGTTGCAACCATAGATGGGCAAAATGTAATCAGATTGATGAAAATGATTAACGATTACATTTTGCGTTTTTTACCATTAATATGACTGCATTTTGCTCATTTATATTTTAAATACTACAAAATTCCAAATTGTATACACATTTATGATTTCTTAATGTTTTAAATGGATTTAATCATGATTACAGAACAAGAAAATTAAAATTACGACTACATTTTGTAATCGTTCATCATTAATCAGATTACATATTTTGCACATCTCTGGTTGCAACGTTAGTACACAAATGCAAAGTTTGTGTATGCCCCGTTGTTGTATGTGGCATGGCGACAGTAACTGTCAATTGATTTTTATCATAGAAGTGGTTTACATTCCTTCCACAACTAGAAATGAGCTGATAATCTTCCATCAGCTGATCAAGATTTTCTTCAATCATAGCTAAGAACATTCTCGATCAAATTATCTTTCAAATAAAAAAAAAACTCAACTAAATTCGGTTCATCTGTATAGGACCTACGATCCCCGTGCGGTTCACTTGAGGGAGTGAGTTATATCCAAGCGTGAGCGATGCGGGATGTGTCCCCCACTTCTTCAAGACAAATGAGGTGAACGAGGTATTATAGCCTTTTACATTGCCCCTCGCAAAGGGGGGTAGGCGTTCAGAATGCACAATGTAGCTGCGTGCTCCTCAGCAGAGTTTCCTCAAACTGGCAACGCCGTACCCTTGGCCCCGGCAGACAGATCAGAGAACATCCCACAACCGTCATAGCGGCCCATGAGGGTTTTCACTGGGTTATAAAAAAATTAACTAAGATGCTAACGGAAGACACACACACACTTATATATATATATATATATATATATACAAAGGTCACAGGTAAATGCGTTAAAGAAGTATATGGATAATTTGAACAATACTTACATAAGACGCTAAGTTGTACAGTGGTACGCATGGATGTATCTCTCTGCAATGCTTCGTGCCTGGCTTCGCAGGTGAAATCGGCGTAATCGTCCTGAGCTGTTGCTTTGAAGTGTACCCTGAGGAAGAACACGCAAATCACTTGTCTTAATCATACTAAGAAGCTCTTTTATTCGATCTAAATTTTTTTTTAGCAGTACATTGTACTGTTGGCCGTAAAACAACAATACCAGGCGAGAGAAGCGAGATCTTACGTTGCTCAGTTTACGGGTTATGAATTGGGTAGCAACGCAGGGCACCCCTGTGGTTAGAAACCTCAGATTGAGCGGCCAACTAGGAAAAGAATCTAACGGTGTTTTACTAGCGTTTCGGAAGTGATCACTACAATTTCACTGGGCGAGAGAAGCGAGAACTTAAGTTGCTCAATTTGTGAGTCATGGTTGGGTGGCAACGCAAAGCTACGAACTTCAACTTGAGCAGCCAGCCAGGAAGAGAATCTACTGGTAATTGTTACCAAGTCAAGAATAAATGGACGAAACGGGAGACTTAAAATATACTTTGGCATTACTTAATTGATATGATTTGTCAGCATTTATAAATCACAACCTTAGTCTATGGTCATAAGAAAAGTCTCTGAAATATGTTTTTATTTTTCAAACGGTAAATTCATAAAGCCTGTGTCACACGACGTGATATTTAACTCTAAACTGGAAGAGTCGCGAGCGGCGTCACCCACGACACCGCGAAACCGGTCTATAATCCGGTTATATCGGACTTAATCCAGAATAATTGGTATTTTATTCCCGTCGCGGACGTGTGCGAAATCGCGGGCAATTCCGCGTCAGTTTCGTTCTAAAAGTCTGTGCAATTATTTATTTTCGTTGAGTGTACGAGAACGGGGGGTTTTGTTTGAGAATACAATGTGAATTTTGGTTTTAAACGCTGGCTTGCGTAATATTTTATCGTTTTGGTTGAGTTAAACTGGAAAAGTATATAATTGTGTATGAATTTTTAAATAAACATGCATTATATGTAAAATTAATTAGGCAATCCTTACTGCTCTACAGGTAGGTTGAGCTTTGTGACTTACTGTGCTGGAGTCAATTTTGTATATGTTAAGGTCTTCTTTGTAACGGGTGATACTGATTTCCAGTCTTTGACTAAAATGCTGGTTGATCACTATTTCACATGTTAATGATGCGGTAGAGAAAAGAGTTGGAAACAGGAACACTTCTTACTGTGATATTATGACTTATAATGATAAGAAAGAGAGACGAGAAAAAGGTTTAAAAATGGTGTAACAGACAAAGAAAATGTGATAAACATTTAATCATGAATGATTCTGACGTTGCCACTGTAGCGACAATATTATAGTTAGACCCACGCCTTATGCAATTATCTCGGTCCCCAGCGGTCGCGGGAAGCCTTGCAAATGATTGCCTCATTCGGTGCGCTTAGGCAGTTAACCGACATCTTCAAACCGATGCTTTTTTTGTTAACTTGGTGGATTTCCTAATGAACCATCACGGCAGTAGTTAGGCCCGGAGCCTCGGTATGTCGGACTCTTACTGATTAAAACCACCGGGGTGCCAGCAATGCCTACATACTGTTCGCCTTCAGCGAGCCTGGGTATCCATATACTTCCTATGGCCCGGCGAGCGATTGGCCTTGGCAGGCCTCCATTCTGGAAAGGGGAATGAAGATCACCCCCTTACTACCTCTAATAGGCCTCTAATAGGTGAGCATATACACTCTGCCCCCTATTCTGCCAGACAACGGACTCCCCATCAAATGGACGCTACCCTTCCACGAACTTAATTGATCATAGCTTATATTATTGTAAACGATTGTGTAAATACGTAATAAAATCAGTGACGTATTTATATTGGTAGGATAACATAATATGTGCTCACCCTTACCACCTATACCACTCCAAAATTTTACTGACTTAGTATGAGATTTAAAGACGCCTTTTTGACTTTGCTTAGCCTTTAATGATTTATTACAAATTATATTATTTAATTAACATTAAAGTATTATATATGGTAAGTTACCGGCGTCTTCCACTGGGACTTAGGCTATACTTAAGTTTTTATTATATATTCAGTTCGTTTTTAAATATGAACCTATTTCCTGGGCAAAATTGAAGAATTTTCCATATCAAGAGTAAACAAAAGAGGTTTAAGAGAACAAAGAAAAAAACGAAGTTTCTATCATGAAAACAATTTTAAAGAAATAGTAGAAGCTTGAAAAGCAATAAACAAATCAAAGTCCACAAGAGAACATGTCATACCGAATCGTCCGCGATTTCGCACACGCGCGGCAGTTATAAAATCCGCATTATTGCAGATTTAACCTGATATAACCGGATTAAAGCGGCTCGGGTGTACTTCGAGTGACAGCGCGTCGTTGCCGCGTGCAATTTGAAAATATATGTGAGCAAACGGACTGACATTTTGGATTTATTACCACGCGAATAATACCAGGATTTTTATTTTTTATTGCGTCTGTGGTGGACTTGTGGATAAAGTCGAATGTGGTCGAATCCTAGCACGTACCTCTGATTTTTCCGGATCAACTACGGATTTAGGCACCACATGCTCACCGGTGAAGGAAAACATCGTGAGGAAACCCGCATGGCATCGAATGGCAATGTCATGTGTAGTAGTGCTGTGAGAACGGCGATCAGCTGCGCTACTGGTGACGTTAAGCTCGACATAGCGGCGTAAGGTGATAACAACCATTTAAGTATTTCTGCTCACCCCGTAAGGGATATAATGTGTCGATAAATAAAATGGTTTTCTTCGTAATATTAAAATAACTTTACGAATGTATTTCCTCATTACTAACACAGACGAAGTCTGAGCAAGAAGCTAGTAATACGTTATTAAGCCCCGAAATGTCATGAAATTTAACCGGAAACTGATCCACTCGCGCGTAATACGCAACTTCCGGTTTTCCGAGTTGATTAACGTTGAATTTTTCCGAAATATTTTTCTACTCTTTATGAAGTTGGCAGCACTGCCAGCTGGCTGTCGCAGTTTATACGGTTCTGCCAACTTGACTTGGCGTTTTTTATATGACATCACGTTTGGGTGTTTATATTGCTCACAACCGCAGATTTCGGCAGATCGCTGATGGTAAAAACGCCTTCAACTAACAAAAGTAAAACAACTGATAGTTGCAATAGTCATGGCAGCCAGTTATTATCTCTTAACACTACGCTTAAAGGACCCCATATCATAGGACGGCGGGAACACGCTCCTCGGAAGACCATTTCACAGCTCAACCAAACAGTAAAAGAAGGAGGGAGAAGGAGGAGGAGGTCTTCCGGCGAGCGTGTTCCCACTATCAATGATATGGGATCTCTTAAGCGTAGCGTGAAGAAATATTTGTGCAGGCCGGCATGATCGCCGTGATCACCGATGGATTTTTCTTACCTGTCGACAGTCGTTTGCGTTTTATGAACTGCATCACCCTTACCATCAGGTATGGTGCAGTCACTGCGTCAATCAGAATAAAAAACAACATATTAGGTGGTAGAACGATTGTCTGAACTGGGTGGTGACCACAGTGCGCAAGCGTACAACCCATCATAGTAACTCGCTTCGGCCAGTCGCTTTTCTGAATCTGTTTACACATTCAGTTGTTCATATAACTAGAGACATTCCGTTATAATACACGTGGGTTAACATAGCAATAAACTGTCAACGGATTTTCAACTCGTTTACAGATTAAAGTATGGATTTAGTCGCCACATGCTCACTGGTGAAGGAAATTATCGCGAAGAACCCCGCATGGCATCTAATACCTAAAAATATCATGTGAACTAGTACTGTGAGAACGGCGATCAAATGCGCTACTAGTCACGTTGAGTAAGAAATAATATAAGGGCAAAATGGACAGCCACTAATGTATCTCTGCTTACCCCCAAAGGGATATATCGTAACGATATATTACTGTTATAAAAAAACAGCAACGGGTTTTCTATAACACATTAAGTATAAGTTGTGGGTCGAATAAATCCACATCACACAGACGTTTTGTAGCTAACAACAGTTCCGAAGTTGCTCAAGTAATGTTCCGCGTCAAATGGAGTTACGGACGTGGAGCAACTGGATGCGACACTGTCCCAATCAAAGATGGGCAAAATGTAATCTGATTAATGATGAACGATTACAAAATGTAGCGGTAATTTTAATTTTCTTTCTCTGTAATCATGATTAAATCCATTTAAAACATTAAGATATGATAAATGTGTATACAATCTGGGATTTTGTAATGTTTAAAACGTAAAATGTAATCGGTAATCATTTTTATTAATCTAATTACATTTTGCCCATCTATGGTCCCAATTACACAGACGCCCAGTTTCAGAAATAAGTTTCAAAGGAAACATTTTTACTTTGTAGATTGGCTACATCATTTATGGTATTAATTGATAAAATATATGTGAATTTGTTCCTCGATATGCCTTGAATGTATGCTTTTAAAATATTTTAGGGAAACATACAGCAAAGTATAAATAATACACAATAAAAGTTACACGAGGCAACAAAATTTCGATAAAAAAATACAAAACAAAAATGAAGCTAATAGTAATTATAATCTCTTTTTCGTTTAGTATAAGTATCCAAAAATGCTAAAGAATAAAAACAAAAATACGAGAGAAGATATTAACACGAAAAAAAAAAGAATTATAAAGGCGTAATATTACAATAATATATCATAACGCTATATAGCGTATCATAGCGTTATTTGCGCGCTGCATGAAGGATGTCAAATTAACATTGTTACGTGTGTATTGCCAGTCCTTTTACTCGTATAGCTTGTGGGTAAGGCACTCGCAGAGAGCGTACAACGCCTTGTGTGTTCAGTATAACAACGCTTTCAGGGTGCTGCTGTTGGGTTCTGTAATGCGTTGGGTATGTTTATTGGGGCAAGATTCCATGATTTTCATGCAGTCATGCGGCGGCGGTCAGGTTTGATGCTGCAGCGTTTGAGGGGCAGTACTGATGGCATTTTGGCTGAGAAAGTAGATGGGCTTTTCATACAGTTTTGAGTGAAGAGGCTTATCCACTCCGGTATTTATATGATGAATTAATATCAATTATAAAATTTTATGATTACTTATTTATTTTTTGAGAAATCTTAAATAAAGTTATTATTGCTTTACTAATGTATCCACGCCTGTCGCTTATATGTCGTGCTCACCGCGAACAGTAAGTAGCACAACTGATCGTCCTTTTCACATCACTAATATTTATGTATTTCTATTAGATGCCATGCCGTTTTCCTTCACAGGTGTATTTGGTAAGCTCGTACTTAATCTAAAAAACTCAGAGTTACGTGATTTAAACCTACAGTCAGTTCTTATTTCCGCGCATCTTGTACACAAAACGAAAAATTAATGATAGAACAAAATGAGCATAGATGGTTCTAGAACGAAAACAGAAAATATATGCTTTTAAAAGGGATCTTGGTACGCCTTAGTGCTTCATAGATGCCATATCTAGTAGCTCTATGTCGGCAATGAAGCAGTGTCAACTCGTGACAGATCAGGAAAAGTAATTTCATTCGGCACATACGTTTGCCGGGAACTGCGGAACGTTTTAGTTAAATATGAATTATGAATAACTCGTATGAACTGGGTTTTGTAACTTTTCCATTTAGCTTTCGCTGGCGTATCTCGTGGAACAAGACTCGTGTGTTTTCCACTTGTTTTCCATTCATCCTATTTTATAAAGTTATAGTTTTATAAAAATTTTCGCGGACCTTATCTGGAATTAATTAAATTAAATTAATTAATATACCGGGAAACAGTGGCATGTTTTTTTTTTTATCTTGAGTCGACATAGTGACCAAACTACGTCTGATTGCAAGCATTGTACTTTCTAAAAAACAAATGCAACTATCAACAATAAAGAAAAGCAATCGATAGTCATAATAATCATGCCGGTCTGCACTTATATCTCTTCACGCTTCGTTTAAAGGATCCCAGATCATAAGAGAAGGGCAACGCTAGCCGAAAGACCATTCTACAGTTCTAAGACTCTCTAAAAGTAAGAGTTTAAGATTTTTTAAACTAACCGGGATATGAGTCTCTGTGGAGCCAGGACTTCACAATAACCACGCGCTTGATTATTTTATGGAGAGGAGAGGGAGAAATGAGATTAAGTAACTCTTCAAAACACTCGCCCTTAAACAGACGGTAGAGAACGCTTATTGAGGCAACATCTCAGCGCAACTGGAGCTATTCAAGATGCTTAGTAACGTCAGGATCATTAACAATGCGGACAGCCCTCCGCTCCAAACTATCCAGGGCGTAAAGTAAGTAATGAACAGAACTATCTCAGAAGTGCGAACAATATTCCATGCAGGGCCTGACCTGGGCCTTATACAATAGGACCAGTTGATTGGTCGTGAAAATTCGTCGCACTCTTATCAGGATACCAAGTCTACGTGATGTCCGGAGATGACAAACCCTATATGATTCCTAACGTGCATCCCATAGAAGCATAAAAAACCTTATGCATTATAAACATTTTATATTGGTAAAATTTGGTAATTACCATAATAGGAGTCTCAGAATCCAAACTGGACCAAATTTTGAACCAATTTATGTATTAAATGTCTATAGCAGGGATGTTACGGAGCTTCGACTCCGACTCCGATAAGTCGGAACTTCCGATTGTTATTACACCTTCGGTTCCGAAACTTTTTAATCGGAGGTATTAATCGGAAGTCACCACCACTGTTGTAATCCATTCATTTGATTTTATTTTATATGTTGTTGAAACATAATATCAATTAATCAAACAATCAATGCTACTTAATTTGAAGAAGAAATTTTTAAAAATTTCGATTAAAAAAATATTATTAAAGTTAATAAATTTAAAACTAAATGTACATTTAGATTTATTACTAAAATGTTCTTTATTTTATATTTACATTAAATCAAATAAAATAAAAATTAACACAAAAACAACCCTGGAGCAAATTTGATTTAATTTATTCAATGTTAGTGGGTTAATATTAATAAGAAACACAGAAATTTTTATTTTCATTGTCTGTGGATGTGTAAATTTATTACTTTCTAATTAAAAAGGTTCACTGAATAATGTTTTTATATGTTTAATATAATAAAACTACTTTCTTCTGCCGTCACTTGCGACTGATATTGCCTCCGACTCCGATTCCGACTTCGGTTCCGACTCCGATAATTCTAATTTCAAAACTCCGACTCCGACTTCGGTTCCGATAAAACTGCCTCCGTTACATCCCTAGTCTAAAGTATAACATGATCTTACTCTTATATGCTGTCCATGTTTAGGGAGACAGTATAATTAGCCTAACTAAAGTTATGAGATATCCTTTATAACTAAAAAAATAAGTAATGTTTTAACGAAAACAATAATTCCGGCACAAGTTTTAATGGCAATGAAAGTTTCTTCGCAGACATCCTCGCCGCAAAACTAATTTGTAGCCGGACAATCGCTGTCAGGAGTGACGACGGTAGAGGGGTCAGTGGGCAGAGAGAATGTTATATTATTTTGAATATTACATTTTATTGTGATTAAGTTCAAGTTTTCGCTGACAGATGGTGAATCCGTTAACTTTGTTTACCTATTGTGTGGTTTAACAATCACACAGCGTAGTTTCCGTTATCTAATTAGAAACAATCTCGGAATTTTTGGTGGAAGGGCGATTGCCCGAAATGAGTCATAGTGATTCGCTTTGGCCTGTCGCGTATCGGGTTCGGCTGGTGCATATCCAGTTACCCATATACCTAGAGACCTTCAGTTGTGGTATAGGTGGGTGGTGGAGTCTATCAACGAATTTTCAACCTTTGATGGTCGCTTTCGTTTTTGGACTTCACTTTACTTTACATCAGGTGCATCGTAGTCACTAAGTCGAGCCAGTGTAAAAAAAATATTTTTAATTTGTATATCGGAGTAAGAATTACTACCACCGCCTTCCTGTCCAGTCCTTTTTTCCTTTCCGTTGTTACCATGTAGCTTATTAATAATGTATTGAGAAAGACGATCGCATCTCGTATGCCCTATCCGCTTCGTTTCATGAAGAGCAAGTTCAGAATTCGTGCGGCATGGCGCCGGAACCCACTGTGTGCACACCACGGTTGTTAAAGTGTATTACATGCAGCGAGTGGGCGTGCGACGGGTGCGGGTCGGGACTAGTGATGGAAATGCCCGGGAATTTTCTCAAAATGCCCAAAACCTTCCTTGAGAATATTCCCGGGAATTTACGAAATGTTCTCGGAAGTTTTGGGCACTTTGGGAAAATTCCCGGGCATTTTCATCACTAGTCGGGACGGAAGTTTGACAGGTCTAATTCTTTGTATTTACTATATATGGAAGATTACACATTGCATCACTTGTTCTGTGGCCGACTCGCGCATGCTTTCAACGTGTAATCTTCCATATAAAAAGCAGGTATTAGATCCGTGAAACTTTTATACTGACCTGTGCCCGACGCGCGTCTTCTCGCTGCGTGTGTTGCCCTTTATATGTAAAGTGACGTAGTAGCACCGTTACAACAACGCAGCACCGCCGCAATGCACCGTGTGTCACGACTGTTTTCCTTTGGAACCATTTTATTTTCGAGATATGGAGCTCTAAACATAGTAAAGTTTTGACGTACCTTGAAATGGTTGTGTATCTGGTCGATTTCGGATTCCCATTTTGACTTTCGACATCTTTTATTTCCTCTTTAGACACTGTAACAAAGAAATTAATTAAATATATAATGAATCTTAACTTATTTCAGGGTAAGCAGGGAAATTTATTAGCTGTAATTATTTGTCTGTATTAATGATAATATATTGTCACATTAGTGGCGGAATTCACTTCATGCTTATATGTCGTGGTCAACGTGACCAGTAGCGCAGCTGATCGCTTTTCTTATAGCACTAATACGAGTACACATGGCATTACTGTTAGACACCATGTGGGTTTCCTCCTGACGTTTGCCTTCCCCGGTGAGCAGATGATGCCTAAATCCATACTTAATCTGGAAAACTCCAGAGGTATATGACAGGATATAAACCTACGACCACTAGCCTTGCCGCGTATTGATACTGCGACTTTATCAACTATACCACCGCAACCATTTGCTTTGTACTAAATGAATAAATAAGAGCCACTAGTACAGAGAGACTAGAGTCTCTTGCAGGCTCTTAGTTGATTCGGCTTTGCTTATTTCAAATTTAAAGAACGACATAGTAACTCGCTTTGGTCTGTCGCGTTTCAGGATCAGCTTGTCCAGTAACTCATATACATAGAAACCTTCAATCGTGTATGTGGGCTGACATGACGACGGAGACTGAATAGATTTTCGTCCTTTGATAGTAGTCGCTTCCGTTTTGGACTACACGCTGTACTTTGGAGTACACTGTAGTCACTTTGTCGAGCCAGCGTAAAAAAAGCATCTTTAGCGGATTCCTGCGTCGTAAAGAGAACTCAAAGTAAAGAAAAACATGTTTTTAACTTCAGTAGTTTTGTCTTTGCGACGAAATGTGAGTCAGGACAAGTCTTATATATTGTATCTTCTCTCTAAGATATTCAAGAAATTATGTAAACGAAAGGTTAGTGGAAGCGTCGATTATAATTATATGAGTACTGGCTATCCCTGGAGTACTTGGCTCGATGTTAGGCAATAAAGCACATAGATGTAGACTTGTTGAAATGGTGTTCTCTACGAACACGTAAGAGGCCCCGCGTGGGATGTGCCACACTTAATTTTGCCTATCCAGATGTTGTACGTGCCTCTTAAGCAACTGTGAGCATGATTCAGGTATAAGTATGAACAATGTTAACACAAAACTACCAATATCAAAAGTTTACGCTCAAAAACATCCCGCACGGAAATTATTTGCCTTTTTTGAAGTATAAATTCAATTTTTTAGAATATCTATATATGTATATAAAACAAAGTCGAATTTGTTCGGACATTTTATACGTTATGGGTTTCGTAACTGTCAAACATTCAATGTTTATCCCGTCGATACGGTAAACATTCACCTCAAATTAAAGAATGTATTTAAATAAAGGTTTTGAATCGGCAAGATATATACACAATATTCGGGAAATGCCGTATGTTAGATTTAAAAAATGTGGAATAACGTCAGTAATAAAAAAGGATTGACATATATATATATGTGGTTGTAAAATATTTATGCCTGCATTTAGAAATTTGGCAAGGTGAAACTTGCTTTTTTAAAGAGTTAGAAGAAAGAGGCAGCTGTACCTTAAGTGTACACGTTGCATTCTGTACATATTATATCTGGAAAGTTCGGTCATCTCATAAAAAGACGCCTCCAATGTGAGCAGAGTGCGGAATTATAGATGATGCCCAACATATCTTGATCGAATGTGTAAAGAACAAAAATATAAGAAAGGATGTTATAAATAAATTAAAATTAAATTTATTTTATCGCATTTAAGTGATGACCCTTGCTACAATTGGCGAAATGTTAGTGGAAACTATATGAAAGGATTTATTATTATGCATTACGTCGACGGGATTATGTGTTTCTCTGTTTTGGAATGTCCTGTGATATTGGTGCGTATGGTATCACTACAAGTCGTCATAACATAGCCCGTGGGAATGATTCCGTCGAATTTCTGTATTACATACTCTGAACATAATTCTTGCTCACTCTGGGAACATTTTCTAAATCAGGAATAGTGATACTTAGGAGTATTACTTGAGAGATTCGCTATAAGCAAAAAGGAACCCGAAATGCTTTTACTGAAATCGCGTTGTTTGACAAATATGAATGTTGTTGCGAGCTCGGGGTCTTCAATAAAACCACACCGGTATTATTAACCTTAATTTATTCAAACACAAATGTAAACACTACTAAGTTAATAAATCACCACATTCAATGTTGTACCTAACACTTCACTTTTCACTTCGATCGCTTTCCATAGACAACTACTCTCCACGTTTATACCAGAGCGGCAGGTCTCACTAATACCATAGAAGATTCTCCAGCCATGTCGCATATTCCAGCGTTCGCGTTAGGCTGCAGCGACCTTTCTAGAAATCACTTTCTGTTCTCCAAAAGATGACACCACTAGTGGCTGTGGTTATGCTATTCGCCACAAGATGGCAATAAGAACGGTAATTCATGTACTAGATAATACAAATTTTGCAGTCTATTTTGTAATTTGCCAGGTATTAGTACTTGGAATATGTTCTATTATGCTATAATTTGTACCGAATAAAAATGTAAATTATTATATTCCCTATCAAATCGTTAAAAAAATTGATAAACACTGAGAAGTGGTCAGTAAAGTGAGTGGACACTAACGGGTGTGGCGCACGATTGATTAATAAGTGAATAAAGTTACTTATACGTAATTTTAGATAAACAGGTATTGACTCGTTTTTCCTTCGCACTTTATCTTGGCTTAGGACAGGCAAAATACCTACTTAATATTTAATTATTATTCATTAATGTGTGCAGTTGTTTATAATATTACGTAGCTATGTTGACTGTAATTTACTTTGTTCTAATTGAAATGCTAGGATATAACTTTTTTTATATATTCAGAATTAGAATCAAATGTTGAATATCACCATTGTCAGTAAAATAGCCCTGTATATTTTGATAATATTGTATGCACATATTCTGTTCCTTCATTCTCTTTGCCATTAATTTTTAAGTTCTTTGGTTTGATGTGAACATTTGATTTCTTCTATTTTTATTTTTTTGTTTACTTTGGTTCATACTGCGGTAGTCTTCACTGGTTGATGTATTTAATACGGTTGTTGTTATAACAACTAAACTAATAATAACTTAAAAATTATCTTTGTTATATTTTTATATAATATATCGGCCACTAGCTGCCCTATAAATGAATATAATTCAAGATTTTTTTAAATAACAATTTAAGAGATATATAATTACTTGTTATTTTGTCGATTTGATTGAAAATTACATACTATCGTCTCTCATATATGTCAAAAGGGAATTCTTAAGAATTGCGGCAAAACTTCAAGTCGGAATGGTTGCGTCTCTTTTGCACTCAGGTTGAATCATTGTTGTTTTGGGTTGTGGTGGTCGTCTGGGTGTTTATTGTTGTCTGAATTTGTGAGCTTGGGCAGTAATAGAATGCTCGAATGACTGTGTACGATGAGGAATCAATGGTTCTTTGGCGAGACGCTAGCAGCCAATCAATATACCGGTCTTATTTTGAGTACAAACGTAAACATTGGGCAACAGACAAAAAAATTAAGAAAAGCAAGAAATATAACTATGTCAGAAATGTTAGTGTAGCTGGGCGATATGACAAATTAAATATGACTTAAAGGAGAAAATACCCAAGACGTGACTGTATCACGTAAAAGCTTTTGCCTTTTCCTCAAAGGGGGCATTCTAAGTTTATGATAGATATAGTCAATATAATATATTTGTGTTATTCCAGAGAATGAAGGCAAGGAATTCACCTCGAGTAATGAAAACATATTTCCGCTCCCTCCCACATTATAAGATTCAATATAAAGATATCTATACAGATAATAACTCGGTAATAATACAGATAAAGAAACCGTCAAAGAGCTGCCTCCAGTTCCCAGCCCACTGAGGATGCGGTTCCGTTCATAGGCGAAGCGATTACATAATTAAATTTAAAAAAACCTTCAGATTCCCATTAACACGCCAATACAGATTATAATACAATTAAAATGAATTAAATAAAAAAAAACCTATAATAATAATTAATATAATATAATACAGTTAAATAACAATAATATGGATTAATATAAAAAAAATGTTAACTACTATTCATTAAAAGTCGATGTGTCGATGTTTTTACAGATTACGTATGGATTTAGGCACTACATGCTCACAGGTGAAGGAAATCAGCGTGAGGAAATCCGCATGGCACTTCAACGAAATGTAATAGTTCTGTAAAAACGGCGATAACCTGCGTCACCGGTCACATTGGGCACGTCATAAAAGCAATTCGCTACAGGTTATTATTTTAGTAAGTTTTGTTTAAGCTGCACGTATAAGTTTCAAATTTTAATGTTAGACCACATTTACATGTAGTGAGGAAATCGTCATCGCTTATCACTCGGTACAGCGTCAAAGACATTTGCGGCGGTTTTGCGGTTTCCCCGACCGTCTATTTATTGGGGGGAGTTTTTTTGCCGGTCGCGCAATAACCCAGCTTACGGCAGATGGTTTCAGATTTTTTTAACGTTACAGATAAGACTGCTCTAAAAATCTAAGAACCTTTTAATATTTCTCTTGCTACACTACAAGTCGATCTACAATCCTACTACTGGTGGAAATCCCTTCGAACCGTCAGGGGAGTGGTAAGCGCCACTCCCCCTGTGTGTCGGACTTGAACTGACTAAAACCACCGGGGTGCCAGCACTGCCTACTTTTCGCCTTTGCCGGGCCTAGGGATCCAGATACTTCCGAGAACTTCTATATCCTAGCACATTTGTAAGAGAATTAATTAGGTATTAATGGCATCTACTCTCATGGCTGAATAACCTAATGGGTGGGTTGCTGCAACGGCCGCAACCTTTGAACTTCTATGTCTGATTAAGTACCACAGGATCAGCAGCAGCCTGGCGACGCGCATCATGGATTACAAGCCAAGGTATCCAATCAGCTAGCATCATTGACTTTCTGCTAAAATTTACCACTAAAGGTGTATGTGTAAGTCAGTCTACAATATTAATTGAATATCGTGAGAAAACCCTAATCGCATTTAATCGTAGCCCGTCGCACCAAGCCATTGGAGGAGTAGAGGAGGGGATTTTAGTCTGTAGGAGTTTGGCACACGGGGCGCAGCCCTCACGGCCCTCTTGACGGCCCATGAAGGATTGCGCCCGGGTTACCAAAAAATAAGGTACTGACCCCTTCGCTAGGTCACTACAGCCGCAATGTTATATTAATAAACGTATATATATCACTTTTAAGTCATTTTAGTTACTGATTGGAAGATTTATTATTATTGGTCAATAAAAAAGGGAGTTATGGATGAACATAAATATAAAATATAAAAAAACATATAACCGAATACAGAATTTACTTATAGAGTCGGAATATTATAAAAATCGTCTGAAACCGAAAAGTTTGAAGTCGATTTCATTAAATTCGAGTCTAAGGCTTCATACAGATCTCGACAGATAATTAAAGATCGATTTAAGCGCCCCCCAGTCGCAATAAATGGTATTATCGGGAACATTCCAGCGAAATTTCATCAAACGTGTCCACAGCAGACCATATTTAATTACTTTGGGACTTTGATGTTTTTATATTGCTTTCGCATTTTCCAACCGCAGTAACGCGCGACTCATGCAAGCTATAAAGCTCTGCCTACACTATAATTGTTTATTAAACTATATATATACAGGTGATTTTATAGAGGAAGAATATGTTCAGGTAGAAAATTCAGCATTCAATCCTAATTCCAAATAGGTAAAAATAGTAATAACTTCATTTTTTTAAACAAACTACATTATATAACATATTTAGGGAGACAAAGCGTGTGGCGCATAATTAATTGGTAAGAAGTTATAGTTCCTTTCACGGAATTTTAAGTAAAAAGGTCAAACTGTATCCTCGCTTAGGACAGGCAAAATACCTACTTAATAATTAATTGTTATTCATTCATTCATGTTTTTAATTGCCCCTAAATATGTTAGCTATAATTCACTTTGATTTAATGGAAATATTAAGAGATCAGTATTTTTACATATTTGGAATTAGAATCGAATGCTGAATATCTCCTTTGTCTATGAAATCCCTCTATATATTCAAATAGGTATATTTTTATTGCATATCTTCTTCGAATGAAAACTTCAATGATATACTCAAATCGGGGAGGAAAAATTGAGAGAGAAATGCGGAATTTTCTCGCGAAACATCGACAGAGGGAAGGTCATGTCACTGTCACTCGACGTTATTGGGAGCGAGTGAGACCACGCTACGTACATTTTAATACACTAGATGCGTCTAGAAATATATTTTTAACTCTTCCTCAGCTAAGCGACTATTGATTCGTCATGAATTGAGACTTAGTCTTAGAATTTTGATAATTTATTGACGAGGAAAAAAATCTTAAATACAAAAGTTGACACACAATTTAAGTAAGGTTTTCAGGATATGGGATACGGATTAGAGGAAGCTTCTACACGTAAATAGGGATTTTTTAATATATTTTCTAAATAATGAATATGGTCTTTTTACGAATCAATACATATAATAAATCTGTCAGCTACCTATAAAATATTATCCAGATGAAGAATTTTCCGAGAACTTCTATATATACCGCTTTACAGAAAAATTTAATTGCGCGACGTAGGTAAAAATGTATCAAAATCGTTAATCAGTATATACATATCTGTATCCGCTAATCTCAGAAACGTTTTAACCGATTTAGATGCCGATTTTGACTACCACATTTTGGAAAGATTGATGTAACATTTAGTGGTAATTTTATTAAAATGGGTTCGTAAATAAAAAAAGTTATGGTTTTGTTGTAATTTATATAAGAAACAATCGATGGCATTTAATATCGTTTACACGAAGATTTCAGATTGAAATTATTATTATCATAACAAAAGTACGACTCATACTTCCACGCGAACTAAGTAACGGGATTGCTAGTTTAAAAAAGAATTAGATAGTAAATTTATTCACGTACGCTCATGTCGTATCTATTTTTATTCGTTCTGTAAATTGCCTAGTGATGCAACTAACAAATATCGACAGCTAATATTTTATGCCGCCGAATTCACGTCGGCATATGCTCCCTTGTACCGGGATGTGTTGGCATTTTTTCTATTAATATTTTTGTCATATCAGAAGTTCTGTACGATCTGGCTGAATTACCATTTTGACATGACATCATATATTCTCCTGGCTTTTTGTCTCTATTACCGTTGTTATATTACAGAAAAACGAATGATATTTATTTGAGGTAAACATGCGCCAAACATTTTTTGTTGAGGTGAAATAAATGTTTTTCATTTCATTTTCAAAACTGATTTCTACTGCCTTAAAAATTCTTTTGAACAACATCTTATCTATATCTACTACACTAATATAAAGAGAAAATATTTGTTTATTTTGGTAAACGAATAACTCAACTACTAAGTTTTTTGGCACCTTTAGAAAGCTACGTTATTTACAAGTAACGGGCTATTTTATTCTAGGCAAATTCGCAGGTAAAAAAGTTGCACGTACTGTTAATTTCATATAATTACAGAATATAGGTATATTTTAAAGTAAATTATTTGAAACGAAGTTTAAACATGAACTAAAATACATATTTTTGTAATATTATATATACTCAAATGATAAAATAGATACCATCCGCTTCATGATTTAGAAATTTCATAATTTAATTTATAAGTTAAATTAGTGGCAAGGGTAATAACAGTAAAGTGTAAGGGTAAAACAAAAGAATTACTAATTCCTAAGTTAAACATTAAAAATCAACTAGATATATCATATTTTGTTAAAAATCCCACACGCGTCATGTTTAAGAAAATATCTTAAAGTATCAGAAGTATCGGTAAGTAAGAGATTACATAATCGACACATCTTAAATATTTATCGACAAGTATATTGCGCATCACTAGAAATTGCATCACATTAATTGCGTTACGGATTGATACCGGAAACTTTAATTTTTGATCGATTTGATATTGTTTTACAGAGATCCAATTAGGGATTGGTCGTTATTTTAAATGGGGTTTCCATTATTTTGTATCTCACTTCTGGATGTAGTCATCTAGAGTAGGGCAAATGTTAGCACGGAGAACAACTCTCCAAGTGCATTAACATGGAATATAATTTTATTCAAATAGGCTATTCCTAGGCATTCTGGAATCGATACAAGGAAAAGAATAGAATCTACTACCGTTTCTGGGAGCAGAATCAACCGAGAAAGTTACTCGTTTTAATATATTTTAGTACAAATAGAGACAAAGGAATGTTTACCCCGTGGAAAAAAAGTACATTATGAGCACGCATTCTTATCAATTAAACAGTCATTAATATAACATTTATTATTAACGTCATATTTATAGTTTATTTAAACTTAAGTACAATTACTTTAAGAGGCTCAATATTCAGGGTGATGGGCGGTGATATGTCGCTGCCGGCACTAGCTCGCATGATGGTCGGTGTCAATGGAGCATGGTCTTTGAGCAGCCCTGTCTTTTTGTGAGAAGGTGATGGAGGTAGCGGAGAGGGATCGGGAGGCAATTGCCAATCTTAACAATCCTATCCGCTGCCGCATCAGTATAAGACGAGGAAGGCGGGGCTTCGCCAGAGGCATTCTTCCATAAATAAGAGTTTAGGTCGGAAATAAGTAGGCTAGTATGAAAAAATCTTACCTTTATCTCCTTTCAGTTCGACGTTCCCCCGATGCCACACGATTCTTGCCGGGGGCTTAGCATTCTTCAACAAGCATTCCAGAGAAACATCTTCACCTTCCTTCACTTCCAGCTTTGAGTTCGTCGGGTGATTCGTAATTTCGACTATGTTCGGAGGTGCTGTGAACAAAAACTCAAATTAATCTGCAGCAAGATACAAAATACGGATATTCTATGTTGGGGATCGAGTAACGGTTCTCAAGTAGAATTGAGCAGGATACTTGGCCAGACGAGGGAGTTGCAGGTGGAGTTATCTAACAACCAAGTACTGGCACAGACTGGGCAAACAGTGAGTAGAACATCCAGCGGCGACATGGGCTGACGATAATGTGAAGGTCGCGGAGAGTGCCTGGCTGAAACTTTGCTCTTTTATCTTTTTTGTATATTTTTTATTGTTTATATATTAATGTGTGTCCCTAAAATGTGAAAAAATAAAATGTAATAAATAAAATAATATGTTACGTACAGTTTATATTCGCAGTTTACTTTCCCAGTAGGACGGGAACAGAAGGGGTGATAATGAATAAAATTTCAAACGTGGGTGATGTGGAGTCATTTAGACGCAATAAAAAACACCTGATCATTTTCACTTAATATTATCTCATAAAGCAGAAGGGATTACGTCAATAGACTTACACGGAGTCATTTGACGGTTAAACGAAATTTATTGCCACCGCGATACCGCTGGCAGTGGGTGGGTCGCGATATAAAATTACGGCCATCGTAAATTAAATATAAGCTAGGAGTTAAAAAAGTCAGATTATTAATGTAATTAATTGTGCAGAAAATTTTTGAGCTCCTAGCCTTTTATTGGTTTGAAATAGAGGATTTTTATCCTTTTATTTTTAGCTTCAATTAGAAAAAGGGTATGATTTAAAAGGTACGAAATATATTAGCTACCTTTTATATATAAATAAAAATTGTTGAAAAGTTGTAAAAACAGTAGGTAATATTTATTTGATATATTTTATGAGAGTACAATTAATAATATAACGTCATGCTCTGTCTTTTACAGGGTGAGCAGAGATATATTAATGGTTATATCGACTTTACGCTTATATGACGTGCCCAATGTATTCAGTAGCGCAGCTGATCACTGATCTGACAGCACTAGTACACACGACATTTCTATTAGATGCCAAACGGGCATCGTCACGATGTTTTCCTTCATCAGTGAGGTATATTTATCGACAAGATGTGTATTATTCAAGCACAGATATCCTTGAATTATATCTTAGAATTTCCACTCAATAAGAACTCAATTATGAATAATACAGCTCCTTGTAGAGCGTATTTAAATATGAGGTATAATACGATATCGACAAGCAACAATTAACTCGAGCCGAAATCTTGCAATAACAAGACTACCCGCAACAAATTTACCTACTGACGAAATGAGTTTTACTATGTCGTTCAATTCATGAGAGGTAGCGATTTGAAATATTTTCCGCGAAGAATGCTATTTGACGTTTGCTTCATTTTTTACATCGACTCGACAATGTCACTAAACCATAATAGAACACACGTACACGTGATAGAAAGTACAGTGTAGTCTAAAGGTACCGATTGTTAAGGGACAAATATCCAAAGTAGTCGCAGTCGCCATGTCGGCGTAAATATACCACGACAGAAGATCTCTAGGTATATGAACAACTTGGACGTACAGAATAATGGCATTTTTAACATATACGAGATTGAGACTGAAATTTACAAACACTACTTTGACTTTAGACTTTTGTCAGAAAAAAAGTTCGTGTTGACATAAAACTGAATATTCGGTTTATAGGAACTTGAGTATATGTAGCCTGAATATTCACAGAGCCAAGGTCAAGTTAGCAAAATCGGTGACTTGACTTATACTTTGACATTAATAATAATATATCGGTACGCTATATCTTTTACGGGGTGAGTATAGATAAATTAGTGGCTGTATTAAGATTAAATAACAAATTAAAATTAAATGACATGTAATGACAAGTTATTGACATGATATTAATGCAATAATATAATTTATAATGTTTAAGCAAAGTCTAAGCAAATTCAACGCAGCGTTTAAAAATCTCAATCTGAGATTTATTTGTGACGAGATTTTGAATGTTTTTAATTACAAGAATCACCTCCTATATTATATTTCCTAAAGGACGCTTCAGCTTATGAATTGCACCAACTAGGTAACAGGATATTGCTGTCTGCCGTCGGATGGCACGCTCCCTGGCGTCGCACAAAGGTGGGAAACTCGTCTTTGTTGTGGCCAGCGGCTGTCAAACTTTTGTATTGGACCTCTCATTACCATGCCCCTTCTGTACTTACCCCACTTTCTACGCAATCTGTTCCCTTTGATACACTAAATAATTGTTTTTTTCGAATTACTATATCCACAGTAAAAAGTGAGAATTCTGAAAGCGAGATCTAGTCGATTTATTTTGCGTATTTTATCTATAATATAAAATAGATCGTTAAATGTGTATAAGCGCGAAACTCGAGAACGGCTGAACCGATTTGGCTGATTTCTTTTTTGTTGTGTTTGTCGAAGTCTGGGGATGGTTATTACGGAGAGAAAAATTAAAAAAAAATGTCTGAAAAAGTCTAAAAACACCACTTTTCTATATTCTCATACAAAAAATTCGTAATAATATTTAAAAGACAATTTGAACTTTAACATCATACCATAAAGTTTAAATGTTAGTGGACGGGTTCCGGGCAGGCAAAACAATTACTGAGTGACGTATAAATATTAATGTCAATATTTGTCAATTTTTATACATATAGCATTAAGGCCAGGTTCCTTCAAACAATTTTCAAAAAAAAGCCGACAGGCCAATAGGTTTTGTCAGAATAAAATCTGACGGGGAAGCAATTAACATTAAAAAAAATCAATGTGACTTTGTTTTAGAGAAATAGGGCAGAACAAGGACTGCCGAGACATTTTCAAAAAACAGCCGACAGGCCAATAGGTTTTGGCAGAATAAAATCTGACGGGGAAGCTATTAACATTAAAAAAAAAAACAATGTTACTTTGTTTTAGAGAAATAGGGTAGAACAAGGTCTGCCGGGACATCTAGTATTAGAATATAAAAAAGATTGATTTGAAAGATTGTGTCACCGACAACATGCACAAAGGTGTTAGCTGGGTTTGACACGTGGAGAGGATAAAAGATGAAAAGATGAAAAATATATACACTATGAATGTGTGTGGCAGTAAGAGCCGAGACCGACCGAGACTTAAATATACACAGAGGAAACAAAGATAATTCTAATGGAGAGTAAATTAAGAAGAACGCGTATTGGCGAGAGTGTGAAGGGATTAATGAATGTTAAAAGAAGCCAAAGAGGTTTACAAAAATCGAAGTTACGTTCGATTTTATCTGTCAACCCTAATAGGAAATCGACATGAGGACATATAGACAACATATAAATATTATCCTTTAGCTAGACAGAATTTAATTTTCTTAAATATCAAAATAATACTCATTTCGCTTAGGCCTTATGACCCAAAGATGTCTAGACAAAACTAAACGTGTGTTCGAAAATTAAGAAATTACCTAAACATTCATATAAAAATATTAAGTTAGCGCTAAAAAATAAAAGCATTAATTTTTTTTAAGTCTGATGTACCTCCACTGATACATTATCAAGAAAAGGGATATTAGATTATGTAAAAAACCGTTGAATGCTCTTGTTCCCATGACGAAACGGCTATTCTTATGTCGTATAAATAAATCAAATAAAAATAGCCTTTATTTTCTCTGACGTTTCCAATTTTTTTTTTGTTAATTTAAAAAAACAATATTTTACTAAATAACAATTAATTAATAATTAATGTTTTTTTTTTAATCATCAGCAGCCAGGTCAGGTTGTCTTGCGACATAGGCCTCCTCAAGTTCTCTCCATGCGTACCGATCTCGTGTTATATGCCTCCAGCGTTTGGGCAGATCATCTTCCCACCTTTTTACTTGTCTGCCTCTACGTCTTTTTCCATCCCTTGGATACCATTCTGTAATTTTTGTTGACCATTTTTCAATTTTTTTTTTCAATTTTTATGTCGTAAAACGTTGTCTAAAACAGACGAGGGAGATATTTCAAGATACAAAAATTTGCACCTTCTTGCAAGTAATAAAAATGTAAATAACTATATTCCCTAACAAATCATAAAGAAAAATTGATGAACAAATAAGAATTGATCCGTAAAAAATGTCCACACCGTAGCGAGTGTGGCGCTGGCGCAGAACTGATCGCAATTGAATTTTAAGTGAACAGGTATTGACTGATTATTGTCTTGGTACTTTATCCTGGCTTAGGACAGGCAAAATACATACTTAATAATTAATTGTTAGTCATTCATCCACGTGTGTAATTGACCCTAAATATGTTGACTATAATTTCCTTTGCTTTAATGTAAATATTAAGATATCACTTTTTTACATATTTGGAATTAGAAGCGAATGCTAAATATTCTCCTTGAACATCTCCTTTGTCTATAAAATCAGTCTGTACATGTGTTACTTCGAAATCGGCAATTTATTTATGTTCCAAATAGGAAAAAGACATACCTATACCGCACAAATGTTTGTAATACACGTAGCTATAGCACAATCTATATAAAAATAAAATACGAGGATCGATTTCTTTAATAATAAAACGTATCAAGTAAATAACAAATCTGACAGGCAATAATTACCTAAATCCGGAGAAATTTGTTTGAAAGGTAGTCTCTAACAAATCGAGACCGTAAACAACATTATGCGGAAGTAAATAATACCTAAGACTTAGTAAATCGCGTCACACAAAAACATTAGTGTATCAATAACGAAACAACAAACACCAACGCCTTTTGTTGCTCTCCCCATATTTTACCGGTCCCCCGATAGTCTCGCGGTTGCCAGGAGTAACTCAAGGCCTCCCAGCGCTATCGCCTTACACAAAGAACTTCTGCGTCATATGTTTTCGTCTATTTATTCTACTACATCACGAATGCGATAGAAAAATGTGATATTTACTGTATTTTGGGAAACAACAATGGAGATATACGTATCTCAATGGATTTGTTCAACTATACCACGTAGGATTTGATGTTGTATTTTTTTTTTCTACTAGGGCGACAGAGAGCGCTCATCCACTGCACTACACATAACATTTAGCTATACGCTACGTCTGTCATAGCGCCGCGGAGACCACTCTTCTATTAATATTAAAACAGCATCCCATCTAATCGTAAAAGAGGTGTAATCATCCGTAAAAGGATAAATCTCATGGGATCATTAGTGTAACGATCAAGCTGTTAAACTAAACAGCCTATTTAAGAGTCATTCGCTAGATCCATTTGTGAAATTAGTTATTCCGGGCGAACGCCTCACGCTCGAAGTTGCGAGACTCGAAAAAAGGGTCCGAGTTGAGAGAAGTGTTAACGAATGAGGTACAGTTTGAGGGCTAAGTTTTTCCCGACTGGCCGGGCTTAAGGGGAATTCGAATTGGAAAGTTTACGGCTAGACGGAGTCTGATTGAATTTGGATTATCATTATTACCAATTCGTTTTAAACACAGATTAAAGATACACTATTAAATTTACATAGCATAGTTTGAATCACAGTGAGGTTTAATCCAGAATTTTACATATTTAAAGAAAGCTTTTAACCAAAACATTAATGTACTTTATAATTTGTCATTTTATTTATAATATATAAATACATCATAGAGAAATTACTGATATAATTTTGAGGATATTTCCACAGTTTAACAGATATTTTTCAACTTAAAACACTGGGTTATGTATTCATAGTTAGTTAGGTAAAACGAGATATATATTCACAAGCTGACCGGTCAAATTTTGTTCTGCCATATATATTATTTCTTATAACGAATAGAATACAATTCCGTATTATATTAATTTGATCTATATCGTAAGGTTTAGCCAGCGTTTCCAGCCACCGCATTGCAAAACTTTGAATTTTTCGGCTTTTTTGTACTTTAATATATATGTATTATACATATAAACCTTCCTCGTGAATCACTGTATCTATTGCTGAAAACTGCATTAAAATCCGTTGAAAAGTTTAAAAGATTTAACCGAACAGACAGCGGAAGCGACTTTGTTTCATACTGTGTAAAGATTATAAGCAAGCATTAATCAGAACCAATATAAATTTTATATTTATAAATATATACCCTAATCTTAAAATGAACAACCTGAGCAAGCTTTACGCAATAATAAACTCAAATTCTGATACATAAAATGTTTCGTTAATCAATCAATTAATCATTATACTGCTGAACCACCTCTCCCGAAGATCTCCTCGATTCTCTATCTTTGGACATGAGAGGCACAAAACAAGCAAAAATGGAAAAGTTTGGGGAAGGTATTCATCGATGGACGAACTAGATAAATATGTATATACAGGGTTATTCTATAGACGAGGAAGATATTTCAAAATATAACCAGACACTAGACTTGAGGGAGTCTACTGCCCGGATAAGACGAAGACGCCTGACAGAGGTCCGAAAAAGTGGGCTTTTTACACTCACCTCTCTTAGAGGAGGAGGAGTATAGGCTATTCACTTCCAAGGCTACTGCAAGAATTAGGGTTTCCAGGCACGGGTAGAGTGATTTGAGGGACATCCTGAGGGTTTTGGTCAGTAGGAGTCTGACACACCGGGTTCGCTGCCCTCACAGTAATCCCAATGGTCCTCTGTAGCATTTTCCCATGGGTTACCAAAAAATAAAAGGTACTTCAGGATACACTAGTTTACAACTTCTTGCAACCAATAAAAATATAAATAACTGTAATTACTTAGCAATTTTTTTTCTCTTTGTACTTTATCCTAGCTTAGGACAGGGTAAATACCTGCTTAATAATTAATTCTTATTATTTCATTAATACTTTTAATTGTCCTAAAGTATGTTGACTATTATTTATAATATACTTTGTTTTATAAGAAATATTAAGACGTCACTATTTTTACATATTGGGAATCAGAATCGAATGCTGAATATCCTCCTGGAATAACTCCATCGTCTATAAAATTGCTATGTATATACACATATTTAGTAATAAAGGGTATTTTTATCCTTTTCGTAAATAAATGTCCAATCATTTTTATAAAATATACGTGAAATAGTTCATCAAAATATCAATTAGGACCTCGAGGAATGGCTAGAAAGTTGAAACGTAATAAATACAAAAGGGGTCTCTGAGGGCGATAGAAATGTGCCAGAATAGTAATGCAATTAGAACTGGTGCTTCTGCCGTAAACTCGCGTATACTCTGATAAGCGAAGCGGGTTAAATCAAAAGGATTTATTTAAATGTGTCGTTTAGAACATTCAGAAGTGATTATGCTAAATATTTTCCTAAACGTGTTCTATAGATAGTTCCAGAAGAGTAATGTAAGTGTCATAAACCTTAATTTTTTTTTATCAATATGATGATTATAAAATTGAGACCGATTTCAGCCTTGGTGATGTTTCCAAATCACACAATATAGGGGAAGACTGCTGCTCCGTTCGGCGATGGTGAACTCGCTAGTGAAAATATATATATACTAGCTGTCCCGGCAGACCTTGTTCTGCCCTATTTCTCTAAAACAAAGTCACATTGTTTTTTTTAATGTTAATAGCTTCCCCGTCAGATTTTTTTTGAAAATTGTTTGAAGCAACCTGGCCTTAATGCTATATGTATAAAAATTGACAAATATTGACATTAATATTTATACGTCACTCAATAATTGTTTTGCCTTCCCGGAACTCGTCCACTAACATTTAAACTTTATGGTATGGTGTTAAAGTTCAAATTGACTTATAACAAATCTTTTGTATGAGAATATAGAAAAGTGGTGTTTTTAGACTTTTCAGACAATTTTTTTAATTTTTTTCTCCGTAATAACCTTCCTCAGACTTCAACAAACACAACAAAAAAGAAATCAGCCAAATCGGTTCAGCCGTTCTCGAGTTTCGCGCTTATCAAGACATTTTGCGATTCATTTTTATATATAAGAAGAAGAAGATTTCCGAAACATTCAATTTCACAGGATGTATTTGGTGCATGATGCTAGTACTTGCACATACGCATCCATTCGTCCAACCCCCTGTTAATTTACTGGGATGGGGAACTATAGAGAGTGGTAGGATGTAGTGATAAATAATCTCTATCAGCACCTTAGGCCTTTCATAACGCCTTGCTGCTTCGCAGGAATCCTCGCGTCAACTAGGCGGACATTAGCATAACAGATGATGATTCAGTAGACAGACTTGCATTAATCGGAGAGTCGCCGCAAAAACTTGCGCGATAAAATATCGCCATATATATTTAAACCAGGTTTTGCCCACCAGCCTACGTGGTTACAAGGGTGTGACCGCTACGTGCTGCACAGCTACTGGCAGCCACTGGTGAGAGTTCATGGAAATCAACGAGTTTAACTAATTTCTGTCACCTCTTAATAGAGGCCGATGGCATAAATAGACACTGAGTTCCCACTACAATTGTTTATTATTGTAATCATTAGCTAGATGTTTAATTACTTACTATTAAATAGTTAATAGTTATATAACTAATAGATTACAAGTTGGATGAATTAATTTTTATGAAAATATCACAAATTTGATTGTGAGATGGTCTTCCAGCGAGTCTCTTTGTTCTACGATATTGGGTTTTTTAAGTGAAGTGTGAAGCGATATTTTTGTAGACCGGCGTGATGACGACGACTATCGGCAAGTAGTTGTCTCAATACTCGTACTCGGATTTCGGATTACAGCGAACTTTCCATCAGTGCAGAGATAGAAAAAAAAAACACAAGTACTAAAGAAGTAATAAAACAGTTTTGAAATGTTATTTTAAATTTTATATAATTTAATTATCAGAAATACTTGTAGGCGAGTATTAAAATTGCTAAACGCGAATCTTATGCACGAACATAGCCGCTCAGTCCGCGAAGTGGTAAAAGGCACTTCTGACCGTGAGAAAAGGTAATTATTGACTTTTTCAACTCCCCACCCCTCTGCCTACCCTTCCCCCTGCCTGTCTAAACTAGATAAGACAACTGCCTAATTAAAAGGCGGTTCCGTACTTCTTCGCAAGTTTTTATTTGCACAGAGGCAATCGAAAGTTTAATCTATACGAAATGGAGTTGAATGAATGGTTTGATGTACTTTCTTTTATTAAAAAAAAAAGTTTCTTAACACGTTCGTCAAGCAGCGCGATTCGTTTGTGTTTCTCACGGGGCCCAAATCCGACTCTCGTTACACCGTAACGTAAACAAGTGATATATAAACAATGTAACTCGAGTATTATAATATTTTAGTTTTCTATTTATTGCAAAAATATTTGTTCTTCATCTCAAATGTGTTTAGAGTGTTTTAGCGCAAGACATGCGAAATAGTATAATGTAATATGTTATCCTATATGAATTAGTAATATATATTCTATAACTAGCTGTCCCGGCAGACCTTGTTCTGCCCTATTTCTCTAAAACAAAGTCACATTGTTTTTTTTTAATGTTAATAGCTTCCCCGTCAGATTTTTTGAAAATTGTTTGAAGGAACCTGACCTTAATGCTATATGTATAAAAATTGACAAATATTGACATTAATATTTATACGTCACTCATTTGTTTTGCCTTCCCGGAACCTGTCCACTAACACTTGAACTGTATGGTGTGGTATTAAAGTTCAAAATGACTTATAACGAATTTTTTGTATGAGAATACAGAAAAGTGTTATTTTTAGACAGTTGCAGGGAATTTTTGAAAATTTTCTCTCCGTAATTACCTTCCTCAGACTTCACCAAACACAACAACAAAAAAAAAAAACAGCCAAATCGGTTCAGCAGTTCTCGAGTTTCGCGCTTATCAAGACATTTTGCGATTCATTTTTATATTATAGATATTAATACTTTTAGTATTTTAATATTGTAGGTATTTCCTATATTTATATATAAGTGTTTTATGCTTAAAAAATCATTAAATTACTTATTAAAATTCAACTGGAAGTCCTATTAACTTCACGCTATATCTCTTACGTGGTGAGCAGAGATACATTAGTGGTTTTATCCACTTTGCGCTTATATGTCGTGCCCAACGTAACCAGTAGCGCAGCTGATCGCCGTTCTCACAGTACTAATGCACATGACATTCATATCAGATACAATGCGGGTTACCAATACATATGTATATGTGCAAAGTTTATACAGCCAATGATGTATTTAAGTGTATTTTCATATTATTATCTATGATACTTTATAATTAGTCTCTAATGCTGTGTATCTGTACTCCATTGATCCCTTCCTTGCTGTTTTCTGCGCGTCGATTCAATAAATGGGTGTCAGCTGAAAATCAGCGCTGGGTGGCTCGGCTGGTCACTTAGCATTTGTTGAGCTGACTTCCCTTTGGCGCATCATCACAACATAGGGTGTTTACTTTTTTGTTTTCTGTTTTTATTAACCTATTTTACTGTGTTGTTTGTTGTGTCGTGTGCCAAATAAATGTTTTATTATTATTATTTCTGCTCATCTCGGAAGGTATATAGAGTGACGATATTTTTTTTTATACTGGCTCGTCAAATACAGTGTAGTCCAAGAACGGCGACGACCGTCAAGGGACGAGCATCCATTTACAGTCGCCGTCGCTATGTCGGCCCGCATATACCACGACGGAAGGTCTCTAAGTATATAAACCACTAGTCCTTATGTCATGCAAGTTACAATAATGGTTTTTACACTTATGTACTGTGGCACGACAGAGATCGGACAATCGCCTTACACACTCTAAAAATTCACTTCAAATCTTTCCTGTCTGCAAAAATTGATCTTTTTACACATGACTGACGCGCTCTACGAAATCACAATCGAAGTTTTCGTACTTGGGTCCTATAGTACAAGTTGTGAAAGCCCAGGGCGCTAGTGAGGAACAACAAAAACAATACGACGCTTTGAAAGTCGCAATCAAGCCTTACAATAGGGGGCGAGCAAATAACGACGAGGTCTGTTATAGAGTTGCTGACTAGAGAACAAGATTTACCCCAATATATAATCAAATTTGCGAATCTGGGCAAATTTTTCCAATTTCTCACCACTCCCATTTCACTGCCTTTCATTAGTCATTCTTTCATCCGTCCGCTGATAAGGCCGAAGTGGTGTAGTTTATTTAATAAAAATGTACAATATAACCTTAAACTTCGAATCTGGGCGTCAAACGCATGCAATGATATACTATAAAAGAAATCTCGCATTTATTTTATTACTAGCTATATGTCGTGGGATTTACCGTCACAATAGAATAGTTCTCTCCCTCTTTATCATACTGAGATGTCGTAAAAGCGTATAGCACGCCGAATTGCACGCAGATTGCTAACATTTAAGTTGCTGCATGCATCTTGTCTACATATAATGCACACCCGCTAACCCGCACTGAACAAGCGCGCTGGGTTACATGTCCAAGACGCTTCCCATTGATTATACAAATATAGAGGAAAAAGGAAGGGAGGATTTTGCCCTGAAGTGGTACGAAACTGGATCATAATAATTATTATATATAAGCATATATCGACATATAAGCGCAAACAAAATAAAATGTATTTATTTATTAGAACACTTACATGACCTACATTAACACATACATAAATATATGACACATAAATAAGATACATTACAAATGCGACTATATTTAAAAGTGTAGACTACTTGCAGAAAAGATAAATGGAAATACGATAAATGGACACGAACAGTAACAGAAAAAAAACACATAACTGAATTTGAAAAAAAAAAAAACAATGAAAAGAAAACAAGCAACTACCGATTCCGCAGTCTAGTAGAAAAATACCCTTTATTTAAGTTAAATAAAATAAGTTAGTCCCAGCCAATACTGTATTTCTACTAACCTTAGAAAGAATATAGCCTGACGATATATCCCATATTTTAAATGAACAATTCTTGTACGTATACCATATTTGTGTGTAATTGATATTTCCTAAACGGTTCTAACGCTTTTTGTCGATTTTTTCTATTTCAATAGCGTTTTACTATTAATATTGATCTAGGTAAGTCTCAGTTCCGTGATAATCTGTTTTCACATGAAAAAATGCATTTATAATTTTACAATGCCATCTGTTATTGAGTAAAAAAGCGTTGGTATTAATTCAATGTATACAATGTGAGATATACAAAAACACATGGCGCTTATTTACTTGATTGATAATATCTACGTCGCTTTAAATTAATATATTTACAAAAACCTTCCAAGATTTTTCAAATAATTTTTCTTCTTTAAAATTCTCCCGTACTCCATATAAAATTTCTCAATTTTGGGGGAAACTCTGCAAATTGGCATTACTGGCCGGCAAACAAGGCGGGAGGACACACCCCCGCTGACCTTTGCCTTTGTTCAGCCTTTTCTGCTTCTGTAATTGACACTGGATATTTCGGACATCATTTTAATATCGTTTTTGCAATCAAAACAAAACCCTTTTACTTTATTAAGCTTCTGCTCATGGCTTCGCCTGCGTTAGTGATCAACCGATCGATTCATTGTAATTAAGTATGGGACAAATTATAACAGTGGTAGTATTTGCTTTTCGCTGTATCTTTTTCGCTTGCGTATTTTTGTTAATGTACTACCCTGTTCTTGTTCCTAGTGATTTTAAATTATCACTGTTAATTCAGCAGTCATTTCACGTTATTTTAGATCTTTAATCCTAATGTATTTTGGCGTGCATCACGAACAGAGGTTTGTGTTAAGCTTTGGTCAAAATTATTTGTTCCTTACACATTAGTTAATTCAAATTGTTAATTATATATTGGTCAAATAAATGCAAATGCTTATTAAAAATTTTTAAGGTAAAGCGATTAATCGAACTGGGTCGTGAGCTCGTGAACATGACGACGGAGACTATCAATGGTTTTCTTTTCATCCTTTGATGGTCGCTTTCGTTTTTAAATTACACTGTACTTACCATCAGTTGCACTGTAGTCGCTTTTTGGAACCAGTATAAAAAATGCTCAAATTGAGTTGATTCTAATACGTTCGTTAATTGTAATTGGTCATTATAAATTGGTGTGAATTCAATTAGTCAACAACTTACTACTTGTTGGTACTTGTTACTTTCACATTATCTAGTTTTGTCCAATGAATCATAACCAAACACAGCTCGTGTTTTAAATTGGAAAATATTTATTAAAACTGCCAAAGCCCAGTTAAGATGGGTATAGTAATCTGTGTGATGGGGGTACGAATATATAAAAATAAATAATTTAAAAAAACGATTGATTGGTTTTCAGATTTCAAAGTACTTCGGTTTAACTCAGTTATATAAATATTTTTAAATACTAGGACTTGATCTAGTTAAACTTTATAATAATAAAGATTCTAATCGTGGCTTTAAAACATTCATTTGTAAGCTATAGCCTCGAGAGCAATAAGAAAATTTGAACTTAAGCTATTCACTCCCCCAGTTAAAATGCATACCGGATGAGAGATAAAAATCTGTATAGATGCTGCCTGATTCGTATTAACAGCCTTTGCCAAGTTTTGGATTGGTCCCGAGTGTATGTTTTGTGCGTATGCTATTTGCCTCAGCTCGTGTTTAGTGATGGGATGGTGAACGATAATTCGGATATTTCACACTGTTTCGAATTGTTAACACTTAGATCCTTTCCCCTGTTCTTAATCGAATCATGTAAGCGAGCGCCGCGCGCAATCTAGTGCAGGCGCATTCGAAAAATCAGTCACATCGGAGTATCGGCTAATTGAAAGTGTGGTGTGGCTGATCGTGGTACCGCTAAGCCTTCCCATAACCAAATCCCGTTCAAGTTGTGGTTGAGGACTCTACCACTTGTTGGAGGCTTGTGAATCAGAAAGCAGTATTTGCTTGAATACTCGTAATTATTTGTTTCGCACGCGTTTTATACAATTCGCGTGACCTAGATATCGCAATGCATTGCGCTCACTATTGTATCAAACTTTAAATAACTTTACAAGTGCATAGACTCCTATAATAAAATCTTTTTCCTTATCTTTTCAAGCCTATTCAAAGTGTTGTGTGCTATTCAAATTATCAATAACAAAAAAGGGTAGACAAAGTAACTTCTCGCTCCCAACGAAAACTCCACAGCATGTCAGTCTGCTCCTGCCCATGACCTGTGTAACCAGGTAGAAACATCGCGCCATAATTCAAACTTAATTCGTATATAAGACCTGTTTGAGTATTTATAACCAACAATTGCTTAGCAAGTTCTTATTTTTTGCTGTAATAATGATGCGGATATTAAAATTAAAATTTTGCACTCACCCTCGTCACTAGTAGATATCCTTTTCAACAGAAAAAGTCATAGGGGATATGATATTACGACGTTTAGCCTTGAATGGCGGAAAGTTTCCTAATGCAATCGGCCGGATTTCGATTTGTATTGGTGGGATTTTGATTACACTAAACCATTTCTTGTAGGAACTATATTGTTCATAGTTTGAATGTAAACGACTATTACATTACATTTTCGGTTAGATTATATTTCTTGTAGAAATTATGTAGTATTAATACGTTTGTCGCCATATTTGGGTAATGCTTTTCTTGTTGAAGTTAACAGGAATTTTAGTTGGATTTTTAAAAGGAATTTAATGAAAAATTATATGTATTTATACAATATTAAAATACTAAAACTATTGACATTATACAATACCTTTTATTAATTTATATAGGATAACATTTTACATCCTATGATGCATGTTTTTCGTTAAAACACTCGAAGCACATTTGAGGTGAAGAACAAAATTGTTTGCGATAAATCGAAGGCAATAATATCGTAATATAATCACAATACTCAAGTAATATTGTTTGTATATCATTTGTTTACATTACGGTGCACTGAGAGTTAGTAGCGCGTCAGGCAGTGAGCGAGGGGTGGCTCCTTACACTACTCCTCGCAGTGCAGAGATGCGGCCTAACAAAAGGCCAGATGTCACCGAGGGTCGCAGAAGAGGATAACACTGTACCTACGACCCCGTTCAGACGGAAAGAAGGAACAACCTGGGGGTTTTAGCCGGTGCAAGTTCGACACGCCGGGGGCGGCCCTCATCGCCCTCTAAGGTCCGTCAGGTATTTCCCCAGGGTTATCAAAAAAAAAGCGCGTCAGGCAAGTCGTGACCATGACCTGAGTAACCAAGCTAAAACATCGAGCTGTAATTAAAAGTAAGTTAATTCGAAATTAAGACCCGTTACAATATTTTATTATTTACTTTTTGAAATCCTTTGATTTTTCATAAACATCCGTTTATTATCTGTTTTTAATGAAAAACCCATAGAAATCTGATTACAAAAGTAGAGTTTTTTATACAACTCGGGTATTGGAGAATTCGTTTTGAGTTGGAAGGGCAGTCGTCCAAACCGAGTCGTAATCACTGTACAGACGTGTGAAAACTGTCAAACGACCTCGTTTTAGCCTATCGCGTTTCGGGATCAATTTCTGTATATTCAGTTATTACGTAGAGACCTTCCGGCGATGTTTGCACCCTGGAGGTCGTTGTCTTTCGGGAACTATACTGTAATTTCTATCAGATGCACGTAGACATTCTGTGGAGCCAGTATAAAAAAAATAAAAAATATTGGAGCATTCTCGATGAGATTCCGTGCCAGCAAGTGCGATATGCATCAAGTGAAATAGAGTGTACTCTTGGCAGTGTCCCCAACGCTGTATTGTTTAATTTAAAACTTTACGACGCGACTTAAGGGAGTCGTCAGCTTTGTTACACAAAAGAGCATGAAACTAATTCTTTTTTTATAATACTACTTCCTCTATTTCACAAGTGTATTAACCCACAGAAGCATAAAAAGCATTATCAGTTTTTGTTGTACCACGCTTAACTGTAAGTAAAAACACAGTCAGTCAGTCACTTGGACAGTTGTGTCTGTTGTTTGTTGTGTACTGTGTGCTTGTTTTGCTGTTGTGTGTGTGGTGCAGTCCAAAAAAATTACTACTACTACCAACAGTAAAAAAAAAACCTATCAATAATTGCTGTGTAACTATTCTCCTCTATATTTCCATTCCTCGCTGTTTTCTGTACGTTGAAACAACAAATAAGTGTCAGCTGAAAATCAGCGCTGGGGGACTCAGCTGGTCACCTAGCAAATGCTGAGATTACTTTTCCTTTAACAAATCACACGAATCACAGTTATTTTCTATCTTGATTAACCTTTCTTTCTGTGGTGTATGTTATGTAATCTGCCAAATAAATTATTTTTCTTACTTTCCTTCTTTCACTGATCATACCGGCCTGCACAAATATCTCTTCACGCTGCGTGTAAAGGACCCAATATCATAGGATGGTAGGAACACACTCGCCGAAATAGCATTTTCACAAGCCGAATGACTCGGCTACAGTAAGAGTTAGAGAACTTCTTAGTCCTAGATGGGATATGAGTAACCGCATAGCCGTCACTCCTTAAACCCACGCGCGTAGTTATACAATGGTAAGGAGAGGGTAGAACATGGTTAAATAGCTCTTTAGAACACTCCTCTCGCCGTGATACAGACGATAGAAAACGCTTAGTATGGCAATATCTATCTTGTTATACCTACTTGGATTTTTAACACACAGGTATATTAGTTAATTATTTGATCCAATTGGACTTCTGAGAGTCCTATAGAAGATTGTAAATTAATATTAGATGTACAAATATACCAATTTTATGCTTTTATAGGGTGCACGATACTGCTCTGTGTAGAATGGAGAAATCTAGCTTAGATTGGGTAGCTTAGATTCGCAGAAATAACCTAGCCTGCAAATTATAATGTGTTCATAGAATAACGTCAATTGAAAGGCTAAAACAATACACGCGATTCGCGAAAAAAATTTCGCTTCGGTAGGTAGGAGAGGGTATAATAAAAAAATAATTCCTCTGTCCCGAATCGGGAGCGTCCCCAAACGCTAGGGTGACCATATATCTGAAACATGATTCTTTTATTACTTTATTCAAATGTTTATTATTTTTTTCTTTTCTTTAATAAGCGTTTTTATTTCTTTCTTTTATACAGAGACAAGGTTACGAATTTCAGGTCCAGTTGATCTAAAATATTACACATTTTAAACGTTCGCTTTTTACTTTATATGCTTAAAGACAACACCACATTAAAAATAATGTTTAAACGATTATTGTTTTTAATTTGGTACCTAGTTACGCAAATATTACACGGCACTGGCTTACAAAAATACAATATTATATGTATTTATCAATACTAGCTGCAATATCACGGCGTTACCTGTGTAGAAAAAAAGCAGATAGATATCTTAACTATCATCTCTTTTACAAACTTAGTTTCTTTTTCTGTGAAAACTTTACTGGCCTATGTATCATTTTTGTATTTGTTTTTTTTGGTTATATATTGCTATACGTCTCCCATAAAAAATAAAAAATAAAAAAATCTTTTATTTTACCGTCTTAGGGGTAGATTTTCCAAAAATGTCAGTACACGTATTAATTATTTCTAATCAAAAGCTATATATCAGTTTTCATGGTTTTTACGTCAAGATTATCAGAATTTCAAACCCCCATTTTACCACCTTAGGGATGGAAATATAAAAATTGCACTTCAGTGGTTGCTTATGATTAAAAAGTACTAAATACCCAAATTTTATGTTTCCAGCTTCAGTGGTTTAGAATGTGCGATGATATGTCAGTTAGGATAAGTGTTTTTATATTCATAGCTTAATCTTTTTATATATAGATACTTTCTTTTAAGTCATTTAATTTATTGATTGGCAGATTTAGAAACATTATTAACTTTTAAAAATAGGTTACTATGATTGGTATAAGAATATTTTTAGCGTTTTATTTTATTATTTCAACCTTTATTCAAACTATAACAATATAAACAAACAATAAATGAATATATAAACAACATAAAATATACATAAGATAGAAAAGATATGGCTTTTTCGTTTTATGAAGTATCAATTTACAACGATTTAAAAATGTTTGACTTCAAAAATATCCCGGTCAGTACTTAGATGATTATGGCCACCCTATCGAACACCGGAACCCGTGGCAGGAACTCCCTGCTCATCATTCGCCGTTTTATTCCCAAGTTCCCTTGCCAAATTATTTTATCATCGACGACTGGCTTAATGAAATCTTGATTCGCTGCTTTCAGTAGAATTATATTTGCATTTGTGCCTTTCATTGGCGTTTCTTCGCGACATTTTTCGGTTTCTTTTTACCCTAATTTCTATGCTAAATTCCTTTAGTCAATATCTACGCATAAATCTACACAGATGTGTAGATGTGTCAATATGGCTACGATTAAGTGACCTACTTTCACTTTGCTCAGCCTTTACTTAAACATAAATTATATTATCTAATTAATATCAAAGAAGGTACGACACAGATTTCGTCCACTTTTTTTTACTGTCACAACAAAGTGACTAGATTGTATCTGTTGAAAATATAGTATGGCCCAAGTACGGCAATGACTGCCAAGGGATGAAAATCCATTGAAAGTCGCTACCGTTATGTCGGCCCACATATGCCTTTTTTTTGTAACCCGGGCGAAATCCCTGACGGACCTCAGAGGGCGATGAGGGTTGCCCCCCGGTGTGTCGGACTTGCACCGACTAAAACCCCCGGGGTGTTCCTTCTCTCCGTCTAGCCGGGACCGGAGGTACAGCAGCGTCCACTTCTCCGGTCCGCGACGACGTCTGGCCTATACGGTAGGCCTCACCTCTGTGTTTACAAGGGGCTAAGTAAAGGGCCACCCATCACTCTCCTCATAAGTAGTCTTGGAGCGGTGTGCGGGAACACGTCACACACCACTCTCGCCTGGATAAGTTAGACGACGCCCTCCCTCAAGCGCGCCGCGGCCCACATATGCCACGACAGAAGTTGTCCGGATATAAGAACTGGATATACACAAATTGATTCCGATGTGAGACAGGCCGAAACGAGCGGTTTTTACAATTGTGTACTCTGGTCACTTCCAGTTTGAGCAACCGACCTTGCATTATAACTTTAAGTTTTAAAATAGTGGTTATAAATATTATTCGGTGTAGTGGAATAAATCTTGTGCGAGTGTGTACCTTATTGTTATCCAGAGCTGCAGCTGCTATACCCGTGGTAATTGGACCGTCGAGAGGATACATACATTAGTCGTTGTATCCATATTACGCTTACATGACTTATCCAACGTGACCAGTAGCGCAGCTGATCACCGTTCTCACACCACTTGTATACATGATACGAGTATTCCTATTAGATGGCATGCGGGTTTCATCACGATGTTTTCATTTACCATTGACTGTATCATGCCTAAATTCGTACTCAATCAGGAAAACCCCTAAGGTTTCTGGGATTCGACCTTATGATCATTCACTTTGCCATATTTGAATACCGGTTCCTTATCAACCCTTTAATTTATTTAGGAAAAATTCTCATCGCACTGTCCCTGCCACACGCAGGGGTATCATACCCAAGGTGTCGTACTTGTACCATCTAGAAACCCTAAGGTGACTACTTCTGCTCTTTGACGAGGACTGTGGGCACTGTAATCAGCTCTCTACACCCCTTGAGCACTATTTCGGGGAGGACAAATGTCTTCTCCGAAACCGTACAGTGTTTTTCGGCTGAGCCGTGACCCCGTTTTCTTCTCGAAGGTCACTAGTAGGGCGCGCAGGGCTCCCCGCTCTAAGCAGCAACGACCCTAAAGGCATCAATTAGCCAATTGGTCTTGAATATATCGATCAGCTGGAAATTTTGTGACAGGGCGATTGACGGCACGCTGTCTATGTCTCCAAATGGGGTCGGCTATCTGCTGAGCCGATTAGATGGTTTCCTTCTGGGACATAACGTTCTCACAGAAGGAAACAATGGCCCTTATTGACTCTTATTTAATTTAAATGACCAGAACGGTCAACTTTTAGTGCAACATTATAGTAAAAAGTTAGAGAATTCTGATAGTTCTAAAGGAACGTTAGCCAAATTGTTATTCCGAGCCATTCACTCTGCAAGTTACATTTTTTAAATGATAGAGTAGACAATGCAGTCATGGTGCGTTACTTCGAATACATCTGGACGTCTGCCAGCTTGCTTTGTAGTAGATAATGCTTTAAATCCTAAGGGCTAACGCAGATTCTCCAACTTAGTTGTGCAACAAAATTGGAAAGGTCTGCGGGCACTCTAATATTTTTATTGAGGTAATAATCGACCAAGTTCGGTTTTAACCACTTTTGACAAATTATGAAGTAATTGTAATAATCTCTAGATATCGTTTATGAATATAAACATTTTTTTTTGTAATCCGTGGGAAAGTCCTGCATAGAATCATCAGAGCCGAAGTGAGGGTAGCGGCCCCAGTGTTGTCAGATTCCTACTAACTAAAAAGCCCCGGGGTGCCCCACTAATGCTAAACTCGGGCCTGGGAAACCAAATTCATGCAGACGCCCAAGAAGCAAAAAGCCTTGTTGAGGCTACCTCTCTGGCAGGGGTGGGTGTAAAGAGTGCACACCTCCGAAATCCCTCTGTCAGGCGGCATGCAGAATATTGCGCATCGCCTCCCTCTCATCCGGGCAGCAGAATCCCTCAAGTCTACTGCCCGTATTAATATCAACGTACACTTTACATTTAAAAATTTCTGTAAGGTATTTGATAATTTGTGCAAAAACAAGTAAAACTCTAAATCTAATAGAGTTGACCTGGAACATAATACGTCACCATGATCTGATGCTTAATTAATGAGGAATGTCTCTGCTTACACCAAAAAGCGTCGGAGTCATGAATATGACTGTGTATGTCCCCTGGCTTCCTTCCAAAACCGGCCATAACGAACGTATTGTGACTGCAGCCTGTATGGTACATTTTTAATGAAATAAGCGATTCACATGCTACTAGCTACTTTTGCTGACTTTGTTTGCTATCTGTTAATGTATGTTTGTTTGTTTAACGAAGTTAAACTAAATGATTACATTTTATTAATTAACCTTTGCACATTATACAACATTTAATATTTAGTAGGTTTTATTTTAAAGATTAATTAAGATTTGTGATAAATAAAGATTGATTAATAAAGATCTGTGCTATAGATATTAAGCTTAATACAAAACGCTACCGCTTGTAACATACGTCGCAGTCAAAACTGCAAGTAATTTATAATATGCGGCGGATCTTGTGTGTCTGGGCCATTCGGAGCGCTTTATAATTGAACGTCCCAATGAGATATACGGCCGTCTACTTCTGACGTTTTCTATTCTCCATAAACCATGGTAATATATCGCCGGATTCACGGCTTATTCGTAATGGGGTGGAGAGGATCACAGTTTGATCATAGCTAAAATACTCATCGGCTGTTTTCATTTATCAAGGGATCAGCTTATATTCGTCCTGTTCATACACCTAGAAAATACAAATTGTGGTATATGTGGGCCAACATGACGACTGCCATTGTCAATGGATTCTCGTCTTTTGGTAGTCGTTGTCGTTTTTATACTACACTTTACACCAAGTACGGTGTAAAAACTTTGTCGAGTCAACATAAAAAAAATAAGACATGGAAGCCACCCGCAAACTTTTACTCGCATCAGTTTAGCAAACCAATCGATGATGCTTTTGAGGTCGTAGCCGCTCAGGGCGGAGACTCTGAGCGACCGGTTACAAACTCTTAAGAAATTAGCTATTAAGCTAGTTAAGTATCTCATAGTGAGGTGATAGGAAAGGCAGTGCCTTCTCCTGAGATCGTATCCACAAGAGCACGGTAAGGCGAGGCTGTGGAGCATTGATTACAGGGGTCACAGATCTCGACAAAGTCCAGAAGTAGTCACTATGGGGGATTTAGCAAGTATAAGGACCGGTATACATCAACCGCCACAGTCCTAAGCAGTCGGAATGACCAAAAAAATTTTACCCGTGTAAAAACCCATCAGATTATCTACAACTCGTTTCTGGCCACCTCTGAGCATAGGGTATTTTAATGCTGTGCCACAAACCTCAATTTTGTGGCAATCGTATTCAAACACCCGCCCGTGATCTTTACAATATCCACAGCCGATCTCGCCACTGGACAGTCTACGCTTAGATTTCCCACTCTGGGGTACTACTCGTGTATTACATTGTTCCACCTACCATCACCTTGTCTGACATAGAAGACCTTTGTCGGACGCCAGACGCCAAAAAATCGGAAGCTAATAATTGTGAAAATATAAAATTGATGCCGATAATAATTCTACCCACCCTTGAACCTCATAATTAAAAAGCTCAAAAGGCATTAAGTAATTAAAAACAAAAGCGAGCACATATAAAGACCGCCACACACTGTGCAATTAGTGAGAACGTGCCAAATGTTGCGTCCTGAATAGCGTCTTATTGTGAGGTTAATGTCATAAGCGGTAGCGAGCGCGATAAATCAAGCTATTGTTTTGAATGTTGGCTGTTATAACGTAAGATACTTGGCCTCCATGATAAAATTAATTGTTTCGAGTCGACTTGTCTCCGTATCAATTTATAAGAGACTATTATCGTTTTTAGGTTTTTCTAGCTCAAAATGAAAAAAGAAAACCTTGCAGGATTACTTCATTAACCTATAAAAAACATATTTTTTCAGGAACGCGTATCAAGTTCAAACGGAACGCGTTGGGAATCTTCAAACGTCGAGTGAATCGGTATTTGCTGGTTGAGCGCGCTCCATCGTCGGCCTCATCATCACTTTCCAGCAGGTGAGATTGAGGTCAAGCGCAAGCCTGTATGTAATAAAAAAAAAAAGTTGAAAAAATCGAATGTCTGAGTAAATACAGTTAAAATATACGATTGTTTATGTCGTACTAGACTATAGTTGCGTTGACCTAGTATTATGTTTAGCAAGAAGCAAGGTCAATGTCAAGGTCTAGTATAAATATAGGAAAAAAGTTCCAATTGAGACAGGCTTTCAATCATGTCATATTCGATCCGGCATGAAGACGGTGACTGTCGGTGAATTCACTTCCCTTGAAAGACGCTGCTCTTCGTGGAACACAGTACTTTTTTATGATTTACAAGCAGACGTTTGACTACCATTATACCTATTGGAATATGAAAATGAGATCACGGATCGCGTCCGCCCAACAAATTCCAACTCACTCTTTCCTAAAACATATGAACGTTGAAAAATATATGCAGGAGTGCATTCCACTGTGTCGCCATACTTTTGATCAAGTGCGGTGTAGTTACTTTGCTGAGACAAAATATAAAAATTGGTTTCGGTTAAATAAATTCGATAGGCCACTAGTAAAATATATCTTGTACGAATTTACAAGCCGGCTAGCTTTGGTTATCCAGCGTTACCCGTGTTGAAAAAATTTACTCTATTTGAAATTGATTTTACAATAACGTCAATACGTCATTATATTTTTTCTAATAAAAAAACTTAATATTGATACTTACATAGTGATTAATTTAAGGTCGATGGGTTTTCAAACAAACTTTCAACACCTATTTTATCCTATTTTTCTATTCATTTCATTCATTTTTCTATTTTTCCTATTTTTTAAATTTTTATTCTATTTTAGAGGTTGATTTTCCAAAACCGTTAAGATAGCTATTTTTATTTCTCTCTATCTAATCCATATAACGATTTTCAAAGTGCTTATTTCACCCCTTTTGTGGTGTGGTATAAAAAAACATCCGCCCTTAGTGGATGCTTACATCATAGTTCTAGTTGTTTACATTTTACGATGACATACGCCGTTTCGGATACCATCCGTATGTGGTGGACGTTCTTTATATCCACACGAAGAGAATCGCTTTTACATTCATCATGAGAACAGCTAAGGAGTGGAATTTGCTTCAAGCGAGCATACTTCCACGATGTTATAACTTACAAACTATTAAAAGAAGAGTGAATAGACATTTGTTGGGCGGACGCAATATACTGTTGGACTCATCTTCACCAGGTGTGATTGAGGTAAAGCGTCCATCAAAGCGTAAAAAAATGTCAACCAGGACAAGTGTTTTTACATATATCGATAAATGATATCTCCTTAATTAATACTCTTAAATATCAATTTCTCAAATATAAAAAGTCGAAAAACCATTTATCCCAATTAAAATCATATCCAATTTCCTTTGCCTACACATTTGCTTAGTCATTCGACGAAAAAATCCATTAACAAGGAAACTGGGTTCACAACGACCTGTCGCTCATTCGTTCATTAATTCATTCAATCGCTGTCCCTTAGCACTTGGGCCGTTCCAAATGATTCGAGGAGTTGACCTACAATGACGCGGGTGTATTGAAATTGTGCCTTATTCCTATATATTTAAGGATTTTTATTCCATGGCTTGGGTAGTAGGTTATTATGTATTTTTTGTTAAGGGTATGTCGCAAGCAATTAACATTGGACCTAGATGGGAGAAAATCGTCGTATTTAACGTATAGGGTAGGCTGTAATGTTCATTTTATTGTATTTGACTTGGGTAAAATTAGGTTTAAATATTCATTAAATATTAAATTTATTTAAAAGATTTTTATAGGACTCCACCGTTGGGATTGTTATCTCAATTGGGCTTGAGATTTACTCATAAAACCATTTATATTATAAAATTAAAAGAAAATCTATAAGGTTAGTCCACATGCTCACTGGTGAAGGAAAATATCGTAAGGAAGCCTGCGTGGCATCTAATAGAAATGTAAAGTATACTAGTGTTGTGAGAACGACGATTAGCTGAGCTAATAATCACTTTGGGCACGACATATAAGCGCAAAGTGAATATAGTTAATGCATCTCTGCTCACCTCAAAAGGAACACAGCGTGACGATTGATTGATTGATTGAGCGTGTGATTATTATTTTCTATAAATTAATAGAGAAATTGAAGTTAAAATAAAAAACAACCCTGTCATTGTAAGTCGATTTAAATAGTCTTATGTCTGGTATATTGTAATATTAAAATAAGTTGAAAACTAAAATACATGTCATAATTAAACCAAAATAGAAATATTTTATCATTCCTATTGTTTATAAAGTTGCAGGTAAAAACGTAGTAGTGAAATACAAAACGATGAAAAAATCAACAAACGATCATCCGCTAATTAATTCCAAATATCACAATCAGAAAAGATAAGACAATTCTGTCCGCAGTAACGAGCGATGCTTGATATCACAAATCCTTCAAATCATTTTCGTGAAATCGGTCAACCCCGGGATCTATTACTGCAAACATAAAATCGAGGCCACAAGAGAATACGACGGTCGTCAGATGAAATTGTGATCGGTAATAATCTACGAGAAGGATTGAAAGAAAACAACCTTACGCATAGTGACCCTTGGGACGCGTTAGCTATACTCTATACTACTATCCTTTGTCGTTTATGTCAATATTAAGATTTTTTTAAATTGTTTAAGATATACCTATTATGTAAATCATATAATTCTCGGCTATACGCTGCGTCGGTGACATTGCACCGGAGAGCGCCCATCTACTGAATTTAATCTTCATAATAAAACAAGCGAATAATCCCGAATACCTATTACTCATTCCAAAACCCTTAGTAAATAAATCATTTGTATGGAGATTTATTGCAAATTGTTCATGAGAAAGGAATAAACGAGAAAAAAGCATTTTCCTAGAGTTCATTCTTAATAGAATGAAAAATAGGGATATTTTTTACCTTCTTCGATATCATAATAAATTCATAAACCCGAGATATGTTTTAACAATTTTGCCGTATATTATGGAACGAACGGCCTTTTTAACTCAGTATTAAAAACCTATTGAGATAACAGATCGGGTGATCAAAGTAAAAAGCCTCAAATGGTTAAAAGGATTTAACGTTGTAGTAGAATTATTCAGCGCTACATTCACTATTGCTTCGAAACATTGATTTACAACCAGTCTAAATTCCTACATAACAATATTTAATAGAATTAAACGGAGCTTTTGGCAAAGCTTGCTTCCTCCCTACCAACATGTGAAAAATGAGAACAATGTACACTGGCTTATTTTTAATGGATATCTCTAAGCTATTCACTATCTATTTATTTTTTCTACTTTGAATATTATCTATTTTTTACTTATTTATATAATAGAAAATAATATTTATTTATAACTAACATCCATTTAATCTTCACTTATTTATATAAGAAACACTTGATATTTTTCCGTAATAGAGTGTCGTGATGAGAAAACATAATAGCGGGCCGGAGATTTAGCATGGTCGCACTCCAGCGCACAATCAAATGTGCTGGGACTCACGCCCCGGGCACCAAATTCCGGGGGTCGCAGACAAGCACATCAACTAACTTATCCGCTGAATAATGTACAATATAAAAAAACGTAACAATCTCACAACGGAAGAATAGGCTGAAAAAATATAAGCAGTTGTTTTGACGCTTTAAAAGTTAACTTAAACGTCTCATAAGATGCCGCTCTCACGTATTAAATCGTTTAAGGTTTTTTATGAATATTTTCATTCCTATGCTATAAATAATATTTACGTACGGTGTAGAACATAAAATTTCCTGCAAATTGTGCTGTAAACATTGTTATACGATAAATCCATATAATTGAGAAATAAAGTTAAAAGGACCGGCAGGTGTGGGGAGACCTATGCGGCAGACAGTTTTTGCTCCGCTTCGAAGATTTTAAGATGGCTGACAATATTTAAGATAATAAAATTGATATGTTCACGACCTTCTGTTGTCCTTCTTCATCTTCTTTAGTTTATATTTCTATGGTTTTCAGCTTGTCTACTTATCGATTAACAAATCGCTGCTTAAGAAGTTCCATTTTAAAGACATTTCTCCAAGTTTGTACGGAATCTTCAGTGAGCGAGTCCAATGCACACTTGGCTGGCTTCTTATGTACTCTCTAAATGAATAACAAATATTTTATATATGTGTCAGCGCAGTTAATTAAAATTACGAAGTATTTACAATCCACTTGTTCCGCCTTCACTTTCCCTTAACAATGTTAATTATTAACTATTAAATTCCATTGTTCGCCCCTTAGGTTCGCCCATTAAAAATGTAGTTTAACAAAAGGGTCCTATAAACTGAACATTGTAAACGATTACTTCGCAACACGTTCACCAGGCAACCGTTGGCGACCAATACCTCTTAGAGTCGTGCGTGAGACCTTTATATAGTAGGTTGAATGGTGATGGCATTCCCATTGGTCGGTGTTGCTCACAATAATGGAGGATAGCGCCATTATATATATATATATATATATAGTAATTCTATATTTCTACAATACTGCGATTTTTTATCAACATTCATTTCAAATAAAAAAAGCTTTGTCTCATTTGTTTTAGAAAGGCAAGTGTACTGAACGCGTAGATAAATATGAGACTGTTATTTTCTTTTATAGAATGGGATAAAAGGTTGGAAGCTGTTTTATTCATAAGCGTGGCGGGCAGTGGAGCGATAAATAGCAAAATTTAATTTTATTTTTACAATCATCACCAGCAGTCCACTGCTGTACATAGGCCTCTCCTAATAAATGCTCTTATATTTCGCTATGCAAATAAATATGCAAAGAAAACGTTAGCTTGATATGTAGGTAATTTTCGGGATTAGTTACACTGTGTGATTCTATCCGCATTCTACAGGAACAAAGCAGAATTCCGCGATATATATTTTTTTCATACTGACTCGACATATTGGCCATATGCCTGATTGTAACTATGGTATATATATGCATATGGTTTATATATATATATACTAGCTGTCCCGGCAGACCTTGTTCTGCTCCATTTCTCTAAAACAAAGTCACATAGTTTTTTTTTTAAGTTAATAGCTTTTCCGACAGATTTTATTCTGCCAAAACCTATTGGCCTGTCGGCTGTTTTTTGAAAATTGTTTTGAAGGAACCTGGCCTTAATGCTATATGTATAAAAATTGACAAATATTGACATTAATATTTATACGTCACACAATTGTTTTGCCTTCCCGGAACCCGTCCACTGACATTTAAACTTTATGGTATGGTGTTAAAGTTCAAATTGCCTATTAAATATTATTACTAATTTTTTGTATGAGAATATAGAAAAGTGTTGATTTTAGACTTTTCCAGAATTTTTTTTAATTTTTCTCTCCGTAATAACCATCCCCAGACTTCAACAAACACAACAAAAAAGAAATCAGCCAAATCGGTTCAGCCGTTCTCGAGTTTCGCGCTTATCAAGACATTTTGCGATTCATTTTTATATATAAGATATATATATATATATGCATATGAATGTGTGACTGTCGTTTCAAAGTCCTTGATCATAACAAAATACAGCTCCATTACTGCTAGATTATTATGAAGAAATCATGTGTCAAAACACGGAAAAATACTTGATTTAAAACTCATTATTAAACGAAGTCGCTGATCGCTCTGCTCATTACAATGTCGTGGATACAATTTGCTACATTACGTGATACGGCCGCATCCTTAGGAAAGTGACATATCTTGTTATAATCATAAACTTTTGTTTTTCTTCTGGGATCTAGGGAGAGACTACTACTATTTTATTCTTATATCGACTTTGTTATCGATGTATAATATACTCATATCACGCTTTTTTATATCCCAAAATGACAACTCATTTAGTAGTACATATATACACCTCGGTAAGAGTAGTGTAGGACGCCCTGTGGCTAGGTGGAGCGACGATTTGCATAAAGCAAGCAATTGTTGGATGAGAAAAGCCAAAGATCGTGCTTAGTGGCGGACCTTGAGAGATGCCTATGTCGAGCAGTGGACGGATACGGGTTAATGATGACAACAATATTTTACAAAATAGGAATCCTTATTTCCTTACTTGTTCTTAGTTCAAGTTAAGTAAGCTATGTTCAAACAAGTATTACGGCAAAGACCTTCGGATCCAACCCCGGGCGACCAGAGTAGGAAGATGGAAATCTCTGGAAAACTTAAATTGTGATTATCAAGTTGGGAATTTGTTCGTTTTAAGTTTAATGATTTTCGTCTACCCACGTTTATGTTGGCTTACTGCTCATGATGTTATATGAGAGACCGAGGTTCGATTCGGGCCATGATAAATATTTTCTTCAGAAACAATATACCGCCTCAATAATATATTTAATTCATAAGTGAGTCGTTTATACGTTTTTACGGAAAACGGTTGAACCGATATTAAGGAATTTTAGTATAGAAATAGATTAGAAATTAGAGACGGACTTAGGCTGCCTTTCGTTGTGAAAATAATACTTAATCGGGTTGAAATTGAGGATGCAATTTACTAAGGGGATTTTTTTTTGTGTTTTATATTTATATCTTTGATATAATGAGAGGGGATAGGGAAAGGTGGAAAAGGAAGGATATCCGAAGAAGGGGAGAAAGAGTAGGCTTAGCTAAAAGTTCGACATTCTGTGACTCTTAGGCGGTACGATGTCCGATGAGTCAAATTCTGTATAAATAAATTCTGACAATTCTAAGCAGTTAAGAACTATACAATAAAGAAGACATACATTTGCTTCTTATCTCAAAAGGTTAATAGCGTGATCATACAGTTTTTATTACAATAGAGGTTTATATTAGTTGAACGTTGTTTTTCTTTTCTTTATGTGTTTATTGAAGTCATAATTTTAAACGTTTTTTGAGGTGCTCGAGCTTGTTTGGTTCACTTTGCTCTTTCGCGTTTAGGTACCAGCTTGTATACCTACAGTATGTATGTATGGGCCGATGTGACGACGGAAACTATAAATGCGTTTTGATCCTTTGATAGTCGCTGTTGTTTTTGAACTACACTGTACTTACCATCCATTGCACTGTAGTCACTTTGACGTGCCAATGTAAAAAAACAACTCTATTTGTAGATGTTTTTTGTATTAACATTTTAGATCCGTGACCTGCATATACTGCGATACCATACCACACATACTTGCGGCATCTAACTTCCTACACATATAGAGTCAATTGCTTGGAGTCTAACAATTTTAAGATAGATTGGCAGCAGTTAAATTTTGAGCATCCCTTCTCTAGAAGAATTGAAAAAATCAATTCAATAAAAAGTTATCCAAATCTACAAAACACTTCGTTTTTCTAAAATTGTTTAACATCATTACAACCGCAAAATCTCTATCTCGCTCACCCAACATCGATCCGTTATATCTCTATCCCATTCTACGAGAGATAAAAGCAATACCCACTTACAGGTTCATGCATATTCATTATAAAATCGAAAAAGCATTCATTTAACAGTTCTGTTGATCGCAATTGGAAATTCTAAACGAGGGGACATCGGCCTTATCGTCAAATACCTGAATATCTTGCGGGGTTCGGAAAGGCGGGGTGTAAAGAGAGGGGAAGAGAGCAGAGTTGCCAGACTTATTTTAAAAATAAACTAAATATTTATTAAAACTTTTTAAAAAGTAGCTGTGGTGGCCTAATGGATTAGGGACCGGTTCAACCCGCGGCGACGTGAATGGTCGTAGGTTCGAATCCCGGCAGATATATCTGGGTTTTTCCAGATTAAGTATGGATTTAGGCACTACAGGCTCACCGGTGAAGGAAATCATAGCGAAGAAAACCGCATGACATCTAATATAAATGTCATGTGTACTAGTCCCCTGGAAACGGCGAGCAGCCGCGCTACAGTCCAAATTGGATACAACCTCTCCCGGATATCTCTCTTCCCCCTGAACCCCATAGCGTGATGATATATTTTTATTAGATAAAGTGCTTCCACGATGCTTAAATCGCGCGAGTTGTTGCGGAGACTCCCCGCTTAGTGCAACAGTCCGCTTACAGTTTCTTCATCTGTCATACTATGACAATGGCTGCCTAGTCTAGTAGGCGATTCTGACGAGGCAGCAAGAGATTGTGTAAGGCCTAGGGTGCTGATAGAAGTCAGTTATCAGTACTCGGACACTGCATCCTGCCTCTGTCTAGTTTGTCGGTTTCCCGTCCCATTAGATTAAGAGGGGTCTGGACAAGAGGGTGTGCATGTACAACTGCTATCATTCACGCACCAAATATATCCTGCCCAATCGATTGTTTCCAAATATATTCATCAGCGAGCTCACCTTCGCCGAATGGAGCCGCAGCCTACTTTCTGTGAGTTGAAAACGTCGTCAAGGCCAAAATCGGCAGTAATTTCATCATTAGGTACGTAACATTAATTTATATTTATTCCTGGCATTATAAATGAAAATAATATCATAAACCGAGAATTTGTCGCTGTATCTGGCAACACTGCGAACGTTCCTCCCTTTTCCACCCGTGGGGCATCGAGAGGGAGCAGATAAAAAGGTCACGACTTTTTATTGGCATCTCACTAATGTCTAGAGCTATGTCAGAATTATTATAACAGCCATGAATTTTAGAACAAAAGAAAGCTATTAGTTGTTTTTAATGCGACGTCGAGGGTCGACAAGTGTTTGAAGAGGTTTTAAAGCTTTTCTTTTCAAGAGAAAAGAGTTTGGATAAAGAAATTTAACTTTTCACTTGACTTTTGGGTTTTTAGATGTCAAAATTGACAGTCATGTTGACAGCCGATGGTAAATACATAGATGGACGAAAAGAAAGATAAGAAAAGGAATGTCACAATGACTTGTTTCGGGTTGTTGCCTTTTGGGATCGGCTTGTGGACATTCAGTTGTTTATATACGTACAGACCTCGGCGATTGGCCTCCCGTCTTTTGGTAGCCGCGGCCGTTTTTGGTCTACACTGTTATTTTCATCAGATGCGATGTATAGATAGGCATAATGTAAACAGACTAATGATTAAAGATTTCAAAGTGTAATAGTAATCGTGTTTATATTTTAACATGTTCAAGCCGGGGCGAATATCTACGTTTTTCAGCGTGAAGCGAGACTGTCTTATGTCGTTCCCACGGAACAGTCAAGTGTGACCCACCAGTGGGCCACGCCACCCCACGGAACAAGCAAGTTTGACCCACCGGTGGGTCATGTAGGCTTGAACGTGTTAAACATTAATTAATCCTCAATTGCATATAAACGTATCACTGATTAATGTTCAGAAATGTTTTAATCATGATTATAGATTAACGAAATTTAAATTACAATTAAATTTTGTGAACTTTATCGTGAAAATTCACAGTATATTAGATATATTGTAGACAATGTATTCCAAATGCATGGGATGTAAAAGTTTACAGACTATTGCAGTGGTGTAGAGCAATAAACGATTCGGTTCGATTCCGTATTGAGTCAATATATTACTGAACTTTGGTTAAATTTATCGGGAAAAGTTGAATTAGCTGCTCGGTACCTTTCTGACTGGAGTTGTTTCTCTATACTCTCGCTTGTAGTCTATGAACAGGAACTTTAACGAATCTGGTATAGATTTCTAGCTTACGAAAGCGAGTAGGCCATACTTCTAAAATAAGTCACGAAAGTGTGGGAAGAAAAAAGGATTCAGCGTTATCAAGGTCGTCATTGCTTACGAAATTAATGCATTAAGAAAAATGGTGATATAATCCTGGGCGATTTCGCCCTGTACAAATTTCAAAATCGTATCAAGCAGACCAATTGGCGCATGTGAGCTCGATGATGGCTTGCGTTCCCACCTAACGCGGAATGTCCTTTAAGATGGTGGGCATTTCAGGACACCGTCGATGTAGTTGAATGAAGTGGTTATAGGTGAACGGACCTTAAAACTAGTCCGCTTTTCATCATGCTCCAGCTTAGTCTCGTCACAAAATCAACCGCCTTCCGTTGTATAAGACTCTTCCAGTCTGAGCGACGCCCTGCATGCATCCGCCAAAGCATTGGCTCAAAAAGTTTGGTTGTTTGTTGTTAATCAAAAATCTGATTCTATAATGGCCCGATAGCCCAATTGGTAGTAAACCTATGAAGCTGAAGGTCCTGGGTTCGAATCCCAGTACCGGTAAACTGCACTGTGATGAATAAATCAGTTTGTCGAGTCATAGATATATATGTATTTACGTATGTATTTTTATTTAGTATCATTACTACAAGCGAGGCTGAGGTCAGGTCACATTCCATCATGCAAATTTAAACATCTGATGAAGCTTGTGGAGTCACCGAACTGCAGCACGTGTAAGAAAGTAGATGACGTACAACATTTGCTGATGGAGTGTGTCCGATCTCAGTCTGCAAGAGATTCTCTGATGGGAGCCTTTAGCCTGAACAAATTTGATGTAGGCATGTTCTGCGGAATTTTAGCAAGACCTTACTCAGCTGAAGCAAAGGAGTTGTTCAGGCTGATTGATGGCTCCCCATCAGAAAAAAATGCTAGCAGTGCATGTTTAGGATACGATGGGGCTGGCATGTGCCGAGGCACAAAAGTCCCTTAAATAAATAGAAAAACTAATAATACTACAAGCGCGAGTTTCAAGCTCATTTCATTATAAAACCACTAGACATCGTGTCGGATACCATCTGTATGTGGTGGACGTTATTTATATCCGCACGAAAAGATGCGCTTTTACATACATCATGCGAACAGGTTAGGAGTGGAATGTGCTTCCAACGAGCATGTTTCCACGATCTTATGACCTGAGAGACTTTAAAAGAAGAGTGAATAGGCATTTCATGGGTGGATAGAGTCCATTGTCGGACTCATCTCCATCTTTTACCAGATTTGATGAAGGACAAAGGTCCGCCTGTAAATTATAAAAAAGCTAGGCCAATGTGTGTAATTGTTCGTAAATATTTTGACTATAATTTAGATTGTTTTGATGGAAATAATACGGAATATCACAATTTTTAGATATTTATAACTAGAATCGAATGCTGAATATCCTTCCTGGATATCTTTCGCGTCTATAAAGTCAGTTTATATATATTTCAGTTTAAATAGCACGAATGAAATCAGGAGCCGGCCAAGTCCGCATAAAACTGAACTCGGAGTAATAAATTCAAAAACTAAGTTCTTATAAATTGCCTCAATCTGGAATCGAACCGACTTCGTTCCCAGTTCTGTCTTCAATAGTTACGGATGGCGCGGAAACTTTTCCAGTTGCGTCAAGTTGCCTAAGTTAGTTACGGAGTGCCGATTGATGTACCATTTAAGTAAATTAATTTTAAACGTCCTAATATATTAGGTCCTTACATATGAAATTGGCGTTTTGTATGGGAGGAACAAAAAGTCGAATATTTTTTAATATAATATATTTAATTAATCAAAGTATGAACCATTCTTTTCTATGCACTTTTGCCATCTCATAGGTAGTTCATTGATCCCTTTACTAAAAAAACCAGTCGGACGGCAATCAATAAAATCTTCGAAGGCGATTTGGACTGCCCCATCGGAGTTGAATTTTTTCCCTTGCAAGAAGTTATCCAAATTCCGAAAAAAATGGTAATCTGTTGGAGCAAGGTCCGGGGAGTACGGAGGATGTCTTAGACTTTCCAATTGAAGCTCTTCTAATTTAGTAGCCGTCTGTTGCGCAGTGTGTGGTCTATCGTTGTCGTGAAGCAGCAGTGGCGTGGAGCGATTGACCAGCCTAGGTTGTTTAGCCGCTAGCTTTTCCATCATGATTTGCAATTGCTGACAATAGATATCAGCCGTAATAGTCTGGCCAGATTTGAGAAAACTTTAATGAACAATACCGGCACTAGTCCACCAAATGCTTACAAGTAACTTTTTTGGGGTTAATTTTCGCTTGGGGCAGGATTTGGCTGGCTGGCCAGGATCCAACCATTGCGCTGAGCGCTTCCGATTATCGTAATGAACCCATTTTTCATCACAGGTAATGATTCGGTTTAAAATAGCTTCATTATTGTGCCGGTTTAGTAATGTAACGCAGCAGTCGACGCGCGTTTGCCGGTTTGCTTCAGTCAATTCGTGAGGTACTCACCTTTCAAGCTTTTTAATCTTCCCAATTTGCTTCAAGTGAATTAAAACAGTTTTATCACTAACATCGCAGCCTGCAGCTAACTCGGACGTGGTTTGCGATGGATCCGCTTCCACAATAGCCTTCAACTCTTCATTATCAACTTGAGTCTCAGGCCGTCCACGGGGCTTGTTCTGCAGGTCGAAATTTCCAGAACGAAAACGTTGGAACCAAAAACGAACTGTGTTTTCTTTTGCAACACGACCGCCATACACATCATTCACCCTTCGAGTTGTTTCCGCAGCACTAGTGCCACGGCGGAACTCGTACTCGTAAATAATGCGATATTTTAAGTTTTCCATTTTGTAAAATGAGTGACGAAAACAGAAAAAAACAGAAGAAAAAAACAAATGAATGACGATCATCGAAGCACAAATACATGAGTCTATAGCTGTACAAATTTGAATTTGGAATTCCTTACCAAAGAGGAGAAATTTGTGATTAAAGTGGCCAGTACGAAAAACGCCAATTTCATATGTAAGGACCTAATATATATATATAAATATATTAGGGCGTTTAAAAAAATATATTTTTCCTCGGAACCATCCTCAAAAGTTTCGTTTTAATGGCAAAATAGGCCTCTGAAAATATGAGCCCTTAATATTAATATTTAGGTTGTCCGCATCGCACTTTTCGATTTCCCATACAAATAACACACGACAAAAGTTTTTTTTTCTTTTGACTTTTATAACTAATGAACGATATATCGTAATGCAATACCCATTCATTATTTTTGTAGAGAATTAACGCTCTACAAAAAAGGTTTAACGATTGATGTTAATTTTCAACAATCAGAATTTTCAAATGTTGGGTTAACTGTCAATAATAATTCGTTTTATGATAAGTACCTTGTCCACATTTACTATAAAGCACGAAATAAAAGTTAATAGTTTTCAGAAGTCTAATTTATATTTTGTAAAATGTTTTGGTTTCGATTTTTCTAAAAATATAATATTTTGCTAAATTAGTCAATAAAACAGCTGAATTGAAGGTAAGTTAAACTTCGATCTTGAATAACTTTTGACTGAGTTGATTTATCAAAAATTGACCTTTTTGTAGAGCGTTAAATTCTCTACAAAAATAATGACTGGGTATTGCAATACGATATATCGTTCATTAGTTATAGAAATCAAAAGAAAAAAAAACTTTTGTCCTGTGTTATTTGTATCGGAAATCGAAAAGTGCGATGCGGACAACCTAAATCTTAATATTAAGGGCTCATATTTTCAGAGGCCTATTTTGGCATTAAAACGAAACTTTTGAGCGTAGTTCTGAGGAAAAATATTTTTTTTTGAAACGCCCTAATATATATATATATGTATATATATGTCTAATAATAACATATCATCACGCTATATCCCGTTCGTGGAGAGCCCACATGGTATTTCTGGGAACGTATTTTGAATAGCCCTATAATACTATTTCTAATGAGTATAAACACTAAAAGTCTTCCTTGCACATGCTGGCATTGTCAACGCTTAGCTGCGGATTTAGAGCGATAATGCAAATGGGCTAACAGATAGACAGATCCTAATAAATGTTTCTTTTTACCGTTAAAGGTATTAAACAGAATACTAGACTCCATAAGTCACTAACCACACTCATTGCGGCCTTCCCTCAAATATATCGAGTGCTGGGGTGTATAAATCAGCCGGTTTGGGTACACCGCCAATGGAAACGTACTCGCTTGGGGCTGGGAGCGAACCCAATTTATCCGGGTTACGTGTTGGAAACGACTTAATTAGGAATTAAAGAAAATAATTTATCTACATCAATGTGTATGTTTATTAAATGAATAAGATATGAGGTGTCTAATTTCAGAACCCGCTAAAACGATTTTTCGTAAAAAATTACTTAATAGTCCTAATAGTAATTTGAAATGTTTTTATCAAAGCAAATATTATATATGATTTTTTTTCTTTTTTACTTTTTCACTCTAGAATAATAATTTAAATACCTTATAAAAATGTGATTGTTAAGTCACAGATTAATTATAAGTTTTTATAAATTTATGGGATTTGAAAAAAATATGTTAAAGTGGGTTTTGAAATTAGACTCCTCATATATTTGAAGTAATTTCTGGGCTTGCTCACCGGTGATGGATAACATCGTTAGGAAACCAGAATGGCATGTAGTAGAAACGCCATGTGTACTAGTGCTGCGAGAACGGCGATCAGCTGTGCTACTGGTCACTTTGGGCACGATATATAAGCGCAGGTTAGATACAGCCACCTAAATATCTCTGCTCACCTCGCAATGTATATAGAACGCAACGATATTATTTCTGGGATTTTATTTAATTATTTTAATATTTTCAAATATAATATGATAGAATCGGCAGTATTACATGAAAAATAATCCAAGCACAATTATGATATAAAATATATACATATATATATTTCAATACAAATCAACTTAAGACTTGAACCTCTCCAGTTGTGCAGACATATTGCCTCACTGAGCGTTTTCTATCGCCTGTATCACGGCGAGTGTTCTAAAGAGTAATTTAACCTTTACCTCCCTCCCCCTTCCGTAACAGATCTACGCGTGCAGGTTTACGGAGTCTGGACAACATGGTAACTCATATCCCGGCTAGGACTAATAAGTTCTCTTACTCTTACTTTTGTCGGGCCGTTGAGCTGTGGAATGGTCTTCCGGTGAGGTAGTTTCCACTGTCCTATAAGATATTTTTGCAGGTCGGCATGACCACTGCCACTATCGATTTTTTTACTGTCCCCAGTTAGAGTTGGTTTTTTGTAATGCACTATACTTACCATGTGATTTTTTTTAACTCTTCAATCTTTTGACGCAAGTAGGATACAGAAACGGCGTAATATAATTAAAATCAAGAGATCATGACTCGCTCGCTACGGAACATATTGGCTTCGGTTTCTTTATATTTCCCAATTCTATGGCGAAACCGAATAAATAATGATACTTTTTAGAAAGAAAAATATGTTTTAAACACACATAATTCCCTTAACAATATGGCTCATCCATTTTCCTTACATTCCCGCAGCATCCAAGTTTCATGAACAACGCCTTTATCTAAGATTTCATCTCTGAAATCCGGGGCATCCGTATAAATCATTTCCGCCTCACCCTGTGAACTTTTCCCTTACCTTATGTTGTTTTTATAGCGCCTCATCTTTCCGGAATAATTAATTTTAAATTAATTTTAGATCCTTGCGAACCGCGTTATGAAAGAAAACGTTCAATATTCAAAATGATAACGAAAGAACGTGTTAATAATACAAATATTGAAAGAATGTATATCATTATATAGTTTTAAGCTTTTACGATTTATAAACATTATATTTATAAATATTGTTAATAATTATAAACGTTAAATTAAAAAATAATTGATATCTGAAATGATAATGAAAAAACATGTATACAGAAAGAAGATTGTTTAGAGCATGATTAATTTTTGTATTCATCCCGTTATGAAAGAAAATGTTTGAAATACAAAATGACAACGAAAACATGTATTTTATCTTTTAATTTAGTAATGATGATTTAAATATAAAAATACGAATATTTAATATTTCAGTTAAAAAACGTGCAAAATAATGTAAGTGATGAAAGAATGTGTAGTATCTTTTAAATTTTGAAATTAGAACTTAATAATAAAGTATTCATTTTTCAAAATAGAGATAAATGAATGTGTATTTTTTAATTAAATAATTGTGATTTCAAAATTAATGTTTGTGTTAAATTATTATTCTTTGATACAAATAATATAAAATTCTCAGAATGTGCGCTTTCTAAGGATCTACGAGTATTTACATACGTTACACAATGTTTAGATATCAAGTAAAGAAAAATATGTTTATATGAATGTAAAATTATCTAATAAAGTTTTAACTCTAATGCCAACATTCGAATGACTTCAAATATTATATATGAATATAATTTTATAAATGAAAAATTATGTGAATATTATTATTATTAGCCAGTGTCGTCACACTGGCGGAAAAAGGCTTCCCTTCCTTTTTCCACTATATGGGTAGAGCACATTTGAAGGGGTTTGGACATGTAACCTCGTACGCTTGTCTGATGCGGGTTGGCACGTGCCTGTGTGCAGAGAAGGTGCATGCAACAGCAATCTTGGTGCGATTCGGCATGCTCTTAGCACTTATCTATTTTGCCGAGAAACTCAAACGGCTAGAAAAATACGAATACATCTTACATATGTTATGATTTGTTTTTTTTTTAACTATAGTCTTTTAAAAAGTACACTGGCTTTGAAAATATTTAAAAAAACAGCTCTCAGTTTACCAATAACCAATCAGCATGTTGAATTGCCACTTACCTGTAACAAAAAGTGATTTTATATTAATATATAACTATGCATAATTATAACGTAATCGAATGTAGTGAACTGGCGTAGCCTGTGCAGAAATAAAAACATATTACATAGCTGCAGATATTCAGCAATGCCAAATATATTTTATTTTACCGCTCATCAGATTGATTTTACGAAAAACGTCGAAACACGTTTCCGAAAGACCTAAATAAATCATTTATTCAGAAAAAAAGAAAACAGTTTGACAGCGTTACATAAAAGCCAGTTGTCAACCAAACTATTCCTTGTTTGGTCGTATCTTGGCTGTCAGTGATATTAATGTAACATAATATGTTACGTGCAGTTTACATCCGCTGCAATATCTAATCTTTACCCTTTAATTAATGTATTAAAAAAATCATAAATATTGACTACAATTAACAATAATTATCAGTAAACATTACTTTTCTTATTATTCAACTGACGCATTAATATCTACTATAGCAAATAAAACAAAAATATCAACAATTTCAGACAAGGCATCAGATACAAGCACATTCTACATTCACCAATACAATGTATAATCATGTCTAACTTTAGATGTAATTGTTTCCGTAACAGTTTCTCAGTATTATTATATCCTAGATTCAACATAAAATCTCTCTGCTTCATCGCGTTAATATTGGCTCTCGTACATTTACATCAATTAGCGGATTTTCAAAAAACTTTCAACTCCTATTTCATCCTCTCGGGGTGCATTAATGTATCTCTGCTCACTTCTAAAGGGATACATCGGGACAATATATTGTTGCAGAGGAAGATAGCTCAGCCTTGCCCTTGGCATTCGGCAGACGGGAGAAGGAACACCCCGGGGGTTTTAGTCGGTGTAAGTCCTACACACCGGGGGGCGGCCCTCTTTGCCCCCTGAAGGTCCGTTAGGGATTACTCCCGGTGTACCAAAAAAAAAGGGGACAATATATTGTTATCATTTATTGTATCTATTTATTATAGTGTACGGTTATAATATTAGCATCTCGACGTCGGCGCAATCAGTTCCATCGAGCGTCGGCTGACAATTAGACCTGGATGGCGCGTATAGTGTCTTCTAGTAAGTCAGCACACGCTCAGCCGACTGGTATGTGTCCTAGTGTCCAGAATGGTAGTGCTCCTATGTCCGTATATGATATCCACATATCGGCTGCTTATCCACGTGGCTAACGTAGCCAGAAATGAAACATAAAGCCTCTCTAATCACGTCGGATACCAGCAAATCACTTAAGTATAATTCATGTAACTTAAAATACTCCTCAAAATTGCCCGTTGCGTTAAAACGTTCGAAAGTTTCGCCATTAATCCAGTAAAACGATTTAAGTTTAGAATAACCAACTGTCAGGATATATTAGGAAAGTTTTTAATAGGAGCCCAAAAAATGTGACCTCAGTCTGGGCATTTATAGCGTGGGCAAACTTAGATTAGGACACAGTAAAATATTCAATACTGGGTTTCATGTATATAACTATATATTACACACACACACACACACACAAACATACATATAGGTATATATATATATATATATATATATATTGTTTCGACCGAATTAGGCTGAAAGATTGTTTTATCGCGCAAGTTGTTGTGGTGACTCCCCACTCAGTGTAAAGGTCTGCCTATTTACTCATCTTCTGTCGTGCTAACGGCAGCCTAGTCTACTCGAGTACTCGACGATTCTAGCAAGGCAGCAAGACATTGTAAAAGGCCTAGGACACTGATAGGGCTCAGTTATCAGTACCCAACCATTGCATCCTGGTTCTCTCTAGTAATGCCGGTTCCCCGTCCCATTAGATTAAGAGGGTTTACACGAGAGGGTTGTTTGTGCAAGCTCTAGCATTCACGCACCAAATATATCCTCCGCGATGGGTTGTTTTCGAATATATTCATCAGCGAGTTTACCTCCGCCGAATGGAGTTGTAGCCCGCGCCTACTTTATATGATTTGTAAACGTTACCGTCGACCATGATTTTATCATGCGATAAATAATCTATTAAAAAAGAAAAATTCCTAAGTATGTCTGTTAGTTCGTGATAAACTCGAAAACAACGAAAAATATTTTCAAGTGGTTTTTCCTAGTAAATAGAGTGATTCGTGATGAAGATTAAGATAAAAACACAAGTTATAAGTAAAGTATTATTTGTTAAAGTTTCGTGTGTAAATTGGTAGAAATATGACGATGGGGAGAAGGAGATGAGAGTTAGAGAAGTAGGCTTAGCTAAATGTTAACATGACATATATAGAATATTGACTGTTAGGCGACATAAAGTCCACCGGCTCAGCAATTATAGAAATTTAAAAAAACCGGTCATAATGATCAGATTTGATCTAAGCCCTCCAAAGTTTTCTAGAAAGCGCCGATATGAAATTGTCGGGAATGTCTATATTTTTTTAATCTTTGACAAGTTCTAACGTAATTTTGATCATCTCTAAAGGTTGTTTTTGTACAGATAAAGTAAATCTTTAATTAATAGTTTTTAAAATCAATATCTTATTATATTTTAGTAAGTCCTGAACTAAATTTCTTAAGCTTTTTAAAATTTCTGCTTCGGCTGAAGGTTGTAGTGATAATCGATTAAACGGGTCTGGACTAGATTCTGATCTTCGGTACGACACTAATCCTTTGTCAACTCTATCTATAAATTTGATATCAGATGTGGGATGAATATGCTATTAGAGTTTTAAAAACAAATTGAATGTTATATATAAACATAGTTCTATACAACTTTCATTTTAGTATGAAAGTTAAAACATGCCTAATATATTTAATGCGGGTAGTTCTGCAAAATACATTTGTGCATACTTCGTTGGCGGATTAAAATATTCGGCTGCTACGCGAGAGTGAAATGAAACAACACGTTTATGTTGTACGTACATTGTTTTTCAGTGTTTCAACTTTATGCAAAGTTTTCCGGGTTGCGAAAATTTATGGACGGACGTCAGGGTTGTCGAGTTTTGTTTTTGAATTTATAATTTTGAGGTTATTTGAATAATACCGTATGTATGAATAACTACGGCTTTTAAAAGCGTTTTTACTGCGTCCAACACAACAGGAGCGTTTACACGGTGTTTGAGCAACATTTTACGGCAATATATGACCGACAATGTTTTTCCGATATTTTCTCATAGCTCAACAGTATTTTGGATTGAATTGAATTCTTATTTTTGTTTGTAAATGTATAGTGTTCTGTTTTATGTATGGCTGTGCCGGTAAATTGAATGTCCCATACGTAACGCCAGCTAAGTCAAAATACCAGAGCTGCAGAGTCTATTACTCTGTAGCACAAGCTGAGACAAAGTCGGCGGTGGCCTAGAATTTTCATGTTAATTTAAAATTCTTTTTACTTTTCCTTCTTTGTAAGCATTATCTATTCGTATTATATTTTTATGTTGTTTTGTGGCTGCCGTCGATTAAATGTTTTCTATTCTATTCTTTATTTTGGCAATATACACCAATTTTGTAACTATATAGCCATTCTATAGGATTTTGTACCTCAAAAAGCACCCTCATACAATCATTATTTTGATCGTCAGTCTATCTGTCAAGACAGATTTTCTTAGGAATGCTCGAAAGCATTAATAATAACAATATATCATCAAGGTATATCCTTTTCAGGGTCAGAAAAGATGCATTAGTAGTTGTATCTACTAATCGACGGCCGTATTTATATATGTTGAAGCATCAAGTTAAAATTAATATCAAATACTCAGTCTACAGTCCCATTTAGCTGTGAATTTCTTTTAAGTCCATTAAATCAAAATATACCGCCGTTTATGTCGAATATTTTGCGTTTTGCAAGGAAATTCAACGTACTGGGAATTTCCCGTTGACCTAGAGTGTTTTTATTTTTTACAAGAAGCAATGAATTAAAACAAAAGAAGAAGAAAACACAGAACATTTGTAGTTACATCACAAAAGATAAATGCGTTTATAAATTTGTATGGTATCCCGGTGCGCGAGTCTAATTCGCACTTAACCTTTATTTTGATATCATGTACCGTTAAAGGAATCCCAATAAATAGTGCGTCCCTGTTCATCCAGCAAAAGGAATTATTTAAAATAAATCTATAACAAATATCGGCAACCCTAACTCCGACATAAATTTTAAAATACAAAATGTTGACTCTACTCTCCAGTACAGAATGAAACGAGGGTATTATTCTTATCGCTTAATGCGATTTGTTGGGCGATCGGTTGCACTACTGGTCACAAGCTCAAATTGGGTATCTATTTATGTTTTATTAAATCAAACATAAAATAAATCCCTTCCTTAGCCATTTGTATGACATTATCCAGTTAAAAAATTATCTATATACACTGTTTTACAAAAAAAAAAAAACGCTTATGCGATGTAGTTTAGTAAAAACGTATCGGAATATTTAATCAATTTGCGCGCTTGAGCCTGTTAATCTCAAAAATGGCTTAACCAACTTACATGCGGTGCTCACTAATGTATTGTAGAAAGATTCATACGACATTTATTGCTCATTTTATTACAATCGGTTCATAAATAAAATAGTTACGTTAAGTGTTGTAATTTATATAAGAAAGAATTGACGGCATTTATATATGATACTGGGTTCTTTAAAGGAAGCGTCAAAAGATATTTGTGTAAGTCGGTTGTAAGTACTCTAGCATGAGCCTCTAGCATATATTCAGTAATATTCCTTTCCTTCTTCAAGCTCGGCAGAATGATGGTGTATCTTTTGGTTCCAGAGGACAGTAGCAATTTTCCATCCGGTGTGTCAGTTTGTATCTGACATTTTAATATAAATAAAATTTAGACTGTAAAAGAAATAACACGGAAAGCAGGACACTAATAAAAATATAAACGCTCCATTTACCCTAAGTGTCAAATAAAGCAAAGTTTCCTGAGAAATCTTTGAAAATCCAACAAATATAAGGCAATAATCGTTATTCAACACTCGCCCCGCATCCTTGGAGGCCATACGTCTTCAAAGTTCGCCGAAAAAACCAAAGTTTACTAAACAAACACGGAGGAAGCGAAGATTGATGGCTCAACCTGGTCGGCACATGTATGGCAGCCGTGTCCGTGACACATTGACGACGAGAACTGAACATAAAAGCTTTCCTAGCGCTACAAAAACCCCCACTTCAGTCATACACTCTTAGCAGTGATCGTAGATTCGTGATGATGCATTCACTTCAGAAAATACTGTCCTCGCGATGCGTTACCACTGTTACGGTTCTTAGGGGCACGGAAACTTTGGGCTATGAATATCCAATGTATCCAACGCTGGCCAAAACATAGGCGTTGCGCTGGAAAATACCCAACTACATTGAATACACGAGTTATTCAGGTTGAGAGTCTTGCTTCTCCACCACGGACTCTTGTAGCAGTCTTGCGCCCATCACATATTCATTTTTGACATTAGTTCAACGAGGCGTAACAGAGTCATATAAAAATTTTGCTGTATCCTTGTCACTTTCATGTTCTATCCGAAACACTCAGAGGATGACTCGAATGTAAAATATAGGAAACTGAATGTATAAAAAATCAGCTAAGCGAAAATTTGCAACAAATAACTATGAAAGGCTTAATGTCCATAGTAATACTAGTCATTTGCGACGCCTGTGTGTACTCTACAAATTTAGAAGTCTAACCTCAAATTCGTACAAAGCCTCCGCCGAATACTTTGTTCCAACAAAGAAAATAGCTATCGATCAATCCGTGCGCAGCTTTGAGGAACTTTCAAAATAATCTTTGTTAACTTTTGAGAGAGGTGGTAGGGTACGGAAAGCTTAGAACAATTTATGGGGGATGTTCTTGTAATCCCTTCTAGGTGCCAATGAGGGTATCATAGCTTCTGGAGTTTCACACAAGTATTTACGTCAATTCATAATGAACAGTGAAGGTGATACCAAAGATAGAAGACGGAGCAATTTCGCTCCACAAAATTAAAGGCTGATTTAATCTTCATTCGAAATTGACAACAATGCAATAATACAATTAATTAAGCATAGCACAATCCAAAAACCAATCGTAATTATCGTAAAATAGAATACTATCCGTCGACAAACGTCGCGACCATGCTGCTCAAAACTCTATTGATATTTCTTATAAGGAATTTTCATTGTAGTGGGGAAACATTGTCTTAGAAATAATTTAATTCGTTAAAACACGGCAGAGATAAGAATTAAAAACTTTTTAGTGCGTGTCGGAATGGAAACAACTGTAAAAAGGATTTATTTCTACGTGATAAAATTTAAAGATACCTTAATACGGAGCAATTCACGTATAATCTAGAACTCGCAAAGCCAAAACTGAATCCTTCGTAAAAACTCGTCACAACAAATCCGGGTAATCCCCGTCGATTCAGTGATCGGATTAAATCCCTTTATACAGCTACCCTTAAATCCAATAACATGGGGAATCAAATTGAATCAGGTCAGACTCCTACGGTATGTGGACATTTGTCAGGATTCAAAGCTTAAGATGCCTAATGAAATATTTACGTTTGAAAATTAGATCAGCGTTATAAAAATTAGTTACTTTCTTTGATAGAAAATTGCTCATTTTTGGTACCTTTCTGATCAACAAATAAGAACAGGAAAAGAACTATAGAAATCACTATGAGGTGAAAATCCATTGAGAGCGCTGTCACCAGGTTAGCTTAGATACACCATGAAGCTGCCTAGGACATCGATAGGAGATACATGCGAGCTGTTCGTCAAATGGGACAATCCGAAGAGAGGCGCTACGCCTGGTTCTTTGCCCATGTATATCACAATATGGTAGCAATTAAGTCAGGCACAATTTCCTACGAACTGTTGCCAGATTAGCACCACTTGAAACTCACCTGTACAGTATTGTGGAATAAACTCTATCAATTCTTGGTCTATCGCTTTCTAAGTAATACTGTAGAAATCCGATAATGTGACTAAGTAAGTAAATGATTAATATATCTTATAGAGCAAGTCGAAACAGCCATGGTTATATATGCCAAGGAATTGATACAGCTGGAGCAGACGAGTTCTTAAGTGGATCCTGCGAACCGGTAATCACAGTTTAGAATGTTATGTATGATGGGGGTGTCAAATTACGATGGCCAATCTGAAAAAAAAATATGGCTAAAAGCCGAAGATCAAAAGGTTTAGACAGATATCCTATTTCTGTCCACCTAACTCACAAATACGCGAGATGAGAATCTTAAGTGCTAGCCCTTCTAGGCCGGTGAAATTGCAAAGTCCTTTCCTAGCCAATAGCACTTTATCCTACCAAAAAATATAATGATGTCGTAATAATCTAAATCTGAATCTAAAAATGAAACAGGAACGCAACGGCGTGATTGTACAGCAAGCGACACAGCGTGACAACATGTCACTCCACGTCACGCCGACGGAGTATTCCAAGAATCTCGTTCATTAAGCGGGATACTGTAATTAACTCTCGGGTCGATTACACGATGCAGCAGCGAGGGGGAAATTTCCCCAGTAAGCACTTTTATTCTAACGACAGTTTGACGTAGGAGTATAATGAGATGAGTTTTATTTATAGGCATCGACTTAAAAGGAATTGAATCGATATTTTTAAAGGCGACTCCTAAGGCTAACCTTAATTATGAAGTATTAAACCGGGACAGGATTGGAAGACAAGATTAGGAGACGAGAAATACATTAGTCTTGGCTAATATTTTTATTACTTAAGAAAACAGAAAAGGTGTTCTAAGTGTCGAAAATAAAAATAGATTTGAAATCAGAATTCAATTCCGCATTGCAGTATTAGGTGTGATAAGGCTTACTTACAATTTTAAATTCGTCAGTTCTTGAAATCGTCTATAAAGTGTGTAGAATAGATTAAGAAAATATATTTTATATTTGTCTTTTAAGAAGTTAAACCTATGATTTTTTTTTTATTGAGACAAAATGCTGTCGGCCTGGAAGGACCTCTAAAACTTCATCGGGAGCTTGTGATACTCACCCAGCAAATTTGGAAAAATTGGAGCAAAGATTAGTGGAAACACAAAGGCACCACTGTTGATACGGGCTTGGGCGGCAATCAAGGAATAACTATTAATAGTAATCTACTAACGTTTCAGAAGCTATTATTTTGAGAAAAGACTCCGAAAAAATCTGAAGACTGCGTCGGAATGAAACTGGGATGACATTTAGTTTAGGGATAAGTTAATTTTGAGGTTAGAAACATCAATGTTATGATATATAATTTCTGAAATCATTCCTTATATGTTTCATTTCTTATATGTACAACATACATACATACACATGTAAAACTTACTTGGGCTTTTTGTTTTGATATTTGTAATAATGTATTTAAATATATGTACTGAAAATTTTATATTTGCGTTATTTTTATCACAATTTCATATTTGATACCACCAGGATGAATCATAATTGGCAATGCTATATATAAATTATATATCTATAATACTATATATCTTTCGGTCAAGCAAGATGGCAGAACAATTTTGTTTCATGTAAATGCTATTATTGCGGCTGGGTTTACTTAGTTGATGATTTAAGTTTCAACACAAAAGGGAAACTTAAAAAACCAGTTTTAAGTAATCAAAATAGTCCTATGCTTTTAAAACTAACTAAATATATTATTACAAGTGTAATTAAAATGCACGAGTATGCATGAATCTATTATAATTATCACAATTTAATGGGCTCATTTGAATATATGTCAAATTAACCAATTTGGTGAAGTGACTCTTTGGGAATCGAAGCTGCTCATGTCCGTAGGCTTTACCCTAGTTTCCCTACACGTGACTCCTGGGTGGTGTTAAACGAACAGCAGCGAGGTGGTAGGGCGCCGGTGCCCGTCTGGATCGCGACCACAGTACATGGGTGTAAAGCCCGTCATAGTGACCAGTTTCGGCTTGTCGCGTTTCGGGATCAGCTTGTGTATATCCAGTAGCTCATATACCTAGAGACCTTCAGTCGTGGTATACGAGGGCCGACATGACGATGTAGAATATCAATGGATTTTCATCCTTTGATAGTCGCTTTCGTTTTTGGACTACACTGTACTTACCATCAGGTACTCTGTAGTTACTATGTCGAACCTGTGTAAAAAAAAACTAGGTAAATCGGTAAGAAGTTTGGCCAACTGTGACGAGAAATCTATTTATATTATGTGTATCTGTGATAGTTTGAATTATAATATATTCAATATTTCTTAAACAATTATTTGTAATTTCTTCGATTTATTTATAATTAACTTTAACTTAATTATGTATGAATGAAGTCTGTTGCGGTGAAGTAGCTGTGTCGTCAGTAAGACCCTGTCAGAATACCATCACTGCCGAGTTTAGTGCTTTGCAACACAAGCTGAGACAGAGACATTATTTTTGAGTTATTATTGAGTTTTTTTTTATGTTGATTTGCTTCTCCCTTTCCTTATGTATCATTTATTTGTATTATGTCATTACCTTGGTTGTGGCTGCTGTTAACTAAGTCTTTTTTCCTTTCTGTATTTTGCAGCATTTTACTGATGACTAGAGGTCCTAAGAAAAAGCTACACTGTCAAACATTATTGACAGTGTGTTTTTTCCTTACATAAAATATGAGACCCAGACCGAGCGGCCTAGATACGTTGCTGATAAAAATGATTTACGTGTTTCGCGTCATTTTTCTAGACGTTATTTGTTACGGGGATGTATTGTGATACCTCATGAGAATTACTTACATATCTTTTTTATTTAATTTCGGCAACTCATAGTATGAAGGAAAATTCAAACAACGGATTGTAATAGTCATAATAAATCTTAGAGGAGTCCGATTTTTCTAAGAATTTCTGTTTACTTGAGTTTTAACATCGTTGATGTGGTAGGGCGATTGCAAGAACTGTGCCTCTAGAGAAGTAATATTCCTTTATCAATAGCGCTTGTAGAAAAGTAAACAATGTTTGGGATTGACATAAGCTTTTTAAGTGTCTCATTGACAGGTTATGTAGATCGAATTGATACATCGATACCGCGTTGGATCACACCATGCTTTCTGTCAGTCAATACTACGATGCGATTAATTTGATTTTTCAAATACTTCGGTGCTAGATAGGCACATGTTACATGCATGTATAGATCGATCATTAGTGAGAGGAAACGATCAAAGGATTAGCAAGGGTGAATAAGTAGTAACATCATCATTTTTTGATATCCCCAGAATTTAAATCCAGGATATCTCAAAAATATTAACTCTGACAACAAGTATATGTTAACCTTAGCTGTTTTAGTTAACTTTGTTTTGCCGTAAATTAAGCATAGAATCTAATGGATCACTATTTCTGACGATTCAGAGATAACGCAGTTATTAACCATCACTACAATCTGAAAAAGGCGAAGGAAACATGGCGAAGCCTTCATTAATTTCGTGGACGACGTCGTCACGGGGGCTGCGAAGAGACATAAGTAGGCGAGCTGGGTCGGGAAGCAGAGGACAGGAGCATGGAAGATGCAAGAAGAAAGTTTAAATGTATTACATAGCTATTAAGAAGTATAATTATTATGTCAAACAATAAAAAGGTCTCTTGCATAAGTCAGAAAAAAATGTAAAAGAGAGATTAAATATGGCCAGGACCTTAAATCTTTGTTTGCTATGTGTTTTCCATGACCAGATAATGTTGGCTTTAACCTTAAAGGTGGCGGAGAGGTTGAGATGCTTAATATAAATCATATACTTAAATGTAGCCCAACACGGGATGAAAATAGATGTCATTCTCCGTTCCTAAGTGACATCTTTGATTAATTATCTGGAGACTTCAGTATGTCATGTAACGCTGTTTTAACAGTAATCGTTATTAATAGGATGCTTGAGGGGTGTTATAATAAACATTTCGGGTAAAAAGTCTACAGGACAGCAAAGATGTAGATATTGAGTATTGATGCTATTGGTAGAATGCATTATTATATTTTTGAGAATCTACAATTTTGTTCACAAAGCTAAAAGTTTTCACTAGTGGCGAAAATAAAGTTAAAGCCAAATGTCAAAATATTAATGGAGCTGCAACGATAACGAAAATAACGTCATTTAGAACTCACCTCAATAGATGAGAATTTAATGGTGATCTGTCAGTTTAATGGAGTTTAATTTTCGTTAGTGAGAACAGTTTGATTGTCTTGCATTGATACTTTTATTTCACCTAATGTAATCAAAAATATGTTTTATGAATTAATTGATCTTGTAACAACATCACATGTAACAAAATTTTCAATTATTAAAATCTTGTCTTTAATTGTCAAACGGTTGTTAACGGTGGCCAAATTTTAGTAATTTCAAAACATTTAACTATAGCTCTGTAAACATTTGTAGGTGATTGATCGCGAGGTTGCCAAAAGTGGCGTTTTTAACAGCTCCGTAAACATACATCGTATATGATCGTGTACCGGGTTTCGCTAAGGAGCAACTATGTGGTAGTGTGGTAGTGGGCATATATGCCGTACAGAATCTGAAATATAATACTGCAATGTTAAACATGTCATACTAATTTGCTCCAGTCTATAGTGTTTCGGGATAATCTGTTACTTACATACAAACTTAGTTGTTAGAATATAATCAGGCCAAGGTGACAGTGGCAAGTAGAAGGATTTTTGTCTTTTGGCTTTGCTCGTAGTTCTTAGTCCGAATGACGCAAGGATATGTATCGTAGTTATAGGCGATGGTAAATTTTTACGCATAAGGAAAGCAACCAGGCGAACAGCTCACCTGATGGTCAAAGTCACTTTGCTATTAGACAGCTGCAAAACAAAAATTCTCATCAATGCGCTACCGAGCGAAAAAAGCGTTCAATTCTTTTTAAAAAGCTCCATATTATAATTAAGAGGAATTACTAGCACTTGGAAGCCCAATTCAAATTTAAAGTATGTGGCAAGAAGGTCTAGAACCTTCTTGTCACACACTTGATCCTCTCCTCTAGAGGAGCGTACTGTTGTTACAACATTGATGAGGCTTTAAAGTGTCGGAGGTGTGTTGTACTTGATAGATAATCAATAAGTATTATGTCTTAAAGGTATAAAGCCCCACAAAGTCCAAAACAAGTAAGGCCAAGGTCGTGAAGTCTCTGGAGGCTGTATATCAACATATAGGGTATGAGATTAGGAAGAGAAATGGCGAATTCATTTAATTAGAATGTTCTATAAAACACAAAGACAGGACGGGGCGGCACGAACCACTATTTAACATGGGTGCTACAGTTAATAAATTAGCTATCCTCCATGTATGGTACAAGTTATATGATTTCGGAGTATAAATGCAAGAAAGATTTTTTACAAAGTAATATTTAACAATTAAAAAAATGCATGTGATATAAATGGAAATATACTATATAGTATGCTTAAAATAGCTTATAAATGCTAAATTATAACAAAACTTTTTGATTAATTAACTATCACAGTTCAACTATAAAAATATTTTCTTAATATTAGGTCCTTACATATGAAATTGGCGTTTTTCTTACTGCCCACTTTAATCACAAATTTCTCCTCTTTGGTAAGGAATTCCAAATTAAAATTTGTACAGCTATAGACTCATGTATTTGTGCTTCGATAGTCGTCATTCATTTGTTTTTTTCTTCTGTTTTTTTCTGTTTGCGTCACTCATTTTACAAAATGGAAAACTTAAAATATCGCATTATTTACGAGTACGAGTTCCGCCGTGGCACTAGTGCTGCGGAAACAACTCGAAGGGTGAATGATGTGTATGACGGTCGTGTTGCAAAAGAAAACACAGTTCGTTTTTGGTTCCAACGTTTTCGTTCTGGAAATTTCGACCTGCAGAACAAGCCCCGTGGACGGCCTGAGATTCAAGTTGATAATGAAGAATTGAAGGCTATTGTGGAAGCGGATCCATCGCAAACCACGTCCGAGTTAGCTGCAGGCTGCGATGTTAGTGATAAAACTGTTTTAATTCACTTGAAGCAAATTGGGAAGATTAAAAAGCTTGAAAGGTGGGTACCTCACGAATTGACTGAAGCAAACCGGCAAACGCGCGTCGACTGCTGCGTTACATTACTAAACCGGCACAATAATGAAGGTATTTTAAACCGAATCATTACCTGTGATGAAAAATGGGTTCTTTACGATAATCGGAAGCGCTCAGCGCAATGGTTGGATCCTGGCCAGCCAGCCAAATCCTGCCCCAAGCGAAAATTAACCCCAAAAAAGTTACTTGTAAGCGTTTGGTGGACTAGTGCCGGTATTGTTCATTACAGTTTTCTCAAATCTGGCCAGACTATTACGGCTGATGTCTATTGTCAGCAATTGCAAACCATGATGGAAAAGCTAGCGGCTAAACAACCTTGGCTGGTCAATCGCTCCACGCCACTGCTGCTTCACGACAACGCTAGACCACACACTGCGCAACAGACGGCTACTAAATTAGAAGAGCTTCAATTGGAAAGTCTAAGACATCCTCCGTACTCCCCGGACCTTGCTCCAACAGATTACCATTTTTTTCGAAATTTGGATAACTTATTGCAAGGGAAAAAATTCAACTCCGATGGGGCAGTCCAAATCGCCTTCAAAGATTTTATTGATTCCCGTCCGACTGGTGTTTTTAGTAAAGGGATCAATGAACTACCTATGAGATGGCAAAAATGCATAGAAAATAATGGTTCATACTTTGATTAATTAAATATATTATATTAAAAAATATTCGACTTTTTGTTCCTCCCATACAAAACGCCAATTTCATATGTAAGGGCCTAATATATAGTATATGTAACAAAGTTTTTTGAACTTTTTGTACATTTTTCTTAAAAGTTTTTTCAAGAATATAACTCGAAGGACCAAGTGCAAAACAATAAACTGATTTTAAATAACGGTAGAGACACTTTTATTTCTTTGGCCAGTGAAATTTTAAATATTAATTTTTATAACATATCTTCACGCTATATCCGATTCGGGGGAGAAGAACATTAATGGTTTTATCCGCCTTGCGCTGTTACGTCGTGTCCAACGTGATCAGTAGTGCAATTTATCGTCGTTTTCAGGAGACTTACACATGACATTTATATTAGATGTCCTTATGATTGATATCTAATTCTAAGGAATCTTTTAACTTGTTTTCTCCTTATTTATTTATTAAAACTGAACATATTTTAAGTAAATACTACAATAAACTTATTTAAATTTGGAGTAACACGGGATAAGCAATATTTTTTCAATGTATTTTAAAAACGATAGTGTTCATATATCTATTTTGAGTCATTTTTTTTGCACTTTTTTGCATTATAAATACTTGTTTATAACAAAACGTGATCAAGGTGTGTTTTAATTAGGTTAAGGCGGAAAATTACACAGAAAAAAATATATAAATACAACTAATGAATATAGTTATAACGATAATATTTTCATATTTTTAATTAAAATCGCCTTCACTTATAACTCGGACTGGAACGTTACTTATTTAATTATAACAGAAACTGATACGGACTTGTAACATGGGCTGAGATAAATTGCTTATAATACGCGTTTTACGTTGAAATATACGCAACTATGTGTGGCGTACTTTAGTGTTGCCATATTCCATACAATTATTATCAACTCGAGACTAATATTGACCAATATATTCCAACTTTAACTACGGGTTTTAGTCCTTGAGGTAAACTTCATATAATTATTACTAGACAGATTAAGTTTTTAACACAAAAAGCTGCAATATTACGTGATAGGAAATTATAAGAAAAATCAATTAATGTGTTATCAAGACTCCACAAAAATAAAAAATAAATGTTGGTAATTACTAATATATAGTAGTTAGTAGATGGAGCTATTTAATCAACATGTCAAAAAAGATATCAAAGAAATATATAAATGGAGAATTACTCAAAGAAATAGTTTACCGGGGAGGTATAAATATACAAATTTTCATGAAATGGGAAACTTAATCTACCAATAAATCCTGAGGGAGGGATCGCAATATTTCATACAAAGAAAATTACAATAACAATATAGGATTCCCATAAAAGGGCAGGTCCATATCCATTTATAGCGGTTAATTGTCAAAGAAGGTCGGGTATGCCGATTTAGATACATTTATAACATTTTAACCATATCGCTTAGCAGAAATTTTGTTTTTATTTTTTGTAAAAAAAAAAAGTAAAAATGTCCACATATGTGAGTGTTATGTGTTGTGCAGTAGATGAGCGCTCCCCGTCGTGCTGTCACCGGCGACACGTATAGCCGAGGGTTACGTGTAGTGCAGTAGATGAGCGCTCCCAGCCGCGCTGTCACCGGCGTAGCGTATAGCCATGTTATGTGTAGTGCAGTAAATGAGCACTCTCAGCCGCGCTGTCACCGGCGTAGCGTATAGCCATGTTATGTGTAGTGCAGTAGATGAGCGCATTCCACCGCACTATCCCCAGCGCGGCGTATAGTCGAGTGCTATGTATTGCGCATTAGATGAACGCTCCTCGCCCCGCTGTCACAGGCGCAGCGTATAGCCGAGTGTTATGCGTAATGCAGTAGATGAGTGCCCATGTTGCTCTCTCCGCCGCTTTAGTCATATTTAATAAAAATATAAATGGCGTTAATAAAATGCACGCAACGCATTTTTATATTATAACGGAAAATGAAACACAGCAAACATCAGTGTTATCTCTAGAGATAAGCCGTACGACGTTGAGAGTGATACGTGACGAAAAAATATTTCTTGCACACGAAAATGAATCCGACTTTATATTTCTTGTTTTACATTAAGATAAAATGACAAATGAAAATTATTCGTCGCCAAGGAGACGTTCTCGTCTGTTTAGAATGATATTAAATGAGATGTCTAAAGTAGATATTATGTAGATATTACTCAAACTGAAATATTTCGGACGATTCAAGGCTTGATTAGGCTTTCTTGGAATTATTTGTTTTAATGACTTTGTTAGATATTGTATTACGGTCGTTATTAAGAATTATTGATTTCTGGAATTCTGGTTATATCTGTTACTTTGACTTTCAAAGGTAATTTATATTTATGAAAAAATATTTTGAAAAGAGTACCTATCAGTTTTGCTTGATGGCGTTTTTTGCTAGTTTCTACCTTCTGAACCGGTGGTAACAAAGATATAGCAAAACAATTAGGGTGCTTGCGCACTCCGCATCCAATCCAGATCCGTGAAAACACGTTCCGAAAAACTGTAGAATTATTAATATCGCAGTTTACGTAATACATCCGTCATTAATCTCCAATTTCAATCCGGAAATTTTCAGACTGAAACTTATTATTATTATTAGCAATTTCGTCCCACTGCAAGGCAAACGCCTCCATTCCCTTGTCCGCTGTATTTGTGGAATTCATGGGAAGGGGTTTGGACATGTAAACCAGCAAACTAGTCCAATGCGAGTTCGTGGGTGAACACTATATGCAGAGAAGGAACATGCAGCAGTAATCTGATTCTATTTCGGCATGCTGTATATCTTAGTCAGCGCTTACGACACCTTAGTATGATGAAGAGGGAGGCGCTATTCTATTCTGCTCGTAAAGCCCACGCCTATGCTATATTTTAGGGACACTCGTGCACTGTGTCTAAACTGAGCCTGGATTATGTAGAATATCCTGTCGTGTTGACGCAATGCTTTGTGGTGATTGCAATGAGCTCCTAGATTCATATGTTTACAGATGCAAGTCAAAGGTAGGGTGAAATGAAATATCCGTAATTAATCCGAGTTTACTAGGCTCGTATTTTCGTGACTGTGGCGGCCTAGTAGATAAGGAGCCGGAATTAATGCGCGGTAACGCGAAGGGCACGCTTACGAATGGCTTAGCCATCATAAGCTCACTGGTGAAGGAAAATATCGTGATGAAACCACATGACATCTAATAAAAACGACGATCAGCTGCGCTACTGTTCACTTTGGGTAAGACATATTAGCGCAAACCGGATAGAGCAACTAATGTATCCCTGCTCACCCGGAAAGGGATATAGCCTGACGATTAATTATTATTCTGACAGAAACCGCTCTTATAAATGAAAAGCAACAGTTAGAAACTGGCAGATAAGTTTGAAACGAGTGTAACTAGCCTAAGGGCTGAGGGTTGCTCTGTCCCACTGCTCCGCCTGGCAATTACGCATATGTTTAACATGCTACGTCAAGTTTTTACGAGTCCCGTTGTCCGTACAATTAAACTGTAAAGTTTTTACTGCTGAACGTACAATTTGGACTCAAATTGTTTACATTTAACATCCATTCGCTATCGTTTTTGGACTAAATTGTACTTAATATCAGGTGCACTGTAGTCACATTGTTGAGCCATTATAAAAATAAAAACTGTCACACTTACCTTGGTTGACTTTGGTTGGTTATTGGAAAGACTTTCTTTCAAACTCATCAAAAATCAGCAAAAAAAATACACAATATAAATAAGTCCTTGGAAGCTCAATTTCGTCCTTCTACGAAAAGCATTTTTACCTCGAAGACTTCGTATGTGGGAAACGAGTAATTCTAATACAAAGGTACAAAACAATCATGAATTCTACGAAAAATGGTTAGGAAAGAGATGGATGTATGCGGATACCGCGGGAGGGAAAAGGAGGTAATATACGTTTCAAATTGTCGCCACGGCAATATTCGAGATTAAAAATTACGCCTCAGTTGGCAATGAAACGACGGCCGTACATCCGCGAACGTGGGTTTTTATATTTTTCATGTGTATTTTTTCTCGGGTTGTAATTGGATGTGTTTCGTGACTGCTGCGTGAATTTTTGGGCTGTCTGTACGTTGTCCTCATGTGAATAGGGTAGTTTCTTTGTTTCTTTGTATTTGTTTCGACTCGATTTTTGGCGTACATGGCGTTTGCAATTATGTCAAAATGGCTGATTTTATAATAATAATTAATTTGTAGTTCTTAATTTTAAATATGTATCCGCTTCGTGATTATATGTCCAGGCCAACGTGACCAGCAGCGTACCTAAACGCCGTTTACACAGTACTAGTACACTTGTCGGGTAGTAGAATTGATTCAGCTGCTCGTATGAGTGGGAAGCGGTACGCAGTGTCCGGCTCGCCGCTTGATGGAGAAGTTTTGCAGGGTTTGGCTCTTTACACCCACCCCTTACAGTGAGGAAGCCTCAACAAGGCTTTTCGTTCCCCAGGCGCCTGGATGAATTTGGTTTCCCAGGCCCGGTTTGAGTAATTAGAGGGACACCCCGGGGACTTTTGGTCAGTAGGAGTCTGACACACCGGGTTCGCTGCCCTCACAGTGGACCTGGTGATCATATGCAGGATTTTCCTCAAGTTATAAAAAAGCGCTATTACTCATGACATCTCTATTAGTGCCATGGGGCTTTCCTTACGAAGTTTTCCTTCACCGGTGAACACGTGGTGCTTATCCCATTGACTGCCCGACATATTTAGAGGGTCTTGCCCCGGGTGTCAAGCTTTTATTTTGAAGAATACATAAAAGTTTACAAAAGATAATTATATTAAGTTACTAATATAATATTGTAATAGCATTTGCAGTAATTTTTATTGAAAAAAAAAATTAAACTGAAATGGCCATTTGTGATTAATCTAAAATTGCAGCACGCACTACGAGTAATCTCGTAGCTGGCAGTTTTGATACACACGCTTAAATTGAGATATCTCGTAGCTGGCAGTCAATGGGTTAAATCCGTAGGCAATCTGGAAAAACCAGAGTTACGTGCTGGGATACGAACCTACGACTATGTATGTGATTTTCTACGCGTGTATGTGATTTCTTCATATTTAGTAATTCTATGTCTAAAAGTATTTTGTAAGTTTTCGTCGCGTAGAGCAATTTTACGATGTTTTTGTACTCGTACATTTCACTGTAAATACAAAATAAATTGAAATGATATGGATGTATGCCTAAAATACGAATGTCAAGTTATAATAAATATTTGTAGAGCGACCCAATTTACCTACATAAATATCCCTCCACAAGGAATGTCCTACTTGTCGATATTATGGCGAAAATAGAAATGAAAATGATGACGATACGCACTGAATTTTCTCATATCTTTATACAGTATGAAATGAAGTTGCTTCCGCTGTCTGTTCGCTTATATCTTTTAAATTATTTAATGGATTTTAATGCAGTTTTCAGCAATAGATACAGTGATTCACGAGGAAGGTTTAAATGTATAATACTTATATATATTATAGTACAGAAAAGCCGAAAAATTTAAAGTTTTGCTATGTGATGTAACAAACATATTTTTGTGCGTTTAAATCGCAAACGTTGGCTAAACCTTACGAGACAGATCAAATTAATTTACTACGGAATTGTATATCTTCAAAAGATCGATAAATATGTCCAAAACGGTATATATTTATCTCCAAAGGATAACACCCATAGTAACCATTTTTATCTTTTACATATTACAAAAAATATGTGTTATTTACCATAGTGCAGTAATATTCCTTAATCAATTAAATACATTACATACGTTGTAAATTTTATATAGATCTAAACTGACCTTTCCTGCATTTCTTTAAATCTCAATCTAAGCATAATATTCAAAGCAAGCTCATCAAATACGATACAAGAGCGTCACCTAGTTATACACCATTAATTTAAGATCCGAATAGGCACTTAAGAGCCAAACTCGCCGGCAGTTTGATAAACATCCGGTCCGGCGAGAAAAACCGGATCAAAACTTAATAAAACTTGCCAACATATCATTATTTAATTATATATTTATGTACATTAAATGGGGATTATAAATCTTTGGCGATAATGTGGTTTTCACCTGCTCCTGTTGTCTTATAGAGTGTTTTAACATTTGAAGCACCCTGAGATTGCCAATAAATCATTTAGATTTCAGCGCTTACGCACCGTACTCTATTTGAATCCGTGAAAATAATTTTCCGGAAAATGCCGCCACTATTAGCATAGTAGTTTACGTACTATTTCATGCGCGATAATACGAATGGTCGTAGGTTAATCTCATCATTCTCAAGGCACTTCCTCTCTAACGGATGACGCCTGGGCGGCGCACTTGAGGGAGTGTGTCGCCCAATATTTCCAAGGCGAGAGCGGTGCGCCCGGTGCGAGTTCCCGCGCACCGCTCAAAGAAAATGAAGGTGAGCGGAATGGTGTCCCGGGGGGCCTTCCATCAATAGGCCAGACGTCGCCGGGTGCTGAGGAAGCTGGCACAGCCTTGCCTTTGGCCCCGGCAAACGGGAAAGGAACACCCCGGGGTTTTAGTCGCTGCAACTCCGACACACCGGGGGGTGACTCTCATCGTCCCCTGACGGCCCATAACGGGTTTCCCCGGATTAAAAAAAAAGGTTAATCTCATCATATCTCACCAGACGGAAAGTAATGATGAGGCCAATGATGGAGCGCGCTCACCCAGCAAATACCGATTACCAGATCGTTTAAAGATTCCCACGTCGAAAAATGTTGGAAACTGTTTTTCAACACAGGAAGTGAATTCAACTCCTTGGCGGTACGCAACAAAAAAAGAGGAGGTGAATCGCTTTGCTTTTTGGTGCTTTGGCGCGTGCATGTATATTATTTTTATTTACAAATTCTATGTTGGAAACTTTACTCTTCAGAGATCGTGGAAAGACAACAAAAGAACGTATTTGTCGAATACTGCCTTTTGTTGTTGAATTTTACATTAGACTTCTTTCTCGAAGCTATTTCGACCTAAGTTCCAATATCTATTATATCGAATGATTATAAAAATGTTAGTTTGAATTTTATTTTATCTTCATTGTATTTGTTTTGTTTTTATTTATAATTAGTACGTTCTCTTTATTGTTTTGTGTATCTTAGCTTGACTTTTTGTTTTGTATTTTTTTTTTGTGGAACTTTTGATAGTATATGTTTCTTTTATGCCTATTTTTTGTTTATATATTGCTGTATATTTGAAAATGAAATAAATATTACAAATTTGTCGCAAGTACGTATATTTTTGAACACTTTAGAGTGGAAACCCGTTTTTATATTGGGCATGGAAATAAGATTCCGCCTTTTTTTAGACAATGTTAATGTTTATTCAAACAATTAATTACAAAATGATAATTCAAACTATGCACCATAGGAAGCGAAGACTTTGTCTTATCTTTCAGGCAGCATACGGATTCCTCGAAGAAAGAAGACAGGGTTTTTCGACTCGATCCATTTATAGATCCATTTTTCGAAACTTTTGTAAGAAGTGAACCGCCGCGCCGTCCGTTAAGGGCTAATTGAATAGATCGAAAAACATCCAAAATCGTGATGCCTGGGGAATGTGTAGGGCAAGATTTCACATATCACTCCTTGCAAATATTTTAGTATAGATTGAGCAACGTATGGCTTAACGATGTTATACAGAAAATAAATGTAAAAAATATGAAATAAAATAAATAAAAACACATCACGTCAAAAATTCATATTTCTAACATCCATTACATAATATTATATGATTTTGTTGAACCAGTTCAAAAAGAAGGTAAATTAGCAATTAGCACGTAAAACGTTACCCGATTTTTTTAAAAATCTGTCTACCCTTATCTGATGTGTGGCGTGATGATATTTGCGAAAATCCCATGATAGATGATGAAGGAACAATATTTAAATGTTTAATTTGGGCCTCGTCCGTGCAAACATTGCTTATCAAATATTCTGGTACCTGTTATATTATGATGACGTAACAAAAACCCTTCTACAACCATGGGACGTATTCTGTTGGGGCCCAGGGGGGCCGCGGTACTGGAGACCCTCCTATAAGCCCATGCATGTACAGAACAGACGTTTGTGACTACATAAAGACTACACACTGTGTTGGATAATATTACATGGTGGATAATATAATCATCAACCCGTATCTATCTGTGGTGACATAAACTATTTATGTAGAGTAAGGCTAATGGGAGTTTTATGTATTGCAACTTAAGGTTATTTATAATGCAATAAACGATACCTTTGCCAAGCGCATTATAAATAACCTGCGCCAAATAAGTAACAAAGAGAATTTAAGTAAATACTGCCTTTCATTGAACAGTTTCTCCTATTCCACTTCTTCCTACATCCATGCCACCGCAGAATTTTCTGTAGACCTATAAAAGAAGAATATCCCAGCGTACATTGTTTTGATATATCTCAAAAGGATAAGACAGCGTTTTGCGATAAATACTCCCAGGTTGCTTGACTTTTACCGACATTTTCTACTATCTACGTCATACAGGGTGGCCCAAAAGTCCTTTGAAATGAAAAAAAAAAAAATTAAAATAAAACTAATTACATTATCAATTATATTTTTATTTACAAATAAAGCTTGAAAAACGGGAATTATTTTTTGAGAGTAACGTCTTCTAAATGTAATCCGTTACGATCACGGCACTCTTGCAAACGACGTCTAAAATTGTCGATAACTGCGCTGCACGTATCTACTGAAATGCTCACCATTTCTCTGCGGATGTTTTCTTTTAGCGCATCAATTGACCGCGGGTTAGTGACATACACTTTAGCCTTAAGGTAGTCCCACAAAAAAAAACCATTGGAGTCAGATCCGAACTACGTGGTGGCCAGGAAATGTCTCCTCTCTTAGAGATCACTTTGCAAGGGAAAAGTTGACGGATAACGGACATAGCAGGTTTAGAAGTGTGGGAAATTGCTTCATCCTGTTAAATCACGTCTGAGCATTAAAGCCTGGAAAATTTTGCAATTCTGGTGTGAAAAACTCCTCTATCTTAGCTACATATCGCTCCGAAGTAACAGTAACCGCGCGTCCTCTGCCGTCCTCAAAGAAATAAGGCCCTACGATGCTATGGGCTGACATAGCGGCCCAAACTGTCACTTTAGGACTATGTAAGGGCTTCTCATGCCTATGTTTTGGATTGATGGAGCTCCAATAGCGGCAATTTCGATTACTAACATGCCCGTTAAGATGGAAGTGAGCCTTATCAGAGATCATTATGTTATTGAACGAAGTAAGCCGATTTAACATGTCATTGGCATAATTTTCTCTCTGAATGGCGTCAGTATCTTTTAATTCTTGCACCAACTGGATTTTGTAAGGGTGCATAAGTAAATCTTTCTTCAAATTCCGTTGTAATGATGTTGAACGAAGATGAAGTTGTACGTTTAATGCACTGGAACGCTTACGAGTTGACAGTGTAGGATTTTCACGAATAGACTATGCCATTGAGTAGATGTTTTGTTCCGTACGTGATGTCCTTGGGCGACCCGACCGCGGTTTATCTAGCGTCGAACCGGTCTTCCCGAACTTAAGAACCCAGTTCTTAATCGTTTGAAGAGTTGGAGTGTCGTCAAAGTTGTGTAAACGTTTGTGTTCTCGAAATTTACGCCGCGCAACGGTTACCGAATTGTTGTTTTGGTAAAACTCGCGCACACAAAACGCACGGTCTGCTCCGGTGAAACGCTCCATCGTAACTAAATTCCCAGAAACCGAAGTTACTGTCCCCGCTTCTCTTGCACCGCTCACGCGCATCGTGTTCGTTTTATTCAAATTTTACTTTTCAAAGGACTTATGGGCCACCCTGTATTTCAACCAATATACAAAAAACTTTTACAAATGATACACCTGAACCTTCTTCATAAATCACACTTTCTATTAGTAAAAGTCGCGTGAAAAACTGTTCAGTAGTTTTTGAGTTTACTTCGGACAGATATACAGACGCGGCAGAAATCATAGTTTCATAATATGTAGTAAAAATATTTTACATAAATACTTTAACGGGACTTATGCGCGAATTAACTTACTTTTAATTAAAGCTCCATCTTTCGGCCTAGGTACACAGATCATGGTCACGAGAAGACTGACGCTACTGGTTGTCAGGGTAGGAAAGTTCCTTCCTCTACTCTCTTTTGTTCGTGATAATTTGAATAGTCACGGCACACAGATTCTGTTTATACTCGTGAACGTGACCAGTATAAACAGATCAAAACGTCGAGCCATAATCAAAAGTCGTACATAAGACCTGTTAAAGTATTTTTAATGAGTATAAAGCGAGAAAGTGTAGTGTTTTTATTAGCCTTTAACTTATTCATGTAAATTTTTGTAAATATACAAACGAAAATGATCAAAGTTATGAAAATTTATTTAACGCTTGATTTGGCAAATATAAAACAATGTTGTCTTATAACAAAGCACAATAGAAAATTAAATCCGAAGCCATTCTTTATTAACCAATACTCGAATGTTTATTTCTAAAAAGAATGTGTTCAGTGTATTGAATAAATAATGGTACACACAAAGTAATTTTGCCCCTTGAAATAAAACTGATTACGGGTCTGCACAAAGTAATACTGTTTCGCAAATTTATACCCCAGCATACCTGTGTTAGTAGGGTTGGTATACGACCGGGATATCACGGAGTTCCCCTAGACATATTAAAAAGTTTAAACTTATTTTATTAATCTCCAAAAGTCGTTATTTTAACTTGCTAGATATTATTTATTTGTCGAGCTGCTGATAAGGAAGCTTTGTCTTTCCCTCAGCACATGGTAGAAGGGAAGACATACTCCCCCAGTGGTTTTAGTCGGTTTATGGAGACAACTCCCAAACGGCGGCCCTAAAGGTCAACGAGGATTTCCACCGGGTCAAAGAAAAAAGTCTTGAAAATAATTTTAGTTCGTGTACCTGGCGACATCTTAGTCACTCAAGCCGGTTATAAAACCGACAATTTCATTTCATATAACTAAGCAAGTGTTTTTAATTTGACTAAGCTTAGTGACTATACTACGTCATATACGACCGATGGTAAGCATGGCGTAATCCAAAAACTACTATGATGATTAACAGCAAACAAAAACTCATCAACAGTCGCAGCGATATAGAATATCATGTGTAAGTGTCTTGAGAACGGAGATCAGCTCCGCTACTAGTTTATGGCGCACGACATATAAGTGCAAATTGGATACAGCCACTAATGTATCTCTGCTCACCCCGAAAGGGGTATAGCGGAATGATTTGGTATTATTATTACGAACGGCCTAGCTCCTTAATCGAATAGTCAGTATTCAATCAGTTGGTTACAACACTTATTCGATTGTGAGGGACAGATATCCCGGTAAAATATCCCGATCGGCACAACCCTACAGTTCAGGCCCGTGACAAATGTAACGCATTACGCACCGCACATTGGGCCCAATCCTCTCACCGCGCATAAATAAAATTAATTCGATATCCTCTTTTTTCCCTTTTGTTTTCGTTGCTAAATGGGAGGTGTTAGGGTAATTCATGGGGCTTGCCTATAGAGGTAATTCTGTTGACGTTAAACAACGTGTTTCCGTGATTAAACGATAACATTTTTATTTACAAACCACCCTTTGCCTGCGTCTTCGTCTACCTTAGCAAATATCAAACGACGCTTTCGAGACAGTACATTGCCCGAACTGGGTCGTGACTTTTTTAATACTGGTTCCACAGAGTGACAGTATTGCACCTGGTGGAAAGCATAATATAGTCAAGAACGGAAACGACCACCAAGGGATGAAAATCCACTGGCAGCCGCCATCACTATGTCGGCTCGCGTATAGCACGACGGAAGGCCTCTATGTATATGAACGACTGGATATACACACATTGATCGTGAAACACGTCGGAAGCGAGTCACTATGACGGTCTTTCAAAACACAAAACACTACAGGCTTTAAACTTATAATGATTCGCTTTAGCTTGTCGCGATTTAGGATCAGTTTGCGTACGTAATTTTTTTGTTGTAGTATAGATGGATATAGCAATAGCATTCGACAATGAATTCTCATCTCTTCACGTTCGCAGCTATTCTTGGACTACACTGTAGCTTCGGTCAGGAGGGTGGTATTCACCTTGATAACCCAGCATAAAAAACATACCCTCTCAAGTCCAACTAGTTTCTTACTTAGTGTGTAATTTTTTTTATTCTGCGACGGCATAGTGACTACACCACATCTTTAATTAATTTTTAATTTCTCTTACTATGGAGAGGCGAAGGTAGAATAAGTTTACATAATTCTTCAGAACTCTTGCCGTGATACAGAGGGCAGAAAACGCTTAGTGAAGCAAAATCTCGGCGCAACTAGAACTGGAGGCGGAAGGAACTGGAGGTTCAATTTGCATAGTAACGTCAGCACGAAAAGTCGTCAAAAATTCTTTAAAAAAAGCGCAAATTATATATTTAACACAGTAAAAATAGTGATCCGTAATAAAATGTAGAATCCGAGAAGAAAATAGCGTCTAAACCGACGAGATCGTATTAACTAGTAAATAATTGTAATATTGAATCGAGGTTATTACGTTTTACATGAAAATACGTAAACGGGCGCTCAGGGACGATAAATAGTCCTGTAATACAACACTTGTAGACGTCATTTTCCTTTTATTTCCCACCTATAAAATATAACCTCGCGTGTGATGAATTTTTTCAGGCGCTCGCGAGAATTCCTGTGTAATTTTAACAAATTTTCGCTTTATTCGGCGCGTATGAGGCCATGATTGATTGAGGGTTGTGATCGAGTTGCTTTTAGATATTTAGCGTTAGTCTGTAAATATGGAGTGCATTAAACAAAAAGGAGTTGTTTTGGTGCTCACTTTAAAATACGGCAATGAGGCCTGGGTATGTCAGAAGAAGCATGAAAGTAGAATTACAGCAGTGGATACGCGATCTCTTCTTTCTATATACGGAGTAGAGCTTGCAGATCGCGTTAAGAACGAAACAGAGAATGATTTCAAACAAACGACTTTTGCATACATTTTCTATACAAGTCTCTACCTATTTGAGTAGTGTGTAATTTTCGCTTAATACAATATTAATATATTTCGTCACGCTATGTATCTTTCAGGATGAGCAGAGAGACGATAGTCGCTGTATTCAATTTGTGCTTTTATGTCGTGCCCAACGTGACCAATAGCACAGTTGATCGCTGTTCTCACGACAATACTACATGTTATTTCTATTTGATGCCATACAGGTTTCTCATGATGTTTTCTCCAGCGGTGAGCTTTTGATGCTTAAATACGTACCAGTCTTGAAAAACCCAGAGGTACGTATCGGGATCCGAAGTAACTACACCGATACGCCTATTATGGGCAATGCCAAGATGTTGGTAGAGGCGGGAGAGAAGAGTGATCACCACCTCTCCTTAGCCGATTGGTGCGAGGTAGCTGTACTGTTCTTTTCTACCTTTTTTTTCGGTAACTCGGTGGAAATTCTCATGGACCATCAAGGCAGCGGTGAGGGGCGCTACTCCAGTGTGCCAGACTCTTACTGACTAAAACCACCAGGGTGCTCTTTCGCTTGCGTAGTACAGCGGACTTTAGGTACAATTGACTTCAGAAAACCCACCGCCCGAATTATCCTGTTAAGGCTTTTCCCTATAGAAGGCGGGCGACTCATTTCCTTCACCTAGTAGTTCGTGAAAGCACACACGGCACCTATGTAGTCCTAAACCTATGTAGTCAGGCAACGGCACCCTCAGACACGTTGCTTGATGTTCCTCTCTGGGTAGAGCTTCTAGTTGGAGCCACCTTTTGCCACACAACGTTCCGCGGCTGGGGTAGCATTAGGGAGCGGCCTGGCTGTGTGCTCAGGTATGGACGCCTTCTTTGTTTTTCTTTTCATCACGCAAATGGGCCTTTTGGCAACGGATCATTCTTCGCTGTTGATCCGGTGTTATTTTCTACCTTGATTAACCTACCCTTCTTTGTTATATATTATGTGCCAAATAAATGAAAGAGAAAAAAAAAAATTTTTCTCTTTCTGCACAATTTTCACAAAGCATCTGCATGTACATGCATTTTTAAAACCTCTCAAGAAAACTGCTTTTATGATATTACGAAACAGGTCCTTTCCTATTCTAAATGCACTCGCATTCCTTACTGAGAATGCAGCGTTTGATTCCGCCGGGAAATCTTCTTTGGACATTAATATATGATCGTATTCAGACTGTCCCTGAGATATTACATACTGATGTTGCAGATAAGTTACTTCCTGGTTTACTTAGAATAATAGTATCTTTATCATATAAATTCATAGGACCGCCATACATACGCGGCGTCGCAAACGGAAGTAGGTTTGAATCCGGGCACATACAGCTGGGTTTTTCTATATTTAGTACATATTTGGGCACCAAATACTCACGGGTGGTGGAAAACATCCGTAGGGAACTATGAGAACGGTGATCAGCTGCGCTACTGGTCGCGTTGCGCACGACATATAAGCACTTAGTGATATAGCGTGACGACACATTATTAATTTAAAATTGTAAGCTAATTTTGAGTGTTGCTAACCAATCGCATTATAACAAGAATCGCCCATGGCGCTTTCCACGTTGAAGAAGAGCAGAATTTGAATATACACGGGTTGATAGCTGCGTTAGACCACACAAATCACTATGACGTGACTTTTATTCATGTATTGTGGTCATGATCAAGTTGGGTAGCCGTGTTCCACGTTACTACTTATCTACTACAAGGGAACAGATGAAGGGTCAAAAAGTAAATATACGGACGCAAGTAATATCAACCGTCAAACCTAGCCAACCTTAGAAGTATTAACAGTAAAAGCAGCAAAACCCAGTCGACGACTTATAGCCAGACGTGAAATCAGTCTATCTCCTACGCCACTACATTAAAACACATTAAATTAATTCACTTCAGACCAGAAACTGGAAAGTAATTAAAGTGTTAAACAGTGATTCTCAAACATTTCAACAACTGTATCCTTTGGGAATATATTATTTTGTAACACTCCCAAGAATTTTTAACTTTAGTACAGTTTAATTACAATCATGTATTTCATTATGTATTTTTCTTTTATTTGGTGGTAGGGTGATTGCCCGAACAAGGTCATGACCACAATACACAGATGTAAAGACCATTATAGTGACCCGCTTCGACCTGTCTTATTCCAGGATCAGTTTGTGTGTATCCAGTAGTTCATATACCTAGAGATGCAATATAGTCTCATTGTCGAGTCAGTATATAAAAGAAATAAAAAATAGCGTGTTGTAGGAGAAGAATGTCTCACCAAAAGACCTTGTGTAAACCCGACACTATTACATTTCGGAGGTCAAAGCATACCCATTAAGAAAATCAATTTGTGAGCTGGTAGAGCAAATGGCCAGAACTGGATCGTGATCACAGTACTCTATTGCAAAGAACATCGTACTGGCTCGCGTCAGGTTGTGTGCCTTCATTTATTTATATTCCTAGATACCTTCAGTCTTGATATATTTGGACCGACATGACGGCAGCGATATGTTAGCAAAAGCTGCGGCTATCTTTGTAAAATAAACTACAATTGGTAAATTTTTGTGCTTCCAAATTTTTATGTTATCACCCACTTTGACAATCACTGGCCTATTAAAAAACCATGTTACCATTTAAAATTCATGTTAATTAAGCTATCTCCGTAAAACAGATTACTCTCAAGAATATATTAACAGTTAGATTACGGACGAAGGCATGGGAACACAGGTCTAAACAATGGGGTGCGTTCAGAAGGCACGATCGTGAGATTTTATGAGTTATCATATGGAATATTCAATAAGACAGCATTTCGTAACATAAAGTAAGAAAGAGCAAGGGATAATAAGCTCTAACATGCGTGCTAAAGAGACAACAATATCGTGTACAAGAGATGTTAAGAGAATATAACAAAGTATGCAATTAATGACATATTATCAGGAATGATCTATGAAGCATGTTGGAAGTGAAACTAAGAAACAAAATAAGAACCACTGACATCGGACAAAAGATAAAACTTACTGACGTCCTCCAAAGAATCGATCAATTGAAAAGGAAATGAACTGAACACATGCTTCGCTGTAGCAGGAGACATTGGTGCAAGCAGATAGTGTTCTGGTACTCAAGAGGCGGCATTAAGTACAGAGTATGTTAAATAATAAGATGGAAAGACGAATTAAAACTAAACCCTGGACCTTGTTGGACAAGAGTTGCGGCTGACAGAACCCAGTGGAAGTAGTCAGAGGAGGCCTATGCCATTAAATACACCGCCCTTAGAGATCTAATTTAAGAAAAAACCGTACTGTTAGAATAAATTAACAAAGCAGTCGGAATAAATGCTATTTATTTATTTGTTAATGATCCATAATTTATTCATTTTTCTTATATTTTCAGGGAAATATATAGGAAAATATAAACATTAAAAAATACATCTTATATATAAAAATGAATCGCAAAATGTCTTGATAAGCGCGAAACTCGAGAACGGCTGAACCGATTTGGCTGATTTCTTTTTTGTTGTGTTTCTTGAAGTCTAGGGAAGGTTATTACGGAGAGAAAAATTTAAAAAAAAATGTCTGAAAACACCACTTTTCTATATTCTCATACAAAAAAAATCCTAATAATATTTAAAAGTCAATTTGAACTTTAACACCATACCATAAAGTTTAAATGTTAGTGGACGGGTTCCGGGAAGGAAAAACAATTATTGAGTGACGTATAAATATTAATGTCAATATTTGTCAATTTTTATACATATAGCATTAAGGCCAGGTTCCTTCAAACAATTTTTAAAAAACAGCCGACAGGCCAATAGGTTTTGGCAGAATAAAATCTGACGGGGAAGCAATGTGACTTTGTTTTAGAGAAATAGGGCAGAACAAGGTCTGCCGGGACAGCTAGTTAAAAATAGATACAGATGCCCACAAAGTTTTCATATACAAAACAACAATCTAGCTAGGGAAAACAATGCAACAAGAGAAAACTAAACAACTAATTATACAAAGAAAAACAAATACACAATAAAGTAAAAATAAATACAATAATATGTAAATCGACATATCTTCAGTATTCATCTCAAGGAGTCAAATGTCTTGTACAGTACTAAAGTCGACACTACAGAAACTATACTATAGTAACTAGACTATAGTCACCGGCTGAAGGCACCATTTATACACGCTGGGTGACAATATTTTATTATTTTATTCACCTGTATTATTTTCCTACTTAAAGACTGTGTGCGTTTTATGTTGGTAGTATTAACCATTCAGCACGAAGCTTCGTTTCCTGCGAAACACTTTGCAGCAAGGCCAACCGTGGCGAAAGGATTAAAAGAATTTTTAAATATAAGAAGCATTTTTGAATCTCTGTAAGTTGGGAAAGCCCGCGGTTAAAAGTTATATTTCACATAATATTCTTGATATCTTCAAGATGATAAATTTTCTTTATTTCATATTTTTCTGGCAACATCGCAAGCCAGTTTCATACATGGCAACACTCTAAAATTACCAAGATATCACTTACGTAAACAAAGAATAATGTAAAATTTCGTATTCAAAGTGTATTTTAATAGAAAAATTTACATTTATACGTCTACATATCACATATTTTTAAAGAAAATTATAAGATTTCGTTTGGGAAATAGATTTTCATGTCTCGTAGACGGTTTATTATTGAAATACTAGCTATGATAAAGGGATTTTTTTATTTTGTGTGTAACGCGGATGGGCGTGGGTTTTAATCTTGGCATGTACCACTGAGTTTTTCAAGATTACGTACGGATTTAGGCATTACTTATATATGAAAATGTTGTGGACAATAAAGATACCCTCTGTTTTTAAATAAACGGGTTATATAATATAATTCTATTTTTTAAAGAAAACTTGATAAAAATATATATTTCCACGTTTGTGTTTTAAGTTATATATCTTTAATTTTTATTGTCTTTTCCGCCGATTGAAAGTTTCTTTATTCACAACTCAGGCTGTATATACGACACTTTTTCGCAACAAAAGAATAAAAATATTATACACGAGACTTTTGTAATAGATTAGCCTCCCCTTGACCTCTCAGCAACAATCTTATAAGGAAGGAATAAAATGAAAACGGCAAGATAAACCTAATGCACGACGCGTTCTGGCAAATCCCGGGGAAACGTTTGACTGGGAACTTACGAGCGAAAAGATCCGGATCTTTACAATGATTTTATTTGATGATCAGGTCGCTAAGTAACTAATAGTAGTGTGCATCATATAAAAACATAAAAAGTATTCATTTTTAGATTTAATATCAATAATTTATAGTCATGCAATGTCTTTTATGTGGTAAGTAGAGTTACATTAGTGGCTGCACCCACTTTGCGTTTACATGTCGTACCCACCGATACCAGAAACGCAGCTGACTTCCATTTTCAAGACTTTAGTACACATGATATTTCTATTAGATGCCGTGCGTGTTTTTTTAGGATGTTTTACGTCACTGGTGAGTACGTGGTGCTTAAATCCTTACTTAAACTGTAAAAACCCAGAGGTAGATTTATTTTATTCACGATTTGAAAGGTGCTTGGAATAAGTTTAGTTAAATAAAGTTATTTTGGCTTGGAGTTTATATTTCCTTTTTTATTAGACTTTTGGATTGGATTATGAATATTTAAGTGATTAATGAATATTTGAACTACTGGATATTTAACTTGGCACAGTGACTTCAACGTATCTGATGGATAACACAGTGCATCCAAAAATCCGAGTACGACTATCGAGGCACAAGTATCGACCGATAGTCGCCGCTATCACGCCGATCTACACGAATATCTCACCACGCTTCTCTTAAATAACCCAGTATCATAGGACGAAGGGAAGACGCTCGTGGAAAGACCATTTCACCATCCAATAGCCTGAAAAAGGTGACAAATAGAAGTCGCCGTAAAACTGGCACCACAATCCGGTGCGCTTGGTTCTGTTATTAAAGGGAGTGGGTGAAATAATATACTTCAGAAAACTCTTCATATTACAAACGATAAAAAACGCTAAGTGAGTCAATGCCCCTACGCAGCTGAAGCGTCTCAAGCAGTTCAGAAACGTTCGGAACATTTACAATGCGGACAGCCCTATGCTGAAACCTCTCCAAAGCATGAAGCAGCTACTATTCGGAACATACAACCTACAAGACCTAATATCATAGGAGGGAGAGAACACACGTGCTGGTAAACCATTCTAAAACTTGATCTCACACACACACAGGCAGATATTATATAGTAACTAAGTCAAATACAATACAGTACATAATAAATCATAAAAAAGAGCGACAAAAAGAATTGAATCACCTTAAAATGAATGATTCATAAACCGGTAGGTTAGATGCGTCACTATATACACTCGCTTTTAAATTGATCCGTTATAGCTTTGGCGAACTCGGTATTCTTCAACTGTTTTGTCTCTGAGCCCATTTCTTATTAATCAATACAATTATTTGTTTTCTTCTAAAATAATCTCTATATTATGAGTATTTCAAAAATAAAAATTGTGTCAAATTAAAAAAATACGTGGGAAATTTATGGGAATTAAATGGTATAAAAATGACTGTTTAGTTGATCTGGCTGAAAGTTTATTTAACTAATGACTACTTGAGTTGTTTGTAACGCTACATTAGTAAATTATACCTGGATGAAGCAGACAGGGTTCGATAGTCTACATTATTTAATTTTAATTTTAGTGGAATATACAGCAATATATAAAAACAAAAAAATACTCATTATAAATGCTTTAACGGATCTTATGGGCGAATTATCTTACTTTTAATTATGATTAGACGTATCTACTTAGTTACAATGGTTGTGGTCACGAGCAGATACCATATTGCTCCTCATCGGTCCTGTTTCACCAGATTGAAACATCGAGCCATAATTAAAAGTAAGTCAATTCGCACATAAGAACCGTTAAAGTATATATATATATATATATATATATATATATATATAGGTATAAAACGCAAAGGTTGGATTGTGTTATTGTAAACTGAAATGGGCTGCAAATAGCTAAAAAAATAAAAGATACACAACCCAGAAAAGTTGCCACAAAAAATGCAAAGCAAAAATCAAGCTAAGGGACACAAAGCTATAAGCGAAAAGTAACTAATTAAACAAAAACAAATATAACAAAGAAAAAGAATTTAAGCTGACATTTTTTTCTCACCGATGTTTTAAAAGAGCCAAATGTACAAGACAAAATATCGAGACCACTAAAATTTTGTTATACATTCACAGGCGTGAAAAATAAAAGCATTATTAACATAAATTGACTTCACAAATGGCACTTTAAACAGGGAAAATTCTCTTGCACAAGAATTGGGACACTTTAAACCTATCTGGCTTCTCAAATAAGTAGACTTTGTGTGATATAATACTAATTTTGAATAAAAAAAGTTGATCTTTCTCAATTTTATGGCTATTTAATGTAGGAGTTGAATGATAATGAAGGTTTTGTAACTCACATTTATACTTTAAATATATTAAGAACTGAATTTAAATGCCCTCGAGAAGATTTATATATATTTTTATAATGAGTTCCAAACACACTATATGCGTATTCCAGTAAGAAATAAACCAAACTGTGGTATAGAAGAATAGAAGTAAAAGGGTTCTTAAAAGCTTTAGTCATTGTATAAATAAAGCTAAACAATAAGTAACTATTAACCATATGTTCATTATTAAAAATTATTAATTAAGCAGGTAGTTTTATTTCAGTGCTATCAACACCGTACGATCTCTCAATTACTTCCCGGTTCATCCGCCGTGTACGAGACATCGGCAAACAGTAAAAACCAATTTAACTATCCTTTTAGTATGATTCTAAGGTATATCATAGGTGTACAACCGTAAAGATCTTTGAAGGCACCAATTTCTTGGAGAAGCTGGGGTCACTGATAAACCGTTACACTGGCGAGTCAGGCGAGTGAGTTCTTTGCGAGTTGTTCTTCTATTTAGAGCTTACAGAAGAATACCCAATCAATAATGTTATCATTAAAGTTACTGTTCGCCAGTACTTGGCTTTAGTGCTCGAATATATCAATTGTCCTTGAAATCTTTATTTTATTTTCTCTCGTAACAATATTTCTAGAACTAAAAAGACTGTAAACTGAAGTATTCTTCGCTTCAATATTCCTACGAGGACATATAAAAGATGGCGGACATAAAATATAAGCGTATCAAGAAGAAAACCAAATAATAATGATAAAAAGATTGTAAATCTTGCTGAATGTGGCATGCGCGTCGCCACTCCGAAACATTGTATGTTTGTGACCTTAGCTTCGAGGCACACTGAGTGCGGACTCACCAAAACTATAATAATATATCATTAGTCTACAAAGATACATTGGTAGCTGTATCAACTTAACGCTTATATACCGTGTCTAACGTGAACAGTTGCGCTGCTGATCGCCTTTCTCAGAGTTTTTAGACATAGCATTTCTATTAGATGAGATAATTTCTATTGATAAGATGTTCATCATTTCTCTGCTTACGCTGAAAATAATATAGTGTCACGATATACTAATATCATTATATATATTTAATTTTGAACATTTCTTTAAAGTACAATAATAATCATAATTGCATAGAATTAAATCGATTTGAAATATTTAATTTAAATATTTACTATGAGCAGATTACACAGGCAAAAGATTATCTAGATCTAGTCCTTTGGATTTACATTCACGTAAAGTTTTTCTTCACTTACACGTTTCTTCTAACTTTCAATTTTTATGATTGTATCAAGTTACTTCTACGAAATGAGGACGAAGATCAAAATTAAATATTGCAGAATTATTAAAAGAACAAGATAACTTAACCTATCAGTATAGCTCTGTTGATTGCTGACAAGCAAACTAAAATAGCAGTGGGTTGGCCACATGCTGAAGAACCGATGATAGATGAAGCTGACCGGCAAAGTTTGGAAGAGAAGAACCAAAGGCTAGACTCCATGACGTCAGTTAGTCCATAAACAATTTATAAATTAATACCCCCGGACTTATGATCTATCAATCTGTATCCAATTCATTGAGAACATTACAACGAGCGTAAACATGATCGGCTGATTCCTGAAGATGTTTTAGTAACAGCTCATGATTACGATGTTATTATAATAAAATTCTAGTCATAGGTCACTATATTTTAAATCGATGAGACCTATATATATATATATATATATATATATATATATATATATATATATATATATATATATATCTATTTGCTGGCCTGATTTTATTAAAAAAATAAAGCAAAACCAAATCGATTCATCTGTTCAGGAGCAACGATGCCAACAAGCATGCATACAATACATATACAAAGTAATAGTGTATCTATTAAGAATATAAAATTTATAACACCCTCTCTTAGTCTCGGGGGTTAAAAAATGATTTAAAAAGTTTGAACATAATAAATAAGACTCGGTGTACCGCCAAGCTTAGAAGATTAATATAGCGCAAGATACGGTCCCAAAATATATTATTTATACGTCATAACTACGGAAATAAACATAGCGGGGGTGTGAAAATTTCGCCTTTTGGTCGTCGAGAGATCACATGAAGCCTCCTTAAGGTTGAATTCGATTTACTTCAGTCAATGCTATACCTAGAATGGATAAGTTTTATAATCTTACAAAATATAACCAAGATTAGCTAAACAAATTTCGTCAAAGATGCGTATCTTATTATAAACTTCGAATATACTTGCTTTGTTCATCTAATTATGTTTGATTAGATTCCACAACCTCCTTTCTCACATAAAATCACTAGACGCCAAGATATATATCATCCTTATGTGAATGATATTCCCTATATCTATACTAAAAAATTGTTTTATTATCATTAATGTGAGCAGCAAACTGCGTCTGTTTTTTCAATTACGAAGCGTATAAGCTATACTTACAATGTATGCAGTTCTGTATAAAATGTAACCAAATTTTTAAGACCAAATTTGGCTTTGCCAATCACACATGAGTGCACCCGAGATAATTGCCAAGAACTCGCCGTCGGCGGAGACGTCAGGAAAGATATCATCATCAGTTTCTATGCTTGTATCGTATTTATCATCTAGTGTATTTCAAAGTATATCTACTTTACGATAGTCCGTGCTTGTAACACTAGTAAACATGACATTATTGGTATCTCCTTAAAGTGTTTCATCATCACGATAATTTTCTTCAATGCCAAAAATTAGATCGTAGAAACGTCTTTAGATTTCCTCTTCAATAATCGTTATATCAGCCCAAATCAGTTTCTCAATTTATTCCGTCTACTATGACCTACTGTGCGAAGACCTGAACACTGTTCAAAGAAGGCGTACACAGATTAAGAGTGACATTGAGAGTAATAAAGCGGGTAATGCTCGGTATAAGATTGCTAGATTGTAAGCCTTATCTACAAATTTAGCAACGTACAGCAATCTTTGATGTCGGTGATCGAGTAACGGATTTCAAATGGATTTATGCAGGATACTTGGCTAAACGAGGCAATGGCATACACCAATGGAATGATATGGAAGTGTTATAAAATAAGCAAGTGGTGGTTGGCCCAGACTGGAACTGGACTGGGTAACTGGAGCGTCGGATATCCGATGAAATGGGCCGACGATATTGTAAAGGTCACGGGGCTTGCATTGATATCATGAGCACAGCGTCGAAGATGGTGATACATTATGGGGAAGATCTACATCAACAATCAGCTAAAAATGGATGATAGTAAATTTTTCCATGACATTTCTCTTCATAGCTAAACATCAGATTGTCTTAGAGTTCTTTAGTTTGCCTCATTAATTATTTTTATATTGGAACAAATGAGTTTCCCCACGATACTCCCTACATAGCTAAGTATCAGATCGTGCTAGAGTTCTTTAGATTCCTTCTTTAATTAATTAACCCCGAAACGTACTCGAAATGGCAAACGAAATGTACATATTCAGAAAATTCGAAAACATTTACACAGACTGAAACAATGTTTGCTTGACAAACGGCATTCTCTACGTCTCGAGGCGAAAAGACAGTGATGCCAACCTAGGGACTATTCCAAAATAGTATAGTTTTGTAAAAATGTGAAAAAGATCATTTTTAGAATTTTTTATTAAGAAATATAAAAATAACTGCGTTTCTGGAAGGCGTTAGATAGTGACATTGCCATGAGTGACAGATAAGCTACTACATAAAGTAATGACTGATATCATTCGATCAGTCACAATAATTCAAATGCAATCTATAGTCGCTTGTGATTATAGTTGTATGAATGTGTGATATGGACTTAAAAGAAAACAAGCAATGTTTTATATTCAGTATCTTATGAAAAATCCATATAAATCAGATTTGACAATTCACATTTGTTTAACAAAATTTATTTTATTATTTCCAATTTTGCCAAAAATAAAATTAAATCCGACACCTATTTGCTGTTTTTAGTGTTGTAAGGTGAATTGAAAATATTTTAAGGCAATCCTCACTCAACGTTAGCAACACAGCGGAAAGCGTCGGGCGTGCCGCAAGGAGCGCTCCTGGGGCCCGCGCTAAGTTTCGACAACAAGTATCCGGCGTTTTGTTAAAGTTTTAACGTTAAAAGAAACCTATTTTATTATTGTCTCCGTGAGAGCAAGGGAAAAGTTTAACGTTCTGTTTATTTGAACTAGTTTAATTATTACGCTTCCAAAGTCAGGGAATAGTTTGCTGTTTCACACAAAAGGTGGAATGCAAAACTGTTTTCTCTTTCAATCTATTTCAAAGACGCGTTTTAATTGTTATAAATAACTGTTATTTATATGTTCTTCACCTTTATCAGTTCATTTCAGTTTACTGTTCGGCAAAGGTATCTTCTAAAAAGCACCTATGTACTTAGTCTTTATTTCTTCCTATGAAATTTTTCATATATTTACTTTTTAACTCGTAAATTCGGCACCCGAACGCGTTTTGCTTCAAGAATATCTTGAACATTCATTTGATCATCATCTTTAAATGGCCCACTATTGTTTCCAAAATTTTATTACTCTTTTAACGTATTTATCCTTCAATAATTTATTATTAATATTCTTCTAAATAATTATATTTTTTACTCTATTACCCTCCATTACTATGAAAAAGGTAAGCTGAATTATGTTACTATCATCGTCAGCTACTACTATTACTATTGTTATCGTTAGTTCTAAGAATCCAACTAAAAATGGAAAGTCCACCAATGTAGAGTCTAATACACCACTCCACTCTGAGCATTTAAGCTTAGTCGGCAATCTTTCTACTACGACACACAGTAACTCGATTTTCAAAGTATTGGTGATAACTATTTTGTGTTTTGTTTAGTAAGAAATGGGTTTTCTTTCTAATTTGATTGATTGTGATTTAAGCTCTCGAGTTTCTGAAGGCTGGAAAAAATCATAAAAAAGCCAACAATTAGGACAATGACGGTAGAGCGGCACATAAAGCAAATCCCTTGATGGTAATGGATGCATCGTACATTAAAAGTCTCCAGTGAGCGCTTCCTCGTGTAGCATTTTAGGTAAATTGCGAAATAATTAAGTCGTCGAGTCTTCGCTCGCAATTAATTTGGCTTTGAATACTTAACCGAGTTTAATGAAGAACACGTGACGGGGCGGTTTCCTTCCTTTCGAGAATTTATGTTGACGTTTAAGGAGATTCCAAGTGTACTTGGAAGATTAGGAAAGTTTTTGTAGCTTCCGTCGCATCAAGAGCGTTAATTCACAGGTCAATCATCTTGGTGAAACTATAAGCAGTTTAAGATGATATTGATCATTTATAGTGTTTTTAAAATCATGGAGGAGTTTAAAAGATCCGCAATTTGAAAAGTCAGTTACGTAGGATTCAAATTTATTGAATATGATTGCATTATTGTCTTGTGTTTCAATTATTTCTAATTCCACATTTTAACATTTTGATATTTAGACAAATAGCGCTGGTGTTCTTGCTATTATAAATTTCATGACTGTAGGTCAACAGAAAGTGTCTTATAGATTTGGTTCCACTGCGGAAACGGCAAAAAGGCGACATAAAACGGACATATCTCATATATTTGATTGCCTTGACTTAGAAGCATGATTATTTTAAGGGACCGTAGACCTAAGTATTTGATATTAATTTCAACTTTATACCTCCACGTGTTCTTGAGAAAATGGGTCTTGATAGACAGACGGACAAGAAATTGATTTATTTTGACAACAATAGTTACACTATTAAAACATAAATATCATTCTTAATAAACTCAAAACATAGTGCATTATATATAATAAAATAAATGCATATGCAAATGTATATGTAAGTAAAAAAAAATGTTAAAAAATACAATTAATGTGGAAAGGAAAAAATGAACAAAAATAAATTAAATTTGTAAAGTTATGGAAAGAGACTTCAAAACACGTGGTTTATATTTATTTAGTTATTAAATAAATCCAGTGGTTGATATTTATTATATAGATTTGTCATTCTAGCTACGGTAGTAGCTAGTTGGTAAAACCTGTTTTTCTGAAGTTATTGAATACTTCTGAACACTCTATGTAATTATTTATTAAAAGGGTTTTATTTCTCTTTTAAGGAACGGAACCTCAAAAACAATTTTTATATTTACATGCAAGGGTAATGCTCCCGCTATGTTTCAGCGTAACTTTAACGAATTCAAATGAAGCGTTTGGCCTCATCGTCAATGCGGGAGTCTGCTCTATATTGTTTTCGTATAATTAGGCCACCTCCTGCCAGAGCCCTATCGGTATACGCAAAGTTCTAGCAATTTCTGAGGAATTTGTCAAATTATTTATTAATTTAGTCTTCCATGTTTGGTGCTATTATTTTTCCTATTAGTCTAATTATATTACCAAAAACCTTAACCGCATAAAAATAATAACAATATATCGTCCCGCTATATCCTTTTCGGGGTGAGAAGAGATACAAAAGTGGTTGCATCCACTTTGCACTCATGTGTCGTTCCTAGCACGAACAGTCTGTCATGTCATGTGTAATAGTGCTGTGAGAACAGCGATCAGCTGCGCCTCTGGTCACGTTGAGCACGATATATATGCGCAAAGTAGATACAGCTACTAATGTATCTCTGTACACCCCGAAAGCGATATAGCGTGAAAATATATAATTATTTATTATTTTAAAACGCTTAAATAAACCTTCTATAGGCAATAAGCACCGTTTTAAGAGTTAAAAGGACAATTCTCCACTGATTGTAATTGATTGGGATTTGAAAACAATCAACTGTAATCGAGAGATTACGCATCTCTAATGCTAATATTAAGCTTATTGAATTCAAATTAATAAAAGCAGTGGCATTTAAACAACAAAGTATGAAATAAGATATAAAAATTCAAAGAAAAACAATCACTCTTTAAAGATTTCCTCGTGAAAATAGACGCGAAAACTCGCACCACAGCGAAACTAGCGAAGTATTTTAAAAGTCATATAAAATCTAGGGATCTCATCTGAACGAAGCTGAACAAACGGGCGCTGTAAAAAGTTTCCACACTCTAGTGCAGAGGAAATCTTCAATTTTAGATGCGAGTGTTTCTTACGCCTTACACGAAGCGAGGTTCAATATACCAAGTTAACGTTTCTTTTGCATACTATGTAATAAAATTGTTATATATATATGTGTGATAAAAAACCCTACCGTACCCTTTAGTCATTAAATTAGGGCGAATTTAAGGGTTATTCCTCGAAAGAAATTTGAGGTGGTATGGCGATTGGTCGAACTGGTTCATGGCTGATAATGACTGGGTTCGATTTATCGCGTTTCGGGATCAGTTTGTGTATATCCCGTTGTTCGTATACCAAGAGATCATCGGTCGTGCTATAGATGGGCCGAAGGCGATGGTGACTATAAACGGTTTTTTCACTAACACTTTATACTCAGAGGCTGGAGTTTTAACAGTCCGTCAGCTTTAAATTTTGCAATCAACCAGTTTTAACTCTATTAAACTTTTAAATAAGAGAAAAGACATTTTCATTCACCCCGTTCGTATAAGAACCACATTTGTTTCAAAGCAAATATAGCTTTCAATTTTCCCATATTAACAATCACTTAAATAACCAACTTGACCTTTGAAGCAACAATATTAAGACTGCAAGCGGGTACTTTCTTTATATTTAAAATCCCTGTCATACTATTCGTATAATACAGAATTCCTTATTAAATCCTGAATCAATACAATACACATGCAGGTGCTTACCATACACTCACACACATACACACATATGATTCTTATCTTTGTTTTTCATAAATCAAAACGGAAGTTCGAGTCTCAGTAGAAACAAGTTTTGCTTAACTGATGAGACTTATCACCCTGTTGTATATATTGAAGTTTTGTTGTTATATAAAGATTATTATTGTATTATTATTAATTTCGTCCCTTAGCGGTCGTTTACTTTCTTGGACTGCATTATGATTTTTATCAATTCAATAAGAAAAAACTAACTTATTATATAGACAAAAATAAAAAAAAATTAAACTGTATTATTTTCTTCAACATCTTCTAAAGGAGTCAAATGTACAAAACAAAATATAGACATCGCAAAAACGTTCGTCATACATATCACAGGCACGGAAAATAAAAATATTATAAATAAAATTTGACTTCACAAATGGCACATTAAAAAGCGAAAAATCTATGGACACGTGCAATATCCGAACAAAACAACGCAAGACTATAATGTTGCTCAGTAATAAAAATGAACCTTAACTAGTATGGCGTATTTCCATTTCATTTTCCTTTTTCATAACGACAGGGTTGGCACCAGGGTTGTTTGCACAGGCTGGCATTTTTTATGATTTACAGACGGACACTTGATTTTTATCACACCTGGTGGAAGGTGAAGATGAGTCCGAAGCTAGACCGCGTCCGCCCAAAAAATGCCCATTCACTCTTCTCATAAAGGCTTCCAAGTCATAAGATCGCAGAAATAGTTCGCATGACGAATATAGAAGGGAATGTCTTCGTGCAGATATAAGGAACGTCCGCCACACATGGATGGTATCCGTCACGGCGTCTAGTTATTTTATGATGAAATATGGCTGGTGAGTGAATTTATATTTATTCAATACCAGGTAATACTGATTTCTAGTAATTACTTAAAACTAAAATAAATATGTGTAAGAAAATTGATAAATTTTATTAATCCTAACTAGGCGTAGTGACCACAACACACCTGATAGTAAGCATGATGCAGTCAAAAACTACAGCTATCAACAGCAAAGAGAAACAATCGGTAGTCGCAGTGATCATGCCTGTCTCGATGGCTCCGTAAAAGGTATGAAAGGTCTATGGACAAAGTGAACATAGCGATTGCGTGATTTACTTGACTACTCACGCCTTCTACTGGCGTAACGTTGCACTATTCCCGTATAAGGATTTAAATTCGGTTTGTTTTATTATTTTTAATTATTATTTTTGTATGTCGTGGTAACCCTAAGAACATACACAATTTCGTTCGGATGCAAAATTTGCAAACCGTATAGCGCAAGTTACGTTTTCGCTACTAACCCCAAGTAAAATATTGATACCGTTCGCCTCGGGACGATAAAAAAGATTTACGGACAACGGTTCGGTGCGAATCTTTGAAAATCTCGCTGATAACTAGGATTTAAGTGGCTGATAATAATTTTATTTACACTTTATACGAACCAACATAGAATTATTTTATTAGGATGTTATTTACAGTTCCGAATCTTAAAAGCTTTTATAAGATCACTTCTATGTCTGGCTGTTTGTCTATTTTTTCAGGAAGACCTGTTAGGTATCAGGGTTACCAACTATTGAGGTCTGTAAATGTCACTGATAGCATATATACAATTTATATATTCAAGTGGAGATGGACAAGCCATATGGTTAAACAGAGTGGAGTTCTACACACACACACACACACACAGAAAGAAAGAAAGAAAAACACACACACACACAGAAAGAGGAAAAAAACATTAAAGTTGGAAAAACAATGTAAGATAAACAGTGAAATAACATAGGGTAAAAGGTGCAGGATCCTACGTTATGAAGAACTTTAGACCAGATTTCCTGGTACGCTGTGTAATACTAAAGTACCGAGCCGAGTTCGATTCCCGGCACGTACTTCTGGGTTTTTAGAGTTATTTAGAGCGGCGTGCAACACCAAATTTAATCTAGTTTAAACTTATACAAAACGCTATTTAGCGATAAATTGTACTTATTGTCGTATTTCTCGTAAACATTATTCCGTTTTAACAACTGTTCAATTTAAATCATCATTGAGGTTGAATTAAAGCCCTTTACTTAAATAGTGTTTTATACAAACTTAAACTGGATTTAGCTTGTTGGTCCAGGTCGCCGTAAGAGCTGACTTAGGCACTATATGAAGAAAAACAACGTAAGGCCGCATGACATCTAATAGAAATGTCATGTGTAAGTATCTCAATAACGGCGATTAGCTTCGCTACTAGTCAAGTCGAGCACGACATATATTGACATGACATATACGATAAATAGATTGGATAGAAATATAGAAGTCGTGGGAGTAAGGGAGTAGGTTCAGCTAAACTTTTAACACGACGTTCATTGAATGTTAGACAGTATGAAGTTCGCCGGGTCAAAAAGTTCTTTATAACATCAAAATACCGTTACTAAGGACAACCGGCACTGACAAATTAAATATTGTTTAAACTTGTATAAAATGCCATTTAATAATTTAAACGGTTTAATTCGACCTTAATTTTGATCTAAATTTGTTAATTTTTAAAACTGGACATTTTCCGTCATGAGCAATGGTATTTCAAGAAGTCCACTGCTCATGAATGAGGAATGTAGGGTAAGAGTGTTACTACATGCAGCCTATTACGACAGTTTTCTGGAAGCGGTCAACTCCACCTACCCTACATAATAAGGGCTCGTCCGCATGCCGGTACCGTGGCAGATTGCGTAGTTCGCTCTCACGGCCGATTTTCCGCGGCACGGTAGGAACACCCAGGGGTTTTTGGTCAATAGGAGTCAAACAGTTCCGGACGTCACCAACATGGCAACCGGGAAGTTCTATGATGGATTTTCCATTGGTAAAAAAAATGAACACCTTTCGCACTAGACAATAAGAATTGTTTAACGCTAAATAACTAGATTTTATTTGTTAATGCACACCGCCCTTAACTAATATTGACAAGCATCGGGTTAGTTCGTGATTACTGACGCACCCGAAATCGCAGGCAAAGGCTAGTTACATATAATATTCCAACAAGAAAATATACGAGACTCTACGCATTAAATCTGGGGCGAGTTCGGCCCGCCCTCACCGTTATCTCGGCCCATATAAAATTTGCAAACTCTAACACAAGTTACGTTTTTATGCTAAACCTCGGTGAAATATAGATACAAAGGTCTCGTAGGTGATAAAAGTGATATACAACGACCGCGGAGGAATAAAAATCTCCACAGAATCTTATTGATGGGTTTAATATGAGTTTTATTAATTTTTGGAAGGATAATTTTTTTGGCAGGTCTATTTGCTATTGGCCGGGAAAGGCCTTTACTACTTCATTGGGCGAGCGGGAAGAGCATTTAAGGTTCTCAGCCAGCGAGTTATGGGTTCGGTGGGAACGCAAAGGCACCCCTATGGGTACGGACCTCGACTTGGGAGCCAGCCCGCGAAAAAACCTAACGATGATCTACTAGCGTTTTAGAAGCGACTACCTTGAGAAGAAACGCTGAAAGAAACTCAATGAAACGTCGGAGTGAAACTGCACCTCAAAACGTAAACAAATCGGTTAGCGTCAGTTGACTATACTATTCTGGTTCGGCGACGCTAGGGTCATGGAATGAATCTAGTTTTTGAAAGCCTATGATAAAATTGTCATAGTGTTGCACAGAGAGCCACCGAGAGTACCACGATCAACGCTAGGAATATAACATTTTGTGCGTGGAGACAGACCTTCTGCCTAAGCCTTATTTTTAACTCCTGACGCAAAAAGAGGGATATAAGTTTAACACGTTTTACCTGTGTAAGATGACTTGATCTAAACTGTTTTAAACTATAATTGAAGAAAATCGGATCATCTGCTAGAAGATAATTAGCGGTTTTCTAGTTGTTGATGGAATATAAACTATTTCTACTAGTTTCATCGGTTAGATATTACAATAACATGGTAACCTGGGCCTGACGCGGTAGCATCATCTGGAAGCAACAGGATACTTAACTCCTCGCTGACTTACAGCAGAAGTATCGCGCCTGAGCTCATTCATGAGTGGTGGTGTAGATTGATAATACAAAGCGAGGGTTGTCAAGCTACGAGATGGGCGGACGACGTGGTCACGTTTGCAGGCTGTATCTGGATAAATTTGGCACGGAATCGAGGATGGTGGAATAACATAAGGTAGGCCTATACACAGCGGGGGGCAGAATCGGACTCCTAATGCGGATAATGGTGAATAAATTTGTGTAACCTTGGCAAGTAGAATTTATTATAAACGACGGAAGTGATACCGCGAGGAGAGACTAGTAAAATTTAATAAAATTCGGGCTATCTACACAAACGACTAAAGCCATTATCGTTAAGCGTGAGTTTCCTGTAATTACGATTCTCGGATTACTTTTTAAGTGACAAAATTTATCGGAGTCAATACGACCCTTGTGGCTTTCCCACTGTTATATCATTGTTAATTGACCGTTAAGGAATATTATAGAAAACTATGTTCTAACCGCGTCTTCTCCTTTCTCGTTCCCGTAAGGTTCTCGTTCATAAACTATTCAAAATGACAGTAAGTCCTTTTTTGTCCCGGTGGAAATCGTGATGGCTGACGTGAGGACAATGGCCACGGTGTGTAGGATTCTCACCGACTAAAACAACCGGAGTGTTTCTCCTACTTCTCTGCCGGAGTCAAGGGTGTGGCTACACCAAATTCCTCGGTAAATGACAGCTAACTCGTATGATTCACATCGACAGCTCTCTTTTTTCCTTCACTATATGCATAGGGCATTTCATGCATATAACAATAAAAATATCCTAACCCACCTGCTACAAGAAGTTCTCTAGTTATTACTTTTGCCAAGTCGTTAAGGTGTGGAGTGGTCTTTCGGTGAGCATGTAATCTGATTAATAAAAAACGATTACGATTTTCATTTTTGCTCATCTATGTTTTAAACACTGCGGAATCCTCAATTGCATAAACATTGATGACTCCTTAATGTTTTGAAGGGATTTAAGCATGACTGTAGAGCAACAAAATTAAAATTATGACTATATTTTGTAAACGTTAATCATTAATCAAATTATATTTTGCCCATCTCCGATCAGGTTTGTGTCTGTGCCTTAAACTTTGTTGATGTGTTTATTCTTCACTAACGATATTGAAATAGCTTTTAAAAAATAAATAAACTAATTTAATAGCACTGTAGTTTATTTTATTATAACTACGATAAATGAAATCCTGTACAGAATTCGTAATAATATTTAAAATTTTAAAAGTAAATTGAATCATAATTTGTACTTTCAAACTGCAAATACCTATTAAAATATTTCTTACTTTAGAATATAAAATCTATTTCTATTATCAGTAGAATAACATAAGATCATATAGTTATTTCTATTAATAAAGTAGAATTCTTAAATGCCCACGCATCGATTGCAGAAAATTGCTGAAAATTCTAAATGAAAAATAGAAAAACCGTACTCAGAAGATTCAATAAGTTGGCGCTGTGTAAGCGAAAAGTCTTGTAAGACGGGAGAATGGGAGAAAACGCGTAAATACGGGGACGGTTTAACCCTAGCGGAATCAGCCGGGTCAGATAGGCCCGTGCCGAGACCCCGGTTTTATAGCGCACGTTGAAGGGTTGGCCTGATAGCTTTCGCTAGTGACGTTCTATCTTTTTATCGATAACACTATTTATTTAGTGAAAGGATATTTTTACATAGTATCAATTGAGGTTATTTTCGAAGTCTGTGACCCCTTTTCTAACTATAGAACGAATCTTTAAAACGCTTAGATAATGTAATTGGGACTATGTATGGCCGTTTATCGTAGAGTGCTGTACGGTAATTTTATACTAAACAGAATATATGATACCAATGTACTATAAGAGTTGTCAGTCGTTCAAAGATCTACGAAAGGTCCATGAAGGTCAGTAGCGTTCATGCCATAGATGCATGAAAGAATTGCATGTCCTTACCATAAATAAGTCTAGAATAAATTGTTTAAAGTTAAAGAAAAAAGGAACCATTTATATTCATATCTATTCTATATTCACCCCAACAATGTTTCCTATGAGAGCAATAAAGTATTTACTATCAAAATATTCAAATTAATAATGCAAATTCTGCCTACCCTGTCCAAATGTTCTATGTACGTCACTGACGAAGGTATATGTTTAGTGCTTGCAGTTACCCTACAATTACCTTTATTATGTTTTATTAAAATTTGTAGCTCGCAGAGATAATATAAGCCCGTGTTTTAATGCGCGCGGACAGCAGCGATGTCTACAGCGCTATTTACAGCACTGGCCCCTGCCTGCCCCAGTCTTGATTTAATCGTTGTATGTGCGGCCGTACGCTTTCACGGTTTGCGACCGTGTTCCGAATTTCCTAAAACTGAATCGCGACACGGCATAAACTTGACTAAAAATTTATTTTATTGTTATGTAGACCAGCATGGTCTTAATCCTTATCCAATTAGATATATTAGTTATCTTTAACATAGATTAAAATCGTCTCATAAGCTATGTCCATTAAGTAAATATCCTAAAAAGATTTCGAGTTGAATAAACATCGCTTCAGTACAAAGCCGGGGCTAGTTCGTTAGTTTATTATTTATTCCTTTTCAAAATCTACATTTTGCGAAATAATAATATTATGAATCGCTATACCATTACGCTATATCCCATTCGTACTGAACAGACATACATTATTGGCTGTATCCACTTTGTGCTTATAAGTCGTACCCAACATGACCTGTAGCGCAGCTTATCGTCGTTCTCAGGGCACTTACACATAATATTTATAATAGATTTCATGAGGGTTTCCTCACGACATTTCTGTTGCCGGTGAGCATATGGTGCCTAAATCCGTACTTCATATGTAAAACCCCAGACCGGGATACAAGCCTATGACCATTCGTATTGCCGCACATGGTTACCGGTACATTACTGATCAGATCAGTACCAAACGAAAATGCGAAATAATAAACAATTGTAAGCGTCGTTTCATCCAAATTATATCAAATCTCCTATATCTCGCAAGTTTTTCGCGGAAACTCTCGATAAACTAATTTGCTACATTCCAATGTTTTTAAGAAAAGCGTATAGCTCCCGAGAGAAATAAATATTAGCCCATTCCACTCCCCCGAGCCACCGACGGTAAAATAATTATAAATTAAGTCGCTATCGTGATTTATTTTAGAAAAGAAATACAATTTAATAAAAAGCATTCCCCAATAGAATAAAATTTCTTTTAACTTGTAATTTATTGATACAAAGGTTTCATTTTTTCTATGTACACAGTTTTCAGGGTTGAAAACCTTCGTATATTGATTGTAGACTACAGAAAATGAAATCCCTAAGGGTCTAATTTAAAAACCTAAAAATTGCTACTTTCAAGGCTAAAATCAATTCAGAATACAAAGTATTGATCAGGTTTCAAAAAGGTTTATCTCAAGCGAATGATTATATGTAGCAACAGACTTAAGTGGATCAATGACGATGATAAGAAACTTTTGAGGTACGAATCGGATTCTGACAGTTGTGGCTCGGCACCAGCGACCTAGCGGCGGCTGCCAAAATCTAAATAAATCTAAATAAATATATCTAAAAAAATATTCTACAATGACGTGGATGATGATGATGTAATTGTTTATCAGCAATCAGTCTGTTTGCATTTAAAAAAATCTATAAGTCTAAATTGTCGATAATATCAAAGATGCCAATCCATCCCTTCGAGGCCAGTCACAATAATAGAACTGCGACTATTTTATGAGAGCCTTTTATTCAAATTCGCCAGTTCCGTATCCAATAAGCAATCGCCGAGTCCCGCAATAACTCTTAGACCCTACATGCATTGGCCGACCCTAATATAGTGTAAGCTAAAATTTTATATCATGAAATTTCTTGTAGATGAAAGACGATTATGTAACTGTAATAATTTGGACATTGTATACGTATATGAAATATTTTTTACATAGTATAGCATATGGATTCTCTCTTCTGCACCGATGACAGCATAACGGAGAACCGAGTGTTATGTAGTGCAGTAGATGAGCGCTCTTTGCCGCGCTGTCACCGGCGCAGCGTATAGCCATGTTATGTGTAGTGCAGTAGATGAGCGCTCTTTGCTGCGCTGTCACCGACGCAGCGTATAGCCATGTTATGTGTAGTGCAGTAGATGAACACTCTCCACCGCGCTGTCACCGACGCAGCGTATAGCCATGTTATGTGCAATGCAGTAGATGAATGGGCTGTCATGAGCGTAGCATATAGCATAACGGTATGTTCAGTACAATAAAAAGGGAACATGTGCCTCGTCAGTGCTAATATTCGAGAATATAAAGTAAGGTGACTCGACAAGAATATATGTCGAGTGTACGCGGGAGATGTTATTAGAAAATTTACGAGGGTAAGAGTCGGGATATATTATATTTTACAACCTTGTACCATTGTGGAAATATAATATGTTCCTTATGTAAGTCGTAAAAAATATTATTTTTTGTGGAAACGTAATTGCGTTACGTTGATAATAGACATTGGGGTTGTGTCGCGCCACTTGAATATTAAGTGTTATCATCACTCAATAAAAATGGTGGCATAGAGGAAATCACATTTATATTTTCCCTTTAAAATTCGTTTTAGATAGCATAAGTTCTGTAGCACTTGGTTGTTACCAATATACGTATACATCTCTTAGATAATATACAATTAAATTCCTTAAAAATTCATTTTATTATGTAACAAAGAAAATTCAAAAGTTTATAAACAAAAAAAATCTCGACACCTGTATAAGATGACGCGTTAATAGGAACGGCCTAGAGATTGACACAACGAAATTGTTAGATATGGTAAAATAATTTTAAATAGTATCAAGTATCTGGCCGTATTTTTTAATTATAAACCATATATTAATATAATTAGGTGAATTCATCTTAATTATTTAAATTTTAAATGGCAAAAGTGATGAAAATTATACTGTTTTATAACTGGAGTGTCGTAGGGCCGCCATCTTGACGAGAAGCGTCACGTTGCGTTTGTTTTTAGTAATTTTGAGTGAGTACGAGTTTATTATATACCTGTCTACTATCGAGCGTTGCGTGTTATAGGAGTTATTTTTAAAGCTGTATTATTGATTTTTCATCATTATTATCACTATTTCTTTATGTAATCAGATTTGAGTTTTTTTAGTTTATTCACAAAATAAATCACTCAGGTAGTTTTAAATAATTATATTTCTACTCGCCATTGATAACAATATATTCTCTCTGCCATTAAAATCTGTCTCCTTCTTTCCAATACCTTCTATCACTTTCACACTCTTACGCTGTTCTTTATCATTCTAATATCATTCATATCATATGTTTTAATCCACTGATATTCCTACATTTATACTTATTTGCTAATTTCGTAAGATGCCAATAAAATATTATTTTTTATTTATAATTACTGATAAAAAAAATCGATTAAAAAGGAATTTAAGATAAAAATAATCGACCATCAATCCAAGCTTTCTAGGATTTGTTATTGCCATTTCTCTAAATTTTTCTTAGCTTCCAATCTTAGTGATATTCAATTTTAAGACGAATAATAAGTACTCACATATAACGACGAGGGAGGCGTTGGCTCTTATCATCTTGTGCATTTGCGCAGGTCCTACTTGGCACTGATATTCTGCGTCGTCTTCCAACGTGACGTTCACAATACGAAGGTTATAAACACCATGCCTCCGATCGCCAAACATCGTGTATCGAGGGTACCCGGGTATCACTGATGAAAAACCTGAAAATGAACAATTATTAGACGTATATAAAAACACAAGACAATAAAATAAATGTTTGGTTGTGGTGGCCTAATGGATAACGGATCGGTTTCCATGCGCAGCAACGCAAGTGGTTGTGGATTCGAATCCCAGATCGTACCTATGTACCTTTTCAACATTACGTACTGATTTAGGCACCACATACTCCCTAGTGAAGTAAAACATGGAAACAGTATATGCTCACAAAATTAATTCCGCACTCAAACGGCGGCTCAAGCTTATGACTTGAACCACAGTACATCATTGCGTGTCAGTATTGCGTCTCCGCATTAAAAACGCCAATTTATACCAATTTTATATTCATTCCGATAAAAACAATTAATCGGTACATCGGCGCTGTGACCAAACCATTACAAGGCGTTAAACTTTAGACAATCGAGCACTCATCGATATTTCATAGGGCTGTTAGTAATATCGGATACTATTGATATGCGGTAACCATCTTCTTAAATATATTATAGAAATAATTTACAAATTAAATAAATATAATGTGGACTCTACATCGAGTCACATTATTATTTCCCCGCAGTCCGCCTCGCTTCTAGGAAAAAACTCGGATTCAGTTCGTGCATAGTGGGCCCGGAAAACGTCGCAGACTGCCAATGGATTCCCTTCCATGTTAATAGCTGCCGTTCTTAGACTACACTGTACTTTCCATCACAAGCGATGGAGCCTCTTGGAAGATCCAGTATAAAAAGGTTTCAGATATCCGACAGTTTCGGACATATATTTAAAACAACTCTAGTTTTTTATTTCACGCTTCTATAATCGATTACAGCTTTTTTTGCATAACTATCCAGTATAACGTATAATATATGATATAAATCATTCATCCGCTCTTGTTGACGAGTCATCAGTTGATCCAGTTTTCTATTAACATTTAGTAAGCAAATGAGCACTCTATCTAATCAAAACTCAATACAATCGCCAATAATACCGCCCTCATAGTGACCTTGACTGTTCTATGCTGTATTTTCTCCCAGGTCACAAAAAGAAAAACGAGACTGAGGTCAAACGTTTGCCTGTAAATCATAAAAAAGGCAGGGCCTTCACACCAGGCGCGAAATTCCATGCGACAGACGAGCTCATCTCCCAGCGTAACCACGGAATAATATATTTAAAAATGTGGGCTAAGCTCTACATAAAAATTTGCTGAGAAGAACAAGTTATTGGTTTTGACGTTTTAAAAGTTTACTCTAAAGTCCCATAAGATATCGTTACAACGCCTTAAGTTATGAAAAATAAAAACTCGTTTCCTGGGAATATTTCACTTCTTATACGATATGTGATATTTACATTTTCACAAAGTTGTTGAGTACAAAATCTCTAAAAATTGTACTGTAAACATTTTTTATTGGATTAGTCCATATAATTGGCATTGACAGGTAAAAAAGGCTAGCGGGAGGGTGGTGGGAGACAGAAAGTAGTTTTTGCTCCACCTCGAAAAAGTTCAAGATCCGGGGCTGCGGCCTCGATCAATTTTATTACGGTATTAATAAGTATCTTTCAGTGACATAAATATCATCTCAAGTTATGCACTAAGGAAAAGTCCTACTGTGGTTCTATCGATTATTATCCAGAACCTGGCAGACAATACAACGCAAACTAATTTCCAAGCCCCTTTAGTTAGTTTGGCCTCAACGTATCAAACTAATACATGTACAATACTGTCCGGAATGGATTGGAGGGCCAATTGTGATGCACAACGGCAATTGATAGAGAAATTCCGAGAGGTGACAGTAGACATGGCAAGGCTAATTACAGTGACGACCAAATTACAAGCGACAGCGATTTTCAAATATGCATTAAGATTAATTTAAAATACTCATGACTCAACTAGCTGTCAATCTTCAATCTATTTGAAAAGATTCCAATGCATGTGAGGACGTCTGCTGTAAGTTGGTGAGAAATAAAGTATCGTGTTGAATTCAGGCGATGCTGCAGTATCTGTTCAGGATTACTCAATTATTGAATTTTATAATGTTGAAAAAAATCTTAAAACAGTTATCAAGTTCTTAAATTTTCCTATTTTCATGCTTTATTTCAATTCTTTGATAATAATAGTAACATAGCAATAACACATTTTAAAATGTAGCGTTTTGTACTCATAATAAGCTACAAATTCTCTCCGGAGATCTTTCTATTATCCAAGTTTGGTTCGAGAAGCGATGGAGATTGAGAAGCATAAAATTTTTAATCGGGATGACGGGTTTAAGTTATCGGCGTGGAACCCAGTGATTAGAAAATTAAGACCTCGTTTTATGTCGCCTAGTAAAAATGCTGTTACTGTGAGTTTTATATCGTGACTGTTCTATATGTATATAATAAAACGTATTAAAAAAATGTACTGGAAGCGACTTCCCGCACCCCACGAAAATTCCGTGGCGCGTCAGTTTGATCGTGACCATGATCTGTGTAACCAGGTCGAAACCTCGAACCATAATTTAAAGTAAGTCAATTCGCGCGTAAGTCCGCTACGTTAAAATTTTTAAAGGAGATACGCAACGATAATGCGAAAACATTAAACTTGTTTGTTCTCCATATTCCGGCGAAATTTAAGAAAACCGGCCTTATTTCTTATCTACGCCCTGAAAGAAATTTCTACGCCAATTTCAGCAATCTAAGTACAAAGCTTTAGGATGAGTATAAATGTGTCAACCTTTTAACGTGTTTTTTATCTCTGTTTTTATGTCACTTGGACCAAAACATCATGCGATCAGATAGGAGGCTGAGTCGACACGCAAACGTTCAAATCCTCTGAACTCTGTCAATTCTATTGAGCCGTGTGATGCTCTCATATCGGGTCACTTGCTCTATTGATCCTGTAACCCGAGCATCGAGTATTGAAGATGGACTATTCAGATGAACCTTCTATAGTTATTTAAAGACGAATACATCGCCATATAAACATTATTATAATAAATGATCTATTTATTTTGGTATACTAATTGGAAGATACGGATGAGTAACGAATGAGGGCAAAATAATGAAGAAAACTCTTTTTCAGATGCAGCAAGAGAATTACACTCACTGGGCGTTCGCAGCAAAAAAGAGGGGGCACTTTTGAGTATTAATTTTAAACACATAAAAATGATGTCTTTTGAAAGATACTGCACCAAATATGGCCAAAAAACATGCGAGCTTGTATATTACTATTTAGATTTAAAAGCTTGACTTTAATTATACCTAGTGGAAGATCACGGTGAGGTCAATGATGCACCGCATTTACTCATCAAATGTTTGATCTGTCTTCTATATATAAGGCTTCCAAATAAAATGTTAATGTCGAAGTAGACAATTATGATTGATTAAGTTAGATTCAAGCCAGTAAAGTTATTACGTTTATTACTCAAGATCCAAATACATTCAATTTACAAGCAATGTCTTATTCATGAGAGAATCAAAAAGCGATTATAACAACCCATTAATACAATTAACTTCATCAAAGCAAGCCGTCGTTCCTGTACCGTAGTCATTCAAAGGAAAAAGGAAATAGTGAAGTTAGAAAAACAAGAACAATTCATTTTCACACAAAGCAGCTCAATCCATTAGCCTGAGACTGAGAGACGGCGGCTTAACAATGGACAATAAATACAATTTTCTACTTTTGATACAAGTAAAGTGGGTGACTCTGTTTTGTTAAGGCTGAGTGCTGCAGCGCATTGGGGAGAGTGTCGTGCAACGTCCAAAGATAATATCAATTCAGATATCAATTCTAAAGAGTTTATTGCAATAGTTACGTCTGTTTTTGATGCTACGCGTTCAAATGTAATTGTTATTACTGAGACTACCTATTAACTGAGAAATGAATTAATCATTTGGAATAAGGTCTCCGAAAAAATTGCAATGTAATTGGAAGTGAAAACAAGTGGAAGATCCATAATTTACTACCTGATTCCTTAGGAAATTGTAAAGTATTTTTTAATTTAGCTCGGCAACGTGACCTCACTTCTGGTATCAAGCTCAACGCAGTGACTGACTATCAAGACACAGGAGACTGTTTTTCGATTGTGGCCGTGGTTATGCCGACCTGCTTATAAGCCTCATCATATTTCTTTTCCAAAAATCAATATCTTAGGAGGAAGGGAATACACCAGCTGAACAATAATTCAACAGCTTGATGCAACGCCAGGGGTAAGAATTGGAATAAAATCGTGCGTGTCGGAATAGAAGTAACGTTACAACTGGGGTTTTACAAACCAGCCTGTTTTTCTGTTGAGGAAAGGAGAAGCTGGAATCATATTAAACAGCCCAACAGAACACTCAGCATGATACAAACGATAGAAGACGCTAAAGCGAGGCAACTGAGTCTCAGAGCAGTTGCAACGACTCTAAACGTACGGTGATGTCAGCATCGTTTACAACGCAAACAGCTGGTCCCTGCAACCTGTCCAGAACGTAAAAGAGGTATTGAGTGGAACTATTCCAGCGCTGTAAATAATATTCAATTCCCTGCTGAACCTAAGCCTAGGAAAGCCGATATAGCTGGTCCGCTGTGAAAATTAGCCGCAATCTATTATGGTTCCCGAGTTTCCGGGAGGCTGTGGAGATGATACTGCTTATATGATCCTTTGAGTTGAGGTTGAAACGTATAGCTATGTCAAAATGTTGAGGTTTTCGCTGTTTAAACTTACCGAGTGCAAATCCATCCTTAGTCCACTGCACTTGGCCAGCAAGATTGGAGACTGCGCATTCTAAGACAGCCTCAGCTCCTTCGTGAACTCTCAAACTCCTGGGTACCACTCTGAAGTATTGCTGTTGAAAGCTTTCAGCGCATGCCAACACTGTAACAAAGAAACACATGTTTTAGATGAATTTCTATGCCTTTACAATTAAAAATTTTAGCCGTGACTTGTCTCTATCAAATTTTTTAATTCAATTTATTCTGTCATGTTTTTTTTTCAACTCTGTAGCATTTATTGATAGAAGTACCATACACGAATAGCATAATGTAATTAAAATTAGATCATAATGTATCAACTCGCGAAAAAGCGTTGAAATTTCATCCTGTTCTGTTTAAGATTAAGGAACTGAGTCGTAAATACAACAACCAGATGTAAAGATTCGCTTCGACTTGTCGTGTTTCAGGATCAGTTGGTGTAAATCCAGTCGTTCATATACCTCGAAACCATTCATCATGGCATATGGAGGCCAAAGTGGCGATGGCGGCTGCCCAATGTAATTACGTCCTATGGCGGTCGTTGCTGTTCTTGGATTACACTGGATTTTCCATCAGGTGCAATATACTCACTTTATCGAGCCAGTAATAAAAAAAAGTTATTAGATTAGATTCACTTTTATTGAATTTGGCTGGACTGACGTCACAGTGGACAGGATATGCAGCTTCGAGAATGTATGACCTATGAGGCAGAAAGACTCTTGAGTGAAGATCACGTACTGGCAAGTGCAGGTGAACAGACGAGTTGACCGAGATCGCAGGTCTACGTTGGATACAAGCCGATTCCGACCTGTCGATCCGATAAACATGAGGAGAGATCCATCCAGCGGCTATAATGGTTGAATTTAATTTTGACTGTGACGGCCTAGTGGATAAAGGTCGATATCCAAGCGCTGCGACGCGAATGGCGTAGGTTCGAATCCCGTCTTATGTTTCTGGGTTGTTGCAGATTAAGTATGAATATAGCCATCACATGGTTACTGGCGAAGGAAAACATCGTAAAAAAACAAGTATGGCATTTAATAGAAATATCATGAATATTAAAGTTTTGAGAATGGCTATCAGCTGTTCTCGTTGGGCACAACATATAAGCGCAAAGTAACCACAAACGTATATCTGCTCTCCCCGAATGGGATATAGCGTTATGGCGTGGGTGTAAGATTTTTTTTGTAGTTTACAATTCCATGTACCTATAAATAATACAAAATAATGTGAACATGATCATTTTTTCAGGTTTATTAGCAGCAGCAAAACAAAAGGAGTACGCTACAGCTGGTGCTAATGTGATAGAGCCGATGCAGAGTGGGCGTCGAGTGGCCCTACATGGCGACGCGACAAACTCTTCAAAGGTGAACGCACCCGATAACCGGTTTTAGTGACGAGCGGAAGCGATTTAAACGGTATATTAATTTATTACATCTATCATCACGTCTAGGAGTGATTTGGTACAATGATAGAGTGAGCCTCTATGTACTTTGGTTTACTTTTCGATTTAACTTCTAATAATGTTTATTTTGAAGTAAAGGAAGGAACATTTAATCGACGACGCTAAAATAATAATAATAACAATTAATTTAGTATTAATTTATAACAGAAATATAGTAAAAGAGCATAAACTAAACCCTCTTAATGTTAAAACAAAAAAAATATACTTTATTTATTTTTTAACTAGCTGATCCAGCAAACGTTGTTTTGCTATATAAGTTATTGTAATATCTTCTAAGATGTTCATTGAAATTAAGTGATGTCAAAGACAATTTTGTTCACAATTAAATACTCTTAATCAACAACAAATTTATTTGTATAAAGATTAATATTATTACATTGATACAACTCTTAACAAATAATGCATTAATTTCGACCAAATTTGATTACCATAAAATCGGTTCTATTGAGTTAATCTTAAAAGATAGACATATACTGTCGCGGACATTTTTTTAGATCATTTCAAGAGAAATAATTCTTTCATACATATATTTTTGGTATCTTGAACCGTTTTCGCAGCGCACGCAATGGACGCCTTCTAGGATGAATAATTTTCCCCGATTTTTTCACATTTTCCATTATTTCTTCGCTCCTAATAGTTTCATCGTGATGTTATATAGCCTAAAGCCTTCCTCGATAAATAGTCTATTCAACACAAAAATATTTTTTCAGTTCGAACCAGTAGTTCCTGAGATTAGCGCGTTCAAACAAACAAACAAACTCTTCAGCTTTATAATATTAGTATAGATTTATTATATAGTGATGGCACTCTTCGCGGAATAAAGACATATCAACCTGAGAATATTAAACTAACGAGCAGCGTCCAGAAACTTTTAATAATGGAGTGATTTTAAAGTATGTATCCCTCAAATTAATTAAAAAAAAAACTTCCTCGTATGGTTTCATTGATTTACATATTGTACACGTAAATCCGTATTTTTTTTTTAATTTGAAGGATAGATTGCGCCTCTATACAATGTTAAACTTAAGAATATGGATGCAAATCACTCTGCATACTTTTTTCAAGAAGGTTGCAATATCGAAATTGCTTATTTAGTCAGCGGAGGTGGGTCTCAGTTAATTTAATTCGGCTTTTAATTCTATTTAAAATCACATTGGTTGTTTTTATTAATCTATAGCTTCTTCACTGATATTCGCTAGGAAAACCTCGCAAAGAGAAGGCTCAAGCGATTTAATACAATAAGTTTTAACAATGTTCGAAATCAAGTCGAAGGGAGTTCTATTCACACAATGCTAGTCATAAACCAGGATACAGGATGCAAGGATACGTGTAGGATATCGACCATTAAAATGGTATGCAGATGAAGCAATAAATACTTTTTTTTTTCACTGGCTCAACAAAGTTACTACAGTGCACCTGATAGTAAGTATAGTGTAATCCAAAAACGAAAGAGACTATCAAAGGACGAAAACTATTAAGTCTCCATCGTCATGTCGGTCCACATATACCACTACTCAAGGTCTCTAGGTATATGAGTTACTGGGCATACACAAACTGATTTCAAAACGCGACAGGTTGAAGCGAGTCACTATGACGATTTTTACACTTGTGTAATGTGCACACCCAATTCGGACAATCGTCCTATTACCACAAAAAACATACGAACGCGAATAATAAAAGCCTTGACGATTCCTCTTTTAGTTGCTCTAAAAATTCTCACACTAAAAACGCTTCCGCGCATGTAATGGGACTTGCCTAATTGTAAAGAGCCATATACGCTGACTGACAAAGAGTTACTACACACGGTGACAATCAACGAAATTGATTCACATACCGTTCATTTTAACCCCTCCTTATTGGGTAGGAAAAATTGAAGGAACTATTCCACTCTAAAATCTTTTGAGAGCAGGGTTCCAGACGTTTTAACTCTATCTTTTCAAGGGCGGTAGGGTGTCACAGTTCAGAAGTGCAAATACTGACTCACTCTGGCCTGGCGTTTCGGGATCAGCTTGTTTTCGTCAAGTTGTTTCTATACCTAGAGACCTTCAGCCTTGGTATATGTGGGCCGAAATAACGACGGAGACTTCCAATGAATTTTCGTCCTTTGATAGTCGCCGTCGTTTTTGGACTAAGTCGTATTTACCAGCAGGCGAACTGTAGTTACTTTCTCGAGCCAGTATAAAAAATATTCACAGACCTATTGTTTAAATCATAGCTGAAATTAAAACCAGCATTCTAATAAAAACAACTTTGACAGAAACACAAATTTTCCTTAACCCGCAACCTTTTTTTTTGGTAACTTGGGGTAAACTCCTGCAAAGTACTATTAGGGCTGCCATGAGGTCGGTAACCCCTGTGTCTCAGACTCCTTCTGACAAAAACACCCGAGGTGTCCCTCAAATCGCTACTAGCCAAACCTAGAGATCAATAATCCCCCAACGAATCGGTGAGCGAATAGCCTTTTAGGTTTCTGCTCTTGGAGATATATGCGTAAATAGGTCATCCCTCAAGAACTCTCTATGACACGGTGCGCAGGACACGTACGCATCGCCTCTGTATCATCTGGGCAGCAGGCACCCTCAAGTCTAAGGCCCCGGTTAAGTCTTAACCTTACATGGTATTTAATAATAATGTCATATGTACTAGTTCTGTGAGAATGACATTTAGCTGCGCTACTAGTCATGTTGGACACGACATAAGCGCAAAATGGATACAGCCGCTAACGTATCTCTGCTCACGCCCTAAGGTATATAGCGTGACGATATATTACTGTCGCTAAATCCACAGAATTGATGTAGTATGCGCTTTAAATGCGATTTCTAAAACAAACAGTCATTAAACTGAACCTATGAAAGTTTGGACCGCAAATAAAACTGGAAACAAATTAAATCCAACGCCCGTAGCGCAAAGTTTCAACTATAACTACGGCCAATACGTATGTTCAGAGTTCAATTACGTTTGCGACCGTGTTTTTAAACTTTATACACAATTAATAAGCTACAAAGGAATTAAAAAATATATGAAAAGGATAATCCTAGCAAAAAAAGCGCCTCAGCTGATCGATTTAATAGAAATGCTGCGTAAATGGCGATCAGTTGCGTTGATACATAGCTGCAAAATCGATACAGCCGCTAATGTACCTCTGTTCACCCTGAAAGGGATATAGCTTGACATTTTTTTTGTTATCCTGACTAGCCACAGAGTTCACATCACGCCGGATGGTAAGCATGGTGCACTCCAAAAACGCCGACTATCATCCGTAAAAAAACTCGATAGTCGCAGCGATCATGCCGGCCTGTACAAATATCTCTTCACGCTTCGTTTAAAGGACCCAATATCATAAGGCAGTGGGAATATCCTCGCCGGAAGACCATTCCACAAAACAACGACTTGGTAAAAGAGCTAAAGAATTTCTTAGTCTTAGCCGGGATGTGAGTTACCATATTGCTGACTCCGTAAACCCAAGCGCGTAGTTCTACTACGGAAGGGAGAGGTGGAACAAGATTAAATAACTCTTCACAACACTCACTGTAGAGGTGGAGTACACACAACACAGGAAGAGATGGTCCGCACAAATAGATTGTAATGAGAAAACTTTAGACAAATATAAATATATTAATATCACAGTTTTTGTTCTACTATAGAGCGCATCGTATTCTAAAAATCATTTCAACAAAAACGTCACTCAATTACCTTTTAATTTCTTTTTTGTAAGTTTTACAAATTATTACAAAAGTATTACTTAAATATAAAAATAGTATAAATAAAAAAAGATAGCCTACACTCGCCATAAGGCCGACAGTAGGTAAAGCTTAGTGAGGCAATATTATTATTAAAATAAGAATTTATAAGAAAAATCGTTATTACAAAGTAGAACCCTCTAGACCCCATAGCCACGATAATCCACAAATACTTTTAAAACCAAACGATTCTGCAAAGTAAACACCCTGCATTATCTAAAGTCGGAAACACTTTGGTAAAACTTCAAAAGTAATATTAAACAGAGTAAAAAACACCGTCAGAGGCCAATAAAAATCCTCACGGAATGTAGGGAGGGTGGGGGATCGGTAAAAACTTGGAATCCGGGATAACTGTGAGTGCTAACATCGCATTTAGTGCCAGAGGAAAGTTTTCATCTCAATTATCTTCCCAATTCTTGAATATTGAATATTATAGAACCTCTTTAATGCTGTACAGTTATGGAAACAAATAAAGGGTCAAAAACTATTTTATTTTCCTTGTTTGGATTGCATGGTTACAGTATGACTTAAAAAATTTGGGACAAAATATCTTAAAACGAAAATCTTAAAGCTTCAAGATGAATGTACTTTTAGCTGTGTTGGCCTAGTGCATAAACAACCGGCATCCATACGCAGCATCGCGGATGCTCATAGATTCGAATTCCGACACGTACTTCTGGATTTTTCCAGAGTAAGTACGGACTTGAGCACCACATGGGCATCAACGAAGGAAAACATCGTGAAAAATTCTGCATGGCGTGTAATAGAAATGTCATTTATTTTATGTTATTGCATGTGTACTAGTGCTATGAAAACGGCGATTAACTGCATTACGTTAGATTCATTATTTTATTTTACATAATAGGGTGCCCAACATGGGTAACATTAGACAAGAAAACAAAAGGATCATGGTACTTAAATAGAACATATAAATGCCCCCACAATTATAGGGCACCACAGCATGCACAGTGATTAATATATAAAGCTAGTTTACATTAAGGAATAATAATAAAATTCCAAAAAAAGAAAAAACATATACATACATACATAGACACAACACAAAAGGACAATATTGTAGAATGTAAATAACAACTTTAAACGAAACTCTGACTGATTCCAAGTAACACAAAAAGTAACACAAAAAAAAATTAAAATTAAAATACAGTCACTTTCTACACGCTGTTCTAAATTTTGAAAGAGAAACAGTCAGGTCCAATTCACCGTGTCGCGAGAGTGCGTTGTACTGCCTGCAGATCCTTGGCATGGTAGAAAATTGTCCAAGATTAGTTTTAAAGAAGGGTATAGAAAAAAAAATGGAAAGCTGTTTTGCGGGGCAAACGAGATGGAGCATTAATTTTTAGATTTTTGATAAGTTCTGCAGAATCTAGATAAATAAAAAATATAAGCGCATAGTCAATACTGCCACTAATGTATCTCTGCTCACACGGAAAGGTATATAGCGTGACGATATATTATTATTTCAAATGATTTTTTTATTTCTTAATTCCCCGATACGATAACTTTTCATTTTAATACAGCCCCTTAAAAAAAAAACATTCAATTATTGTAATATTTTTACTGACCTTTTAATTAATTCGTCAAGTGCTATGCTATGAGGCCATGGTATTCAGAGAGCTCAAAAATTGGTTATATTTGATTCCAGGAACATTAATTGCTAGTATTTCTAAATAATTTAGTCACTAAAACTAAATAAATTTACCTTTTTTAATAGTTACAACAACCGCCGCATTCCGTTCAGGATACCAAGTCTACGTGATAGTGCTTCAAAATTTACTGCTCCTTTTGACTACATTATCTGCATGTGTATTTCTTAATTCCATGCGTTCAGTGACGAAAATAACTCTCGAAAAGTTGGTGTATTTAAATTTGTTGATACAATAAAATGCTTACGTTAAGTTGTTTGGAAGAAAGGTACACCTACCCTTTAAACATTGTTTACTTACTTACTAACCCTATCTATTAATATTAAGTACTACACTAAGTGTAAAGTGGCTGTAACGGTGTAATGGCAAGGGATCGGGAAGGGAAATATTATCTAGATTAAAAAATTGTTAAGTTTAAATAATTATTGCGGTCGAATTAAACCGCTTCACTTAAATAGTTTTATACAAATATAGTTCTGTGTGCCAACTAAGCTCTTACTATTTTACTGTTCTTCATAGTTTTTAAACAAAATTTTCTCATGTAAATGATTTGTGTCTTTATGAGAATGAGCTCTTTGAACTGATACAAGGTTAAACTAGATTTAATTTGGTGTAAGCGACCCTAAATAGTCAAGTAGCCCCGCGTTCACGACCACAGGGAGCCGGCCGCACGCCGTTTCTTTAAACCTCCGTTTTCATCCTCTTAGGGGACGATTTTCGGGGTAAAAACTATCCTGTGTCCTTCACTAGATCTCAAACTATGTCTATGCCAATTTTCATCCAAATCTGTCCGATGTTTCACGCTGAAAACAAATTCGTAGTAATTTATATTTACTTATTTAGCCAGCTCTCAGTGTCCTTACAGAAAAAGGTGTCAAAATGGCTTCCGGTGAAAGCAATTACTCTCCCGTTTATCCTGAGTGGAGATTAAACGTCCGGGAGTAGCAATTAATAACAACCAACGGAAAAATTATACGATCAGTTACGCTCTGAGTCTAGTCTACGGGTGTTCAGATGACTGATTACTCAAAGGCCTTACTATTTGTCGAATTAAGCTTTAGGCGAGTCGCCTTCAAGTTGCGTTCGAGTTTTGAAGTGAATTTTCTTTATCGAGTTGTGATCAAAAACTCGAAAACGACTCTAGTTTGAAACAACAACGTAAATCTGCAGATTTAAGCCCGTGACAGAATAAGATCTAATACGCTATATAGTTTTACTTCTACCACGTATTAACTACAAACGCTTAATACAATCACACTTGATTATTGGCGACATTACAGCCAATGGTAGAAAGCGTATGTCCAATAAATCTGTTCATTCTTCTTTAAAAACTCCCAAATCGTAAGTCAACTTACAGCTACTGTCAAAGTATTCTCAACTCTTTACAGTCACTGTCATTCTTGGATTACATTGTATTGCCCACCAGGTGTGCTATAGTTATTTTATCCAGTGATTATAAAAAAATTAAGATAAAAGGGTGCTATGAGCATATTCTAATCTTTAGCTGTTTGTATTATAAAGAAATATATCTTTCAGTCGCGATATTCACCATAGTGTAGTTTTGGGGATCTTTAGATCAGAAGAAACACCAAAACCAACGTATATCGATTTCCAAATTAATCACATGTCCTATCACTTTTTGCCCTTTCTTCAACCATCAGCTCTCTACTAAAGAAAATAAAACATTTTTCCTCTCTCTTTCCTTCTACCCTTCCTTTCTTTCACTCCCTTCGTTTCGTTTGACGTATTTACTACTTGCTACAAATACATCCAACGTACTTATTTCACCAGATTTGTAGTGAACACGTGAAGCCCACTTTTCCCTTCCTTGTCAGTCCACATATGTACAAACATATCCGCAAATACATAGTAATGTAATAAGTAATAATGTAATCAAAAATAATATAGTAATACTTATGAGTAAGCTGCCCGTAGTAGAGGATTATGTATCAATTTATGAGAATTCCAAGTGAAACATTACAGGAAACTAGAATTAGGTGAGAGGAATAAGGGCAACTGACATTTTCCGGTATAGATGAAAACGCGCCTTAACAGAATTTATTGAGGGTTGACACTTCTCGCGTCAGTAGGAAAACGGAAAAATTAAAATAGCAAAGGTTAACTAATACCTTGTATTATTACGACGCGCCAAAGGGAAGTCAGATCAACATATACTAGGTGATCAGCTAAGCTACTCGGCGTTGATTGTCAGCTAACACCCATTTGTTATGTCAACGCACAGAAACAGCGAAGAAGGGAATAATATATGTTCCGATAGGTTTGTATTGGTGTCACGTTTACACTAACAAAATACATCAAACTCTTATATAATTAACTAGCTGTCCCGGCAGACCTTGTTCTTTGTGTTTTTTATGTTAATAGTTTCCCCGTCGGCTTTTTTTTTGAAAATTGTTTGAAGCAACCTGGCCTTAATGCTATATGTATAAAAATTGACAAATATTGACATTAATATTTATACGTCACTCAATAATTGTTTTGCCTTCCCGGAACCCGTCCACTAATATTTAAACTTTATGGTATGGTGTTAAAGTTCAATTTGACTTATAACAAATCTTTTGTATGAGAATATAGAAAAGTGGTGTTTTTAGACTTTTCCAGACAATTTTTTTAATTTTTCCGTAATAACCATCCTAAGACTTCAACAAACACAACAAAAAAGAAATCAGCCAAATCGGTTCAGCCGTTCTCGAGTTTCGCGCTTATCAAGACATTTAGCGATCCATTTTTATATTATAGAAGATAGGTAAACATAGAAAAATAAATCTTCCTATAAAATTGAATAAACAAAAATAAAAAATTGAAATATTCGATTGAATATCTTTCATGCGATCAAAGCTCGGATTGCTTACAGAAATCAGTTTAAAGACTAATGAAACGGTTTAATTCATAAACTGTGCTTGGGATCAAGGGTTCATTACTGGTTTTACAACAGGACCTACTAGCATGATCCTTTGCTTTCCTCTTTTCCTTTATTTACAAACTAGTCAATTTTTATTTTAATCGCGATTTTTTCGCTTTTTATCTAAAAAGGATAACATAAATAGAGTCCAATATCGATACGAATCAAAGCACTTCACGGGTTGGACAGACTTTTCAATACATACTGTAGACACACAAACAAAAAAAGTTGGTTAAAAATATACGAGTACAATAAAAAGAAACTTGTATAAGAAATCAAATATTTGAAAATAATTTACTTCATTTTACCCCTTAGCAAATTAACCCTTCACAAATCATATTCCACCCTCCAATCTTATAGCAATTAGTCAATTGTCGAAGTGAAAAGGTTTCCTGAATATAAACACTAAAGTTTTTTATTACTCAACAAGGTAGGAACGGCTGTTTTTAATTAAAACTTAATTGTTACCTCGGTGGACCAATAAATAAGCTGGTCGACAGATACGCATTCAGAGATGCATGTGTGGGGTCTGACCCACTGTTCAATGTTAACACTTCGTCTGTAAACGGGGGTCTTTCGTGTCCTATCGTCTTTCCCCTCTTTAATGCACTCAAAAAATTCTGAAAATTCATGCTACTGTTTAAAACAATTATTTTGAAATACCAATTGAAAATTCTCGTAAATAAGGGACAAGAGGTAGCGCTTGCCACAACTATATTTAGCAGATGTAAACAGAAATTGATTTGCTCGGACATAGGTGATCCCGTTTACAGAAAAAAAAATCAAAAAATGTTAAATAATGTTAATGGTAAAATGTTAAATTTTAGTATTTAGAAACATGATTATTTTAATTTAGTTTTGTAAATGCAAATGTAAGTTGGTCTGTTTCTCTGTTACCTTTTCAACGATTTAGATATTTGATATATACAGTTTGAGACTCTGGGAAAAGTGGAACAGCGATTGCCTGAACTTGATTATGACCACAGTATTCAAGTGCAAAGACCGTCAAATGAATTGTAGCCTACTCACTATCTTTCTATTTCTTTATATTAGTGCTATGTGATGCTTTGGAATCATACGTAGCGGGCGAAGAGGTTGAGCACCGCTGTATACTAGCGCGCACATGCACTCTACCCGGCCGTTCTGCGACGCGAGCGCCGCCATCGCCCACCTTAGTCTCGCTATCGGAATTAGCGCCACGATTTTCTACTCGCTCGCTAAGCATACTGCTGTCTTTGTTGGTTTTGTATTCATATTTTTATGACTTTATATCTACTTCATTATTTCAACAGTGATTTCTGACTATTAAAGGTTATTCTGCACTGTAGACCTAAGGTCAATCTCACCACCATCGTACCTACCTTGCTTTAGTCTTTTTTCAGCCTATTGCTTGTGTACGTCCAGTTCCTCATAAACCTAAAGACCTTCAATCCTGGTTAATGAGGGCAAGCAGGACGACGGCATCAATTAATTCATTATCATCCCTTATTAGTCGCTGCCCTTCTTGGAAAACATTGAATTTTCCATCAGGTAGGCACTGTAGTCACTTGGTCAAGCCAGTATAAAAAAGCTTATTGTCACCACTTTAAAAGGTTCTCTGATCATAAGATCGTAGAAAAATAAACAAAAACAGCGAATTGCACTCCTTAATGCTTAGCACGCATTCATGAAATATTATTGGAACTTGGCCCCAATCAAACTACTAAGTCCGAACCTGGCTTTTAACCCTTTTTTATGAGAGTTCCGTACTAAATAAATAATAACTCAACAATGGAGGTTGTAAACGCGTGCTTTTTTATTTAGCGTTAAACAATAAGGATAGAGCTACCGTTTTTATTTCATGCAGAACCCTAATTGTTTTCTTGAGTCAATAGTGATTTGTTTTAGCGTATATTCAAAAATGTTTGAATGTAAAAGTCAACAATTTTCTGGGTATGTTAAATATTTTATAATATTATATTCAAATGTATATTTTAGCTTTTTTGAATGAATTTGCAAATAGCGTTCCAATTATTATTTATACACATGAAACAATTTAGCCATAGGGTTTACAGGCAGAATAGAATAGTTCCTCCCTCTTCATAATACTAAGGTAGCGTAAGAGTCGACCAAGGTAAATAGCATGCCGAATTGAACGCTGATTACTAGCATCTAAGCCGCTGCACGCACCTTCTCTGCACATAGTGTACATCCGTCATCCCTCATTGGACTAGTTTGCTGGGTTACATGTCCAAACCCCTTCCCGTAGATTCCACAAGTATACTAGAATATAGAAGAGTTTTTGCCCTGCAGTGTGATTAAACTGGCTAATAATAATAAACTCACGAATGAACACTAATTTGCAATGTACATTGGTCTAGCTAAATCTCCGGTAACTAATCAACCAATCGTAGCCAAATATACCCTGTGTTTAAATTCAAAAATATTATATACTGTTGAAGTTACGATTAAATTGGAACAACTGTTTCATCGTGATGCGTCTATAAGCCAACATACAGATTTATTAAGTTACCACGTCTTAAGTTATGTAAGATCAAAGCTCATTGTTCGCAAATATGTTGTTTCTTATGCAACAAATGGTATTTACATTTTTACAAAGTTATTGAGCATAAAATCTCTTAAAATTGTGAAGTATATTTTTTGCATTGGATTATTCTGTACAGTTGAGACGCAAAGGTAAGAGACCTCGACAACAGATAGTACTTTTTGTACCGCCTCGAGAAATTCAAGAGCCGGTGCTGCTACTAGTCTCTCGCCGGCTCTTCTCGGTAGATACTGCCTTCCTAACCGCTGGTAGATTCATGTTATTGACGATTTAATAATGCTTATTATAAACCCTATTTAAATAGAGTTACTTAGACTTCGTTTTTGATTTTAATTTTATATAATTACGAGCTGTGTCCGCGAATTCGTTCACGTTAGAGCGGTACTTTTATTATGAAAATAATTATTTCAAGCTTTTTCTGATACATTTTTAGATAGCGATCAATTATAATTTCGTTATAAGTATTGACCTTTATAATATATATTTTTTTATTTTAATTCCAATCAAATAAACAAATATTTTTAACATGATTACTATTTTCTATATGAATCGATTGAAATAAAATGAACTCCAAATGATAACGGAACCTTTCCACGATACATTAATGAAAACTGCATCCAAATCAGGTAGGTATTTTCTGAGATCACCGGCCACAAACGCGTACAGATATCCATTAACGATTTTTACACATATTTACATCGCACAAGCAAAATTTTTCTGTAAGACGATATATATAGAGGCTCTCAAATAATTTGTCACTAAATATTATTATTATAAGTAGCTGAGGAACGGATTCATTTTATGTATTACTTTGATAATTAGATTTTTATATAAATACGTTTATATAGCAGGACAAACCGATGATTACGTATAATATTTTGTAGTAAACTTTGCTGTCGCGGTTATTGCGAGGGATCGCAATAACGTTTTTGCTGTTTCAACCGCTCCACATACCAGTCTGAAGCTGTTTATGGATACCAGACGATGTCATACCACATTCCGAGAGACGGTTATACGAGAATGATAAAATCTTATTCTTAAGAGATAATTTTTTAAACACTGGCTCGACAATGTGGTTATAAGGCACCTGAGTCAGTACATTGTAGTCCAGAAACGACCACGACTATCAAAGGAGGATAATGCATTGACAGTGTACGTCGTCATGTCGGCACACATCCCATGATTGAAGGTCTCTAGGTATACGAATTGAATATATACGAGTTCCGACGCAGTCTTGAGTTTCTTTCGGCGTTTCTTCTCAAGGTAGTTGTTTCCGAAATGCTGGTAGATCACCGTTAGGTTCGTTTTTCATCTGACCGGCCTTCCAGGTCGAGGTCCGTACACACAGGGGTGGCCTTGCGTAGCCGCCCAACCCTTAAATTTCGCTGACTGAGTGCCCTCTGCGATCGACCACCAAGCCCGGTTTTGTTGTGAAGGTCTTTCCCAGGCCACCAACATACGACATGCCGAAATCAGTTGATTCCGAAACGAGGCAGACCGAAATGAGTCACCATGACAGTCTTACACCTCACCAAATTTGGTGCATGCTGCGGCAGCCTTCACCAGTGAATGCATTTAAATGTTTATTGTTATAAGTTATTTTTGTTATATTTTTATATAATGTGACAGACACTGGCTGCCCTATGAATATATAAAATAACGAGCACCTAGATTTAATTTATTTTACGAATTTGCACCAATGGCTATGTGAATTGCAATATCCAAACTCGCTTCGAGTTTTCTAAGCTCATATTTTCACGAATTTAAATTAGACAGATCGTAAACGTTCATTATTGATTTATTTATTTACGGTGTGCAAACTGCAAGTATGTAGAAATCTCAGATAAAAAAAACTACAAATTTATTGTTCTTATAATATGCTAGCCTAAATAGGAAATATAGGAGGAATATAAAAATAGGAGAACTCATCTTACAACATATTATAAATAAAAAAATATCTAATATTAGGTCTTACATATGAAATTGGCGTTTTTCGTACTGGCCACTTTAATCACAAATTTCTCCTCTTTGGTAAGGAATTCCAAATTCAAATTTGTACAGCTATAGACTCATGTATTTGTGCTTCGATGATCGTCATTCATTTGTTTTTTTCTTCTGTTTTTTTCTGTTTGCGTCACTCATTTTACAAAATTGAAAACTTAAAATATCGCATTATTTACGAGTACGAGTTCCGCCGTGGCACTAGTGCTGCGGAAACAACTCGAAGGGTGAATAATGGGTATGGCGGTCGTGTTGCAAAAGAAAACACAGTTCGTTTTTGGTTCCAACGTTTTCGTTCTGGAAATTTCGACCTGCAGAACAAGCCCCGTGGACGGCCTGAGACTCAAGTTGATAATGAAGAGTTGAAGGCTATTGTGGAAGCGGATCCATCGCAAACCACGTCCGAGTTAGCTACAGGCTGCGATGTTAGTGATAAAACTGTTTTAATTCACTTGAAGCAAATTGGGAAGATTAAAAAGCTTGAAAGGTGGGTACCTCACGAATTGACTGAAGCAAACCGGCAAACGCGCGTCGACTGCTGCGTTACATTACTAAACCGGCACAATAATGAAGGTATTTTAAACCGAATCATTACCTGTGATGAAAAATGGGTTCTTTAAGATAATCTGAAGCGCTCAGCGCAATGGTTGGATCCTGGCCAGCCAGCCAAATCCTGCCCCAAACGAAAATTAACCCCAAAAAAGTTACTTGTAAGCGTTTGGTGGACTAGTGCCGGTATTGTTCATTACAGTTTTCTCAAATCTGGCCAGACTATTACGGCTGATGTCTATTGTCAGCAATTGCAAACCATGATGGAAAAGCTAGCGGCTAAACAACCTAGGCTGGTCAATCGCTCCACGCCACTGCTGCTTCACGACAACGCTAGACCACACACTGCGCAACAGACGGCTACTAAATTAGAAGAGCTTCAATTGGAAAGTCTAAGACATCCTCCGTACTCCCCAGACCTTGCTCCAACAGATTACCATTTTTTACGAAATTTGGATAACTTTTTGCAAGGGAAAAAATTCAACTCCGATGGGGCAGTCCAAATCGCCTTCAAAGATTTTATTGATTCCCGTCCGACTGGTTTTTTTAGTAAAGGGATCAATGAACTACCTATGAGATGGCAAAAGTGCATAGAAAATAATGGTTCATACTTTGATTAATTAAATATATTATATTAAAAAATATTCGACTTTTTGTGCCTCCCATACAAAACGCCAATTTCATATGTAAGGACCTAATATTAAGTACATAATATTGTAACAACAAAAAAAAGTTACACATTATTATTACACAGTGCAACAAAAAAGTTACACATTATATTGTTAAATAAAAAAAATAAATAATAATATAAACATGGAAAAAAAAAAAACTAATAAGATTAATGAAATTTTTACGAGCGTATGGTATGGTCTTACAGAAGTAAACAAGCAAACCCGTGGAAAACTGCTAGTTTCATATAAAAATCTGTTCCAATAGGAGTGTAACCAATCAGAATCGAAGTTATGTAAAATTTTATGTACAAAGCTAAGCATACGAGCGATTTTATAGCTTATTGAAGTGCCCAGAGGGTCGTTAATCGATCGCCAGTAAGTAAAGGCATATAAACTTAGCCAGTTCATAAATATTGGATAAGTTCTGATAGGTGCCAGCTTATTTAGAAAGTTTTTCTATCAGATTGAAGCAATAGGCTACGGTGAGGTAAGCAGATTCCGTATTTTATGATGTATTTACTATATTTTGGAAACTTTCTTATCGCGTCTCATAGCGCTAATTGGCTGAATTGGGATAGGTCCAAAAGATGACACATATCTTCAACAGTGTGAAAGCACAGTGTAGTTCAAAATAGATCATAACTATTAAAGGACGAAAGTCTATTGAGTCTCCTTCGGTATGTCGGCCTACATACGCTACAACCATAGATGGGCAAAATGTAATCAGATTAATAAAAATGATTACGATTTTATTTTACGTGTTTTACCATTAATATGACTGAATTTTACATATCTGTGTTTTAAACACTACAGAATCCCAGATTGCATACAAATTTATGATTTCTTAATGTTTTAAATGGATTTAATCATGACTACAGAGCAAGAAAATTAAAATTAGTAGATTTTGTAATCGTTAATTATTAATCAGATTACATTTTGCCCATCTCTGGCTACAACTAAAGGTCTTTAGGTATATGAGTTACTGGACGTATACAAGCTGGTCCCAAATAGCGACAGGCCGAAGAAAGTCCCTATTTCTCAAAGTAGCATGTTGTTTTTTTTACAGACGAATCCTTGTCCGTTGTTCATATAATTGAACTAAGTTCTCTAACTTTTACTTTTGCGAGTGGTTGATCTTTGAAATAGTCTTCCAGCGAGCGTGTTCTTACCATTCTATGATATTGGGTCCGTTAAACGAAGCGTAAAAATATTTGTGCAGGTGGTTTTCCTTACTGTTGTTAGTCGTAGTTGTTTTTTTGACTGCCTCATGCTTGGCATCAGTTGTGGTCACTATGTCAAAATATAAAATATTATTCATGCATACCGCGGCAATTGAGACATAACAGATGTCCACTGAGCCGCGGGAGGAGATCCCTGCATTGGGTCACCGTAAACGTCCAAACCATCGAAGACCATTAAGATGGGTTGAACTAATCAACGACACCCTAAATAAAAATTGACAAGATGCTCTCCCCAATGCCATGAAGACAGGAGTGGAGATCATTATACGACAGACGACATCCTAGAGGGAGTCACGACCCTGAGCATTGAGGTAAGCGACGAGGAGGCGGCTTTAAGTACATGACGGAAAATATAAAAAATAACTTACCAATGAAAACGATGATTACACTTGAAATTTTGGCACACATTTTGATAATTTCTCAAACAGTACACAACAGTTCATAGTTTGCTCACTTTTTTAGTTTAAAATCACCTCCACATTTTCGACACTAATTACGCGAAAGTCCACAAACATTAATTATTTTGTTACGTCTGGCAACATTTATTCACGAGTCACTGTTCTCTGCACTACTTACAGATGTCATTTTTCGTTTGAGTAAGTTTTATTGAAGAGAATCTGTAACAATAAAAAGTATATTAATTTTTTTAACTATTTATGAAACATTAAATTTAGGTTCCTATTTAATTAGGGCTCGATATTTGTTTGTGCAACAAATACTAGTGACGTTCCGACTGGTCCGTAAGACCGATTATTCGGCCACTTTCGTAGTCAGTGACTAATCGGTAATTAGCACCGATTGTCTGGTTTTTAACTTTGTATGTATTTCTCAGCAAAATATATTTAAGAGAAATAAATTAAATTAAACGCAAAGCGGATACAGCCACTAATGCATCTTTGCTAACCTCAAAAGGAATACAGCGTTCTGATGCACTATTTTTTATTTATATTAAATTAAATTTTATTGGAAATCATGAGTAAACCTACATGGCAATCGTATAGAAACTTCATGTATACTAGTGCTTTGAGAACGGCAATCAGTTGCGCTATTGATCACGTTCACAGATGGGCAAAATGTAATCTGATTAATGATCAACGATTACAAAATGTAGTCGTAATTTTAATTTTCTTGCTCTGTAATCATGAGTAAATCCATTTAAAACATTAAGAAATCATAACTGTATATGCAATCTGGGATTTTGTAGTGTTAAAAACATAAATAAGCAAAATGCAGTCATATTAACGGTAAAAAATCCTAAAATGTAATCGTTAATCATTTTCATTAATCTGATTACATTTTGCCCATCTCTGATCACGTTGGACACGACATAAAAGCGCAAAGTAGTATACTCACTGTTCACTTCGAAAGTGGTATAGTGTGTCGATATATTATTATTAAAGCTTGTCCTAACCAACCTAACCGTGCAACCTTAACCTAGCCGTGGTGGCTGCCGGCAGAATAAAATAGCACCCCCCTCTTCTTGCTGAGGTATCGTAAAAGGCGACTTAGGTCTTTAACACCGCAATTCAACCAGGTGTTCAGAGAAGGAAAACTCGACCAAACCTGCATCCTGCTCCCTCCCGATCGTACTGGTTCTCCTTTCCATCGGGCCTGAGGGAGTTCGGACGAGAGAGTCCTTTTCTGGCTGCGCTTCCAGTTATGCACTTAAATATCTCCTGCGCAATAGACTGTTTCCGAAAAGTGGCCCTCAATTTTCTTAATCGGCATTGAAACAGTCGCCGTGGCCGAAACCGGCTAGGATATCATCATCATTAAACCTTGTAATAGTAATAACAAATCTTTATTTCACAAACAGTTGTTAAATTTAATTTTTTATTAATTAAGCGTTTTCTACCGTCTGTATCACGGCGAGTGTTCTGAAGAGGTATTTAACCTTGTTCCATCCTCGCCCTCCCTTCCATAGTATAACCACGCGTGTGGGTTCCGGAGTCACAGCTATACGGTAACTCAATCCCGGCTAGGACTAAGAAGTTCTTTAATTCTTGCTTATGCCGAGTCGCTGGGCTGTGGAATGGTCTTTCGGTGAGCGTGTTCCTACCGTCCTGTGATATGGTATTTTTCTATGATCACGGTGATTATCAATAGGTTTTCTTTAGTGTGGATAGTTGTTGTTATTTTTGGCCTGCACCATGCTTGCCATCAGGGGTAGTGTGGCACTATGTAGAATCAAGATAAAAGAAATGAAATCTGCCGACAGCACAGTTTGTAGTTGCAGTACTTACGATGCTAAGGTCCTGGGATCGAGTCCAAGTAGTGGTAAACTTTTCTGTGATGAGCAGATGGGTTTCTCACAAGTCATGATTGTATATATGTATTTAAGTATGTATAACTTTGTCTTATATTCATAGTACAAGCGCAAGCTTAATTTGGGACTAGATCATTGTGTGTAATTGTTAGTAAATATTATATTATTATAAATTAAGCCATTTCAAATAAAAACCTTGTATAAATACAAGCTTAACATAGATTTAATTTGTTGCCACGAGCCACCCTTAGATTCTAAACCATTTAAAGCAGATTAACCAATAAAAATGACACAAAAAGCGCTCGAGTAGTACCTACGTGAGGCTCATTCGAAACGAACATTATTTTAACACGTCACGTTAGCAAAATACATAAAAATTTGTCACATAAGCTTTGGTCCTAAATAAACATACGTAAACGCATTTTTCGCGTAAAGCCAAAGACAAATGTTACACGCGCAAAAAATCGCAGTTTAGTCCTTTTTTGCTAGGAACTAGGGTCCAACCGGCTCTTCGGTATCGTTTTCGGCCAGTGATGGAAACTACAAGTGCAACCCTAAATCCAAGTACGACTATCGAGAGACAACCGCCTGCCTATAGTCGCCGCGATTATGCCAGTATGCACAAATATCTCTCCACGCTTCTCTTGACCTAATACCGTAGAACCAAGGTAGAATGCTGGCCGGAAAATCATTCCACAACTGAAGCGTTTAAAGGTGTTTGGAAACGTTCATAATGCGATAATTCATAATGCGGACAGCCCTCTGTTGCAACCTATCCAGGGCGTCAAGGTACTGTGCGGAACCATTATCGGAGATGAGAAAAATATTCAATGCGTAGCCTAAACTTGGTTATATATAAAAGGTAAAAGCTGCAGCTTTGGTCAAAATGGGTCAAAAGCTCTTAGCAAACGCCGAAATTAAAGAAACTGTTACGAATGCGTACATTGTTTCGTAATTATAGGATTAAGATTTAAAATATTATCATTGTTAAGTTATAAGGTAAATTTTAATCATATCCACAAGTTGTTTATACAAGATATATCCACATAAACCTTTATTTTAAACATTTTTAAAATCATTACATTATTTATATTAGTTAATCTTATTTAAATATTCGGCTATGGCCGAAGGTTGTGTTGATGGCCGATTAATCGGCTTCGGTCAGAAATCGATCTACAGTGAGACTCTACTAGCAAGCAATGATATTTAACAGCCACACACTACCCCCGTATATTTTATGCTTTTAAATGTCCCGTAAATAGCTATTGATAAATATTATTACATATTATGTGACATACTTATGTTTTAAAGTTATGAAAGAGATAAAAAAAAGGTTATACATGTCATATTGCGTATTACATTTGTAGTGTACAGGTTTTGATATTCGGTGGTTCAGATACCGTCGCAGGATTGCCTTCGCGGGCAATGAGATGTCCCTTCATGACATTAACCGGGCAGAATGGAGTCTGCTACTCGGACTGCAGTGCGCAGTGTAGCTGTGCGCTGAGAGATAGGATCTTTACACCCAAATTTTCCAGAGATGAAGAGTAAAAAAGCTCTTAACTGGTCAGGGTGTTGGTGTAATATAGTTTTCCAGGCTAGCAGTGGTTTGAGGGACATCCTGAGTGTTTTAGCCAGTAGGAGTTTGACTCATCGGACTCGCTGCTCACACAACAGCCTCGATGCTCCTATGCAGAATTTTCCACCAGTTTACCAGAATAAGTGGGGAATACCAGAATAATATTCTTGTTTTTATCTCTTTTGCACACATAGGTTCGACGTAGTGATCTCAGTCATGCCGGTACGATATTTAAAAGGCATTATAATTTCTTATATCAGATGTGGCATATACTTCATTTTTTCCAGTTATATAACTGGTGATGCATGAAATGTCACCTGCCTGTAGGTCTGACGTCTATTACTAAAATTTCATAAAATAGTTTGTTATTTTATTATTAAAATTGAGTAAAATAATAATTATCCCGTATACCTACTGGCTTGTGTTTCTATGAAATATTGGTGCATAATACTCGTTTTTTTTATACCCCGGGGAAAATCTCTAACGTACCTCAGGAGGCGGAGAGGGCTGCCCCCCGGTGTGTCGGACTTGCACCGAATAAAACCCCCGGGGTGTTATAATACTCGTATTTATTCAATAATTATTATCTCAAAATAACTGAATTATGGATTTATTACAATGGAAATAGAATTCATAGCGTTACTAATAAAAAAACATGAAAAACATGGCTGTCATAATACCGCCCTGTTTTTTCAGCATGGCGGTATCAACAAACTCCCGTTTTATTTCCGAAGCGTTTTTAAAATGCCTCATAAAAATCAGATGACATTAACGCAGTAGATAAAGGCAGTATCATTTCGGGGTCAGAGTTGTAAAAATTGATGTAATATGTTTCCGGGGGCCTTTGAGAGTCATAAAAATTGTATTCGCTAAATATTTGGAGACTCTGTAGTTCATAATTTTTTTATAGCTCATTTTAGATTGATTTCATATATTTATATATCGTATTTTATTTTTATTGTCATACCACAACGTAGATTCAGAAGAAAGACGCGAAACAAATAACTGTTTTTGATAACACACGAGTCCAATAAGTAACATATCGTCACGATTTATTTCTTTCGGGGTGAGCAGAGATACATTAATGGCTGTATCCTCATTGCGCTCATATGTATTCATATGACTTTTACCAGCTAAAAATCCCAAGGTGACTACTTTTGAGAATAAGTGGGGACTGCGGGTCCTGTAATAAATTCGCCGCAGCTCCACTACGCCGCGCCTGATAGGCACAATCACGGGGGGGGGGGGGGAGAGACTCCCCAGAGCTATGACATGGGGTATTTCAAAAGGGGACTGAACAACATCCTCCTCAGTCAGCCACGCAGTAGCAAAGCACCTTGTGTTTGGTTACCACGATGGTAACCGCTTACCATCATAAAACCTTTATATAACGCCTTTCTACCGGTTTTATGAATCATTAAGAACCTCGTAACCCCAATCACCCACGGTCACGCCAATTTCAAGATTAAGTAGCCAGTGGTGCCCACACTTAACTTTTTTTTAACTTAGATCTCGCTTGCGACACCACGTTTGCCCACGCGCAGTCTAATTCGGTTTGGGGTGTGGCACAATTCATAAGTCACAGCGTTGTAAGCAGATACTCACTTTGAACACTTTCATGTACTATGTCATTGACTTGCTTAAGTTTTTTTTTCTTTCTATTTGTAATTATTAATAGTGCAGACTATTTGTAATTATTAACAGAAAGAGACTGTCATAGTGCCTCGCTTCGATATATAGCGTTTCGGGATCAGCTTGTATTCCCCAGTTATTTATGTACAAAAGGACTCAGTCGCAGTATACGAGGGCCGTTATTACGGCGGCAGCTGTCATTGGATTATTTTCTATTAATGGTCGTTGCCGTTCTTGGATTACATCGAACGATCAATAAGGTGTACTGTAGCCATTTTGACAAGTCAGTTTTATAAAAAAAATCGTCATAGTTTGCAATGCAGAATGAGGATTCTTTTACACTGATAGGCATGGGCTATTCGATGCCATGTGAGTTCCCTCACGATCTTTTCCTTCACCGGTGAACATATGGTACCTGAAGCCATACTTAATGTAGAAAAATTAAGAGGTACGCGCCGGAATTCGTACCAATGATCTTTCGCATTACCACCACACATTCTGGTCGTTATTTTTCCTTATCACAATCCGCGATCGCTATCGCTTATAACTTAGAGCGTGTGTCCAAGTTTGCATGTAGGCGTAGAAATGTTTGTGAATGGCAATTATTTAGTGTCTTTGTATATTTTCCTCTCTTTCCCTTTGTGTACCTCTTTGTCGTGTTGATTATTTTAATATTTGTTTTACTTATTAATACTTTCTAGACATTTTTTTTAATACTAGCATACACCTGCTGCTTTGTCCATAATACCTTCATTTGTTTTCACTACATTAATTACACTCGTAAAAACATAAAGATCATTCTAAACAAACTTATGATTTGGTGAATTATATGTATATTAAGGAAACACCTCTTGTAAAATAAAAATAATGTGGAATAAAAGAAAAACAAAAAAGGGTATGAATAGAGACCTAAAACATATGCTTTTTATTTGTGTAAACTGTTTATTCTTTTGGCAGCAGGACAACTTCACTGGGCGAGAGGGGAAGCGCTTAAGATGAACAGCCAACGAGTTATGGGTTGGTTGGTAACGCAAGTCATCCCTCTAGGTACAAACCTATACTTGTGCAGCCATACCCTGAAATATAAGCCCCACAAGTGATCTCCTAGCGTTTCGGAAGCGATTGCCTTGAGAATAAATGCGGAAAGTAACTCCAGCCTACGTCGAAGTGGAAAAGACTGGTATTAAATGTTGCTACCTACATTTTTACACTCGCTAGGTCATGACTACACCGCCCCTAAGTTTAAGCACAGGACAGTTCTAGCCAACTAGTCGATTTTCGACCGATTGACTGATGTTTTTAGAGTCAGGGACGTTCAAGTTAGGGGCTCTGAGCGAATTATGAGAAGTCGGCAGAGCATTGTGACGTATTATGTTGAAACGCACCATGCAGTGTCGGTGGAGGCAGCGTAGCCCCGAGATCGTGGTTTTATTGATCGCCCCAAGAATTGATTACAGGAGCTACAGTCCACTTCAAAGAACAGAAGTGATCACCTTGGGGTTTAGCCGGTATATATCCGACACACCTCGACTGTCAATCCGCATGTACCGCGGAGACGGTTCTACGGTTTTCTCCAAGTAAAGAAAGGTCTAAAAATCGACAGCAACTATCGAGAAACAGGGTGCTAATAGTCGCTGTGGTCATGCGAGTCTGCTCAAGTCTCTTTACACTTCTCAAACGAAGATATAAATGCATCGGCTGGTATATTTCACAGCCTGATGACGCAACTGAGGTAAGAATTGGAAACCTTTTGGTATTAAATCAAACATGTCAAAATAAACAATTTAACGAGCGAAACGAAAATGACATCATTTATGTAAAATTAATCTTATATTTATACGCTGACAAACTAAAAAACTATAGTCAAAACTGTCTTCTTAGCATAATTTGATTTACTAATGTTTTGTATGTTTTATTTTAAGTTGTAAACATGTATTGTACACCTTTAAAGCATTTGTCTGACAGGATCTGGACAACAGTAGATATCAGTGCACAGATCGTCATAATGACTCACATAAGCCTGTCGCGTTTCTTGATTAGTTCGTACCGCGTCAGGCGTTGTAATGTAACCAGTACAAACCAGGGACTTAAATACCGGTATAAAAGCGGTAACGTTATAAGCCAAGAAGGGCGATAACGTTATTTTTTAGAGTAACGTTACTCAGTATTTGTTATTTTTTATGTTACTTTTCGTTAACGTTATCTTTTTCGTTCTGTTATTTTCTTTAGCGTTCCGATATCTCGATAACGTTATAACAAAAACTAACGTTATTTATTTTCGTTATTGTTTGTCTCATTCGCTCAGTTCAATTCTCTTTTCTTTTTGAATGTATCGTACGCGACATTTTTTGGTTGCTATGCGCTGCACATTCAGTGAGTCGATTTACTTAAATCATATCAAGACCAATTAAAGGTATGATTATGTATTTATTAAATCTTTATTATATATATATATATATATATATTATATTAATATTATATATATATATACATATATACAAACTATATCCCAATCAGTATGTGCAGTGTAATCAAAAAGAACTATAGACTGTAGCTGTGGTGGCCTAGCGGATAATGGGCCGGTTTCCATGCGCGGCAAAGCAAATGTGCATAGTTTCGAATTCCGGTACGACCAGTGGGTTTTTCCAGATAACGTACGAGGCACCATATGCACACTGACGAAGGAAAACATAGTGAGGAAACCCGCATGGAATCTAATAGAAATTGTATGTGTAAGTGGCCTGTGAACGGCGATCATCTGCGCTACTGGTCACTGATATAAGCGCAAAGTTGATATAGTCACTAATGTCTCTCTGCTCCTCCCCCCCGCCCCTAAGGTATATAGCGGACGATACGTAACCAACCAAACTAACTAACTATAGGGCAAACTTTACATCTAACGAATTGTCTGTAAAGACTCTATAGCTAAGTTTGAGCTATCTCAAAGTTTAGGTCTATTGGATTGGGTGTATTAACTATAGTTGAAACTTCGCGTCTGCAATGTAAGTAATGTAGTATGAACAGTAAGTATCTTTATACCGAGGCTGCAGGGGTCGGTAAACGACATTGAAAAAAACAACAAAAAAACCTACGCTCAACTAAACGAAACATTCGCACAGCACATGACGGCGATTCACACGCCGGTCTTCATTTACAACTTGATTTATAATAACATATTGTCACGTTATGTTCCTTTCGGAGTGAGCAGAGATATATTTGTGGCTGTATCTACTTTAAGCTTATATGTCGTGAACAACGTGACCAGTGGCGTCGCCGATCGCTTTTATAATTATTTTATTTTTAATTAATCCGCAATTGTGTTGTTGCTTAGATCTATATTTTGAAGGATTGAAATGAAAGGCAAGTGCGTAAAGCAGTATCCGATTTTCGTCCGAGTCTTTGGAATAAGTATTTTCACGATTTTTTGTCGAACAAAGTGCGTAGTCGCCCATAGAGCTAATATTCCTAAATTACTTTACCGGGAAATTCTAATTTCAAATAAACGCTATCTGTCATTATGATAAAAACTACATAGTAGCCAAGAATGAAAAGTATACACTTTGATATTATTAAATTTTGAGACCGCAAGAGCGAATCAAAATAAAGAATTATCAGAGGTTATTGTATTTTATACAATGGTATGGAACAATAAATAAAAGATGTAAACAAATCTACATTCATTATCATGTAATAATAAAGAAATAAAGCAATAATTTACAAATAAATAAGCTTTTTTCTACGGCTTCAATTTATGGATTGAGCGTATTGAAGTTTGCTGGAAATTATAACTGGTGTTTGATACCTTTAGAGCTGAGAGGGACAGAGAGGTCAGATCCACTCTGGTGGCGCATAGCCTTCGCATATGCTCACCTGCGCAACCCTTAACACTTACACGGGCAGTGGTACTTGAGGGAGTCCACCGCCCATGAATGAGGAAGGCAGGGTGTGAATGTTCCACACGCTGCTTATTACGACGGTTTTTTTAAGGTGGTCAACTCCACTTACCCTCCACAATGTGAGAAAGCCTGAGAAGGCCGTGCACGTGGCGGTACCGGCAGATTGTGAATTCGCTCCCGCGGTTGGTATTTCGCAGCGCGATAAGAACGCTGAAAGGTTTTTGGTCAGTAGGAGTTTGACACAAACCCGGCCGTTACCCTCATGGCGACCGAGAACTTCTATGATGGATGTTGCCATGGTAAAAAAAAATGCTAAAAGTTAAATAAGGTTTCGCAGAGAATGTAATATATATTTTAACTAGTTTCTACCCGCAACTTCGTCTACGTAGAGTTATTACTTCAAGTAGTCCAGTTTTTTTCTCTCTAAAATACATTTATTACACATCAATATCATTTGATTTATACTATAACTGGGCTATTTCTAGTATGCTTTAGTCATTTTACAAGGAATTACTGAGATTATACCAATTTCGTGGTTTGAAACCATGGGATTTCAAAACCTACTTAAATGACTTCCCCTTGAAGAACTAGACGCCCAAAACAGTTTAGGTTTAAGTTATATTGTAAATTTTTATGCAATAAATGGCACCACTCAGACCTTATCAGCGGATGGATGAAAGAATGATGTATGAAAGGCAGTGGAATGGAGTGGTGCGAAATTCGTACCATGGGATTTACATGCAGAATAGTATAGCGCCTCCCTCGTCATCATTCTGAGGTGTCGTAAGAGCCGACTAAGGTATACAGCATGCCAAAATGCACGCAGAGTGATATGCGCCTGCATGCACCTTTTCTGCACTATGTGTGAATTCTTCTGTGGCATTTAAGCTGACAGAGGGCTCATTGCGCCATGTTTAATGTTTATGTATTTTCTCCTTTTATGTATGTTGTTTTAGTTTCTGAATTTTAAATTTTTGTTTGGGGCAAAAAATATACTTAATTTCATAGTGCACACCCGCCGACGCGCATTGGACAAGCGTGCTGGGATAAATGTCAAACCTTCCCACGGATTCCGTAAATATCCTTGCAAAGGGAAAGGAAGTCTTTGCCTTGCAGTGGGACGAAAGTAACTAATAATAGTCCGTTTTTTAATGTTCCGTATATCAAAAGGATAAAATGAACCCTTATTGAATCTCTTTGTTGCCAGTCTGTGTATCAAGCCCCTTTTTTTAAGAAACGCGTGGAGATATCCATTTTTTTACAGTAAAGAAAAACAATTGATAGTCCCTGTGAATGCCGGCCTGCACAAATATCTCTTCACGCTTCATTTAAAGGAGCCAATAACATAGGACGGTGGGAATACGCTCGCCAGAAGACCATTCCACAGTTCAACGACTCGGCAAAAGTAATAGAGAACTTCTTAGTCTTAGCCGGGGAAAAAATGAGTTACCCAATGGCTGAGATTCAGTAAACTCGCGCGCGTGGTTCTGTTATGGAAGGGAAAGTGTAGAATTAGGTTAAATAATACTCCGGGCAGTAGACTTGAGAGAGGCTGCTGCTCGGATGAGAGAGACACGGTGTGCAGTGTCCTACACGCCGCCCGTGAGAAAGGTTTGGAGGAGTGGGCTTTTTACACCCGCCCCTTCCAGAGATGTAACCTAAGCAGACTGTTCGCATCCCTGGGCGTCTGGAAGAATCTGGATTCCCAGGCCCGAGTGGAGTGACTGGAAGGACACCCCGGAGGTTTTTAGTCAGTGGATGTCTGACATAGCGGAGTCACTGCCCACACAGCGACCCTCATGGTTCTATGCAGGATTTTTCCCTAGTTTACAAAAAAAAAAAGAAGTTAAACAGCTCTTTAAAACACTCGGGACTACATAAATACAGGTGGTAGAAAATTAATGTATCTCTGCTTCCCCGAAAATTATATAGCATGACGATACTGTATTATTATAAGCTTGTACGAAACGCCGGTTCTCGGTTTTGAATAAACCTTAGCGGATTTTTTAGAGCAAGTTTTGATGCACCTGATAAAATGCGGTATAATTTCAAGACATCACGTCAAATGCTTTATCTAAACTTTATTAACACGGAAATGAAGCTGTTTTAAAACAAATCAACCACAACTATCCAATATTGTATAAATATAGCGTAATAACAAGATAAATACTATATCTCAAAGTGTGTATCTCACATGTGTCGTCTAAATATGGAGGACACATTGCTGCTACGTGGGAGACGGCGAGCGAAGCCGCCTGTGTACAGGATGTTGTTCACTTTACTCCTACGATATATTATTCCGTAACTTACTTCCGTACCATTTTTTGCAAGAAAAATGAAATAGAAAGTTTTTACAATACTTGTAGATAAGGTGTTCATAATTGGGGCAATGCTGTCAATGATGAGTGAGATAGATAATTTTTCATTTAGGAATGAATTCAACTTATGCATCGTTTATATTTTGCCCGTCTATGTTTTAAACGCAAATTAATCTTCAGTTGCATACAAATGTTTAGTTTATTTATGTTTAGAAGGGTTTTAATTATGATTACAAATTAAGAAATTTAAAATTACGATTACATTTTGTAATCACGTCAAGCTATAAACCTTAAGGCGTCAGCCGAGATAGATAAAGTGTTGTACCTGTTTTGCACTTATATGGTATGTCGTGCACAACGTAATCAGTAGCGCAGCTGATCGCCTTGTTGATGATGTTTTAAATTTTCTTATACTAGTATGTTTTGGGCGAAGGTCAGAAGGCTAATTTTGTGACTTCTTTTTCAATCAGACATTGTATTTGGTGTTTTTACTGAATAAATAATGTTATTTTTGACATTATCGAAACTGGTATTTGATATACTAGTTTTTGTACTTTTTTAAGTTACAAAATTTCATTCCCTCGCGGATATACTGTTGTATATTGTAGCATATTTATTTATTCACAAATCTACAGTATATAATTTTATTAATACAGGAAACGTACAAAAAATCGGATTGACCAAGATGATTTGTGTAACAAGGTTATATGAGAGCATTAAATGCGATTCAAATAATTGTTATGAAATAAAAAGTTATTAAGTTAGTAAAAGTTATATGTGAAATGTGTAGTGTGGTTGTGTACTTTGTGTATGTGACTTAGTGTGTGTGTATAAATGTGTACATGATCGATTTCTTATGTTCTACACTTAAACTTTTTCTGTTTATTAAGTTTTCAAATAAACTGCCCATCAGAAAATTGAGAGCGTGTTTATTTAGAAAGATTTTAAAAGAGTTTAGTTACGAAACACCCTGTAGGAATATTTCTTGAATAATGCATCTTTAGTATAATGGATACACAGTATGTGTGGACAGACCAACGCAGAATTATACCAGCGAAAACGGCACGTGCGTTTTCGACAAAACAGAGTGACATGAAAATATTTTTAACAACTTTTGCTTATTCAGGAAGGGATATATATCAGAGACCATAGATAAAAAAAACACTCGATCAGCGGAAACACTAATATTTGTCTATTGAAACGATAAAAGTCTCAATATGAGTAAAATAAAATACGTAGAGCACGTTAGAGTGGCTACGCATTGAATCCGTAAAAATACAAGCCCAAAATACTCGGACTAACTTCGGATATTACATTTCACACGGCCTTTGACAAGAATCTGTGAAAATATTATTAATCTAAGAGTCAATTACAATCAGCACAAAGCGTTACGTCAACGCATACATAGTTTTGACTCTATTCGGACGCAGTACACAGTATTAATAAAATAATACTAAAGCGATTTCTATCTGACAATATTCGGATCTAAATTGGAGATTAACGGATGACGGATATAGTGCGCAAACACCCTTACAATGTGTTAGCGTCGCTAGATTCGTTGATTCAGGATATAACCACAAAGTGTACAAACAACAGATGGCGCTAATGTATCTTTGATTACCTTAAAAGAGATATATCATACAATACTGCACGTTATTACTAGATATGTTGCGGTGATTCGTATCTATCTGTATCTTTTGGATATTTGAAATTATTTAGTGTTCATATTCAGTGGCGTAGCTGCTGGAGGGCTAGCGGTGCCGTGCACCTTGGTTCCCGAGCTCAAGGAGTCATCGGGTCCTGACCAGCAAACCTTCGAATGAATTAGCTAAAAATTCTCTTCCCTTTGGAATATAAATATAACTACATTATTGGAGATGTAACAATAAATGTCAGGTCTTGACTAGTCGATTGCGCGTTCGAGTCACTAAGTATTTTATGCCGCTATGACGGTCTTTACACTTGTACACTGTGGTCACGACTAGTGATGAAAATGCCCGGGAATTTTCCCAAAGTGCCCAGCACTTCCGCGAACATTTCGTAAATTCCCGGGAATATTCCCCATACAAGCTTTGGGCACTTTGGGAAAATTCCCGGGCATTTTCATCACTAGTCACGACCCATTTCGGGCAATGGCCCTAACTACCTCAATTCTTCATATAGTAAAATGGCTGCTAATAATATGTTCTTAAATAAATAGCTTTGAATTAGGCACAGGTGCGGTTGGATGTGGAATACTGTTGTCACCTTTGAAACGGTTCCGCTAAATATCAATTGACTTCTGGACTCGATTAATCGTAGGGCTCGTAGACTAGTTGGCGATGATTCTTTGACTGAGACTAAAATGCAGAGCATCGAGGATCGACATTAAGTCGCCTTCCTCGTAATCTTTTACCGGTTGCACAATAGAAAGTGTTCTCAGAGGCTAAATTCTCTAATTCCATCAGCCCCATTTCTTTATGAAACCACTAGACGCGGTGCCAGATATAATCTATATGTGGTGGACGTTCCTTATAACCGCACGAAAATATTCGCTTGTACATTTATTATGCGAACAGCTAAGGAGTGAAATATGCTTCCAGCGATCTTATTTCTACGATGTAATGACTTGGGAGTTTAATAAAAGAGTGAATAGGCATTTGTTGGACGGACGCGGTCCATCGTCGTAAGTATCTTCACCTTCCATCAAGCGTGATTGAAGTCAAGCATCCGCCTGTAAATAATAATAAAAAAGTAAAATAATTTTACATTTTGTTCCTAACAGGTACCTATGCCCGAATAACCGCATTCAGCTTGAAGATAAAGCATCGGGCATCAATGAATTAATACGAGATCTTATAATGAGCGGATGCAAGGCACCGGATGCTGGCTTGTGAGGCTTCGGAACTGGTTTGTATCTCCAACAGGTTATTACGGCCTCTCGTCAAACTATAACTGAGGTTAGCTGAGATTCGATACAAATATTTTATTATTTTATCAGGGGAAAATGTGGAGAGAGAGGCGTAGATTAGGAAATACAAAAAGGATTATAAATCGAAGAAATTTTGTAAGCTACAATTTTTTTTCTATGGGATGGAATAATTTTAATACGGTAATTTTCTTATGATTACTCAGAAACCCTGTATGTCAAATAATGTTAACGTCGAAAGTTGTAAACTAGACACTGGAAGCTCTGAATCACCCTTTTTAAAGCGGCCATTTCCTTCAAAATATCAGCCTCTTGAAAATCTCTTAAAGATGTAACACTATATCCCGTTCAGGGTGGGCAGAGATACATTAATGGTAGCATCCACTTGGAACTTATATGTCGTGCTAAAAGTTATTAGTAACGCAGCTAATCACCGTTTTCACAGCACTAGTTCATATGACATTTTTATTAGATACCATGCGGGTTTCCTCACGATGTTTTTGCTACATAAATTATTGCTACGCCAGACGAAGTCGCAAACATAACCAATTTAACTATATGATTAAAAAAGAAACACGATATTTTCAATTAATTTTGACAAATCATACTCCTGATAAGGGTTACGCCCCTCTATTGACATTAAACTGTATTTCATACGAAATGCATACATTGATCAAGTGTTTTATAACCATACTAGCTGTTTCCCTCAGTTCCATTTGCATTACACGGGTAAACTATTTAAGAGAGCTCCGAGAAAAAGAATCTAGATTTAATTACAATTTTTAACACTACACTACTCAAAGTAGTCAATTTGATTGTTTTATATTTATTATGACTATGTTATATAATCAATACATATAATAAAACAGTTCTTAAGCCACCTATATAATAATATGTAGATGAAAAATTATTTGAAAGCTCCTTTATATACCGCCTTTCAAAAAAAATTTGTTTGCTCGATATAGACTAGTAAAAATATATCGTTTGTGCTCGATTTTCGCAGAAATAGCTTTCCCGATTTGAATGTAGTTTTCATTAATGTGCAGTGGAAAGGTTAATTTAACACTTCAATAAAATTAAAAAATATTAAATTCATTTTAATCGGGAAATAAATAAAAAAGTAATATTAGTTTAAAAAATCACGTTAATTATGTATTGGCATAAAATAATGTTTGGTTAATATTTTTAATAATATTAATTGATCCCTGTCTAAAGATATATCAGAAAATCCTTAAAATAATTATTATCATACAAAAGTACTACTTCCACGCGAGCGAAGTCTAGTTAAACATAAATTTCATAATAAAGATTCATAATGTATAAGGAAACGCTCAATTGCGAGAACGATTAGCACACTAAGAATTTCATATTTATTTATGTATTAGTTCAACGTTGCGAAGGAAAATAAATTACTAATTAAAAACTACGAAGCCATATATCTGGCTTATGGGCAGCCAGTGAATTCGGAGCAAACAATTTTACAAACATAAACTGTTTTAAATAATATGATTGCCTTTAATTAATCACCATGTTATAATATATTGTTTTAATTTCAAATATTTTTTTTTTTATTTTAGTGAAACATTTAAATATAAACTTACTTCTGTTAATGAAGTTTATTTGTGATTATTACTTAATGATTGGATATTTCTTATTATAAGACCAAAGGCCATAAATACAAACCAAATTAAAATTCCATGATCGAATTTCATGGTTCTCAGTCAACGAGAAGTTCTCTACAGGTTTTACTTGTCATTTCCTTGCAAAAAGGTAAAATATACGAAATAAACGCCTATTTTTTGATTGCGTTAATTTAGAAGTATGATTTCAGACAACTTTAAGTGATTACAGATCTGCAAGTATGTAATAATATTTTAAAAAGAATTGTGGCTGTTGTTGCCTCGTGAATAAGGAACCGGAATCCATGCGCGAAGAAGCGAATTGTCGCAGTTTCGAATCCTAGCACGTGCGTTGGGTTTTCCCAGTTTAAGTACAGATTTAAGCACCACGTGTCCACCGGTAATGGAAAACATCGTGAGGAAACCCGTATGGCATCTAATAGAAATGTGAAGTGTACTGGTGCTCTGAGAACGGCGATCAGCTACGCTACTTTTGGGTTTGGGTACGCTACGTTGGGCACGACATATACACGCAAAGAGAATACAGCCAATAAAGTAAATATGCTCAGCCCAAAAGGATATAGCGTGACAAATACCGTTCCTAGAGATCCCCTGTAAAGATTCGACAGAAGGAAAGAAAAAATAGAGGAGTTCTTAGCCTGGGTTGAAGAACGTTCCGTCCTAAAGGCATGTCTTCGCGCGCAATGAGCGAGATATCTCTCCGTGACATTGACCGAGCAGTAGACTAGAGAGTATCTCTTATCCGGATGAGGCGGAGGCGATACATAAAAATCCTACGCACCACCTGATGGAGAGATCTTAAGGGGTGAACTCTTCATCCTGACCTCTCCAAGAGATGGAGGATAAAATGCTATTCGCTCGCCAGGTCATTGGAGGAATATGGATCCCCAGCTAGCAACGATTTTAGGAACACCGCGGGAGTTTTAGTCAGTAGGAGTCTGTCATACCAGGGTCGCTGCCTTGACGGGCTCTCTGATTGTCCTAGGTTAGATTTTGCCCCGGATTAGCAAAAAAAAAAGCTGACAAACAGACGGACAACAACTTCATTGTATAAAGTAATTTCGAGATGCAGAGCCCTAACAAAAACTAAGTTAAATCTCGGTTAACATTTCTATCCACCACATTAAACACACGGCTCGATCATACATAAAATTATAAGACCTACCTAAGATAAAACTTATAAAGTTTTTAGTTCGTCAATGAAATTTAATACATAGCTATCGAAAATTCTAGATCGATTGAAATGTCACCTTCATAACATTTAGTTAAGCTTATTAAGAAGGTACATATATTTTAATATCGTGGGTAGTAGAGAAAGATTGGGAAATTATTTTTAAAAGCATTATATGAAATAGGGATTTGAATCAACGTAATGGTTTTCTAGAACGTTTTCAACCTGGCACCGTTGGTCACTTGGGGGTTACGATCTTAGGAGGTCCGTGGACAACACGAAAAATTAAAATTACAAAAGCTTACGCTGAATTTTATAAAGGCAAACTTGAATTTGCTTAGATTTTACTCAAACATTACAAATAATATTATTTGATTAATATCAAAGTACTTAATATAATAAGACATCGATTTTTCAACTTGGACTTGTCTTTGTGAATACTTTGCCTATATTCAAGTTTCTGTTATATATTCAGTTTTAGTCAGACACGAACTTTTTCCTTAGCAAAATGCTCATAAAACAAATTTGTTTATGGTAAGAAACTATCCACAAATTAAGGCAGTATTTTTAATTTTATTTACATACAAAATAAATTCTGTAGTATCAAATGTTAGCATTTAAATAGGGGTCTAAATTATTTTACAGTTTTAAATAGTAATCTTTCGTTACTAATCTTCTCTCGGGAAAAGGCAAGGGTTTTCAACTATACAGCCTAAACAACAACCAAAGTACTTTAAAAAAAGATGCTGGACGACTTCGCATGTAAGTGGTTACTTCCTAATTTTAAATTAAACAAAAATGTAAATGATACCTAAAATCTTATTAAAACCCGTTACGTAGCTTTGAGGATGTAAGCAAACTGAAAAAAGACTTCAATTAATCGTACCATATAAAAATAAAGATTTACTGTATTGATAAGGCTTTGATATAGTATAAGTATTTATATTATAGTATAAGTATTTAGGATAAAACTTAGTAGTTTCCAATAGAAATCATCATCAGTATCCTAATTCACTGGTGGAAATAGGCTTATCAAACCCAAGATTAAAAAAAAAACGTGTTTTTATTTATCTGATAATCGAATCTACATGTCCCAGTTGTACTATTTTTACACAGCGCGACAAATAGCGTAACAGTTTGAAAATAAAAATTAATTGCTTTATAGTTTTTTAATTTAAGCCATAATCTTATAAGGTTGTCTGTAAAAAATAAAAATTAGGCAATAGATATTAGTATCACAAAATAAAAGTATGATGATTTTCTCTTGCAAGACAATTGGTAATTTTATTTAATTACATAAATCTAATATTCCTACTATATATGTCAAATAATGTAAATAGAAATTAAGATAATTATAAATATGACAAGTTTATCTGGCCAATAAATAAGCGTATCCACGAATTTCGAAACGCCTTCGTTTTAACTTTTTTTTCTTATTTATTAATCTGTTTCAATTTTAAAATCCTGCTTTTAAACTATGGTTGTATATTATTTTATATTTGCCTGTTTAATCAAGAAACTATTATTTAATTAATAAAATAAAAAGTAACTCATGATGATTAGAGACAAAGTTATTACTTTTTAAACGTATATAATTTAAATTCGTTAGATCGATGTTTTAAAGGTACATAGTAATACAAAAATATATTCACCTGATTTAATTAACGATCACTAGAACCAGTAACGAAATAGATTAATAAAATAAAAAAATGACTGTAGGCCATACTCCCACGAAACTGGTATCAGCGGAAATCGGCGATCCAACACAACCGGTCAACATAAGCCGAACGGGTTTATCGTTCATTCATAATAATCGACACTGACACAGCACTGGCGTTTAAAATTTTTACATACAAACAAACGCACTGAAATCCATTCCACAACAATAACAGCGTCGCGTTCCGCGTGAACACAGCCACAGGTGCGCGAGCGTCGCGCCACACGTGTAAACCCCGCGCGAGCTAAAAACCGTTTGCGGGCCGGCGGGAACTGAGGCTGCGCGAAGCGTGCCGCGGGGAAGGGTTGCCTGATCAGTAAACTGGCCCGGGATGCGGTGATGCCAGCCCGTTTACCGCTAACTTTGGGAGTTTGCATCCAATTACTAAACCGTCTATATTTTAAGCACATTTTTTATACTAGACAAAGTAACTACGGAGCATCTTATGGAAAGTACAATGTAGTCTACGAACAAATGTGATGTGTGTGTGAAACCACAAATACTGCTGATTTTGTAACGTGATAGGCCAGTGTGTCTCTATGACGGTCTTTGCACCTGTATATTGTGGTCCAGATCCAGTTCAGGCAATCGCTCTACCATCTCAAAAGTTTTGATTATCTGATAGCCATGACATAAGCATATACTTACACAGGTACTTTACTTTCCATCATATGCGATTTAGTCACTTGGTCAATTCAGTATAAAGGAAATAGGTATTTAATGGTAGCCCGGGGGAAATTCTTTATAGGACTATCAGGGTGTATCCGACACTTACTGACTAAAATCCACGGGGACTACATGTCCCTTTAATTTCTTCATCCAGGCCTGGGAAACCAAATTCGTCCAGTCGACGGACACAATCCATCGTGAGCCTCATGTTTACCTCCCAGCAGGTGTGATTCACTCGTCGTTAGAAGATTCCCATGTCAGAAGATGTTGGAAAAACAGAGACAGAAAGCGAATTCTACTCCTTGTAGATTATTGTAAATAATAAAAATACTGACGATGATATTTTTTTCTTTTCTTACGGTCTAATTATCTCCTTATATCAGGTGTGACTGAGGTCAAGCGTGAGTCTGTTTGTAATAATTTTTTTTTACATAATTTGGTTGCTATTTTATACTGGCTCAGCAAAGTGGAACGTATCGTTTCAGAATCAGTTTGTGTACTAGAGACCTCGTGTGGTACATCATATCTATATATAAAGGGTTGGTATAACAACAGCGACTGTCATTGGATTCCCGCTCCTTGTCAGTCACAGCCGTTCTTGACTTTTACTGTGTTTTGCATCAGGCGAGCTATAGTAACTTGGTCGAACCAGAATAAATAAGTGTATTATCAATTATATTAATTTAATAATTTCTTTACTGACAAAGTGTGTATACTGTTATATAAGGAGAATTTACAAAAATTTGGGGAGGTTTCCTGTTTAGAGTTGGCAGCATAGCCGGGATACCAGTATCCAGCCGTCAGAGCCTGCGACGAAGGCGTCTAGGGATGTTGCGTAAAACGTTTAATATACACGCGTTAACATTTATCGATCTAATTTGAGTCCTCAATTAAAAAAGCAGTTTATATTTTAGGAACGTTGGGGCAAAGAGGGATAAATCAACATTTGCAATTTTATTCAAGTTCAAGGTTGACGTTTAACTAAGCCTCTACAGTTAATATAACTGCAATCAGTGTAGATTATTTGTATTGGCATTTAGTTTTATTGGCCAAATGAATGATGCCCATGGGTTTGTGGGCTTTCCAGCTGGGTTCATGATGTCAATTGCATGGCACTGAAGAGGCCGAAGCGGGATGTCATCGCTTCACGGTAGTTTCCGTAAGATGAATGGGGAAGCCGTACTACGAATAGCTTTGAAATAGTGCCTAGTGGGCGCGGCACACCGTAGGACTTTTGAGAAATTGATTACAAGTCCCGCAGTTCCATCTTAGCGCGAATGGGACAGCGGAGATTCCGAAAGTCGGTTTTCATCAGTACTACTAAAAAACTTATTATTTAACATTACGACTAGCGACAAACTGCAACAAATACTCTGTTTAACACAATAGAGTTTGGAAGTACCGGAACACGAACATACAGCATCACAGTTACTTGATTATCGCTAAGCTAGCAGGACGTATTTTTTTTAAATCCTTACTCTACACAGTGACCACGTAGGCCTGATGCAAAACGACAATGACTAACAATAGTAAAGAAAAACCTAGCGGTAAGTTGTAACGGTCATGCTGGCTTGCCCAAATCCCTATTCACTCTACGCTTAAAGGTTCCCATATCATAAGACGGTGCGAATACGTTCGCTGGAAGACCATTCCACAGCCCAATAACTCATCAAAAGGAAGAGTTAGAGAATTTCTTAGTCTTAACAGGGATGGGAGGTACCGTATAGCTGTAACTCCGTAAACCCGCGCGCGTAATTCTACGATGTAAGGGTGGGGGACAGGACAAGGTTAAATAACTTTTCACAACACTCGCCATAATACCGACGGTAGAAAATGCTCAATGCAACTGCGCAACTGGAGCGGTTCAAGATGCTTAGGAACGTCTGGATCTTTCACAATGCGGACAGCCTTCCGCTGCAACCTATCCAGGGCGTCAAGTAAGTACGGGGACCATTCTAGAAATACGGACAGTATTCCATGCATTGCCTTACCTGGGCCTTGTTTTTACCAGAATAAATAATAATATCATAAAACACATGGTTCAAAAAGAAGATAAGGTCTCAAGAAGTAGCAATATAGTCTACGTAGAAATTTTATGTTATCATAAAATAAATATAAAACGTAATGTATAGCATTTATATTGTTTAATAAGAGCCGTATATTTGCTCGATGATTTCTTTCATCGTAAAAACTCTATTTGCCTTTGCTCGCTTTTATGAGTCTGTAGGACTAAGAAAAAGTTTACAAAGTTTTTAATTTTCCATTCCTGCTCATTTTAATATCAAGTCCATGGAAATTATTATATACAGCCAAGATTTCTATTGTAATATTCCGAGTGGGAACGTAGATTATAATTTATAATCTAAACCCTAAGCAATATAATTTAATATTTATTTTAATTAAATAATTCGATGAATAGTTTATGTTAATTCCGAAATTTCCGTATTTCAATATATTCCATTTTGTATTCTAAAATTCAAGCCATATTGTTCCGTTCGAAAATGATTTCCAATTTTAAATTTCACTGATATTTCGGTGCTGTTATGAAAATGCGTTCCTTTTTTGAAACAGAAATGTTTTCGCTTTTTGTTTAAATTTAAAATTCGAACTTTAGACCTCCATTTTTATCCAATAATATTGTAAGTTTCATTAAAGAATTATTAAACAAAAGGGTATATTCTTAATTTTCATTTTTTTTTTTGTAAGAATAACTGCTAATCTATAAGATTATCATTGTTTGCCGGGCTATTTGATTAATATTGGATAGAATGGTCTTCTGACCTACAGACTTCTATGATCCTAAAGTATCTACCTATATCGACTTATGATCTATGATCTCAGATGCTTAAACAAACCGTGAAGAAATATTTACGTAGGCCGGCATGATCGGCAACTATCGACAGATAGTTGTCTCTTCATAGTCGTACTCTGTTGGACTATGCTGTGCCGAAATAGAATAAAAAAATGCAACCCAATTAAGTTCACTGATGGATGCCGACCTCTTTTTGCAGCCATTGTTGATCCCGTGTTATGTTAATTCAAGAACAGTGCGTAACCTTGACCTCGTCATCAACCCTTCGGACAGCTAAAGTGCCACGCTTAATTTTTCAATCTAGGCCACTACACTTCAAAGTTCCACCTGCCATCACCTCGAACCAGGTGGCCTGGCCAACTCCACTAATTGTTACCTGATCTCCAATACTGCGTATCTTAATATTATAAATAATGATAATATATAGATACGCTATATCCCTTATGGGGTGAGCAGAGACACATTACGGGTTGTATCCACTTTTGCGCTTATATGGCGTGCCCAACGTGACCAGTAGCGCAGCTGTTTTTCGTACTCACAGCACTAGTACACATAACATTTCTATCAGATGCCTTGCGGGCTTCCTCACAACGTTTTCTTTCACCGTTGAGCATGTGGTGCTTAAATCCCTACGTAAACTGAAAAACCCCAGAGCTACGGACCTGGATTCGGACCTACGACCATTCATGCATTGCAGCGCATGTAAACCGGTCCCTTATCCACTAGGCTAACACAGCCACGAACCTTAATATGATCTTCGATTGCTAGGTTAGGCTTACTATCTAACAATTTCTAAATTTATAAGTTATATACACTGTTTCTTTGAAATAATTAATCAATATTTTATCTATAGCCCTAGTTGAAATATAGAGCTAAACAGTCATTTTATAGACTCTTTGATATTCGATATAATTATTTGAATTTATATAACATTTTTTTATATGACCGGATTAAAATAGAATACTAAATAAAAAAAAAATTACAACAATAATAATTATTAATATTATTAGACAGATAATCCCACTGCAGCGCAAAGGCCTCCCTCTGTCCAGTGTATTTATGAAATCCATGGGAAGGGGTTTGGGCATTTAACCCAGCACGCTTGTCCAATGCGCGTTGGCGAGTGGACGCTATGTACAGAGAAGGTGCATGCAGCAGCTTAGATGCTAGAAATTTGCGTGCTATTCGGCATACCGTATACCTTAGTCGGCTCTGACACTCCTATGACACCTGAGAATGATGTTGGGAGGCGCTATTCTATTCTGCCGGTAAAACAATACAATATTAAAAACCGTATCCAAATCGATTAAGCTGTGTATAAGTTTAGCGAGCACAAACAGATAAGTAGAACACACACAGCAGAGCACAAATAGACAGACAGAAATGTAATCTAATCAGCGTTTTTTGCCGATTCCGAAAACAAATATATAACTATATAACTAAAAATGTCGATATGTGTTCGTGCTGTATTTTATTAGGTAGTTGAATTTTTAAGTAATATAATAAAACTCTAATGCCTTACAGACCCGCGACAACGCAGCAGTGTTCTAGAACATTCTTGTCGCCGACTTTAGGTTATGGAATGGGTTGCCAGATGCAGTTTTTCTTCAGAGCTATGATATAGGTTTCTTCACGTGGACTGTAGACAACCTGCTTCTTGGTCGGCAACGTAATAACAACGCTCTTTATATTGAAATTGTCCACAGCGACGGTACCCACATACCATTAGGTGGGATGATAGCGTATTTACCGATGAAATTAACAAAATAAATACATCGCTGAATCATGCTTAACATAGATCATATTTAAACGTGTCAGCTTCCTTTGTAGAATAGCGTCACACATCACTGACTATAAGTTGTTGCGGGTTTTTCATGTTGTTTTCCTTTACCGGTGAGTATGTTAAGGTTAAAAAGTAAAAAGGATAGCTCAAAATATCTATCAACAAATAAAATAAATCAAGCGACCATGCCGAAGACAAGAAACACCTGCTCTCGAAAATTGCGTTAAAAAAAAAATCCAAAACACGATAGTCCTTCCGAACATCACGAAATTATCATCGAAGCTCTATAACAAATAGCTATTGTAAAATGTCCCTTATACCGTTAGCTATAGGAGCATAAGATCAACTTAGGAGTGATAAAGAGGTTGTATTTTTTGTCTCAGAATTGACGAAAAACGGGTTTTAAAACAAAAAAGGGATATGCTACCGGTCGGATTGGTGCCACAACAAAATGCTGTTCCATAGATAGTCTATACTCATTTTTATTTATTGGAACATAAAAATATAATAATATTGCTTTTTTTATTTTGAAACTTATATACTTTTTTATATAGGTATATTGTTTTAAATGCTAAACGACTAAGGAAATAGTTTAATTAATATATCGTCACGCTATAGCCCTTTCAGGGTGGCTGGAGTTATAATAGTGCTTGTATATATTTTGCGTTTATATGATGTGCCCAACGCGACCAGTAACGTAGCTGATCGCTCTAGTCTGTCAGCCATTATAAAACTTAAAAAGGATATATCATCACGATATATATCTTTCGGCGAGAGTAGAGATTATTGGTCATTGCCTAAATAAATTCACTAGTGGTATTTCAATAGTACGTACGATATGATAATGGCAACTGAGCATAGACCCTCGTTTGACGATAGCTGTAGTTCCTGGTCGTTATTTTTCTTATTAACAAACGCAATATAGATGTTTTACTGTGCCGCTATAAAAAAATTGTATACAGGTTATTTTATTGACAAGGGAAGGGAAGGTTATTCAGGGAGGGTATTCAGCATTCGATTCTAATTCCAAGTATGTATAAATAGTGATATCTTAATATTTCTGAAGAAAGACATTTGTGCAGATCGGCATGATCGCTGCGACCACCGATGAGGTTTTCTTAACTGTTAATTGTCGTTGTCGTAATCCGGACTGTATTACGCTTACCGTCAGGCGTGGTGTAGTCGCTGTGTCTAGTCAAAATAAAAAAATAACCTATTAAAACATACTTTGTTCAGACAATATATTTAGAAACAATTACACACATGAATTAATGAATAACAATTAATTATGAAGTAGATATTTTGCCTGTCCTAAGCCAGGATAAAGTGCGAATAGAAACCGAGTCAATACATGTTTGCCTAAAATTACGTAAAAGGAACTTTATCTACTTACCAATCAATCGTGAGCCACACACGCTACGTTGCCAGCACGGATCAATTATTACGGATCAATTCTCACTTGTATATTATTGTTTCTTTATGATTTGTTAGGGAATATAGTTATTTACATGTTTATTAGTTGCAAGAAGGTACAAATTATTATATCTTGAGAAATCTCCTTTGTCTGTAAAATCAGCACGTAAATTTCACGCTTGTAATAATAAAATTATTCAAATTACATTAGGAAAAATTTTAGGCTTTAAAACAATTACAGAAATACACAAATTCAAAACAAAATAATTAAATTTTAAATTAAACTCATTTAAGAAAAAACAACTTTTTTTTTTGTAACCCGGGGGAAATCCCTAACGGACCTCGGGGAGAGGTGAGGGCCACCCCCCGGTGTGTCGGGCTTGCACCGACTAAAACCCCCGGGGTGTTCCACCTTCCGCCTACCGGCATCGAGGGCTCGACTGGGGTCTCATCCTCAATGACCGGCTGGGCGTGCGGCCGTGAGTAGGCCTCTACTCGTTTAGGGAAGGTTGGTGTATAGAGCCACCCCTCTCGTGCCTCTGTGTTGTAGAGCGGCACGCGGGAACACATCGCGCGCCGCTCGCACCCTTGTTGGACGACACACTCCCTCAAGCGTGCCGCCCGGTGTTGCCGCTAGAGTCGGATGTTCCTGAGGAACGCCGCTCTGCGGCACCCTGTTCTTTTAGGCCGGCGGGCAGGCGGGGACGGCGCTGCCAAAGATGTTGTAGCCAGCGCCTCCCGGACCCGCTCCGCCGCCTCCTTCCTAGCTAGCACGTCCTCGGCGAACCGCAGGACCGCCCTCCATGCATCTTCGCTGCCGACCATTAGTGAAACCAATGTCGGCAGCGAGAGGTCTCCACCCACCACAAGAAGAAACAACTTAGGGCAGCTTGCACTAACAAATTAAATCTAGTTTAGAGTTATATAAAATGCTATTTAACGCTGATCTGTATTTATTGTATTGCACTAAATCAAAATCTAGATGTAGCAACTCTTAAACTAAAATCATCATTAAGATGGAATCAAACCAATTCAATTAATTAGCGTTTTATACAAGCTTAAACTAGATTAATTCGTTAGTGCAAGCCGCCCTTAGTGGAAGACAGTTGATACTTAAGTTAAAGTTTAGAGTTTTGTAAATAAACGTAATTACAAATTTTCTTTTTAAAATTATTTCACTTTTCAAAAAATGTATCTTTTAGTCTGCAGCTGTAGTGGCCACTAGGATGAGGGACCGGTATGCATGCGTGACAAAGTTAATATTCGTAGGTTCGTATACCGGCACTTGCCTCTGAGTTTTTCAGGATCAAGTACGCATTTAGATGACAAAAAGTTCTATAATATCAATGCTAATGGAAGTAAGAGCCGAGGCCGACCGAGAATTACCTACATAGACCAAATCAAAAGTGCTGTTATGGAGGGTAATATCAAAAGTACGCGGAATCGACAAGAGTACATGAAGGCATTAATGAATATTAAGGAAGCTGAAGAGGTTTGCAAGAATAGAGGAAAGCATGGTTTAACTCTCTTTGTTTAACCTAATAAGGATTCGGCGTGATGATAGATAGATAGAAGTACGTAGTTAAGCACCACATGCTCGCCATTAAAGGAAAACATCAAGAGGAAACCTGCATGGAGTCTAAAAGACATGTCATGTGTACTAGTGCTGTAAGAACGGCGATCAGCTGCGCTGCTGGTCACGTTAGGCTCGACATTTTGCTAGGTGGTAGGGAGTCGGTGCCCGTCTGGATCGCGACCACAGTGCATGGGTTTAAAGCCCGTCATAGTGACCAGTTTCAGCTTGTCGCGTTTCGGGATCAGCTTGTGTATATCCAGTAGCTCATATACCTAGAGACCTTCAGTCGTGGTATATGCGGGCCGACATGACGATGTAGACTATCAATGGATTTTCATCCTTTGATAATCGCTTTCGTTTTTGGACTACACTGTACTTATCATCAGGTACTCTGTAGTCACTATGTCGAGCCAGTGTAAAAAAAAACATATGCGTAGAGTAAAAATACTATAATAAACATAAATACAACTACTCATATATCTCTGCTCACCTCAAAACGAATATAGCGTGACGATATATTTATTATTATAACTTCTAGTCATTAAAATTACCTTGTAACGTCTTCTTAAAAGGTTAGCCAAAGCTTGGGTGTGACGCTATAACTATGTGGCTTCAATTTGATCAGCGCGTTTTGTACGAGATTTAACCTTCCATGTATACTATCTTTCTTAATTCAATGCATATGCGTAAGTTAGCATTTATCCAATAGTGAAGATGATACTATTGCATAACGTAGAATGAAGGACGCTCCGCTCACTATAAATGTCACAGGCCTCTCACCGCATTAACTATATATCCGACAGGTGCATGCGACTGTTGTGACATCAAGAAATAACTTTTGTTTATACATAGGAAGACTTAGATAGTAATGTAAGGCTTTAACGTACATATAATAAGTACTTCGGCTCGGTTGACCTGTTTTATACCTCCAGACGTGCTTGAAGAAAAGAGGTACGCGAAATTTTACTTAGCAAGTAAACGTATATTGCGGTTCATTATTTTCCAAGCCGGTAAGGGTTGTACAGGTAAGTTTCTGATTTAAAGGGACTGTATTCTTAGGAGCTGTTAAGGTTGTATTCGGGCCCTTAAAATACACACGGCTACTAACATACATATATAGTTATTCCGCTTACTCTTGCCGTTGTGGTGTCTATCTACCTGGATCCAGGAACAGCTGTTGTTTCAACGAATCCTGTGCCCTGCCGTGTCAAAAGAATGTTTATATACAACGATAGCACCACATGAGTACAGATTACAAAGGCCTGTGAAAAATAATGTACTATCAACCGAGATAAGAATATAAAGCCGTTCCGATACTCGTTGCTTGTCAGTTTCAAGACGAGTGTGTGTCTTTAGAATGACGATTAATGCCATCTAGCGCTGGGCTTGCGGATTTATAATATAACTAGCTTTTGCCCACGGCTTCGCTCGCGTTAAGAAGTATTACTATTAATTAGGTATAATTTTTGCGGCTTTACTTTTATTTAGCTTGTGTAAAAAAATTAGGGCCTAATCTGTCATCAGGCGCTATAACTATCAAGCTATTATATTTTATTATATTATAGTCGAAAATCTGAGAAGATGTATACAAACTTTCATTCCCTATTTTATCCTCTTGGGGGTAGAATAGATCAAAATCCTTTCTTAGCGGATGCCTACGATATAACATCTACCTGCATGCCAAATTTCAGCCCGATCCATCCATTGTTATGGGCTGTGCGTTGATAGATCTCTATGTCAGTCAGTCAGTCAGTCACCTTTGAGTTATATATATCTAAATACATGTATAATGTGAATGGGGTGTACAGTTATTGTTTATCAGATATACACACACAGAGACACCCTCACGCATATTCCTACAAAGGTATATTTACTGAAATTGTTATTAGTATTAATTACTTTAATTACAAGAACATGCCTAAATATGATTTTGTGTTTATTAAAGGCTTAATATAAATAATCAAAATCAAATTCGGCTTATTTTTTGTTTGATATGTGTCAGTTTAAGATGTTTTCGTAACGAGCTGTGAGTTTAATTTAAAAAAATAAAAATATCGTATATTTATATAATACACGGCTCTTGTTTTAAAACACTTTACTTAAAGCACTACAATATCGCCCAGGTTCCTTAAATTATAATAAAGAAGATAGGCGAGCTCAGTGTTGCAAATAAAAATTAAAAGTTGAAAGCGTGTCTTGATAAAGCTAGTTCTGAAGGCAGCATAAATACAAAAAATGTTATTTATATATATATATATATATATATATATTAAAATATAAAATGTGTATTTTATTATTATTATAATTGATATTATTCATAAATATATTTATTAAATGGCCAAGAATCACAATATAATTATTTTTATGCTTTTATGGGTTGCACGCCGCTGCAATGTGATGACAAGTCAGTGATGATTTGAAAGTTATTTTCAAAACGGTTAAATAAGAAGCGGAAATATTCAGAATTTTCCAACTTCCGTTTCAATTATGCGTCAGTTCAAACCACAAAAATTATTTTTAGGCGCAGATTGACTCATTTTTCGTATATATCGCTTATTTCGGCATACAAGCTCACGGCCCCCGTGAATGTAGTACTTTCATCTAAGGGCAACTGCAACACAATTATTGCGTTGCTAACCAAGAAGGACGTTATTCACTACCCTTTTGAAAAACTTCATGTCATAATTCTGAGGAAAACTATCTAGCGGCCCATTCCACAACTCTCTAGTCCGGCTTATATCCGCACAAAAAGATTCAGAATCGGTAAAAAATCAGCATTTTTTACCGATTCCAAATATATAATACTGTATCACCAAAAATGTCGCTTCGACCAAATAGTCTTTCACACCTCGAAATGAAGAAGCTGGGCTTTGGGAGTCGAAGCTGCTCGCGTCCGTAGTCTTTACCCTAGTTTCCCTACACGTGACTCCTGGGTGGTGCTAAACGAGCAGCAGCGAGGTGGTAGGGCGTCGGTGACCGTCTGGATCGCGACCACAATACAAGGGTGTAAAGCCCGTCATAGTGACCAGTTTCGGCTTGTCGCGTTTCGGGATTAGCTTGTGTATATCCAGTAGCTCATATACCTAGAGACCTTCAGTCGTGGTATACGAGGGCTTACATGACAATGTAGAATATCAATGGATTTTCATCCTTTGATAGTCGCTTTCGTTTTTGGACTACACTGTACTTACCATCAGGTACTCTGTAGTCACTATGTCGAGCCAGTGTAAAAAAAAAAAATCAAGGACATCTGGTGCTCGAGTGTGTGTTTGGTAGGCCGCATCAAATAGGAGCCTCTGGAGTTAGTCTGTAGCGAGCTCTCGATGAGTCGTGTCGAGTAATAGGCTGATCGCAAAGAACCTCAATTATCATCTTAAGAGGCTCTCGCTTAGTTGTTGGACCAAAGGCTGAATACAGAAGGTCGTTTATTAGATGAGGCGCGCATTGTTAGGAAGTTCTTCTCTCTGAGCTCCTAACTACCGGTGGCTGGGGACTTAGGTCTCGCCCACGGAGGTCAACATATTTTTATATTTTAAAGTTAAACGATATTGTAGATATGATAAAAAAGAGATAATAGTATGTCATATGTGAGTGCCAATAGGTTGGTGATCCATAAAATAAAAACACATTTGGCCCAATTGAAACCATTACCAAAGTTAAAAATAGTTTCATAATAAGTCCGTTTAAGTTTATTTAGAAATGAGTAATTCCTCCGTAGCCTACAAGAAGCCCCAAGGAAACAAAAGGTTATAAAAAGCGGGTCCCACGGTGTGAGCCGCTGACCTGTGGCCTGAGTCATCACACGACACGGTTCAGGGCGCCGTGTAACCATGGGATAGTAGTGAGGTGTTCTTTGACCACGATTGTCGCGAAATTCGAAACACGATTAGAGCGATTACGCACTGTATCCGATTCTACGATAAAAAAACTCGGGTAGAATTCTAATTTTCCTTTACGTAGTAACACAATAAAAGAATAAGAGCAATCTTTTTTCTTTATCCTGACACGACACAGTGACTACACCACGCCCGACGGTAAGCACTGTTCTGTCCAAAAACGACAACAACTATCAACAGTAAAAAAACTTATTGATAGTCGCGTTTTCGGGGTTTCCTCACTCGTGGCATTCCACCGTTGGCTCCCTTCTGGCCACAAGTGATAGCCAAAGCTGCCATGGCCCGTGACGATTTGGGTGACCGGAACGAGAGGGCGCCGTGTGATCTGTCCAGTTACGTGTGCAAGACAGGGATCGTTGGACTAGTCTTCAACTTCCACCAGATGTGATTGAGTTCAAGCAGCTATCTGCAAGTTAAAAAATATATTTTTCTCTGGTTTTTTTAATTTTATTTCCACATTGAAATCACTTCCCATGATCTCCACTCCATTAAACTCGTTTTTACATATCAATATATTGTTTGCATATGCTTTGAATATATCTATTCTGTACTAGTTTTTGCGACGGGCTTCATCTGCATGTAATTTACAAATGGTTTGCATAAAATATAATTGGACTGATTGGTAGAAATATTATTTATTTATCTATCTCTACATTCTCGCTGATTCCGCGTACTTTTGTCATTACCCTCCATTAGAGCTCTTTTTATTAGGTCACATTCGTATTGTTTAGCCTTTTTCGTTGTCCTTGTATCATTCATCCTCCCCACGTGCCCGAACCATCGAAAAAGCTCCTTGTGCATGATGTCGATGACACTATCTTGCAAACCAACCATTCCATGTATCTCTTCGTTCGTAACGCGATTCTTAAGCGTTACTCCGCATATAAAACGAAGTGATCGCATCTCCACTGCATTAAGTCTACATGCATGCTTCTTCTGACATACCTAGGCCTCACTGCCGTACAAAAAAGAAATATTATGTAAAATATAAATAGTTATTTGCTACTAACTTCAACTTTGTATCTGCAAATGGTCCTGACAAGAAGGGTATGGAATAGACATATCCTAGGACTGAGAAGTTCTCTATCTCTTACTTTTACCGAGTCTTTGAGCTATGGAATGGTCTTCCGACGAGCGTGTGTTCACCGTCCTATGATATAGGATCCTTTAAACGAAGCGTGAAGAGATATTTGTGTGAGCCGGCATGATCACTGCGTCTAACGATTGTTTTTCTTTACTGTTGATAGTTGCAGTTGTGTTTTGGACTGTAACATCTTCACCATTAGGTGTGGTGTGATCACTTTGCCGTGTAAAGGCTAAACAAAGTGAAAGTACCGTCTATAAACCCTGCCTCAGACTAACATTACTTGTCAATGTATGTCTTTAATTATCCTGCTCGTGTTCCCGAATACATTGATATTCTCATGAATATGCTATAACAACAATTGGATTCTATATTGGCAAAAGCGATACATGCAGACGAGAGCCCTTGTCGACTCACCGGAGAGGAATCGGGACGAGAATTGTTTTGTTTGAAATTCGCCTCGCTGAGCTTTGCAGTATCAGATGTATCTCGTGTTTCAATTTTATTAAAATACTTGCGGACCGATACGACTTGTTCAAGAGTGGTCTACCAATCATAGATGGGCAAAATGTAATCAGATGACTGAAAAAAGATAAAGATTAAATGTGGAATTTTTCAAAATTCAGCAAATTGGCAAAGTATAATCAATAGTATGATTACATTTTGCCCATCTATGATTTAAGCACAAAGAAATTCCCAATTACTTCCAAATTTATGACACATTAATGTTTAAAAGTGTTTTAATCATGATTACAGAAAAATTACATTAAAATGAGGACTACGTTTTGTAATCAGAATAATGTAATTAACATTACGACTACATTTGGTAATAGTTAATCATTAACCTGATTACATTTTTCCCATCTCTTCTACCAATGTTGCTTTATTGAAATATATAAAAAAATATCACCTATTTTTACTATGCAACCGAAAGCTACTATTTCGGCCGCCTTTGTAAAAAAAAAAACACATTCGGTAAGATCTTTCGATAGGCCTTAATTTTAGCAAAGACCTAAGGTATTTTTTTATATTATGACTAAATCCTGTTAATAGATTCCTTGTAAACTGACACAAGGTTACATATAAAATCTTAAATCTAAATTTCAGATCACTTAAGTTATAGTTCCTTATATCCGCACGAGTAGATTCGCTTCTACATTCATCATGCGAACAGCTAAGGAGTGGAATATGCTTCCAGCGGCCATATTCCCGCGATCTTATGACCTGGGAGTCTTTAAAAGAAGAGTGAATAGGCATTTGTTGGGTGGACGCGGTTCATCATCGGACTCATCTTCACCTTCCACCAGGTGTGATTGAGGTCAAGCGTTCGCCTATAAGTTATAAAAAAAAAAGTCTTATGTCTAAATTAAATCCATTTCCGATTGTGTAGTCGTATTTTCATTGTTATTATATTTCTTGAGATTCTGGAAGGTTTCTTTACAGTGGTTTGTATTCTCACTACTAAGATCCTGCATGTTGAAGGAATCCAGTTTGAAGAAGTGACAGATTTGATCGTGTGCAAAACCGTGGTCTGTCATTAAGTTATACAATACATTAAATATTTTATATCTATCTAATTACGAATGTAAGGTGTAGCTGAGGGATTGGATGTTGAATTAGGGTATAATCATACTGGAGAACCGTTACGTGAATTATTGTATCTAAAGGTAAACATTATTGTAAATAGTATGGATAAATGTAGAAAGTGCTTTTATATGATGCCTTGTCTAGTATTGTAATTATTGTTTTTGTTGTATTTATTATGACGTAGCCTGTGAAGGCTTGAATGAGAAGTTTGTGTTTATTTTCTGGATTAATTCTCGGACCGCATAAAGGTCCGAGCACCATTGTTTGGTTGGGTGTCCTTGCCCGAGTTAATGTAAAAACTGCTCCAAGACTTAAGGTTTGTAAGTTTGTTTGTTTGTTTGTTAAGTAAGCGTGAAACTAAAGGCACACTTAGGCTGGCTGCCAGGTGATGTTTCGCTTTGTATGCGTTTCTATGTAAAAGCGGTACATAGCGACTGAGCAGCCGGTGTTATGCTATATCCCTTTCAGGGTGAGCAGAGATACTCTAGTGGTTGTATCCTCTTGGCGCTTATATGCCGTGTCCCACCATGACCAGCAGTGCAGTTGGTCGCCGTTCTCACAGAACATGTAAATTACAACTATATTAGATGCAATGCCGGTTTCCTCACGATGTTTTCTTTCATCGGTGAGCGTGTGGGACCTAAATTAATACTTAATCAAGAAAAACCGGTTAATAATACACTATACCACCACAGACACAAATAGATAAATGTTAATAAAGTTCTCAACACGCAGGCTCAAGTTAAAATGGCTACCTAGGTAACTAAGTAGATAGGTTACAGGAAGTCTGCACTATTATTTAGCGGCCGTACTGGAGTCTTTCCTTTGCTCCAGAATGCGGAAACATCGCTAATTGCATAACTATATAACTGCTGCTTTCCTGACGTTTGTGCGAATGTCTGAAACAATATAGTTAATATTCTTAGAGCTTGCTGCATTGTTTCGAAATTACAATTGTATAAATTTGCTTCCAAATTGTTTTATACTGGTAAGACAAAGGGTGAATATCTATTAAGAGTCGCTATCACTGTCGCCCACATATACGACGGAAGGAATCAAGGTATGTAAACGACTGGATATACACGAAATGATCCCGAAGCGCAGCAGGCCGAAGCGGATCACTATGACGGTCTTTACAATTGTGAACTGCGGTCACGACCTAATTATTAATATATAGTTAGTTAGTAATATTATTTAAAACAAAAAGCTTTTTGTGATTAAAAATGGCGAAGTTTATTTTTCTTGGTTTATCTTTCCGTTAAAGTAACGTACGATACTCTCATAGTCTATAATCCGACTCGTACTTGACCAGTATTTTTTATTGCACTAGTACTAAAATCATCAAACATAACCTAACATATATAATACATGCTAAGTATAAAAGTTAGATAGCCTCCTATATTATGGGTATAACAAAGTTGTGTAAGTGGACTTTATGTAAAGAAAAATAAGGCACATTTCGACATAAATTAATGAATTTACGGCGTCCTGCAGGGCGCTGGAGTAAGCGTTAATGGGTCCATTAATTAAGGAGTGCCATTCTAGGGATTTCCTTAGGGGCGTTGCTAAATTGTGCGAGAAAAAATTACGTATTGTCTCTTTTGGTTTATTGGTGATTCTTTACTGTCCAACTTTGGCAATGTTATGTGGTGAATTATATTTAACTGCTTTGTTTTTTTTTGTAACCCTAGTGAATCCTCATGGTATGACTGTCAGGGCACCGTGAGGGTGGCGCCACGGTGTGTTAGACTTTTACCGGCTAAAACTCCCGGGATGCTCCTTATTCAGTCTGCCGGGGCCAAGGCTACAGCTAAGCCAACCTCCTCAGCACCCGGCGAAAAACTACTTGTGGCCTTTTATTCTATACTAGCTGATCCGGCAAACGTTGTTTTGCTATATAAGGTTTTGTAATATCTTTTAAGATGTTCATTGAAATTAAGTGATGTCAAAGACAATTTTGTTCACAATTAAATACTCTTAATCAACAACACATTTATTTGGATAAAGATTAATATTATTACGATGACACAACTCTTAACAAATAATGCATTAATTTCGACTTAATTTGTTTACCATAAAAACGGTTCTAGTGACTTAATCTTAAAAGATAGACATATACTGTCGCGGACATTTTTTTAGATAATTTCAAGAGGAATAATTCTTTCTTACATACAATTTTGGTATCTTGAACCGTTTTTGCAGCGCACGCAATGGAAGCCCTCAAGAATGAATAAATTTCCCCGTTTTTTTCACATTTTCCATCATTTCTTCGCTCCTAATAATTGCATCGTGATGTTATATAGCCTAAAGCCTTCCTCGATAAATGGTCTATTCAACTCAAAAAGAACTTTTCAATTCAAACCAGTAGTTCCTGAGATTAGCGCGTTCAAACAAACAAACAAACAAACAAACTCTTCAGCTTTATAATATTAGTATAGATTTCAGTATTTATTGATTATTTTCTTCGTTGTGTCATATTCTATATTAACAAATTAATTACAATATTTATTTTAGAGTTTTTTGTTTTGTGCAAATGCAAATACCGGGCTCTAGGGATGAGAGCCTCTTTACATGCATCGTCTATAATTGTACAGATAAGGCTTTTGATTTCCTCAAACCGGTCACCGTAACGTAACCAAGAGACGGAGGCTATCAGGTGTATACCAGGCACATAAAGAGCCCGATATAATCGTCCGTGAAGCTCTTGAAGCTCTTTACTCTCCAAAAGTCCTTGCGATCCGAGGTACTTAGTACGTTTGGAATATTAAAAATTAAATGACACAATATAGAAAATTAATATGTAATCTATATTTAACATTTTTTATAAAAATAACCGTGTATAGTTAAGTTTTATAAAAACGCCATGAAAAGCTGCAACACAGCAGTGTAATTACAGTACCCGGGTATAATTACCCGGTTCGCCCGGTACAGAACAACCGGATGGCGCGAATTAATTTTAGATTATTTGCACTCATTTCGCAAATGTAACTTACTTTATTGCGGGTTTTTAGAAAATTTCTGTTATTGACATAATAAACTTCATATTTTATTCATATTAATATTAAAAACTTAAAAAGTTGTTCGTTTGTATGTCCCGCTTTCACTTCAAAACGGCTTAAACGATTTCAATTAATGTTAGCATTGAAATAGACTAGCTGTTGCTCGCAGCTTCGCTTGTAACTAAGACACATAATAGAAATGGTTATATGTATATGTGTAAATTAAGACTCACTCCTATTTATGTTTCGTATATATATGCGAATATACATTATCCAGATTGTGAATTCCCAAAATTGATATGAAATATATGTGTGACTGGAAGCTTATATATTCTAGTTTATTAAATTTAGACAATAACTTGACTTTTAAAACTTATCAACCCGCTTAGTATTTCATCCGCTAGAAGATAGATTTAAAAATATATATTGTCATATAATTCATTTTCGCAAGGGAATCAAAACCAATAGAGTACTTCCCGTTGGCCCAGACTCGTGAAATTTGACCAGAAGCAAGATCTTATATTAATATAAGATACTAGCTTTTGCCCGTGGCTTCACTAGCGTTAAGAAGTATTATTATTAATTAGGTATTAGGTAGGTAGGTAAGTTTTGGTGGTTTTAAATTTCGCAACAACATAATTGGAGTGCCCACACGCAGAATAAGCATATGATAAGGCAAACCTGGCAGTTTCAATGAATTTAAAAATTCTACAGGGTAATTAGTAGCGTCATCTGTGTTAACCACAGTATCAATGGAGGTATAGACCTTTTCTTTGCCCTCAAACGACACGAGCAGGATATCGTTGATAGCTGCTGCTTGATCGTTCTTTGGAGTAAGTATGGCACGCTCACATAACCATTCAATAGGCTTGCATGTATATGAATAATGTCCGGATAAACTTTAGACAGCAATTCTTAAAAATCTGAGAAGATCTATACAATCTTTCATCGCCTATTTTATCCCCTTGAGGGTGAAATTCATCAAAATCCTTTCTTAGCGGATGCCTACGTCATAACATCTACCTGCATGCCAAATTTCAGCCCGATCCGTCCAGTGGTTTGGGCTGTGCGTTGGTAGATGACTATGTCACTCAGACAGTCAGTCACCTTTGAGTTATATATATTTAGATATTATATTACTATATATGTAGCAATAAGCTGATGGAGGGCCCATTTTGCCATGTTTATATGTTTTTGTATTTTCTGTATCTTGATTATGTTCCTGTTTCAAATTTTTGTTTGGAGCGAAATAAATGTTTTTTTCTTTATTTTTAAAGAGACTTTTGTTCTTTTGAACATGCCAGCCCCATCATACCCTAACCTAAAAATATAAAAAACATTAAAATTAAGAAAAAAAAAGAACTATTTGTTCATGTCCCACAACATTCCAGCAGCATCAGAAGCTGGTTCCGCTAGGATGCTGTGACACAAGCTTACATCATATAAATTAAGGATCAACCTATTTACTCCGACAGATCTTTCCTTCTTAAGCTTGTCACATTACATCAGGAAGGGATGGACATCGTCAATGTAGCTAAATGTATTTCAGCTTATATCACAAATTCAAGAAAAATCCGATAAATTTAAATTTGTTACGATTTTTCCAACTAAATGACTCATATCTCAAAATAAACGAATTTCACGTCGTTGCAATATTGTAATATAAAGATAACTTGTAAATGATATAAATTTACTTCATTCAACTCAGCTCTTGTCAGTCTAAAACAAATATTAATTTAATGCCAATTAAGCTTAATTTATTTAAACATCAGTTAACAAAGGCTTTTGAATAAGGAAATTATTTATAATCAATTAAATTAATGTACTTAGTTATTAGTTAAAATAATTTGGAAACGAAATGTGCATTTTCAAAGCAAATGTATTAAATATGTCTTTAAGTCGTCACCAAACAAAAAGCAGACGTTTTCTGTTGAGGCTCCATTTGAACACATGTCGTCTACACTATCTGTATAAATTATTGGTCACGTACAATTTTTTTATAATTATTATATTATATTAATTTTATAATATTATAGTAATAATATATTAACACGTTATATACCTTTTCAAGTGAGCACAGATGTATTAGTGGTTGTATCCAATTTGCATTTATATATCATACCCAACGTGATAAGTAGCGTAGTAGATTGCCGCTCTCAGACCTTTTACAAATAATATTTCGATTAGATAGCATGGAAGTTTCCTCACGATGTTTTTCTTCACCGGTGAGCATGTATTTAATCTAGAAAAACCTAGATGTACGTACCGGAATTCGATCTTATGACAATTCGCGTTATGTACATCCACGCATGGATACTGGCCACTTATCCATCAGGCCACCATAGCCATAAAATCATGAAATTTAAAAGTTCATGGAAATATATTCTAGTATAAAACATACTGATAGAAGTAAATAACACGAAACTTCGAATCCTGGCATGTACTTCTGGGTTTTACCAGATTACGTACGGATTGTGGAATAACATGCTCACCAGTGAAGGAAGAAACATCGAGAGGATTCCGGCATGGTATCTAATAGAAATGTCACGCGTAAGTCCCCTGAGAACGACGATCAACTGCGCAACTGGTCTCGTTGGGCACGACATGTAAGCGCAAAGTGGATACAGCCATTAATGTACATCTGCTCACCCCTTAAGCGATATAGCGTGTATTATTAGCGATGTATTATTATTATTAAATTGTATTTAGCATAAGGTGTCGAATAATTGTTTGAGCGAGGTATTACGGATAGTAAAAAATATTTTAACTGAACTGATCCTGTAATTTTGTCCGGCAGTGTATCAAGTCATGACGAGGCCATTGTCAGCACCTGCGATGCACCGTCTGTTTCGTTTTAACCCTCGATCCGTTGCTTGCATATCATCGAATAAACCGCCATATTTTAATGTCGTATCTACATTTTTATTCCAATTCGGTAAGATTGCTACCCCGTAAAGAAATAGTAAATACAGTGCAGAAGATCGTTTTTTACTTGGAGAAATCCTCATAGGTATGTTACGGCAGTACATTGGGGTGATGGTGGGTGAGGTACGCGGATTTATAAATGTATAAAACCGGTTAAAATCCTAAGTGGCTTTGTTACCTTGCTCGTTGAAGGATAAGGAAAGGAAATAAAAGATACGGAATTGTGAATAGAGGATTCTATAATCATTACGTTAAGATTTAAGATCAGAGCAAGGTCTTAAAACGACCACGACTGTCAACAGGAAAGAAACCCTATAGATAGTTGCAGTGATTATAACGGCTTGCACAAATATCTCTTTACGCTTCGTTTAATGGACCAAATATTATACAACGGTGAGAACATGCTCGCCGGAAGAACATTCCTTGTCTCAACGACTCAGCAAAAGTAAGAGTTAGACAATTTCTCAATGCTAGCCTGGATTTGAGATACCTTATAGCTGTGAGTCCGCAATCCCGGACAAATAACAAGGTTAAATAACTCTTCAGAACACTTCCCGTATTACAGACTGTAGAAAACGCTTAGTGAAACAATATTTCTGCGCATCTAGAGTAGTTCATTTTTAGTAACCTCTAGATCATGATTTGAACGTTGTTACAATACCTATTGTAAATAATTTATATATCTGCTTACCCCGATAGTAACACAGTATATTCTAATTGGTACAGCTCGTAATCAAACATTGTTCTTAGTCTGTCACGGGGTAAAAAATCGACTATAGTATTTAACTATAAGTAATTACAACTATCCCACGGTGGGCGTGTAAGATTATTCATTGCCGGGTGGAATTATTAGACGGGGCTTGTGTCTTCAACTTTACATACAGGATGCTCAAAAAATAAAAACATTTGATTTGTCTTATTTATTATTATTTCTATAAAATTATTTAATGATATACAGGCGGACGCTTGACCTCAATCACACCTGGTGGCAGAAGTTAAGTCCAAAGATGAACAGCGTCCGCCCAAGAAATGCCAATTCACGATACTATTAAGGACTCATAGATTATAAGATAGTGGAAATATGCTCGCTGGAAGCATCTTCTACTCCTTAGCTGTTCGCATGATGAATTACATTCAGCGAATTTTTTCATGCGGATATAAGTGACGTCCACCACATTCGGATGGTATCCGACAATATCCAGTGTCCTTACCTGATGACTAGTGGTTTTATGAATATGTTTTATGTAATATTTAAGTACATAGATCCACGGATTGCACAAATATAGTAGAAAAGGGAAGGGAGGCTATTGCCCCGCAAGTGGGACGTAACTAGCAATTTTTTTTTACTTCATTGTTGTTATTAAGTTTTAATACTCTGAATACAAGTCATTTTGAGCCCGTCGTTACTAATTTTAAAGATTCAGCACTCTCTGATTGACATCAAAACCAACGACCCAAGTGATGCGCACTCTCCATCATACGCCACCTGAAAAACCTCAATTCGCTCAGTATATTGCCATCCATGCATGTAGTCGATATCCAGACCTAACACAAAGCCAAAAAACAAAAATAAAATACGGTCAGAACGCCACAACAACGATACATTAGCAACTCCTCGATGAACGAAACAAAAGACACAACCGCTCGCATTTAAAGCTTGAAAGTCAATCTTTTTTTATTTTATTCATATAGGAGTTGCCACTGGTACAATACACAATTACGCTTATATAATAGATACATACTTTTGCTCTTGTCTTAGGTATATATTCTCATTACAGTATCACTATTATATTTGTAGCCAATTTATTTATTATATGTAATAGCTCATTTAGTACTTTATCATTTTAAGTAGGTATATTGTCTTAAGTTACATGTTTTTCTTTCTTTATTGTATTTTTTTTTAATTCTTAGTAAGAAGTAACACGACTGGGACCCTCATGAAAATCAGTGCCACAGACTTCATCTGTGGCAGCCCATTTCGCCATATTCATATGTTTTTGTCTCTGTACTTTCATTTCTGTATGTTGTTTATGTTTCTGTGTTTTTTTTTATTTATAAATGCATTTCATGACCTTCAAATAAATATTTTTACGTTCTATTTTGTTTTTATTCTTGTAACCGCTCTATTTTATTTGAACAGTAATGTTTATGTGCAATAAACAGACCATGCTGTATGTGAAGAACGGTGTTATCTTGTAACTCTATTCCGGTCACAGTCCGCGGCTCTCTGTGGGATGGTCCCACGGCTCTTATCCTCACACGGACTCCCTAAATCAAACAGGGACTTCAGAACTGACCTAACTAACAATATGTGCTTAATTAAGACATACTTTGGAAACTATTAGAGCCGGATTAGAGCCGACCGAAGCCGATAGAAAGTACAATGTCGTCCAAGAACGACAGTGACAGTCAAGGGACGAAAATTTATTGACTGTCGCCATCGCTATGTCAGACCACATACCAGGACAGAAGGTATAGAAGTATATGAACAACTGGATATACACAAGTTGATACCGAAACGCGACAGCTCGAAGCGAGATACTATAACAGTTTTTATACTTGTGTATTGTGATTACGACCAAGTTCGGGCAATCGCCCGACCATTTTAAAAATTCGCAGTTGGCTGCTTTTTTATTATTCTGTATAAGTCTCTAATGTCCTTTTTTGACACATAAGAAATTCCCATGGATTATCAGGGTCGTAGTGAGGAATGAGTGCAACGGCCCACATGTATCATGATCTTACTTATTAAAACCACCAGGATGTTTCTCCTACTCATATGCCGAAGGCTGAGCAAACGGCAGAGCCAGCTTCATATATATTACGACATTTTCTTATTTTCCAAACTAAAAAAACCTCTCAAAGAGAAAACATTTGAGACGATTTCGGACACTGAGGCAAATGCGACGAAGGAGCTGAAAGCCACCATGAAAGAAACATACAAGGACTGTCTCAACAAGTGGAAACACCGTTGGGATAAATGTGTGCGTTGCAGTGGAGTGTACTTTAATAGGACCCAGATATGTAACTTTCAAATGAGCTACTTTTTTATATGACCTCAGTTTGCGTATTTTTTTAACATACCTCGTAAATTGGCAACTACAAAGCATTACAAGGCTTATTGCAATAGCAACGATACCCTGAAACGTAACTGATCCGGAGGGACATCGGTTAGCCGGGTGTAACTGTATTAATCCGGATAACAACGTGAATTACAACCGGGTACCGTCGGTTTGAACCGGCGTTTAACATAATTGAGATCCTCATTATTATTGCCTAATTATTCTATCGGGAATAGTTTATATCTGTGAATTAGACATTAGAGCTGTATCAGAACGTGCCCGGGACAAATGAAAATAATAATAATAATATTGTCAGACTTTATTGCTTATGGGGTGAGCAGAGATACATTACTGGCTGTATCCACTTTGCGCATATATAGCGTGCCTACCGTGACCAGTAGCGCACCTGATCGCCAATGTTTACAGCCTTTGAAATTTCTATTAGACGCTATACGGGTTTTGCTCATGACGTTTTCCCTCACCGGTGAGCATGTGTAAAGTCAAAATTATGGTCAAGCATGAACGTCTTACGAAAATCAACAATACTAATAAAAAAAGTTCTATTTAAATCAACTTAGTTTCACATGAGGATCATAACTCATTGATGATAGCTTTTGATACATTTTAAGTTCGTACGGAACCTTCGGAAGACTAGTTCGACTCGTACTTGGCCGGTCCTTTATGTTAACTTGACAAAGTGACTACATTACACTTGATAGATGGTACACTGTAGTCCAAAAACGGAAAGATCAAAGGACGGGTATACATTGACAGTCTTCGTCATTTCAGCCCAGATATACTGCGACTGTAGGTCTCTAGGTATATGAATTACTGGACATACACAAGCTGATCGTGACGCGAGATTCTGCCAGAATGTGAAACAGCCCTATAATAACTCGCCTCATTCAGGACCGATATGACAACGGCAGCTATCAATTAATTCCCATCCTTTGATAATTATAACCGTTCTTGGACTATTGTGTACTCCATTAGGTATAATGAAATCCCTTTGTCGAACCACGATAAAAAAAATAACCGAAATTATTAAATATATAGAAATTTTACAAAAACTTTTAAGTTATAACTAATCTAGCGACGGAATCAAAACCAGGAGTTGCGTGAAGGCTGAATATCAATTCACGAGAACTTAACATATGTACTGATTACTAAATCAACAATAATAACGCATATTATTGTCCTAATTTAATATGCAAATATTAGCTCACAGTTGTGCCCAAATTATCACGAGAATTATTGACTATTAAATGATAGGTATTCTAGTAAACATTTACAAGATTGCTTGTAATACGCGGTTTTTTTTTCACAGAACACAAAGAATGACTTAAAATACAATATTCACGCTCCTAATGTAAACAAAATTGAATATTTTCCATGAGACATCTATTTTCTAGCTTAACACACACATAATAATTGTTTCTGAGATTGACGTACAAGTTTGAACACGAGCGGTTGTGTTCCCTGTTTAATTCACAGGGGAGTTGTTGATTTGTCGTTGTCGCCTTCTGAACAAGGGAAGAGAATAATAGAAATGGTCTATTGTACAGAGTTAATCATTTATATTATTAAATAGGTACAAATAAAATAGTAAATTGCAAATAGCCCTATATGTAATAATTAAACGAAATCAAAAACGGAAGTCCATCTCTTATAACAAATTTTCCCCGAAAATATCATGTTTATCAATCATAAAAAATGTAGGTCATTTGAAGATATAAAACTTACTTATCTCATAGTTATTAACAATTTCCCAAGACTCTCGTATTGCCCACTAATTAGTTGCTTGGCAACGACTCGAATCATTAAAGACCCCGAAATGTTATCAAATGTTGATTATTTCTTCCGGAGTCCCACATAGGCATAATAAACACATGTTACAGTCAAAGTGTTGCGTTTAGACAATAATAAACAAATCTCGGAAAAAGACGGTCCTATGAGGAACGGCTTGCTACGTTGTAAAATTAAATTGCTCAAGGACCGCAGAGATCGCAGTGACTTGGTGGAAACCTATAAGATATAAATGGGCATTATGGATTGAAAGGTTTTGATAAAATGTTCAAACTCAGTGGCAGCACCCATCTCAGAGGCCTTCAGCTTAAGCTATGTACCAATCGATCAAACAATATCCCACATAGGCATTTCCTAAGCCACAAGATTGTCAGAGTGTGGAATGATCTCCCAAAAAACGTAGTAGTATCAGCTTTAAATGTGAGCCAATTTAAAAATCGTTAGAATAAATACTAACACAATCACAAAAAGAAATAATAAAAAAAGAGATATTGAGAACACAGGCACTTAGCCTCTCAACTGCTTGCCTAATAACAAATAAATAATTGTAAGGCGATCACGGGTGTACCCAGATTCTGGGCAAGATGGGCCAAATCAGATTTTTGACGGCCAAAACTAAACATTTGATATGGAGGCCTATACCACTTGTGGGTGGCGTGTGAATAAGAAGATAGTCTTAGCGTGAATTCCCTTTATTACATTTTGGTGCGCGATTTATAATTCACGTGACCTATATATCAAAGTGCATTGCATTTACTTGTGCATCGAACTTCAAATAACCTTAAAAAGCATTGATTCATACATTAAATTAAAAGAAAACACCCTGTTTTAACACAGGAAAATTCGTCTTCTTGATGAGATTAATAGGATTTTTAGTTGTATTTTTAAAAGGAATTTAGTAGAATCAACATTTATATGTAAATATAGAATATACAACAATAAAATACTAAATATATACACATTATACAGCAATTATTATTGCCTTTTATCAATTTATATAGGATAACATATTATATTATACTATGATGCATGCTTTTCCTTAAAATACTCTAAGCACATCTGAGGTGAAGCATAAAATTTATTGCGATAAATCGAAGCTGATCATAATATAATCGTTATACTCGAGTTACATTGTATACATATACACCACTTGTTTACGTTACGGCGTACCGAGGATCAGATTTGGGCCCCGCGAGAAACACAAACGTATCGCGCTGGGCGGCGATTGTTTAAGTACCGTAATATCAACTAGACATTTCTATGAACGTCTGAATTGCGACAGTAACAATGACAGAATACAAAGTGCATCGCATCTGTCCAGTTGGACGTAGCGCGCCGCACCTGCGGCTATCGACCTGTTACTGTCGCTTTTTATAGTTTTAAGACCGGTTCTCACACTGGTGATGGTTTTATTCCAAATGCTACAATTATTTTTACAGCTATATTTTATCTATCATCACACCGAATCCCTACTGGGTTAGGCAGAGATAACTGAACGCCTCTTTCGTTTCCTTAACGTTCATTAGCTCCTTCCTGCACTCCCGTCGATTCTGCGTACTTTTGACGTTACTTTTCTTCAGAAAACTTTTTATTTGATCTGTATAGGCAACTCACATTCATCCTCGGCTCTTACTTCCACTCACATTCAAATTATATATATTTTTTGTCATTTTTTCATCATTCATCTTCTCCACGTTTTTGAACCATTAAAGCATGCATCTGTACATGCAGTCGAAGACACTATCTTTTAAACCAACCATTCTGTGTATCTCTTCATTCCTATCTCGATCCACAAACGTTACTCCGCACGCTAAGAGCGAAGAGATAGCATCTCCGCTGCATTTAATCTAATATTTTATGCTAATAATTCTATTTTTTCAGAAAGATTATTTTGTTTGGGTTGCAATTCTAAAGTAACTTTATCTACACATTGATAAAGACTATAGACAGAAAAGAAAATGAAAAAAAAAAGTAACGTTTATTTAGAAACAAGGCATAACACACAACACAGACATTTAAATAAAACAACGAAAAAATAATACATAATATCACATCACATACCCGGTGTGCTGACGCCGATCTTAATAAGCACTCGGCTCAGTGCGTGCTGGCCTGCTTAGCTTAGCTTATACATTAATATTTTTATTTATTTTAGTAGAAACTTCACGGTACATTTCCTTAAAATAAATTATACATGAAATAAAAAAACTACCAGTTAAGAAGTTCCGTTGCAAATTATATTGTTAGTGTGTTTTGGGTTGTTCTATACTGTGTATGTGGTGGGTGACTTGATTATGGCTTATGTGAAACATATCGATGTCATTGAAGTTTTTATCATATTGAGCGTAAGATCTATAGATGACGGACTTTTGAAAACAACAGTACTTTGCAAGAAGTAGTAGTTCCGCAGTGTCATTATATTCCAGATTGGAATCTGGAATCATCTAATCCCTACACTTCACACATAAACAGTTTAATTATATTACATTTATTTTAACATCCATCGCGAAGTATTTCTCAAAATCAAATAGATTATTAGTTCATACATTCACAACGCCCACAACCTTTACAGGAACGGTAGCGTTGCTAATTATCCTTATAAAAAGTAAGAAATACAAATATGATAAAATCTAACCACAACGATAACGATTTGCAAGTATTAAAACCGCAAGAGAAGCTAATTTTGATAATCCGAAAGCGGAACTGCTCAGTCATCGGGGAGGCATCGATCGTGACCTCTCGCATTATGGCGAGCGCGAATTACAAGGTAAAAGGGCAGCTTGGTACATGACAAGGCAGGATGTAGGCGGAGATACATCCTGCCGAAAGCTGAACCTTATTTACTTACAATTTTACAGGATATTAACAACAAAGTACGTCAATGAGCCCATTCAATCTATAATGTGTGAAAGGAAGGTAATTTTAGTGCTGATGAATTTAAATTCTATATCAGTAATACTGATAAAATGGCCGTGGGGTTCACCAGTAGAATAAGAATAGTACCTATCTCTTCATCGTACTGACATGTCGTATGAACCGACTAAGGTATATTGCATGCAGAATTGCAAAATTATAAAAAGAACTAAATAATATTGTTATGTGATTCCACCAACTCCATTCCATCATAAAACCACTAAAAATCGTGTCGGATACCATTCGTATGTGGTGGATGATCCTTATATAAGATTCGCTTCTACATTCATCATACGAACAGCTAAGGAGTGGAATATGCTTCCAGCGGCCATATTTCCGCGATATTATGACCTGGGAGTCTTTAAGAGAAGAGTGAATAGGCATTTGTTGGGCGGACGCGGTTCATCATTGGACTCATCTTCACCTTCTACTGGGTGTGATTGAAGTCAAGTGTTTGCCTATAAACAATAATACAAAAATATATTCATGTTTCTATTTTCAGTAGCTTAGTTTTTACGATGGTATATCAATCAGGACAAGTATTTTTATATATAAAGATAGATTCTTGACACTTTACGGTATGATCTCGTTCTCACTGGACGCAAAGATGGACTAGTTTTTTACGTTTTCTGACAACATATTATGTCATATATATCTATTTCGTTATACATATTTCTTTATATACAGTGTAAAGAGTTATACTTATACTTTATTTTGTTTTGTTTGTTTACGTATACTTTGTTTTCAGAAATTAATAACCAAATTTGACTTGTTTAAAAATTGTTCCATTTAGAACAAATCTTTACACTAAATTTGATAGCCATTTGTTTTGAAATTTTTGACAAAAAATAACCATTACGTCACACCATGTATTTGTCGAAGTAAGTAGAGATACATTAGTGGCCGTATCTACTTTGCACTAATATATATATGTCGTGCCTAACGTGACTAGTAGCGCAACTGAACGCTATTCTCACAGCACTAGTACACATGATATTTCTGTCATACGGGCTTTCTCGCTATGTTTTCCTGCACCGGTGAGTATGGGGCGCCTAAATCCGGAATTAATCTGGAAACCCAGATATACGTGCCTGGATTCGAACCTATGAATATTCGCGTCGCTGCGCATGGTCAGAGCAGTGCTGGACTCTCTGGTCCGTTCAGCAGCCTCCTTCTGACACATCATCTGTTCGCTAACCTCGAGCACGGCTATCCAGTTATTCTCGCTGCCACCCATAGCTTTGATAACGGCCGACAGTGAGAGATTCCTTTCAATAATTTCGACTAAGTCGCTGAGCTCATTGGCCTAGGCGGGGCAGTCTTCAAGATAGTGCTTCATAGTGACCTGCTTCGGCCTGTCGCGTGTCACCACCTGTTTATCTACATCCAATTGTTATTATATCTAGCGGTCTTCCGTTATGATATATTAGGTCCTTACATATGAAATTGGCGTTTTTCGTACTGGCCACTTTAATCACAAATTTCTCCTCTTTGGTAAGGAATTCCAAATTCAAATTTGTACAGCTATAGACTCATGTATTTGTGCTTCGATGATCGTCATTCATTTGTTTTTTTCTTCTGTTTTTTTGTGTTTGCGTCACTCATTTTACAAAATGGAAAACTTAAAATATCGCATTATTTACGAGTACGAGTTCCGCCGTGGCACTAGTGCTGCGGAAACAACTCGAAGGGTGAATGATGTGTATGGCGGTCGTGTTGCAAAAGAAAACACAGTTCGTTTTTGGTTCCAACGTTTTCGTTCTGGAAATTTCGACCTGCAGAACAAGCCCCGTGGACGGCCTGAGACTCAAGTTGATAATGAAGAGTTGAAGGCTATTGTGGAAGCGGATCCATCGCAAACCACGTCCGAGTTAGCTGCAGGCTGCGATGTTAGTGATAAAACTGTTTTAATTCACTTGAAGCAAATTGGGAAGATTAAAAAGCTTGAAAGGTGGGTACCTCACGAATTGACTGAAGCAAACCGGCAAACGCGCGTCGACTGCTGCGTTACATTACTAAACCGGCACAATAATGAAGGTATTTTAAACCGAATCATTACCTGTGATGAAAAATGGGTTCTTTACGATAATCGGAAGCGCTCAGCGCAATGGTTGGATCCTGGCCAGCCAGCCAAATCCTGCCCCAAGCGAAAATTAACCCCAAAAAAGTTACTTGTAAGCGTTTGGTGGACTAGTGCCGGTATTGTTCATTACAGTTTTCTCAAATCTGGCCAGACTATTACGGCTGATGTCTATTGTCAGCAATTGCAAACCATGATGGAAAAGCTAGCGGCTAAACAACCTAGGCTGGTCAATCGCTCCACGCCACTGCTGCTTCACGACAACGCTAGACCACACACTGCGCAACAGACGGCTACTAAATTAGAAGAGCTTCAATTGGAAAGTCTAAGACATCCTCCGTACTCCCCGGACCTTGCTCCAACAGATTACCATTTTTTTTCGAAATTTGGATAACTTCTTGCAAGGGAAAAAATTCAACTCCGATGGGGCAGTCCAAATCGCCTTCAAAGATTTTATTGATTCCCGTCCGACTGGTTTTTTTAGTAAAGGGGTCAATGAACTACCTATGAGATGGCAAAAGTCCATAGAAAATAATGGTTCATACTTTGATTAATTAAATATATTATATTAAAAAATATTTGACTTTTTGTTCCTCCCATACAAAACGCCAATTTCATATGTAAGGACCTAATATGTGGGCTGACATAGCGATTGCGATTTTCGAATTTTCGTCCCTTAGTGGCCGTTGCTGTTTTTAACTACAGTACTTTCCCTCAGGTGCAATATACCATTAGCGAGCTAGTATAAAAAAAAATTGATCAAACAACAGGAAATACAGTTACAAACATACAACATACATACATATAAAACATGTATATATTAAAAAGTACTTTAACTAAACTATATAACAATTTTATCTAATTTGTAAATCACGAACTCGGAATATTTAAAATCAACATTTTAAAGATGTATTCACGGTAATACGTAACCCATGAGTGACCAAGCCGTTCATCAGCCATATTTGTACAGTCTGCGATTAACAATCGACGCTGCCTGCCGCTCTGGACAATAGACGTGAAGATATAAAGCAAATAGTGAGGTAACTTCATATGTACGTAACTTTTTTAGTGTTGCTCGCAGATTTGTTTACGAGATTCGGGCACGAAATCGGAACTTTTTATTACAAATTGCCTGGCGCGTGATGGCCGATGATGGATTGTGCTCATCATATAAATACCGATACACTCGTCGTTTGACGATTCCCATGATAAGGCTTGAAAAAAAGACGCTGGAAACAAATCGCCTCGTGCGAACAGCAGGAATGTCAAACACATAAGGATGAAGACCTGCGCGGTGAGCTGTCAATTTATGGCAGAAGGGGAAGAGAGTTTCCCTTCACCGGTGAGCATGTGGTGCCTAAATCAGTACGTAATCTAGAAAAATGCAGAGGTACGTATCGAAACTTACGAACATTCGCGTTGCTGCCCATGGAAACCAGTCCATTATCCGCTAGACTGTCACAGCCACTAACTTAGAACTATGAGCGAATTCGGTTTTTTGGTCATATCGTCACGATTCGAGATTCGGTTTCGATAATCTGTCGCATCACCAGTATGTCTAAAAAGGTAGATGTCAAATGAAAATTAAACAGTACTATCTATCCCATAGCTCATAACTCGGTATTTGAGTCCACATAGAGTTTTTAAATGAAACTACGTGAGGGTTGTCACATTTTGCTTAAAATAAAATTTCTAGTCTGTTGTTCATATTTTGCGGATTGAGTATACAGCTATGAATGCCACGAATATAACAAAACTTTTTAGTCCCCAGACGAAAAAATAAAGTATCTGTTTATTGGAATACTTAAATTAACACATATATGAATATATAAAATACGAACAAGATATATTACAAATGCGACTATATTTAAGTGTTGTCTACTTGTACAGAAAAAAAGAAAAATGAAAACATGAGCAACAAACGGATAGGAACACTAACAAATAGAAAAGCAATACACTAATTTATAAAATGCATATGATGGTAAGTATAATGTAGTTCAAATACGAAAGCTACCAAAGGACGAAAATCTGTCGAGTCTCCATCGTCATGTCGGCCCACATATACCACGACTGAAGGTATCTAGGTATATGAGTCACTGGACATACACAAGCTGTTCCCTAAATGCGACAGCTTATACTAGTATACATTTATCATAATCCAGTTCGGGGAATGGTTTTACTATCACACTATTTATTAGTAAGATAGCATAATAAGGTTTTCTTAATAGGAGCAACCCTATATAACTAAAAATGTTTCGTTCCGAATATGGATATATCTAATTCATTGTCTTCATGTAGAAAAGAATGGGTCTAATTAAAAATTTGTGTTAAACACTGGCTTTCATAAAGGGAAGACTGCATTCCATATTTCCTTATATTTATTTAAACCATATTTAGGCACTATGAGATGTGAGTCAGACATTTTAACTTGTAATTGCTATACACCATGCATTGCTTGTATTGCTTTTTACTTGTATTTTTGGAAGTCGAAACTGCTCGCGTCCGTAGGCTTTATCCTAGTTTCCCTACACGTGACTCCTGGGTGGTGCTAAACGAGCAGCAGCGAGGTGGTAGGGCGTCGGTGCCCGTCTGGATCGCGACCACAGTGCATGGGTGTAAAGCCCGTGATAGTGACCAGTTTCGGCTTGTCGCGTTTCGGGATCAGCTTGTGTATATACAGTAGCTCATATAACTAAAGACCTTCAGTCGTGGTATATGTGGGCCGACATGATGATGTAGACTATCAATGGATTTTCATCCTTTGATAGTCGCTTACGTTTTTGGACTACACTGTACTTACCATCAGGTACTCTGTAGTCACTATGTCGAGCCAATGTAAAAAAAAAACAGGTTCTTAAAAAAAGACGCCATCTTGACTAAAACCACGATTTCTATAATGTTTTGAATACAAAGAATAACATACTTCACGCTTGATCCTAGGTAGGTAGGAACCTATTGTATAAGGATCAGGTTGGGCTATGCGTGGCATATTGTTCGCATCTCTGGGATGGTTCTACCCAGTATTTACTTGACGCCCTGCATAGGTTCTAGTGGAGGGCTGTCTACATTCTGAATGTTCCAGACGTTAATAAGCATCTTGTACCGATCCAGTTGCGCAGAGATATTGCCTCACTGAGCGTTTTCTATTGTTGGTATCATGGCAAGTGTTCTAAAGATTTATTTAATCTTATTCCACCCTTCATTCATTCATTCCCTTTCATAGGAGAACTTCGAGCGCGGTCTCATGGAGTCACAGCTATACGGTAAGTGACAACTCACATCCCAGCTAGCACTAAGAAGTTCTCTAACTCTTACTCTTGCCGAGTCATTGAGCTGTGGAATGGTCTTCCGGCGAGCGTGTTCCTACCATCCTATGATATTTATGTAAGCCGGCATAATCGCTGTGACTACCGATAGGTTTTTCTAAGCTGTTGATAGTCGTTGTCGTATTTTGGACTGCACCATACTTTCCATCAGGTGTCTATGGTTACTTAGCTGAGTAAGGCAAAAATACATATTAACATAAGTTTAACAGGCTCGCAGGTACACCTCAATCCCGTGGTGCCATCGGAAGCGGAAGTCGCTCGTTTCCCGCTGAAAACGCGCGTAATTCCTTTACAGGCCGACGCGCCTGCAGCGTCGGAAGCGCGGTGACGTCACGCGTCGGGCGGAGACACTTCCGGTCTATCTCTGAAAAGCCTTACTCGTTGTATACGCGTTTTTCAGTTTTCGTTGTATTGATGAATGATCTTCACACTTCGCTATAACTGGAGACTATTAAATCAAATCAAAAATCCTTTTTTAAGCTGACGGCACGCAACACAAGGAGCGTGGATATAGCGATGCCGGCCAAGGAGAAGATTGTTCCCTATCCTCTTGAAGAACCCCATATCATAGCTCTGGTGAACAACTTTACCCGGCAGCCTATTCCATAACTTTCTGGTATAACGATTGACTTAACTTGTTCGTGACCACAGTACACAAGTGTAAAGACCTTCATAGTGACTCTCTTCGGCCTGTCATGTATCGAAATCAGTTTGTGTATACACAGTTTTTCATATATCTATTGAACTTCCGTCGTGGTTCATGAGGACTGATATAACAATGATGATTGTCAATGAATATTCGTCCCTTAGCTGTATTTGCCGTCTTTGAACTTTACTGAATTTTCAGTCACGTGCAGTGTAGTATAAAAAAAAACTCCAAAGTGCGTGACAACAATTTTGTAAAATACCGCGGCGATTTCGATTGTCTTCCTAAGTCTGTGTACGAGTCCACAGCTTAGTAAATTTTTATATACTTTATGAGGTAGTTAAAAATGGTTCCTCAATACAAAAAACATACAGGATGATTTTATAGATGAGGGAAACATTTTAGGATACAATAATTTTTATCTTCATATAACTAATGAAAATGTAAATAACTATATTCCTAAACAAATCTTAAAGAAACATTGATGAACAAATGAGAATTGATCCGTAAAATATGTGGACACTGTAACGCGTGTGGTGCGAGTTTAATAGGTAAGAAGATAATTTTCCTTTTAAGTAATTTTAGGAAAAGAAGTATTGACTCATTCTCCCTTTGCTATTTATCCTGACTTAGTAAGTCAAAAATACCTACTTAATAACTAATTGTTGTTCATTCCTTGATGTGTGTAATTGTCCCTAAGTATGTTGAATATAATTTCCTTTGTTTTAATGAAAATATTAAGATATCATTATTTTTATATATTTGGAATTAGAATCGAATGCTGAATATGGTGATAATATCCTAGCCGATTGACGGATTGAATCATAAGCGGTGGTCGCGGGCTGCAGCTCCATTCAGCAAATTTGTGCTCGGTAGTGAAAATATTCGGAGATAGTCAATTGCGCAGGATGTATTTGGTGCGTGAATGCTAGCGCTTGCACAAATGCACAGTTTCATCCAAACCCGTTTTAATCTAAAAGGTCAGAGAACTGAATTAATTAGAAAGAGGTAGGATTCAGTGTCTGCGTATTGATAACTGATCCCTATCAGCTCTCCAGGTCTTTCAAAATGCCTTCCTGCCTCGCCAGATTCATCAAGTAGGCTACCATTAGCACGACATATGATACTGCATTATGCAGGAAGTCATGCTAAATATAAACTTCCTAATATAATAATATATAAGTATAATAATACTTCCTGAACATTTTCCTCATTTATAAAATCATTCTGTATAGACAAAGCCATGTTACAAAAATATAATAGTATAGACGTAAAAAATAAGGAAAGAGGACACAATTTGTTACGACATTCACTTTGAGTTTCGCAAATTACTTCTGAAACAATTTGAGGCCATGATTATTCCTGTTAAGTAACTTCTAAATACTTTGGACTGTTTTGGATGTGTACGATGTTCATGTTTAGAAGGTTCAATTTTTTTTTTTTTTTTGTAACCCGGGGGAAAATCCTACATTGGACCATCAGGGTCACTGTGAGGGCAGCGACCCTGGTGTGTCAGACTCCTACTGACTAAAAACCCCCGGGCTGTCCCTCTAATCACTCCACCCAGGCCTGGGAAACCAAATTCGTCCAGTCGCCCGGGGAGCGAACAGCCTTATTCAGGCTTCCTCTCTGGGAGGGATGGGAATAAAGAGCCCACGCCTCCAGTACCTCTTTCATAGGCGGCGCAAGACACTGCGCACCACCGCCCTCTCATCCGGGCAGCAAACTCCCTCAAGTCTACTGCCCGACTATTGTTACCGGTGGATGTCACGCTCGCTCTGAGCAAACACGTCCCTCCGGCGCCGGTGCCTTGGCCGCCGAATGGCCAGAGAAGATGTTCGCTCTCTGACCCTTTCGGCGGCTTCCTTCTGCTTCATAACTGCTTCGCAGAAGGCAACTACCTCTCTCCAAGCCTCTTCACTGCCGACCATGGCTTTCACCACCGCCGGCAGTGAAAGGTCGTCACCAATATTGCCCGTGAGGACATCACGTTCTTCAACCCAGGCTGGGCACACCTCAAGGGTGTGCTGCGCCGTATCCTCTGGGCTCCCGCACTCGTGGCACTCCGCCGTCAGCTCCCCTCCAGTCACCCGCCACCGGTGACGGCCAAAGCTACCGTGACCCGTGAGGATCTGGGTGAGCCGGAAGGAAAGTGCGCCATGTTGTCTGTCCAGCCACGAGTGCAAGACAGGGCGCACCGCCTCAACTGTCCGAGGACCGGCGCTAGGTTGCTCCAGCCTGGACTGCCAATCCCTCACGGCCTGGTCCTGGAGAAGGACCCTCTGCCTCCGAATCTCTGTGGGGGCCGGGCGCAGACCTCTGACTTTCTTCTCCTCTCGCCACCTGTAGAGGGACGCGAGGGTTCGCGCGTCGAGGTCCCACGGCATGGACCCCGCTAGTACACACGCCGCCTCGTACGATATGGAGCAGTATCCTCGGATGGTTCTGATCGCTAATACCCTTTGGGGGCGGCGAAGAAGGGCGATATTATTGCGATTCAGAGCCTCCGCCCAAATTGGGGCGCCGTACAGCACCATGGATTAGAAGGTTCAATAAGCTAAGCCTCCAGTTTCCGAGACGTTCCTTAATTTTAAAGCTAATAGCATTAAGCATAATAGTAATTTATTTTTATTTTTTTTGTAATTTTTTTTTTTTTAGCCGTCGTGGCTGCCGGCAGAATAAAATAGCACCCCCCTCTTCTTGCCGCGGTGTCGTAAAAGGCGAATAAGGTATCCCTTTAACCCCGCAATTCAACCAGGTGTTCAGAGAAGGAAAACTCGACCAAACCTGCATCCTGCTCCCTTCCGATCGTACTGGTTCTCCATTCCATCGGGCCCGAGGGAGCTCGTACGAGAGAGTGCTTTTCTGGTAGCGCGTCCAGTTATGCACTTAAATATCTCCTGCGCAATTGGCTGTTTCCGAAAACTGGACCTCGATTTTCTTAATCGGTGTTGAAACAGTCGCCGTGGCCGAACCCGGCTAGGACATCATCATCAATTTATTTTTACTATTTAAACTGAATATGTAAATTTATGTTCAAAGAATTCTCATAAAGAACTTCGTAAAATGAACTAGGTATAGAAGGATATTGGCGATCAGCTGCGCTACTGGTCACTTTGCGCACGACTTATGTATAAGCGCAAAGTGGATACAGCCACTTACGTATCATTGCTCAACGCGAAAGTGATGTTAACTTCTAAAGCAACTTCTATTTTGTTTTTATTAATCAAATGAAGAATTTCCTTAAGCATAATTTAAAAAAATCTAAGCTTTTTAGACAGTGTGGGTGACTTCACAATAGTAAGCAACAGAACCTTAATATTGCAAATTAAAAATATCTTTCATTTTTCTACCTATATCTATTTTTAACAGATTGAGATCGGAGGCAGGGCGTAAAGCAATATTCGATCCAGTCCAAGATTTCCAGATTCGTATTTTCACAAATCCAGATATAGAGCGTAGCAGCCATACTCACTCTTACTTTACAACAGTTTTTTTGTACTAAAATGAGTGTATACGTGGTTTATATTGGCATCTAGCAATCTTTGCCGATATGTCAAAGGGAATTCGAAAAATTCCAATCTCCCGCATTTTCGCCATATTGCATCCACTCTCAATATGGCGGACATGCAGTTACGAACTGTGCGCTTGATTTGGAGAAGTCATAAACAAAAATATAGGTCTTATGCGTGAATTAGCTTACTTTTAACTATGTTATTATCTGTTTTGGATCCAGTGCTCAGAAAACTAGGAGTTCGTTTTATGTCGCCTTGTAAACATGCTGATACTGAGAGGGTTGAGTGTCGTGACTATTCAAATTATCAAGTATAAAATGGGTACAGAAAGTAACTTCCGGCCCTCGACGAAAACTCTGCGACACGCCAGTCTGCTCGTGGAAAAACTGTAGCCAATAATCATTAGTAATTATTACAGTATTCTTATTGACAACGGTGTAATAAATTATCAAATCGGTAAAGTTTTATGATTTAAACTCGAAAACGTTTAAGGTTTTTATTTTAATATTAATTAATATTACAGCAATGCTATCTTTTTAAATTCAACAAAAAATAAAACTCTACACAGGAATTCTTTTTTCTTGAAAGCTTCAATGTTTGCGTATTCGAAGTTTTCCAAAAATTATTTAGAAACTGCATACTTTCGCGGAACATAAATCACGATGAATTAATAGCTAACCTCTCCTATAACTCATTAAATGTATAGGAACACCTAATAAATTATCCTATAGATTAAATTATTCCAAGTTAGTGATAAAAGAGAATGGAAATAAAATGGATGCGACATTTTTCGTAGCTCAGAGACCGCACAGTCAAACAGTTTTAAATTTCACGAGAAATCCTTCACTAGCAAACGCCCCGATGTCCGGCATACGGCGTAAAGGGAAAAATCCCGAGCCATTGCCGCAAAAATACAGGAATAGTAGTGTGAAAGTCCTGTTACCTTATTTCACAAATATTGAGATTGGAAGTATTTCAAATATTTCACATATCACGTGTAAGCGCTTTTCAAATCTCTGCACTAGGATTTTATAGAGAGACGTATTTTTTTCATGTAAAAAAATGGATAGATTATTTTTTATAAATATAAATTATTTTATAGATAGTTTTTCATGTAAAAAATGTATAGATATTCATAACAATAATATACATCGTCATACTACAGAGTTACTGGTAACTAACGCATAACTTCTTAAGGGTGCCAGCAGAAGACTTGAGAGAGTCTGCTGCCCGGATGAGAGGGAGGCGGTGCACGGTGTCCGGTGCGCCGGCTGGGAGAGCAGTTTTGGAGGGGTGGGCTTTCACTCCTACTCCTCTCAGAGAGGTAGCCTCAACAAGGCTTTTTGTTACCTGAGCGTCTGGATGAATTTGGTTTCCCAAGCCCGAATGGAGACACCCCAGGGGTTTTTAGTCAGCAGAAGTCTGACACACCGAGGTCACTGCCCTCACAGCGTTCTTGATGATCCTATGCAGGACTTGCCCCCGGAATACAAAAAAACTTCTTAAGGGTGCTTTTGGTTTATCAGAACTGACGTGTTTTACGACTTTTTGTATTTCAATTATTTTTCTTCCCATACAAAAAAAATGGAGTTCAGATTTTCTTAATTTCAGATAAACTTTTCTTAAGGCGCGACAGTGGCACATGCGATACAAAGGCAACCTTATTTGCCGATTACTGAGAGAAAGGGAGACCCTGCATTCTTTGCGACTCGGCGTAGTTTCCCTGTGTATACATGAAAGGTCCGAAGGCTTAGTGTTAATAAGATATTTTTCTCTTTAATATGTCGTTTCTGTATATTTTCTAATTCCATGGAATCAACATCAAAGAAGTAACCAATCAACTTTCAAGTTGATTTCCGTTTATAAACAATAGATTAATTTCCTGTACTACAGTTTAGTGATCAAAGTTTTTCCATTGAGAATTAGTTATGCCTACCTTTCGATATCTGACCCTTTATTTTAGGTCATAGACCTTATGTCATTATACCAATCTTATTAGAAAATTAATTCAAATGTAATATTAAATAATATTTCGCCACCCTATATTCCTTTGGAGATGAGCAGAGATAATATAAATGTAGGGGCATTTGCAGAAGGAGGCCGCCGAAAGGGTCAGAGAGCGAATATTTTCTCTGGCCACTCGGCGGCCAAGGCACCGTCGCAGGAGGGACGCGTTCGCCCAGAGCGAGCGTGACATCCCCCGTTGACAATAGCCGGGCAGTAGACTTGAGGGAGTCTGCTGCTGGTCGGATGAGAGGGAGGCGGTGCACGGTGTCCAGCGCGCGGTCTGAGAGAGAGGTTTTGGAGGGGTGGGCTTTTACTCCTACCCCTCCCAGAGAGGCAGTCCCAACAAGCCCTATTGTTCCCTGGGTATCTGGACGAATTTGGTTTCCCAGGCCCGGGTGGAGCAATCCGAGGGACACCCCGGGGGTTTTAGTCAGTAAGAGTCTGACACACCGGGGTCGCTGCCCTCACAGCGACCCTGATGATCCTATGCAAAATGTACCCCATGTTAGCCAGCCAATTATGTAAAATAAATAAATTTAAATAAACTGTTTTATTTATAATAGAATAAGAAACGTAGTAGAACCAACGACTATTAAAACATTCGTCAGGCAGCGCGATTTGTCTGTTTCTCACGGGGCCCAAATCCGACTCACGATACGCCGTAACGTAAACAAGCGATATGTAAACAATGTAATTTGAGTATTATGATTATTAAGTTCAATTTATTGCAATGAATTTTGTTCATGACCTCAAATGTGTTTAGAGTTTTTAACCCAAAACACGCGTCATAGTATAATGTAATATGTTATCCTATACAAATGAATAAAAGATATTGTATAATGTGAATCTTTTTAGTATTTTAATGTTGTATTTCCAATATTTACATATAAGTGCTTATTCTTTTTAAAATCTAACTAAAAATCCTATAAACTTCAATAAGAAAAGCGTCACCCATATTGGGGTGACGTATTGATGAACGTGTTAAGATAGGGTGCTCTCTAGCTGCGGCGAATTGATTACAGGACCCGCAGTCCCCGCTAATTCGCAGAAGTAGTCACCTTGGGGTTTTTAGCTGGTAAAAGTCCGGCACACTTCGGCTGCCACCCCTTTCGCGGCCGGGACGGTTCATGAGGATTTTGCCCAAGTAAAAAAAAAAGGTGCTCTCTAATTGCCGAAATTAATAAGCTATGCTATTTTTTATTTAAGATTTGTTCCTAAAGCAACTATAATGCATCTCTTTTCATATACACAGGTTTGAAAGATAAAGGTATACTGTAGCTATCGATTTACGAACTAGGTAGATAAGTTATTAATTTCGGTTGTTGATCAAACGCGGAAAATTATATTTTAAATGATAAATAGTTAATAACTAGTAGTGTGTAGTTACAACTGTAGCTAATAGTCGCAATTATAACTGTCAGGTGTTTGAACGCGTGCGTAGATCATTAACACACCTGCGAGCAAGGTGGCTGCAGCACCTGCGAGCGAATATGCTTCGGCGCAGGAGACCTTTGGTTTTTACCTCAAACTGCATTCTGGACTATGCAGATCGGCATTTATGGACTTTTATATTAGAAGTTTTGCTCGCGACTTCATCTAGAATTTTTCATTAAAGAGCCCAGACAATGTTATAACAGATAATAAGAGTATTGGTCCGAGAGTCGTATGGACTAATAGGATGATCACAAAGAGCCTCGATTACCATTTTAAGAGGCTCTCACTTGATTGTTACATCAAGGGCTAGAAACAGAAGGTGGTATTACTTGATACGGCGCGCATTGTTAGGATGTTCCTCACTCTGAGATCCTAACTACCGGTGTCTTGAGCCTCAGGCTTCGCTCCCGTAGTTTCACATATTTTTATATTTTACAATTTATATTTTTTTACGACTATTTATTTCAAAATGAAAGCAGTATGTGTATGAGAGTGGAATTGAGAGCCCAGACCGACTGAGACCCACCTTCACCTGAGACCAAATAAAGAGTTCTAATGGAAGGCAATGTCAAAAGTACGCGGAACTAACGAGAGTGCATGAAGGAACTAATTAATTTTAAGAAAGCGAAAGAGCTTTGCAAGAATAGATATAAGTGACGTCCGATTCTCTCTGCCTACCGCTATAGATAGATGATTGATAGATACAGTGTGTGTAATTATTTATATATCAAATAAAGTGTACGAATAATAATGCTATCTTCACGCTGTATCCCTTTAGAGCTGAGCAGAGATACATTAGTTGCTGTATCCACTTTGCCACTAGTACATATGACATTTTTATTAGATGCCATGCGGGTTTTCCTCGCGATGTTTTTTTACCGGTGAGCATATAATGTCTAAATATGTAATTAATCTGGCAAAACACAGATGTGTGTATCGAGATTCGAACCTACAACAATTCGCGTCGCCGTGTATGGACGGTTCGTTATTCACTACGCGCCCGTAGCTGCACAATATTTATTTCGATTGATATTTAACATTGCTGTTCATTTCTCAAAGTTAACTCTTGAATTAAAATATCTGATATTTTTTTCCGAAATATGTAGACGGTAGGTCCTAATAGGGAACAAACAAAAACATTTTTAACGCGTAAGTACAGGTCCTCAGGACGCCAGCCTGTCAGCACGCAACACGCAGCTGCCTCGGAGCACGTGCCTTCGTGTCACCTTGTGCCGGCGTCTTAAGCTACAAGCTGAAGCGTTTTGACCAGTTATTTTATAATAATATCATGTGATTTTATAGATTTTAAAAATATTAACCGTTAATTTTCTCTGTAAACAAAGTGATAGTTTATTTAATACAATTACAAAGTCATATATCAAACCTATTACACAGTTAAGCACAATCTCACCTGTAACAACGAAATAACCATTAAAGTTTCCTAGTTTATAATGTTTTACATTGAAGTAAACAATTATTACTATTTCCTTAAGAGGTTTTATATGCATAGATTCTTAAGTTTTTCACATTGACATTAGTGACAACTGTCACTTGGAAATCAATAAGCAGCGCCTATATAGCTACCATCGTGCTTAGATCGGTAAAGCCCAGCAAATTCAAATAACTGAAAAAAGATTTTTTACAATAATAATATACTGTACCTTTATGCTATATCCCTTTCGGTGTGATCAGAGATACATTAGGGCCTTTATGCACTTTTCCTTTATATATTTTGCCTACGCGACTAGTACCGCAGCTGATCACCGTTCTCAAACATTTACACTTGCCTAAGCTTTTACTTAATCTGAGAAAATATAGAGGTTTGTGCCGGGATTTGAATCTAAGACCATATGAGTTTCCGTGCATGGATGCTTATTCTTAATTTACTACGTCACCACGGTGACTTTATTTCGGTAATTAATACAACATCATGCTATATCCCTACACATGCGAACAGAGTTCCTGTATTAGTGGCTGTATCCACTTTGCACTTATATATCGTACCCAACGTGACCAGTAGCGCAGCTGATCACTGTTCGCACAGCATAGAGCACATGACATTTCTATTAGACGCCATGTGGGCTTACTCACGACGTTTTCCTCGACCAATGAGCATGAGGCATCTAAATCCAAAGTATGTTTAGTAAAATATAACCTTTTGTTTTGTGGGAAGTTTGTAACTTGGACCGCAAAGTAGGTACACGAGTATGGAGCGGGCGTAGCTCAGGTAAAAACATAATTAGACCTAGCGGTACCACCTGGAGCTTTAAGAGTATCTAGGTATTTGTCTAAAGCTACAACGTCTTCACGACTTTACACCGCTCAAGTAGGCAGAGATGAGTACCGCAGAAATCACTACAACACATCTACTACAAATGGTAATATTCAGTGGCGGCCATCCAATATAAAGGATTACCACCTTATACTTGGACATTTAACATATACATATATTTACTTATCATTTATATAGACCAAATAAAAAGAGCTATGATGAAGAGGGTAATATCAAATGTGCGCATAATCGGCGAGAGTGAATGAAAGGACTAATTAATGTTAAGAAAGCGAAAGAGGATGGAAGAATAGATTGAAGTGGCGCACCATACTCTATACCAACCCCAAAAGGAGATTCAGCCTGATGATGTATAGAAATATGTATAATAATCTATCCAGATTATTATGAAGTGCTCATGCTTAAAATAATAGTTATAAAACGTAACGGATCTTTAAGATGTTTTCACCGTCACATAGCAAAAAAAATTTTGAATAATGATAGTGTATATCTAATATATTTAATCCCGACTCAATATAGTGAGTACAGCACGCCTGATTGTAAGCAAAGTGCAGTCCATAAAACGACTAAACTTACCAACAATAAAGAAAAATAATAGATAGTCGTAATGATCTCCGACCTGTACGAATATCTCTTCATGCTTCGATTAAAGGGCCAAATATCACAGGATGGTGGGAACTCGTTTGCCGGGAGACCATGCCACAGCTCAACAACTTGGATGCAGTAAGAGTTAGAATACTTCTCCGCCTTAGCCGGGATGTGAGTTACCGTATAGCCGTGACTTCATAAACTCACGTGTGTGGTTCTATTAAGGGACAGAGAATTATGAAATAAGAATAAATAACTCTTCAGAATACTCGCCATGACTAGTGATGAAAATGCCCGGGAATTTTCCCAAAGTGCCCAAAACTTCCTTGGGAATATTCCCGGGAATTTACGAAATGTTCTCGGATGTTTTGGGCACTTTGGGAAAATTCCCGGGCATTTTCATCACTAGCCATGACACAGACGATAGAAAACGCTCCATAAAGCATTAAGTTTGCGCAACTGGATCGGTTCAATATGCTTAAAAACATTTTACTTTAATTTTTTTTGTGGCTTCGTTGGCCTACTAGTTAAGTGATCGATATTCATGTGCGGCAATGCGATTGGTCCTAAGTTCATATCCCGACACGTATCTATGGGTTTTTCCAGATAATGTACGCATATAGGCACTATATGCTCACCGGTGAAGGAAAACGTGAAGAAACCCGCATGGCGTGTAATAGAAATGTCATATGTACTAGTGTTGTGAGAACGGCAATCAGCGGCAATACTGATCGCGTTGGGCTAGATATATAAAGGCAAAGTGAATTCAGTCACTAATGTATCTCTGCTCACCCCGAAAGGGATATAGCGTGACGATAAATTATTATTATAATCCTAAATATACAAAATATATTTATTTTAAATAACTACAGTAAAGTCTTAGTCCTAGAGAGATTATTGTAAATTGGCCCTCACATGAAAACTTACCTCATCTGTAGTCTAGTTCGTCTAATAAATTCAGAATTGAAAGTCTGTGGAAGATAACAATTGAATTACTACCAGATAAGTAGATCCAATTAACGCGTTTCGCAGAAAGCGTCTGAATTTCCTATACCCTTAGGGCTGGGGGAAGAGTGCCGACTGCCTACGCCGAATCTACAAATTCTTTTTTTTTTAATAGTAATTATAAATTGTCGCGCTATATCCCTTACACGGTAAACAAAGATACGTTAGTGGTTATGTCCACTTTGGGGTTATATGTCATGTCCAACATGACCAGTGATAGCCATATGGCGCATCATCAAAACACTTGGTATTTGCTTTTGTAGTTTTATACATTGATAAGCCTGTTATTCTGTGTTATATTCTATGTTGTGTGCCAAATAAATGCTTTTTCTTTTTTTCTACCCAGACCTCGCCGGGACATCACATCTAGTTCACTGTAACATTTGAATAGTCACATTTGGATCTAAAATAATTAACAATTACACTAAAATCACTGAGACACTCTCCCAAACTCTTGCCGTTTCTCAAAGCAGCATTAGAACTGTCCTAATTCGCTTCTCTACTCTCAAATAATTATCACGTAGAATTAACTCGCGTCATAAGTGGCTTTAATGAAAGGTACTTCGCTCATTAGTCGCTATTACTATTCCGGTATACATAGGTACATATATGCTATGCAAATTGAACATGCCTCATTACATATACTCGCTGCCTTGGTCTAAGGCACAAGAGGTTTAATAGAATCGAGGATTATGAGAATTGGTTCAAAAACATGACCCCTTTTTTATTCTTACGATTCCGCACCTCGAATAGAAAAATATTTTTATAAAGAAACTCTTGAAGTCACAAAAAGCAAACAATAATTCTAAATGTACAAAGTCAATGAAAGTAACTTAAAGGTAACTTAAAAGCAACTTATTTAGATATTACATTGTAATTTTTTGAATTTTTTTTATGTGTTCGCATAGTTGCATTCATTTTACTCCTCGTATCCGTAACAAAATTATAAATTGAAAGAGCGCATAGACGATGTATCAGCTGTACTTCTATCTAACTGGCTTTGAAGCATCATCAGATCTATTTTTATTTCCCTCAACCTCACTTTGACAGTTTTCGTCGAATTTGATCGTAGAGCTCGTAGACTAGTTGGCGATTACTATTTGAATGAGACTAAAATACAGAACATTGAGCATCAACGTACGCCATCCGTATGTGATGGATGTTCCTTATATTCGTGTTTGCGGATCCACTTTGCGCTTATATAACGTTATCAGTAACGTTCAGCTGAACGTTGTTCTCACAGCACTAGTATACATGATATTTCTTTTAAGTACCATGTCTAAATCCTAACTTAATGTGGAAAAATCCAGAGGTACATGCCGGGATTCGAAATTATGACCATTCGCGTTGCCGTGCATTGAAACCAGACCGTTATCGACTATGGCACTCCAGCCACAAAAGTTACGTTTGTCCGTTTATAAATAAAAAATAAATACGCAAGATTTACTATAACCACAATATTGACCTCAATATATAGATCAATAAATTATGATTTAAAAGATGACGGAGCGCAAATCCGCTTCAGCATTATAATTGCACCCTCCTCCATAATCTCATATTAGACTACGGCTTCGGATTTCGAGCCGATAATACCAAGCTGTTTGAATATCATATTAATTATTATATTCGATTTTAGGGTGGTGATGGCTGTGAAATTGGATGATGATTATAGGTACACAATTGGGCAGGATCTGCTGGAATGGGGATCCTAAGGCCCTGCTGGGAGCTCGGCGGAAATCCAGGAAGTTGGCGTAGCCTTACCCTTGACCCCGATAATGAGTAGAAGAAACAACCCGGTGGTTTTACTCGGTGAGCGTCCGATATACCAGGAATACAGCCCTAATGGCGACCCTAACGGTCTGTGAGATTTTTCACCGGGTTAAAAAAAGGCCTGGCGGGCAGCGTCTAGTGGGAAACCTTGTTGGTTTGTAACCAGTGGGTGTCTGGCACACTGAGGCTATCCTGATGTTCCTATACAAGATTTTCTCCCTTGTTGCCAAAAAAATTTACTTCTGGGTTATGTTTTTTTATTTACCTGAAAATTGATATAAGCGGAAAATGCAATACAGCTCAAAAAGAAATGAGCCGCAAAGGGACAATAATCTATTGACAGTCTCCATCATCCTGTTGACTCACGTATAGGACGACTAAAGGTCTCTAGGTATATATAGGGAAGGAAAGGAACTTGGTATAGGTAGGCAACGATATATAAGCGCAAAGTGGATACAGTCATTAATGTGTCATTCATCATACGAACACCTAAGGAGCATAGGAGCATAAGGAGCTATGCTTTCAGCGAGCATATTTCCGCGGTCTTATGACTTGGGTGTCTTTAAGAAAGGAGTGAATACGCTTTTGTTGGACGGACGCGGTCCATCCTCGGGTTCATCTTTATATTTCACCATGTGTGATCAAGGTCAAGGGTTCGCCTGTATATTATAAAAATAAATAATTTTACTCGATTTAAAACCTAATATTATGCTTGTTAGTGATTTAAAATAAAATGATAGACGAATAACCAAAAAATGTGTGTGTGCGATTCACACACGACAGAAGTTGAACTTCAGTAAATTGACAAGTATATAACAAGGGTAGGATAATTACAAAGTTTATTTGTTTAAAAATGTAAGTATTTTGATTCATATTAAAAGAAATTTTTTAAGAGATTTTAGAATTCATTTCAAAACAAAATATAAAATATCTTTTAAAATTAATCAAAATACTTGCATTTTTAATTAAAGAAATAAACTTTGTTATTATCCTACCCTTGTTATATATATATATATAACAAAACAACAAAATATAAATATATAATATAGATATATAGATATATATATATAGATTATATATATATATATATATATATATATATATATATATATATATATAATCTCATTCTTTTGTCGATTTATTGTAGTTTCACGTCTATCATGTGTGAATCTTCTACACAAGAAACTCTAGAGCTAAATTCTTCGTTCTTAGCATCGTTAAAATTTATAGATTCTTTGACTGTTGTTTTTGTTGTTTGTTTGTTTTTGATTCACTACTAATCGACTTAAATTCCGCTGTCAATTCAGACATCATAGACACAAATTCCCCCCTTAGTTTTTTGATCTCACTGGAGAAAATTCCCCTGAGTTGGTCCAGGGTTATTGATGTGGGCAAAGATGAGTCATAGCTAACAGCGGGCGATAACATCTCTTCTGTACAGCCAACCTTTCTTCGCGTTAATATATAATTTTCATGAATACTCTGGTCAACAAGAGAGCAGCCAGCACAACTAGAGCTGTCACTCTCGCCGGTTGGCTGAGCCAATAGAACAGTACACTTCGAACATACCTAGGCTTTCCTATTGATGTCTTTTCTTTTTACAATAGGAGGCAGACATTGAATATGATAGTTATTCTTACATTTTATACATGTAACCATATCTCCGGAGCCGCCTCTCGCTGACTTACGACACACATATTTGGTCATCACTACTTGATTCTGCCGGTAGCCCATCTCAAAAGTACGTCACCTGAATGTCCAAACAATTAATTTATCGAAAAATAATTTTAAAAGCAGAAATTATAAATGCAAATGGGAAAATAAAACATCCTTCTATTTTTCTCGTATTCATTTGTTAAAGGTTTGAAACTCGCGTCTAAGGATGCAGTTAGCGAGACGATTCTTGCTGTTGGATCCATTGCGCCAAACCTATCACAGTATAGCATGTAGAAATAATGAATCAAATGGAACACTACATTTCCACTCTCGTTCTGGCTCACTAATTTTTGTATTTGTGTCTCTTACCTGTCGTTATCCGTTGCATCCGGTTTGAAATCACAAAGATTCTATAGAAGTTTCATTTCCATATGTACCACTGCTCACCCCGTAACGGATGTAGCGTGGCTATATATTAAAATATTATGTCAAAGTTATAAAAGATACTTCTAGAGATGATCACAATTACATTGTAAACCTGTTAAAAATAGTAACTTCTAAACAATACATATTCTTAAACGGTTCATTCCATTTTGACGCTTGTTAGACAACTTTAGCCTATGCTTCGGCCATTTTTAGCCGAAAACATTGCCGATGGTAATTTTTTATCTAAGTTAGTCAAAGTGGAAGCCTAGCTATAATTTTAATTGTATTCTAAATCTTGTAACATCAATTTCACAAATTAAAAAGATGATTAATAAAAGAAAATAGAAATAACGTAGCAAGGCCGCACAACCGCTCTGAGGCGGGGTTCGGCGTTGAATGAATTCAAAACGGTTAACAAAAAAACCGTTCGCATTCGAAATTCGAACAATTAAAAACTCATTCCGAGCGAAAGCTGAACGATGGCCGCGCAGGTACACGCTAAAAGATTTACATTTTTATTTAAGGTAATTGCTTTATTACGAGACTTTCAGAAATCGGAAATACATTCCAAGTGTCAGCGACAGGACGTGTACCTGCTTATTATAATATAGCTGTGATCTGTATCACGGCGAGTGTTCTGAAGAGTTATTTAACTTTGTTCCACCCTCTCTTTCCATAGTTGAACCACGCGCGCGTGTCTACGGAGTCATAGCTATACGGTAACTCAGATCTCAGCTAGGACTAAGAAGTTCTCTAACTCTTACTGCAGCCGAGTCATTGGGCTGTGAAATGTTCTTCAGGCGAGCGTGTTCCCTCCGTCCTATGAAATAAGGTCTTTTAAGCGTATCGTGAAGAGATATTTGTCCAGACCGGCATGATCTCTGTAGTCGTTGTGGCTTTTTGGTCCGTACCATGCCTACCTGGCCTGGTGTGGTCACCGTAACATGTCTGGATTAAAATAACTTCTTGTACTTAGTGGCAGTGGCCAGCGATAGAAGACCGCGCAGGTGTGTACAAGGTGACGTGACATTTTGTACTTATTGGCAAGTTGGTGGACTTGGAAGGTGGCTACACTTGACTGTCGTAAACTGCATTCTACGTTTACATTCACGAACCATCAGAGCCACAATGAAAGAAAAAAAAAGAAAAGAAAGAAAAAGTTTATTGAGGCAAAGGAAACAACACACAACAAACATATTTATATAAAAACAACAATGAAAGAATAATACATAACATCCCATCATGTATCCTGTGTGCTGCTACCCATCTCAAAGAGCACTCAGCTCAGCATATGCTGGGCGACGCTGAATGAGAACGGTTGTCCCGATACATCGGACTCTTACCGCCTAAAATTACTGGGTTGTTTCTTCTCCCATTTGCGGGGTCAAGTACACGGCGATACCGACTTCCTCAGCAACCGTCGACGTATGAAGAAAAAGGTGAAGTGTGTGATGTGGTATACATAACCACTCTTCAATCATCTCTTGTATTGGAGCGGTCTGCTGAAACACATCGCACATCGCTCACGCCTGGATATTGGGAGACGTACTCCCTCAAGTTCGCTTCCTGATAAATCTTCAGCGTAGCAAGTAGCGTGACTACAAACTGCGCTGTCAGGCCTTGATTTTATATAATATCATTTATATTAACTTCCTTAATTTTTTTGTTAATATTCCTTTGACTCCAAGTCTCTCATATTGTTAAAATACCTTGAGGGCAAATAACCTCCCTTTCAGTACACTGTGTGAAATTACGGAGTAATTACAATGTAATACGCCGTTGAATGATTACAGCGCGAAATTACAAGCCGCCCCTGTAATCTACGTCATTTGTAAGAGTGTGGCCAGGAACAATACAACGAATGTCGAGGTAAATAGGTAGGAAAGTCAGATTTTTATTTATGATAATAAGACAACATCACGCTATACCTTTTACGGGGTGAACAGAGATATATTAGTGGCTGTATTCAATTTGCGCTTATATGTCGTACCTAACGTAACCAGTAGCGCAACTGATTATTTTGTCAAAAAAAAAAGAAGAAAATACTTATGTGACTATTTAATTCTCCTCTTTATATCGTCAATAAATATTAAAATATAAATGGCAAACAATATCAACTTCTAACGTTATAAATGTTCTCATGTTGGTTAATTTATAACTTAATCGGAATAAACTTTTCGAACTGAACTAAAATATGTTTTGTAAGTTCATGTATACTCTTATAGTTTTATCGTGATTTTTGGCGCTCGTAAATTTGCCCAGATATTTGATATTTTATGTAGTTCTGTTAAAAACATGCCTTTCGTAGTTATGACAGGTGCGTTTAAAATCGAGACGTTTCCTGCAAACAGATATAGCTGGTAACTTTATTTGTAATTACCTACAATGTACGAATTTGTTCATAGCAATTTATATGGAATATTTCGGCATTGTAAAACAATTTTGGTTTTACGTCTATCATCACGCTTATTCCCCACCGGGTAGGTTAGTAAAGATGCACGTAATACTAGCATATTCTGAACCAGAGATGCTGGTAATGTCTGACCAAACCCATCATTTGACAAGTTATGAGGCAATTTTAATGGTTTCTAGATATTATTTTTATATAATATAAATAGATTTTTTTTTAATGATTGATATGTGGACGCTTGGCCTCATTTACACCTGGTGGAAGGTGAAGATAAGTCCGACAATGGACTGGTTTGCCCTACAAGTGCTTATTTACTCTTCTCATAAAGACTCCAAGGTCAGAAGGTCGAGGAAATATGGTCGCTGAAAGCAAGTCCCACTCCTTAGCTATTCGCATGATGAATGAAGAAGCAAATCTTTTCGTGCATGTGTAAGGAAGGTCCACCACATACGGATGGTATCCGACACGGTGTCTAATGGTTTTCTGATGAAATAGGGCTGGCGGATTCAGAGAATGTGTTTCCTGAGAACACTCTCCACTGTGCAACCGGTAAAAACTGAGAGGCAGACTATTCTATGTTGTTTTTATGATTTTAAAACAGTCAGCTAAAGCGTTTTCTTACGGTTGATATCCGAATAATCGGCCTATAATAGAATACTCATTATAAACAGTTCAAAAATTACAATAAGGTCAATAAGTTTTAATTTGACGCTTTAGTTCGGTTTGGAAAAAAAATCGATCTATTTCAAAGGCTTACTTCTGGGTTTTTTTTAGCCAAAAGCGATGCCCTCTGTTGGACTCTAGAAGATCAAGTGTGTGCCTGTAAATTATTTAAAAAAATACAAATTGTCGCTTACCTTCCAGATCACAATCGATATATCGATTAATTGTAGGCGTTTTACGCTCCCCTCCAAAGCCTTTAAGCCTGGCTTTAGTCATAATATTAAAGCCGTTTCCCATCCACTATGGTGCAAATTAAGCTATTCTCTACGCAGATAATTCTACATAAGTGCCCCTTAAGCTATGTATAAAATAGTTGGCATAGAGTAAATAATTCATAGAAGTTAACAAAGAGTGCATATCAGAGACTGGTGTCAAAGATTTTAGAGATGGTAAGACGGTTGCCCGAACTGGGTCCTGATCATAGTAAATAAGCGTAAAAAGCGTCATAGTGGCTCGCCTTAACCTGTCTCGTTTCGGGATCAGATTGACGGTCATTTCCATTCATGAACACTATATTTTCCATCAAATGCATTGTAGTCACTTTTTCGAGCCAGTATAAGCTTGAGTGATACAGATACTTATTTAGGTTGTAACACTTACATTTAGCTCTTTATAATCGGCCCACTTTAGTCCACTGTTGGACGTGGGCCTCTCCTAATGAGCGCCATTAACTCGTTATGACTATTCTCATCCAATCTTTTCCAGGCATCTTTCCCACGCTGTTGCTCCACCTTCCCAGAGGGTGATCCCGTTATGTTTGCCGATTTGCTGTCATAACTTCAAAACCAACCTGCTGCAACTATTATCGGTTCTGTGGCATATGTTGCCAGCCGACTACCACTTCCACCTAATACGATTAATACGATTCTCTCAGAGACAAAGCAGTGTTAGGCATCGAAAAACACTCGTCTTTTCTGTTTAATATTCATGTTGTAAACTCTATGTTACAGTGCGCTCTCAAACAAAACGGAAATTCCGGCACAGACTGAGGCTACTGAGAGATACCCTCGTAACAGTGTTGCCAACCCTCCGCAAGGAGATAGGGTTACCAGATAAAATTGTTCTAGTTCTCAGTTTGTACTAGTTTATACGAGGACTTGTGAATTGATCCCGAAATACAATTTTTAGATAATAGTATTAAAATAAATCAAGTGTAAGCTAGACAAAATAATATGTAGTGTTACAGACATAGAAAAAATCGTGAAATCGCTTGTGATTTATTAGTAACTAGCTGTCCCGGCAGACCTTGTTCTGCCCAATTTCTCTAAAACAAAGTCACATTGTTTTTTTTTAATGTTAATTGTTAATTTTAATTTAAATTGTTTGAAGGGACCTGGCCTTAATGCTATATGTATAAAAATTGACAAACACTGACATTAATATTTATACGTCACTCGATTTTTTTGCCTTCCCGAAACCTGTCCACTAACATTTAAACTTTATGGTATGGTATTAAAGTTCAAAATGACTTATAACGAATTTTTTGTATGAGAATATAGGAAAGTGTTGTTTTTAGACTTTTTCAGACAATTTATTTAATTTTTCTCTCCGTAATGACCTTTCCCAGACTTCAACAAACACAATAAAAAAGAAATCAGCCAAATCGGTTTAGCCGTTCTCGAGTTTCGCGCTTATCAAGACATTTAGCGATTCATTTTTATATATAAGATAAAGATAAATGAAAATCACGCAAACTAATACTAAGATAGCACTATGATAACACTATGCGTGCAAAAGAGATGAAACTAATAGCAGTCACATGTCTATTTACAAGTCATTAGTTTTATTATATTTTATATTTTTTGTTCTAATATTTCTGATTTGTGTATCTTCTTCTAGGCATAGAAAAAAATATAACAGGGACGTGCCTGCTTTTAGAAATATCCCTTTCGCACGCGTTGTGTTGTCATAGCACTACCTCTCTGACAGTGCGATTTTCATTTATCACTGGTAATTCACCAGCCATTTCATACTTTTTTCTACTTCTATATATATATTATACTAGCTGTCCCGGCAGACCTTGTTCTGCCCTATTTCTCTAAAACAAAACTTACTGGCCAGTCGGCGGCTTTTTAAAAATTGTTTGGAGGAATCTGGCCTTAATGCTATATGTATAAAAATTGACAAATATTGACATTAATATTTATACGTCACTCATTTGTTTTGCCTTCCCGGAACCTGTCCACTAACACTTGAACTTTATGGTATGGTGTTAAAGTTCAAAATGACTTATAACGAATTTTTTGTATGAGAATACAGAAAAGTGTTATTTTTAGACAGTTGCAGGGAATTTTTAATTTTTTTTTCCTCAGACTTCATCAAACACAACAAAAAAAAATCAGCCAAATCGGTTCAGCCGTTCTCGAGTTTCGCGCTTATCAAGACATTTTGCGATTCATTTTTGTATTATAGATAAGATTGTTAATTTTATGTGGCTGTTTGTTTCCATTAATAAATTAAAATAAAAAATAAATAAAATACGGTTTTTCATCAGAGTGCTATCGCCGTATTATGGGAAAAGGTTGGCAGCCCTAGAGTTGAATTAACCCTAATGTTTAACCAGAGTTTTGCAGTCAAGTTTGCATGCAAGTTTGCCACGCCAAAGGATAGACACTGGGGCTTGCGCAAACTTAAAACTTTCACGAAATTACCCATACTGTTTCTTGGTTCACTCTCATTAGCCACTAGGATCCTGTCTTCACTGAAATTAATCTACATTGTTTTGCTGCATGCTCGTCTTTAACTAGATTTATTTATATTGCTGTAATCGAAGAACCGCTGGTTCTCGCGTAAGCTACTCAGTTTGGAACACCGACATAGAGTGGCTGCCTTTCGGTTTTCTATGGACTATACTCTGAAAAGTGTGCGGCTGAGATGTACAATTTAATTTCCCTTCCCTTTTCTACCATAAAATGACTAGACGCCATGCACCCTTATGTGGTTGACATTCTATCTAGTTCTACATTCTAGATGTAGTACTAGTTGATCTCCTGTCTTTTTTTTACACTGGCTCAACATAGCGACTACATTGCACCTGATGGTAAGTATAATGAGGTCCAAAAACAAGTGACCATCAAAGAATGAAAGTCCATTGACAGTCTCCGTCGTCATGTCGGCCCACACATACCACGAGTGAAGGTCTCTAGGTATATCAGTTACTGGACATACATAAGCTGATCCCGAAATGTGACAGGCTAAAGCGAGTCACTATGACGGTTTTTACACTTGTATACTGTGGACATGACCCAATTCGGGCAATCGCCTTACCACCAAAAATTATCTCTTTTTAGTTATCATCTCTTGTCTTTAGGTTTTGTATAGGCAAATATCGAGTGCCATGTAAGAGCCATGAACTTTTCAAGCCGGTATTCAGGCAACACTAATTTGTCTTCATTAGTTTCTACTAAATATAGTTCGATTTAAGTTGATATAGTATATTATATAAGCTGGGCAGTGGATGTTGAGGGAGTCCACTACCCGTACACGAGGGCGGCAGTGTGCGCGTATTCTCACAAATCGCTTAATTTTGAGGAAAGAAGGAACAGAACTACTCCCCCGTCTCCTGTAATTGTAGAGGCCCACTGAGGCTCATTTAGATCCACCACGCACCCGTCGTGACGGAGTGTGAGCTCGTGCTCACGGCTGGCGGCCACGCGGATGAATTAGTACCCAGAAGTGTTTTAGTAAGTAGAAGTCCGACACAGCGGAGTTGTTGTCCTCACAGGCTCTGAAGCTCCTATTTAGAATTTTTCTTCTGGTTTACAAAAAGGAACTTATATAAACAACGTCACAAGATTACTAAATATATCTCACAATTTATCAAAAGCGCCTACAGCCGAAACATACAGAGAAAACTGCTGTAATATACTACATTTTCATAAGAGTTACGCTCAAGGAATATGAATATGAGGATAAAGGTAGTTTCAAAAAGTATCTAACATGCAAAAAGGACATAGAACTTGTGTGCAATTATGCTTTCTTTGTGGACGGCGCCGCGGGCAAAGCTTAGGGAAGAAAGAGCGAGAAACGAGCAAAGAGCAATGCGGGTCCGTAACGTGCAGAATATACTGTCTTGTAGACTATATACTGTGACCACGTCTTGGGGTTTAACTAGGAGATTTTAATAATAATCGACTAATATTCATTCTTTGATGGTTTTTGGACTACACTGTACACTGTAGCCACTATGTCAAGCTAGTGTAAAAAAAAGTCCATTATAGTCTACTGCCGGACATAGGCCTCTCCTAACAAATAATATGGAGCCAAGTCTTCAGCTCTTCCCATCTAATGTTTTCCAGCCTCCTTGCTTATATTCTTCAACAACTATCTTCTTCAGCATATATGGTCTGCCCAATGCCACTTCAGCTTGCTAATACGGAGATAAGGTTAACATGTTTGGTTGTCCTTCGCATAACCTCATTTCGGATTGTATCTTTCAAAGAGATGCCTAACATATCTCGCTCCATCACACCTTGAGCGACCTTAAACTGGTGGAATAACCTACCCGTTACTGTCCACGTCTCGGCTCCGTACATCATAACTAGTAGAACGCATTCGTTAACTTTAGTTTTCAGGCATTGTGGAATATACGACGAAAAGACCTGACATAACTCTGAAAATACTGTCAAACGAAACTCTTTACTTCTTTTTTCTTTACTCTTGGCTTCCCCTTAGAAGTTGTTCCTACCCAAACACACAAAGAGAGAGAAAGAGAGACCGATAGATACATGTTCTCACAACGAAGACACGTACGTGTATGGCATCCAGGGCTAAATCTGCAAGCAAATCAGTCCAACAACAAAATTAAATGGAATTGTTTGACTATGTCAAAAAGACTAAAAAATTATGGTCACCCTATTCTTAGGCAAACTAGAACCGGGAAATGGAAAAATAACCTAGTTTAAAATGTAGACACGGCGGGCAACAAGCAGAAAGTGGCTCTTTGTGAAGAATCCACTATTTCAAAGAGCTTACACTGACAATGGACAAAAAACTCTTTTTTTTATACGAAATCAACTAAACTACACGCCTTTTTAAATGTCCTTTCATACATTTTAAGCTTTCGCGTTTTGTCTTATAATAAACACTTTAAATTACTTACTTTTTTCTACTTTATTAGTGTCTGTGACGACCTAAATGATAAGTGACCGGTACGAAAGCGTGGAAACGCGAATGATTGATGGTTTGTATTCCAGCACGTACCTCTGGCTTTTGCTAAATTAGGCACCACATGCTCACCGGTGAAGGAAAACATCGTGAAGAAACCCGCATGGCGTCTAACAGAAATGTTATCTGCACTAGTGCTGTGAGAACGGCGATCGGTTGCGCTACTAGTCACGGTGCGCGCGACATATGTATAAGCGCAAAGTGGATACAGCCACTGATGTATCTCTGCTCACTCCGTAAAGGATATAGCATGACGATATTATTATTATTATTATTATTGTTAATCTATACTACTATTATAAAGCTGAAGAGTTTGTTTGTTTGTTTGTTTGAACGCGCTAATCTCAGGAACTAATGGTTCGAATTGAAAAATTATTTTTGAGTTGAATAGACCATTTATCGAGGAAGGCTTTAGGCTATATAACATCACGATGCAATTATTAGGAGCGAAGGAATAATGGAAAAAGTGAAAAAAACGGGTAAAATTATTCATCCTTGAGGGCTTCCATTGCGTGCGCTGCAAAAACAGTTCAAGATACCAAAAATATATGTATGAAAGAATTATTCCTCTTGAAATGATCTAAAAAAATGTCCACGACAGTATATGTCTATCTTTTAAGATTAACTCACTAGAACCGTCTTTATGGTAATCAAGTTGGGTCGAAATTAATGCATTATTTGTTAAGAGTTGTATCAACGTAATAAAAAGAATACAATTTCACCCAGTATTATAAAAATTATAGAAAAATCTTTAATTTAATATGCGTGGCCTCGTCGCATCACATTACTATTTCCTCTACCCCACCGTCCACCCTGCTTTTAGAATACAACCCGGATTTGGTTATATGTCGTCCTACATGACATTACATCCATACATACATTACATTACATAGTATACATGACATTTCTATTAAGCGCCATACGGGTTTCCTCACGATATCTTTTTTAATTTGTAATGTATTATTGTTCTTAATAAGCAAAGAATAAGTAGAAACTTAGGTCTACCAATGACTAAATAGCCTATCTCGTAAGTTAAAAAACCGATATTAAAATTATAATTTCTTCATGACCTTAGTGCCTTGCTTCGGCTTGTCGCTCTGGGGGTCAGCTTATGTTCGTTCAGTAACTCATATACCTAGAAATTTTTAGTCATAGCACATGAGGGTCGAAATGAAATGAAATATAACATATTAACTTTACTCAAATAGGCCTACTTCCAAGCACTTTTGAATCGTCAAAAATCGACATAGTGGCAACGACTTTCAGTATATTCTGGTCTCTATTTTGTCAGTACCATTCTAAGATAACACTACTTTCCATCAGGTGCGATGTTGTTGAGCCGGTATACAAAATATCGGCTCCAAAACTAATTCTTAGATAGTATCACGTACGTATTGTAAAGACAGACCACTTTTGCAAAATGAAAATAGTTTTTACAGTCAAGTCTCAATGTAAAGTTTCAGAATACGGGGTGCTTAACTAAGTTACAAAGCATTCCTCGCTTTAAGGACTTCTTTAGAGGCGAATACTTGAGAATAGGCATTACTAGTATCTTAACCACTATTAAATATTTTATGTTGTGGTTGTAAGATTATAAAAACATGCGTTTGTGAACGAATATCTGAATGATTTCACTTTCTAATTTCACATTTTTCTTACAGTTTTTAAGAGTATGTCATTTCAGATAAGCATAGATATTTTATATCTAATGAGATATGAATATAAAAAAAAACGGCTAAGTGCGAGATGGTTTCGCGCTCCGAGGGTTGCTTATAAACTTATTGTTGTAGCAGGATCCTAAAAAAAGTTATTACATGCCTCACAACGTTTTCTTTCAATGAGGAGCATGTGGTGCCTAAATCTGTGCTTAATCTGTAAAATTCCAGAGATATGGACCGGAATTCGATTCGGTGACAATTCACAGAGGAGCACCTAAAAAAATGTCTATCAGGTGCGCTTGTCAAGTTAGGCGTGCTATATATGGACAAAGTGGATACAACCACTAATATATCTCTACGCACCCCCTAAAATGATGCGGCGTAATGATATATTATTATTAAGTTTTTGATTTTCCCGTATATGTTTATTATAAGTTATAGTTTCTTGCTAAATTCATGGTTCTAGGTTGATGGGAAGTATAGTATTTATTCATTTGCGAAAATGGCAAAAATGATAAAAAATACGGCATAAAGAGACGTGTCTTATATTTGTGTTGATTTAGAAGTATGTAGCGCGCACAGATAATATAAGCCCGTAACACAATGCGTGGGGGCAGCAGCGATGCCTACAGCGCTACATCACTCGTCCCTCCTCGTGCCAGTCTTAATTTGATCATTGCATGTGTGGCAGTACGCTCTTACGTTCCGTGACCATGAGTGGATCAAGTATATTTTTTAAGAAATACAAGAAAATTTCAAACTTAGTATTTGATTTTAACTTCTCTTTGATACCTACACGGGTTCGTAATAAAATGGATCTTGGTAGATATGGATAAAGATGTGTTCATAAAAGAGGTTATTTTTCAAATCAAATCAGATCTGTTTATCTTAATTCTTAAACGTAATACTCTGTTTATTCTATGGCTGTGCCGGTGAAGTGGCTGTGTCATCCTTTAAGCCCTGTCAGAATACCAGCGATGTAGAGTCTAGTGCTCTGTAGCAGGATTCTTATCGGTTGCGGCGTACAGTTTTTTATATATATTTTTTTGTTTTTATTTCTCCTTTTTTTGTGTTTGCTATTGTATTATATTGTAATCTTTTCGATTTTTTTTTTCTATTTGAGATATAGATAGAACTATATAAATAGACAAAGTCGAGGGTATTTGCTAGTAGTAATGTACAATTAGCCGAGGTGAAAGGTCTCTCTACGGGTTCGTTCTGATTGGACAACATAATTAGTTTCGAGAGTCCATGACGGAGTTTTGAATAATTAATTAAATAAAAAACTCCTCCTATCGTTAAATTAAAATAAACGAGATTACGTTAATATGGGTACTGTGCAGAATGATTTTTAAAAATTCTTAGTTTAAAAGAACCTTTAAACTTCTAGACAATTTTTCTTTATAGGGTCTGTCAACTCCGCAACATCACGTAAACTTAGTGTCCTGAACAGAGTACAAAGGTATTTCACACCGGATCAACTGTTCCTAATGTATAAAGCCCAGTTCTGGCCTTGATTGGAATATTGTTCGCATCTTTGGGTTGGTTCTGCCTAGTACTCACTTTACGTCTTGGACAGGTTACAGCGGAGAGCTGCCCGCATTGCGAATGATCCTGACGGACTAAGCATCTTGTACCGCTTCAGTTGCGCAGAGATATTGCCTCACTGAGCGTTTTCTACCGTCTGTTTAATGGCGAGTGGTCTGAAAGAATTATTTAACCATGTTCCATTCTCTCCCTTCCATAGTAGAACAACGCGCGCGGTCGTATGGAGACAGCTATATGATAACTCATATCCCGGCTAGAACTAAGAAGTTCTTTAACTTTTACGTTTGCTAAGTTCTTGGGCTATGGAATGGTCTTCCGTTGAGCGTATTTCCACCGTCCTACGAAGCGTGATGAGATATTTGTGCAGATCGGCATAATCGCTGCGACTAGCAATAGGTTTTTTTTTATTCATGATAGATGTTTTTGTTTAGGACTGCACCGTGCTTAACATCAAACGTGGTGTGGTCACTGTGTCGAGACAGGATAAAAAAAAGGTAGAGAACTTCTTAGTTCTTGGTGAAATAGAAGTCACCGTAAAACTGTTGTGAATTATGTGGAGCGGTGAATGATTAAAGTGATATTATCCTACACTGAAGTTAATGTAAGCTTGTCAACATGGTCAATAGAAACTAGTGAGGTCACAAACAAAGCACAAATCTCATAGCCCGTTTAAACTTGACCCCAAGTAAGCTCATTTTAAAGCGATTTAATAATACACAACGCTCACAGTTGCCGAGCGCTGGTATTCAGAACTTTGTTGCCTTGAATTAGTAAGCCCTCACATCATAGACCCTATTCCTTTATAAATACTAGATGTGACCTAATCTTTTGTTTTTTGTGATACGTTTGTCTGTCCAGATCATACGTCAAATCTTTTTTCTCGTATACCCCTCACACAATTTTAGTGTCTTTTAACAAAGCGAGTGCTCTGAGATTCAATCCTGATACGTACCTCTGGATTTTCCAGATTAAGTACGTATATAGCCCCTGCATGCTCACTGGTGAAGAAAAACATCGTGAATAACCCCGTGTGGCATCTAATAGAAATGCTATGTATACTAGTGCTGCGAAAATGGCGATCAGCTGCGCTACTGGTCACGTTAGGATCGACATATAAGCGGAAAGTGGATACAGCCAGTAATGTATCTTTACACACCCCAAAAAGGGTATAGCGTGAAGATATATTTTATATAATATAAAGATTCTGATACCTATTGGAGAATACTACCGTTTCTTCCAGTTGATTTGATATCCAAACGTAAATTTCCTCTGTTTCAATTCTACGGGTAAATTCTGCGAAAAGTTTTGGCATCCACGAAAAGTTCACGTCAAATAGCAAAGTATTTGAACTTTGGTCCAAGTTTTTATATTCACCTGATACATATTGTATTTAGGTACGTATTCCTACATTTACGTATACTTTGATCAGATGGTCCAAATGGGTAAGAGCAACATTGATGGAGAGGCCAACAGTAGCATACAACTGGGTTGACCAGCTTTTGGCAAACTACGTCTAGTCTTTTCGTTACCCATACCACAAAGCCTGAGCATGAAAGACTACTACCAGTGCGTACTACCTGTAATGACTTAATGAGGTATAGAGCTGAGACATGGAAACTCACTGTACAACTAGTATACCAATTTAAAATCGCTCAGCATGCTATGGAACGTGCTATGCTAGAGAACTACAGTCATCGTCATAGTTCAGAGGATTAGCAAGCTGAAGTGGCAATGGGCTTATCATATTTTCCTATAGCCTATTGCCTGATGGTGAGTGGTAGGTACAGTCCAATAAACAATTACGACTATCAACAAAAAAAAAGATCATCTCAGAATGAAAAGAAATTAATCCTATAAGGATTTCTTTTTGAGATATGGAACCCTAAAAATGGTTATAATAGCTTTTATTTTATGTCAGGGGCAAAATAGTCTAGAGCGAAAACATGTTTTTTATAAAATAGATCAAACGATATGAACCGACCCATAGTTAATCTGTTTTAATTACTGGTATTTTCACTTTCCCACTGATGGGCTGTGGAGCGTAGACTTGGGAACTTTGGTAGTGACCGATCTATTGTTTTAAAGCCTCTTTGAGGTTAAGGCGGCTATATACGTACTAAATGTTATAATCAAATGTTAGTTTTGCTTGTGCTCCAAATACGAATAAAGTTCTTTATACACGAATCTTTTTGTGGTATCCAAGGATTAAACAATACATGAGACCGTTAAGGCAGCCGTAAAGTTGAAGGGTTTGGTGTGCCAGACTTATTCAGTGTCATCATCAGCCCACTGCTGGACATAAGCCTCTCCTCAACAAGAACCATTGAGCCTATTCGGCTTCTTCGGCTATTTGATCCAATTCTTGCCAGGGAACACCCCACGATACGATTGCGAATCCGCGGTCTCCACTCAAGAATCCCCCCGCTTCAACGATCATTGGTTCTTCGGCATACGTGGCCAGCCAACTGCCACATCAGCCTGCTAATACAGAAAGCTATGTCGACAACTTTGGTTCTCTGTCGCATAACCTTATCTCTTACTTTATCCTTCAAGGAAGCTAAACTCACACTGGGGTGTCTCTCAACTCGTTGCCAGCCAGGCCTGGGGCTACATTTTTTTCCAACACTTTGGTAAGCAAATAGCATTTCTTAGGCTCCATCTCTGTTCAAAGTAGGCGTAAAGATTCCATCACTCAGGACGTCTCTATCAAGTGGTGCGAAAGATCCGCCTCACCTTGACAACTCATATTGGGGCTTTCCTCAACTCGTTGCTAGTCGGGTCTGAGGATCTAAATCACTTCTACGATTCGCCGAGCGTATAGCCATTCTCCAGTTCCATCTCAGGTACAAGTGGATGTAAAGAGTTCATAATTCAGGACCTTTCTATCAGTCAGTTCATAAAGACTCGCGTGATCCACGCTGAACTCTCCCTTAAGTCTAATTTGTCAGTATTGCAAGTTATTGGTTATCAAATAAAACAATTTTATATTACTTTTTTAGAGCTAACTTGTCTGTAAACTCTACAATACCATATCTTTCCTCAACTGAAAGCTTTTTGAATCCTTTTTTACATAAGCATAGAGTCCAAAATCCAATTATTCTTGCAACGTTAAATAGAGGTTCCAGAAGATTTTACAAGTCGTTTCAAATTTAGACTTTATAAGTATAGCATTAAGGAATATATTCAAATATCTTTGATAAGGAATCTTTGGTAGTATCTCAAGCTATTTTAAACATTGAGTGTGAAGCATAAGGCATATTTTAAAGTGTATATATAATAGAAATATACACTAACGACTGAACTTCAGTAAAAGAAGTTGACAAAGTGTTTTGGACTTTTTAAATTTGTTATTTCCACTTTTCTTAAGTAGTTCGTTGAATTTACCTCATCCGGTTGTGAGGGGGTGAAAACTTTAAGCAAACTGTTAAAGTGGGCAAAATAAGTGGTTCCAAGTAACTTGGGATCGGTTCGACACACTCCTTGAAAGTCTAAACGCATTTTTAAAGGATCTAACAATCTTTTAAGTTAAATATCTTTTAAGAGTTTAATATCGCAAGATAACAGTTTTGGATCAATATAATACAGTGTTTAAATTACCTTTTTTTACACTGACTCCACAAAGTGACTACAGTGTATCAGATGTTAAGTTCAGTGTAGTCCAAAAATGAAAGAGACTATCAAAGCAGAAAGATCCACTGATAGTCTCCGTCATGTCAGCCCACATACACCACGACGGAAGGTCTCTAAATATATGAACGTCTGGTAATACACAAACAGACCCTGAAAAGCAACAGGCCGAAGCGAGTTACTATAACGGTCTTTACACTAGTGTACTGTGGTCATGACCCAGTTCGGGCAATCGCCCTACCACCTCAAAAGTCAACTTGTACACTTTAATCTTATAAAAACCGATAAAGCAGGTAGGTATATGGAAGTTCTTATCGGGCGAACGGCCCATAAATCAATCAAACCTTGATATTAGACGACGTTTCCTCAGTCCGATATTTTATTGCTCTAGTAACTCCTATTTGTGCTAGGATAATTATAATAGTCTAGGAGTTGACGCGATTTTATAATCATCATTGGCCTTATTAATTTTAAGGTGGTGATATTTTTTTCTTTCATTTTATAATCGGCAGCGACTATCTACGGACGGGATTACAAAAACAGTCGTGGTCACGGACGCTATAATACACCACGGTAGCTAGAGAGCTATCGTGGTTTAAGGTCAATTAAAGTAAGTATTTTTCCACTAATTAGTTTGGCAAAATGTAGTATAGAGATTAAATATTAAATGTTTATTCCGTGTTATTGTTACAGTCAATAATTTAAAAGTTTTTACGTTGTTTGGTATAGATATCTTAAACAAAAAAACATACACAAGTCGATTTATATAAATTTGCTACATCATCCTCATCATTAGCCTGTAGAGGTAGACGGCGCGAGGCTTGCCACCTGTCGTAGACTACACTGATCATGTCTGGGTAAACAGTCGTAGAGGAGTAACCGCCTGTGGGAGGTTTATGAATCAAAGGCAGTCTTTACTTGAATTCCATTTATTAATTGTTTGGCGACCGTTATATATAATGAGCGTGACCTAGATATCTTGCATTGAACTACAAATAACTTCAATTAGCCTTACACAGCATTGTCATCACAAGCCCATCTTAGTCCACTCCTAGACATAGATATCTCCTGACAAGCGACATTGAGCCCAGCCTTCTGCTATTCTCACCTAATCCTTTCATCGGTTCTTCAGCATATACGGAAATAGTTACACTTGAAAGAAAAAAAAAACAAAAAAAACATTTATTTCGTTGGAATAAAAATTAAAAAAAAAAAATTGAGAAAGACAAGACAAAGAAACATGTAAACATGGCAAAATGAGCTCCGTGAGGTTAAAGACGCAAAGGAAGGCAGTGGCACTAGTTTGCTTGAAGGGCTCTGGTTGTGTTATATATTATTAAGATCATTAAAAAAAGTAATAGACAGCAAATATAATAAAAAAGGAAAATAATTACCAGTTACAGTTTATATGACTCCTGGTCTATAGAGCTATAAACATTTCGCTTAACGCTGCGAATTACTTTATCGTCCATTGTTCGATTTACATTGCAAATACATTTCTAAGCTAATTGTTTTAGTTATAGCTTACCTTTACAATGCTGACTGTTAAAAAATCATATGATATCTGATATATATGATGGCTCGCGCCATCGGTCGTATATTTCTATATTTCATATAGCGACTGACTCCACGACTTCACGTAGACTTGGTATCCTGAACAGAGTGCGATGGTTTTTCACGCCCGATCAATTTAATCTTTTGTATAAGGCCCAAGTCAGGTATTGAATGGAATACTGTTCGTATCTCTGCTACGGCTCTACCCAGTACTTACTCGACGATCTGGATAGGTTGCAGCGGAGGGCTGTCAACATTGTGAATTGTCCTGACGTCATTAAGCATCTTGAACCAGTTGTTCACATATATCCTCACTGAGCGTTTTCTACCGATTGTATCATGATCAATATTCTGAAGAGTTCTTTAACCTTGTTCCACCCTTTTCCTTCCATAGTGTAAGCACTCGTACGGATTTACGGAGTACAGTTTAAGGTAACTCACATTCCGGCTAGGATAAAGAAGTCCTCTAATTCTTACTTTTGCCATGTCGTTGGGCTTTGAAGCGGTCTTCCAGCGAGCGGGTACCCACCGTCCTATGATATTGGGTCCTTTGACAGAAGTGTGAAGAGATATTTGTCCATGCCGGCATCATCGCTGCAACTACCGGTAGGTATTTTTCACACTGGAAACGATATATAAGTGGATATATCCATAATAATATCTCAGTATTCTCACCCTAAAAAGAACGCAACAATATTTTTAACATTTACTCTTAAATATTAGGTCCTTACATATGAAATTGGCGTTTTGTATGGGAGGAACAAAAAGTCGAATATTTTTTAATATAATATATTTAATTAATCAAAGTATGAACCATTATTTTCTATGCACTTTTGCCATCTCATAGGTAGTTCATTGATCCCTTTACTAAAAAACCAGTCGGACGGGAATCAATAAAATCTTTGAAGGCGCTTTGGACTGCCCCATCGGAGTTGAATTTTTTCCCTTGCAAGAAGTTATGCAAATTTCGAAAAATATGGTAATTTGTTGGAGCAAGGTCCGGGGAGTACGGAGGATGTCTTAGACTTTCCAATTGAAGCTCTTCTAATTTAGTAGCCGTCTGTTGCGCAGTGTGTGGTCTAGCGTTGTCGTGAAGCAGCAGTGGCATGGAACGATTGACCAGCCTAGGTTGTTTAGCCGCTAGCTTTTCTATCATGGTTTGCAATTGCTGACAATAGACATCAGCCGTAATAGTCTGGCCAGATTTGAGAAAACTGTAATGAACAATACCGGCACTAGTCCACCAAACGCTTACAAGTAACTTTTTTGGGGTTAATTTTCGCTTGGGGCAGGATTTGGCTGGCTGGCCAGGATCCAACCATTGCGCTGAGCGCTTCCGATTATCGTAAAGAACCCATTTTTCATCACAGGTAATGATTCGGTTTAAAATACCTTCATTATTGTGCCGGTTTAGTAATGTAACGCAGCAGTCGACGCGCGTTTGCCGGTTTGCTTCAGTCAATTCGTGAGGTACCCACCTTTCAAGCTTTTTAATCTTCCCAATTTGCTTCAAGTGAATTAAAACAGTTTCATCACTAACATCGCAGCCTGCAGCTAACTCGGACGTGGTTTGCGATGGATCCGCTTCCACAATAGCCTTCAACTCTTCATTATCAACTTGAGTCTCAGGCCGTCCACGGGGCTTGTTCTGCAGGTCGAAATTTCCAGAACGAAAACGTTGGAACCAAAAACGAACTGTGTTTTCTTTTGCAACACGACCGCCATACACATCATTCCCTCTTCGAGTTGTTTCCGCAGCACTAGAGCCACGGCGGAACTCGTACTCGTAAATAATGCGATATTTTAAGTTTTCCATTTTGTAAAATGAGTGACGCAAACAGAAAAAAACAGAAGAAAAAAACAAATGAATGACGATCATCGAAGCACAAATACATGAGTCTGTACAAATTTGAATTTGGAATTCCTTACCAAAGAGGAGAAATTTGTGATTAAAGTGGCCAGTACGAAAAACGCCAATTTCATATGTAAGGACCTAATATATTGGATAAAATGTTAATATTATGTTATATAAAAAAAATTAAAAGGGCAAACTTTAATGAATAAATTATTAAAATTTAAAAATTTCTTGAGGAAAATAAACCTCACATTTTTATAATAATACAAAATGCATTGAAACGTTCATAAAATATCCTTCCACACGCCAGCGACGGGAAATCTGAACAAGGAAAATACACGTAATTTAAACCGTCCCACACAATACATCAGGAGTGCAATTTGTGCAAATCGCGGGACATCAGACGAAACGTCCCTTCCTTAGATGAGAGAGTCGTTTACGTAATGCCTCCCATTTACTCCATAACTCGAATGTAATGTGTGTTTGGGTAGAACAAAAAGATAAAATATACGCCCTGGTGGCTAAGTTCATCCAACCAGATAGCGTAGTGGAGAGCGCTCATCTACTGCACTACACAACACACGACTCTGCGCTGCACCAGTAACAAGGCTGCAGAGAGCGCTCATTTACTGCACTGAACATAACACACAACTAAACGATGCACCGGTGACAGCACAGCGGAGAGCGCTCATCTACTGCACTACACAACACACGACTCTGCGCTGCACCAGTGACAAGGCTGCAGAGAGCGCTCTTCTACTGCACTGAACATAACACACGACTATAAGTTATGCCGGTGACAGCGCGGCGGAGAGCGCTCTTCTACTGCACAGAATATAACACTCGACTATACACTGCCCCGGTGACATCGTGGCGGAGAGCGCTCATCTACTGCACTGAACATAACACACAACTATATGATGACCCTGTGACAGCGCGGCGGTTAGCGCTCTTCTACTGCGCTACACATAATACAGGGCTATACGCTGCGCCGGTGACAGCGCGGCGGGAAGCGCGGCGGAAAGCGCTCATCTACTGCACTACACGTATTGTAGCCATGTTATAACTCTATTTAGTATCCAGAAGCAAATAAATCAATATATCCAATAACAACGTAATCCTTTTGCATCAGTATATCGGAACCTGACTATATTTCATGCCATTCTCGAAGCTAAGCCTGTACGATAAATGCTTAGTGGTAATCTCGAATGCTATAGACGTTTGCATATATAATTTTACAAACAAATAATAATGTCTGGAAAGATTTTCAACATTTAATTGCCTTTACAGTACTAGAAGTTTAAAGTGAAGGAGGTTGTATATCGCACATCAATACGAAAACTTTGTGCTGTTTGCAGCGTTGACAATAGGAGTAGAAGTATACTTGAAGTAACTTAGTTCGTTACTTATTTTCTTACGTCGTTTTATCTGCTTATTTTCTTTTTATAATATTGTATGTGTTCCAGAATAGTAAATATTTTCCGCTCTATTGTATCCGCTAAATATGTTTATTATTATACTTACATTTTACTCTAGTAAATATAATTTTTATATATCGTCACGCTATATCCTTTTCGGGTTGAGCAGAGATATATTAGTGGCTGTATCCCCTTTGCGCTTATATGTCGTGCCCAAAGTGACCAGTAGCGCAGCAGATCGCTATTCTTGAAGCACTAGTACACATGACATTTCTATTAGAGGCTGTGCAGGATACCACGAGGTTTCCTTTCATCGGTGAGTATCTGAGGCGTAAATCCATACGCAATCTGGAAAATCCCGTACGTGCCGGGATTCGAACCTACGACTATTCGCGTTGCTAGTCATGGAAACCGATCCATTATTCACTAGTTCATCACAGTCACTAAGTTATTAGAAATACTGTCTCCAACTACTTAATAAATCTCTAGTAAAGGAAAGAGACCTTCTCTAGTAAAAAATTAAAATTTTCGCTTACTATATTTTTTCAGCACAAGCTTGATATTATTTTTAAGCATTAATTAAAGTATGTATATTGACATTTTAAAGCAATTTTCATGTATAATATAAGATTTAAATATAATACTGAGGGTCTGAAAATAATTTTGTTCAACAAGAAAAGTTCTAAAGCCTATATAAAATGTAAGGATTATTTTAAAGTCAAAGATTAACCTATTCGACCCCTCACGATCGCAGCGAGCGGTTCGGGCTATAGAATTAGAAAACATGAAGAAAGCACATACATATGCTAAAAAAAGCGAAAATTAACTTCTTGAATAGAAAATATACAATTTTAACGATCTGTGACGAGTTGTCTCGTCGTAGATCATGATTTTAACTAGATTATTCCGTTTCTGTGTTATACTTGTGTCAAAGTAATACCAAAGTAATACCAAAGTTTTGAGGTGGTCGGATGCAGAGTGCTCAAACTGAGCTGTGACCACAGTACGCAAGTGTAAAGACAGCCATAGTGAGTCGCTCCGGCCTGTCACATTTCGGATAATTAAGAAATCGACATGTTTTTTTTGCATAGAATGCTGCCGAAATAAAATAATGGACACATTGGGTAGATATTTTGAAAACCTGAAAAAATCAAGTCACGATTTAAGTTATTCATAATTTGTTTTTTAAATAGTAATATAACATATCGTCACGCTATTTGGCTTTTTCGGAGTGAGCAGAGATACATTAGTGACTGTGTCCACTTTGTGCTTATATATCGCACCCAACGTGACCAGTAGCGTAGCGGATTGCTGTTCTCACAGCACTAGTACGCATGACATTTCTATTAAATGCCATGCGGGCTTCCTCACGGTATTTTCCTGCACTGGTGAGCAAGTGGTTCCTAAATCTGTAATTAATCTGGAAAAATCGTAATGTACGTGCTGGATTTCGAATCAATTACCATTCGCGCCACCATGCGCGGTGACATTTAACCAATACAGAGTAGAAATATTTGTTTGAAGATATGCATATCTATGAATTTATATGGTACACACAAAACTTGTGGACGTATACGCTGATCGCAAAGCTCAACTGGCTATAGCGGGTCACTGTGACAGTCTATGCACTTGTGCACTGTAGTCTCGATCCAGTTTGATTTGTCCCAAAATCGCCCACCAGACGCTATGCGGGTTTCTCCAAATTTTTTTTTAAATATTAATTGGCAATAAACAAAGTTTCATTATATTCACAAAAATCATTTTAAAAAAGTTAGTGAAATACGGACAGTAATTTGGGGAAAACTATCTAGGACAGTGAGGAAATAGAAATTTGTTAGTTTTTTTTTTATATTACAAACATATCTTTAATGTGTTAGTTAGTTGGTAATGTGCCTTTACGTTACAATTACTTGGGCCTTCGACTTCGCCTGCGTAAATTCGCATTTCTCTTAGAAATAAGATAATATAGCCTATTATCACCAGCTGTGGTGGCCTTGTGGATACGGCACCGGAATTCTTGCGCGGCGACGCTATTGGCTAGAATCCCGGCAAATACTTCTAGGTGTTTCCAGATTAAGAGCGGATTAAGGCACCAAAAGCTGACCAGTTGAGGAAAACATCGTGAGGAAATCTGCATGACAAGTAATAGGAATGTAATGTATACTAGTGCTGTGTGAGAATTGCAATCAGCTGCACTACCGGTCACTAATGCATCTCAATTCACCCTGAAAGGGATACAGGAAAACCCCGATGTGACCGGTGCGGTCTATGGCAGGGGGTGAGCGTCGTGCCTCCTGCCTTACAATTCAGCCGAAGTCTTATCCTCCACATGGTCACGCCCGACGTGAATTCACATTGATGACCACACAGTCTTCCGGCGAGCGTGTTTCCTTCATCATATGATGATAGGTTTTCTAAGCGACCTGTGGAAAGATTTTAAGATTAAACATCTAAATAAGGGATATTATTCCATCAATAACTGTTTAAATGATAAAAGTGCGTGGTTTTAATATATGCAAATTTTATCAAGGTACATTAATTCCTTTATGTGTTATATATTAGATAGATAGATTCTGCTTTCCGATCCGGTGGTAGATTAATTTTGCTTTTCTTGTTTGATGATTAAAAAGTATCCGGTAGTAGAACTATTTCAATAAAGTTATATTTCATTTCTAATATCGCCATACCGACTTCGGCCTGTTGTGTTTTGGTATCAATTTATATACCTAGAGACCCTCTGTCTTGTTATATGAAGGTCGGCATGGAATTGATAACTGTTAATACTTATTTATTATCATCCAGTAACGGTGCATCGGTAGTAACTGTTTCGTGGAAAGTAATCGCAAATGTATGAAAAACATTTGCTGCAGACGTAACCTTTACATTCACTTGCGTTCCTGGACTAGACTCTACTTTCAATCAGGTGCGGTGTAGTCACTCCGTCGAACCAATATAAAAGAATAGATAAACGTATACAAGCTGATGCAAATGGGGACAAGCTGAATATTTTATTAGTAGACAATTAGACATAAATAGATGCATAACATATAATATAACATTATAATTTCCTTAATAAAAACAACCGAAATAATATTTTCGTTATACAAACAAACACACATGTTGCAACGCGTTTTATAGACAGCATGCGACAGACAGTCAGTGTAATAAAAATATTGGTATATATAAACACAATGGGTGGTCGAATACGGCCGTTTATACTCTTTCTGGGAATATTATTGAAGTCCTAAAAATATCTAACCATAATCACGTGGAATCCCTGTTGTGGTAGGCAGAGAAAATGGAACGCCATTTCTCTCCATTTTTTACCAACCTCTTTCGCTTCCTTAACCCTTACGCTACTATCGATGACTGTAGTCCCCAGCTGAGACACGCCGCCTGTATACGATGGGTGATTATAATCACCGGCTAAAAAACGCCGCCTGTACACAATGGTTGACTATATTTTTATTCACCCGTATTGTTTTTGTTCTGAAAACTAATGAAAATTGTTTTCAGCCAAATTTTAACCCTGAACGCTGAAGACTTAGCGCATTTCTTTCAGCGACGCCAGCTCACGCTCTCTCAACAATTCCGCGTACTTTTGACATTACCCTCCATCAGAACTCTTTTTATTTGGTCTGTGTAGGCAAGCCTCGATCGGCCTCGGCTCATAGTTCCACTCAAACTCATATTGTACATCTTTTTTTTTCATCCCTTCATCATTCATTTTCTCCGCGTGCTCGAACCATAAAAGCATAAATTTATGCATGCTATCAATGGACACTATCTTTCAAACCAACCTTTTTCCATCTATTTCTCCCTAGCGCGATCCGCAAGCATTACTCCGCATATAGAACGAAGAGATCGCATTTCCCCTGCATTTGTATAGAAGTTCATTCTCAGATTCCACCAACCCTTATTCTTCTCTAAATTACTAGACGCCGCAGTCGTGCATTTTGGAGTTTTGGAACGGGCTGCTGGGCACAGTTGTTCCTCAGTGCTATGTCATGGGTTACTTCAGGAGCACTGAACAGCGTTCTTCTTGGTCAGAAACACAACAATTCTCAATAACAAACAACACAGCATTCCTTGTTTTGCAGTTGTTCTCAGGCGCTGGTACTCACTTACTGCAATAGGTTATAGGTGGATCTGCAGATAGTTTGAAGGCCAAAGTTAAAAAAAATTCATTAACGATGATGAATAACAATAATAAATAATATATCGTCACGCTATATCCCTTTTTATCCCATATATTATATGTACCCATTTTGCGCTTGTATATCGTGTCCAACGTGACCATTAGCGCAGCTGATAGCCATTTTCACAGCACTAGTATACATAACATTTCTTTTAAATGCTATGTGAACTTCCTCACGATGCTTTCCTTCACCGGTGAGTATGTCGTGCTTAAATCCAGAAATAATCTAGTAAAACCCAGAAGTACGTGCCGGGATTCGAACCCACGACCATTCGCACTGCCGTGCATGGAATCCGGTCCGTTATTTACTGGGCCATCAGATCCTCTTTGTGAGTATAAGAAATCAGAAGCTTTAATATTTCTGTCTGGCTCAGCATGGAAACAGTGTGATGAGAGATTTAAAACATTAATATACATATGTATATTAAAAATTTCATAATTTAATTTAATAAAAACTAAAATGTTCACTTGTCTCTACAATCGAGTTTTGGAGGCGATTAACAATATCTCAGTATCTAATTTGAAACTAAAGACGATGTAAATAAAGTTTACTATCAATTGCAGGCTAAAATAATACCAGAATAACTATAAACATACAACCCATTTTGGGGGAAAATGAACTTTATTGTAGTGTCAATAAAGAGCTATGAAAATGCATATTCAAAGATTGTTAAAATCATTCCCACGTATCTAAAGAAAATGTAAGTTTGCCTAAACGGTAATTGTATATTTGTTGTCATTTCAATTATTATGGTGTATCTAAATTATACACGATTTCCGTTTTTAGGGTTCCTTATATTAGAAGTAAAAAGAAACCCTTCAAGTGCGTGTCGTAATCTGCCAGTCGCGACAGAGGAGCTGCCACCTGGAGCCATCTAGCGTCGATTGCTAGCCGACGCTCGGTAATAATAATAAAGACCTTGGCCACAAGATTACCAGCATGTGGGATGTGGATTCAATAGTTATTGTCTTGATAGTCGACTGAGGGGCTGATTGCATAGAGCCTTGATTATCATCTTAAAAGGCTCTCGTTTGGTTGTTGCAGTGGTTGAAAAGGCCGGTTACAGAAGGCAGTACTACTCGATACGCCATGCATTGTTAGGAGGTTCCTCACTCTAAGCTCTTAACTACCGATGGCTTGGGCCTCAAGCCTTGCTCCAGCAGCACATGCTCACCGGTGATGGAAAATATCGCAAGGAAACGCACAAGGCATCTAATAGAAATATCATGTGTAAGCTATGTGTTGTGATAAGGCAATTTTCCGAACTGGTTTATGACATTCATGATGGTTTCAGTACACAACAAAGACCGTCGTAGTAACTTGCTTTGGCATGTCGCGTTTATCCAATTGTTCATATACCTAGAGACCTTCCGTTGTAGTATGTATTCGCCGGCATAGCGATTGCTACCATCAACGGATTTTTGTCCTTTGACGGTGCTTTCCACCAGATGCATTGTAGTAACTTTGTCGGGCCTGTTAAAAAGTTCCCGAGAAATGCGATTAATTGCGCTACTGGTCTCGTTGGGCGCGACATAACCGCAAAATAGATACAGCTATTACAGTATCTTTACTCACCCAAAAAATGGATATAGCGTGACGATATTGTTATAACCAATTATAATAAAAATTTACACGAATGTTAAAGAAATAAAAATTACATATTTTATAAGTCCTTAACTAGTCGAAACCATGTGCGACAAAAATAAATATAACTTAAAATTTAATGTCACACATAAACAACAAAGCTATTTCACTTGACGCGATAGAGAAATAAAAGAAGAGAAAAGAATCACATTAAAAAAGATTAACTGAGCAGCCCTGTATAAACATACGAAGAATACAGATGGATCACTTCGGATTACTGCTGTTGTATTAGTAAATATAATTGGAGTGTAGTGGGAACTCGGCCTCTACTCGTATTTCTGTCAGCCGGCCTCTATTGAAAGGTGAAATAAATAAGTTCAAGTGCGAAGAACAAGAAAGTTGTTCTAAATAGAAATGTTTTTTTTTTTAAAGACCCATTTTCAGACCGAAAGAGTGAAAGGCGATCATTTATCTATGGTTAATGACCTGCAAACCGAACAGCGTGGAGGTCAAAAGGGCTTTTTCCGTAGCCGATTATATAGATGTAATATTGTGTGAAATAGGTTAGGCGATAATACTATAGATAAAATATGTATTTTAGGGCCTCACTTCCAGAAAATTCTAAGAACTAAATAAATAATTGTTAAGTGTGATGATAATCGACACAAATGCAAGTACATTTGTGTCGATGGATGCAGGCTGATTTGTAATGGTAGCAAAAGCTCTAGCCATTTTAAGTTAAAGAACCGAAAGATTAATTTTGACTGATTATATGTAGATCCTTATTTAATTAAAGATCATTCTTATTTGGAGAACTTCTTTTTTGATTAATTAAAGCCATTGTTTCTGATGTTGTATTCGATTTTTTTTTACTTCATAAAACATAGTACTGAAATTGTAATTGTAGGTTTATATATTTTAATTTCAAATAAAGAGTTAAGAAACTAATCTAAAAATGATATAGTCAATATCAAATGAACAAAGATTTTTTATTTTAGTATCTTGTGACGAAAAGCTGAAATGAAGAAACAAACAAAAAAATTCATTAAAATCATGTATTTATTTTAATTCGATATTTTGCTGGATCCGCACTGTATTCAGCTGGATTTAGACTAATGTAGCAAAATCCAGCTAGATTTAAAATACTGATGAAATGTATTCCCTAATTAATACATAGCTGAGATATACGCTTCGAATGAGTTGGAACAAGAATTGGATGCAATTTTATATTAAATACTAACATTTGATTTTCTATTTATTATTATTCGACTCCATTTGAAAAACATTACAAATGATTACAACAACCAATGAACCATCTCCTTTCTATATTTTGTTGGTGCAATGTCGGTTTTATTACAATTTCGTTCAAATTCTTCAAATTCAATACATTGTTAAACTTTATATTTTGTTCTTAATACGTTCAGATATTTTTATTAATCGTAAATGTGGAAGAATTTAGAATTGAATATTTCTAGATGATTTCATATCTTCACGCTAACTTATTTTTCTAATATATATTTTAGCAGGAAAACAGGAAAATCTATAATGATTATTGTTGATTGAATAGCAACAGAAAAACGGCTTGAACTCTTTCGTAGAAAATATGTAAATAAGGTAGAGTATAATATGTTTTCTTGTGTTACGGTTAGTGGTTTTTTTTTTCATAATTAATAGGCGAATGCTTGAGTCCAATCACACCTAGTGGAAAGTGAAGATGAATTCGACGATGGACCTTGTCCGCCCAACAAACGCCCATTGACTCTTCTCTTAATAAATATGCTCACTGGAAGCATATTCCACTCCTTTGCTATTCGCATGATGAATAAAGAAGCGAATTTTTGTGCGGATATAAGAAGTATACACTACATACGGATGGTATCTAACATGGTGTCTAGTGCTTTTATAGTGAAATGGAATTTGTGGACACATAGAATGTACCTCCTGAGGACGCTGTGCAACTGGTAAAAGACTGTGAGGCAGGCGACTTTACAACTCTGAATTGGCTCTTTAATGAATTATGGACTGTTTAAAAATGATTGTATAGTAATTGAAAAATAAACTTCAAACTTTGACCGATGACTTGACGCCCACATGCTCTAACCGCACGTCCGGCCGACCGTGTTACTTATTATAAGTATAATTTAAAAACGGTCACCATATTTTAAAATCTGTCAATATGAGAAACGCAATCAATGAATTAGTAATGGCGCAGGCGTAGGAGTTATTTACATTATAACTTTGTGCGGGTATTTCGAGTTATTTTTTTTATATTTAGCTATACGCTGCGCCGATCACAGCGCTGCGGAGAGCGTTCATCTACTGCACTACACATAGCCCTCGAAAAAGCTCTTCACTTTACTATTCAAAAAGAAAGACCGGAGTATGGAGGTTTTAAATCATATAACCAAAATAAGCTGACCATTATAACCGCTATGGTCTTAGCTTCAACGCGTACGCGCCACGATACCCGGTTTGTGACCGCAATCCCCTATGTACTTAAATGCGATATAACTAACATCTTCCTACATAGATACAGTTCAATGGAAGTGCTTCTAATTAAAATTAAGTCCCAATCAATACATTACGAAATCTCTAAATTATTTTCCCTGGCTATTGAAGAATACATAATGCATATCCAGATCTGCGATCTTCAAAAGAAAATAATGAATCCCACATGCCCCATAGTTGTCTGTTAATCTATTTGTTAAGATCCTGTTTGACAGGAATACAAGGTATCGAGTTCATATTAGTATTAAAGATTTAGATTTTCAATTCTAAAAAATCATATTTCGAAATCAACGTCATCAATAATAGATAAGGCTGTTTATATAGCATAATTTCCGACTGCTTAGAGGAATCGTTACCCATAGGGAAGTGCCCGATCACTATACTATACACTGGAGAGTGTGCGGCTGAGTTGTATAATTTACTTCCAACTCCCTCTTCATGATGGCATTTCTATAGATGCCATGCAGGTTTCCTCACGATGTTTTCTTTCACTGGAGTGCCTAAATCCATTCTTAATCTGGAAAAATCTAGAGCTGCGTGCTGAGATACGAACCAACGGTCACTCGTTTTGTCGTGCATGCATACCGTTTTCTTATACTAAAGGACCACACAACTGCTTTTTTAAAATTTGTAGTTTCTGGGTGGATATAAAGTTTCTTAATAGATGTGCGAATTTTTGTAATCACATCTACGTTTTTGCATTTCGTGAAATCTCGTGTGTCATTTACAGGGTTACTGGTAACTAACGCAGAACCTTTTAAAGGTGACTTTAATTCTAAAGTCTAGCCTTTTTCTAATTCAATTTATTTCACATATAATAAAAATATTAATTAAATTTGCAATTTAAATCTTTTTAACTTCAAATAAACTTTTTTCAAGGTGCGGCGGCGGCACGGCAAAGGCGACCCTATCTAGCGGGTTGCGGCGAGGCGGCCGGTAGCGGGCACTCAGCAGACTGTGACATATACCTACGCCAGAATCAAATGAATTAAAGTTGAAATATTAAAATACTTACTTACGAGACATAGAGCTAACGATAGGTAGAAATCCTCACTAAAACTAAAAAATCTTTGGATGCATTACGTTATGGCAAAAGTCATAGAACAAAATTTGTAAGTGTTGATGTACCTAAGTCACTTTTAAAGGGTTATGCGTTAGTTATCAGCAACTTTATATATATATATTATAATTTTTTAACAAATTATATTCGCACAGAAAGTTTTACAAAAAGGGAATTTTATTCGCTGATATATGTAGTAATGGATCATGCCAATTTGTCTGCCGTTCGACCTAGTGCATCGTGGGCAACAATCCGTGAATGAACATTCACGTTGCGTTTAAATATTTGCTGAATATTTCGGAAATATTCGTTTGTAGCTCCAAATATTTTTAAACATTTATTTGTAAACGATTGACGGCCCTTTTAATGTAAGCGGTTTTAACCAACGCCAATGGAAAACTGCAATACAAGGAGTTGCCCATTACTGAAATATTATTTCTTTTTTACTAAGTTTTATATTTTGCTTTAGATCAAATTATCTACTATATTTATATCGATTCTCAGAACTAAGAAAAAACTCCGTCTGTCTTTGAATCTTGACGATCAAAGGCTCTCTTATTTTACATGAAAATACAAGCATAATTGATATTGTTGTAAGAATACTGAAACAATAGGCTTCCCGAAAATTCTATTTGTATTTTTCCCGAAAGTAAACAATTCTTGGTACCGGGAAAATTGAACGTAGTAATTTTGTTCAGATAGTAGCAAAGAAAAGTTATTTGTAATTAGCTAGGCATTCTGTTAGTATGTAAAATTCTTGTCCACAAAAGATTACCAGCTGTGAGGAAATTATGAAAGAATAAAAAATATCTGCTTTTGACGACGTGTTCAAATCACATCAATTAGGCGCGGGCTGTAGCCTCATTTGCCAAGTCAAGGTGGTGATGAATATATTCGGAAACAGTTAATTGCGTAGGATATATTTTTCGCGTGAATGCTAGTGCTTGCACAAACGCATACTCTCGTCGAAACCTCTCTTAATCTGCAAAACCCTTCCAACCAAGTTTTGCTCGCGAATCGGCGACGCGTTAACCAGAACTTTAGTTTTGTATTTACAAATATTAGTGACATATTGCTATTGTCATAGAGTAGAACATAAACAGTTTTAAACAATAAATAAAAACGTGCTCGTTGACAGTAAAAGAAGAGAAATTCAAATTTATATTCAACAAATAACATTTTATTAATCTGACCTTCACATTTATAACATGTCACAATATTCACATGTGTAAACAAGATTAATTCGTTTTCTAAATATAATACCACCGATGAAAATGTTACAAATAATAAATAAATAAAATAAAAAACACCTTTTATCTCTTATAACTCATATCTATACATTTTTTTATCTGGAAATACATTGTACATCTTTCTAATTTTTAAATTTTTATATTATATTAGTATGCTGGTATGTGATGGTATGTTGATATGTGGTAGTATGTTTGTTTCATGTTTTATATTTATTTTGTACTGCAATTTATTTATATATTTATTATTACACTTACACCGCCGACATTAACATATACATACACAATACATAAACAAGGTAGTAATTATAAATTCTCGTAATTAGCCAGAACAAGGCGATCGGCGTTCCTGTGTTTAGCATGTATAAACAGAAGTTGATTTTGTTCGGCCGCAGTTGATGTCCCTTTACAGATAATGTGTTAAAAACGCAGACATTTACATACTTCAAAGAAAAGAAAAATGAAAACACGGATAACACACGAACAAGAACAGAACAGAAAAAAAGCTAATTTGCAAAACAAATAAAAAACAACCTACTCCACGATCTATTTATTTATTACTATATAGAATATGTATTTATTTGTTTTTTTTTTTGTTTTAAATCTCGAATATCGGGATATTATTTCAAGGATACCGTGAAATTCAGATAACCGGGAAATAAACTGAGGACTAAATTAATCACATCTAGAAATAATAGATCAATAAGCACCGCATAATAGAAGGACGTCTAATTCGCCCAGACTGGGGTTATGTTTGCACGAAATTAAATTTTAGGTTCCAGCCAACCTTTAATAAAATCTATTAATCCGCCCCTTAATTAATATTCAAGTTATTAAAACATTATTCAGAGGTAATTACAATTTTAATTGCCTATAAAACGTTTGTGTATTAATTGGATAGCTTAGTTCAAAAAAATATTTCGCTTAAAGTTGATTTTTATTATCAAGCAGATTCAGCCGCGGTGTAGCTTGGATTACTTGTCCAGCCAACGTCGCAGCTAGACTGCTGGAAAGCGGAGTAGAGGTCGGCTGGGTAAGACCCAGATCCACCTAATTCCTCCTTGCGAACCTCGATGTTTGAACCGTTTTGCCACTATCGGCGACTATAGTCACCAGCTAAAAAACACCGATACACAATGGGTAACTATATTTTATTCACTCGTATTATTTTCTTCTGAAAACGAATGAAAATAGTTTTGAGCCAAAATTATGACCCTGATTGAATACTGAAGACTGCGTGCATTTGATGTGCGTACTTTCAGCACGGAGCTCCGTTTCCTGCGGAACACTTTGCAACAAAGCCTGCTGTGGTGAAAGTGTTAAATGCTTGGCGCCGATGCACGTGGATCAGATATGAAGATCTGCTGTAGATCGCAGCAGTTTATGATATGAATCTAAATGGATAATACAGGGACTGTCACCTCTGCGACATCATGTAGACATGATATCCTGAACAGAGTGCGATGGTTTTTCACGCCCGATCAACTGAACCTATAATAAGGCCCAGGTCAAGGCCCCGCATGGCATACTGTTCGCATCTCTGGGACGGTTCTGCTCAGTACTTACTTGACGCCCTGGATAGGTTGCAGCGGAGGGCTGTCTGCATTGTGAGTGATCTAGACGTGACTAAGCATCTTGAATCGCTCCAGTTGTGCAGAGATATAACCTCACTGAGCGTTTTCTACCGTCTGTATTATGGCGGTTGTTCTGAAGAGTTATTTAACCTTGATCCACCCTCTCCCTTCAATAGTAAGAGAAATTAAAAATGAATTAACAAATTTGTTATGTTACAATGATTATGGTGATATGTATAAGAAAAGTTTTTGTGATGTCGACATTCTTTATGCTCCTTTAGAAAAATGCTGAGAGGAAATATAAGTTTTTTTTTCTTTGTTATATTTGTATTTCTCTATACAATTAGATAGTTTTTCCTTATTGTTTTGTGCCCCTTAGCTTCATTATTATTTTGTATTTTTTATGTAAACTTTGCTCTCTTGTGTATCCTTTTTCGCATATGTTTTAATGTATATTTATCCCGGTTAATTATCCATTACGCTACAACTACAAAAAAAAATGTAGCTGTGGTGGTCTAGTGAATAAGGGACCTGAATGTATGTGCAGCGATACGAATGGTCGTAGGTTCGAAGCCCGGGACGTATATTTGGATTTTTCCAGATTGAGAACTGCTTTAAGCACCACATGCTCTGCGATGGTGGAAAACATTGTAAGGAAACTCGCTAAGAGAAAGTCTCGTATAAGTGCTCGTATAACAGCTATCAACTGCGCTACTGTTAACACTATGGTGCTACATATGCGCAAAGTGGATACAGTCACTAATATATCTCTGCTCACCCCGAAAGGGACATAGCGTTACGATATATTATTACTATTAAATTATTTAAAATATTTCTTATTAACGTTTTTAGTTCGTATTTGAACTGCAGTATTGACTTGTAATTCTTTAATGTATTGTACGATCAATTTAAAAAGGTTTGACGTATGTTGGCTTAAAAGTTTAGGAACCTTTGGTCTCCTTTTGCTTATAACACTATTAGAAATACAATATAAGGCTTCTATAGGCATTAATTGTACCTAAACTGCCCACTACCCATTGTAATAAATAGACTTTATACAGTGGCCTCGAGAGAAAGCAACTATAACGATATTCCACTAATGGGGCAAGCAGGAACAATTAAAATTGTCTGAACTCTCAAAGCGGTTGCAACATTACTGAGATGGTACTTTCGAAGCGCTAGAAACATGTGGATAAGCTTGTCGATATATATGTTTTACATTGACAACAAACAATTTAACATATACAAGTTGATGAGGGAAGGTGAACGTTTTTAGAAAATAGATATTTTTTTATTAACGTCAATCACTAGGTCCCATATTTTTGTTAGTTTGACTGGAGAAGCATTGTGGACCTTTTGCCCCAATAGAGGCCATGGGATGGCCAGATAGCGCAATGGTGACTCTGCCGGCAACGCTTAATGTCCTGGGTTCGAGTCCCGGTAGCGGCTATGAATAGGTTTTCCATGATGAATAAGTTAGTTTCTACATATGCTTGTTATTAGTGCTGTGCGATGGACGTCTTATTAAGAAAACGATGCAATAAAAAAGTAGACTATGACCATAAAGGTGCTTTCTTTAAATCAACAATTTTGATCATGAGAACTGATAAAACAAAATACATAGTAAGTGGATATCCATATTATGTCAACTGATGAGTTTTGCAATAAGTCTTCGAGGATGAATTTTATAATCCAGTCTGTGCTATTTTCAGTACAGTAATATATTGAAAAATACTATACCAGCCCATTTTATAGACTAGGGAGATGTTCGACAAGGAGATTCAGGGTAAGACGGGGCCCACGCCCTTGTCGCTAAATTCTATTGGCGGCAGACAAACACATTACTCAGCGTACTCACTTAATAATATATCTAAATATAGTAGGTAAAAAATAGGCCAACAGTTTGTACAAGCCTTTATTTTGACACTTTATAAGTTAACTCATAAGATATCGTTGCCGTGTCTTAATTTATGCAAGGTTACGGTTTGTTTTTTAAATATTTCGCTTACTACGCAATAAAATATTTAAAAAAAAATTCTAGATCACAGTCTCCAAAAATTGTGGTTTAATATTTGTCATTGGTTAATCCACCTCCATTCTTCAATTCCACCAGCTCCATTTCATCATAAAATCACCAGAAACCTTCTCGAAAACCAACCGTATATAATGGACGTTACTAATATCTGCACGAAGAGATTTGCTTCTACATTCATCATGCGACCAGCTAAGGTCTAGAATGCGCTTCCAACGAACATATTTCCGTGATCTTTGTACTTAGGAGCCTTAAAGAGAGAACTGAATAGGCATTTGTTGGGTGGACGGGCCCATCGTTGGATTCACCTTCATCTTCCACTAGATGTGATTGAGGTGAAACGTCCGCCTGTAAATCATAAAAAAAAATCATATACAATTATATGACAAATGAACAGTTGAAGGAAAGTGCTGGCGGTTAGATGCAGAGAGTAGCTTTTCCTCCGCCTCGAAATATTTCAAGGTCTGGCAAGATCAAAGCTGTCATTATGATGTTGACATTTGAACTACTCGTTTCTTTTTTAACTAAAAGGTGGCATACTGACGACCTAGACGTATCAATATTGGATCCAAACGGTATCGACCTAATTAATCTGCCCTTTTCATACTTTGCCTGCCTGAGGAACCATGGAACTGTTCTAGCGTTACGGAAGCGACTATCTTGAGAAGAAACACCGAATGAAACCCAAAGATACATCAAAGTGGGGATAATTTATTAACCAACAACTCATGAATGGATATCTCAATGAATGCTGTTACACCGGCCGTTGCTTTTTTAATTTTGCCTTGACATTTTAAAGTTGCTTAATTATTCATTAATTTAAATTAATAATAGACTTAGGAAATGTTAGCTAACCACATACACACGCCAGAAGTGAAATATGTTTTTAAATAGAAACAAGAGGAAACATTGTACTTTTTTTTCTTTAGCTAAAACTCTCATAGGACCGTCTCAGCCGCACTATTGGTATTCAATGTGTGCCGGACTTGTACCGGCAAAATACTCTAAGGACTATTTCTGTGCATAGACGAGGACTGAGGGTCCTATAATCAATTCACCGCCGTCTTGAAGCACCGCGTCCGTCGACCACCAACCCTAGAAAAAACGCCGCTTCCCCCGGCACTGCTAGGTGTATTTCAGCAGAGTACGACACGATGATCTGATGACGTCTCAAGGAACGTTAGCTAGTCATTCAGGGTCCCAAAAACATCAGCCAACTGGTCGAAGATCGATCGATCAGCTGGGACTGATGCTCCCACTCTGTGGCGTTCTTCTGCGATATGACATCCTCATAGAAAGAGCCCACGGCACACCAGTTTTCCTTCTCTGCCAACATAGCTGACATCACTGCTGGCAGGGAGAACAAAACAACAATCTACCGTCAAATGACGCACTGTGATTATTTTAAGGACTACTATTGAGTTGAAGAAAACACATGATAGAATAAGATGAGCATGTGTGTACTTACATAATAAAAATAAATGTTTGTTTGTATTCGTGCGTTTTGTACTATTTTTTTTCATTTCCATGTATTTCTTAATTCAATGAAATTTATTAAATATTGTCACGGAAACCATGAATGAAATAACTAGTTTGATTTTTATTATATTAATTAGTATAAGGCTTGGTGCTTACCAGCAAAGTAGTGCCTCCCACTTCATCATACTGAGGTGTTGAAAGAGCCGACTGAATTATACATAATGCACCTTCTCTGCACAAAGTGCACACCTGCCAACCTGCGTTGGACAAGTGTGTTGGGTTAAATCTCCAAACCCTTCCCATGAATTCCATAAATATAGTGGGGAACAATAATGGAGGCCTTTGCTCAGGAGTAGGACGAAACTTACTAATAATAATAATCATATCATATCGTCATAGTGACCAGTTTCGGCTTGTCGCGTTTTGGGATCAGCTTGTGCATATCCAGTAGCTCATATACCTGGAGACCTTCAGTCGTGGTATATGTGGGCCGACATGACGATGTAGACTATCAATGGATTTTCATCCTTTGATAGTCGGTTTCGTTTTTGGACTACACTGTAGTTACCATCAGGTACTCTGTAGTCACTATGTCGAGCCAGGGTAAAAAAAAAATTGCATAAATCAACAAACTTCGATGCCATACGTATGTCTTCTGGGTGTGGTACACTAGCAGTAAGAGGTGGTAGCGTGTTTTCACGACTGGATCGTGACCACAGTACTTGTAGGCAAAGACTGTCCTAGCTACTCGCTGATTACACATTTTTAACTTTCGCGTTTTTACTTATTATAAATACTTTAATAGGTTTTATGCGCGAATTAACGTAACGAGCGGACTGACGCATCGAATAGTTTTTGGCAGGGGTAGAAAGTTATTTCCTCTAACCTCTTTTGTTCTTGATTAAATCTTGGTAAAAAGCAAGTTTATTCGCGCATACAGCAATATGTGGATACAGCCATATATGGGCAAAATGTAATCAGATTACTGAAAAAGGATTACATTTTGTCCATCTCTGGATACAACCTCTAATGAAACTCTGCTCATCCGGAAAAGGATATAGCATAAAGATATATTATTATTATCATTATTTAATTCGCGCATAAGAATAGTAAAAGTATTTATAATGAATACAAAATGCGACAGTTTCCAATGTACGTGAGTTCCGCTTTCACGTGAAAACGGCTGCACCAATTTTGTTAAAGTTTAACATGGAGAAAATTTAACCTTGGAGATGAATATAGGCTACTTTTCGTTGCGAAAATTTTAAGTTTACGTTTAAAGGGGTTTAAATAGGGGATGCAATTTACTACGAGGAAATTATTTATTGTTTATGTTAAAAGACAAATATATGTTTGGTTCTTTAATATATTTGGGGAGAGGGGAAAAGAGGAAACTTAAGTGTTGTTAAAAGATAACACTACATTAATTGACTCTTAGCGCTAAAAGATCACCGAGTTTGCTAGTAAATAAGTAAGTAAAATACAGCACGGTGTGACAGGCGGCCAACACGCTTGCTTCCTCTCCATTCACCACAGATTTTCGTATTGAAACGAAACCTGTTTCTAATCGGAACGGTCTGAGTTATGAGCTTTTGGAGGCAGGCAGCAAGCATAGACATCACCGATCACGTCGGGGTCGACAGTTGTAGTGGCTGGCCACCGCTTTTGGTGGAGGCCTCTACCGATTGTGGGAGACTTGTGAATCAAAGGCAGTATTTACTTGAATCCTCTTTATTAATAACTTGGCGCGCGTTATATATAATGCGAGTGACCAAAATATAAAACTATAAGTAACCTTACGTGAACTGGCAGCCTGGAGTAACTGGGTCGCAGTTGCCGAGCTCCAACTGCCAGAACCCAAAAGTTACTTTTACCAAAGCAATTGTAATCGCTCATAACTTAGACCACAGAAGATCTCAGCTTACAAACCAGTTAGTATTGCGTGAACATAACAAAACTATGATCGCTTCCCGTCCGTGGAAGCCGTATTATCTGTAATCACACTCGAATATAAACACATATAAATGTATTCCTGTTCAAGATATTCTGGGTCAAAAAGCTGCACCTATCTATTTAGTTTTATATATCAAAAATAAATTTAGTGGACTCAACGCTAGATGGCGTGGCATTCAAGGCAAGAAAAGAAAATAAAAAAAATTGGCAAATAACATAATAACACATTTATCATAACATTTATTCAATATTTTATTAACATTTATTCTTCTTTGTGAATGTGTTTATTTTGTAAGCTGTATTGTATTGTATTATTTATGTATTTGATGCACGATATGGTGGCCTTAAACGGCGCAACACATTGGCGTACTTTTTTGTCGATTTTTTTTTGTTGTTTTGTAATGTTTTGGCCACTGGCTGCCCTTAATATTATAAAATAAACATAGGAAGATAGTTTAATCAAGGTAGAAAACAGTAAAGGGAACACATGCTATGATACGCCAAAGGGCAGTCAGCTCAGCAAATGCTACGTGACTAGCTACGCACACGCAGCGCTGATTTCTGCGCTGGATACAGCGAGGAAATGAATTATAGAGTACTTTCGTCAGCAACGGATTAAAACCTTTATTAATATTTTTTTTTTATAATTTACAGGGCGACGTTTGCTCTCAATCACACCTGGTGGAAGGTGAAGATAAGTCCGACAACGGACTGCGTCCGCCAAACAAATAACTATTCCCGCTTCTCTAAAAGACTACAAGTCATAAGAACATGGTAATATGGTTTCTGGGAACATATTCGCTTTATCTGTTCGCATTATGAATATAGAAGTGAATCTATTCGCGCGAAAATAAAGAACATCTACCAAATACGGATGGTATCCGACATGGCGTGTAGTGGTTTTATTATGAAATGGGGCTTGTGAATATACTATAGTGCACAGATGGGCAAAATGTGATCAGATTAATGAAAATGATTAACGATTACATTTTACGTTTTTTACCATTAATATGACTAGATTTTACTCATTTATGTTTTAAACACTACAAAATCACAGATTGTATACACATTTATGATTTCTTAATGTTTGAAATGGATTTCATTATGATTACAGAGCAAGAAAATTAAAATTACGACTACATTTTGTAATCATTCATCATTAATCAGATTACATTTTGCCCATCTCTGCTATAGTGTCATCTCTGAGTGCAAAATATAAGCAACTAATGAATATCGATTTATATAGATGTCGCTATACATTCTCATAATTCTTTCATACATCTTCAATCATCAATACTTTACTTTTAGTTCCGGAAAACATTACTAGATGGCGTTCAAATTACCTTTACGGTTTCTAAAGAATATATACTCGATCGTATTCACTATTCTTTAAGGGCGGCTTGCACTAACAAATTAAATGTAGTTTAAGTCTGTATAAAACGGTTTCATTTAATCTTAATGATGATTTCAGTTCAAGAGTTGTTACAACTCTACACTAACAGTCTAAACTAGATTTAATTTACTAGTGCAACCTGCCCTTAAACTTTGGTACAGGATTATACCTAGAGGCAGGCTGGCATGACACCGGCGACTGTCAATGGAGTCTCACGCTCCTGTTTTTGGACTTTACATCAAATTAATTTAGTCACTTTTCCGAGCTGGTTTGAGTAAATCTTTTCATTCTTTCACGTATTTCGTTTTTTGTTACACTGGGTCGATTAAGTGAGAACATTGCACCTGATGATAAGTACAGTGTAATCCAAAAACGACATCAACTGTCAACAAAATCGCGTCGGTCTAAATATACTACAATTGAAATTCTCTAGGTATGATCACAAAGCCCGGTAGGCCAAAGTGAGCCACTATAACTATCTTTACACTTGTGTACTGTGGTCATAACCTAGTTCTGGTAATCGCCCTGCCACCTCAAAACGGTTATACCATAGACATGGTTAAACCGTTTTGGTATATTGATTTTTGTCTAGTCCGACGGCACTAATTCCATCACTCAGCGAATGAACGCAAAATAAAACTGCGAGCCTCGGCCTAATAAATCACAGCGCAGATAAATTACCAAATGAAAGTCAATATAATCTCGACTTATGGGCGTGGAAATACATGGAAAGATAACTCTGTACAAAATCTGAGGACAAATGTAAAACAACATAGTGTTACGACGAAACTAGAGTGAAACTTGAACCCTAGATTAATAAGCTATGATTATAAACGCGTAGATAGTCTCGATGTGCTCTTTCGAATGGATTAACAGTCAAACAAATTGTTAATAATTATGGAACATAAGAATTACCGGTCATTCAGAATCAGCCAGTTGTTAAACTTGCCTTAAACTGATTTTTGTAAGTAATCCGAGCATAGATGATCACATGTAAAATGATTCAATACCTTAAATTTAATATGACAATAACTTACTACTGTTCATTATATAATTTTTGATGTATATTGGTAATGTTATTTTGTCACCAATATGCCTCTTTCGAGTCGGACAGAGTTTTCAAAACTTACTGAATACCGTTGGAAAATGTTGTTCTATTTAGAAATATGTTGGCTTCACTTTTGGCGCGTGTCCGCTGTTTCTTGAAACTTCCTAATTCTATAATTATGGAGTAACTTAGATCAGTTTTACGATGGCAAAAAAGCTATCGTAAATAATAATTATATCGCGAGTTTGTAGGAAAAATGGCGCTTGTGACTTAAGGAATATTTTTATGAGACCTAATTACGCAAAGTTTTATTATCACACTGAATCCTGAATCTCTATTGGGGCAGGCAGAGAGAATAGAAGGTCATATCTCTCTATTTTATGCAAACCTCTTTCGCTTCTTTAACCTTCTTTATTTGCTCTGGTTAGGTAAGTCTCCATCTGCTTCGACTCTTACTTCCACTCACTTTCATATTGTTAATCTTTTTCGTGGTTCATCATTCATCCTCTCCACGTGCCCGGACCACTGAAGCACGCTTTTGTGCATGCTGTCAATGACACTATCTTTAAAACCAACCTTTCTACGTATTCTTTGTTCTTAACACAATCGCATCTTCACTTTATTAATTCAAGTTTCATGCTTCTTCTGGCATACCCAAGCCTCACTGCCGTATAACAAGTTGGGCACCAGGACCCCTATATGCACTGCTAAATGTGCTGTTTGTGTCATGATTTGACTTTTTAGTAAGTACAATAAATGCTGATATTTAGATTCTTGTTTCAAAATTAAAAATACTTGGATATAGCTACTAATGAATCTATGCTCACCTGGAATGAGATATAGCGTAACGATATATTATTTATAAGAAATACCGTGCGGTTTACCGGCAGACTAGAATAGTGCCTCCTTCTTCATCATACTGAGATGTCGTAAGAGCGTAAGAGACGACTAAGGTACACAGAAAAAAAGGAATTGTTAAACCAAGAAAGCCAAGTTTCTTGAAATATTTAGTAAATCCAATAAAATATTACTTAACTTAAAAAAATATGTTTTACATTCAAATACAGCAAATTTTAATTCAAGACGTGTTTTTTCTCAGAATTTATACTAAAAACAAGAGAAAACTGCTTACTTTAAGAAACATTTACTTTCGGTTTAGACTATAATATTGTTTTATTATGAGCTTTTAAATTTCTTCGTCACAGAGAATATTTATTTCTTTTAAGAAAAAAATTACTCATTTATAGAATGCGACGGTTTTCTTGACTTAAGAACTTTAATATTTCTACATCAAGAAAATATTTCTTTAAACCAAATTGAACGGTATTTTGGAATTGATTTCAAGTAAATATTTTCTTAAACCTAAACCAAAAAACTAAGATTATTGTATGATTAATCCAAGTAAACGAACTTTTTTACTAGATTATTATTAATTCTTCACATTGCTTGAGCAAGTCGAAACCTGTAATTGGCCGGGTGGCCAGAATATTACTTTTGTATCATTTGGCGTAACTTTTGACCATGCCATCATTTAGTTAATAGATTATTTATAAATTATAGTTATTATGAATTAAATTGTTTTCTAGTTAATTAATGAAATTTAAATCATTTAACTTTTTATTTGACATTTATTAATATCTAACCTTATTTGGAGCTGTAAGTAAACATATATATTTGGATAATGTAATAGCATTTGTTTGAGAGTAAAAATTTATAAAGAATATTCTTGATTTATGTGATCATAAAGTTAAACGTTTAGCAGGCTCGTGTAACGTTTGCTCATCCAGCACTGGCAACACTGGCTAATGAGCACTCCCTGGAGTAAGTACGTTTTTTTTGCTTCCAAATAATTTTAGTTATTAGTTTAATGCAAACAGTAAAATAATAAGAAACCTTAGTAATTTAGTGTGTGTTTTACAATATTACAGATTATATCATATAGTTCACTCCATAACTAACATGTATCAAGTGTGGAGTGTTCAACAAGATAATATACATTGGTAAGCAAGATTACTTACTAGCTAAATTAGACTATTTATCTTGGATTTATTTAATGTGAAAACAAATAGCAACAATTAACCTATGTTAGTGTATATATAAATATATCCTGTCTAATTTATACTATTTATTTCTTTTTAGTAAGACTGGCAGCACAAAAAGAAATATTAGGTCGCTTGGTACCTCCACCAGGCAGACTTAGCAAGAATATTAGATTTACAATTCAGCAATCAATAGACTCCATTTTTATTCTAGCTAAAGTAAGTTGCAATTTTATTACACTACATTACTTGTGTGTGTGAAAAGTGAGAATCCATAAAGAATGGTTGTCTAGAATTTATTTTAATTTACAGACTGCAGTTGACATGGATGCAATAATTGCAGAAAAAAAAAGAAAAGCTTGCGCTAATCAATTGACAGTTCAACCATATATTATACTACAAGGCATTTTGATATCATATTCAACACCCTTACTTCTAATTGATAATGTAAGATATAAATTCCAAAGTATCAAGAAGGCCTTTGATATTTTTTTGAAATCATATCACGTCCTTGACGCACGGTATCCAAGAGCAGGTGACTACTTGTATCTAATTATTCAAAGGTGTGTTTATAAGATACAGACAACATATGATAATAAGTGACATTGTGGATCATTAAATGCATAATGTTTTGTTTAGAAACTATAAATGTTTGTTCCTGTTTAAGATTTTGAGAATATATTCCCAACATATTAATAGGGTACACTTAATACGTAATTACAAAATGAATATTTTTAATATTGATTTGAATTGTAAATATTGTTCTGCAAAATTTACAAATTATAAGTATTTTATTTTTCATTTAGAAACTGCACACAAAATAAGTGACTATTATGTTTGCCCCCTGCTAAACTGTGGCAGAACTTATAATTAAAAAAATCGTTTTAAACAACATTTGACATTATGTCATAATTCAAATCATTATTTAAAAAAGACGTACACTAATCTTCTACATAAATGCCCAGTAGAAACTTCTACTTCATCATGTGTTATATCATTATGAAATTCTAATAAAATTAAAAATGACTGTGGTCACTATAATCCAGATGATAAAAAAAGAATGTAAATAATAGTAAAAATGATTTTGAACAAACTGTGCAATCTTTTATAGAAGTATTTTTGTGTCATCTTTATAATATAGTTAATTTACCTAGAATATTAATTCAACATATGTTGAATTGATAAAAAAAATAATTATCGAGATAGCTTCAAATATTTGTGATATTCTAAATACGTTGCTTACACCATATTCTAAACTCAACACAAATGTAGTTTCTCAAATTTATAAACTTAGTTTAGAAACATTTGTAAAAGTTGATTTTTAATGTTTAGTTAGTAAGATGGCCTTAAACTTATTTATATTTTGTAAAAGGTGATTAATGATAAAAAGTGTTTCTTGAATATATTATAAGACATAGTTTATAAGATGCCTTTATTGTTAATTTTTATTTTATAATTGATTTGTTATTTCTTAAATAAATGCAAACTTAAACTGGTGGTTTCATTCTTGTAATAAGGGTATATCTTCTGCTAGTTCAATTATAAATGTGTCAGGATGTTGTTCTTAAATGCGCATTGTTGTCCATAGGGTAATCGTTTTGTCTGGTCTAATTATGTGATAATCTTGTGTAGAAATGTATTCCATCTTCATTTAAATGTATCTCTGCGTACCACATTCAGTATGTAAAGCTACATATTTCTTGAACGCTATGTCAATAATTTGAGAGTCCGCAAATCACAAATTATTAACATAGTGTTCAAGAAATTTGTAACGTTACATACTGGCTGCGGTACGCAGACATACATTTAAATGAAGATGGAATACATTTCTACACAAGATTATCACATAAATAGACCAAGACAAGACGATTACTTTATGGAAAACAATATTCACTTAAAATGAGATCCTATAATCTCAAATCAAAACAATAATTATCTAAAGTTGAGAAAATAATTTATTAGCACGTCGAGCACAGATATTTTAATTTAAGAATAAAAAATCTTGTTCTAAAGTCATCCTATTTTCAACCTAATAACAAATTTCTTTGAAACTAGTAATTAATTTTTATTTCAAAATTGTGTAAACTCAACACAAGATTTTTTATTCTTAGATGAAGAACATATATTATTACATTAAGTAAATCTGAATAATCAAGACAGTCACGATTCTTGGATTAACGTATTGTATATTTTCAAAGGGAATTGTTTTTTTCTTGAGTTGAAAATATATATCTCGTTCTAAGAAAATATAATTAAGAAAATATCGATCTAATATCAACAAAATATTTTTTTACGTCTATAGGGAGAGTGCCATTTTCTTGGATTAAAGCAATTTGCTTTGCCTTAAGGAAATTTGCTTTGTTTTAAGAAATCTTTTTTTTCCGTGTATACGGCACGCCGTACTGCACGCAAATTGCGCCGCATGCACCTTCTCTGCACATAATACACACCCGCCAACCCACAGGAAGATGGCCCGGCCTTGCCCTTGGCACTCGGAAGGCGGGAGAAGGAACATCTCGGCGATTTTCTTTTAGGATGTTTATAATATATAAAACTAAGACGACTAAGGTATCTCTTTAACACCGCAATTCAACCAGGTGTTCAGAGAAGGAAAACTCGACCAAACCTGCATCCTGCTCCCTCCCGATCGTACTGGTTCTCCTTTCTATCGGGCCTGAGGGAGCTCGGACGAGAGAGTGCTTTTCTGGCTGCGCGTCCAGCTATGCACTTAAATATCTCCTGCGCAATTGACTGTTTCCGAAAACTGGACCTCGAATTTCTTAATCGGTGTTGAAACAGTCGCCGTAGCCGAAACCGGGTAGGACATCATCATCATCAATATATAAAAAAATAAAGGAGATATCCTGTGTTTTATACTTTTATAATAATATATGTATGTATGTGATTTCCAATTAACATTTTTTACCACAAACCTCAGGAAAATATAGGCAAACATTTTCTGTTTGATTCGAGGTAAAAAATTAATTACAATTTTTAAAAGCCAATTTAATATCGGACATATCCTTTGATGAGAAACAAATTTACTGAAGCGCCTATTCTGTTGATATTCGCTTGTGTAGCGTTACGTGTTTGAAATAACTTTAATCGAAGAATTTGTGTGGTGGTTGTGTCTTTTGTGGTGGTAAGGTAATTGCCCGAACTGGGTCGTCATAAAGGCTGTCTTGGGCAACTAGTCACGTTGGATACATGCGCAACGTGAATACAGGCACATGCACCTCGGCTCGCCTTAAAAGAATAAGACAAAATAATGATTTGTTATCAGAAACAATCCAGAACTTACTCTGCCGCGCTACTGATCGCATTGCGCACAACATACTCGAATAATAATAACTAATGTATATCTGCGTATCCTATAGGGTATATATTGTAGCGTGACGATATTAAGTTTCAAGCAAAATAATTTAACTTATTTCGTGGTGTATTAAAATTAGTTGGACACGCTAAATGTTTAATACGGAGTCCTTGGAGGGAAATGGAATTTAGTAGGAGCTAAAGACAGGAGTGGGGGAGATGTATTAGTGAAATTCCTGAGCCAGGGGGGGGGTATCCCACTTTCCGAAGCTTTAATGGGCTAAATATCTTGAGCTGAGATAATTCACGTCGAGTACCGTCAGCATATAAATGTGAAATTATATATTTTATTTTAATCATTAATTTTGTTGATAAACTTAGTGGCTGTGGTGGTCAAGTAGATTAGGGAGCGATATCCATGCGCGGTGACGCGAATGGTCGTAGGTTCGAATCCTAGCACGTACCTTCGCATTAATATGGATGTAGGCACCACATGCTCACCAGTGAAGGAAAATATCGTAAAAAATTTACATGGCATCTAATAGAAATGTCATGTGTACTAGTCCTGTGAGAACGGCGATAAGCTGCGTTACTGGTCACGTTTGATACGACATACAAGCGCAAAGTGGTTATAACCACTAATTTATCTTCACATACATATCACGAAACAAGTTATACATTTAAACTTTCCCGATGAATTACTCTGTCTATTATTGAACACCGCATGAAAAACCGTTCAATAATGTTTGAGGTTATTGTGAATAAACAATAAACATGTTTGCTTTCGTTGCGTAGTCAGCTATATGTTGGGCGCCAGATATGACCGGTGGTCGTGGGTGTGGTTATAGTAAGATACGAATTTGGCGTTTTACAGTTTATTTGCGCTTTAAGGCACACCGAACTGCGACGTACACGCACGTACTCCCGCCTTGGGTCTCGGTAGTCGACTAACTTCTAAGCTTCCCGTGCGCGCGCGCATCCTCTTACCCCGCACGTCTCGTAACACCATAACGACCCTTAGGGCGGCAACTCCGTATCGGGTTACGTCTACATGCTATACCCTTCGTTTCTTATAATAAAAGTCCTGTTGTAACTTTTTTACAAACCGTACAACATGTTAAAGTATTAGTGAAGAAGATTGGGTGTAAGTCGCGCCATTTGCCGGCGATTCTCGATACACTCGTGGGATACGATGCGAATCAACTTGAAATTATTTCTGGGGAATATAGAAACTTTTATTTAGTTTTAGTTACGAAAATTTTAATAACTAGCTGTGACCGCGACTTTTTTGGCGTGGAAGTAAAGCTACTACGGAGTTATTTAGGAGTCGCCAATTATCTTGGAAATCTCGCAGGGAGTGCCGGGCAGACCGTCTCAGGAGACGCCCGCTTAGGCGTTATTCCAGTGGTGTGTGCGTGTTCCCACGCACCACTTGGCGGTGGATAGGTTGTGGTTTCTCTTCCTTCCAATCACTCCTATCCCACTCCTGTATGGAGTTGCCCGGCATGTACATTTGAGTTTTTCTAGTTTAATTACGTATTTAAGCACCACATGTTCACCGGTGAAAGAAAACATAATTAGGCAACTCGCATGGCATCTAAAAGAAATGTCAGGTGTATCGATGCTGTGAGAACGACGATCAATTGCACTACTGGTCACATTGGGCGCGACTGTCTCGCAATCTTTTACCGGTTGCACAATGGAGAGTTTCTCAGGGGCTTCATTGTCTAATTTTTATACACTGGCTCGACATAGTGACTACAGAGTACCTGATGGAAAGTACAGTGTAGTCCAAAAACGAAAGCGACTATCAAAGGATGAAAATCCATTGATAGTCTACATCGTCATGTCGGCCCACATATACCACGACTGAAGGTCTCTAGGTATATGAGCTACTGGATATACACAAGCTGATCCCGAAACGTGACAAGCCGAAACTGGTCACTATGACGGGCTTTACACCCATGTACTGTGGTCGCGATCCAGACGAGCACCGACGCCCTACCACCTCACTACTGCTCGTTTAGCACCATACAGGAGTCACGTGTAGGGAAACTAGGGTAAAGCCTACGGACGCGAGCAGCTTCGACTCCCACGGACGCGAGAAGCTTCGACTCCCAAAAAAAAAAAATTGCACCAACCCCTTTTCATCATAAAATCACTAGACGCCGTGTCGGATATCACCCACATGTAGCACACGCTCTTTATATTCGGCCGAAGAGAATCACTTTTACATTTATCATGCGAACTGCTAAGGAGTGGAATATACTTCTAGCGAGCATATTTCCGTGATCGTATTACTTGGGAGCCTTCAGAGAAGAGTGAATATTCATTTGTTGGGCGGACACGATCCATCGTTGGCCTAATCTTTATCTTCCACCAGGTGTGATGGAGCTTAAGCATCCGCCTGTAAATAATTATTTATTTCTTTATATATATAAAATTCTCGTGTCACAATGTTAGTTACCTTACTCCTCCGAAACGGCTTTACCGAGTTTTACCAAATTTTATATGGATATTCAGTAGGTCTGAGAGTCGGCTACTATCTATTTTTCATACCCCTAAGTGATAAGGGTTGTTCACCCTTAACTTTTTTTTTTATTTTAGGACAAATATTTTGTTTTTTTTTCTACTAGAAATTATCTAGAAATAACTTATATGGCAAAACAACGTTTGCCGGGTCAGCTAGTATGTATATAAGCGAAGAATTGGTACAGCCACTAATACATTATATCTCTGCTTACACCGAAAGGGATATAACGTGACGTTAAAGAAATTATTGTAAGTTTTGAAATAATCCTTTATGTCCACTGCGCCCGTTATGTATCTGTTGAAGGGTGAAAGTTCGAGGTGGATAGTATTGAGGGGAGATTGGTTGGGCGAAGATAATGTAAATAACTCTGATCGGATACCAGCGATGGTCGTTATCCCATTGATCCATTATTTAAACAACAACCTTTCAATGCTAGAAGTCAATTAAACCGGTCATGTTGAGCCAATAAACCGGTTACATCCGGTTTTCGCGAATAAAATGACTGGTTCAAGTTATAGGAACCGGGTGATTTTTGTAAGAAAAAATCAGGCATTTCACGCACTCCTCGGCTGCGATTTATAGACGCTATTTTAAATTTGTTTAGACCCTGCTCGGGAATTTAATTCGTTGAATAAAACACGGATTATATAATATAAACTTTAATGTAGCCAGAGCAAAGTCCTTTTTTAGCATTATTTATTGCTTAACTTACTATCTAATTAGTGTCATAATAGATATCACGCTATATCCCTTACAGAGCGAGCAGAGATATATAAGTGGTTGTATCCATTTTCCGTTTACATCTCTCGTCCAACGTGACCAGTAGCGCAGCTGATCGCCGTTCTCACAGCACTAGGTCAAAGTGCTGCGGGGAATCGGTGAATTTTCTGATGGCGTGTTATGGAGTGCACGTCGCGTTGGTCGTTAATTTTGATGTTAATCAAAGACTACTGAATATTAATAATGATTAAAGACGGGCTCCAAATACCTTATATCCAGAGGCGTAAAACCTAATATTAAACCATTTGTCATCAAATGTAGAAAGTTTCGAATTATTTAATTTTTGCTATAGTTTCACTTTTTCGTTTATATTATTAACTATGTCTTCATACGTTTGTTATGATAAATTGACAAAAAAAAATGCTATTTTTTAGCACTAATATTTTGAGTGTCCAAAAAAATTGCCTCCTTTCTGTTCCTGTTCCAATGTTATTCCTATCATTTCCTTCCATTACACAATATATAATCTACAAATTAAAAATAATTTTCCTAGACGTCTCCTGCTATTCTTTGCAACCGTTCATTGGTCATATTGGACACGATTTCCAAGCGCAAAGTGGATACAAATCAATATCTGAGAGGTACATAGTGTATTTATGTAAAACGCTGTCGCTTATGATCAAGGGCGGGTCGAGTCCAGAGTGATTGCGTATGAAATTTTAATACCCTTTGTACTGTACCTCAATCACTTAACGAGCTGACTGTACCTGCGTACAGTTGGCAGATTAAAGATGCAGGTGCCTTAATTTATGAAAGGTAAAATTGATTCTCGTTAGTTTTGTATTTATTTTTATTCATAATCGGAACAGTGGCTGAATGCACTTGATGGATACAGGGTAATCCAAATTTATGCATGTTTTATACTAGTCGCTTGTGGCAAACGGAGACCTCGCAGCATTATCAGATTGTATCATCACGGAAAATGATTGTTTCACCCTCAAAGCGAACGATTACTAAACTGTAAAGTTTTTGAGTTGTTAGGGCAATTGCCCGTACTGGGTCATGACCACAGTCAGTGGCGTGGATCCCATATAAAGCACAAAAAGCATTATCTCGTTATAGCTTCCCCGTCAGATTTTTTTGAAAATTGTTTGAAAGAACCTGGCCTTAATGCTATATGTATAAAAATTGACAAATATTGACATTAATATTTATACGTCACTCAATTGTTTTGCCTTCCCGGAACCCGTCCACTGACATTTAAACTTTATAGTATGGTGTTAAAGTTCAAATTGACTTTTAAATATTATTACGAATTTTTTTGTATGAGAATATAGAAAAGTGTTGTTTTTAGACTTTTTCAGACAATTTTTTTAATTTTTCTCTCCGTAATAACCTTCCCCAGACTTCAACAAACACAACAAAAAAGAAATCAGTCAAATCGGTTTAGTCGTTCCCGAGTTTCGCGCTTATCAAGACATAGCTGATCCGGCAAACGTAGTTTTGCTATATAAGTTATTGTAATATCTTCTATGATGTTCATTGAAATTAAGTGATGTCAAAGACAATTTTGTTCATAATTAAATACTCTTAATCAACAAAACATTTATTTGGATAATGATTAATATTATTACGTTGATACAACTCTTAACAAATAATGCATTAATTTCGTCCAAATTTGTTTGCCATAAAAACGGTTCTAGTGACTTAATCTTAAAAGATAAACATATACTGTCGCGGACATTTTTTTAGATCATCTCAAGAGGAATAATTCTTTCTTACATATATTTTTGGTATCTTGAACCGTTTTTGCAGCGCACGCAATGGAAGCCCTCAAGGATGTAAAATTATGCCCGTTTTTTTCACATTTTCCATTATTTCTTCGCTCCTAATAGTTGCATCGTGATGTTATATAGCCTATAGCCTTCCTCAATAAATGGTCTATTCAACTCAAAAATAATTTTTCAATTCGAACCAGTAGTTCCTGAGATTAGCGCGTTCAAACAAACAAACAAACTCTTCAGCTTTATAATATTAGTATAGGTATGTATAGTATATACATATATACTTAAAATTTGGTACAATTTGGACTCACAGACTGCTATTTTGGTAAACAACAGATTCTAAGTCAATATATTTATTAAAAGTCTAAGAAATATTACAAGACAATGTTTTTTATGCTATATATGGGATGCACGGCACTGAACACAGTACACAAGTGTAAAGCCCGTCATATTGACTCGCTTCGACCTGCCGCGTTTCGGGATCAGCTTGTGTACATCCAGTTGTTAAAATACCTATAGGCCTTCCATCGTGGTATATGTGAGCCGATATAGCGATGGCGGTTTTCAACAGATTTTTATACCTTGGTTGCCGTTGCTGTTCGTGGACTACACGGTATTTTCCATCAGATGCATTGTAGTCACTTTGCCAAGCCAGTTTAAAGAAAACTTAAATTAGTTACCAAATTTAACAAAATTAAAAAATGGTTTGTCATGCCTGCCTACTCGACACCGCCAACCGCCAACCGAGTCGTCAGAGGTCATCAAATAGTAAAGGCTTTTGAACTATACTTAGATATTTCTCTGGGATTTCTTTATAAAATATAGTGTAGATTTATCAGCGCTGAATATGAATAGCTTTTAGGGCGCAAAGTTTATTTTCGAACACTCGAACGTGCCTACAGCAGGAGTACGTCACAAATATACTTAATCTCGGCATAATTTATGTAAAATGTATATATGTATTTACACAGGTCACGTCTAGACTTGGGTGTCTCGTGAATATTTTAAAATATGTAGTGCTATTCCCTACCATTGATACCATAGCTTACGGGTCTATTTTTTTTATCTGGCTCGGCGTATTAACCTAATAGTAGACTTGGAGCAGTCTAAAAAACGACGCGAATTGATTACACGACCCGCAGTCCCCACTAATTCGCAAAAGTAGTCACCTTGAGGTTTTAAGATAGTAAAAGTCCGACACATCCCGGCTGCTACCCTCTTGTGTGGCCGGGACGTTCCTATGAGGATTTAACCTAAGTAAGAAAAAAATCTAAAAAAATGACACCAACTATAAACAGTAAAGAAAAACATTCCTCCCAGACGCAACCTTGAGTTTCTTTGGGCGTTTCTTCTCAAGGTAGTTGCTTCCGAAACCATACCACTATACTACCACCCGACTCATAAATTTGCCGGCTAAGTACCTCGGTGTTCGCCCTCTCGTCCGGCTTAGTTGTGAAGTTCTATCCAGGCCATATACCCATATTCTGTCGAAAAAAAAGTAAAGAAAAAAAATCGAAAAAGTAAGTGGTTTCGTTGTTCTGGACAAATACCTCTAAAGCTTCGTTTAATCAACCTAATATCATAGGTCGGTGGGAACACGCTCGCCGACTATTCCACAACTCAACGAATCGGAAAAAGTAAAAATTAGAGAACTTCTTATCCTTAGCCGGGATGTGAGTTATCGTATAGCTGTAACTCCGTAAGCCCGCACGCGCATGTTTCTACAATGGAAGGCGGAGGTTGAAAGACGGTTAAATAACTGTTGAAAACACTCGCCTTGATACCCACGGTAGAAAAGGCTCAGTTTTAGAATTACGTTGGTAGTATAATGTCGTGTCGCTATTAAATTCGAGAATAAATCTTAAAAATAGAAAAATCAAGGTTTGTGTATTAAGCTATGCCTAGATAAAATCAAGATCCATAATAGTTACCAAAAAAGTCGGCAATGCAATAGCAACGACTTTTGTGTTCCAGTTGTCCATGGGCGATAGTAAGTGCTCTCCATCAGGTGAACATTCAGCCTGTTTGACGATTAACGCTTAAAAAAACAAAACAAATAGTAAGGGACATTTTTTAACATTCCTTCTACTATGGTTGCACAGCTGTTATAATGATACGAGACACGAGACTAGTTTTATAAAGCAAAACAAACTAAGATTTCTCAAAGCTCTACATATATGCAAACGTAAGATTTTCATATTTATTTTTCTAAAATATGAATATGTCATATCTAAATAAGTACGTGAAAGTTATTATTTCACAGCGCTATGTCTTATAGTATTTTACTGTGAGATAATGCTGCTTATTTGAAAACGATTTTCATTTTGCAAAAGAGGGCTGCACGTGCTATTTATAATTTAAGGACTAGAGTTTCGCTTAGAGTAAAATTTCATGACTTCGGACTTTCATGACTATTTTAATTGTTCCATCGCAATATATTTACGCTTTTATTATATACATACGACAAAATTTGCATCTATTTTTGGCGAGAAGTGACATTCATGGTGTTAATATTAGAAATAAACACAAATTAGTGTTACCTAATTACAGGCTTGAAATATTCATGGTTCTTACATGGGGCTCGGTATTCGCTTATTCAATACAATGCATAAAGACGTCTTGGAGCTATCAATATTGAAATTTAAAAAAACTATTAAAACTAAATTGCTAAAAAAGGGATATTATTCCTTCAATGACTGTTCGAATGATAAAAGTGCGCGGTCAATCCTTTGTATATTATACCTGTTATTGTACCTCATTATGTTAAAAAGAGCAACTACCAGAGTTTCTTGCCGGCTTTTCTCGGTAGATTCTGCGTTCCGAACCGGTGGTAGATTTACTTTTTTTTGACGATTCAAAAGTGCTTGGTAGTAGGGTTCTTTGAATAAAGCTATATTTCATTTAAAATAAAGTGAAAAGTACTTTTATGACTTATTTTATACATCTAATAGGGCCACGGTACTCAGACTAGAACTACTGGCAATCTTACCTCAAGATTGTTAGACGGAGATTTATAGTCGCACCTTTGAGTTTACTTAGACTTTACCAAAACACACAAACAATTTATATTTCTCAATAAATGTCAAAAGATTTGGTACGACACCAATTTTGTCAACATGGACTTTATGATCTCTTAAGGTCGCTTACACCGTTGTCGTTTTTCGACTCACGCTTACATTTAGACGTGGTGTGGTCACTGTGCTGTGTCAGAAAATAAAATAAGTAAAAATTGATATCCTAGCTTCATTGTGAATCAATGTAAACGCAAAACGGAGCCCCACGGGTCCCCGTTCACTTTGAGCGTCCCAGGAAGTGCCGAGAAATAACGCAAGAGGAGTTTTTTTTTTACACTGGCTCGACATAGTGACTACAGAGTTCCTGATGGTAAGTACAGTGTAGTCCAAAAACGAAAGCGACTATCAAAGGATGAAAATCCATTGATAGTCTACATCGTCATGTCGGCACACATATACCACGACTGAAGGTCTCTATGTATATGAGCTACTGGATATACACAAGCTGATCCCGAAACGCGACAAGCCTAAACTGGTCACTATGACGGGCTTTACACCCATGTACTGTGGTCGCGATCAAGACGGGCACCGACGCCCTACCACCTCGCTTTTGCTCGTTTAGCACCACCCAGGAGTCGCGTGTAGGGAAACTAGGGTAAAGCCTACGGACGCGAGCAGCTTCGACTCCCAAAAGGTTGCTAGTTAGGTTATACTACAATGGTGTTTGCGTGCTTCCATGCACCACTTGGCGATGGAGTAGTAGTAATCAAGAGAGATTACACTTGGCGGATTACATTTTGATGTTACCCATAAAAGACGTAACGCGCACCGGGCTACGTTTGCGTTTTCCGTAGCTTGACGTGACCTTGTGATGGAGAAAGACTCTGGCGGCTTTATTCAGTAGAAGTCTTGACAGCTCATGAGGATTTCCACCAGGTTATCGAAAAAAAACTTGGCTTCGCTTTGAATTGAGGTACGTCACATTGGGGTAGCCAATGTTAGTGATAATGCACAATTACTGCGTATTTATTTATGTCATTGTCTAAGAGGCTATATCTCCATTCGGCTTGGTTTTAGTTTGACTTGTTTGGTTGGCTTTTTTGGTGGTTGGATAAAGGCTTGGTTTTTGCGGCTTGGACCACGAAGTGGCTTCGAAATAAGATTTTATAAGCTTTAAACAGGTCAAAAGGTTTTAAAGAAATCTTAAAAGCATTACCAACTCGAATTTAAAATGTATACATTTGAATAACAAATTTGCGAACACCGCCGTTTGTCGCTAAGACCCCATTGCTGCGAATAAATGGAATAAACATTGTTTTTTTTTCTCAGTAACTTAATCCTGGTCACAGTTCCTTGTGCTGTCTTGTTTATTGTGGACTGTATTTGTAGAATTGTGACTTGTTCGTGTTTCTTTTTTATTTAAATATATAATAAACAAATAATATATCGTCAAGCTATATCTCTTTCGGGGTGAGCAGAAATACATTAATGGCTGGATCTAATTTGCGATTATATGTTGTGATTAACGTGATCAGTAGAGTTGCTGATCGCTGTTCTCAGGGCAATTACACATGACATTCTTTTTAGATATCATGTGGGTTTTTTCCCGAGGTTTCCCTTTAATAGTAAGCTAAAATATGTAGTTAATCTGGAAAAACAACGTATGTGTACAGATTCGAACCTACGAGACTCCGAGTTTCCACATAGGAATAACGTTTCCAATATATTAAAATATATGGTTTAGAAAATTAACCCGTACCACTGACGTCTCTTCTGTAAATATTCTACACATATAGTATATTACTTGTACTATTTAAGAAAAAGAAATAAAAATATAAGATTTTAATCAATAACTGGGAACCAATACAACGTAAGATTATTGTCTCCTTGTATTTTTTTACGTATTTGTTTGCTTATTTTTTGTTTATGAACTGAAATTGATTTAATTTTAGAGTCAAAAGGTGTTGCCAATATTATCGATAAAAATACTAAAAAATATTTGGAATCTGTGAAATTACGAGATTATGCTAGAATATAAATCAGCTTCTCAAAGTAATTGAATCATATAAACATAATATTATAGAAGAATTTCAAGACATTTTATTCCTATTCCTGATTTGACTTTAATTTAAGCAATTAACATTATAAATATTATAAAGTTGCAAGATACTTAAAAAACACTTTAAAAATCGTGATATTTAGATTGTGGGCCTTTATTTTTTGCGAGTAGTGTATTTGTTAATATGGAAGTATCCGGACTGAGCCGGTGATAGCGAAATGCGCTTGACATCACGCTTCGGTAATCCTCGGGCAGGTTTTAAAAAGCGAACGCGAGTGCTGAACATTTGAATTTCATGAACGGACGCCCTCTACCGAGATCCTTTCAAATTAGAAATGCAAGAACTCCTCGCACCATATTTTTACGTGGTTTCAGGGTGTCCATATATTTTATATTTATTTAATTCTCTTTGAATTTTATATTCCTTATGGTTGTGGTGGCCTGGTGGATAATGGACCGGTTTCTATGCGCGGCAGCGCTAATGCTCGTGGGTTCGAATCTCAAGACGTATCTTTGGGTTTTACCAGATTGCTTACAGATTTAGACGCCACATGCGCACCGATGGAGGAAATTATCGTGAGAAGCCTCCATGGCATCTATATTATATTATTACAAAAGTCAGTAATTTTTTTTATTCATATATCGTCATCAGTGTACTCGCGGTTAAAATTATTTTTGCTTTTACTATTTTATTCAAGCTGATAAGGAATAATACAGTATCCATCTAAATAACTTTCCAATTACCGCATTGAACGTGACCATTTTTTAGAAGTTAAAATCCATAAAGGAGTCGGTGCGCAGTGTACTGCGCGCTGCCTGAGGGAGAAGTATTGGACGGGTGGGTTGTTTACTTCCATCCCTCCCATAGAGGTGGCCTCAACAAAGATTTTTACTCCCCGGACGCCGGGATGAATTTGCTTCCCCAGGCACGGGTGGAGTGATTAGAGCGACACCCCGGGGGTTTTTAGTCAGTAGGAGTCTGACACACCAGGGTCGCTGCTCTCACAGCCACATTGATGGTCCTATGGATTTTCCTCCAGGATACCAAAAAAAAAGCTAACCTTAAAAGATAGATACATGCCATCGTAGACTTTTCTCTAGAGCTATAAACGAGGAATTGTCCCACTTTACAACGTTTTGTTGTCTCAGAGGGTTTAGGCACCGTTTTTGATGAAAGCTCGCAAATTACTTATCTTTTACCGATATTGTCAACAACTAACGTACTATTTCCATTAGTTAACACAAAACTTTAACAAAATTACACTAAAACATACCTCATAAGTTAAACTGCCGATTGATGAAAACTGTATCAAAATATGTTTAGTAGTTTTTTAGTTTTTCGCGTACACACAAATAGACCCGGCGGGGGACCTTTCTTTTATGAAATATAGAGATATTCAAAATCTGTGTTTGCCATGGTAAAAAATGTATTTATTCATACTACTAGCAATCATGGTCACTCTAACTAGAAATTTCCACCGCACTCGTGCTCGTTCAAAGTCCTTTCTGTAAAGCACGTAATTTATTTTTAATTGGTCAGCCTTGCTTTTTGATTTTTAGAAATAAAACCCACATTTACACATGTGAAATGAATGGAGTTGAATTAAAACGTAACGCAGCGTGTAATTTATATAGAAAGAAAGAAAGGTAAATTTATTTGGTACGTAATATAACATATAACAGAAGGATAGGTTAATCAAGGTAGAATACAACCAAAGGAAATAATGTGCTGTGGGAGGAAGGGAATAATAAAGTATAGATACACAGCTCTAGAGACTATTTCTAAGAGTTATAGACAAATATATGTACATACCAGTTGCGTTCATTCCATAGATTCTTAAAGCATTGCATGCCCTTACGATAAATAAATCTGGAATAAATTGCTCTGATTTGAACAGACAAAGGAATCCTTTATATTCATATCTATTTTCATGCCATCTATATTTCCCGTGAGAGTATATAATATTTATTATCATTATATAATATTCACATTAATTATATTAATCTGCCTATTCTTTCCAAATACCCCACGGACGTCACTAGCACATACATACACATGAACTCAGATATGTTTACACACCTAAGTATATTATAAATAACCTGTATATAAATTTTATTTAAATATGCAAATAGAAATAGTAAATAAAAAAATCAAACTATATCCCTTACAGGGGAGCAGAGATACATTTGTGGCTGTATCCATTTTGCGCTTATATGACACGCGCAATGTGACCAGAAGCGCAGCTGATTGCCATTCTCCAGCACTAGTATACATGATATTTCTATTAGATGCCATGCGGACTTTCTCATTATGTTTTCTTTCATCGGTGTGCATGTAGTGCCTCAGTTCGCACTTATTCAGGAAAACTCAGAGGTATGTGTCGAGGTTCAAGTCTACAACCATTTGAGCAATGAAATCCCAAAATTGTCTACTGCACAATACGTCACAGAGATCAACATACACGCAGCCCGCTATAACTTGTAGTTAAAATAATCTGAAGGTAAAATAAATACTGACAACCGCATTGAACGGGGACCAGACAACATCCGGCGCAGAGCGGAAGTTCAATCTACTTCTAAGAACCATTTCCTGTTTATTTATTCTCAACGTTCTAATATACTACCTTTGTACGTGGCTTTGTCTGCTATATAATAATCACTATCATCAGAAACGAGAATAGACGTAGGTTCGAATTCCGGCATATACTTTTTATATTGACTCGACAAAGTGACTACATTGCATCTGAATAAAAGTACAAGGTAGTCCAAAAGCGGCACTGAACGTCAAGGGAAGAAAATCTGTTGACATTCGCCATCGTTATATCAGCCTGTAAATACCACGACGGAAGGTCTCTAGTTATATGAACAACTGGATATACACAAGCGGATCCCGCAACCAGCCAGCCCGAAGCGAGACGCTAAGACGGTTTTTACACTTGTTCACTGTGGTTACGAGTCACGACCCAATTCGCGCAATCAGCTTACCACCTCACATCTGGTTTTTTTTTTCTGGTTAATAACGCACCTAGGCACTACCAGTGGAGGAAAACATCGTGAGGATACTTGCATGACATCTAACAATAATGTCGAATGTACTAGTGCTGTGAGAAAAGCGACCAGTTGCGCTGCTAGTCCTATTGGGTATAACATATAAGCGCAAAATGTATAATGTAAACGCCAACGGAGGTATATTAGTCGATTAAAAAAATATGCAGATTTTTCTAGTTCAGTATGTTAAAAAAAATAGACTACAATTTACTCTGTTATCCAGAATGAATCTCCATTATAACTCGGTACAAAATTAAGGAATTCTAGAAAACCTTTTTTTATTATTGAAGAGGATATATTGGAAAAAGACTGTAGGTAAACAAAATTTGTTCATTGTGTTATTACCTGTGTATGTTAATTAAGTTTTAGAAATGCATATGTAAATTGGTTTTAATATTCTAAGCATAATTACCTTTAAGAAATAGCCAGTAATTATCTTTAAGAAATTTACAGTGACATATTGTTGTATCTAAACAATGGCCATGTCGCTTGCTGACAATGAAATTATTTCAGACATCTTGTATCCAGATGGCGCTTCGTAGGCCGCTAGACAACAAATTAATTGCGGACGACTAATCACTCCCAAAAAACTATCAGACATCATTAAAATAACCCCCAAAACAGATATCACCAACACAAGAAAGTCAATGTAACAGTAAGGAGGCTGAAGTGGCGATGGAATGGTCATATCTTTTGAAGGGCAAACAAAAGCAAGTCAATCATACACTGCTGCATGAGCCACAAGAAAAGAAAACATAACCGTCCATACAAAAACAATTGAACTAATACAAAATATATACATCAAGCTTCTATTTTTTACGATCGACTGCACGATGATAACTTTTTGGTATTGTTATCCGTTATAGATGACAATAACCACTTTCCAACATGTGGGTTGTTCGCTTGTGTGCCATATTTATTGTCAAACAAAGGTTTTTAGTTTAACATATTTTTCATTATCGTTATGGATTTAAATATAAATATTTTCATAGTCAACCTTATTATAAGAGTACAGTTCTGCTAACTGTGAATTTATTTTTGTACCGTGTCATTTCAAATACCATACTGGGATCTGAGGTTGAAAATATCTAAACTAAGGTGTATTAAATTTGTAGCTGTAGTTTGTAAATATTGAATTTACAGCCACCAATTTACACTAGAAAATATTTATTTTGAAAGAACAATTTTAAATTGTTATATATATTGTTACGATAAAAAATTAAACTGAAATTTGGATCCCAGATTTCTTGGCTTCTATATATCACAAGGCTATGATTTTAAAACGCATAGATTGTCTAGAGGTGCTCTTTCGAATGGACTAACTGACAAAGTCATCGCCGATGATGATTAAACACTAAGGATTGCCGCCTACTTACATCGTTCATTTAGGAAAACAAGGAGCACGTGACTTGATAATCAAATTAGATAGATGTTTATCTGTACAATGTAGAGCCGCTAAAGATCAATAAGCTATTCTGGAACATCCGGGTAAATACGTAAGGTGCTCTGATTTTTCTCGAAAATGCTGAGAGTCTGATGCACCGATATAAATACTAACTGGACTGGATTGCATGACAGTTTTTGCTTGGAGGCGATATAAGCGATATCTCCAAGCGATCGAAAACTACTTTGACGAACTTACTGCGATTCGATAGTGTTTCTATGAGTCAACATTTCAGCTTGACTACAAGAACTCTCTGTTATTGAACTTTTTGACGGCCAAAGTTCGCGAACTTTAATTGAATGGTTTATGGAATCTTTCTCGATTGGACATCGGGATCATCCGACGACTGCGTTTCAAGACGTTTCTGTGACTTGCTAATATTATGCACTCTCGATTAGTAAATTAATTCTTCAATCACATTTAATGAGCAAATGGAGCAAATATGACAATTCTTTAAATATTCTCTATGTATACTCGAAGTGTACATAAGGTTAAACGAAAGCCTCCAGTGGTGTGTGTTCCCACGTACCACTTGGCGGTGGAGAGGTGGTAACTTCGCTTCCCTCTCACCTCTTCTACACTGTATGGCATTGGTCTCCCCTAGGGGGCACCACGTGTCAGGCCGCGGTTCTGTGCGCCCAAGCGCTTCCCGTAGCCCAAGGAACTTTGTGGTTGTAGGAACGCCCCGGTGATTTTATTCCGTAGGAGTCTGAAACACTGGGGCGACGCCTCTCATCGTCGCTCTGAAGTTACATGAGAATTTCCACCGGATCAATAAAATAAGGTTTAATAAAAGTATAAGATAAAACGTTTTACAATACTCATTAAAATAAAGTAATCCTCTTTTTTTTTCTCAAATTTTCATACTTACACTACTTTGCATTCTGAGTCCAGAATTTAAGGGCCAATAAAGTGAAACCGGTCGAGAAACGATCGTCCCTCGAAGTTAATAGCTTGGAATATCACTTAGCGATGCACTCGAGTGTTTACGGCTCAGTTTTAACGGGTTCGACGTCCGAATCACGCTTTTTTCAGAAGAATTTTCTTTATCGATACATATAATAAAAATGTAATTAATCGCTGTCTGTACATGGAAGGCTTTTATTAACGCTATAGATCTATTATAACTCTTACTAGAATTTTTGTATGTTTTATCTTTCAATCAGTTGCAATGAAGCCATTTTGCTGAGCCAATATGAAAAGAAGTACACCGACAAAAAAGTGATCCTATGGGGGTTTCCTTTCTCATCTTTAAGTGCGGAACCCTAAAAATAAATCTACCACATGAAAGGAGAATCTGCCGAAAAAAGGCAGCAAGAAGCTCTGGTAGTGCATGTACGCAAAATATTGTTGCTCTAATTTAAATTAAATTGTAATAGTCCTTTTTCACAGAAGTTGTTTCGAATTTAAATGTAACCTTCCTTTCATATCACTCTATAATCGTCAAACTGGTTCTGAAGCCTCTATGAAATTATTAAAGCCTCTTTTCTGCATTGCTACTGCTGGTAATGATATTTTCTCGCTAAAGACGAGCTACCAAAAGGATGACGTTATGTAAAACTTTAATTTTAAATTATAAAATGCTATTTTTGTAGTATCTTATCATAATAATAATAATATATCGTCACGCTATATCCTTTATGGTGTGAGCAGATATATATTAGTGCCTATATCCCCTTTGTAGCTATATATCCTGCCCAACGTGACCAGTAGCAGAACTGATCGCCATTCTCACCTCACTAGAACACATGAAATTTCTATTTGATGCCATGTGGGCTTGCTAACGATGTTTTCCTTCTCCGAAGAGCATGTGGGGCCTAAATTTGAATGTAATCTGGAAGTGCCTAGAAGTACGTGCCGGGGTTCGAACCTATGACCATTCGCGTTTCCATTTGGTAACGGCCCATTATACCCTAGGCCACCACAAACACACTAATATTTGGTTTCCCTTTTGACGTGTGTATATAGTTTATTTACTTTTTTTAATTGTATGATTCTTGATGACTTGTGGTATAACATCATTTCTGCAACCCGCCTGACTCTTTCTAGGCCAAATTAATTCTCTCACTTCCACCTTGAAAGTACAATAATTGTCTTTCTCGGACAATTATATATTTTACTAATATTATAAAATTATGAAATTATGAATTATTATGAAATTGTTAGGGGCCAATTAGCAAATTACTATTTCAGCATTAAAAAAACTGATGTATTTCGACTATTTTTTAATAGAATGAATTCCTTAGATCCCCTGTGTTAAACCAGGCTAAAATTTGTAAAACGATATTCTCATGGTACAAGTTCTATCCAGATGTTGCCGTAGCTGAAAAGCTTTGAATAATAAAAGGCCTTATCCGAAACTCGTGACGTATTTAATCCAATAAAGTCGAGAATCCTAATTACGAATCCCCCAACGTTTTATTCTAATTTTAATCTTATACTTGAATGTAACAAAGTCACTTTTAAAAATTCATTACATTTCTGATAAAGTTGTGCCGCTTTTAAGGTTCCGTGGACCCTTTGATGATGAAATCCTGGCCGGTTTCGGCCTTGGCGACGTTTCCAAATCACATTATGTATTCGAAAAAGTTGAGCTCAGTGATGATTATATTCGGAAACAGTCAATTGCACAGGTTATATTTAATGCGTGAACGTTAGCGCGTGCAAAAACGCGCCCTCTCGTCCAAATCCCTACTAATCTAATGGGATAGGGAACTGACATAACTAAAATGAGGCAGGATGCAGTGTTTGGGTAACGGTAACTGACTCCTATCAGCACCCTAAGCATCTCGCAATGCCTTTTTTCCTCACCAGAAACGTCGCGTAGACTAGGCTGCCATTAGCACGGCAGATAATGAACAGCGGCAGACTTTTGCGCTAAGCAGAGATTCGTCGCAATATATTGCGCAACGTCGTGCAAGCCTCCAAACCAGGTTTCGCCCACGAGCCGACTTGATCACCAGGGTGTAGTCGCTGCGTGCTACACAGCCAGTAGGAGCCACTGGTGAGAGTTCATGGAAAGCAACGAGTTTAACTAATTTCTGTTACCTCTAAACAGGAGCTGGTTTACAGAAATAGACTTTGACTTCCCAATACACCCCACAAATATATTTAATTCATATACGTAGCTATTGCCACTTATAAATCTTGCCAATATTATAAATTCGAAAGCGTGTGTGTTTGTATTTTCTGTTTTCACGTTAAAACGGCTGGACCGATTTTGATGAGTTTTTTAGGCACAGAAGTAGATTAGACCCTAAGGTCTACATAAATAAAATCATGAAAAACGACGATGAGACGGACATGGTCTTTATAGGACATACCTTTCCTTGCGAAAATAAAACAAAAATGCAAAATAAATGCACAACAGTGAAAAAATTACAAAAATAAAATCATGAAAAATTTAACTACGGAACTCTAAAAAAAGGGAATAAAATAGTCCACTTCACTAGCAACGATAAGGCAACAGAGGCAATGCTTGTTAATTAATGTTTTTACACAGTTGACTGTGACCTAGTGATGGGGCAGTTAGAACGTAACGATATTTTAATAGTTTGATAACTTTACTTAATTATATCGTCCATAAATTATACATTTTACATTTCAATAAATATCTGTAGCCTTTTTATCCTTACTCGCCATAGTGACCACACCACGTCTAACGAAACGTCTCGAAAACGCCACGAAACACGCTCGCCGGAAGACCATATTACAGCCCAATAGCTCGGTAAAGTAAGAATTAGAGACCTTTTTAATCCTAGCCTAAATATGAGTTACCGTTCAGCCGTGACTACGCAAACCCGCGTGTGTGGTTCTTTAGTGCAAAGGAGAGAGTGGAACAAGCTCAAATAATTCTTCAGAACAGTTATTGTGACACAGGCGTTAGAAAACGCTTATTAAGGTAAAATCTCCTGCTCGTTTATTCTGAACCTGTTTAATTGTTTCTTTTAATAATAATAATATATCGTCACGCAGTATTCTCCACGGGGTGAGCAGACATAAATTAGTGGCTGTATCTACTTGGCGCTTATATGTCGTGCCCAACGTGACCAGTAGCATGGCTGATCATCGCCATTCTCAGGGCACTTACACATAACATTTCCATTAGATGTCATTTAGATTTCGGCACAAAGTTTTCCTTCAACGGTGAGCATGTGGTGTCTAAATCTATATGTAATCTAGAAAACCCCAGAAGTACGGGATGGATTTCGAATCTACGACCATTTGCGTTTCCGCACATGGAAACCGATCCATTATCCACTAGGTCATCACAATTTACAAAACATAGCAAACATACTGAGAACTCATCTGATTGAAAGTTGTTACTATCGCACAACAACAACAAATTTGAATTAATACACTAAAGATATTTAAATCAACTAAGCTGACACTAAATCTTATTTAACCAACTTAGAGGAGACTAATAAAAAAAAATGTCATCAGCTGTGTATGTCCAATAACTCATATACCTAGCGACTTTCAGTCGTGTTATATATGGGCCGATATGACGGAGAGACAATAGGTTATTCTCCTTTGACAGCCGCTTTCATTTTTGGACTATACTGTACTTACCATCAGGTGCACTGTAGTCATATTATCGAAAAAGCGCAGAGTGTGCAGTTCACACCCGTTAAAAGATAACTGTGTAATTTATTCTATATCATTCTGTCATAGGCATTTGTGTATTTGTCTCTTTACTGTCACTTTTTCGTTTTATCAAATTACGACGAATGTCAAGAAAAACAATAATTAACCTTCAATAATAAATTAAATATTAATTTAAAACAAATAATTAAATTGTACAAATAAACTAAAATAAAACAATAATTTATAAGTAAAGAAAGCTATTAGATAATATTTTTTAACGATATAACATAAGTTTTAATAACTGTTATCATAATGGTTTCAGTTATTTTGAATTCTGTCCCATCCCTATCTCGACCTCCGACACTGGGATAATCTACCCTAATCCAGCCCTAAAATAAGTCGACATTAAAAAAAATGTCCGAATCAAGACATTTCGTCTTCAAGTATAATAATAAGGTATTCTAATTTCCGTCCGACTTTTTATGTTTCGCTGATTTTCGGGTCGCTTCATCACGCCGATAATTTTAGGAGTAAAAAGGACTTTTAAAGACAGTACCTATAATAGTAGGTAGTAATAGTAGTATATTAGTAGTATTTTATTCGCTATGTGTAAATAGAAGTTTTTTTTTACAATGGCTCAGCATAGTGACTACACTGCATCTGATGTTAAGTACAGTGTAGTCCAAAAACGAAAGCAACCATCACAGGATGAAAATCCATTGACAGTCTCCGTCGTCATGTCGGCCCACATATACCACGACTGAAGGTCTCTAGGTATATAACTTAAGCAGATCCTGAAACGCGACAGGTGAAAGCGAGTCACTATGACTGTCTTTACACTTGTGTACTGTGGTCATGACCCAGTTCGGGCAGATGCCCTACCACCAAAAAGTATAGATATTTGATAAAAACTATTACTCGCGGCCGTTCTTAACGCAGTAGAACTTAAAATAATGGTTGTTAAAGTTTTCGTCTATACATTAGTGCGTGCTAATCTTAGAAACAATTCAGCTGATTTGGATGTGGTTTTGACTAAAATATTGTGGTACTTTTCACATAATCCTTTCACATTAGGCTAAGCACAAAATGTGACGATGGTGATGGAATCGTGGCTGATTTCATCCTTGGCGACGATTCTAAATCACATCATGTAGGCACGGACTGCAGCCCTATTCGGCGAAAGTGAGCTCGGTGAGTTTTTTTTTTGTATATTAGATCACTCAGGTTATATTTGGTGCGTAAGCACCTGTACAAACGCACCCTCTCGTCCAAGCCCCTCTTAATCTAATGAGACGGCAAACGGACACAATTAGAGACAGGGTGTCAGGAGAATGTCTGGGAACTAATAACTGACTCCTATTAACACCCTAGGCCTTTCACAATGCCAGCTGTTATGCCAAAGACATCGGGTAGACCAGAGTACCATTAGCACGACAGATGATGAATAAGTAAGAAGATTTTTACACTAAGCAGAGAGTCATCGTAACACCTAGCGTCATCCTATCATAGATAGATCATCCTGCAAGCTGCCTCAACCAGGTTTCGCCCACAATCCGACGTGGTTACCAGGGTGTGGCCACTGCGTGCTGCACGGCGACTAAGAACTACTGATGAGAGTTCATGGAAACAAACGAGTTTAACTAATTTATGTTACTTCTAAATAGAGACCGGCTGACGGAATTAAAAGCTAAGTTTTCACTATTCCCCAAGAAAAATGACATAAAAAATAAATATTGTTAACTAGCTGTCCCGGCAGACCTTGTTCTGCCCTATTTCTCTAAAACAAAGTCACATTGTTTTTTTTAATGTTAATACCTTCCCCGTCAGTTATTTTTTGGAAATTGTTTGAAGGAACCTGGCCTTAATGCTATATGTATAAAAATTGACAAATATTGACATTAATATTTATACGTCACTCAATTGTTTTGCCTTCCCGGAACACGTTCACTAACATTTAAACTTTATGGTATGGTGTTAAAGTTCAAATTGACTTTTAAATATTATTACGAATTTTTTGTATGAGAATATAGAAAAGTGTTATTTTTAGACAGTTGCAGGGAATTTTTAAATTTTTTCTCTCCGCAATAACCTTTCTCAGACTTCATCAAACACAACAAAAAAAAAAATCATCCAAATCGGTTCAGCCGTTCTCGAGTTTCGCGCTTTTCAAGACATTTTGCGATTCATTTTTATATTACAGATTATTAATTACTTTAAAAATATCACGATGACAGCTCCTGTCAATTCTACATATTCTCAATCTCAGGTCTTCTAGTATGTGCAATTTCAATGAGTAAAAATAATAGAGAGAAAATAATAAAAGGTATTGTGTTGCCTGTGATATGTGTAACAAACATTTTATTGATGGTCACATTCTGTGTTTATGTATGTGTAATGTTTGTGTATTATTATCTAAAACTCTTTGAAATAGTCTTTAGAGCTGTGTATCTATTATTCCCTTCGTCGCTCTTTTCTGCGCGTTGACACAATAAATGGGTTCCAGATGAAAACCAGCGCTGGGCGGTTCAGCTGGTCACTTGGCAACTTTTGTTGTTTCTATCTTAATAAACCTGATCTTCTGTGTTTTATGTTATGTTGTATGCCAAATAAATGCTTTTTCTTTCCTTCGTTTTTATAATTTGGCTCCTTTAAAAAGTAACGACTAAAAATTTGTTATTTTAATGTTTATTTGTTTTTCTTTATATAATTAGTTTTCTCATATTGTTTTGTGACTCTTGGATTGATTTTTATTCTTTATAATTTTAGTGGAAACTTTGCTAGCTTGTGTCATTTTTGTGTACTTTTTATACTTTATATATTACTGTATGTTTGCCTAAAGCGTTTAAAAATTAAAATAAATATATAGTAAGTTAATACAGTAAATTGTAATACAGTAAAAAATTAATACAGTAAATTAATACAGTAATTAAAAATGATTGGGATTTTTTTTAATATCTCGATAATATACTGTCGAAATATTGAGATTTATAATGTATTGCAGAAGGTGAGATATAATTTAATTTTCTTTATATACCTCCATCCATACAGAATATTGTCGCTCATTATAACTGGAGGGTTTTCCGGGGTATTTTCCTGGAACGAAAATTTTCTCTGCACTGCGTACTACAGAGAAAACTGTGGATATGTTCTTAATTGTTTATTTATTTATAATTTGATTTTATATGTTTTGAATATAATAACAGAGAAGTTTTTCTGTAAGCAAAGATATCGTTTTTTTAACACAGTTACAAAGGTATAGGTAAGACATAGATCAGCACAACCTTACTTTTAAACAAAGAAACAACTATTAAAGCAATTATTTTTACAATGGCTTGACAAAGTAACCACATAACACCTGATGAAAAGTAGAGTGTAGTCCAAAAACGGCAACTGCCTAGGAACGAAAATACGTTGACAGTCGCCACCGCTATTTTAGCCCACATATACCGACTGAACACTGAAGTGACTAAACATCTTGAACCGCTTCAGTTGCGCAGAGATGTGGCCTCACTGAGCGTTTTCTACCGTCTGTATCATGGCGAGTGTTCTGAGGAGTTGTTTAACCTTGTTCCACCCTCTCCCTTCCTGAATAGATCCACGCGTGCGGGTTTGCGGTGTCACAGCTATACGGTATCTCACATCCCGGCTAGGACAAAGAAGTTCTCTAACTCCTTCTTTTGCCGTGTCGTTGGGCTGTGGAATGGTCTTCCGGCGAGCGTGTTCCCTCCATCCTATGATATGGGATCTTTTAAACATAGCGTGAAGAGATATTTGTGCAGGCTGGCATGATCGCTGCGACTACCGATGGGTTTTTTGTTACCTTTCGATAGTCGTTGGCGTTTTTTGGACTGCACCATGCTTACCATCAGGTATGGTGCAGTCACTGTGTCGAGTCGGTATAAAAAAAAAATACCATAACGGAAGGTTTCTAGGTATAGGAACAATTAAATATACATAAACTGAATCTGAAATGCTATAGGTTGAAGCGAGTCACTATGACGGTCTTTACACTTGTGTACTATGAGTTATCTTATGAGCCAAATAAATGTGTTTTTGTCTTTCTTTCTTACAATACACCCATCATCCACACATGTATCCCTCCAAGTGTCACAGAAGTAGCAGTTCTGTGCTGGCACACACCGGGTTGACAATCCAAGGTATCAATTAACATCTTCTGGCCATTGGAGATCTTACTTTATCGCTTATCGTGACACTCAGTAGGATCATGCCAATAGTCAATTCTGTTTTCTGAATATTACAAAACTTTAGACGTCTAATTGTGGCTCCATTCTATCTCTACTCCTGCTCATTACACGTCGCAATAAGGGAAACCGTTAATATGGAAGCTAGTAAATATTTACTCATTTATTCGCTCCCATCAGTCAGTGTGACAGAGACCTAACTTTATCAACGTTATTGTATCGTATGTGATAACTTAAATTATAATAATGACATTATCCATCTTCTTCTGTCTTCTATTGTCTTTATTTTTCTACCTTCTATAATTAATACTACTATAATATTATAAATTTCCATGTGTGTATGTTCCATTATAACGTCAAAACTAATTGTGATGAATTTTACCATTAAAATAGATTACACCTTAGAGACATTTTTATGTTACCCGGGAGAATATCCTGCATAGGACCATCAAAGCCGCTATAGTTAGCTTACCTAAGCTAAGGGTTGATATACGCGATACAATATATCACGGCTTTTTCTAATATTGAAATAAAAATATGTGTTTTTGGTGAACAGGATAGAACATTAACAAACAAAGGGGAGGAAAAGAGAGTTGGTGAGTGGGGTAAACCGCTGTTTAACTAAAAGTGAATACAATATCCATTGAACATTTGGTTATATTAAATTCGCTTAATCAACTAGTCTATCTATTCATACTATAAAAAGACTTGTTCTGACTGACATTTCATTATAGATCTTAAACTACTATAGCTGGGAACTTGAAGTTTTTACTATGGGAATTTTTCAAGACGTAGGCCCCTATTAAGAGCAGATTGTTTGACATTACACCCCCAAAAGGTCCGGGCGTTTTGTACTAGACTATTTTTTTTACGTATAATATTCCTTAAATTCATGTTAGCAAGCATATAATGGAATGATTTATTCCCAAACATTGTGAAAATAGCATGAAATCTAATAGAAATGTCATGTGTACTGTTGTGAGAATGGCTGTGCTACTGGTCACGTTGAGCGAGAAATATAAACGCAAAGTGTATACAGCCATTAATGTATCTCTGCTCACGCTGAAAGCGATATACCGTGGCATTATATTATTATTTATTCCAATGGGAGCATATACCGAATTCAGTACAGGCAATAGTAGGGTACATATTTAAACTGCGGACAGGCCTTGACACCGGTACAGTATGCTCTGCTAAACTCATTTCACAATAAACTTAGGGTTGTCACATAAATAATAGATTCTACTATCCTACTACTATATTAATATTATAAATAAGAAAGTTTGTCAATATGTTTGTTACTCTATCACGATAAAACTACTGGAGGGATTTGCTTAAATCTTTTACAGTAATATAGATTATACATCGGAATAGCATATAGGCTACTATTTGTAATAGTTTTATGTATTTTGCTCGTAATATAACGATACATGTCAATTAAGTCGGAAAAAATCTGGTCTCTGAGAGCTATCTTGGCGTACACTGCCTAAACCATTGGAGCTACATAAAGATGATGTACCGTAGGATTATTTATCTTGAATAGTTCTAAACAAAAGTCCCGACAGTATATATCCACATTTTATATGAAAGCCACTATGACCAAAATTGTGAACCATAAATTTTATTTAATTTAATTAGATACTATTTTACAATGCACATTTTAGTATATTTATCAATCTTTTTAGTATCATATAGTGGCAGACCAAATTCATCGCAAGCGAAGCCGAGGGTAAAAGCTAGTATTAATATAAATTAGTGTTTTTTTTCATTAATAGGTAATTTGATAAATCATCATCTAAGTAGTCATAATAATGTTTATTTTTATCATGACTCTACATAGTGACTACTCCAAGCCTGTACTATGCCCAAAAAACTCATCAAGTCGATCAACAGTAAAGAAAAACAACACACACAATTGATTTTTTAGTAAGAAATAAATATAATATTAAGTCGGGCATCTACGTACAGCCCTAAAAAAGTCGAAGAGTACAGTCGAGTATGAAAACACTCGCTCCGTCAAATTATTCACAAAACTACCCAGTTGTCGAGTCTCGAACTTTTTAAAAACATTTGGTCAATTTTTGGACACTTTGACGGATCTAGCTTTGCGAAACGCTTGTCACCCTTCTCGTTGAGTGCATTATTAAGTTAAAAACCAAAATAAAGTTCGGAAAATTGTTTTAAATAAGCTCTTTTGTCGACTTTTCTTCTTTTATAAAGCTTATACCTTGTTTAATAAAGTACTAATAATAATAATAATTTATCATCACGCTATATCCCTTACGGGATGAGCAGATATACATTCGTGACTGTATCCACTGTGCGCTTATATGTCGTGCCCAATGTAACCAGTAGCGCAGCTGATCGCCGTTCCCACAGCACTAGTGCACATGACATTTCTATTAGATGCCATGCCGGTTTCCTCACGATGTTCTGCGTCACTGGTTAGCATGTGCTGCCTAAATCCGTGCGTAATCAGGAAAAACACAGCAGTACGTGCTGGGATTCGAACCCACGACTATTCGCATTGCCGCGCATGGAAACTGGTCCATCTTTATTTATTAATGTTGATAAAAAAATCTTAGACTGAAACAACTGCCATATAATTCGGTTATGCTGAAAAGGGTTAAGAAATCTCAAAAAGATTTATTTAGATAGTAAATCTTATTTTCAAAATACAACTTTATGTCCTTGATTTCATGGTCAATTTCTCATTGATGATACTGGGATCACTGATTGATTCGTGATAAATAGAACAAATTTATGTATTAAAAAAAAAAACAAAGATTTTTAGTGTCGCTTTTTTCAAGGCAAATTAAAACCTTAAGTAAGCAAGTGTACTCTATGATCGATTTCTATCAGCGGTGATTGAGGTCAAGCGTGAGCCGCTTTAAAGCTTCGGAAGCTTCGCCGTTGAAATGCCAATGTATACTTGACAGTCTATAGTAAAAGTTATATTATTTTCAGTTGCTCATAGTGTCGGACTGAACGTTCGGTTCAGTCACCTTCGGGAACAGCTTCGGCAATGATCAAACTGTTTTCTATCGTCTGTATCATATCATATTGAAGAGCTATTTGACCTTGTTCCACCCTATGCCTTCCATAAAAGAACCACGCGCGCTGGCCTGTGCAGTCACACCTATACGGTAACTCACATCCTGCCTAGCATTATGAAGTTCTCTAACCCTTAGTTTCAAATACAATGCAAGTAAATGCTGGAACAATATACCTCCACCTATAAGATATTCGTTCAGTATTTATGCTTTTAAAAATAAATTTAAAAAATATTTGCTGGAATCTCAAATTAAATACGAAAAAACAACTTTAGATATTTCTGTAATTTGACTTGATATTTTATGGAACAGCCTGTATGTATGTATATGTATTTTATTATCAATCTATCCTATCTATATTATTTTTTATTTAGTATTCTACATTTTATACAAATATGTTTGATGCGTGTTGTTTCCTTTGCCACAATAAATTATTCTTTCTTTCTTTCTTTTCTTTCTTTCTTACTTTTCCCAAGTCGTTAAGCTGTGGAATGGTCTACCTGCGAGTGTGTCTTTCTTTGACATTGCATCCTTTAAATAAAGCGTGTAGAGATACTTGTGCAGGCAAATCGTTGCGACTATGGATTAGTTTTTTTTTACTGGTTATTGTCGTCTCGATTTTTGGACTGCACCATGGTTACCACGAAGCGTGGTATGGTCACTGTTCCATGTGGCTTAGTGGATAAAGGACTGATATCCATGAGTGGCAATGTGAGTCGTCATAGTTTCGTATTCCGGAACGTACCACTGTTTTTCCAGATTAAGTGCGGATTTAGGCACCACAGGTTTACCGCTGAAGGAAAACATCGTTACAAAACCTGCATGGCATCTAATAGAAATGTCTTGTGCGTTATTGCTGTAAGAACGGCGAGTAGCTCCTCTACTGATTACATTGGGCACGACATATAAGCGCGAAGTGGATATAACCACTAATGTATCTCCACTCACCCTGATAGGTATATAGCGCGACAATATCGAGAGGTGAAAGGCTATTTGGATTAAGCGATATTTTGAGTGATATAGTAATATATATATATATATTTTCTGAATCAGCGTTTTTTACCGATTCCAATAGCCTTTCAATCTTCTTTATGATATATTTGATTTCTTCTGTTATAATTTTTTTGTTTACTTTTGATGTATGTTGCGGTAGCCTTCACCAGTTGATGCATTTAGGGGGAATATTATAGACGCTATTTCGACGTTGCTTTGCAAAGTTCATAAAAAATTAATTCGTTTTGACAAATAACTGAATGTATAATAGGAATATACCTACAGTATTCGAAGAGAAGTCCATGTTGACAAAGTTGGTGACTTACCAAATCCTTTGACATTCATTGAGAAATATAAATTATAATGTTTTAGTTTAAAGTTGAAGTCTAAGCAAAGTTAAAATTGCGTTTATAAATCTCAGCCTTAGACGTTTGTTGTTATTAGTTATTATTTTTATATAATGTATTGGCCACTGGTCACCTTATAAATAAATAAATATCTTAATATTATTCAAGATCATTAAATTGTTCAATCTTAGTCAATCTTGAACTAAACTTACAAATTTTAGTTATTCGGCTTCGGCTGTAGACGAAAGTTGAGGCGACGACCGAATAATCGGCTCCGAGTTCGGCTTGAAATCGAGCTCCGATCTGACACTAGTTGCAAGTTATATTTCCATGTACTGTTTGCGTTTATAGCTCACTACTGTATGAAGTTGTAGTTGCGGTTGGAACAGGCGTGAAGCGAGCGGCGTGCGAGCGACGTGTTGTTATCTAGTCTGTCACGCGCTGCGAGTCAACACGTCGGTAGTGTCAGCGTGTTTAATAAGCTATCGTATCACGCCATGTCTGTCCTTATTATTTCATATTCCCATTTTTCTTTTCTTCTAATACATTTCCAATACACGATACTTTATAATGTCGTGTTAACATATCGAGGGGTGAAAGGCTATTTGGTTTATGAGACAGTTTTCGGTGAAATAGTAATATATAAGGGGTGTCTCAGAATGTTTTTCGTTTTTGAATTGACCAATACGCGCCGATCGCTGGTAGCAGGGGGAGGGGAGTGGTCTCAAACGCTTGGCCGGCTTGTTAAGTTTAGTAGCCATGAATCGTTTCACGGGACCGCAGCGCGCGTTTTGCGTGCGAGCGTTTTATAAAAACAACGATTCCTACACTATTGTTCGTCGTCTCTACAGGACACATTTTAATTTAACAAGCTTAAAACATGTGCCAAGTGCCAATTTAATTAAACATTGGGTGTGCAAGTTTGAAGAGACTGGGAATACAATGCCGGACAAATCATCTGGGCGCAAAAGGACATCAAGGGCGAGCACGAACGTCGACCGCGTTCGCCAGTCTGTTATGGACGACCCACGACAGTCGTTGAGATTGCGCGCAGCTTCTCTGAATTTGAACAAATCTACGGTTTATCGCATTATTTCGAAAGATTTGCATTTTCACCTATATAAAATTTGTTATTGTTCAAGAAAAGAAGCCTGATGATCCTGATAAACGAGTCGAATTCTGCAGGACAATGAAAAACCGTTTTAGGAGTTTCAATAACATCTGGTTCTCCGACGAATCGAATTTTCACATCAACGGTCACGTGAATAAACAAAATTGCAGATACTGGGCTACCGAGAATCCGCTAGAACTCAGAAGCCCTTGTACTCACCAAAAGTGGTTGTTTGGGCTGCCATATCAAGTCAAGGAATTATCGGTCCTTATTTTTTTGAGGATAACCGAGGTCGAACTCAGACCGTTAATTCTGATCGATATTGCCATATGATCCGGACTTTTTTGGCTACAGAAATGCAAAACCAGTCTGGCTACAACCGCAACACCTTTTTCCAGCAAGATGGGGCCACTTCTCATGTAACAAATGACTCATTAGCTGCTCTTCACGATTTATTCCCCGGAAGAGTGATAAGCCGCCGAGGAGACATAAACTGGCCACCGAGGAGTCCTGATTTAGCGCCTGCTGATTTTTTCTTATCGGGCTACCTAAAAAGTAAAGTTTACAATCCATTGCCACCAAACCTGAACGTTTTGAAGCAAAGAATCACTGAAGAAATCAACGCTATTCCAAGAGCAATGCTCCAGCGAGTGATTGAAAATTTTAGCTCCAGGCTAAATGAGTGTGAACAAGTAAATGGTGAACATTTGCAAACGGTTGTTTTTCATAAATAAACTTCAAGATCTGCTCTTTAATTTAACAATAAATAAAACAAGTTTTAATGGATAATGTTGTTTTTTATTTAACATCAAAAAATGAAAAACATTCTGAGACACCCTTTATATTCGGAATCAGCGTTTTTTACCTATTCCAAAAATATATATATTACTATATAACTAAAAATGTCGCTTAAACCAATTTTTTTTTTGCCTTTCACTCCTCGATATGTATTTATATATATGAGTATCCTTCTTGAAATTAAGCACATGGAAGGGTAATTTTGTACAAAACACGTTTTTTTCTTGGTGACCCGGTCCCCACCGGTGTCTCGGGTGGGTTCCTCGATACAGGGGAGGAATTACAAAAAAAAATAGCCCTTAGTAGGTGCTTTGGTTATAAAAAGAATTGAATGTTCAAATTTAATGTTTTTAGCTTGAGTTGTTTGGGCTCTACGATGGTATTGGTCCCCAAACTTTTTTATCTCGTAGAATCCTTGTCGTGTATTTTAGTTTTGCATAGACCTCCTGCTAAGCTAGTATTATATTTTGCGAATTCATCACCTTGAAATGTGTTTTTGATTGATTACTGTCAAGTGTAGAGTGGAAAAACAATTCAAAATAAACGTTTTATACATTTATTTATGAAATTAAAATTAACAAAACGGAATTAAAATTTACTATGTGTCTATTATTTAATTGCCTTTTAGTGGGAGGTTTGCACCCAATGATTTGATAATAAATTTTAAATATTTGGCATCAATTTAGCTAGGTTTCATCTCAAATTTTTCGGACATTGACAACAAATATCTTGCTAAATTACACAATTTTATAAGATATGACAAATTCCCAAGTAATATTATATATTTAAAAAATGTTAAACTCCGTCTATTAGTTACGTGTTCAGATAAACACTAAACAATAATCAACTATGTAAGTAGATTATTCCATTCATTAAACCCAAAATAAAAGTCTTGACCTACTTAAATGAGACGTGAACCTCTGGCAAATCATCGTCGGCCCTCGAGAATCGATATAGACCACTTTGGGAATCAATGATTTAGATTATCTATAACGAGTGCGTTTCTCAAACATTTTTTTTTTTTAATTATCATTTACTGGCGGTCGCTTGACCTCAATCACAGTGAAAAGTAAAGATAAGTACGGCGATGGAATTTGTCCGCCTATTAAATGCATATTCACTCTTTTGTTAAAGGCTCCCAAGTCAAAAGATCGTGGAAGTATGCTTGCTGGAAATATATTCCACTCCTTAGCTGTTTACATGAAGAACGTCCGCCACATACGGATGGTACCCGACACGGCGCCTAGTGGTTTTATGATGGAATGGGGCTGGCGGAATTCGATAATGTAGCCTCAGAGGCTCAGAGGCTGAGAACACACTCCATTGTACAACCGGTAAGACTGCGAGGCAAGCGACATTACGTGGATGCTCGATGCTCTGCATTTAAGTCTCAGTCAAAGAATCATTGCCCACAAGTGTACGAGCCCTACGATCAATCAAGTGCAGATCGGCCAACTGATATTTAGCGAATCTGTCCCAAAACTGACAATAGTATTCCACATCCGATCGCACCTGTGCCTGATACAGGTTAAGAAATTGCAACGGTGTGAAGTACCTCTGACCTTAAACAGAAACCCAATGTTTTCGCTATTATAAGATAAATTAATCGTCAACGAAGTTCAAATCAAAGCTGTGTTCCACACAAAAAATAGTTGCTAAAAGCAAAATAAAAAAATATATTAGACAAATACCGCCACAAACCTTGTCAACCGCTTTCTTCGTACTCTTCAAGCACTCCTAAACTAAACACTTAGAAACTGTTTTCCAGTATGCTGTTGTGACCATGATTTTGTGCCTCCGAAGCAGTGGCGTGCATCCCAAAGACGAATAAAATGATTACCTAGTTATTCTTAAATAATATATTATCTTAAAATCTGGTTATTACTATACTCAGAAATTCGGAGTCAAAATAGGACGATATTTAAAATTGATTAATCGTCCAAGTATAACGAAGTATTGCCTTTTTATGCTTTTATGGCATGCATGATTAACACGTGTATCTACTGTTTTGTATTTTTATATGTCTGTTTGTGGCATCGTACCTCCTAAGCCCGATCACCGATTTTGATTGTTTGTTTTTTTTTTAAAGGGGCTTTGTACTAGAGTGTCCTTAGCTATGATTAATGTAAATATGATCAGCCATTTGAACATAATCAACTATTTTATAGTTCTTATAGAAATGAAAATAACTTTTTGGAATCCTAAATCGGCATACTGACCACACCACGCCTGACAGTAGGCATAGTGGAAGCCAAAAAGCAACTACAGCTATCAATATTAAAGAAAATCCTATCGATAGTCGCTGTGGTCAAGCCGCCTACAGACATATATTTTCACGCTTCGTTTAAAGGACCTAGTATTATAGGACACTGAAAACATGCTCGCTGGAAGTCTATTCCACAGCTTAAAAAATCTGAAAAGTAAGAGTTAGAGAATTTCTTAGCCCTCTGACTCGATAAAATTGCATGCGTGGTATTTTTATGGCCGAGAGAGGGTAGAACATGGATAAATACAACAACAAGACGTTAACTAGGTTATACGGTTCCTCACATCCCGGCTAGGACTAAGAAGTTCTCTAACTCCTTCTTTTGGCGTGTTGTTGGGCTGTGGAATGGTCTTCCAGCGAGCGTGCTCCCACCATCCTATAATATGGGATCCTTTAAGCGTAGCGTGAACAGATATTTGTGCAGGCCGGCATGATCGGAGTGACTACTGATGGGTTTTTCTTTCCTGTCGTTGGTGTTTTTTGGACTACACCATGCTTGCCTCAAGGCACTATCACATGACATTTCTATTACATGCCGTGCGGGTTTCTTCACGATGTTTTCCTTCACTGATAAGTATGTGGTGCATAAATCCGTTCGTAATCTGGAATTACCCAGAGGTAAGTTCTGGGTCTCGAACCGACAACTATTTGCGTTGCCGCGCTTGGGAGCCGGTTCACTATCCGCTAGGCCACCAGACTGTTAGGTTAGGGACTATACTATTGTGCAATTATCAAAAAATTGTATTATTTCCCCGCCCGGTTTAGTTGTGAAGACCTTTCCCGTTCAACCAACGCGCGTTACTTTGAAAAAAAAAATGTATTATCCAATTTCTCTGATATCATGGTCACCCCAAAATCTCCCGACTCTAGGAGCATCAATCAATCTCTAATGATCTCACAGCAACCGCGCTAACGGTTGTCTGTGAAAACGTAGTTTTTCTACTACTTGACATGTCTCAACTTGCTTCACACGAAGACTAGAAGAAAAAGAAATTATATACTTTAATATAGTTTGTGGCTGTTGGGGCCTAGTAGATAATAGACCGGTTTCCATCCGCGGCAACGCGAATGGTTGTAATTTCGAATCACAGCTCGTACTTCTGGGTTTTTCCAGACTACGTACAGATTAAGGCAGCACATGTTCGCTGGTGAAGGAAAATATCGTGATGAAACCCGCATGGCATCGAATATCAATGTAATCTGTACTAGTGCTGTGAGAACAGCGATCAGCTGCGCTACTGGTCACGTTAGGTACAACATATAACCGCTCAGGGTGGGGGCCCTGAGCAACTGGTTAGCGACCCGCGAGAAGTAGGCAGAGCATTGTGACGTGCTCTGCCTAAATACAATGAGAAGTGTCGGGGAAGATATCTTCCTCCGAGTTTGTGCCCAGCGGGCGCGGCGCTATGGGGCTGTGACCAATTGATTACAGGACCCGCAGTCCCCGCCAATGCGCAGAAGTAGTCACCTCGGGTTTTTTAGTCGGTACAAGCCGACACACCTCGGTCTCACACAACCCCCCAGTGTGGCCAAGACGGACCTATGAGGATTTTCCTCAAGTAAAAAAAAAAGGTACAACATATAAGCGCAAAGTTAATACAGCTGCTAATGTATCTCTGCTCATCCTGAAAGGGATATAGTATGACGGTATATTATTATTACATCGAATATTTATCGTAAATAAAAACCGCTATAAATAACTATTCAATTAAATTGTCTGAGACTTTAGTTGACTAATATGTATTTAGCTTTGCAAACCCAGTCCAGTTTCGCTAGTAAATAATTAGAATTCTAGTTTTTTGTGAAAATCAGATTTCCAAGTGAAACGTTTTTCTTCAATTAATATCAATATTACTTTATATATTTTTTCTTGGAACTGCCATTAAAGCTGATACAATGGAAATCTTGTTGATGAGTACCGTCGAGTAGGGAAGAAATAGGAAAATGGATGTGGTGTATAATACGTAGCAGTGGACTTTTCCAGGGACGAATCCATCATAGGACGTCCCAGTCGCCATGTGGGGGATGACCGAGATTTAGTTTTTTTTACAATACCTCCCTCGACAATACCCGTAGACTTGGTTTGCCGTGACAATTAAAAACAAAGGTAAAAATTACAAAAACACTTCCCAACAAATTAAAAAAATCAAAATAATTCAAAATAATTGTTATTAATTACAAGTTAGTTATTGTTTGTTGTTATTTGTTATTGTTATTATATACATTAAATAATATATAAAAGCTAAAGTTAATTTGCATAATTTAAAGCTCAAGGTCAACTATTTAACAATAAATGTCACTGTTGCGTACTTTAAAATAAATATAATTGTAATACCAACTTAGTCCAACAGATGGCATTAATCATTTTATATTATGACGGCTGGGACTGTGTCAGCCTCCTACTGACTACAACAAGGGTGCGAGCGGCGCGCGGTGTGTTCCGCGTACCGCTCTACAACAAAGATGTATGAGAGGGGTGGCTCTTTACACCACTCCTCCCCAAACGAGTAGAGGCCTACTTAAGGCCGCACGCCTTACCGGTCATCAAAGATGAGACCCCAGTCGTACCCTCGATGCCGGTAGGTGGTAGCTGGAACACCCGGGGGTTTTAGTCGGTGGAAGTCCGACACACCGGGTGGTGGCGCTCATCGCCCCCGAGGTCCGTTAGGGATTTTCCCCGGGTTAGGAAAAAAAAGACTCCTACTGGCCTAAAATCCTTAAGTGTTCCAATAGCGCCGCGGGAAACCGGCCGTGGGAGCGTACTACGCAATCTGCCACGGTACCGACACGCATACGACTTTCTCAGGCCTCCTCAAATTATAGAGGGTGGGTGGAATTGGCAACTTTTAGCAAATTGTCGTGATATGTAGTACGTGGAAACACTCACACCCTGTCTTCCTCAGTCATAGCCAATGGACTTTCTTCAATACCACTGCGACTGCCCATGTTTACCAGTGCAGTCTTTCACAACCTTTTCACAGGGTGGATCCAAAACACCACTATGATCCGCAGACCCTTTAAAAGTTTTTAATTTAAGTAATCATGCACGCCTATTTTATTCTCATATAAATTCAATAATAATCACTTTAATGCATTGCTTTTGTGAGTAAAGGCTAGTCACTCATTACCGCTTGATATGTCATTCCACCATGAAACTGAAAAACATTTAAAACATTCAACTTACTAATATATAATATATAACCCAGCCGTGTTATATATAGTTTCTAAAGTTTTGTTAAAACATTTCAATTTATATTACTCAATGAATGTCAAAGGATTTGGTGAGTCACCGATTTTTTTATTTTTGGATCTGCGAGTACTATGGCTGTACTCAAATTCCTATAATATATTTAGTTTTTTGTAAAAACGAATTTATTTTTTGAGAATTTTGCCTAGCAAAGTAGAAATAGCGTCTATAAATTTCAGCCTATGATGATTCACGTTGCCGCGCATGGATACCAGTAGCTTATTTTTAGGCCACCACAATCACCAATAAAATAAATAAATAAAATAAAAAATATGTGACCTTAGGACGAGTTTTACGGACGATTGTTCAGAATAACTTGAGTAAACTTATTTCCGAAACTTGGAAGTTGAATGGGGATGATTTGATAATACCGTATCCACATTACGGTTGTTTCGCTGCTGAATGTAGTCCATTCATTAGCCGGGGTACAGTTTAATTCACGTCAGGACGACTAAACGAGTCGCCGACGGATAGGACGACGTTTTTAATTTTACGCTTGCTTTGTTCCTGAATTTAGTTAATTCATTTTTATTTTAACTTAACGTTCGCTTGTCGATTGTGTTTCAACTACATTACCTTGGATTTTTAGCGATTTGCCTTAAGGTTGTTAGACTATAAGCGATCGACTCTGTACACGTAGGGAGGTAGAAGCCGCAGGTATGTGTGATGCAGGATTGTTGTGTATGTAGGACTTGTCATAGCGTGAGTAGAGTACAAGTGTAGTGTAGTTCACAGCTCTAAAAATTTTGTGAGGAAGCCCGCACGGTATCTAGTAGAAATGTCATGTGTACTAGTGCTGTGAGGACGGCGATCAGCTGCGTTACTGGTCAACGTCAAAGGTAAAGTGGATACAGCCACTAATGTATCTTTGCTCATTCCGTAATGGATATACAGCGTGTCCCGTAAGTCAACGTCCAAAGATAACGGGCTGATAGAGGAACGGGAGCTCTATAGCTTACTATAAATAGAATCCTTTAATTCCAAGTTTTGTAAATTTAACACTTTTCTAAAAATTCATAAATTTTGAAGAAGTAAATTGTCTATTTCTATGTTTCGAGATAAATAACGAATATTAGAAAAATTGCTTAATCACAGAAATCACTGTATTAGTAAAGTTATAAACAAAAATTTTAAGCTAATAATAACACTCATTTTAAAAATTCGTTAATATTCAAAGGACATGTTGCATTTATCCTATTTACAGTAAGCTATAGAGCTGGCTTTCTTCTATCAGCACTTTAGCCTTGGACGTTGATTTACGTACATTCTGTAGAATGACGATGTATTATTTATTATTATTATTGACTTCGATACATTTTTTTTCATTTATTGCCCATTTTTAACACCGTGACTATCAACCGGCTGCATCGAAGCTCGGGGGAGGCGTAAAAAACTGTAAAAAGATAAATAGCTTGATAGACACGGTGATTAGGCCCCGTCGCGAAAGACAGCCGGGGAGTTGCAGATTGATGACGTCACTCCAACGATTATGTCCACTTGCGAAAATTAAAAAAGTTCGCCAAAGGCACCCCTCGGGGTTAGACTGTTGATGGGCTGATAAGAGATATTGTTATTTTAAAAGAGAAAAGAACTGTAACGATACTTAGTTTCTTATAGTTATATCTGCAACCTGGTTGGTTGAGGTCAAGTGTTACCCTGTAAACTATTAAAATTACTGGCTCGACAAAGTGACTATAGCGCATCTAATGGAATGTGGAGTGTCATCCAAGAACAACAACGAGCGCCATGGGATAAATTCATAGTCTACGTCGTGATGTCACCTGTTATATGCCACGAAAGAAGCTCTCTAGATATATGGTAGACTGGAAATTCCCTAAACGTGACAGGTCGAAGCGAGGCACTTTGACGGCCTTTGCTCACGTATACTGGCGTAACATTGTTCACGCAATCACTCTTTTCTTTGTTAACCTGGTTGAAATCTCTTCGGACCATCAGGGGAATAGTGAGGGCCACTCCCCTGGTGTGTCTGACTTAAACAGATTAAAACCACCGGGGTGCCAGCACTACCTACTCTTCGCCTTCGCCGGGCCTGGAAATCAAGATACTTCCGAGGGCCCGGCGAGCCGCGCAAGCACCCTATCACGTCAGACATAAATAACAATATATTGTCTCGCTATATTCCTGTTGAGGTCAGCAGAGTTACATAACCACATGGAGAGATCTGTGAGACCAGTGGGAACTGCGAACAGCTGGGCTACTGGTTACGTTGGCCACGATATACAAGCGCAAAAGAGATACTACCATTAATATATGTAAAATTAATATTTTGTATAAAAATACACGTACTTATGTAAACGTTATGAAAATATTTGACTTAAAGTCTAGACATTTGATAAGGTACATTTCAAAGCAAAGTCTTTGAATGGTCATATATATTTTTCTAACATTCGGCAGTGTCTGCGTCTCAATTTTAAGTAAAATTTTGTTTTGCAAGGGTCGTCATGAATTTTCATTTTTGACGCTCAAAGGCGTATTTTGTGGTGACCCTATTTACGACGTTGAATGTCCTGGATTCCAGTCTCAGTACCAGAAAACTGCATATTAAGAGCAAATAAGTTTATCGTGAGTGATGGATGTCGCATATTTATTTAAGTTTGTATATATTCATCTATTACACATAGCACAAGCGATAGCTTAGTTTTGTACTAGGTCAATTTGTGTAATTGCCCATAAATATTATATAGAATAAAATTATATAAAATGTCGCTTAAACCAAATAGCCTTTCACCCCCTCGATAAATACTACCGATTTCAGCTTGAAATAATTATTATCACAATGGAAGTAGTAGATTTTTTAAATTTGACTACAATTTAATTTAGTTGTACAAAAATAGTAAATGATATAACCCATAAAGCCGGGTTCAGGCCACAGGGAGAGCCAACAGATCCCATTAAACGGCGCGGCTGTGGTCTGCCTCACTCGAGTGCATCCCGACCCGAAATTGGATCTAAGCTGAGCAACTATTCATATGGTCCAATTCACAAACGTGCGGCTAGTATAAAACGCTTTTAAATATTTATCTACATACCTAACACTATATCTCTTCCGGGGTGAGCAGAGATACAATAGACAACCATGGATTCAATTTGCGCTTTGCTATTTAAATGTGTGCCAAACGTGACCAGTAGCGCAGCTGATCGCCGTTCTCATAGCACTAACACACATAACATTTCTATTAGATACCATGTAGGTTTTCTCGTGATGTTTTCCTTCACCGGTAACCATTTGTTGCTAAAATCCGTACTGAAATCTGAAAACACCCAAACGTAACGCTGGGATTCGAACCCACGAGCATCCTCGTCACCACGCAAGGATAACGCTCCTTTAGCCACTAGGCCGTTAGAGCCATAAAAATTACACTTTCTTAACATGTGTGTTACGAAATCTTCACCTTCCACCAGATGTGACCGAAGACAAGCGCCCACTTGTAAATCATTTTAAAAAATCTATCCGGAATCCGCTTGTCGCATATACTCATGGTATATTTAATTGCACTAAGTGGCTTGGTTAACGCAGGCGTATATTGTATTGATATATTATATACAATATTTTTCTAACTTTAAAGTCATTATTGGGGTTCTTAAAAAAGTACCGTACTTAAAAAAAAACTCTTTATAACAATCATTGTGTTTGCCCATATGTCTGTCGGCCAAGGCCCTATTGTTTTGAACTGCGTGGAGGTATCAATTTGAAATTAATATTAAAATAAACCCTTTCTCCCCCCTTCTTCTTCTCCAGAATGTGTCGCTTGCAATGCGTAATAGCCTGAGTATCTTAAAAATCTCTTTGAAAGCTTACCTACCTTACTTTTCAGTATAAATATATTCAAAAAGTAAAGTCGGAAAAGGAGCTAGTGCATAATAAAATATATGAAAGTACAGACGCAATCAAAACCTTGTTATTCCAACATATGTAACGTGCTACGGCGTAGCGCTCCGCAAGAAGGTACTACAACGTAGCGAATCGCTATTTTTAATGTTCACTTTGTATAGAAAAGGTTTTTTTTAAATTAAAGTATTATTTTTTTCTTACGTTTAAATAAAATTAAACTTATGTGGTATGTGCATATGCGTGTGTTATATAATTATATGTGTGCAGACGTCTGTGTGTGTTCATGTGTATGTACGGACATATAATTATCTATAAAACTTAGAAATAGATTAGAGCAACATACGAGTATATATCGCTATTATTCCTTTCCTCTCTGTTTTTTACGCGATGACACAACAAATGGTTATCCGCTGAACATCAAAAATGGCTCAATTCGTCACTTAGCATTTGCTATACTAAATTTCCTTAGTCGCATCATCACAGCACAGGGTATTTGCTTATGTTGTTTTCTATGTTGATCAACCTATCCTTCTGTATTATATGTTGTATTATGAGCTAAGTAAATGCTTTTCTTTACTTTTCTTTTGCTTTGCAATCTTAATGATTTACTTCGTTAATATTCCTATTGAATAGCTTTAGATTAGTAATGAAAAATATAGTAGTCAATGAAAAAAGTGACTAAATTTCCATTGGAAAAGGTAAGATTAAAATAGTTCTGCTTAGTAAAATGTAAACGTTTTCTTTTTTTTAAATCCCTACGGACCTCAGGAGTCGGCGAGGAACGCCATCCGGTGTGTTGGACTTGCACCGATTAAAACCCTCGGGGTGTTCCTCCTACCAATCTGCCGGTACCAAAGGGATAGCTGTGGCCACTTCCTCGGCACCCGGCGACGTTTGGCCTTAAAGTAGACCTCTCACTGTTGCTAATGTTTAGGAGGGGTGATGTAAGTGGCCACCCGCTCCTCACTCGTCTACATGTCTTGAAGCAGTATGTGGGAACACATCGCACACTGCTCTCGCCTGGCATTCTTAGACGGCGCACTCCCTCAAGTGCGCTGCCCAAGGCTGGGCTACAAGCCTAAGGTAGGTCAATTCAACACCATCGCACCTATCTCGCGAAATATGTACAGTCGATTTCCATACTAAGCTACCCGACATTAATACCCGCACAGGGAAGCGTTGGAAAAAAAATTAAATTCCCTTTTGTTCGCGCTGTAAGTGGCACTTCGGGCTGATATCATTGCGCCTCTCCGTTACCTCTGATATATTACGCGGCGGGTATTTGCAAGTCTCCGTTACCAGACCGAACTCTCGAATATCTTAGCGTTCGAATAAATGGCACGATTCCTTATTTTTAGACAGAAGTTTATTTTACAACTCAACTTAAGAGACTAAAGACCTGAGCATTTGATATTCATTTTAATTTGATACCTTTAAGGGGTCCTAAGGAAAATCATCTTGATATACAAATACATAGAGTTACAGATTCACGGATATACGAGTTAAGCTTAGACACACTCCTCTTTTTTCCACCGGGGTTAAAAATACCTACGAATAAAGCAAAAACTAACAAATTAGTAATTAACCAGACCCCAACTAGTGTATGTAACTTCAGAGCCAACCCTTTCATTACCGATGTCCAGCTTGAGGTAATGAGGTATTTGCATACACTGACCCATCGTGACGCGCAACCTAATTTTAGTCATGTCAATTAGGGCAGTTACACAATCCATCCGATCTAAATCCATGAAATACGTGCCGACCTAGCCATTAAACTATTTCGATAGTTTACGCTCTACATTTTTTACCAGGAAAAAATGCCTTCATAGCACTTTCCGGTCACCATGAGGGTAATGACCGACATCAAGTTAGACTCCTACTGCCTAAACACCTTTGGATGCTCCTATCGCGCCACGGAACACCAGCCGTGGGAGCAAACTATGCAATCTGCTACGATACTGGCACGCGAACGGCCTTGTCAGGCTTCCTCAAATTATGGAGAGTGAGTAAGGATGATCACCTTCAGATAAACGCCGTAATAGACAGCGCGTGGTGACACTCACACCCTACCTTGCTCATGCATGGACAGTGGACTCCCTCGAGTAGCAGTACAAATTACAGACAACATTCGTCATCCAATTTTTATCCTTTAACCGTTATTCTCCAATTCTGATCCGAATATGGTTAGACCGAAACAAATATAGTATTATTTTATGAATACTCGTGTACTGCGTTCGAATTAAGTCTGAACTATATAAATTTCCTTATCGTGTTGACGAAACTCCTTGTGGTGTTTGGAATGAGCTCCAAATTATAACAGATTTTCATCAAAGGCAGTTGCCATCCTCTCCCTCTCATAATCTAACCACGAGCGCGGACTTTCATGGCTATACGTTAACTCATAAACCGGGTAGGACTAAGAAATTCTCTGACTTGCCAAGTCTATGAGCTGTGAATTGATCTTTCGACGAGCGGGTTCCAGTCGTCCTTCAATATTGGGTCCTTGAAAAAATATTTATCCAGGTCGGCACGTTCACTAGGACTATCAATTGGTTTTTTTTTTCACTGATAATAGTCATTGTCGGTTTTTGGACTTCATCATGCTTAGTTTATGCCGTGGTGTGGTCACTATGGAAAGTCAGGATAAAAATAGTGTGAAATGCAATAACCGAACTGGTTCCGGGTTTTCTAGGCTCGTATTTTCACGGATTTTTATCGGACGAAGTGCGCAACCGCTCTTGTATAAACAAAGTGTTGCTAACTTCGTGCGCTGATTGTGCGAAAGAGAAGTATGTGCAGTTAAACACGCCTCAAAAGAATTGTAAACTGACATTATATATAGTATGTGTATACAATATACTTATATGTGTGCATGTTTTTTTACTCTTGTTTATAGCGATCACGGCCCAGTTTGGGCAATCGCTCTACCCACTTCAAAATTTCATACAACAAACACAAAGTGAATACAGTCACTAATGGGATAACGCTTTATCCCTTTCAGGGTGAGCAGAGATACATTAGTAGCTGTATACAGTTAAAAAAGGGTGTTGTATAAAAATATTTGATTCATATTTTTGTATCTTCCTATCCTGTAACGCAGTGTAGCGTGAACCTAGTGTGTAAAATCTCCACTAATGAACCTTCGAAGCGAGCAATTAGTAGAGAAAATATTTTCCGGAAAAACATCATTACTGCGGTCACATCGACCTCGTTTTCTCGTATTCATTTGTGTACCATCACGACTGCACTCCCTAAGGGGTCAGCACCCAATATAGTATCAACATATTATTTACATTACTTAATTGGTTTCCTAACATGGGTGACATTGAGTAAGAAAACAAAATAATCATAATATACAAAATAGAACATATAAATGCCCTCACAATTCACAGGCTAGGCCACTAGTTAAGGTTACACAGCCTGCGATAGAGCAAGATATGTTGGACATCTCTTTGAAAGATAAAGTCTAAAACGAGGTTATCCGACAGAGAACCAAAGTTGTCGACATAGATCTCCGTATTACCAAGCTGAAGTGCGGGGCCTAAATGTATAAATAATCTGCAAAAATTCAAAGGTACGCTATGTCAGATCACGTGTAAATTAAACTTTTTTAATTCTTACTTCGACAAGTCATACATATTAATAAAATAATCCTATTTTATAAAGTATAGATATATATCTGCTCCCTTTAGGTATTGTCGTGAGCATATAAAAAGACTGTGAGAAATAACCGCCACTGTAACATATGAAAAGCCATACCTTTATCAAAAAACACATCAGCATCTTGTCAGCGAGAAAAACAATTTTAATCTCCTTAATGTTGAAGCGCTTTTACAGCTCACGATATTTTTTAATAATAATATAAATTCACCAAAACCATTGTCCCATAAATGACGTCATTTATTTGATAGGGACATAAAGATATGTCAATCATCAGCCGACATTAGTTCAGACATTTGATGTTAGACATCAGTCAGGTCTTTTTTGTATTTATCATAATAAGATGAAACACAACTGGGGCCTTTCATGCGAACCAGTGCCACAGCCTTCCTCTGTGGCATTAAGCTGACGGAGGGCCCATTTCAGCATGTTTATATGTTTTTTTGAGAACGCCGATCAGCTGCGCTACTGATCGCAGTGAGACGTACTGGGCACATTGAGATATAAGCATAAGGTGCATTCAACCACTAATGTATCTCTGCCCGCCCCGAAATGGATATAGCGTGATGTTTTGTCATTATCATTTTATGTCTTTGTATTTCTTGTACTTTCATATTTTCTGCATGGTGTTTTTGTTTTTATATTTTTTTAGTTTTGTTAAAGAAAAACATTTTTTTTTCATTTTCATTTTCTATACTGGATTTCTAATAAGGCATTGATGCTCCACCTGCTCTAATGAAGTTATTATTGGTAATAAATCGACGTTCCATATAGCCAGGCATGCCTCACACACCTTTTAATGATTTACCTCTTGCTCCAGAGGCTATTCTCCGGCATATCTGTCAATTATCATTTCAATTTGCTAATCTGGAAAAGAATACCCAACTGAAAACTTCATTAATTAGTCACATGTGCGCGCGCCCACACATTTCTACATAAGCATACTTTGTTTAACAGTTAGTAAAATAATAATAATATATCGTCACATTATACCCCTTTGGGGCAGATAGAGATACAGTAGTGTCTGTGTCCACTTTGTACTTATGTGTCGAGCCAAGCGTAACCGGTAGCGTAGCTGATTGCCGTTTTCAGAGCATTTAAGCTGAATGGGCTGCCGGGTACAGTTATTCCTCAGAGACACATAGAGTTCTTTAAAAGCCAATGAACAACATCCTTTTTGCACAGTAAAGTAATAACAACTCTCCTTAAGTTGCAGTCATCTTTGAGCGACAATTAATACTTATCATCAGGTGGAAAGTAAGCCTGTTTGTCGACAAAATAAAAAAAAACGTGCTTATTATATCGAGGGGTGAAAGGCTATTTGGTTTAAGCGACATTTTTTGGTGATATAGTAATATATACATATATATTTTCTGAATCGATAAAAAACGCTGATTCGTACAACGTGAACGGTGAGTAATATATATATTACTATATCACCAAAAAATTACACTTAAACCAAATAGCCTTTCACCCCTCGATATTATTATTGGTAAATGATAGAAAGTATCGTGTTATCATGTCGTGTGTTGCAAAGGTATTGCAATTCCTCATTCACAACTGTCTCACCACGCTCCAATGAAACACGCCTCCATGATCATATTATTTGTTCCAAACACTACCCTTATCTTGACATTTCGCTTTCTATATCAAAGAAATATGTTTGGAATTTTGTATAAAGACTTAATAACAATATATTTTCACGCTGTATCACTTTCTGAGTCAGCAGAGAATGTTAGAGGCTGTATTTATTAAAAGAAAAAAAAACTTGTAAGAATGGATAATGGACGGATATGCAAGCACAGCAACGCAAATGGTCGTAGGTTTGAATCCCGGCACATACTTCTGGGATTTTTCACATTACGAACGAAATCAGGCACCACAAGCTCAGCGGTAAAGCTATTGTTATATAAACATTGTGAAAAAAGCTAATAATTTATCTCTGTTCACCACTATGCTATAATACTAATAAACCTATTTAATATCCATAGACGAAAACCTAAGTTTTAGATAAGGTCTTGGACCCCTTATCACCAATTAATCAGTATTCAGGCAATGATATCTAATATAAAGAGGAGTACAGAACGAATGGCTGAGATAATAAATCGTACGGCAATTCGGACGTCCGCGCCGAGTCAGCTCAACGCGCCTACCTGTGTAGGGAGGGGACACTGTCGATAAATCTTTATTTTTACAGATTTTTTTTTCCTTTAGGACTTCTTCAAGCTCGGCAGCTGATTACTGATGAGGCTCTTACGCCACGTAAGCTACTCAATATAGAACACCCACGTATAGTAGCCGCCCCTTTCGGTTTTCTATAGACTATATTCCGGAGAGTGTGCCGCTGAGTTGTACTATATAATCCCCCGTCCCCTTCTATGATAAATTGACTGCGCGCCGTGCAGATTTGCTCCTGTATGTGGTTGACATACCAGCTTCTCGCACGTGGCGATTCCACTCCACATTTTTGTTGCATAACGGTAAGCAGTGGAATTCGCTTCCTAGGTCTGTTTTTCTAAAATCTTATGATATTGGAATCTTCAAACAACGAGTTTATTGCTATTTGTTGGCCGAGCACGCTTCACCACCGGCCTTTCATCACTTTCCACATCCCACATGCTGGTGATCACCTGTGCAAGGTCTAAATATTTTGCAAACTTTGCATGATCTACTTTCAGAAGATTTTTTCGTGTGTTATGATGATACCAACATGAGTTTCCCGGACTCTAGCCTATCTACTTCCGCAATGTAAGGTATATTACCAAAAATAGTCCTATCAGAATAGGTAATAGATCAATCTCATTACAGCATTGCATGACCATTTTTTATTATTACAAACAAATATAGTTCTGTATATCCCAAGTGAGTTCTACTAGTTTACTGTTCCAGTTAGGTTTTAAAATAAAGTGTTCTCACGTTATTTGTATCTTAATGAGTATAGACTCTTTGAACTGATATCGATATGTTGGACGGAACATCACTAAAGTTTAACAAAGCACCAGCCATTTGTATCCGACAAATGTTTTTTTCTTGATTCCGCGCGGAAAACCGTCGGAGTGTAATGGCAGCCTTATTGCCTCTGCGATTTATTCTCCGGCAGCATCGGCTTATTGCCGGATGACGTCACGCGCCGATTGTCCGGACGAATTGAATTAACGTCGAACGGCTGAATCACGGACACCTGAGGAGACTGTTTTTGTAAACAACCGTTTGATGAATACTATTTTGCTTTAGAAAATTATCTTCAATTAAGAAAGATGTTAATTAATTTGGTCTGGAGATTTACTAGCAGAATGAAATAATGCCTCCCTCTTCATCAAACTGAGGTGCAGTAAGAGCCAACTAAGGTGTACAACGTTCCTAATTGCACGCAGCAAATACTAACCTAATTCATTCGATGTTTGATGATTTTCGTGTCATAATATGTTGGAAAAACAGACGTAGGAAGCGACTTCAACTCTTTGCCGGCTTGCAGCAAAAATATGAGACAATTCGCCTTGTGCGAGCAGCTGGAACGTCAACCACATATGGACGCAAACCCTCATGGCATCTTGTCAATTTATGGCAAGCGAGGGAGGGTGAACTAAAGTTTAGCGTGGTATAAATAGTATAGTACAAAGAATTAAAAGAATGATAATATTAAGGACAATGATAAATAAATAAATAGATAGTGAATATGCCATAAAAATATACAACTCAGCGACACGCTTTCAGGAGTATAGTCTATAGAAAACCAAAAGTTAGGTCACACTATGGCTATCATCTAATGTGAGTAGCTTACTCTCTCTCTCTCTCTCTATCCTCTACATTTTGTAAAAAGTTCAAATGGAGCGAAATTTTAGCTAAAACCTGAGGTTTCTAGCTCGCTTCAAACTAAGACTGACTGACCTGATTGTGGTGATTCAATTATTTTTAATAAGTATCCGATTGTAGGTCGATATTTGGTGGATGCCAAAGCCAATTAATTAGCTGCTGCCTAAGACGGAGCCAAAGGATATAAAATCCTAAAAATGTAGTTCAGTATTACCTAATTGAGAAAAATATAATTATTTAAAAATCTTGCAAATTTAAGGTTTATAATTATAACCTATACAATCCCCGGTTCTAGAAATATTTCAAGGCGGAGCTAAAATTACTGTCGACCGCCCTTCTTCCACGCCAGTTTTTTACCTTTGAACTCAATTGTATAAATTAATCGAATGAAAAAATATTTACAGCATAATTTTTAGATAATTTTCTTTCGATGTTCTAAAAATACAAATACATTCGTATTCACAAATTCATGTCGCATAAGAAGCGAAATATTCACGGAAAACGATCTTTGACCTTTTTTTTATTACTTAGGGAAAATCCTCATCGAACCGTCCCGGCCGCACGCAGGGGCTGGCGCGACCGAGGTGTCCCGGACTTGTACCAGCTAAAAACCTCAAGGTGACTACTTCTGCATATAGACGGGGACTATGGGTCCTGTAATGAATGCCGCGCCCTTCGGGCACTATCTCGGGGGAGTGACCTTTAATAACCTAAGACATGGTAACGATATCTGACGAGACATTTTTTATCTTAACTGGTCGTAGTGACCACACAACGCCTGATGGTAAGTATGATGCAGTCTAAAAACGACAACGGCTATCAATAGCACCAATAAACCTGTAAATTGTCGCAGTAATCATGCCAACCGGCACAAATCACTATCTACTAACTATCTAAACTATCAACAATACAGAAAATCAATCTAATGTTACAATAATGGCTGGCCTGCACAAATATCTCTTCGCGCTTCGTTAAAAAGACCCCATATCATAGAACGGTGGACACACGCTCGTCGAAAGACCATTCCACGGCCGAACGACACGGCAAAAGTAAGAGTTGGAGAACTTCTAAGTGCTGCCTGGGATGTAAGTTACTGCATATCTGTGACATCGAAAACCCGTGCGCGTGATTCTTTCCTAGTGAAGTAAGGGTAGAACAAGGTTAACTAACTCTTCACAACACTGGCTGTGATACAGACGGAAGAAAACGCTTAGTGAGGCAATGTCTCTGTGCAATTGAAGCGGTGCAAGATGCTTAGTAACGCCTGGATCACTCACAATGTGGACAGCCCTACGCTGCAACCTATCCAGACTTGCGAACAGTATCCTGTGCGTGAATAATATAATTCTCTGTTACATTTTGGTAATATTATTGTGACAACAATATACCCCTTTTCGGGTCGAACAGGGCTTTAAATTCATACTATACAGCAATAAAAATTTAGATAGCGTAAATGTGACATTCAAACTAAACTATCAAGTTAAATTATTTAACAATATAAACTTTGAAACAAGGCTTTGCACTCCGGGTGTCGGCAAAACTGTAATTAGGGATGAACCTTTTGAATTGATGAAGGTGATTCAATAATATATACAAGGTGTCTCAAAAGTAAGTTCACATTTGCTTATCTTATTACGCGAAAGCAACTATTCTGAGGGGCGCGGGGGGTATGTCAGTCGGTAGTCTGGCTCTTGGGAATTTAGTCGCTACGGAGCGTTTCTCTGGTGCGGACCGTGCGTTGTGCGTACGTGAGTTTTACAAAAACGGTAATTCGGCGACTGTAGCGCGTAGAAAATTCTGCAGTATTCGACATATTCGTCACTTAAATGATGCGCCTAGCACTCGACTCATTGCAAAATGTGTCGAGAAGTTTGAAGAGACTGGGTCAACTCTGGAGAAACCAAAATCTGGGCAGCCAATAACATCAAGAACAGCCGAAAACGTGGACAGTGTTACTCAGTCTATTCGAGATGATCCAAACCTCTCGATTCGGAAGCGTGCTGTTGCTTTAAATGTGCACAGATCTTCATTATGCCGCATTTTACACAAAGATTTAAAGCTGCACCCGTACAAAATTCAGTTAGTGCAAGAACTGAAGCCTCAAGATGCTGGTCAGAGGCTTGCCTTTGTAAATCAGATGATTGAGCGCTTTCCAACGTTCACCAACATCTTGTTTTCCGATGAAGCCCATTTTCACCTGAATGGGCATGTAAACAAGCAAAATTGTCGTTACTGGAGTGCAACCAACCCAAAACAAAAACATCAGAAACCGCTACATTCACCCAAAGTCACCGTATGGGCAGCGATGTCGGCGCGAGGAATTATCGGCCCTTACTTTTTTGAAGATGGAAGGGGACGCACACTCACAGTATATTCAGAGCGTTATGTGGAGATGTTAGACGAGTTTTTCGTACCCCAACTGCAAAACTTTCCTGGTTACAACCAAAGAACATGGTTCCAGCAGGATGGAGCAACTTCACACACGTCCAACAGATCTCTGCCTCGAGTTCGAGAAATTTTTCCGAACAAATTAATCTCCAGGCGAGGTGACATAAATTGGCCTCCACGGAGTCCCGATTTAACGCCTATGGATTTTTTCCTGTGGGGTTATGTCTAATCAAAAGTTTACGTTAATAAACCGACTTCCCTGGCACAATTAAAAGAAAATATCCGTCATGAAATGGCAGCCATCACGGAGACTACCTGCCGAGCTTTCATAGGCAATTTTAATGCCCGACTAAATGAATGCCGAGAGCGCAACGGTTTACATTTGGACGATGTTATTTTTAAAAAATAAATTCCCAAATAGTGTACTTCAATATAAAATAAACATTTTTTCAATAAAGCTAAGACTTTTCTTTTAAAAAAAGATTTAAATGTGGACTTTCTTTTGAGACACCTATTGTTAATACCAAGCAATTACCCCTGTGTGTGTTAAACTTTAATAATGTCCAATTCTAGTTTCTGTTATCTAACTAGCAGTCGGAGCACACGATGAATTGCGGCGGCGCGCTGCACGTGCGCCGGACTTCCGCTTCGCTAGACAAGGTGACGTACATTAGCGGCTGTATCCACTTTTTGCTTATATGTTGTGCCCAACGTGACCAACAGCGCATCCGATAGCCGTTCTCACAGCATCAGTACAAATGACATTTCTATTAGATGCCATGCAAATTTCGTTACGATGTCTTCTTTCACCGGTGAGCGTGAGGTACCTAAGTCCGTTAACTAGAAAAAATCAAATGTACGTGCAGGGAATAGAACCTACGACCATTCGCATTATCGCGCATGGATACCGGTCTCATATCCATAAGACTACCAGTTACAATAATCCATTGATACAATGATTTCCGTTAATATATTTTGTGAACGTCAAAAAGGATATTTCTATCAACTAAAAGACTTATTTCAAGGACATTTGATAGAAAAAGGTAACAATTCCCAAAACAATTGGAACGAAGAACCAATCCCACTGATGGGCATCATTTATTCAATGTGTTTCGTGCGCTCGGTATCTTAAATCTTTCAAGCAGATTTATTGCTCCATAATAGTGAAGGCTGTTTAATTTGTATAGGGTACGCTAAACCAAAACTAATATAATGTTATTTTCATACTGGCTCGACAAAGTGACTTCATTACACCTGATGGAGTATACAGTGTAGGCCAAGAATAGCAACGACCACCAAGGGATGGAAATCCGTTGAAAATCGCCATCACTATCTCAGCCCATATATACCACGAAGGAACGCTCTAAGTATATGCACTAGATATATACAAACTAATCCCGTAACGCGACAGGCCGAAGCGAGTCACCATGACAGACTTTACATTTGTGTGCTGTGACAAACAACCTTCTTGTCGCACACTTTAAGGTTGTACAATGGGCTTCCAAGCGCTATTCCTCTGAATTATGACATGGGGCTCTTCAAAAAGGGAGTAAGAAAGGATCTTCGCGTTCGACAGCTCAATGATGACACTTGTTATCTAACAGCTATTAGACATTAACAGATAGGTTGTTTGCCTAACCGGTTAGTAGATTTAAAGAAGTTTGCAGCCAGGAAAGACAGGGCTGGTGTAGTGGTTTCCATCAGCTATCGAGGCTTAGAAGAGTGGGCAATTTAAATCCATCCCTCCTAGAGGTGGTGCTTAGAAGGGGCTGTTCGCTCGTCGGTTTGTCAGAGAAATCCGGACTCCCGTGCCTGGCTTGTAGTGAGATAGAAACACCCCAGCTATTTTAGCCAGTAAGAATCTGTCACACTGCGGGATTTGTCCTCACGGCGTCCGTGACAGTCCAATGGAAGATTTTCTCCGAGTTACAAATTATTGTTATTTTAAAAAGTTAACATAGAGCTATAAATAGGTTATATATTTTTAGTATATTTTCAAGCAAACGTATTTTATATTCATTTTATTTTTTTTATATTAGCTGTTTAAGATTGGTCAGAAAGCTTTTCAATTGTAGGAACATTAGTTTTCAGTGTGTGAAATCTATACGGCATGCGCGACACTAGAATGCCTTTGACATGACTTTAGGGATGGGATGTCGTTATATCGACTACAAGTAGTGTCGATAATTTACAGCATACCTAACATACAAATACATAATAGACATTTAATTATTCTGACACTAGGTCCTGGTCTATTCAATATCTATTTATTATTTTCTGCCCTTAAAATTATCTATTTTCTATTTCTTTATGTTATGTATACTAACCAATAACTAACAACTATGTTAAATAACATTATGTATATTAACTTATTTATCTAAATAATTTAATCTACACATTTCATACTAACACACTAGATATTTTTCTAAATGTGGTTATATACTAGCGTTTGTACATCTGTCATTGGCGCACAATCCAATGTGCTAGCCCACGCTGTGCACGCAATGTGCTGGCTGGATCGCAGCGTGAGCGTCGCGGCCGGCGTCTACATTCTGGATATCATACTAGACGCGACATCGCGTTTCTCTCGCTCGCCGAAATGAAATTGACACATCTTCAAATACGCAGAAAGTATGTAATATTGACCAAGAAATTGACAATAATTTTAAGTGGGAAACGACTTGTATGCCAAATAATTTTAGTTATTCCTATTGTAAATAAACACAATAAAAGGGAAATTATAACAGCAGGGGTATATAGGCCAAGATAGGATGCGTTCGACTGACCGAGACACATTCCAAGACCAGGAAATGTGAATGTACAAGCCGAAGCAAGGAGAAGGTAGGCGTCTAGGAAGGTTCCAGCGAGTGGATGCCAACCTCACTAGCCTGGGAGGTGAAGCGTTCAGATGACCAAGGCAGTTCAAAGAACAGGAAAGTGTTCGTACGAGCTGATGCAGCTGTTTATATAGTCGCGCCGCGGTGTGCGGGCTGAGCGCACGGGCAGCAGTGCAGTACTCGAGCTGTTCGCAATTCGCATGCGTGCAATCGCAATACAAGCGGGCTGCACATGATACGATGTAGCGAAGTGGTGTTACAAAATTAATTTAAAATCTAATATTTTTATTTTTTCTTTGTTTTACCTCAAAAAGTAGAACAACTCACTTTATAATACCTTGAATATACAATAATACTGATATTAATATCGACAATTTTCTGGAAATAGCAGTTGCGTCGCTAGTTACGATTCCAGAAAACCGCCTTTGCCAGCGTTCGCTCGGCCACGGCTCGAAATTAGATTTAGCTCAAAGCAATACGGATTATACACATTTTCTAGTTCAACTTCCTTGACCCACGTATATTTTACACCAAAGACTGATCGAAGCAATGATTATAACCAACAAATGGCTGGCATGCGGCGAGGCATAAAAGTCCCTTAAATAAATAGAAAAAAAAACAACAATAAATTAAAAAAAAAAACAAATTAAATTAAAAAAATCAAAATTAGTTGAATCGAGGGTCGATTCAACTATCTATCTATCTATAACTAAATTTTTAAGACAGGTCACAAGAGTCTGTGGGTGACGTATATTTTGCAGTTTAAGACTAATGAAAATTTTATGCACTTAATGCAACGTAAGGATATTTAGTTAAATGCACGATTCACGAGGCCAAGCACCTTGTATATAACACGTGCCAAATATATGATAAAGAGAATTTAAGTCCAGGTTCTCTTTCAATAACTTTCGCCTCCCACAAAAAGTAGAGGCCAGTCTCCCACAAGCGGTAGAGACTAGTCTCCCACAAGCGGTAAAGACCAATCTCCCATAATTAGTAGAGACCAACCTGGCTCCACAATTGTATAGAAAGTACATTGAACTCCAAAAACCGAGCACGATTATCGATAGACAACCACCTGCCGATAGTTGCCGCGATCATGCTGACCTGCAAAAATATTTCTTCATGTTTCGTTTACAAAACCCAAGATCATAGGATGAAGGGAATTGATCGGACTTCTAGAAGTCGTTTAAAGCCCTTCAACAACTAGAAAACTCTCAATCACCTTTTAAACAAAAACAACTGGATCAAAATCGGTTCATCCGTATAGTAGCTGCGATACCACAGACAAACATAATAAAACAGATTCAGTATACGCATGGGGTGTTTGGTCAAACTGAGTCATGATCACAGTTCATAACAACCGTCATAGTAACTTGCTTGATATTAAACAGTCACGTTTTAGGACCGACTTGTGTAGGTCTAATTTTTTATATCCCCTGGAGACCTTCTATAGCGGTATTTGAGGTCAAGCATGACGACAGCGAATGTTAATGGATCCTAGAACCATGACATTCACTGCTATTTTTTCAACTATACTATATTTTTCATCAGGGTGCATAATTTCTTTAAAAGCCAGTATAAATATAGTAGAATATCTGCGCTTTAATCGTAATTATTTGAAGCTTAAGGTTGACAAAGTCAATTTAATAAGTATCTGGAATCCATAATTAGAGTCTATAGCGACCTAAAAAGTCAGAATAATGAGGGATTTCATCTCGTTATGAAACCTTTTGATGGTATTAACGAAGTATGAGCGAGACCTTAATAAACCATAGGAAGATTATACTTTGATAATTTCTTACTTCTTGTTATATTATGGTATAATAACAAAATACATTTTAAAAATAGCTTGTTTTTAATAATCAATACTATTTTATAATGTTATTCCTGTACCTGTGATACAAGATCTTCCTTCTCGCCTCTCAAGATTTTTTTTTACTTGGGGAAAAACCTCATAAGACCTTCCCAGGTGAACGGGGGCCGTGGTCGAGGTGTGCTGGATTTATACCGGCTAAAACCCCAAGGTGACCACTTCTGCACAATAACGAGGACTGTGGATCCTATAATCAATGCTTAACAGTGTCACCGTGCTACGCTTGCGGTTACGATCTCGAGACTAAAGCTTTACCTTCCCCAATATTTAGCTACGTTTTAAGACAAAGCAAGGCATTAGACAAACTATCGTGAACTGACGGGTCGGCCGGGACTGATACGCTAAGGTGAGCCAGCGCCTGACGTCTTCTTCTTGGAGTGGAATTGGCCCTCTTCCGATTCGACTCAGCATTATCCTTCTGGAACTTAGCGTCCTAGCAAAAAGAGATCGTGTTCTTCCAATTTTCGTGCCCTGCTACATGGCCGACACCTCCATTTGCAGGACAGATTATGTCTGATCCTCTGGACCAAGACCCGCCGCTCACGCCAGAAACTCTGTGAGAGTATTAAGTGTGGAATCCGGGTCGTAGACATAGTGATAGCGCTGGGTCATATCTCCAAATCTAAAACGTCAAAGGTATTTAGTGAAACTTCTGTGTCCAATGAGTACCTATATCAGCAGGTGGATGACGTGATCTCTATTCTGTAGCCAGGCTTCGATGTTCGGCAAGATGACTGCAACCAGGCGCTGTCTTGCATCTCGTCAAGATGCACGTGTCACTGCCTCAGACTTTATCGACACACTTTCGCCGTCAGCCTCTTAAACTCGACAGGAGGCCTGCTTTCGTCCCACTGGTGAATTTTGCGCGACTCGTTCAAATAACACCGAGTCCACCTCCCCCTGAATATAGAAAAATATCACCACCTCAAAAGATATTGTTCAGCAGCCACGTGCCATTAGAATGGCCATCTTCCGCTGCAGACTGTACAACTTTTGTCTGTGACTCCGAACTAACGCTCTTTAGAAGACCACGGATCGCATGACCCTAGCCTAGAGTCAGCGGACTTCCCCATAAGGTCCTCCGAGACGACCGGCGGGCGAGCCTATGCATCGTTATTAATTCCTTCCCCGGTGTTTTCTACGCGTTGACACAATAAATGGGAGTCAGTTGAAAATCAGCGCTGGGTGGCTCAGCGGGGCACTTAGCATTTGCTGAGCTGACTTCCTTTTGGCGCATCATCACGAAATAAGGTATTTTCTTTTGTTGTTTTCTATCTTTATTAAGAGACCCTACTATGTTGTATATTATGTTCTGTGCAAAATAAATGTTTTTTTTTCTTTCAACACACCCATAGCCTTCTAAACTTAGGGAATGAGGCGCACCTTATTACCATAATTTATAATAATGCAAGCTTCACGGCAAGACCTTAAGGGGTCATATGAGTATAAGGTTCATTTGAAAGCTCGTTTAAAGCCGGAGCAAACACAGATAATATTAAAATGATTGTTTATTCGATACTTTGCTACACTGAGTTAGCAATAATGGATATGTTATGAGATTCAATACTTTTTATAACAGAAATAGCTCGTCTCTATGACACTCTTACTTTTACAGAGTCATTGAGCTGTGGAATGGTCTTTTGGCGAGTTGTTCCCATCGTTCTGTGATAATAATAATATATCGTTACGCTATATCCCTTAAGGTGTGAGTAGAGATACAATCAGCGCAGCAGACTTCCTCTGTGATTATGAAATTTTCAATGGCGATAATTCTAAGACGAGGTTATCTAACTTCTTTTCAAGACCAGGCGGCATTACTCATCGACTCAACTTTTTAACCTGTATCAAACACAAGTGCGGTCGTGTGTGGAGTATTGCTACCACCTCCGGGATGTGTCCGCTAAACACCATTTTACAACCTTAGACTCAATCGATGACTGAGCTCGGCGCTGCTTGCTGATAAGACTTTTATGCCATGTAAGCTATCAGCTTGGAATACTGACATATAGCCGCCTGTTGTACAAATTAATTACAACCCCCTCCCCCTTCTATCATAATTTGACTACGCGCTGTGCGGGCTGGCGCCCTCTTCTTTTTTACTGCGGACCGCCAAAGAGTGTAATTTGCTTCCTGCGATTGTTTTTTCAATATCTTAAGTCACGGAATTTTCAAATGACGAGTGATTCTGTATTTGTTGGATGAGCGTGCTCCATCATTGGCCTCATCATCACTTTCCATTGAGTGAAATTGACGTTAAGCACACACCTGTCTGTGGCTTAAAAAGACACTATTTCCACCAGAACCTATTTCTTTTTGCCTCTTCCAGCGACCTCTCTATACAAACGGCGGGTAGTTATGCCGGAGCACGTGTAACCTCTAAAATCTTGTATCTTTCACGCGGCGTTTGCTCGCGTGTATTTTTATGCCACTTTATGTACAGAGCATGTGCTGCGCTGTGTACACTACGCTTCAGTTTATAATGAACTGTGTACGGAGGTGGGTTCAAGTTTTTCCTTTGTCAATATTGACTAATATGAGCTAAGATTAGAGATTTTGTGAATTTTTACATACGTATTTTATATATAACGTAAGTTTGTAGGGAGAACGTATGAGGAAGAGAACCGGATGGGCAAGGAGGAATAGATTTAGCTAGAAGTTAACAAGATATTCAATGACTGTTAGATGGTACGAATTAGGTTAGTATTATACTACTGGTCACGTTAGCACGACAACAAGCACAAAATACAGCAATTTCTAGGCACCCTGAAAGGGTTATAGCGAGATGTTGCATTATATAGCTTAGTGAAGGATTTAGAGTACAGTCCAGTGTTTGGGTTGAAGCCAAACTTGTAATGGAGATCTATGTGCGAATATGTACTAACAAATGCATTATAACACTAAACTATTCAGAGGAAACATTTTATTTTACGATATTGTCATGCAAGTTATCAACCTCTCGATTGCGTATAGGCCTAGTAGAAAAATGCTGCTGACTGCGCCCGGGTATGAAACAATACCACACTAGCGTCTTTCTAAATCCAGAAATTACAAATTATCTTTTGTAGATTTTAGTCAATTGCTAGATTTCAAAATATACTACAACTTAATACTCATATATTGTAGCTTTTTTATACTGGCTCGTCAACGTAACTACACTTCATCTGATGGTAAGTATAGTGTAGTCCAAAAACGTCAGTTTCCGTTGTCATGCCAGCCCTGATATACCACTACTGAAGGTATCTTGGTATATGAATTATTTCACATATATACGCTGATCTTAAAACGCGACCGGCCAAAGCACCATGAGTCACTATGACGGTTTTACACACGGGTACTGTGATCACGACCCAGTTTGAGCAATTGTACTAATACCTCAAAATTTATTTCACTTAAAACTAGACATTCCCATGTCATCATAAAACTACTAGACGCCGTGCCAGATACAAACAGTATGTGGAGGATGTCCCTTATATTCCGCACGAAGAGATATCCTTCTACATTCATCATGCGAACGACTAAGGAGTGGAAAATTCTACCAGTGAGCATATTTCCACGTTCTTATAACTTGGGAGCCTTTAAAAGAAGAGTGAATAGGCATTTGTTGTACGTACGCATCTTATCATCGGACTTATCTGAACCTTCCACCAGGTATGATTGAGGTCTAGCTTCCACCTGTAAATCATAGTATAATATAAATATTAGGTCCTTACATATGAAATTGGCGTTTTTCGTACTGGCCACTTTAATCACAAATATCTCCTCTTTGGTAAGGAATTCCAAATTCAAATTTGTACAGCTATAGACTCATGTATTTGTGCTTCGATGATCGTCATTCATTTGTTTTTTTCTTCTGTTTTTTTCTGTTTGCGTCACTCATTTTACAAAATGGAAAACTTAAAATATCGCATTATTTACGAGTACGAGTTCCGCCGTAGCACTAGTGCTGCGGAAACAACTCGAAGGGTGAATGATGTGTATGGCGGTCGTGTTGCAAAAGAAAACACAGTTCGTTTTTGGTTCCAATGTTTTCGTTCTGGAAATTTCGACCTGCAGAACAAGCCCCGTGGACGGCCTGAGACTCAAGTTGATAATGAAGAGTTGAAGGCTATTGTGGAAGCGGATCCATTGCAAACCACGTCCGAGTTAGCTGCAGGCTGCGATGTTAGTGATAAAACTGTTTTAATTCACTTGAAGCAAATTGCGAAGATTAAAAAGCTTGAAAGGTGGGCACCTCACGAATTGACTGAAGCAAACCGGCAAACGCGCGTCGACTGCTGCGTTACATTACTAAACCGGCACAATAATGAAGGTATTTTAAACCGAATCATTACCTGTGATGAAAAATGGGTTCTTTACGATAATCGGAAGCGCTCAGCGCAATGGTTGGATCCTGGCCAGCCAGCCAAATCTTGCCCCAAGCGAAAATTAACCCCAAAAAAGTTACTTGTAAGCGTTTGGTGGACTAGTGCCGGTATTGTTCATTACAGTTTTCTCAAATCTGGCCAGACTATTACGGCTGATGTCTATTGTCAGCAATTGCAAACCATGATGGAAAAGCTAGCGGCTAAACAACCTAGGCTGGTCAATCGCTCCACGCCACTGCTGCTTCACGACAACGCTAGACCACACACTGCGCAACAGACGGCTACTAAATTAGAAGAGCTTCAATTGGAAAGTCTAAGACATCCTCCGTACTCCCCGGACCTTGCTCCAACAGATTACCATTTTTTTCGAAATTTGGATAACCTCTTGCAAGGGAAAAAATTCAACTCCGATGGGGCAGTCCAAATCGCCTTCAAAGATTTTATTGATTCCCGTCCGACTGGTTTTTTTAGTAAAGGGATCAATGAACTACCTATGAGATGGCAAAAGTGCATAGAAAATAATGGTTTAACTTTGATTAATTAAATATATTATATTAAAAAATATTCGACTTTTTGTTCCTCCCATACAAAACGCCAATTTCATATGTAAGGACCTAATATAATAAATACTTGTTTTTTGCGACGGCGTATAGTATAAAACTAAAATACAATAAAAACATTACTGTATTATGAATACCATGAAATATAATGCCGATTTGAATACCATTGTCAGTAATAATTTCATAAATAAACTACGTTGTTATTTGTGCACAATTTAAAAAAAAATGTAGTGCTGACGCTGATCCTTACCATCTGGTTGGTACCGTCTACCATAATAATAGCGTTTTCTACCGTCTGCATCAAGGTGAATTCTATTAAGAGTTATCTAACCTTGTTCCACCTTCTGTCTTCCTTAATAGAACCACGCGCGCGGGTTTACCGAGTCACAGCTATATGGTAATTAGCATCCTGACTAGAACTAAGAAGTTCTCTAACTCTTACTACAGCCGAGTCATTGATGTGTGGAAAGAAAGAAAGAAAAAGTTTATTGAGACAAAGGAAAACAACACACAACAAACATATTATATTTATATAAAAATAACAATGAAAGAATAATACATAACATTACTTTATGTATTCTGTGTGCTGTTACCAATCTCAAAGAGCACTCGGCTTAGCGTGTGCTGGGCGACGCCGCACGCACCATCCAGAGCTAATTTACAGCCGGCACTCAGGGGAACCGAATGCGCGGACGTCGCGGTGTTAATGCCATATAAGAATGCTCTTCCTGTGAGCGTGTTCGCAGCATTCTATGATATTGGCTCCTTTAAACAAAGCGTGAAGAGATATATTTGCAGGCCGGCATGATCGCTACGACTATCGATAAGTTTTTGTGTACTGTTGTTTTAGTACTAATCATTTTTTGGACTGCGCCATGTTTATCATCAGGTGTGGTAGGGTCGCTATGTCAAGTCAGGTTAAAAAAATACTGTTATTATGTTGGTTGTACAATAAGAGAGAATAAAGCATTTATAAAAAGTTTGTAGATGAAAAATTAAGTTAAACAAAAATAAATACGAGGATTTTAAAATGTTTCCTCTAAGCAGAATGTCTCATTTACAATGCAGCTTTCGACATGATGGAAATGTGCCAAGCTGAGACAATGGGCGAGCCTTTTCATTGACTGTTACACACAGCTCTGCCTATCCTTATGCAACTGTAGCGTTGTTATAAGATTTTAAAAGACACACAGGCTAATGTTTATAGACGCTACTTGATCTTTGCTTAGCCTTTACTCATGTATAGCAAAGTATATATTATTTCATTAATGTTACAGTATATGACAAGTCACCGATTTCGTCAACTTGCACTTTGGTTTTCGAACACTCAGGCTATACTCAAGTTCCTATTATTTATGGAGTTTTTGGTTAATGGCTAATTTATTATCTACACAAAGTCTGTCCATCAATAATTTTTCAATTTTTATTTTTGTTTGTTTTTTTTTCTATTCCACATTAACTATATTTTTTAATAATATAACGTCATGCTTTATCTCTTTCGGGGTGAGCAGGGATACATTAGAAGCTGTATCCTCTATGCGGTTATATGTCGTGTCCAACGTGAACACTAGTCCATATAATCGCCGTTCTCACAGCACTAGTACACATGACATTTCTATTAGATACCATGCGGGTTTCCTCAGGATGTTTTACATCACCGGTGAGCATGTGGTGCTTGATCTGGAAAAACTGGAAAAAATATGAGAGCCTGGATTCCAATCAACGACCATTCACGTCGCCGCTTATGGATATCGGTCCTTTATTGACTAAGCCACCGCAGCTATTATTTGTTATATTTTTAACCTATTATTAACACATTTTAAGTATTTGTTAATGATTGTTCCCCGAGCTGTTCATTTTATTTATAGAGCAATAGGTTATAAGTTTATATGAATTATGTCTATGTTTTTATAAGTACAAAATAAATAAATTATAGTGAAAATAAATAGAGGATGGTTCTATGTTCGTTTTTAACATACTTAAACCCTAAAAAAAATCTCAATTATATACATGTCAGATATTTCTCTTATAAGTAAATGGTATTTCGCAGACAGCCATCTCAATTCATCGTTTGATGTCACGGCTTTCTATTTTTGAGGACGGAAATTGGGCTTTCACGTTATTTAATTTCGTCGGAGCGGGTTTACTAAGGTGCACAGACGTTATACCAGTACCACTGTGTTTTTTATAAAAATACTTATACTTTACCGAAATCTCAATTGATGAAGAGTTACGAAGAGTCTGATGATTAATTATGGTGGCGAAGAAATACCGATTCCCTCGTTTCTCGAAGCGTTAATAATTGATTGAAAGAAAAGAAATAAAAGAAAGAAAGACTATTTATTTGGCATATAACATATAAAACAGAAGGATAGGTCAAACAAAATAGAAAACAATAAAAGCACATACATATTTTAAACATTCTCTTTTTGATCTCATTACAAATAAGTTAACGTGACTTATGCGCGAATTAACTTACTTTTAATTATGGCTCGACGGTCCAACCTTACACAGGTCATGGTCACGAGCAGACTGACACGCCGCGGAGTTTTCGTCGTGGGCAGGAGCTTACTTCCTCTACCCTCTTTTGTTCTTGTCTACTTCCTCTAGTCCATGTTGCAGGATCTTTTGCCAAAGTAAATAATTTTCTGCCGGCCATCTTTGCTATTTCGTCTAACTTTCTTGTGGTCTTCCCTGTCAGCATTTGTCTTTCCGATCTGTTCACTTTACCTGGTGAACATTTGCGGTCTTGTGATCTTACTACATTGCTTGCACATTTCCATTTAACTTTTGCGAATAATTCTTCACACTTCCTACCTTCAGATGTAGTTAAATAGGCAGATCATGCTCTGGACCGTGGATTTATGTGCCATGGTGCTTCCCGTAGCCTGGAGTACCCTGCAATCGGAAGTACAACTTGGGGGTTTTAGTCAGTAAGACTCTGACACCGAGGTAGCGGCCTCCACCGTTACACTGAAAGTCCATAAGATTTGCACCGGTTCAACGTAAAAGGTTTATAACTATGAGTTTTTGACAGTAATTGAGTACTTGCCGCTATTACTTATTAACATAAATAATGGCAACACAGATGTGCCGTAGGCGCTTCGAGCAAAGATCGTGTAATACTGCGAAATAGTAATGCTAAAGATGGGGCACTATGTCAAACTCCGGCCAAGTCGCGGCCGCAAGGCAAGTTCTCTACAATAGTACGTCGCATAATGCGGCTTGCTCCCACAACTTATAATAAGGAACTTACTTCCTATACTCCAAGAGCTGTACATCATATAACATTTCAGACAAGGTACCCAATTTATACAAGGCTTTAATTATTAAACATAGCTTTTTGTTTTACCAGGTGTCAATATATCTACTGCTACAAACGGGGTAGCTGTCGTGACATACACGATAAGAGACAGGTCACACATTAGCAGTTACATCACATCACATCACAACAATTACATTCAGCAAAGCGAATAGTCGTTGATTTGAATTCCGACACGTACTTCTGGGTTTTCCACATTACTTACGAATTTCAGTTCCACATACTCACCGGTGAAGGAAAACATCATGAGGAAACCCGCATGGCATCTGGTAGAAATGTCATGTGTAATTAAGTATTTGGAGAACGGCGATCTGCAGCACTACTAGTCACCTAGGACACGACATATAAGCGTAAAGTACAGCCATTAATGCCCTGATCACCTCAAGAGGGATATGCCGTGACGATAAGACGATATGATATTAATTTAAAATCTTAAATATTTAATATTAATTTAAAATGTTAATTATTTAATTATTATTAATAATTTTTTTTTTCTACAAAACTTCAAAGGTATTTGAGAAGTTATTTACTTTCGCCGAACATAGTTTACAGTCAGTTTCACTGGCTTAAGAAAGTGACTACAATGCGCCTGATGTTACCCAGGCCTGTGCTTACCCAGTGTGGTCCTAAATCTACAGCGACTATCAAATGACGAAAATACATTGACTGTCTCCAGTCTTCAGAGGCTTTCGGTCGTCATTTATGGGAGCCGACATCAAGACAGAGACTGACAATGAATTTTCGTCCTTTGATAGTCTCTCTCGTTTTTGGACTACACTGGACTTACGAACAGTTGCACTGCAGTCACTCTGTCGAGCCAGTATAAAAAAATATACGTGGCTATAAGAGTGATTTTTATATTAAGCATTTTTAAATATTTAAAGATAATGAAAAGTCAGTGGTCACAAGCTCTTGAAGTAGACGCGGAAAGCCTGGTAAGTCTATAAATAACTGTGAAATGTGAACGGGCTGTCATATTCTCATGAACTTTGTTCATAAGCAGGCATTATAGTTAAAAAAAACTTTTACATTGTATATAGTTATCGAGTTTTAATGTAATTTTTAATTTCTGTATCGTATACTTTTGAACAGGTAATTTTCTTTACGCATATTTTAAAAACAACAGTTTTTAGTGTTCCGTATCTTAAAAGGATTATTTATTAACAGTTCGATGTCCGGCTGTTTTTCAAGAGCCATTTTCTTAGGCGTGTTCTCACCGTCATATGATATGGGGAATAATAAAGAGAAAAATCAGGAAACAGTATTGTAGTTGTATCCTAAAAAAACTTTCTTATATATATTCTTGTTATTTTTTTTTTTTTATTTTGTTTCAGTGGATAAGGGACCGGCTTCCGTGCGCAGCATCGTGAATGGTACGTAGCATTCTTTTTTTTATTTCGTGCGGATTTAGGCCCCGCGTGCAGAAAGCCTGCATGGCATTTTATAGAAATGTCATATGTACTAGTGCTGTGAGAAAGACGAACAGCTGCGCTACTGGTTCGTTAGGCACAACGTATAAGCGCAAAGTGGATACAGCTATTAATTATCTCTGCTCCGTAAGGGATATAGCGTGATGATATATAATCTATACTAATATTATAAAGCTGAAGAGTTTGTTTGTTTGTTTGAACGCGCTAATCTCAGGAACTACTGGTTCGAAATGAAAAATTATTTTTGAGTTAAATAGACCATTTATCGAGGAAGGCTTTAGGCTATATAACATCATGATGCAATTATTAGGAGCGAAGAAATAATGGAAAATGTGAAAAAAACGGGGAAAATTATTCATCCTTGAGGGCTTCCATTGCGTGCGCTGCAAAAACGGTTCAAGATACCAAAAATATATGTATGAAAGAATTATTCCTCTTGAAATGATCTAAAAAAATGTCCCGGACAGTATATGTCTATCTTTTAAGATTAAGTCACTAGAACCGTTTTTATGGTAAACAAATTTGGTCGAAATTAATGCATTATTTGTTAAGAGTTGTATCAACGTAATAATATTAATCTTTATCCAAATAAATGTGTTGTTGATTAAGAGTATTTAATTGTGAACAAAATTGTCTTTGACATCACTTAATTTCAATGAACATCTTAGAAGATATTACAAAACCTTATATAGCAAAACAACGTTTGGCGGGTCAGCTAGTTATTTATAAAACTACACGCCTTGTCAGATACCATCCGTATGTGGTGGACGTTTCCTACATCCGCACGAAAAGATTCTGATCTACATTCATCATCGAGCTAAGAGTGGAATATGCTTCCAGCGACCCTATTTCCACGTTCTTATTACTTACGAGCCTTTTAAAGGTAAATGAATAGGCATTATAGCGGGGCGGATGCGGTCCATTGTCGGACTCATCTTGACATTCCACCAGATGTGATTGACGTGAAGCGCCCACCTGTATTTTTTATGTTTCCAAATTGCGTAGTTTCGCAGATCTATACTTTGGCGGATTGAGATCGGAGCCATTGCGTAAAATAAAAACTAAATTCGGTACGTGTATTCTAGATCGATATTTTCACAATTTCGGATCAGAGGCATTGCAGGACCATACGAAACTCTACTGGCTTACAATAATGAAGGCGCACTGAACAATATATCTAAAAAAGCAGACAAATTTCTCAATAAGAAATGAGCTGAAAATTTTTACAAGCCTTGGTTTTATATCAATATAGTTTGTTATGAGATAAATGATATTTGCATATTTACAACGTTGTAGAGAGGGAGGGTGGGCGATAAATAGTAGTTATTGTCCCACCTAAAAAAAATCAAGATTTGGAGCTCCTTTAACTAAAACAACATATTCGTAAAAGCGTAAAATGGATTTAAACGACAGTCTACAATGCATAATTGAAAATAACAATAGTTAATTATAAACGTTTGTCGAAAATTCACATACTCAAACAATGAGTCGCCATGACAACGGCAAAATGGCGTCGGCAGTGACCAGCGCGCAACCGAAGATTCGAGTTTAAACCCCTCACAACCCCTGACAAGTGCTGACGTAATTTTAATAACTTCTAAACGTGTTTTTTTTTTGTTACCCGAGGAAAGGAACATCAGGGACGCTGTGAGGGCAGCGACCCCGGTATATCAGACTCCTAATGACTAAAACCCCCAGAGGTGTCCCTCTAATTACTCCACCCGGGCCTGGGAAACCAAATTTATCCTGACGCCCAGGAAAAAAAAGCCTTATTGAAGCTACCTCTCTAGGAGGGGAGTAAAAAGCCCACCCCTCTGAAGCCATTCTCTGTGGCGGTACGCTGGACACTGCGCACCACTTTTCTCTCAAAGATGTTGTTTATATACATTGTGTTTTCAAAACCCTGTCGGACCCGAAAGATGCATATTGTTGACATGATAATATTACCAAAATAAAAAAAAAGTACATTTGATCTACGTTCGGATTACTTAATAAAACGATTACATTGATAAAAGTGCTTAGGATAAACGGGAGTCATGATCATTTTGATGTCATGACGAACCAACATGATTCGTTGCTTTCCTTTTTTTTCCTTTGTTCACGAACTACGCACGCTTCCTGTATTGCCATGAAAAATTCCCTCCTTTTAACTATTTTTTATTTTATTAGATTTTATTTTGCTCTGTACCTAAAGAGGATAACTTAAATAGAAACTAACATCGATACCAAGTAACGCCTTCACGACTCGTCCAGAATTTTTATAAGATACTGTATTTAGGCCACAATGTAGGGTACATTGCAGAAAAACAAGGCTGAACAATTCTAAACTCAAAAAAGGATGTTATTCCAGAGGATTGTTGAATAAGTTATTGTGTGTTTGTTTTTTGTTCTTTTCCTCTCTTTTGTGTAATTTTTTTGCGAAATAACTGTTTTAAATTTTGTTACTTTTCCTGTCCGTGTGTGGCTCGTATTTTCATTTTTCTTTTCTACTATGCAAGTAGTCTACACTTTTATATATAGTCATATTTATAATGTATCTTGTTAATATTTAATATATTTTTGTATGTGTTAATGTAGACTATGCAAGTGTTCTTATAAATCTTCGATCATTCGTCCTATAATCGGATTCTTATCAAAAGTAATTGAACAACCACAATTAGTCTTCGTTTGACGCGAATTAGAAACCTTAGGATTTAACTAAAATTTCGGTTTATGTGAAAGTTTTACCAAATGTAGTGTTTTGTTAGAAGGTTGCCGAAACGGAAGCCTTTGGTCCAACACTAGCTGTGACACACGTTCACACGATAATGAGGCAATCTCGGTAATTGTCCTGGGAAATTGGCTTCTTTATTTGCAAAATATTGATTGTTTTAATGATTAATATCTCCAAACCATGTGTTCATCGACGTGGAAACCTTTGAGGTTTAGCCATGACATGTTTTTTTTCATTGCTTTTAAAGGCCAATTACATAAAGACCAGTGCGCTCCAGTTGTGCAGAGATATTACCTCACTGAGCGTTTCCTACCATCAGTATCATGACGAGTTTACGGAGTCGCAGCTATACGGTATATCACATCCCGGCTAGGATTAAGAAGTTTTCTAACTCTTACTTTTGCCGAGTCGTTGAACTGTGGAACGGTCTTCCGGCGAGCGTGTTCCCACCGTCCTATGTTATTGGGTCGAAGCGTGAAGAGATATTTGTGAAGACCGGCATGATCGTTGCGACTATCGATAGATTTTTTTAAAAGCTTTAAAGCATGGAAGTATTATTTTTAAAATAATAATCATCACGCTATATCTCTTACGGGTGAGCAGAGATACATTAGTGATTGTATCAACTTTGCGCTTATATGTCGTGCCTAACGTGGCACTAGCACACGTAACATTTATATCAGATGTCGTGCGGGTTTCCTCACGATGTTTTCCTTCACAGGTAAACACGTGGATTCTAAATTCGTACGTAGTCTGAAAAAACCCAAAGGTACCTACCGGGATACCAACTTACGACCATTCGCGTTGCTGCGCATGGAAATCGGTTCGTTGTACACTAGGATACCACAGTCCCAGTTCACATTTGTGTTTTTTTATTGCTTTTAAATGCCAGTTACATAATAGAGACAATATCTTTACAATACACTGCTGGGTTAACAGCCAAACGACTGTGGAGTGCAGACGGAGCGCCCAGCAGATCATTCTTCCTCGTCGCACAGATACTTAACTGTCATTTACATAAACGTATTTTTCGTCCCGCACTTATTGATCCTCCATATGTCTATTATTTTTTATTTCCAGATTAACTAAGATGTATCAATTCATCTTCTACGTTCTCCTAACTGCCGTAAAGAGTCAAGAAGTAGCCACGCCTTCCAGCCTCCTCGGTCCGAAATATTTCAACTATCACGCTTACATCCCTGGGGGTTACCGTCAGGGCTTGAAAATTCCGGTACCTACAAAGTAAGTTCCTCACGAACATTTTCTACTTTTTTTTAGCAAGGAATGGTCCATCATTGGATTTCCCGGTTGCCATGAGGGAGACCGCTGGGTATGTGGCAGATCGCTACAGACTAAAAACACAGGGTGTTCTTACGAAGAGGTCTGTACCGATCTGTTGCGCACGAGATATAAGCGTAAAGTGGATACAGCAATTAATATATTTCTGCTCATCATGAAAGGGATGTACCTTGATGATATATTATTTGAAGTAGTTGATGTACAAGGAGATTTATAGAGAATAGTGAGTAGCAAATGTGAAATCAATAACCGCTCAGTCCAAGACGGAAACATTTCGAAACTACTGAACTAAATGTTTAGAACTAATTCAGTTAAGCTCGTCTCGACTTCTTGTTTGTTCTACTAGTTTACATTAATTGATTTAGTTAACTAATTTGGTCTTATCAAATATTTATTAAAAAAATAATGCTTTTTTGAATTATATACTTCTTTATCAGCTCGTGTACTACCTATCTCTCTATATACCCCCTATATATTTTTTCCTTCTCCCCCTTCTACCATAAATTGATTGCGGGCCGTGCGGGTTTGCATATGTGGTTGACGTTCCAGCTGCTCGCGCGAGGCGATTCGCCTCCGCTTTTTTGCTGCGAACTGCTTGCGTCTGTTTTTCCAATGACATGGGATGTCTTATGACATGGGAGTCTTCAAATGACGAGGGAATTTGTATTTTCTGGGTGAGCGTTCTCCATCGCCCCTTTCCAAAAGGTGAGATTGAGGCGAAGCGCAAACCTGTTTGTAATAAAAAGAAATACAGGTGATTTTATAAGCGCGGGAGATATTCAAGAAGGATATTCAGCATTCGATTCTTTTTTACCTGTAATCGGCTTAGTGACCACTCCACGTCCGATGGTAAGCATGGTATAGTCCAAAATACGAATGCAACTATCAACTAAAGAAAAACAATCGATAGTCACAATGATGACGCCAGCCTGCACGAATGTCTCTTCAAGCTTCAAGTATCAGTGGGACAGTGGGAACACGTTCGCTGGAAAATCGTTACCTATTTATAACCCTTAATATCATCTACTTATTATTTTAAAATTATTACTTAAAAAACGCCAGTAACATCTGTTTTTTTTTGGATAAAAAAAATCTCTCGATTATATTGAGAAGGTTTATTCTTCGTGCATTATACATCGTAGGGAGGTGCACACTTAGCTTAATCGGGATATTACATTACCCATCCTGATTGTCGTAATGCCATTATATCACTAGTGCGGTAATGTAAATTAAGTGGCGCGCGCGCGCGCGCGCCCCCAAGACGATCTATAAATATACTCATTACAAGCAAGTGTGATAAAAATATTTTTTCATTTTCAGACAAGGCCCAGTACTCTTCCCAAATGATGGGCCAGCCCCTCCAAAACCTCCCTTGGTGGTGACCACGCGCCCTCTCCTCGAGGCGATAGCCAATAGCGATCTGAATTTACCATACAACGATACTACGTCTTCAGATGCGATACCTTTGAAACCATATCTAGAACGGTATAAAAACTTCAAAAAGTCGTATGCAGCAAGAATTGGAATTGGAGATTCTGGAAAGGTCAGTTATGATGAAGTAAGTAAAAATCTATTTGTTTTTTATTGTCCACTCGCGTACGTAGAGGTCAAGGGTAAAAAGGGTGTTGATTGAAGCCGGATTTAAAACAATCCCACCACGCACACACCTTCCTAAATTAATAGTTATTTCAAATCATTCTTTGTGCATTTATTGAAATTGTATAATATACACTGATCTGTTTTCTCTAAATATTTACTACAAGTATACATTTAATGATCTTTGTGACTGAACTCGGGTAGCAAATTATTCAAAATAGTTTGTTCTTTGTGGACGGACTTTGATATTACGCTGTGTTTTCTATAGAAGATTTATCGTAAATGCATTTTTTTTTTCTCATCCATATTTCACTTATGCTTATTGGCTCTCGATGCGTTGTAAGCGCCATCTATAAAATAGCGAGATGCGTGCACGGCTTGTACAAGCGGCATTCGAAAAACGTATTCGGAGGAAGAGAGTTGCGAGGTCACGTTCACAATCATTCATTCGAAGGACTCATATGATTCAGCCTAACGTGCCACAGCATGCGCAGCATTACGTGGCTTCAAATACTTGTCGATATTCCTATTGGTGTGGTGTTCAGAGGCTTAGCCAGCCGGCAAACGCTTGTATGCGACTTTCCCCATCAACAAGTTTAAGATCGATGCGCTGATCCAGGATCGGACCAGGAAAAAACCGCCTACCGCGGGAACTGATAAATTGGGATCTCGAGAGAGCCATGGACCAGGTTAGTGCATATAATTGTACACGAGAGACTTCAATTGGGGCTTGGGTTATTAGCCATTTCTTATGGATCCGTCTCACTCCTATATTGTGGTCGAAAATTAAATATTAAAACGCGGCATAATCACAGACGGGGCATGCCATTTAGTTTATTAATATTACTATTCTTCTTCGCAAATAAAATACTACAGATAGAACAAGTGCAAACGCAACTGCCAGAATTCGCTGCGTACTTTAAGGGACCAAGTCAATGTTTCTCAGTTATCTGTAAATGTTGTGTTGTTTAAATAATATCACACTATATGCAAAAGTGAAACTAAATGATATCGGTTCGGTAAGAACTTCAAAGACTTCTTGAAAAACGAAAAATGTTTTTAATACATGTCAGTATATGTACTCTGTAAGTCTAGAAAAGAAAACATCAGTCGTTGTATTTAGGTCAATGTATACATCCCTTCTTTTTGTTCAATGACTTGCGATCTTTTGTATAAGCAACTCCAACGTTGAGCCATTAAAAAAGCGTTTTAAAGTATCAAACTAGTTAATAAAGTTTTGAGATATTGATACAATTTATATATCAAAGGACCAGTTACCAGTTGCCAACGGCAATCAGACACTTCATAAATCACTCGCTGTGTATGTATTTGTATGTGTAAGATGTAAAGTATGGTATAGATGAGGATTTGTGATGTGGGTTAACGAATTGCAAATTATTGATTATAAGCGCTTATGATGAGAAAAACATGCGATGTGATGTTAAAGTTTTAAAACCGAGATCAGTAAAAGAAAACTGTTATAATTCAGACGGCGTTCGCGCTTAGGTGCGTTTATATTAGGTCCTTACATATGAAATTGGCGTTTTGTATGGGAGGAACAAAAAGTCGAATATTTTTTAATATAATATATTTAATTAATCAAAGTATGAACCATTATTTTCTATGCACTTTTGCCATCTCATAGGTAGTTCATTGATCCCTTTACTAAAAAAACCAGTCGGACGGGAATCAATAAAATCTTTGAAGGCGATTTGGACTGCCCCATCGGAGTTGAATTTTTTCCCTTGCAAGAAGTTATCCAAATTTCGAAAAAAATGGTAATCTGTTGGAGCAAGGTCCGGGGAGTACGGAGGATGTCTTAGACTTTCCAATTGAAGCTCTTCTAATTTAGTAGCCGTCTGTTGCGCAGTGTGTGGTCTAGCGTTGTCGTGAAGCAGCAGTGGCGTGGAGCGATTGACCAGCCTAGGTTGTTTAGCCGCTAGCTTTTCCATCATGGTTTGCAATTGCTGACAATAGACATCAGCCGTAATAGTCTGGCCAGATTTGAGAAAACTATAATGAACAATACCGGCACTAGTCCACCAAACGCTTCATGTAACTTTTTTGGGGTTAATTTTCGCTTGGGGCAGGATTTGGCTGGCTGGCCAGGATCTAACCATTGCGCTGAGCGCTTCCGATTATCGTAAAGATCCCATTTTTCATCACAGGTAATGATTCGGTTTAAAATACCTTCATTATTGTGCCGGTTTAGTAATGTAACGCAGCAGTCGACGCGCGTTTGCCGGTTTGCTTCAGTCAATTCGTGAGGTACCCACCTTTCAAGCTTTTTAATCTTCCCAATTTGCTTCAAGTGAATTAAAACAGTTTTATCACTAACATCGCAACCTGCAGCTAACTCGGACGTGGTTTGCGATGGATCCGCTTCCACAATAGCCTTCAACTCTTCATTATCAACTTGAGTCTCAGGCCGTCCACGGGGCTTGTTCTGCAGGTCGAAATTTCCAGAACGAAAACGTTGGAACCAAAAACGAACTGTGTTTTCTTTTGCAACACGACCGCCATACACATCATTCACCCTTCGAGTTGTTTCCGCAGCACTAGTGCCACGGCGGAACTCGTACTCGTAAATAATGCGATATTTTAAGTTTTCCATTTTGTAAAATGAGTGACGCAAACAGAAAAAAACAGAAGAAAAAAACAAATGAATGACGATCATCGAAGCACAAATACATGAGTCTATAGCTGTACAAATTTGAATTTGGAATTCCTTACCAAAGAGGAGAAATTTGTGATTAAAGTGGCCAGTACGAAAAACGCCAATTTCATATGTAAGGACCTAATATATTTAATGTTTTGACGTTCTAGAGTTGCGATATTGGCGCGACTACGCCCATTTTAACGTTTTACCAAACCTATATTTTTTTTCAACTGAAAACAAAGCCTTTGATCCGACCATACAGTAAATAGACTAGAGTCCAACGTACATCCTCGCTCCATTCGGCTTTCTTGCTCATCTGTAGTGTATTATTAATAACCCAACAACAGTATCAACCCTAATAAAAGAAACTCGCGTATTTCACAGCCACACACGCCCGCCGATGCTCAGCGATATTATTTTTTTCCATCCATTGAATTCCTCACTGGGAATGATTGATGAAGGGCATTGTATGCCGTGGCACGGAGCAGGTGTCTTGTTTGCCCTAAACAGTGCGCCTTCGCGTGGCTATAGGTGATTAATTAGAACTACAAGATCCATTGATAGCGCCTACGTTTTCTATTAATGTGTACAGAATGCGGTTTTGAAATGGCTGTTGCTTAAACGTTTATATTTAGATATAATTTGATTGATATTCTGCATACGAACTGGCAAGAATGGGAACTGGTTTAAGAATATTTGGATCTGAGCTGATTATTCCACTACCTTTCAGCTGTTTTATATCTGAAACACACCAAAGAATAAGGTGTCTGAGATACTGAAACTGTAACAATTTAGTAGAATGTAGACAGGCTAAGAAAACAATATCTAGAGGCGGTTCAAAAGTTTCTAGGGCTATTGTACACCTTAAACTATTACAGATACGTAGAATCACAGATGCTATAACAGGGCACGGCTATTTTATCAAAATCTCTCTCATTTAGGTGTCATAGAAACTTTTCTGTGCAGAGCATGCATAGGAGAAGACGAATTAACAAGATTTCGCTGCGTATGTGCAGTGAACTGGCAATATACTGGACACAATACTTTGGCGCGCTGGGCGCTGGGATCTTAGAAGTAACGTCGAGCAGCTGGCGAATTTCCTAGAGGAACAAGGCTGGAAGAATTTAAACCATCCTGAACCAGCGTCACGGAAAATAGGCGCACCTAGACATCAAATGCAGAAATAAGGACGCTAGGATCTGATTGGATCTATCTCGATATTTTCTGGGCCGAGAAGATAGTCAATGAGGACAACTTATCCCAACTTGTCTCTAGTCTTGGCTATTCACTCCAACAAACATCCAGCTGCGTTTCACAAATCGTCAGCCTAGCTTACCTCTGCATGTCCCACACTACGATTGCTGAGACACGGTCTCTACTCTAGAACTCCCTTTTACTCCACTGGGTCTTACTTATTGATACTTAGTACTGATATAAAGATTAATGAAGAAATCTTACTAATTTCACAATGATTGTTTGGCTGATAAGGAATCGTGTCTATAATATGTTGTTTCTCATATGAAATACAATTCTATTTAATTTGTATCTTAGGAACTATCTTTTACCTTTTACCTTTTACTTTTATTTTTACCGGTGATAAGTTCGTTTTATTGGTGATTGTAACAGGCTTATTTAAGTAAGTTTGAGATTACTTACAACAAATAGGAAAAATAGAGTTTTCATTGTTTTTCCTTTCATTTTTTCCAGATATACGATCAAAACTACAGTAACGAGCAAAGCAATGAAATTCCGGACGAGTCTACCTCAGAAAATAATCCTGTAAGTGTATATATTATTTATATAACTAAGACTCTTTTTTTTACACTGGCTCGACATAGTGACTACAGAGTACCTGATGGTAAGCACAGTGTAGTCCAAAAACGAAAGCGACTATCAAAGGATGAAAATCCAATGATAGTCTACATCGTCGTGTCGGCCCACATATACCACGACTGAAGGTCTCTAGTTATATGAGCTACTGGATATACACAAGCTGATCCCGAAACGCGACAAGTCGAAACTGGTCACTATGACGGGCTTTACACTCATGTACTATGGTCGCGATCCAGACGGTGACTCTTTCGGTGAAGGAAATTATCCTGATGAGACCACCACTGATTCTTACAATAATTCCATGAGTACTAATGCTGTGAGGACGGAGATCAGCTGCGCTACTGGACACGTTGGACATGACACACAAGATACAAGCGCAATGATAATTATATCAATTACCTGTATTATTTATCTATTACCAGTTTGAGGTCGCTCATCATAAAATGTATCCAGCTTTGTTGGCATCTCGCTTAAGGATAAAATTTGAAATGAGGCTATCCGATACAGAATCAGAGCTGTGGACATAGCTCTCCGTATTAGCAAGCTGAAGTAGCAGAGTACTGTTCATATATGGAAAAATCGACGACTACTGCAGTAGGCTGCTTCTTGAGTAGAAACTGCGTATCACTAAACTGAGCGTGGAACACTCCTCGGTAGGTTGAAGCGATGATTTGCAAAAGATGGCCGAAAAAGATTGCATGAGAAATGCCTAAGAAATTATTCAATGACGATTTGTAAGACGCTTAACTCCAGTAGTGGACTAAGGTAGGCTGCTGATGGTGAAGCATATTACTAATTCAATAATGATAAATTTTGTTCTTAGAAACGTAACTACGCATTCGCCTACACAGTTAAGGATAAGGATACTGGAGACGATTTCTCGCATTCTCAGAAGAGCAGCGGATCAGCCACTAACGGAGAGTACAGAGTTCGATTACCGGACGGTAGAATGCAGATAGTATCTTACACAGCAGACGAAAATGGTTACAAGGCTGAAGTACGTTACGATGAAGAAAAACCTAACATAATTAATAACTACAAAGATTATAATGTAAATCCTGATTTACAAAACGATTATAGTGTTAACAATAATAATATTCATAACGGTAATGCTAAATATGATTATGGTGATAATAACTACGATACAGACAATAAAGTAAATAACAATTATGTCGGTAATAATAATAATATTGATAAGATCAATGCTAAATACGATTATGGTGATAGCAATTATGATGCAGGAAAGGTTAATAACGATTACAGAGTAAATAGTAATTATATTCACAACAATATAGCTAAATACGGGTATGATGATAATAACTATGATTCAAATAGTAAAATTACTAATGATTATGATGTTAATAATGTTAATGCTAGAATTTTTAAGCATAAGGACTATAACAGTTACAATTCTGAGGAATATTTTAATGAAGATTATTCTTCAGAATTCAATGGGAACTACCCACCATATCAAAGTAAATTTTCCAAGTTACTAATAAGTGATAAGCTCGATTTAAGTAATTTTAGAAATGTACAAAAATCTACAGTAAGCCCGTCGTATAGTAATATCAAAAGTTTTGTAACAAAAGGTTTGTATGAAACACAAAAATACGATAATTTAGTATATTTAAATGGTCTTTCGACTCCCACGTTTTCTAACTACGAAGCGACTACCGAAAACATTGTGATTATAGGAACGAAACCAAGTCTACTTAAACAGGATATTCCAGAATTTGTGACGCCTACAGTGGCAACATCGCCTAGAAATTATCTAGTTTCAACTATTGCCAGTTTCAAAAATAGGATAGTTCAACCGGTATTATCCGGAAGGTTTATTGATAAAATTAGCAAATATTTAACCTTTAATTAAAATTAGTTACTGCTGGATATATCGAGCGTAAGAACATCGTAAGGGACAAAATAAAATAGTTAAATCAGCGCATCCGCGAATTTAGAGAGGGGTAAGCTGGGGTCCATGCCCTGAACGTAAAATTCTAGAGGTGGCAGACGAGCAAATCACCCAGCGTACCCGTTAAACGATATATCCAAGAGAGTGGGGTCTCCATGTAATAAACTATGTATAAGAATGTGTTTTGATGTGTTAAAAGTAAACTCAAAAATCTCATAAGATACTTATATCACGAGTTATCCAAGGTCAAGGGTTACAATATTTGTTTTTTCGTGAATATTTCCCTTTCTAAGTGATAAATGATGTTTATATTTATACAAAAGTTGTTGAGTAAAAAATTTTCTATAAATTTTACTTATCATCATCATCATCAGCCCACCTTAGTCCACTGCTGGACATAAGTCTCTAAAACGAACGCCATTGAGCCTGGTTTTTGCCTTCTCTTCAGCGAGAATGCATGAAGAGATCGGTTAAGGAAGAGAAAGTCTCTCTGCATTTTTTTTTAGTTGATGGGAATCCTTTTGAACAGTCAAAGCCGCCGTGAGGACTGCTGACTCTAGTGTCAGTCTATTACCGACTAAAACCACCGCGATATTCTTTCTACTCGTATGCCGGGGCCAATAGTACGGCCACGCCAACTTTTTCGGCTGCCGGCAACATTTGGCTTTTTGCAAGCCTCACCTATATCCTTCACCTATATCACCTCATTATAAGAGACTAAAAGCCGCTCCTCACTAGCCACGCAACAAATATAATTGAAGCAGTGTACGTGAACACACACGCACCCCTTTTGCCTGTATATGTCGGGTGGTGCACTCCATCAAATGAGCGCTCAAGTTTCATTCTCATTGCCTACCTCAATAGGGAGTCGGCGTGAGGATCGACAGATACATGGTTATCAAGCTATAAATTTATCAATAACTTGTTGTATGAATTATTTTTTATAAATATATCCCATAAATGCTTTAGTAAAGAAAAACGTTTTTCATCGAAAAACACAAATTTTCTTTACGATGTTCTCCCTAATGAGCGCTATTGAGTCCAGTCTTCGCCGTTCATTATCCGGTTAATATCGGCAGTCTTTCACAAACCGCCACACTATATTGTTGAGCACAACCTACCCTTTTTGTCGATTCGCTGTCTTTATTCAAAACCCCACCATGAAATATATTTAAGTTCTAAATGTAAATACATTGGGACCGGCTTATATTTGCGAAAGCGCGAATGGTCGAAGGTTCGTAATCCGCTACGTAATTCTAATTTTTTCCAGATTAATTACGAATTTAGCCTCCACAGGCTCACCGATGAAGGTATACATCGTAAGTGAACCCCCATGGCGTCTAACAGAAATGTCATGTGTACTAGAGCTGTGAGAACAGCAATCGGTTTCGGTACTGGTCACGTTGAATACGAGATATAAGCGCTTAGTGTATACAGCCACTAATGTATCTCTGCTCATCCCGAAAGGGATATAGTATGACAAAATATTATATTATTATTATATCATCGGGTGAAAGGCTATTTGGTTTAAGCGACATACTACTTTATCACCAAAAAATGTCGCTTAAACCAAATAGCCTTTCACCCGACGATATATAAACAATTTGTTATTCTAGCTGTAAAAATAAATATAATGCTTCGAATGTTAATTTTAATTGCCTTTTACCCCAATTTACATATATTTTTTTAATTCTCGACGCAATAAAAAGGAGTATTATGAAATAAACGCGTGTGTCTGTGTTTCGATTTTGGCACAAGGCGCTCACCAGTGAAGAAAAACATCGTGATGATTCTCGCATAGCATCCAATAGAAATATCATGTGTATATAGTGCTGTGAGAACGGCGATTATCTGCGCTACTGGTCAGGTTGAGCACGACGTATAAGAGCAAAGTGGACACAACCACTAATGTATCTCAAAATTTTAAATAAATAGTTATTATATTAATATTTTGCAATTAACAATTCCACCTAATTATAAGTGACTGCTTCTAATGTACAAGATTGTCGTTCGATGTATTTCTAAATTTTATGCTAGTAATATTTTGTTTTGCTTACCGAAACCCGGATTTAAGGGGATGGGGCCAAACCGGTGCCCACGCCTCGGGTGCTAAATTCTAGGAGCGGCAGACAAGCACATCACCCAGCCTACCCTGAATAATATATTCGAAAAAGTTGATCAACTTCTCCATAAAAATATTGGCTGAAAAGTTCATGTGATGTAGATGTTACAGAACGGCGGTGAAGATAGTTCTAGAAACATGGGCGAGGCAGCGTTGGCAACAAAACTTATCAATGGAACTACCATCTTTTATTTGCATTCACGATAATTAACAGCCAATGACTTGTATTTGACTATAATTAAACTCGTATGAACAAGTCTTTGGTTTTGACCTTTAATAGCTAGCTCAAAAGTCTCATAACATTTCATTACAACGTTTTAAGTGATGTAAGGTCAACGATCGGTTTTCCAGAATATTTCCCCTACTATACTATAAATTATGTTTACTTTTTCACAAAGTTGTTGAGCCAAATCTCAAATAATTGTGCTGTTAATATTTTTTTAACTGGACTAATTAATATAATTGAGATACAAAGATACAAGGACTGGCTGCGTGAGGCAGTAGTTCTTGTCCCGCCACAAAAAAAAAACAAGATTCCGGGCTGATCGTGACTAAGTAGTAACGATATATTAATATATACAAAAACATCTCCTTAAGTTAAGTTTCATGTACTTCAGTTTTAATTAGCTTAACCATTACTTACTACGGCAACGTTTACTTTGCCCCGCAATAAGTACACTTGTCAACACAAATATAAATACATTATTTTATTTTATATTAATATTAAAGTCTCTAAGCTACAAGTCAATCAATATTTGTTGGGCAAGCAATTTTTTTCTTATCGGCCTAGTCATCACTTTCCAACAAAAAACGTCAAAGTCAAACGTAAGTGTGTGTGTATTTAAAAAAATCCTACTGGATAACGAAGAAAGTAAATCATCACTTCTCTTTGTATCTACAAAATTATTATAGTTGACTGTGGTGACCCAGTGGATAATAGACCGGTTTCCATTCACGGCAACACGAATGCTCGTAGGTTCGAATCCCGGCATATACTTCTGGCTTTTCCAGATTAGGTACGATTTAGGCACCACGTGCTCACCGGCACACAATTAAAATCCGGTATAGCATCTAATAGAAATGTTATGTGTTAGTGCCCTGAGAATGGCGTTGACGTTGGGCACGAAATGAGCGCTTAGTAGATACAACCATAAAAGTATCTCTGATCACCCCGTAAGAGATATAACGTGACGATATACATTTTTTTAACCTGGTGGATATAATTAATATAATTAAGAAAAAATATAGTTTACTACAAAACATCTTAAATTAATACATATTTTAAAAAATACCCGAGAATGATTTTCCTTATCTACATTCAGCTTCATATATTTATCTTACATCTTCATGGATCGTCACCTGGGTCCTACCTTGAGAGCATCAGCTTCGATGTGTATGACTCTTACCGACTAAAACCACCAAGGTATCACTTCTCCCGTCTGCCGGGGCCAAGGATACGACTATGCTAACTTCCTCCTCATATGGTGACGTTTGGCATTCTGCAGGCCTCTTCTTTACAGTTTGCAAGAAGCGGTGTGAAGTGCCAACCCTCGCTCATCTCTTGTATTGGAGCGGTGTGCGGTTTCGCATTTGCCATTACTTTCATCTTCACCTTTCAGCTCTGTCCACACTTTAATTCCGACACAGAACTTTCAAATTTTTTTAAACATTACAGCCCTAAACTGCTAACGCTAGGTGGTTTAAATCCTCTAAAAACTATAGGAAAAGCTAGTGTAGCCTAGTAACTCCTATATATGCCTTGTCAGTACAAAACATATATAGTAGCATATTACGGAAATAAACCCTTCATTACTGAACGTCCTGTTCCGATCCTGGATCTGATCTGTCGACAGAGCTTTAATCATGTTTGATTAAACAACTGTGTGTGTGTTGTGTAAGATTAGCGATTCCCTGTAAATTAGAAAAAATAAAACTTATAACAAAAAACTATTTACAGTTGTAAATATATTTTGTACGCAACTGTACCGCTCCTCATTTATCATCTATCACGAAACTCTGCAAGAGTCTAGGCCTGTACCTACAAAACGCCTAATAGCTAAATATTACGCACTTTGTTACACACAGTTCAGTAAAACAGAAAACAAATGACTGAAGCCCAAACAAAAGTCGTCTGACCGAAGCTGGTTGATCGGCTATCACTACAATTTTTGACTGTAACCGAAATCAAAGCCAAACGCTTAAAAAACCTAAGAAATCTACTTCAAGATTATAAAAGTGAACAATAACCGGTGCGTTTATGTTCCGAAGCGCAGTTCCATTCCTATGTTAACCTCGAGTTCTTTTCGGCGTTTCTTCTCAAACCGATCGCTTTCGAAACGCTAGTAGTTTACCGTTAGGTTATTAACATAATTTGATATTAGAAAGGCACTTTAAAAAGTGAAAAGTCTTACAATGGAATGCGAACTCTTGAAACTTATTTGGCTTGGCAAACAGCATACTTTTATTTATGAGATCTCTAATAATTTTGTATAAAAAAAGTTGATCTTTGAATGTGTATAAATATTAATACAATGCTAATATATAAACTAACAAAAAAGTCACTCATTGTAAAACATATACAACATAAATTCATATTCAGAATGTTAGACATTCAATGAGTCTGTATGTCACTGACGAAATTACCTGAATATCCGTTGAGTTGTACCACGATAACTCTCAAGATAACCTTGTTACAGTTATATTTCGCCTTTCACGTTATTCACTTCTGGTTATTATTATGAACATCACTATGCAACGTTTATTTATTTATAGGAAAATAAACGTACATACACTACTTAGTATACATCACGTAGACTTGGTATCCTCAGGCCGGGCGGTGGACGTTGAGGGAGTCCGCCGCCCGACAGAGAGGACAAGGCGTCGTGTGTGTGCCCACATGACGCCTCATTGAGAGGTAGTGAGGGGGTATCAACTGATCCCCTCCCAGAGAGGAGGCCTGCCAAGGCCAGTAACACGTCGGGTCCGTACGAAGTATACGGATGGATACCCAGGCCCAGCGAAAGCGAAGAGAGGATAGAGTTGGCACCTCGGTGGTTTTAGTCGCTGCAAGTCCAACACACCGGGGAAGTGGCCCTCACCAATCTCCTGACAGTCGGAAGGCATTTCAACCGGGCTAACAAAAAAAAAAGACTTGGTATCCTCAACAGAGTGCGACGGTTTTTACGCCAAATCAATTATACCAATTGTATAAGGCCCAGGTCATCCTCTGCGTGGTATACTCTAGGATAGTTCTGCCCAGTACTTAATTGTCGCCCTGGACACGTTGCAGTGGAGTGCTGTCCGCATTGTAAATTATCCAGACTTTGCTAAGCTTCTTGAACCGTTCCAGTTGCGTGGAGATATTGCCTCACTCAGCGTTTTCTATCCTCTGTATCATGGCGATCGTTCTGAAGAGTTATTCAACTATGTCCCACCTTCTCCCTTCCTTAATAAAATCATGTGCACAGCTTTACAATAACTCATACCCCGGCTAGGACTAAGAAGGTTTCTAACTCTTATTTAATCGGGTCGTTGAGCTGTGGAGTTGTTTCCAGTGAGCGTGTTCCCACCGTCCAGCGTATTCGGGTTCTTTAAGCGTAGCGTGAAGAGTTATTTGTGTATGCCGGCATGTTCACCGAGATTATCGATAGTTTTTCTTTACTGTTGATCGTTGTAATTGTTTTTTGGGCTGGACTATGCATAACGTCAGATGGTGTAGTCAATATACCGTGTCAAGATATACATACATATATCGAGGGGTGAAAGGTAGTGTCCGACCGAAAGTTCGGTTTCGGTTTCGGTTTCGGCCGAGTTTCGGCCAAAAATCAAGTTTCGGCGGCAGTTTCGGTTTCGGCCAAAATTGGCCGAAACTTTTGCCGAAACCGAAACTGATTTCGGTAGTTGTCGTACATGCTTGCCTAGCTTCGTTTCTCGCGGCAACGCTTTGACGGACGCTGCCGGCCCTGTTGGGGATTCGTGCGCCGTTCGCATTGCTTTTTTTTTCGAATTTACGCGTGTTTGTTGACCGGGAAAGGTCTTCACAACTTAACCGGGTGGGTGGGCGAACACTGAGGGTGCTCAGCCGGCAATTTATGGGTTGGGTGGCAATGCAAGGGCACCCCTGTGGGTACGAACCTCGACTTGGACCACCAGCCAGAAATACGAAACCTAACGGTGATCTACTAGCGTTTCGGAAGCGACTACCTTGAGAAGAAACGCCGAAAGAAACTCAAGGCTGCGTCCGAGTGTAACTGCGTCGTTTAGACGACAGTTGACGGATCTAATTCGCATTGCTCTATAGCAACACAACTTAGTCAGTGCGTTATCACCCGACGTAAACATTCTTTAGAAGTTATGCTTTGATGGTACTGATTACATGTAAGTTTTTGTTTCATTTTTTTACTTGACCACGTTGACTTTTATACTTGACCACGTGAGTTTCGGTTTCGGTTTCGGTTTCGGCCGGAAAACCAGTTTCGGTCGGACACTAGTGAAAGGTTTAAATGACATTTTTAGTGATATAGTAATATATATATTTTTGGAATCGGTAAAACAACGCTGATTCCGGAAATATATATTACTGTTATATCACCAAAAAATGTCGCTTAAACCAAATAGCCTTTCACCCCTCGAAATTTTTTTCTCTATTGCTTTCAAGATTGGAAATCTATACTAATATTATAAAGCTGAAGAGTTTGTTTGTTTGTTTGTTTGTTTGTTTGAACGCGCTAATCTCAGGAACTACTGGTTCGAATTGAAAAATTCTTTTTGAGTGGAATAGACCATTTATCGAGGAAGGCTTTAGGCTATATAACATCACGATGCAATTATTAGGAGCGAAGAAATAATGGAAAATGTGAAAAAAACGGGCAAAATTATTCATCCTTGAGGGCTTCCATTGCGTGCGCTGCAAAAACGGTTCAAGATACCAAAAATATATGTAAGAAAGAATTATTCCTCTTGAAATGATCTAAAAAAATGTCCGCGACAGTATATGTCTATCTTTTAAGATTAAGTCACTAGAGCCGTTTTTATGGTAAACAAATTTGGTCGAAATTAATGCATTATTTGTTAAGAGTTGTATCAACGTAATAATATTAATCTTTATCCAAATAAATGTGTTGTTGATTAAGAGTATTTAATTGTGAACAAAATTGTCTTTGACATCACTTAATTTCAATGAACATCTTAGAAGATATTACAAAACCTTACATAGCAAAACAACGTTTGCCGGATCAGCTATAGTGTCTTGACAACCGCGAAATTCGAGAACGGCTGAACCGATTTGACTGATTTCTTTTTTGTTGTGTTTGTTGAAGTCTGGGGAAGGTTATAACAGAGAGAAGATTTTAAAAAATTATCTGAAAAAGTCTAAAAACAACACTTTTCTATATTCTCATACAAAAGATTTGTTATAAGTCAATTTGAACTTTAACACCATAGCATAAAGTTTAAATGTTAGTGGACGGGTTTCGGGAAGGCAAAACAATTATTGAGTGACGTATAAATATTAATGTCAATATTTGTCAATTTTTATACATATAGCATTAAGGCCAGGTTCCTTCAAACAATTTTCAAAAAACAGCCGACAGGCCAATAGCTATTAACATAAAAAAAAACAAAGTGACTTTGTTTTAGAGAAATAGGGCAGAACAAGGTCTGCCGGGACAGCTAGTACAATATAAACATTGTAATTAGGGTATGTATTCAACAACAGTATGGACAGTAATATATAATTTCTATTTCTGTTAGAAATTTCACTTAAGCATTAAGGTACGCGTTGGAATCTGGTAACAGCGACAAAGCATTCGTATCTTCCAATCGTGACCAACTCGTAACCAATAAAAGTATTCAACAATTACATCATACTTTCAAAATTACACATATTCGGATCTCCGCAGCGCATCTTTGGCATATTGCCAGTGCTGACGCGACGTACGTGAGATGCACTAGGCTAGGGATGGGATGATTATCGATAATTTCGACTAGATAAAGCAGTACACGACTTAAATGTAGCCTAACCATGGTGTCCAATAACACCTTTGTATTTTATCAAAATAATAATAATAATATATCGTAACCCTATATTCCTATCGGGGAAGGAGTGATATTTTGCGCTTATTTGTCGTGCCCAACGCGACCAGTGGCGCAAGTGATCGTCGTTATCACAGCACTAGTGCAGATGCCATTCTAATAAATACCATTCGGGTTTTCTCACGTTGTTTTTCTTAACCGGTGAGCATGTGGGGCCAGTTTGATTTTTTATAACATAACATACCATTATCGACTTTGCGTTAAAGTTTACATAATATATTCTAATCTCAAATCGTTATCGTATTTGATTTAAAAGTTATAAGCTACTGACAGAGGGATAGACAGACGGACGAAGATGCCGAACCTACTAACTTGACTCAGAAACATCGCTTCTGTCCATTACAATAATTACTTTTTTATTTATTTTTCTTTTATTAGAACACTTACATAGTCTACATTAACACATACATAAGTATACAAGACATAAACAAGATACATTACAAATGCGACTATATTTAAAAGTGTAGACTACCTGCATAGTAGAAAAGAAAAATGAAAATACGAGCATCATACCGAAAGGAACAATAACAAAATGAAAAACACTAATCTAATTTGCAAAAATAAAACTAAATAATAGAGAGGAAAATAAAAAATAAGAAACAACAACTTATTCCACAATTCTCTCAAATAAAATCCTTTTTTTTATTGCTGATATATTTTATGAAAATTACTGTTAATTTCTTGCTCACCCCGTCGTTATTATGTAATAACAACAACTCATTTCGATTCTCAATGTCTAATATAACTTAAAACGCTAACTTAGTATACAATTAAACAACGCTTTACTTTAGAATACTAATTGGAAAGTCTATGTTTATGCGCAAATATTTACAGCAAAAACGGTCCCGGAGATTACATTTTAAAACGTTCAACAGTATATCAAAAGAGGCTACAGTTTACAACTAATTTTCATAAATTGGTAGCAAATTTTAATCTTTTGAGAGTTATTAATTAGTTGTTCCAGGAATACTCGATAAAGTTCTTAAATCAGTATTGTATCTTCCATTGACGTACTAGACTAGAGATTCTAAGACCCGAATCTTATTTTTTTATCTCATATTAATAATAGTAATATATCTTTACGCAATACCCAGAGATGGGCAAAATGTAATCCTGATTAATGATAAATGATTACAAAATGTAGTCGTCATTTTAATTTTCTTGCTCTGTAATCATGATTAAATCCATTTAAAACATTAAGAAATGATAAATGTGTATACAATCTGGGATTTTGTAGTGCTTAAAACATAAATGACCAAAATGCAGTCATATTAATGGTAAAAAACGTAAAATGTAATCGTTAATCATTTTCATTAATCTGATTACATTTTGCCCATCTATGGCTATACCCCTTTGCGGATGAGCACAGATACGACAGTGGCTCTATCCATTTTGCGCTTATATATCGTTCTCAACGTGACAAGTAACATATCAAATCACTGTTCTCTGGGCACTTATATATGGCAGGTCTAATAGATGCCAGCGGAAATCCTCACGATGATTTTCTTCTTTAAATCCTATTTTTTATTAATCTGTTCCGATACTGTGAATCATTTAGTTAATTAAATTATATTATTAAATAAAAACCCACGACTATGTAGCAGGTCTCTAAAACATTCTTGCTTCATACTCTGCAGTTGTGGAATGGATTGCCGAATAAAGTTGTTCCCTAGGCCATGATATGAAGTTGTTCAAGAGGGCAGTGAACAACTGCCTTCTTGGTCGGCAACGCAATAACAATGCTCGTTGTGCTACTGTTGCCCATAGGTAGTATCTGGAAGGTAAAAAAATATCTTGTTGTCCTTGGACATTTAATGCATATATTGAGATAAAATTTGGTCCAATTTGGACTCGAATTATAGTCACTGCTGGATTAGTGCTGCAATATTGAGCCAACACAGTGGCGGATGCATTCAAAGCATGTTTCAATGGGTAGGAATCTTGTGCGGCGTGGGGTAGCTGAGTTTTAAAACGTAGGCTTGAGCTGGATGCAGAAATCACTTTAAGGCCCGTCCAGCTGTGACTGCTGCCTACATTTACATCGGCAGTGTCCTGACATGCCCATCATGCCACAGAAAATTCCGCGCTAAGCTGGACTACGCAAGTCATCAGCGAGCTTATCTTCGCCGATTGGGGCTGCAGTTTACGCTTGCTTGACATGTTTTAGAAATGTAGCCAAGGTTGAATCATATTTAATCAATGTCTAAGCACAAGAAAGTAATAAAATTTATGCTTCTATGGGATACATGCTACTGGCTGTCCGTCTGTTCGTCAGCAAAAGTATTAAAAAAAGATTCATAATTAAATATAATGTTATCGACGAAAGACTGGTACAACTCTAAAGGAATCGTTGGCAATAATCGACAGCCCATAGACCGCAGCGAGGCAGCGACTCGCCTTATCTTCGATAGAGCTTGTTCTACTGAATAGACTAGCAATTTTCTAGGGTTCCCTTTCCTGATTGTGAAACTTTTAGTACTACCCACTTTCCTTTAATATTTTTCCAGAAATGATTTATTCTTTGTAACAAGATCTGGAGCGACGATGGCACAAAATGGTCCTGAGCCATTTTGCGGTACCCCCAAAAGCTTGGTTCGATTAACTTTAAGGAACTTATATAATAGATGATCTACAAACCACTGGAATATAATCCCAGGTTTGAAACATCCAAAATAGTTGGTTAAGGCTTTCGACCAGCGTAAAACTGCAGAGGCTCTGATGCTTAGAGAAATCAATTACGAGTATTGATAAGAGCACCGGCATTGATGGCCGAAACACTAGAGATTGCAGTTTCTACAAAAGTGCGGATGAAACGCCCAGGCACTTTCTGTGTGAATGTGACTTACTAATGCCCAAACGCAATCGTATCCTAGGCCGCCACGAGCTACACCTTGCAGAGGTTCAAGCTATCTCTGCCAATAAATTACTACAGTTCTTCAAATATTATACAGTTATTATACAGTTATTCAAATATTATAGGTCTGGACAGAGAGCTCTAGATGTAAGGTGGCGACCACAATAGAGCATTTAGATCGCAGTGATACAGGCTGTGTTAGACTGCACAGCCCCTCATTGCATAATAATAATAATAACGATTTATTATGCGTACTAATGTTGTGTATCAGCCCCTACAAGCTGCTGCACCTAGCGAAAAGGAAAACATCCACTTCAAAGATATTGAGTTCGAGAGGCTTGTCTCAGCAGCAAGGGGAGTTCAATTAAACATGTACATACATTGATTGCAGTAAACTCAAGGCAAGAGTGGCGGGACGGTGAAAGTCAGCAGGTCAAGCTTCCTTGACGCACCCTTGAGTTTCTTTCGACGTTTCTTTTCAAGGTAGTCGCTTCCGAAACGCTGGTAGATCACCGTTAGGTTCGTTTTTCAACTGGCTGGTGGCCCAAGTCGAGGTCCCTACCCGCAGGGGTAATTTCGCTGGCTGAGCGCCCTCTGCGTTCGCCCACCAAACCCGGTTTTGTTGTGAAGGTCATTCCCATGCCACCAACGTAGGACCTGCCAAAAAAAAAAGCTTACGCTTGGAGAGCTGTTGAACTATTTATCAAATCGAGATCATTGCCATCCTGAGAAACGTAGGCATGACAGAAAAACAGAAGGCTAGGGAATTCAATATCCTTAGGGACTGTAAGTCGAGTCCAAGGCGGTGTGCGATCTTGAGTCGCTGAACCCAACAGTACAGAAACTGGAACTCTTAGATCGTGAAGGGTTTAATATCAGGAGGTACTGGCTACAAGACAAAAATTGTTGCTCTCAAGGATAAACAAAAACCCATTTATGACAAGTTTTCCTTGTCGCTAGCAAAGCGAATTACCAGAAACGAGACTTTAACCAAAGGGGCAACACCGGTATACTACAGCTAAGGCAGGAGCGGTCACTAAAGCGTTTCTTTCAGGCGTGCAAAGAGCCCATAAAAACCTCTAAGGAATTTCAGTCACCAACACTGGCACGCAGGTTCTCATGGGTACGACGCCTTGAAAGAGTATCTGCACAGATTCGGACTTTGCGGCAATCCTTACTGCTCATTTGGCGGTGCCACGGTTTCGAAGTGCTGTCGCTCTGTCGGTTCACACTAATGTCCATGGCAAGGCATGGTACGTTCCGGCGTCGTGGTGATCATGGACCGGACTTGTGATTTGCGAGCCGAGGCGGAGAGGTGCACGTGTCGCGATGACGAAAAGGCACTGCCCCATAGTCTTTTCAATATTGTAATAAAAGACTATACTGAGCGGTGTCTCTGTGGCCTAACAATTAGTGATAAAACTTTGCTATGTGCACCGGCTCTAACAGCAGCAATTCTTTTTTGGCGACGGTTGCTGCCGCCCACCCCGCTCGCGTCGTATCGTGACTGTCACGCGAATTAGATGGTTTACCTTATCCCAAAAGTGTTCAACACGTTGGACGTAGTTGGATGCAACTAAGTTTTAATTTCAAACAAAAGTTCCTAAGTGCCTATTATTGTGATTATAACGTTACTATTTTAACAGTCTCGTTAACTTTTACTTAACGGGCACTGGCAACACTGGATAGCAGCAATTGTTAGTCAGTTGGTATCAATTTATTTTTCACCTTTTTATACAGATATATCATAAAAATATAGAGAGCAAGTATTACGCCGGCCATTGCGCGCGTTTTCAAAATGGCGTCGAAACAATAACAATATCTCCTCGTTGCCGCGCTCTCATTAATGGAATTAGACGGATACACTTGTGTTTCATATCGTTTCTGCTAATTGTTATATGTAGCCACTGTTGTAAGCATTATTCTGTGAGCATTCTATATTATAATCGTTCGAAGGAATTGAGAACGGTATTGAACATTTAATTTCATATTTAGATAGGGTAATAACCGACTGGGTTTGGGTCTTCAAATAGTCGATATTCGTCTAAATTTTCCCAATATTTTACATGATATCTAGAATCCCGTCAAAATACCCCTACAAACAACTTCTCATAAATAACAATTTCAAATTAATGCGCTCTTTTACAACCGCTTCACACAGATGTATATATCCATATCCACTTTCGTGCTGGTGATTCCTATAAGTAACCAAAAGAAGACCGTTGTTTGCGTAGCGTTTTTATGGATGGCTAGTAAAGCATGCACTTCTGTTCAAGGTCTTAATTATCATGTTCATTCCTCAGAGTTTATGATATGGTGTTTCACAAAACATGTGCTTTTCTCATTCTATCTCAAGTCTTCGCAAAAATGTTTCTCATACGCCATAGACAAATGTTTTGCTTGTGAACGCATAATATTGTGGGAAAGACATAAGTAACCGTAAGTATACGAGAAAGATAAAGAATAACAGATGTTTTGCGAAATACGAAACATTTGCGGACGCACAATTAGCATATAATTATGTAAGTCATTTCAAAGAATAGAATTTGATTTTATAACAGCAGAGTTGAAAGTTTTATATTAATTGCTCGAATAATATTTCTTTAACACTACCAAAGATTTAAAATTTCTAGACTCCTTAAAAAATAATACCAAATATATCGTATTCGTGATGACGAAAAATTTAGCTGAGTGCAATGATTTATACAATAAACCATCTCAAATAAACTTCCTAAACTTTAATGAAAACCGCAACAAGTTCCGTTATGCAATTTAGAAGATACGCTAAGATACACAAAAAATTATGACTAATTTATAGTTAAACACAAAATAATGTACAAAGTTATAGATCAAGAAATATTCTGTTGGTGCCTGTAAGAATATTTATGGACAACCAATCAAACCGTTACAGTCGAGTTGTCCGTTTTAATACCGGACGTTGACCCCGAACCATAGACTCAAGCAGGACTTATCGACCCCGTTCACTCAAAGCGCCTTTTTAAAATTCAACCCCGGGCGAAACACCAATTACGCGTGACTCAAAACAAAAAACAACAGCATCCTGCAGCCCTACCATGGTCTTTTAAAATAACAGTTTGTTTCTATCTTGCTGTATTATTTTTATATTTCGAGCTATAACGTCCTTAGTGCTTGAAAATGAAAGGTTACGATCAATGTGTGTTACCAGTAGTATCCCACAGAAGCTTGCATTTCGGTTTCAAATAAAATGAGCACAAGCTTTGACAGAAGCCAAAAGTTTCTAGCGAGCTCCAAAATTGAATGAACTGTCACAATTGCGCATTTTAATTCGAAATATTATTATTATTAACAAATTGCAAGGTAGTTTTAATCGTCTGTAGAAGTATTTTTACAGAGTAAATATTTATAATAATAGGTTTTTAAAGTTAATATGCGCCCTTTCCCTTTACCTCTAAGGTGACCAGCGCCAGATATATCTGCAGAGAGTCAAGTACCGTCCAACCCTCGTAATATGCGTGGCCTTTCTTACTGTGATTTTGTATGTGTGTAATTCTTATTGTGTGGCAATAAACGAATCGAATACATCTGAATTCTGTTTCTATTAACTCCATGAGAATTATATTTTTCACTTTTTCTCAATCTGAAATTAAATTGCTTAGGGCTTTTAAATATTCAGCTTTAGCTCCGACCAGAAATCGATTTTCAGTTAGATACTATTTGCTAGTGATGATTTACAGTGTAGAAATGTGGTCTTCTACTACGTGTCTCATTAGAAAGCCCACTATCATACAAGAAGCTATGGAAAGAACTTGGTTTTTTTCTACGTGAATGAAGAAATCTGTAAACGAACGAGAACCATCGACATAGCCCAGAGGATTAATAAGTTGAAATGATAGTGGGTAGGACATATAGCTCATAAATCGGATAGCCGAAATCGCAGAAAGATTTTCGAGTAGAGAGCACGTACTGGCAAGCGCAATATGGACGCTCTCATATAAAGTGAATCGACGACCTGATTCAGATGACAGGACGACACTGGATGCAAGTTGCTTTCCACCGGCCGTCCCGGAAAACATTAGGAGAGGCCTATTTTCAGTAGTGGCCCGATGTGGGCTAACATGATTCCAGGCCGAAAGAACACATTTCATGTAATTACAGATATGTACTATTATAGTAAGGTTAAAACAATACTGCTATAGGGTACAGTAGTAAGGCTTCTGTTTGCGTGAAAGGGACGAGATAACAAGAACTGTTCTAAGATATCACAAAGTAGCCGATTCCAATTCTATAGTCGCATTGATGATGAGGCAAGAGTGATGCCTTTGTTCGATAATTTACAATATTATGTCGATAATATGTTTTATTGTTTTTGAAGTAAACTTTTAGAATCATTATCATTTGAAACTCGATAAAACGAAAAAGTACATATACAAAGAAACAAATACAAAAATGTATCGGTTAAAGCCTGCGAGAGAATGAGATAGGATACATTATTATTATTGTTAGTCCCAAAGTAAGCTGCGCTCGTGATCAGGGTGTTAGACAATCACCGGGCAGACTTGAGAGACTTGACTTGAGAGAGGTTCTTTACAATTATCTCTCCCTGAAGAGAAGCCTTAGTAGGCTATTCGCTCCACGGGCTACTGGAAGAATCAAGATTCCTAGGCCCGGGTAGAATGGTTTGTGGGGCATCCCGGAGGTTTATAGTCAGTACGTATCTGACACACCAGACTCATTGACCTTACAGCAGTTCTGATGGTCCTATGAAGAATTTAACCCCCGTTAAAAAAAAGGTATTAGACAAACGATATGCATACTTAAATGCATATCGAGGAAAAGGCTATTTGCTTTAAATGTAATTTATTGACGATATTGGCATATATCAATCAATCAGTGAAAAGCGCTGATTCCGAATATATATATTTTATAACTCACCTGCTAGAAAGTGATGATGAGGCTGACAATGGAGCGCGTTCCCCCAGCAAATGCCGATTTAAACGATGTTTGAAGATTCCCATGTCATAAGATGTCGGAAAAACAGACGCAGGAAATGATTTCCACTCAATATCGCCGAAATTTGTCGCTTAAAGCAAAGATCTTTTCGCCCCTCGATATAATATACGTCTATAACTCGCGAAAAATTAATCTATTTATCATAGAAAAGTTTGCCACTACCAGATCTCGAGCCCTGGATCTGCCGCGTTGCAGGCATGGACATTATTATTGCTTTATCAGGCTATATATATTCGTCCTTGCTAAAGAACATAAAGTCGCGAGTATTCGCTAGTTTCTTTATAAAATAACATTTAGTGAACATTTCCAGCAAATAGTCCGTGAAAGGTTAAACTGTTTAATTAACGTAAAGTGTCGACGCGTCCCAACACTAGCGTTCTCTTGAGAAAACTGTACAAATAGCGAGGCCAGACGGGCGCAGTTTGCATAATTGCCGCGATCGACTCATCCAGAACGGTTTATGTATCAGTTTTCCTATTCTTTAGCATTTCTTTTTTGCATTAATTAATTTTAATATTATTGATTGCTAATAATCAGTATTAATTGATGATTATTATTACTATTTAACCTGGTCACCCTATAGGTCATTTATACCGCAGAACGCATAGGTTATAATTTATAATTAATGCTCGATTAAAAAAAAGTAAAAATAAGTGACTGATAATTTAATTTTATTGTAGCTATATAATATCGTAATTGAAATATTTAACAATAACATTAACAATGAATTTAGTTTAATGTAGACAGAACTGTAATAATAACTTATTATTATTGAATAATTACATTGATACTAGGTTCTAAAAAAACGTTGGATTATTGTATTACAGACAAGCCTTTAGCCATTTATAGGTAAAGTTATTGCAGACAAGGCTTTGACCTTTTAACTCGGTTATATAGACGTGGCTTAGACTCGTAATCCAAGAATGAGCATACCTATGAATTTATATTACCTCAGACGTAGCTGTAAGGTTAATATACTTTTGCCTTTCTCTGAGGCCGTAACGAATGTCAATGAAATTCAAAATATTCAAATAATGACATGCCTTCGGCTTTTTGAATTAAGAAAAAAACGACATAGCTATGGTCTTTCTCAATTGGCAAAACAAACATGGCAAGGTATAACAACAAGAAATTAAAACGGTATAGACAAGACCTTTTGAACTTCAACAAATCCAAGTTATTTATGGAAAATAACCATGGTGTATATTGAATTTAACTTTGTAAAACAAGCATGGCTTTGGTTTTTTAACACTAGACATACCAAACTGGTCAAAATGATCGATATTTATATTTGTCTTAGATTTTTTTTCTTCTTTAATATTTTTTTATTCTGGAAAATATGTCTTTTACTAATACAAGATATTAATAAATACTATGTATTTTATAGCAAAGCAAAATAAACTACGTTATACCGACTTCTAAAATAGACAAAGCCAAACCCTAGGAGTGGTGTATGGTGACAGTTGTGCGGTGTTGGTTAACCGGTTTTGGTTTTGTAGTTGTCCGGCGCTGGGTATCTCGATGCGGAGGGTAGCGGGATCCGAAGCACGGTGCACCGCTGGCCGACCGCAGGTTGTAGGGGGCCCAAGTAGGTGACTAGCCATCTCTGAAAGGCTGCCCCGCCGCCTTGCGAAAAATCCCGAGATGCTCCGCCGTGCCGGTTGGCGACCGGATGGAGGTTCCGGCGGCTATTGAGGGGGGGTTCGGGTGTCCCCGCAGTCTCCGTTTGAGATCCCCGTATGCGTTGCCCAACTGCAGATCTGATGGATATAACATACCGCTCCTCGTCCCCATTACATCTCTTCAAATTCACTCCAAATTACGTCGAGTGAATCGGTATTTGCTGGGTGAGCGCGCTCCATCGTCGGCCTCATCATCACTTTCCAGCAGGTGAGATTGAGGTCAAGCGCAAACCTGTAGGTAATAAAAAAAAAGACATAAATTGTTTGGTAGATCTGGTGTTAAATATAGAGATAATACAAATAAGGTAAGGCTGTATGGCTCGTTGTTCCTTTGCCTTTCGTTTGTCAAATGTAATAAAACAACATTCAAATAATGACAACAGTTTGATTGACGGCAAAGGCACAAGCCGGAGTGGTTCCTTATTGTAGCGATCAGCTGGGTGTTCAATTGTTGTCTGAGCTTATGTTGTGGGCTTGGGCAGCAATGGCATGCTCAGCTGACCGTGTGCGATGGGGAACCAATGGTTTTTGGCGAGACGCTAGTGGAGTGATGCGTCCCTCGGGCCGCTGAGTTTTCCCGCCAATCTGCATAGTCTTCCTCGTCGTTTATATATATTGTGTGTATCTGTGTGTGTAGAAATGGTGCAACCAACAGGACATGAAGATGGATTACATTGAATTGAATTGAAATTACGAGAGATAAGTATATTAGAGCGTGGCAGGAAGACAACAGAAATTGAATAAAACTTTAAAGCTAAGACCTCGGACATGGCTGTGTGGTGTAAATGCCTTTGCCTTCCCATAATGAGGAAAATATAACAAAAAAAATGACAACAGTTTGTTGGTAAATATAGTGTATAGTGGTGTTTTATGAATTAAAGTATTTATTTTAATAATTTATTGTCACATTATGAATAACTATTCTACTGCACCATTAAAATTGTACATTCAGGATATTTTTAGAGCTCAAACTACTAGTGATCAATATGTGTACGAAATATTCGGCTTAACTTTCAAAAATGTAATGTTGCATGGAGTTATTACTTCTATTTCTAATGTTACGGAGACTACAGCGAATTTGGAACTCAGCGATGCTACCGGTTCAGTGCAAATATATTACGATATAACTAAATGTAGCAAAAACGTTACAAATAAGGTTATAAAAGATCTTAACTGCCATTATGAAGATGCATTACGTTCCAGAAATGAGAATGTAGGAATTCTATCAACATTAATGGAAGCTATTGTTAAAAAAAGTGGCATTGATTTTATCGAAGGGAGTTTTATTTCTGTTGTTGGGGATATTTTTATAGATGATTTGAATACAAGAATGATTTCTGCTTTCGAATGTACAGTGACATCTGTTGAACGGGATTTGATATGGTTAGAAGAGCTTAGATACTTGTATGAAAAGTTTTATTTGTGGAAGAAAAAGTGACATCTAATGATATAACCTAGAACTAAACTTACAGAGTCAATTTGGAAGAATTATACTAATAAAAATTATTGCACAATAGAAATGCATTAGAAATCCACTTTATATCTATTTAAGACAATAACTCAGAAATATCGTTAAAGTATGTCAATTTAAATAACATAGTTTGTAATTTGAAGCTGTAGTGCAGGGCTTCTTAAACTATGGGTCGCGTAACAAAATTCTGGGGTCGCGAGAGATTTTAATGTCAAATATTTATATATACCATTTTATAACATCACTAGAGTTGGCGGAATACAGTGGACTTGCAGCGTCTAGACACGCGCGTTAAGACGGTCAGAATCCACTTTTATTTTTGAAACTATAATAAATACAATTTTATAATTTTTTGTGCAATTTTTAATTTTAGTTTTTTGTATGTTTCAAAATGAATTCTAAAACTATATATTTTATAATCTAAGATTTTTATATGTATATTGTTACCTAATAAATAAATCATCAAAAAATATTAATTTATTTTTCTTTTATATTTGTATGGAGTCGTCAAAAAACTCGCAATCATAAACGGGGTCGTGAATGACAAAAGTTTAAGAAGCCCTGCTGTAGTGAAAATTATTAAACAGTTTTAAATAATTTCGTATGATCGTCAAAATTTCTTTGAAGAACCTTATCCTTGGTAGTATGATAAGTATATTAATTGTGTGTATTATAATATAGTAATAATTTTATTATTGTATTTTTTGTTTGAATTTTTCAACCATTCAAAATACCTAATGCTTCAAGGTTAGTACCCACTTAACCCACCAGTTTTATAATCATTTGAATGAATAATTTGATTTCGCGATCTTTAATCATTCATAATTCAATCCTAATCTTTTTTAATTTACCGGCTCTGGAAGCGAACTTATTAAAGGTAATTGTAGTAATACCAATGTTGGGATTTTACCTCTAAGCTCGGTTAATATCTGGCAAAATGAATTTTTCATGCAAAAAGCAAAACTAACATAAAAAACACAATTTCATACATATTCTAAGGCTGCTTACATCAAATAATTAAAGCTAGTTTAATCTTGTATAAAACGTAATTATTTGAAGTGGTTGAATTTTACCTTAATGATTTAAATTTAACAGATATTAAAACTAGATAATGTTTTCATGCACGGCGATAAGTACAGTTTATAGCAAACAGTGTCTCATACAAGTTCTAACTAGATTTAATTTGTTAGTGCAAGTCACCGCTAATGTATAATTTACTAAATAATTTGTTTTGTATAATCTACCAAACCTTTGATAATTCCTATATTGTGGTTTAAAATACCAGATCAGTTATAGTTTAAGTCGTAAACAATAAAATATTTAAATACATTAATATATGCAACACTTAGTTCCGCTTTTTTTAAGTACAATTTAAAAAATCTTCAGGGAGAAATTTTCTTAGGGGTTGACAGCACAAGTCAAATGTCAATTGGTTTATTTCATATTAAACTTAATTTCCGCTTGGCTTTTTTGCTAAAATATTTTAGAGTTTTGCTCTGTGTAAATAATAAATCAGTAAGTATTAATTTTAAAAAGATTAATATCATTATCGAACCGAATTGTATGATTTTTTTTTTTAATAAATTCGCATTAAAACATTTAAGTTTGGTTATAATTATAATATTGCTTTCTATTAATATATTTTATTTCAAAGCGCCATCAGCATGTCTAATGTAGGTATTTCGCCGCAAGAAGTGGAGGCACTATGCCAAACACCGGACCCTTCTACAAAGGTAAATGTTTTATTCTTTTTCAACATTTCTTTATATGTCGTGTTATTTTGTTTACTCTTTCACGTAAAAACCATACTATAGCTTACTAGATTATTCCGATAACTTCATATGCTTTGAAAGTGAAACACCATAATATAAGTCAAATTCGCCAATTAATTAGTTTGTAAAGTTGCAGAAAATTTGTGTACCATTCTCATTGCCTTACCAAAAAATAGAAAATCTGGATAATTATAAATAATGTTTATTAGAATTGATAGTTCCTCTTAACTATGTTAATATATGAATTGATAAGAATATTTGAATATATGATATTTTGATTTAAAGTAAACTACCTACTTACAGAAACAATCTTTATATTGTTATCAAACTTTAGAATGTAACATAAAGATAACAAATCTATCTTTGAACTCTCATTATAATAAGGTTTTTCATTAAAGTTTATCAACAATTATACAGATAAACACTCATTACACAGTGTTCAATTATTTAGCATTTTAATGTTAATATACTCTCATGCAATATTCTTTACGAATGTGCAGAGATACATAAGAGTTTATATTCACTTTGCTCTTTTATGTCATACACAACATGACCAGAAGCACAGCTGATCATATTTTTCACAACACAAGTACACTCAATATTTCTATTAGGTGTCACACAGGTTTCGTTACAATTTTTTTTCTTCACCAGTGAGCATGTGTTGCCTAGATCCAGACATATTAGAAAAACCCAAAGGTGTGTGCCTGGATTCGAACCTGCCATTCACAAACATGGAAACAGGTCCATTATCTACTAGGCCAACACTGGCACTAACATGTTTAATGCTATTACTTATTTATAATCATATTATTTATTTTAGTCTTTTAAATTAAACAAGATAATGACTTGAAATTCACATAATCTTTTAAAATGCTAGTCAAAACTAAAAAATAACAGTATACAAGAGGCCCTAAAGCAGTGCAATGAGATAAATTTGTTCATGTTCGTGATGTCTGGAGGAAATGTGTGTGGATGTACTGCTATTCCCAGATAGTGTTGTATAGCATTTTATTGGCAGGACAATTTGCTGTTAACTGGGAAGCCTTTCCCAGTTAACTTATAACTTAATTAGGTCCTTAAGTCCTTACCTCTTTCACCCTATTAAGTTAATTATAACTTAATAGGGTGAAAGAGGTAAGGACTTAAGACACTCAGCCAGTGAGTTATAGGTTGGGTGGCAAAGCAAGAGCATGTCTGTGGCTACGAGACATGACTTGCAGGGTCAGCCAGAGAAAGAACTTAAGGTGTTCTACTATCATTCCAAAGTGACTGTCTTAAGTTGAAATGCTAACTTTGATTAATTAATACATGTATAGTATTATTGAAAAGACCTAATAAACAATAAAATTCTGTTTTCAGGACTTCATGTTCCAACAAACAATGTATAGAATCAAAGATCCGAAAAAATCCATTCCATTCTACACCGGAGTACTCGGTATGACCCTGCTGAAGCAACTTCACTTCCCGGAGATGAAGTTTTCCTTATTCTTCATGGGCTACGAGAACCCGGCTGAGGTTCCTGCTGATGAAGTAACCAGAACGGCATGGGCGATGACCAGAAAAGCCACTTTGGAATTAACATAGTGAGTATGAACAACTAATTAATAAGAAATGGGATTTATGATATCAGGATATTTACCAGAACAAGTCCACTGAGTATGTACACAAGCTGATCCTAAATCGCAACAGGCTTAAGCATGTCACTATAATGGTCTGTGCACTTGCGTACTGTGATCACAACCCAGTTCAGGAAATTTATGGAACAACCACTATAGCAACTCACTTCAGGATTAGCTTGTGTATGTCTAGTAACTCATATACCTAAAAACCTTCAGCCATAATATGTCTATGCCAACATGGCGATAGCGATTGTCAACAGATTTTCGTTCCTTCGCCATCTCTGCCATTCTTAGACTATACTCCATTTTGTCGAACCAACAAAAAAACAACCCATCGCCCATTTTGTTTGACCTGGTGAAAATCATCAAGAACTATCCAGGCAAGGGTAAGGGCTGCGGCGCTTGTGTGTGGACTCTTACCAAATATAACCACCGGAGTGTTCTTCCAACATGTCTGCTGGGCCAAGGATACGGGCTCGCCAACTTCCTCAGCTGACCACCCTAAACTTCTACATATTTATATTCTATTTTGCAGCAATTGGGGTACGGAGAGTGATGATTCGAGTTACCACAATGGCAATTCAGACCCAAGAGGTTTTGGACACATTGGGATTCTTGTTAGAGATGTCGATGCTGCCTGTGCTAGGTGAAATCATTTTTATTTTTGTAAACTGGCTATTACAGCTACTATACACTAGGGATGTAACGGAGGGAGTTTTATCGGAACCGAAGTCGGAGTCGGAGTTTTTAAATTTGATTTATCGGAGTCGGAACCGAAGTCGGAATCGGAGTCGGAGGCAATGTCAGTAATCACAAGTGACGGCAGAATAAAATAGTTTTATTAAGGGACAAATAAAAACATTATCCAGTGAACCTTTTTAATTAGAAAGTGATAAATTTACACATACACAGACAATGAAAATAAAAATTGCTGTGTTTCTTATTAACATTTTTCCAATTAAGAATGGACAGATTAAATATGTAAAATAAATAAAATGTGAAATAAAAAAAAATCTTTTAGTAATAAATTAAAATGAACATTTAGTTCTAAATTTAATAATTTTATTCATACTTTTTTATCTAAATTTTAAAAAATGAGATCTTTAAATTAATTAGCACTGATTGTTTGATTACACATAAAATGAAATCAAATAAATTGACTACAATAGTGGTGGTGACCTCCGATGAATACCTACGATTAAAAAATTTCGGAACCGAAGGTGTAATATCAATCGGAAGTTCCGACTTATCGGAGTCGGAGTCGAAGCTCCGTAACATCCCTGCTATACACTATATAACATGTGGCTGTCGTCATGCACAGCAACGCGAGTGGTCATAGATTCGTATCCCGGGACGTAACTCTGGATTTTTCCAGATTACGTACATGTTTAAGCACCACATGCTCAGGTGGAGCGAAACATCGTGAAGAAGTCCTCATGGCGTCTAATAGAAATGTCATGTGTGTGTGTGTCTAGTACTATAAAAACGGCTGTGCTCCTTGACTCATTGCACAGTTTATATAAATGCAAAGTGAATACAGCGTCTAAGGTATTGCTGCTCATCCTGTAAAGTATATAGCGTGACGTTATATTATTATTTTCATCAGGTTCGAGCAACAAGGAGTCAAGTTTATAAAGAGGCCGAATGATGGAAAGATGAAGGGTTTGGCCTTCATTCAAGATCCAGATGGTTATTGGATCGAGATCTTTACCAGCAATGTCGTCTAAAATCACTTCTGTTGGGCCTACTTTTGTATACATAGTCTATTATGGAAAATACATGCTGAGTCTACTGGCTCAAATAGTGCTCTTAAAGATATATTTAGATAATAATTTATTTTATATAGCAAAAGTAGGTTCAGATAACTAGATATATATTAGGTTGATTATTTCAATAAGCGAAATGTTTGCCCTGTTTACACAAAGCAAGTAACTATACACATTGAAATGTTAAATTCGAAGTAAAGTCGCCTGCCTCGCAGTCTTTTACCGGCTGCACAATGGACACTTTTCAGGAGCTACATTCTCTCATTCCGGCAGCCCACATATCCTCATAGAACCAATAGACACCGTGCCGGATACCATTCGTATGTGGCGGACGTTCCTTATATTCGCACGAAAAGATTTGCTTCTACATTGTGTAAATGTCGCTTAAGCCAAATAGCCTTTCACTCCTCGATATATAAATAAATTTATATATTAATTAATGAGATAAGTATAATTACAACGACTACATATTTTTATATTCTTATTTGATATTCTCTTCATATGTGCATATATGTTTGATTTACATTTAACTATAAACTAGTTTTCAACAGAAGTGCGAGTCACGGGCACTGGTTTGCCCCCCGCTATATACGGAGCTGTCTATTAAACTCAATATTATTTATATCCGTCATTGGTAACTGTTCAACCCATTATCTGCCAATATCAATAACCGATATCTTTTTATACGATGACGACGACGATTTACGTACGACTTGTCAATGTCAAAGTGATACTGTGGCAAAAGTCCCAAGAAAGTATTGTAGAGCAACCACAATTTAGTTTATTAGCAACTGTGAACCTGTTGGTCAATAACTAGCACTGTGTAAACCGGGCATTATGTTACAGATTATTTTTATAGCTTCAGAATAGTTTTTAAAGGGCTTGGTTTAATGCAATATGTATATTTTGTATGTTTTATATATTTACGAAAAGTTTGTTGTCTTTAAAAAATATTGTTTAATATTTTATTTTGAAATTGAATTTCATTGTATTTATGTGACATTTTGTTCATTTAATAATACCATATGTAAGTAATGTTAATCGTAAATGCCATATTTTTAATAAATAAAGGTTATTGTTTAAACAATTGGTTTTTATTTAAGGTAAAATATGAACAGAGGCAAAAAAAATTCAAAATATCTTCCAAATGCAATGTAATTTTCTTCAACAACTTATTATCTAAATCTCTTCTTTATTCTCCTAGGGCGTTTTAGTTGCAGTAAGTGGTCCAATGAACGTAGCTTTTAATTTAAGAAAATTCAATACTTGACCATAGATGCTGTTAGAGCTTTCATAGAGATTTTGCAAAACAATGTACTGACACGCGGTCACTTCGATGGTATTATAGAATATGGATATATGGCATCACTTTCAGCCAAAATAAATATCTGCTTAATAAAAGAAAGACCTTATACAGAGTTATTTGATAGACGAGGGAGATAATTTAATATATAATAATTTCTCCTAGTAAATAATATTGTAAAAATGTAAATAACTATAGTCTTAAACGAGCTATAAAGAAAAATTGATAAACAAATGAGAATCGATTCGTAAAAAGTGTGGACACTGCAGAGCGTGTGGCGCGTGATTGTTTAAAGTTCCTTTTACGTAATTTTAATATACAGGGGTTTATCCTCATTCTTAACAGAGACGAAGTCGAGAGTTCAGGCTAGTATGTTAATAAATTTCGTATCGAATTGCGTACAAAAGCTATTAGTTTTGATAAAATTAACAAATTCGAAGTTGTAATGTCGCATTTAGTAAATAATTGTCGGGCATTATTTCTATGAACGTAAATAATTATTATATTTGAGTACATTTTGTGTTATATTTTATGCTTACACTGATATAAGTCTAATAGATATGATACTAGAAGAAAAATAGTTATTTGACATAAAAAGACAACAAAGAATTGTAGAATGAATAGAATAGTTTATTATTTATAAGAAGTTAAGTTATATGGCTCTGGGTGCCAGTCCTTTTGAGCCCATCGTAAATTATTTTAGTATACTGTAGTCTCTGATTAACGTTAAAACGATGCGCACTCCATTCCACGCCATCTGAAAAACCATAGATTAATAATATACATATAATAGTACAACTATAACTTAAGATATGGGTGCGATATCTTATAAAGCTTTAAAGTTAACTTTTAAAACTTTAAAACAAAGAGAAAGGCAAGACGGAGTCCACGCCCTTAGTGCCAAATTTCAGGTGCGGCAAACGAGCACATCACCCAGATGAGTTTTCACTAAGTATATCTAAAAAATTAGGCCAACCTCTCCATAAAAAATGACTGAAAAGTACAAGCCTTTGCTTTTGATGTTTTAAAAGTTTGCTCAAAAGTCTCATAAGATATCGTTACCACGTCTTAAATTAGACAAAGATTGTTTTTGTGGATATTTAACTTGTTATGCGATGATAGATATCTATATATTTACAAAGTCGTTGAGCACAAAATCTCCAAAAATTCATACAATTGAGAAATAAGTAAAAGGACTTACTTGGGGCGGCGCGGCGTTTACGGTCAGACAATTTTTGCCCCGCATCAAAATATTTCAAGAATGATAATTTTTACCTCTGGACATATTCTATTTTTGTATTATGTCAGATAGTGCGTTTTTTTAGTTAATCCTTGAAGTGCGCTTGAAGTGTCACCTGGGTACGCTCATGTCACATCTATTGAAGATTTTTTTAAGTAATTCTAATTATATACGGAGAAACAGGGCTTGTTATTCTAAATTACCGTAACCTGGACTTAATTATATATGTAAATTCAATGTATTTATAATAAACTTTAGAACGGTGCGAGGTGCACTAGAGTCATGATATTTTAACAAATTAATATTTGAGTAAAATCGTGACAATATGCCGAAGGTTCATCATTTTGTTGTTTTAATTTTCTATTTTTCACAATTTTTGGTAAGATTTTTTTTAATATTATCTAGGGCTCTTTCGGTGTACTGTGGGAACAGCCTGAATAGGGCCCAGTGAGTCGCGCTGGGGGCGGCGGCACCTATGTGCCAGACTGATATTGTCTAAAAACTCTCGGAGTGTCTTTCTACTCCTTGCTAGCCAGGTCGGGGGACTCATACATTTGCTTAGGAGGAATTATTCCTGTGTAGAGATGCGTCACATATATCAGTCTCGTAGACCGAAAAATTTGCTTACAACTCGTTGTGGTTACTACAAAATATTTACATAACGAAGTTTGTCTTTATGGGTCTTGGTAAAATGCTCAAGACGCGCTTTGGGCACTATCTGATATAATAAATGGGAATTGGTGATTATTCTGATGGCGTGTAATAGAGTGCCCGTCGCTTGGGTTGTTGTGTTTTGATGTCAATTAGTGACTACTAAATATTAAAAATACTAACAATGGTCTACAAGGACTTGTATCCACGGCAGTAAAACTAAATATAAAAAAACACCGCACCTGACGGAAAAAAAGAGTCCAAGAAGCTAGCGACCATCAAGGGACAAGAATCCATTGAATGTTGCCATCGCTATGTCAGCCAACATATACCACGACGGTGGGTCACTAGGTATATGAATAACTAACTGGATACACAAACTGATCCCGGAACAGGACAGGCCGCATCACTATGAATGTCTTTGCACTGCGGTCACGACTTAGTTCGGGCAATCGACGTATCACCTCACAAATATCAATATTTTACTTTTTGAGTCTTAAACGGTATCAGTTTTTGAGTCTTAGGCTGAGGCTTATAGACGCAACTTTAAGTTTGCTTAGACATTACTAAAAATACAATTAATATTACTCAATGAATATCAAAGGATTTGGTAAGTCATCGATTTTGTCAACATGGACTTGATTCTGCGAATACTATTGCTATACTTAAGTTCCTATTATATATTCAGTTTTTTGTCAAAAAGAATTTATATTTTGAGACTTTTGCTAAGCAAAGTTGAAATAGCGCCTAAAAATTTCAGCCTTACAGTAATAATTTAAAACAATATTTGTGTAAATGCATCAACCGTTGAAAGATGCCGCAGCATGCACAAGTACCTAGTAAATAAAATTACTACTGTCATTCTGTTAGATGCCATACGTATTCCCTCATAACGTTTTTCTTCACCGACAGTTATGTGATGTCTAAATCCATACTCAATATGGATAAGCCCAGAGATACAAGTCAGGATTCGAAGCAACGACCATTCGCATTGCCGCGTATGAATATCGATCCCTTGTCCGCTAAGCCACAGCATCCATAAAAGAAAACATTTGTTTCAGAAAATAAATGCGATGCAGATCGCACCAACAGCCCAGCAGATCAAAAATAGTGATGGGGTAACTCACACCGTAACTAGCTATGTAATGGTTCCCAAAACATCGGGTACGGTTCACACCGTTGACTCGAAGAACGGCTATAACGAAAGACCTATGCTATATTATCCCTCCTACCAGCCTGCTGTGAAAAGCTATGTTCAGTATCCTCAGTACCAAAGTCGTTATAATTTCTATGGCAACAAGGTGGATATGTTACCCAGTGCAGGGAACTTCCAAAGCATTGGCGCCGGTCAGATCTCAACTGGTCAAATGAAAACTAATTACTACAAAACAGGCTATGATAAATACTATAATGGTAAGATTGTTTGTTAATCTTTTTTTGGGTTATGTACGGCAAAAGGATAACATAACCCTTTTAGGGTCACTTCGTCGTGAGTCCGAAAACCTTGTTTTCAGGAACGCGTAAAATTAGTATGTTGAAATTAATATGAAAATAAAACAAACGATTGGGTGTCGGTTGAAAATCAGTGCTGTGTGACTCAGCTGGTCACCTAGCATTTGCTGAGCAGACTTCCCTTTGGCGCATCAACACAACAAAGGGTATTTGCTTTAGCTGTTTTCTACCTAGATTTAGTTAAATTACATATAGGCTTACGCAAGACCCCAATTTCACCTGATGGAAATTGAAGATGAGGCCAACAATAGAGCGCGCTCGCCCAACAAATACTTGACGTTTGAAGCTTCCCATGTCGTAATATGTTGGGAAAACAGACACAGGAAGTGAATTAACCCGTTCTACTGTGTTATATGTGATGTGTTAAATCAATGCTTTCTATCTTGTCTTTCTTTTTAAATACTAGGGAATGTATCCTGTGACTCTGTAAAACGCCAGCAAAGCTAAAGCTCCGGAGTTATACCATAATTGGCGAACTGTTCTATCATGAACAAATTCGTTTTTTTATAAGTCATGAATGTGTATATATATTTAAGTATGTATATCTTTGTCTAGTACCCATAGTATAAGTGCAAGCTTACTTTGGGATTAGGCCAATGCAGTTATCTGTCCATTTTGATATGTATGTTTTTATTGCGCTTACTTAGATGTTTGATTTCAAAACAACAAGAGACATGAGACCTAGGTGTTTGGTATTAATTTCAACTTGACATTACCACGCATTCCTAAGAAAATAACATTGACATACAACAGACAGACGGTGGGCAACGTCATCAAAGGATTATAAAGGGATTTCTTTTTACATGTGAATAACTCAAAAAACGTAATATTCAAATTTCAGACATAGGAAGGAATGGTCAACTTGCTAACAACAACAATAACATAGTGAATCAGGCATATAATTTTAAGTATAAAGATATTTATTATCCGGGAGAGAAAAAAAGTTTTACGGTTAATACGGACGTAGTTGCAAAAATGAATAAGGATGTAGAACATTATCAACATACAAAAGAAACTCAACTTGGTGTAAGTAATGTTATTGTAGCATCTATATTCAGAATGATTTTATCGACGAGGGAGATAATCAGGAAGGATATTCATCATTCGTTTTTAATTCAAAATATAAAAAATAGTGATAGCTTAATTGTTTCATTAAAACAAAGTAAATTATTGTCAAAATATTTACAGGCAATTACACACATTATTAATGAATGAATTACAATTAATATTTTGCCTGTCCTAATCCAGTATACAGTGCAAAGTGAAAACGAGTCAATGCTTGTTTATCTAAGTTTACGCATTATAAGAGGACCTTTATTACTTACCAAATCATTTTACGGATCAATTCTGATTTATTCTTATTTTTTCTTTATGATTTGTTAGGTAATATAGTTATTTACGTTATTATTAGTTGCAACTTCTTGCAACTTCTTGCAACTTACTTTCTACTTCGTATACATTATTGTATCGTGAAATATCTCCCTCATCTATATAGACGATGATGATTTTATAATTATCCTGTATATAAAATTTGTCGCGATTGACATATCCTTGCAGATGTTAAACTAATAAAGATAGAAAAATAAATTTTAGAGATTAGGTCCTTTCCATGACGTAGGTACTCGCGTTAAGTGGGATTTTTTCAATATTTCAACCCTATTTGGGTGAAACATGGGTTGAAGGTTTAGTTGAACCCGTAACTTTGAAGAAAATACTGTTTGTTTATTTATAAGAACACTTATATAATCTACATTAACACACACATAAATATATGAACATGATACATTACAAACCCGACTATATTGTAGTGTAGTAAAGTGTAGTAAAGTGTAGTAAAGTGTAGACTACTTGCATAGAAGAAAAGAAAAATAAAAATATGAGTAACACATGGGCAAGAACATTAACAAAAAAAAACAACCCATAACCTATTCCACAATCCACTCGAATAACATCCATTTTTTGGGTTTCATAATATTATCATTAAATATTTTGTGATCAGTAGAATTCTACAACCTTGTCATTCTACAAAAGGGTATAAATAAGTATTTAGCTTTTAATGATAAATAACAAATTAGTGAAAACTAAAGAAATCATCGTGAGGATATCCCCATAACATCTAATAGAAATTCCATGTGTACTAGTGCTATGAGAATGGCGATTAGCTGCGCTACTGGTCACGTTATGCGCGACATATAAGCGCTAAGTGGATATAGCCACTTATTTGTACTGGGTTGAGGAAGTGACTACATCGTACTTGATAGAAAAGTACAGTATAGTCCAAGAACGGCAACGACCATCAAGTGACGAAAATCTGTTGATAGTCACCGTTGCTATGTCGGCCCACATATACTATAACGGAAAGTCACAACTGGATACATAAACTGATCCCGAAACGAGACCGGCCGAAGTGAGGCACCATGACATTCTGTACCTTTGGATACTGTGGTCACGACTTAGTTCAGGCAATTGCAGTGGTGTGGTCATTGTGCAGAGTTAGGATGGCGTTAAGATGACGGAGGGCCCTATTTCTCAATCTTTATATGTCTTTGTATTTTCTAATTTTATGTTTCTGAATTTCAAAGCTTTGTTTGGGGCGAAATAAAATATTTCATTTCAGTTCATTGGCCTCGTCAACACAGAATATTACCTTAAATTAAGGCCAAACGTAGGTCTGTTTGTCATTAAATAATTTAATCTTTTTTTAGAATGAAGCTCATGGTTTTAACAATCAAGAGCCGTTGGGTGATATCCCATCACCATTCACGACAGGATATCAAGACATTCAAATAAAGCAAGCAAATAATAATCATATGAATATTAAAGCATATTTTGATAAATTGCAAAGGAGTTCAAGTACAATTAACTATACTGATATCGAGACAATAGTTTCAAGTATTTTGGCCGAAAATTTGAATTTGAGATTAAAGTTCCAAGATGCTATTAAATACTTAAAAGATCCTAGTCATGTTAAGGTTAATGGAGAAATCTGTAAACATCCTATACAAGTTGATCAATGTTGGAAAACATACATTAATGCGCTGCCAGCTTATATCGGGTATAAAGTTGAAAAAATACGTTTAATTTTGCATATTATTGAACTATTTAAAATCGAAATGAATCTAGGTTTGCCTATTCATCATATATTTCGTAAAATAACAATAACTTTGAAGGAATCCATGGGACTTAATTTAGACGATGTTGACGAATTGGTACATAAAATATACACAAACCTTGGTTTTAATAATTCTTATTCAATGAAACAAAATATTAGATATGTATTTGAAAAAATTTTACTCCGAATTGATAAAACTAATTTAACTAATGGTAAACAGCTTCAAATTTCTGATATTCAAAATACGATAGATCAGTTTATCAAAAAAATTATACACGCTACAGGAAAAAGTTATAGTCGTGAAGGCGTTGCTTCGAATGTTGTCATGAATTGGGTAAAAACTCCGGATCATTCGTTGTTAGTTGCCAATGAAATGAAATCGAACCTTGATACGAACAAAAAAAAACAATTCCATGGAGATAAAAATGCTCTATATCCTAACAGTGATTTATATGATGAATATAATAGCAATATTAATAAAGGCTGGGAGACAACATCTATAAACCATACACAACTAATAAATAATCAAAATTCTATGATATCTAGAGAAGATAACGAAAAATATCTTGTAAAGCCATTAGACACAGAAGCTACTGACATTGATAAAATTCAGAATGATTTTGAAATAAAATACATAAATGAAAATACTAAGCTATCCAAACAGAAATCTGAAAAAATAAGTAAAATTGACAATAAAGATATTGTAAACGATGACAAATTATTAATAGATCTGATGGGTCGTTTTAACGATGAAACAAATGTTATCTCCAAAAATAACGCAATAAATGAATATATGTATCATTTTAATGGTAATAATGAAGCAATAAAAGCTAAAGAGCTATTTAACATAGAATCAGGCGTAGAAAATACGACAGATACAAAAGTAAGTGTAGAATCATCGAACATGAAATTTGTAGACGAAGCTCATACAACACTAAACACAAAAGTAGATATTGTAAAACCAATTGTAACGAATAAGGCCCAAATAGGAGTAAAGGAAACCTCAGACAATTATATACAAGATTCAAAACATTATAAAAAAGACGCCCAAAATGAACAGATAAACTTAGAATTACCTCTAAAAGAACCTGAAAACTCAAAAGATGTGAAAATATTTGTAGTTCAAGAGAAACTAGAAAATAACGTTCATATTCCTGAAGAATTGTCAAAAATAAGCATACCAAGCAATGATAGAGAGCGACAGTTAATACTTGAATACATTTTAGGAAATGGTCAACAGAAAAACATGACATTTTTTGATTATACACATTCATACGTGAGTAACAATGAAAAGGGATTGGATTATAAACCTTATGTTATCAATGTTAACAAATATTTTAATGTGGATCCTCAGTTCATATTAAAATCGATACTAGACAGTTTGGAATTAAGCGGTGAGAAATACCAAAACACAAAACACATTCCATCTCATGTTTTTTCATTATCTGATTATGATATGTTGCCCAAGACTGAAACAAAGAAATATTTTTCATCGAGTTCAGATATTGCCTTTCTTAGTAATGAAAAATCTGTTGACGAACTAAACTCGAGATTACAATTGGAATTAGATAATTTAATGCGTATGGTAAAATCAGATGATCAAGTAAAGGATGTCAATGCTAAAACCGCTCATGAATTGGAAAGTAAATTTAGCAATAGTATTATGGAACATTTACTAACGATGAAATCTTCAAAAATGGCCAAGAAACTTGAAAACTCACTGTTCTTATTATACAAAATTTTGAAATACATCGTAACTCTTCTGATCAGAAAAGGGATGCCTATCTATCAAATTAAACAATTAATTTTAGATATAAAAGAGGAATTGCATAGTATGGGATTGCTACACGTCAGTAAATGTCTTGAAGAATTAAACTGGCGATATATCACAAATATACATGCACAGTTCCAAAATATAATTAATAATTATAAACTGCTTCCATAATTTTGTAAATCATTTGATCTGTACTAAGTTTTAGATACCACAATTTAGATTTTTGAAACGATATATTATTATAATTTCTTATTGTTCTATAATATATTTTAATTTCATTGGTCTGATAATAAATATTTCAACTTGCACAATATTTAAATATAACTTTAATGTAAATTTAAATACGACAATAAATTGATAGAACACATGTCAATTTATTTATTTCAAACTGTACTTAAGTTAGAAGAATCTTTTGGCGTATTAATATTTAGAAACAAAATTAAGAGTACTGACATTATCACATAATATAATCTCTTAAAAAAGAAATTATTGAAGCAACCTAATGCATCTTTAGATTTTTATATGTGGACTCGCTCAGTTTAGTTGTGAATGTCCCTCACGAACGCTAACAATTATCCTGCCGAAAAAAAAATGTTATATGTGGGCTTCCTACATTTTCTTTCATTAGGTACTGAGCTATGTTGGGGCTTCTTCTGAAGGATAAAATCCAAAAGGAATTATCTGACATAGATACAAAGTATTTAGCATAACTCTCTATGTCAGTCTTGTGTTTCTTTCTGCGTTTCTTCTCATGGTAGTTGCTTCCGAAACGCCAATAGATCTCAATTAGGTCCATTTTTCTGGCTGACCGCCCAAGTCGAGGTCTATACCCACAGGAGTGCCCTTGCATTGCCGCCCAACCCATAAATCTCTGGCTGAGCAACCCAAGTGTTCATCCTCTTTGCCCGGTGTAGTTATGAAGGCCTTTCTCGTTCATTAACATATTGTTTTGCCGGAAAAAAAACTCTCCAGATTACAAAATATCCATATTTTATAATTTGATTCGTCGTCTGAATCTATATCGTCCATAAATGCTGAGAACGGATGCTAAAGCACGCAAATTTTGCAGTGAAGACCGAGAATCAACGAACACAGTGAAGGAGGCTTTCTGGTAAAGCGAAAGGTTGATATGCGAAAGGTATCCTGCACTAACTAAATAAGAAAAGCTGAAGACTAAGTTTTATGTCCTCGGAGAGGGTTATATCTGTCAATTTTTATAATGAAGTTTAGAGGTCTTTAGGCAAAACTTGTTTTCGATCCCATGATTTGTTCTTCTAAACAGGAAATCTCAAACCGATCTACTTTATGATGACGTCTCTTCTCCGGAATCTTACCTTGAAAGAATCAACCTATGACACTGATGTTACGGTCCTCTCTGCATATGTCCGAAAAAAGCCAGTTCCATTATATCAAGCTTTAGACTAACATATTTTGATTACTATAATGAGGTATACTTGGTATCATTAACCAAGTTCATTATACCTTTTCACATATTAAAGATTAGTTCTATAAACTTTCTAACTAAACTATTGCGTCATTTTATTAACTACCTACTACTAAATAATAATTGAAACGAATCAAAAAATCATTACAAGAAACTAATTTAACACTTAATAATTTATACAACCTTATCAAATGCTCTGACGAATTACTTTGGCTTCGACATTCCTTGATTAATGATGCCTTTTCTGATTTATATTCTAATATTTACTCCTAATTATGTGTTTGGTTACGTTCCAGTGAGTAATTTTTATTTTATTTTAACTCACCTTTTCAGCTTATAAGAGTTCTATACCTCAAAAGGAAATTAGAATCCTTCAATCCTATCAATTCGTTGTCAGTCTAACAAGACACTTTTTTATCAGGAATACGAGAAGGTATCATTTTGAAATGAATATTTTTACTCAGCTCTGAAAGCATCTATCTTCGAAAGGCTAAAATTTATAACCTATTCTATCCTTTATATTAAACTAGCTTTTGCCCGCGGCTTCGCTCGCGTTAAGAAGTATTATTATTAATTAGGTATAGTTTTTGCGGCTTTACTTTTGTTTAGCGTGTGTAAAAAATTAGGGCCTACAAAACTTCTTTGTATACAATATTCTTAACTAATCTGTCATTAGCCGCTAAAACTATCAAGCTATTGGATGAACTTACTCGTGAGTAAGCAACATAAAACTGTCCCTGAGAGAAGCAATGTCCTTTCAAGTCAATACCCACAAATTTCAGAGTTTGCCCATGAAATTTGTTTATTGTCATGGCAAAGTAGACTTCACCTACCTACATGCCAAATTTCAGCCCGATCCGTCCAGTAGTTTGGGCTGTGCGTTGATAGATCACTATGTCAGTCAGTCAGTCACCTTTGAGTTATATATATTAGGTCCTTACATATGAAATTGGCGTTTTTCGTACTGGCCACTTTAATCACAAATTTCTCCTCTTTGGTAAGGAATTCCAAAATTCAAATTTGTACAGCTATAGACTCATGTATTTGTGCTTCGATGATCGTCATTCATTTGTTTTTGTCTTCTGTTTTTTTCTGTTTGCGTCACTCATTTTACAAAATGGAAAACTTAAAATATCGCATTATTTACGAGTACGAGTTCCGCCGTGGCACTAGTGCTGCGGAAACAACTCGAAGGGTGAATGATGTGTTGGCGGTCATGTTGCAAAAGAAAACACAGTTCGTTTTTGGTTCCAACGTTTTCGTTCTGGAAATTTCGACCTGCAGAACAAGCCCCGTGGACGGCCTAAGACTCAAGTTGATAATGAAGAGTTGAAGGCTATTGTGGAAGCGGATCCATCGCAAACAACGTCCGAGTTAGCCGCAGGCTGCGATGTTAGTGATAAAACTGTTTTAATTCACTTGAAGCAAATTGGGAAGATTAAAAAGCTTGAAAGGTGGGTACCTCACGAATTGACTGAAGCAAACCGGCAAACGCGCGTCGACTGCTGCGTTACATTACTAAACCGGTACAATAATGAAGGTATTTTAAACCGAATCATTACCTGTGATGAAAAATGGGTTCTTTACGATAATCGGAAGCGCTCAGCGCAATGGTTGGATCCTGGCCAGCCAGCGAAATCCTGCCCCAAGCGAAAATTAACCCCAAAAAAGTTACTTGTAAGCGTTTGGTGGATTAGTGCCGGTATTGTTCATTACAGTTTTCTCAAATCTGGCCAGACTATTACGGCTGATGTCTATTGTCAGCAATTGCAAACCATGATGGAAAAGCTAGCGGCTAAACAACCTAGGCTGGTCAATCGCTCCACGCCACTGCTGCTTCACGACAACGCTAGACCACACACTGCGCAACAGACGGCTACTAAATTAGAAGAGCTTCAATTGGAAAGCCTAAGACATCCTCCGTACTCCCCGGACCTTGCTCCAACAGATTACCATTTTTTTCGAAATTTGGATAACTTCTTGCAAGGGAAAAAATTCAACTCCGATGGGGCAGTCCAAATCGCCTTCAAAGACTTTATTGATTCCCGTCCGGCTGGTTTTTTTTAGTAAAGGGATCAATGAACTACCTATGAGATGGCAAAAGTGCATAGAAAATAATGGTTCATACTTTGATTAATTAAATATATTATATTAAAAAATATTCGACTTTTTGTTCCTCCCATACAAAACGCCAATTTCATATGTAAGGACCTAATATTTAGATATTCAAAATCGTATTCAAGCGGACGTCTTTATCATAGTAGCTCCAATCTTTAATTTCAGTTCAATCAGTCGAAAATCTAAGAAGATTTATACAAACTTTCATCCTCCATTTTATCCCCTTGGGGGTCGAATTGATCAAAATCCTTTCTTAGCGGATGCCTACGTCATAACATCTACCTGCATGCCAAATTTCAGCCCGATCCGCCCAGTGGTTTGGGCTGTGCGTTGATAGATGACTATGTCAGTCAGTCAGTCAGTTAGTCACCTTTGAGTTATATTTAGATAGATTATACTATAGCAACAATAGTACATCTCTTTTTCGTACACGGGTTTGAAATTAAGAGATATGGCTATCATTCAGTGACGTGCATAGGGTATTTGGACAGAGTAGGCAGATTCACATAATGAATTTGAATATTATATAATAATAATAATAAATATTATATTACTTTAATAGGGAAGATCATTTCATGCCATCTGGCGTGAATATAAAATAGATATGAATATAAAGGGTTCTTTTTTTTTTTTGTTTAAATTAAAGGAATTTATTCCAGACTTATTTATCATAAGGGCATGCAATACTTTTATGCATTTATGGAAGAACGCTACTGCTATCATTCTAAGAATTAAAAATAGATAGGTTTATATAGATAGGTAGATAGGACAATTGAAATTGCACGGCACCCTCCGGGAATCATTTGGTAGTTTATTTCTACTAAAATCCATATTCTGTAATGAAAACAACTTTATAGTAGAGTTTTTTAGTCTACCATATCTCAACTAGTGGATTATGAACAACCTTATATCCTGTGATACAAGGAAGATCATAAGGATAATAAGAAGTCCTTTCGAATTATTATGAAGACTTTTCAGAAAAAATGATTTTGACTATAGCAACTATTGATAAATCCAGTGTTTGTGCAAAGCGGTCTAACCACTTGGAATCTTAATAGTTAAGACGTAAAATGTGTTTATTATATTATTATAGAATAAACTTCTGAGTAATCCGATTCTAATAAATTCGTCGGCCAATGGAATGCGGTATGCCAATACTAATTGGAATCTTGGATCCAATGTAGTAAGTAACGAGGTATGGTATAACAATTCGGTTTCTAAGTGTTTTAATTGTTTAAATCACAGTTGTCATTTGAAAAAGACTCAAATATAGAGTTAAAATTAGCTTTTTTTGGTTACCCGGGAGAAAATGCTGCATAAGACCGTCGGGTCCACCGTGAGGGCTGTGGCCCCTGTTCGTCAGACTCCTGCAAGCTAAAACCCCGGGGTGTAGTTTCCTTATCGCTGTTAACCAGGTCTAGGGGGCCAAATTCGTTGTTCAATCCGGAGTGCGAATGCCTATAGAGGTCTCATCTCTTGGAGAAAGGTATATAAATGATAGGAGTAAAGGAGTTAAAATGAGCTTTAGAAGCCTACGAAAAGATATAATTCAATTAATTACTGTTCAACTGATAATAATGCGTATTCTTAATGTCCCATATTTCTTACAGGACGTTCATTCGCTTGTATATTTTTTTAATAATTTCTGGCAGACGCTTGACCTCAATCAAAATCAGTGGAAGGTGAAGATGAGTCCGATGATGGATCACGTCTGCTTAACAAATGCGTATTCACTTTTCTCTTAAAGACCCCCAGGTCATAAGACCGTGGCAACATGGTCGCTGGATTTTATTCCACTCCTTAGCTATTCGCATGACGAATGTGGAACCGAATCTATCTTTTCGTGCGGATTAAAGGAATATCTACCACATACGGAAGGTATCCCACAATGTATTTAGTGATTTTATAATGAAATGGGGATGGCGGAATCAGAGAATGTAGTTTCTTAGAGCACTCCATTCTCCATTATGAGCAAATAATTAAATAAATTAATTTGCTATACCAACAGAAAAAAGAAGCACCGTTTATAAATGATATAGAGATTCTATATGAAGAACAGAATCCACATTATGATATAGAGACTATAGTGAACATAGTTATGATGCTTATGAAGTTAATTATCAAAAGTTCAATCAACACAGAAAAAACTTCAAAGGTAACGGATACTCTCATAGAACAATTAAAAAATGCACAATTGAAGTCAGACACTTTGGAACTGTATGAACAATTATTAAATTTGAATAGCAAAGTAAAAGATCACAAATCAATTTTTACAAACAATCAACATGTTTCAAGAACAATGGAAAGTAGCAACGAAATTGATCCAAAGGGGAATATAATTACAAAGATAATCTTCAAATATAAAATTCCAAACATAAATCAGCCTTTGTGCAAACAGACTTTTCTGAAATTATTACAAACAGCTTATGAAACTTACATTGAATTAGCGAAACATTCATTGTGCGAAGAGATAGAACAGCCCCAATATTACAATCTTCCTACTGATAATTTACAGACTTCATACTCAACAAACCCTGTACCACGTCCAGAAGTGGTCTATGATGTAAATTCACCAAGTAATTTGGAAAAAAACTACTTTTATTTGCCTAATCAAAGCACACATCAGATAAACCCTTATGTTAACAATTTTAATAATAAACCTGATACTAATCCTATGGGACATAACACTATGGAGATTAACTTAAATGAATATCATCCTGGTACTGCAAATATTTTTGGTAATATTCCATTTGGAGATATTAAGCAAGACAATACCGAACAAGTGAGCGCAAAAGATTTTAGCAAGGATGGTTTAAATCCAATGGGGAGCGATTTCAAAATTCCTTTGACAAATCTAAGTAAAATGAACAAAACAATAAGTCCCTTAGAATATATGTTAGAACTGGCTATGTACGCTAACAAAGCAAAAAATCAAATTCCTCTAAATACCAACAAACAACTAGTTAATCGTTTTGACAAAGAAATGCTTGTTAATCCAAAATACCTTATATCGTCAACTAATTATGCGCCAAATATCAAAATTCCCTATGAAAATCATCAAATAAACCACAATAAGCTACCATTGTACTATAATGATACACCAGCACAAAATCAAAATCTGCAGGTACTAGTAAATACAAAAGATTGGAATCCAAGTAATAACAATCAATTTCATAACAACCATTTGAGTCCATTAATTACACATAAACAAATTAACAATCAAATCTTTCCCAATGTTAATAAATCGTCATTAATAGAAAATGTTAAGTATTTTAACCAACCAGAAAAAAAAAATCCCAATTATTCAATTGATTCTAATAGTTGGGTTCCAATAAAAACTATTTCGTACACCAACGACAACAGTAACCCTCTACTTCCAACAAATCAACTCAGTAATGTAATTTCACCAACGAACTTTGACAATAAGCTTGTACAAAATCAATATCAGTCTATAAATGGAAATAAATGGGTTCCCATCGACAATAACCCATATCAAAACGTACAAATAAATCCAACAAGCTCAACCAATCAATTGTTATATCAAGTACATCCAAACTATGTAAATCAAGGAGCACCAGGTGAAAGTAATAAATATTTGCCTATTAACTATAAAGTTATCCCTAGCCAAAATACCTATCAATTCCAATCAAATACGAATGATATTGAGGTATCTGAAAATATTCAGAAGCCACTTAGTTTCCAATACCAAACGGATCAGAATTTACCAAATTCTAAAAACGTAAACGATTACCAACTACTTTATCAAATGCCACAAGCCACGTCTAATCCCTACAAATTAGATTCTCAAACAAATAAAGCAGATGTTGTTGAGCTTACATATATTCTTAAACATCCTCGTGCTGTCATTTACCAACCGCTTTATTTCGTAAAATACCGTCTGCCTTATTCGACATTTTTAGAAAATGTTAAGAATACACTACAAGTGAAACCATTCCTTAAAGATCATCCTGATAAACTTTATCAAGAATTAATAACAGTCTCAAACGTATCCGAAACATCTCCAGATTTAAAAGCTATTCCGAAAGAAGATTTAGTACAGTTAACATACAAGAATGGTCAACTAATCAAAACTGAAGTTTTAACCGAAACTTTTCCTTACAATCATCAAAATAAAACAGCTCCACAACTAAATACTGATGTGGGTAATCAGGTTCCTTGGAATTTAAAAAATAATGTAACCTTTCAAAATCTTTCGAAGCTAATAAATACTTTTAGACTTAATCAACCTATACATTTACAAAATTTGAATAAAAATATAAATAACCCATTAATAAAAAACAATGCGAACCAGCAATCACCGGTAAACGCTTTCATTCCTACGATATCCCCAACTAGCCAGTTATTATCACCTTTGCGCTCTATTCAAAATAGGAAACAGGTAAAACATTAATGTGGCTTAGGCTGATAGAGATTTTGTCAATAAATTATTTTAAAATGTTCTTTGTTTCATTAATCCACACACATGGATACATCGACTAATGTACCTCTGCTCACCCCGAAAGAGATATAGCGTGACTAAATATTATTACCCTCATTTTTGCTTTCATCAACAGTCCTTTAGTATTTCCCTACTATATACTGCGAGGGAAAATATTGCCAGAAATATTTTTCACTTAGGAAAGTAAGTATTGCTATGCATACATTAAAAAGTCATGTAAGATTGTTACTATATTATGTGATTAATTCAAAAAAATATTGTGTGTCAATACTGAGAAAAGCTTATTTTAAATATGAAGTTTTATATTTCAGTATAATGTATAAAAATTGCAACCACTGCAATATACGAGGGTGGGGTGAAAAGTTTCCAGCCTAATTTAGAAATAAGGCTAGTAGGTCTTTTTTTTTTAATTCTATAGTACCATAATTATTTCAGTAGCTTATTTCAAAATTTCCTAATCGATTGTTTTAGTAGTATATATTTGACAGCCGATTCAACACGACGCTTAGATTGCTTACGTGAAAATGCAAAAATGAGAGAAGCGCGCAGTCATCAAGTATTTCTATTTAAAAGGCCTAACAGAATTTCAAATTAAAGAAGAACTGGATTTCACACTGAAAGACTCTTCGCCATCATATTCAAAAGTTAAACATTGGGTTTATAGTCCAGTCAAATAACTTTTTAAATCAAAATTTTGACACTCAAGTTTGCATTTTTGATATTTTGTACTTCTAATAATACAAAAACGATCTGTAAAGGTTTTAGTGTCTGAAACCCCCGGCAAGAGTTAAAAAAAAATGATTTAAAGTTTTTTTCCACAAATACTCGAAAACGGTAATAGTTAGAGAAAAAAAATGTAAGCAAAATATATAGAACTTAAAATACAAACTACACTACTACACTACTACTACTACTTTATACTTATTTTATACAAACTTAATATCAATTGCTACAAGGAAATTTATTTTACGTTGTGAAAAAAAACTTTTCAACAAACATTGGACCAATTTTTTGTGAAAGAAAGTCGACCTACAACAACAGCCACTATGGACTCATCAGACAGTGATTAATTTTAATTTTACGTTCATAAATTAAATGAATATGTAGTTTATTTTGTTTAATTACGTTAATACGTTTTTTGTATATTATATTTCTTTTATGTATTAATTATATAAATGGTTTTTAATTCAAGACGATTCGAAAGAAAAAATAGTATAATTGACAGAAATTTAGCATTATTCCGTATTGGAATTTTTTTTTTACACTGACACGGCATAGTGACTGCACCAAACCTGATGGTAAGCATGGTGCAGTCCAAAAAAACGCCAACGACTATCGAAAGGTAAGAAAAAACCCATCGGTAGTCGCAGCGATCATGCCGGCCCGCACAAATATCTCTTCACGTTACGCTTAAAGGATCCCATATCATAGGATGGTGGGAACACGCTCGCCGGAAGACCATTCCACAGCCCAACGACACGGCAAAAGAAGGAGTTAGAGAACCTCTTAGTCCTAGCCGGGATGTGAGATACCGTATAGCTGTGACACCGCAAACCCGCGCGCGTGGTTCTATTCAGGAAAGGAGAGGGTGGAACAAGGTTAAACAACTCTTCAGAACACTCGCCATAATACAAACGGTAGAAAACACTTAATGAGGCAACATCTTTACGCAATTGGAGCGATTCAAGATGTTCAGAAACGTCTGGATCGTTCATTATGCTGCAACCTAAGCTGCAACCTATCCAGGGCATCAAGCAAGTACTGAGCAGAACCATCCCAGAGATGCGAACAATATTCCATACAAGGCCTGACCTGGGCCTTATACAATAGATACAAAAGATCAGGTGTGAAAAACCGACCCACTCTATTCAGGATACCAAGTCTACGGGAAGTCGAGGAGATGACCGTCCCTATGTGATCCCTGAGATTGAGATCACAGCGAATATCCATGCCTAGTACACTAAGGCTGTCACGCACAGCAAGCGGCACATTCTTGAGAGTAGGAAGAGGAGAAAATGGGGATTTTTTGGAGGAAAAAACACACACCTGGGTTTTTTTGGCATTGAACTCAACCAAATTCCTGTCGCCCCAAGAAGAAATGAGGCTTAAGGACCGATTGAGATCAATAACCAGATCTTCTCGATTCCCAATGGTTTCCTCCCGACCATAAGTGGGCCTGCTGCAATATCCCCCGTGAACCGTTCTGTCATCTGCATAGCAATGAATACAGCCCAAAGACAGCATATCATTGATATGCAGAAGAAACAGGGTGGGAGAAAGTACAGAGCCTTGTGGAACTCCGGCATTAACTGACACGAACTGCGAACTGTGACCATCAACAAGGACACGAATTCTACGTTCGTGCAGAAAGCTAGAGATCCACGCACACAGGTTGTCAGGAAGACCGTACGCTCGAAGCTTGGAGAGAAGACCACGATGCCAGACCCTATCAAAGGCTTTGGCTATATCCAGGCTAACAGCCAAAGATTCGCCATGCTTATCCATAGCCTCACCCCAGCGGTGCATGACGTACGCTAGAAGATCACCCGTGGAACGATTCGGTCGAAAACCATATTGACGATCGTTAATAAGAGAGTGATCCTCTAGGTAACGGACAAGTTGAACATTTACAATTCGTTCTAAGATTTTACAGAGCACTGAGGTGACGGCTATGGGGCAGTAGTTGTTTGGGTCGAAACGATCTCCCTTTTTGGGGATCGGTTGAATGTTGGCTTCCCTCCAAGCCTGAGGCACAACACCGGACGAGAAAGGCAGGCGGTACAGGCTTGTAAGAGGAGACGCAAGCTCGGCTGCACAAGCCCTCAGCACCACCGCTGGGATACCATCAGAGTCACTAGCCTTCCGCACATCGAGTGACCTCAACTCACGTAATACATTACGCTGCCTTATCACAACGTCAAGCATCGTGTAGCCGCAAGAAGGAATTGTGGGCGGCTGGGTGTTGAGATCATCAAGTTTGGAATTAGCCGCGAAGATGTGAGCCAACAGATTGGCTTTCTCCAGCGGCTCATGGGCCAGCGACCCGTCAGGAGATCTTAACGGCGGAAAGGATGGGCGACAGAAATTCGTTTGCACGGCCTTGGCCAGTCCCCAATAAGCTCGACTGTTGGTCGGGTGGTTTACTAAGATCTGGCCAATCCGCGAAACACGTTGAGCATCCGCCTCGCGATACGCCCTCCTGCAAGCCTTGGTAGCCTTGTTATAAGGTGCTTTAAGAGCGTTGACATCAGGATCACAAGTTGCGCAACCCTTAATCCAAGCACGATATGCATTCTGCTTCAGACTAACAGCGACAGAGCATTCGCGATTGAACCAAGAGCGTCCAGAGCGATTACCGACGATTACAGAAGATGGAATGTAATAATCCATTCCAAGCCTGATCTCGTCGGCAATCGCATCGGCAGTCGCAGAAGGATCACACTCATTAAAGCAGCGTTGGCGCCACGGGATAGAAGCAAAGTACTCACGCAATCCATCCCAATCTGCTGACGAGTAATGGCATACCTTACGCTTAACCTCACGAGGAGATGGTGAGAGGGCGTGGGGCACCAAAAAACCAATCAGGCAATGGTCAGAATTACCCAAAGGAGCATTGGGTACGCAGATGATAGCACTGTTGTTGATAGATACTTGTCCAGGCCTCAGGCTGGTTCAATCGAAATCTGCAAAGAGAGGGAGGCGATGGTTCGGCGTGTTGATACGGCTTTAAATTTCGTATCCGATTGGGGTGATGCGAACCTGGTCAGATTTAACGCGCTGAAGACGCAGGCCTGTCTCTTCTCCGCCAAACGGAGCCCTTTCGTCTTGGCTCCTACTTTCCAGGGTGTTAGCGTACCATTGGCTGATAGCATCGAGCTTCTAGGCATGGAGCTAACTGCGGACCTTAACTTTGGGCGTTCGATTGAAGCTAAGGCTAAAACAGCTGCTCGGAAACTGGGGGTTCTTTTCAAGGTTAGGCGGCATTTTACGCCGACCCAACTTCTTAACCTGTATCAGGCGCAAGTACGGTCGTGTGTGGAGTATTGCTGCCACCTCTGGGATGGTTCCGCCAAACACCATCTGGCTGCTTTGGACTCAATTGATCGCCGAGCTCGGCGACTCATTGCCGATGAGGCTCTTACGTCGCGTAAACTACTCAGTTTGGAATACCGGCGTAAAGTGGCTTGCCTTTCGGTTTTCTATAGACTATACTCTGGAGAGTGTGCGGCTGAGTTGTATGATTTAGTTCCACCCTCCCCCTTCTACCATAAATTGACGAGACGCCGTGCTGGTTTGCACCCTTTTGTGGTTGACATTCCTGCTGCTCGCACTAAGCGATTTGCCTCCTCCTTTTTGCTGCGTACCGCGAAGGAATGGAACTCGCTTCCTGCGTCAGTGTTTCCGGCGTCTTATGACATGGGAATCTTCAAACGTCGAGTGAATCGGTATTTGCTGGGTGAGCGCGCTCCATCGTCGGCCTCATCATCACTTTCCAGCAGGTGTGATTGAGGTCAAGCGCAAGCCTATATGTAATAAAAAAAAAATTACCGACACAAAATACCCGGAAGGATGGCTCGTCAGCAGAAGGTCCAACAAAGAGGGAGCATGACCCACAACATCTGGAAGCCTGGTGGGCTGGACAACCAGTTGAGAGAGGTCATGAAGCAGGGCGAATGCATGAGCAGACCTTCCTGCATGGTCAGTCTTGTAGGATCCCAGCCATAACTCATGGTGCGCGTTAAAATCCCCCAAAACTACCAGTTCTGCTGCAGTTCTGCTCTTGAACGACATCAGCCGCCTGGCTGAGGTAATCAAACAACCGAGTGGTCTCAGAGTCCCCATTATGAGATCGGTATAGGCACACGTAGACACGACTCAGAGAGCCGACATCCACATACACCCACAGGACAGAAAAAGAGGGGTTCTCCAAACAGCGCAACCGACGGCAACACACGTCCGACCGCACAAACACACAGACCCCGGCCTTTGCATGAAAGTTTTCCTCAAGCTGATAGCCAGGGAAATGCAAATAAAATAAATCAGCGGGACGGTGTATTTGAGTTTCCGTCAAAAAGAGAAGTGCAGGCCGGACTGTCTCAAGATGGTGGTGGACAGCATTTAAGTTAGAATGAAGTCCACGGATGTTAGTGAACTCCATAAAGAAGGTGTTTTCGGGATTAAACACCGCTGAATTACCAGAATTATTATATTGCGCTGACATGAAGCAAAAGTTAAGAAGACGTGAAGAGAATTAACGACCCTCGACACAGCAAAAGGAGAACAGACCAGACTGGGCCAACGCCAAAACCCCCAGAGGACGTAAGCTGAACCAACGGACGGAAGGGCCCCCGTACCCCCCCCCGGAATAGGTCGCCGGGTCCCGAAAACCGGTCACCGTCCGGCACGACGATCCTACCCAAGATTATGCGCGGCATGGTGGAGCAGCCTCTCATAGTGGTTAGCTATGATTGGGCCCCTGTACTATACCGCGGGCGGCCAGCAGTACAACCGTTTCTACGGGTCTCCCTGGCCGACAGTTCAACGTACCCCCCCATAAGGGAGCAAGCGAAGACGTCAAGTCAGAACCCCTATACTGTGCCAAAGGTCGCCAATCATGTGCTACTGGATATACACAGGCTGTTCCCGAAACGCGATCAGCCAAAACTGGCCTTACACTCATGCACTGTGGTCGCGATCCAGACGGGCACCGACGCCCTACCACCTCGCTGCAGCTCGTTTAGCACCACCCAGGAGCCACGTGTAGGGAAACTAGGGTAAAAGCCTACGGACGCGAGCAGCTTCGACTCCCAAATATATAATTAATTTTAAGGGTACTTAGGGTGAATGTCGCAACTTTATTTCTGGTGGCGCCATCTGCCACAATGCATCTAATAGGCCAAGTCACGTGCAAATTTTATGTCCGACGTACGAGCGGACGCCATCTTTATCTTAGTTGACATGTTAGGATTAATTTTGAACTTTTTTATCATAAATATTGGGTTTGCAAATTGAAAACAACTTGTTCATATGACAAGTTATTTTTTTACACTGGTACGACATAGATTTTTTTTTTTGAATTTACGCGCTTTGATTGACCGAGAAAGGTCTTCACAACTCAACCGGGCGGGGAACTCAACCGGGCGTGTGGTACGACATAGTGATTTGTAGTACACCTGAAGATAAGTACAGTGTAGTACAAAAACGAAAGTGACCATCCAAGGATGAAATTCCGTAAATAGTAATATTTTTTCGAATCTAAAAAAATATTTGAAATATAATAATTGAAGGTCTATATTTAATTTAAATTTTACAGTAAAAATTCTATTTCTATTTAAAATCCTTAGTTTCTATGAAAAGCTATATTTTTATTATTTTATTAATTTATCAATTAAAGTAAATTAATAAATACATATGTTTATTTGGAATTTGCAAAATTTCTCCAGTTTTATGTGCTTGCTAAAAACATAAGCGACATAAAGGATATAGTAAAAAGTTAAGTTTGAGACAGAACATCACGTTAATGTTTATTTTTTAATAACTAATTGTAATATATATATAGATAAATATTAATATATTGTGGAAGGGGAACTTGTGTGACCGATATTGTGGAGTTCTTCCTTCTTCAGTCAAACGCTTAATATCACTTTAAACTATAAATTTAGTAAACCATTAATACATTTACATAATATTCTCGTTATTTGTTTATTCTACTTTTTCAACCTTTCATTCTTAAAGCTCAATACACAATCTCTAGAATAATCAAGTCCTTTTTCAAATTCGAATTTCGAAATCAAAACGATCTTCCTATTTTCCAATTCTTTCATACGAAATATTATATTTTTACTAAACGTAATATTTATGTCATAGATATGTTACCTAATTTTATGCACTCCTTACATACAATCACAACATTATCCTCCCTTTCCTTTTAAAATTTTTTGTTAATCCTATTAAATTTTTTATACAATACAAAACAACTATCCTACCTATGTGGGGAAAAAACATTTTTATAAAAAATCTTCAGTTCTATTAAAAAAAAAATTAAATTAAATTAAACATTTTTGATAAACTATGTTACAAGAAGATTAAGTTTTTTTCAAAACCCACCTAAAAGCCTGAAAATATTCACACCCTAACGCAACATCGTGATCATTTAACTACATTTAAAATAATAAAGCCTATTCATTTAAAAAAAAAAACAAGTTGCATCAACCAACTTCTTCCAATGCTTAAATGCAAGCTATTCCAATTAAACTATTATTCAAGAATTATATTAATTAAAATCATCATTAATTTTCTACCAATCCACTTTTCTCGATTACTATTACCAAACTAATTCCTTTTCTATACCTAATAACATTTCCTTTAATCGAACCGACTGCTATGCTAATAATACATTAACTCACACCACCTTATATTCTAAATGTGTTTTATATCCATACTCGGACATTTTATAGTGAACGCCTACGCAATACTCATTGTCAAGATCAATGGGAGTAAGCGAGACAGCAATAGTCCCTCTCTTTTTGCCTCGTGACTTTATGCAACGGCGCGGAATTTAAAAACCCTTAAACTTAAAAACCTCCCTAACTTGGTTAATTTAGGTCGGAGGAAAAAAAGTGATACTATCTTTTTTATGTATAATTTTAAGCTCTATATATTTTACTTACATTTTTTTTCTCTAACTATTACCGTTTTCGAGTATTTGTGGAAAAAAACTTTAAATCATTTTTTTTTAACTCTTGCCGGAGGTTTCAGACACTAAAACCTTTACAGAACGTTTTTGTATTATTAGAAGTACAAAATATCAAAAATGCAAACTTGAGTGTCAAAATTTTGATTTAAAAAGTTATTTGACTGGACTATTACAAATTTAAGAAAGGTCGAATGAGCACTTCTGACGAACCGCGTTCAAGATGCCCCGTTGAGGTCACAACTCCTGAAATGATTGGAATAAATTCATACGATGGTGATGGAAGACCGCTGATTGAAATTGAGTGAGATAGCTGAGGCTAATAGGATGTCAACTGAACGTATTCACCATATTTTACATGAATATTTAAGCATGAAGAAGCTCTGTGCTAGGTGGGTGCGGCGTTTGCTAACGGTCGATCAAAAATTGACCCGGAAAACTGTTTCACTCGAAAATTTGGCGCTGTACAAGCGAAACTCCAGCGAATTTTTGCGTCGATTTATAACTGTAGCAGAAACTTGGATTCACCACTACACTACTGAAAGTAAACAACAGTCGAAACAATGGATTGGACCAGGTTAACCGTCCCCTAAGAAGGCAAAAACAATTTTATTGGCGAATAAGGTAATGGCGACTGTGTTTTGGGATGCCAAAGAAATTATCTTCATTGCTTATCTGGAAAAGGGTAAAACCATCAATGGTCAATACTACGCAGAGTTATTCCTACGTTTACGGACGTAGTGAATAATAAACGACCACACTTAGTGAAGAAAACATTTTTGTGTCACCATGACAATGCACCTGCCCATTCTTCGGTCGTTGCGATGGCTAAAATCAACAAATTAAAGTTCGAATTTTTGCCCCAACCACCATATTCACCAGACTTAGCCCCCAGCGACTATCATATGTTTCCTAACCTTAAAAAATGGCTTGGAGGTAAAAAATTTAAAAGCAACAGGGAAATCTTCGATGCTGTTAATGAGTATTTCGAGGGGCTTGACGAATCACACTATAAAAATGGTATCACTATTTTAGAACATCGCTAATAAAAATGCATTAATCTAGATGGAGATTATGTTTTAAAATAAAACGAAAAAAAATCCAAAATAAGTTGTTTTTCTTTATCAGGCCGGAAACTTTTCACGTCACCCTCGTATATAATAATGTTTTGAACTGTGGCCGTATGATTGTGAAAGTTTTTCTTGATAGCAGAATTAAAAAGGCATACTTCAGTAGACAGTTAATACCAGTGATGCCAACATAGGAGTAAACACCCCGAATTTTCGGAAATTAAAGTATAATGAAATTCTTGTTGCACATTTTTATTACGTTTTATAATTGAAAACGAAACTCAAATAATAATAATAAATAATGCATTACGTTTAGTCAAATAACTATTTAATATAAGCACCAAAAAACTTCAATAACCTATTTATTTACAAGAACATATTGTGTGATTTAATTATTTACGATTCAGGCTTTGTAATTAAAAAATGCTTCATTTTCTGGGGAGTTCCCGTGAAAATTCAGTTACTTTTGTTTTCGGCTGACAGCGTTGATTCTGTCACCAAAAAATAACGAAAAGAGACATGGTTTCGGCCTTTGTAAAGATAAATACATGACGAAGAGGAAAATATCTCAAATATGGCTACGGCTTTTATAAAGTTGAAAATATGATGAAGAAGAGATCTCCGACATGTTTGTATGGCTTGAAAGCCTATGCTCTCGACATAAAGAGAAAAAACTAACAAAGGGCTGTTCGCTACGGCCTTTGTAAAGTAGAAAATATGATGTAGAAAAAAATCTTTGACATGGCTGTATGGTATTGAAGCGTTTGCCTTCCCTACATAATGGAAAATAAATAAAAAATAACGAAAATAAACAAATTAACCAATTAATTTTAGTTTACTTTTATGTGAAATTAGTTAAATATATAATAGAAGTGTGTGATCATAAAATACGCATTAAAACCTATAAAATGCTTGCTCAAAGGCCGAGGTTTGTTAAACCAGGTAAATATCGAAAAAAAAAACTCATTTGTCTATCTCTGAAGACGCGGTTTCCCTACTGGCCAAAAAACAATTGAAAACATATATAAGTATATTTTTAGGTGATGAATCCCTCTATCCTACACGCAATAGAGACGGAGTGATCGAGACCTTGATTAATCCTAATATTGAAACTGCTTTGACTGCTGATAGTGATTCCCACACGAGTTTTGTGTATAACCGCTATCACCACCTGCCTATCGAGGCTCAGAGGCAAAAGTTGCCTATATTCCAATACAGGAATCATATACTCTACCTATTAGAGAAATATCAAACATTAGTGCTTATCGGAGAGACTGGATGTGGAAAATCTACGCAAGTACCTCAGGTAAGTGATTCAAATTTACTAAAAAGCAATGGCTTTTATTCCTTGAAAGTATAAGAAGCATTACTTTGTTCTATTGACTTTATTTTTGATAATTACTAGATTACCAGATTCAGAATCAAATCAAATTGCAAGTCAATATATGTATTAAAGATATTAAGTTACAATTTGTATGATTTTATATGGGCATTATGACCTTGAATATTTTGAAAAAATGTTCAAACTCAGTAGCAGCACCTATTTCAGAGGCCATCAGCTTAACTTATGTGTTAGTCCATCAAACAGTAACTTACACAAGCACTTTCTAAGCAACAGGATTGTCAGAACGTGGAATTATCTCTCAGAAGAAGTAATCTCAGCTTTAAATGTGCATCAATTTAAAAATTGCCTGGACAAATACTATCTCAATTAGAAAAAGAAACACTTTAAAAAGGTGAAATAGGATACAAGCATTTATCAGTTATTTCAACTGCTTGCCTGATAATAAATAAATAAAATAAATTTCAACCTAACCTTGTAACCTATCAAATATTTTATAGAATTAAAATATTAGTATTTTTTTTTTCTTTTTAAAACAATTACCCTATAGTAGGATTTACTCCTGTATTGTAGATGAACATGTTATGTTACAAACATGAACTTCATATCCACAAACACCTAAACACAGAAAAACTACATAAAGGGCATACTGTGTGAACAGATTTGACTGTTATACCAATTATGTCTTTTATTATTTACTCACTTTTATTATTTAATCTATATACTCCTGTTGTATTTGCAGAACTATCTCAGTATTGTTTGTAGGTCTCTTGAGATGTTTGTCATTGAAACATTTTATTTATCATCACTTTGATAGAGGACAGACTGCATTTTAGGGTATGCAGAGGGAATGGGACACTACCAAGAAGTAGTGTCCCATTAAAAAAAGATTAATATTTTTTTTAATATTGTTAAATATATAATTATTATTATTAGAATTCTCTTTTATAATATTTATTAATATCGAATATATTATCCTATATATTATGTCGATAAAGCAATAACAAATTGCCTTTTATGTAATTTCACTGCGCATTATTAATGTGTCATAGTCTACTTAGCATTCATTTTACACAGACCGTCTGTGTAAAAATTTGGTTTTTCTGCTGTTCTTTATACACAGTCCAAGGTTATTTCGTGATGTTTATATTATATCATAGATCAGTCCTTTCTCCACCTTTTTCAACGGTTAGATCCACCTTGATATGAATTACTGACCATCTGATGTCACCTAACAAACCAAACCCCTAACAAAAATTTAATTTACAATATTCACATTTATACTTGAAATCCCAGTCAAATATGTGTTTTTCCGAGAAAATAGCTAGCCACCTATCTCCATGTAGCACGTCAATTTATCTTTTAACTGAAAAAAAGCTAAATGTGAGCATTCATCATAAACGTTATTGAACTGATCTTCAACTCTCCTTTTTTTTGGTAACCAGGGGGAAAATTCTGCATAGGACCATTAGGGCCACTATGAGGGCAGTGACACCGATGTGTCAGACTCCTACTGACTAAAAATTTCAGTGTGCCCTTCCAATCACTCTACCCGGGCCTGGAAAACCATATTCTTCCATTTGCCTGGGGAGCAAACAACCTGTTGTTTCATATCTGGGAGGGTGGGTGTAAAAAGCCCACCGTTTTAAACCTTTCTCACGGTCAGCATCGTATCGCATCACTCTATGGGCAGCGGACTCCCTGAACTCTCCTTCCCGGCTATTGTTACCGGGCTATATTACACTCGTTTTGGGTGAACACGTCCCTCCAGTAACAGTGTCTTGAACGCTGAATATTCAGGGGTATTGTTTGCTCCCTGTCCCTTCTGGTGGCCTCCTTCTGTCTCATAACTACTTCACGGAAAGATGCGACTTCATTCGGCCTGCGATTCTCCTCATTCAATTCTTATTCTGTTTTGGCTACCTGTAGCGCGTGACCACTCCACCTTGCGATGTGTATTTTTTTTTACTGACTCAACGATGTGTCTTGCACCTGGTGGAACGTACAATGTAGTCCAAGAAAGGCAACAACTGCCAAGTAACGAAAATGGATTGGCAGTCACCATCGCTGTCGGCTTACATATACTACGACAGGTCTCCAGGTATATGAACAACTGGATATACACAGACTGATCTCAAAACACGACAAGCTGAAGCGAGTCACTATAATGGTCTTTAAAACTGTGTACTGTGATCATGACCCAGTTCGGGTAGTCGCTCTACCACTAAAAAACCGGATTAGTGGCTGCACCACACCTGATGGAAACTACAGTGCTGTTTAAAAACAGGGATGAGTATTTTTTTTTATACAATTGAGGGCTATGAGTGTCCAACATATTAGACAAAAAAAAAAATAGTTACAGAAATATACCGGCACTAATGTGCTGCACAGTATAAAGTCACCATATCGTGACTTAAAAGTCGTAGAATAAAATTTAAATTTAATTTAAACTACGAACATAGCGATGTTGACTCTCGATACCAAATTTTAAATAAATATAATAAATAAAATAATAAAAAAACAGGCAAAGCGATCATTTTGTTGATGTACTCCCGAGGGTCAACAGAACGCAGGTTGAGCAGCATTGTCCTATATGCCCGATTTGGACTCTAGGAAATGGGAAATAAAGGGGAACGTGACGGTTTCATTCGCAACACCCTGTTAATTAGACATATTTGGGCAGTGATTAATTGCATACTTATAACACGTGGAATTATTCTGAAGCAACCTTGAATTTTTTCCGGCGTTTATATAACGAAACTCCTTTTTAGGGTTTCGTAACTTAAAAGAAAAAAAGGAACCGGTACAGGATCACTTAGTTGCCTTTCTGTCTATATATCAAAATACTTTTTTTTTAGACAGGACAAAATGTTTAATTAATACTTTACCTTTAATACTTCACCGGGCCAGAAGGCAAGCGATTTATATGAGTTGTTGGCAACGCAAAGGGGGTGGATACTAACGTCGGCTTGGGTAGTCATCCAGCGAAAGATCTACCTATAGTAATCTAGCGTTTCGGAAGCGACTACCTTGAGGAAAAAACTACGAAAGAAACTCAAGGTTGCGCCGAAGTGGAATAGTACTATGCGCATATTCTGTTTTGACATGTATGTGTAGGCGCGAAGAAAGACCGACATCATTAATTAAAATAATGAAGTCTTTACAATCCACCTTGTCTTTGCTTTAGCAATTTCATTAGCTATCGAATTACATTGTTAGCCCATTAATTGTATGTAACAAAATGATCATATCAAATGAACACTGTGAACGATTGCTTTGCAACACGTGCATCTGGCAACCGTTGCCGACCAAATGATATCCTAGTGTAATGCACTCGACTTTTACACAATATAATAGAGTTTGAATGCTGGGGGTTTGTCCGTTGGCGGATATTGCTGACAATAATTGAGAATAGCACCGTCGTAAGTATATAGACTGATTAACGATTCCGTAAAATTTTGATAACCTATCTCCCGAAAACAAAATTTCTCTGTAAGGCGGAATATATAGCTCTCAAATAATTTTTTATCTTGATAATGATATATAGTTGGCTGAGGAATGGATTTATTATATGTATTGATTTAAGAAGACGTAAAAACAGATTTTGTCATATCGGACAGTTAAAGAGGTGTGACGTAATTAATGGACGCAGCCTAACGAATCGAGCGTTTTTATAAATAAACCTCCTTGACCGCTCGACCACGAAGGTGCTATACGCGTGTAAATTGTAATCGGTGCGAGCGACGCCAATCGATGGCAACCCTAAGCGTAATGGAGATATGACCTTGGCCACAGAAAACAGAATATAGCTTGTATATTGTGCTATTTTTTTTATACTGACTACAAAGTGACTAAAGCGCATCTGAAAATTCCGCTATAAGAGATGTTGCAAGGCCTGCTGGTATATTTTCTACGGCGATACGACGAACCGGAATAATTTTGTGAGTGTTGTATGATTGATTGTAAAAGTGATTTGCGATGCCGAAGAAATAATATAAGTTTCTCGCCTATCATTTTAGTATTTTAAATTTTAATCATGTTATTCATAAAACTTAAAATTACGGCACATTTTATTACCTTGTAAGAGCAATTTAACACGTCCGTTAGGCAGCGCCATTCGTTTGTGATTCGCACGGGGTCCAAATCCGACTCTCGGTACGCGGTAACGTAAACAAGCGATATATAAACAATGTAACTCGAGTATTATGATTATGTTATCTTAGATGTATCGCAAAGAAATTTGTTCTTCACCTCAAATGGGTTTAGAGTATTTTAACGAAAAACATCCGTCATAGTATAATGTAATATGTTATTCTATATAAATTAATAAAAGGTATAAAATAAAGAGAATATTTTTAGTTTTTCATTTATTTATTTATTATATATCATTGAATTTTACAAGTTGTGCCAATTACACAATGATTATATTTAAACTAACAAAGAAAAAAAATGTAAAAAACAGTCAACTCACATTATTTAAGAAAATATGTCTATGTTTAAGCGCGTGACAATGTGAGTGTATGTGTTTCTGTGTGTATGCTATGTTAAATTAGTGCAATATGGCAGTTGTACTTATTCTCCTGCTGCCGTTTTAATTTAATATACTGTAATGAAAAATAAGTTAATTCACTCATAAGACCCGTTAAAGTAGTTATAAAAATAATGTAATTAAGTTATTAAAAAAAAAAGATTGTCCTCAGTAGCTTGGTAAAATTTTTATGATTAAATACTTATATTATTATATCCATGTTCAAAGCTCTCTGATTAATTGACTTTTTTTTTAATCAAACAAGCTATGTTATATTTGTTGTGGCGCCTGTGACTAGGTTATTTGTGAAGATAATGTAGTTTTTACCAACAATGTATCACGGGGATTGTATTGACGGTTGTATGGATTAATAATTTGTGTTCCTTATTGTATTCGATACGGTTGTAATCACCAGCTTAGGATTTAATAGACCCGTGACATGAAAGTAACGGTAATGACTTTTTTTTTATTTTGACACGACACAGTGACTACATCACACCTCATGGTAAGCATGGTGCACTCAAAAAACGACAACCACTATCAACTATCGGAGGCTTATGGCGTCATGAAACTTTCGTCACTAATGACAAATGTAATAATAATGTATGTTTCTAGAGCTGTGTATTTATACTCTATTGTTCTCTTCCTCGTCGTTTTCTGCTTCTTGACACAATAAATTGGAGTCAGCTAAAAATTTGCGCTGGGTAGCTCAGCTGGTCATTTGTCATTTACTGAGCTGACTTCCCTTTGGCGCATCATCACAACTGAGGGAATTCTCTATTATTGTTTTGTATCTTGATTAACCCATACTTCTGTTTTATTCTGTTATTTGTGTGCAAAATAAATGCTTTTTCTATTTCTTCCAAATAACAAACTGTTTTTAGAGCTTCAATAATGTTAAAAATAACGCCACTCTATGCTCACCACGCTATATGGGTATATAATAAATAATCAGATATTCAGACTTTAAATGTCATAAGTGTGATGTCGCTTTAGATTTTCGGGAATTAATGCATTTTTTTTATTGTGACTTGGCATCGTGACTACGCTGTACCTGATAAAAAACTCAATGCATTCTAAAAACCGAGTAGGACTATCAAGAAGCAATAATTTGGTCAAAGATATGTTTCATGAATTTGTGGCATACTGCCACACGACATTTATCGGTCTATACTACTGACCGTGGACACACCTCACCGCGTCGCATATCCCAGCCAATACCCAACAAGGCAGCTTATACATTATTTGATACTGATTACAGATTATTGCTTCTTAAGCAATAAAATCCACAGTTAAAATAAAATTACTATGTTAGACTGTTTATACAGGGTATATTTTTAACAATTTCTGTATATTTCACTACAGCTCCGCGACAACTGATCGTTGAAAGTGTCTATGGCAAAAATGTCGTTTTTAACAGCACCGTGGACACACCTAATGTTGAGTTTTAAAAAGCTACACGCGCATTGTTTATTTTTCTGTCAGAAATGACGTATGTTTTGGCGGGAACCGCCGGCGCCTACCGGCCGATTTTCAGTGTGCCGGCGAGATCCAATGAGCACGCATTGCGCCAATGATCCGCAAAAACAGAGATCGGTCACGTAATGTAGACGAAAACACTTTCCGCCTAAAACAATATACGCCCAGTGACGTAATTTCAAGTGACACACATTTTTAAAATAATAACTAAATGTGTTAGTTTATAAAAGGGACAGTTCGCGCGTGTTTAGCAGTGTCTGCAAACATTAAGAAGTTTGCAAACGCTCGGTGTCAAGATCGCGTGTTGGAGAACTCAGGAACGTAATGTTTTTTAAATAAGTTCCGATAATTCTCAAACCGTACGGGATATTCCTACGCGGATCGCTATATTTAAATGTTGCATAGACTATTATAGGATTGTATAAACATCGTTTATACGCGAAGCCATAAAAATACCGCGAAGGTGTCCCTGAACTGACGAGTACACTGGATTATCGGCTAAAATGATGTGGCCTTCGTCTCAAGCCAGCAAAATACTGAGCACATTGCTGCTCCTAACACTAATTTATTGTATATTTATGGATACGTTTTTACTCCTAAGGATACGGAATTACAGAGTTGATATTTTTGATGTTACTACAGTAGAAAACGTCACATCAACGACGGAACTCGCACCAGTGAGATACGAAGATGTAACTTGGATTCCCTGTTTTGTGAACCCTCTGTGTCATCCCACAGTGAAAGCTTTGATGGTTGATCATGTAAATCATTACATATACGGACCGCTATGTGCAATGGTTGATATCGGCTTGGGTATTTCATCAAAAATGCTATTCATAACACCCAATATGATATCGTTTTCTCACGTCCTGATAGCAGTCGTTGGTGGAAAGCTATTGACTTGTCAGAATTTAGCTGCAAGACGATTGGGAATAGTCCTGTTCCAGATAAGAATGTTCCTTGATGATTTGGATGGACATGTGGCAAGGCAAAGGAAGCATATAAAGGGGGAAAGGTCTGAGGTTGGAACTATAGGGTATTGGGTCGACGGGGTATGCGATCTTTTAGGAGTAATTGCGATGATGGTAGGAATTGTTATATATTTAAGGCAGAATCCTCCAAGACGAGGATATAAAGGCACTGGAGTGAGTACGTTACCCTATCATCAATTAAAAGAAATCAATTCAAGTGAAGATATTGAAAAAGAACATACAGCTGAAGTTGGGATTTCTTACAAAACGAAAATTCCCTTTCAGAGTATAGTAAAAGTGATTATTCTATTCTCTGGGCAGATGATCTTATCATCGCTTGCCTGGAATCGCTACATAGATATTTATCAAGAGATGTTGGAGAACTCCGTCCAATATGACGCGATTAGGAGGCAGGAGGTCTTCAGTTCTAGCTTGTTCTTCACAGCGACAGGTCTTTGGAGGGTGGTGAACCCACACAGTTACTTACACGCGCTGTCGTTGGCAGTTTTCTGCGACAAGACCTGGAGTTTCCTAAGCACCATACACTACTGGGGCTATGTGATTTTGCTCATAGCAACCGGTTTCTCGGAGTATTTGGTGAATAGCTTCACTTCGTTTATTCTTGTAAGGATAGACGGGCGATGATGAAAAAGGATTTAACGCGTATTGTGATTTATAATAATTTGTGAAGTGTTGAAAATTACCATAGAAACATAAAAAGCATTATCTTGTCACACTTGGATATTTTTACCATTCCAGGTGCGCGGATACATTCTCTCGCTAAGCGTTTACTACCTTCTGTATCACAGCAAGTCTTTTGAAAAGTTATTTAACCTCGTACCACGTGCCACCTCTCCCTTCATTAATAGAACCACGCGCACGGGCTTACAGAGTCATAGCTACACGGTAACTCACATCTCGGCTAGAACTTAATATTTCTGCAGGTCAGCATGATCGCTGCGACTACCGATGAGTTTTTCTCAACTATTGACAGTCGTCGTCGTATATGGACTGCACTATACTTACCATCAGGCGTGGTGTGGTCGCCATGCCGAGTCAAGAAACATTTTTTTTGGGTATAATCTGGTATTTACCAGAACAGGAGTCTCAAGAATTCTAATTGGACCAAATTTTAAATGTTCAAATATTTAAAAAAATGCTTTTTATACTTCTATATTAAGTTTAAGAAAAGCTTTTTTGTGATAATACTGTCGATTTAAGAACGAATTAATTTTTAAGTTGAAAGTGTGTTGTCGAGGTAAAAAAAATAATTTTATCCGGGTAAAATATTTTAATTGCCTATAATGTATTTTCTTACCCTGGAATGTATATAACGTGATAATATTTATTATTAGATAATTATACAGACAGACTTATGTATATTACAAATGGACTATAAACTTGTCTTCATATTTATCGATCTTCCTAATTTATACATTGCGGTGTGAATGGCTGTTCCCTATAACCCTTTCGCTATTACCGGTCACTATACAGGCATACAGGTAACTAACGCAAAACCTCTCAAGGGTGACTTTGGTATATCAAGACTGACAACTTTTGTTTTACGACTTTTTCTAATACAATATTTTTTTTCCCCCATACAAAAAAAAAAAAAAATTTGCAGTTCTGACCTTTTCTGAGTTCTTAACACTCTGAAAGGCGACGCGATGGCGAAGGCGCTGACTGAACTTTAAACATAGAGCTAACGATTGATAGAAATCCCCACTAAAACTAATATATATATATATATTTTAGGATCGGTTAAGTTTTGGCAAAAGTCATAGAACAAAAATTGTTAGTCTTGATGTACCGAAGTCACCTTTAAGAGGATTGGCGGTAGTTGCCAGTAACGTTGTATAGTAGTCATCAGCTAAAAAACGCCGCCTGAATACGATGGGTGACTATATTTTATTATTTTATTCATCCGTATGATTTTTCTTCTGAGAACTAATGAAAATCGATGTGAGCCAAAACTTTGGCCCGGAATGGTGAAGACTCCGCGCGTTTGATGTGCACACTTTCAGCACGGAGCTCCGTTTCCCGCGAAACTGCCTCAAAAATTGATTTTTTTTTACTCAGGCTCACAATCAAACTTTATAACAGAAAATGTGTGCAGCAAGCTGCAACTTCATAAAAAAATGATCAACATGCAGATGATAGGCTTAAACAATAGTGTATATCGAACGTACAACATTATTGTAATATTAACTTAAGCTAATTAGATAATGCATATACAACCAGTATATCCTGTTTTATTGTGCCTAATATCTGTAAGATTGAAACACTTTGCAGCCAGGCTTGTCGTAGCGAAAGGGTTCAGCGACATTTTTTTACAAACATTAATGTATTGATCGAAACTGTAATACCTACTAGGCAATATGTGAAGATTTGTATGGAACATGAAATCAGCTTCTGCTATTCTAATTTTTTCGTGCCTTAGAAGATATCGATGTTTACGTGAAATTGCTATCTACTTAAAATAAAAATACTCTGTATGTTTCACGGAGTTAGTGAAAAACGCTGAATCCTAATATACAGGTGATTTTATAGACAAAGGACGGTATTCAATATGGAAAAATAGTGATATCTTAATATTTTCATTAAAACAAATTAAATTATAGTCAACATATTTAGGGACAATTGCACCCATGAATGAATGAATAACAGTTAATTATTAAGTGGGTATTTTGCCTGTCCTAAGCCAGAATAAAGTACGAAGAGAAAACGAATCAATACCTATTTACCTAAAATTATCTAAAAAAAACTAGCTACTTACCAATCAATCTTGCCCCACACGCTACTGGTTTCATATTTTTTACGAATCAATTCCTATTTGTTTATCAATGTTTCTTTATGATTTGTTAGTTATTTACATATTTATTAGTTAAAAGAAGGTACAAATTATATTCTTAAATATCCTTTCGTCTATAAAATCAAACTGTATATATATTGCTGAAAAAATCACTAAAGGAAAATAAACTTTCACTCCTTGATATAGTATTTGTAAGTATGTAGATACATTTTTAAAAGTTATTGTTTTGTATTTCCAAAGCCTTTAAGTAATTATACAAACTTCTAAATCGTTTTACTTTCCTTTTATTTCATTTACACTGGTCGTTATTATTGATTAAATAATGTACCGTCGCGCTATATCCCTTTCGAGGTGAGCAGTGATACATTTGTGGCTGTATCCACTTTGCGCTTATATGTCGTGACCAGTAGCGCAGCTGATCGCCGTTCTCATAGCACTAGTACACAAGACATTTCTATTAGATCCCATGCGGGTTTCCTCGCGGTGTTTTCCTTCACCTGTGAGCATGTGGTGCATAAATCCGTACGTAATCCACAAACATCCAAAGGAATGTGATTCGAACGTACGACCATTCGCGTTGCTAAGTATGGAAACCGGTGCATTACCGCCTATGCCATTACAGCCATAATCAGTTATTTATTGTATAAAAATAAGTCTCGTTTTCCTTCCTGACGCTATAACTCCAGAACGCACGAACCGATTTCCACGGTTTTGCATTCGTTGGTAAGATCTCGGGCTCCGTGAGGCTTATAGAAAACAAAATCAGGAAAAATTTCAACAGAAAAGCAGGAAAACGGGAAGATCATTTTCACATACAGCGCCATCTCTGATACATAGCATGTACTACAAACCAATATGGTTTTGCATGGTGGTGGAGCAGATCGCACCAGTATTTTAAGTAGATGGCGCCGATGCGTTATACATTGTTTGACAGCTACTCATTGTACTCTGCTCAGTTAATTTCATGTGACATTTATTATGCGCACGTTCTTTCAAATGCTAACTAAAAACCAAAATGAAGCCATCTGGTGGCGAAACGAAGTTCGCCGGGTTTGCTAGTTACATATTATAAATTTGTTACGTAGTTAGTAGCTGTATCCATTTTGCGCTTATATGTCATGACCAACGTGACCAGTAGCGTCGTTAATCAACTTTATTGCGGCACTTACACATGGTCATTATATATATTTTTTTAATACTAAACACCGCAATAATCACCCGTCCAACTTGTCGCTTCAAACAACCCTTAATGGGAGTACAAAGTATATTTAGTAACATAAATCATTAAGGATCCATCAACCGAAACATAATGATTTCCGAGATATGACTAAATCATAGCTATTTATTTTTAATATTTAAAATGACCTTGACTTTAGAATGTATGAGTAATATCAACTAATGCATAGACAAAGAAGGCCATATCAACATGCTAAAATCTCTTTGTGATAAGCAAAGATTAGCAGCGAATTAACTTACTTTTAGTTATGGATCGACGTAAAGACGTTGGCTCGTAAGTTATTTCATACTTAAGACCCGTTAAAGTATTTATGATGACTCTTGCTTGTTTGTATCATTGCGCAGATGGATAAGTTTGTTTGGGGAAATAATTATTGTCAATTTCTGCCTCTTTGTGATTTTTACCAACGACTGATGCAAAATGACCTGCGGGCACATTTTAATCTTTCGCGTTTTCTTCTCATTATAAGTACTTTCACGGGTCTTATGCGCGAATTAACTTACTATTAATACTATACACTGCTGTATCGATAGGAAAAAACGGAGCAAGTAAGTTTGTATAGGTAGGTTGAGGATAAAGAAAAAAGACAACTATTCAAAAAAAAAAAATACTTTAGAGTATAATGAGACCGTAAAAGAAATAGCAGTGGAGTGGATAAGGGAAATAAATAAAACAATACAACTGTATCTCTGGTAACCCCAAAAGTGAAATTACTTGATGAAATACTACTTATTATTATTAAATATTAGGTATTTAATGCTAAATTAAATCTTTTCTATATATTATCACCGAGTCCTTATTGGGGTAGGCAGTAGAGAATGGCACGCCACTTCTCTCTATTCGTGCAAACCTCTTTCGCTTCCTTAACATTGATCAATCCCTTCATGCACTCTCACCGATTTCACGTACTTTTGACATTACCCTCCGTCAGAACTCTTTATTCGGTCTGTGTAGTTAAATCCCGATCGGCCTCCGCTCTTACTTCCATTCTTATTCATATTATATATCTTTTTAGTCATCCTTTATCATTAATTATTCATTTATGCATGCTATCGATGACACTATTTCAAACCAACCATTCTGCGTATCTCGTTCCTAGCGCGATCCGCAAGCGTTACACCTAGTGATGAAAATGCCCGGGAATTTTCCCAAAGTGCCCAAAACTTGCTTGGGAATATTCCCGGGAATTTACGAAATGTTCGCGGAAGTGCTGGGCATTTTGGGAAAATTCCCGGGCATTTTCATCACTAGTTACACCGCATTTAGAACGAATTAGTCGCGGAATATTTTCATTTTCTGTATATCGCTTTTCTTTTAAATCAAGTTGAAGCTAGCTTATTAAACTATAATTCCTACGTCCACCTTTTATATCTAGGTATGAAATATATTATACGCAACACAAGTGGCCTCACTCAATAGAATTGTAAACTCGCGTCGTGTACGCAAATATGGTGTCTGCTACACAAACCTGGCGCATTTCATTAACAATCGATTGCTGACGTCATACCTTTCCATATCAAGGTCCCTCTGAGTGAATTCAAAGCAAAGAGCATGTTCGCTATCGAACTATTTGCGTTACAATGTAATTTATTTCGTCCTCTTGTTGTAACAGTAACCTAATAAATAAGGCTCAGATCGCACTGCTGAATTTAATCGTGCGGGAATAACGCGCGAATTAATTTCGTGAATGAAGATTCACTTGGCTAGCGCTGCGAAATTAGTTTTACGCGGTGTTTTTATCACAGAGTTATCATTTTTATACTAGTGCAATAAAGTAAAGCGAGCCGTATGTTATTTTAGAGAATTGCTACCGCCTATACGTGCGGTTTCATACGATTTTTATTATTTTAAGGCTGGTTTTCCTGTCACGCTGACGGTCGGCGCGTGGCTTGTCGGCGCTGATGGGTCAGCTCTTATCGTTTTCGTATCGCGCTGATGACCGTGAAGTACAGTTGCAAAAATTGTCGATGGCAGTGAAAATTGTTAGCAAAGAAAACGTCTGCAAAAAGAAATACATGTTCATCCATTGATCGAGCAGAGAATCTTCGCAGGGGAATTCTATATATTACGGCCAGTTGAGAGACGACGGCAAAAAGTTTTTCAATTCTTTCCGTATGTCATCAAAAAGTTTTGACGAATTACTAGCAAAGGTACAAAATAGATTGGTCTATTGCAGCTTACGTAATGTTCTTATACAGCTGATTGAGCGCTTGATGGTTACTTTAAAGTAAGAAAAAATAAGTACACAAAAATATTATGTAATTGTTTATTGTAAGAAACAAAATTAAATAAATTAAGCTAAGACGACGATGTCATCCCAGGCTTTGTTACGTCCCATAAACATTTCTTTGATTGCACTTCTTCAATTAGTCGACCGGTATTTATTTCACGATTGTCCATGACTGTATTTGTCGATACATACCTTCAGCGCGACACGAAAATGCTCCCTGAGTGTGGAGGCGCGTCAGCGCCTTTTCGTCAGCGGCGCCGACGCGCGGCGCGTACGGCCGCGTATAGTTAGCTGAGCGGTCAGCGCGACTCGAAAACGCTGTATACAACTACATACAAATTGACCCGTCAGCGCCGACCGTCAGCGTGACACGAAAACCAGCCTAAAAGCTACGGTAAGAAGTCTCACGGTGAAAATTTTCATTGCGTACAGGCCTTTTTTTTTAACCGGGGATATCCCTAACGTACCTCATGAGGCGATGAGGGTCGCCACCCGGTGTGTCGGTCGGACTTGCACCGACTAAAACCCCCGGGGTGTTCCTTCTCTTCGTCTAGCCGGGACCGGAGGCACAGCAGTGTCTACTTCACCGGCCCGCGACGACGTCTGGCCTTGTGGGTAGGTCTCATCTCTATGTTTGCGAGGAGGTGGTGTAAAGAGCTACCCCTCGCTCTCCTCACAAGTAGTTCTCTTGGAGCAATGTGCGGGAACTCGTCACACACCGCTCTCGCCTGGATAGGTTGGGCGACGCGCTTCCTCAAGCTCACCGCCCATTGCGTACAGGCCTAAATATGAAATTATTGAAAATAGTCTTAAGTTGCGCTATGCACTGTGTGTTCAATTTTTTTTTGTAATCTGTGGGAAAATCCTGCATAGGATCATCAGAAGCGCTGTGAGGGCATCGACCCCGGGGTGTCCTTCCAATCACTCCACCCGGGCCTGACTGCTGCTTCTTCCAGACGCCCAGGGAGCGAACATCTCACTCCTTCAAACCTATGTCACAGGCAGAGCGTCAGACATTGGGTGCCGCCTTCCTCTCGCCCGGGCAGCAGATTGTATGTTTCTAATATGTCTCTGCTCATGCCGAAGATAATATAGCGTTATGATATATTATAGTTTATATTATTTTTTATATTTTAAAAGTACATTTTAAAGAGCTTATTGCAATAACAGGAATGTCTTATCACCAGTTTGTTTTATCTCCTGATTGCTCATTGGACATAGGAAAAATCATGAAAGAGTCGATTTAAAAAATCTCTTTATAATATACTGGAAAATATAACAAATGAAAGAAAAATGACGGTTGTGCTTGTAAATCCCTATAAATACGAAAGCACAACTTTAACTCGTTCATCAGGCAGCGCGATTCTTGTGTGTTTCTCACGCGGTCCAAATCCGACTCTCAGTATGCCATAACGTAAACAAGCGATGTGTAAACAATGCAAATCAAGTACTATGTTATTATTATCTTAGAATCATCACAAAGAATTTTTTTCTTCACCTCAAATGTGCTTAGAGTATTTTAACGAAAAAACATCCGTCATAGTAATATGTTATCCTATATAAATTAATAAAAGATATTGCATAATGTTAATACGTTTAGTATTTTAATGTTGTATATCATATATTTACATAAAAGTCCTAATTCCATTAAATTCCTTTTAAAAATCCAACTAAAAACATATTAACTTCAGCAAGAAAAGCGTCACCCATATTTGGGTTACGTGGCGATTTCGTTCATCGTTAAAGAATAAACAAATTTTTAATAACAACTTTAACTAAGTTTACGCAAGAATACAACAATACAATAATAAATAAACTATACAATTTACTTTGTTTCTTGATATTTTTTATCAATAGACAATTATTAGAGGTCTCATAGCCTCGACCCATTTTCTAAGTCAAACAGGTTTCAGGTGTCGGCTTTTCAATGCAAGAGAGTTTTCGCTGTGTAAAGAGCTCTTTGTAAGGTCAAATTATGTTAATAATACTTTAATTTCTCGCGCCTGCGATATTTATAACAAACGTTTTTTGATGTCGATATTCTGTCTTATCCATTTTGCTCCTTTAGAAGAATACGGAAAAAAATAGGTCAATTTAAATTTTATTTTCTTGTTCTTTGTTATATTTGTTTTTCTTTATATAGTTAGTTAGTTTTATCTTATTGTTTTATGTCCATTAGCATATTTTTTTTGTGGAACCTTTTCTTGTTTATGTATTTTTTATGGACTATATATTGCTGTATGTTTCCTTGAAAATGTAATTAATAAAATAAATTTAAAATATTAGGTCCTTACGTTTATTCTTGAGATTTGATTATATTTTTACAAAAAATGAGGTTACATCTTTGTGCAAGCATAATGACGATATTTAATAGAAGTTGGAATATATCGTCATATATTAAAAATATGTGGCTGTCTGTGGTGGTCTAGTGTTTAAATGACCGGAATCCATGCGTCGAAACGCAAATAGTATCTCTGAATTTTCCAAATTAACTTATTTATTATTGAATTTAGGCACTACGTGCGCACCGGCATATATTTTTTTTTTTTATTACATACAGGCTTGCGCTTGACCACAATCACACCTGCTGGAAAGTGATGATGAGGCCGACGATGGAGCGCGCTCACCCAGCAAATACCGATTCACTCGACGTTTGAAGATTCCCATGTCATAAGACGCCGGAAACACTGACGCAGGAAGCGAGTTCCACTCCTTCGCGGTACGCAGCAAAAAGGAGGAGGCAAATCGCTTAGTGCGAGCAGCAGGAATGTCAACCACAAAAGGGTGCAAACCAGCACGGCGTCTCGTCAATTTATGGTAGAAGGGGGAGGGTGGAACTAAATCATACAACTCAGCCGCACACTCTCCAGAGTATAGTCTATAGAAAAATGAATTGAATGTCGCGTGTACTAGTGCTGTAAGAACGGTGATCAGCTGCGCTACTGGTCACGTTGTACACGAGATATAAGCGCAAGTGAATACCTACCTACCTATGTATCTCTGCTCACGTCGAAAGGAAAGTACGTGACGATATATCATAATTATTAAAATGATTAAAAGCGAATTGTAATAGAAATTATTGAAATGAACTAATGTCAAGGATCAGTTTAATTATAGTACTTGTGACATAATATATTGGTCCCGTGTGACCTTATAATAGTCTAGACATTGCTCAAACTAGCGATCTGTCAGATAATTATTTAATTGACTATGAAGGCAGTGGCGTGCGTTACATGAAGGTATTAAATCATAGCTGACTCTCGGTTGTTATAAAAATATATCATCACACTATATCCCTTTCGGGGTCAGCAGAGATACATTAGTTGCTGTGTTGTGCCCACTGTGACCAGTAGCGCAACTGATCGCCGTTCTCACAACACTAGTACACATATGTATGTGTCTATTATGACGCCGAATTGAGATAGACAGCGAGGAGGAAACGACACTCTTCTCTGTTCTGACAAAACTCTTTTGCTTCCTTAACATTCATTAATCCCTTCATGCAATTTCGCCGTTTCCGCGTAGTTTTAATACGCTTCACAACTTTTTTCTCATACCTCACAAATATACATAAAATGTTTCCCAAAAATCTGTAGAGCCGTTTCGGAGGCGTGCGACCACAAACACCGTGACGCGAGAGTTTTATATATAAATATATTCAAACTTAGTAATGAATATAGATAGACTTAAACTAGTTTCTTGAATTGTCTTTAGTAGCAAGCAATATTATTTCCATGAAATTTTAAATGAAAAACATCTCAAGTGTTAGGATTTCCGTGAAGCACTTTATAAAGAATTTCCTTTAGTTTATTTGTGACTATGTAAAAATATATAAATACTAATAGATTTTTCTTGTTTTCTTCGATTATAAGAAAATTGTTATGAGGTAGAAATAGTTATAGAAAAAATATAATGAGTATATTTAATAATTAAAAAAATAAGATATCGTCACGCTATATCCCTTCTGGGTGAGAGATAAATTAGTGGCTGTATCCACTTTGCGCTTATATTTCGCACCCAACGTGACCAGTAGCTCAGCTGATCGCCGTTCTCACAGCATTAGTACACATGATATTTCTATTACATGCCATGCGGGTTTCCTCAAGTTTTTCATCACCGGTGAGCATGAGGTGCCTACATCGGTACTTCATTTGGAAAAACCTAGAGGTAAGCGCCAGGAGACGAACCTATTACCATTATTCTCCTTATACACTAGGCTACATCTTCACCATACTAAAATAAAGGTTATAATTTATTGTACAAGGGAAATCATATCGGCCTGTATTATATGCAATTAAAACTTTAAGATATATCCAAATTATGATAAGACCGAGTTAGTTATCAATATTTATTGACAAGAGAACTTGAAACGAACACCTGAACATTATCAATTATGATTATCTACATCAATAAATATTATATTGTTTGACTATAAATGTATTGATTGATAAGTAATGTACAAATCGTAAAGAATATACTCGTTACATAAATGGCCATAATAATCCTAACGGATAAACTCCTTCATAAAGTCTAAGGCTGAAGTTTATAGATGGTAATTGAACTTTGCTTCTTAGCCTTTGCTCAAACATAACATATTATATTATTTAACTATTTGTGCTCGCGGCTTCGTTCACGTGGAAGTAATACTTTTGTTATATTATAGTATACATGATATAAATGCCATCGCTTGTCTATTATATAAAAATAAGTCCGGTTTTCCTTCCTGACGCTATAACTCCAGAACGCACGAACCTATTTCAACGGTTTTGCATTCGTTGGAAAGATCTCGGGCTCCGTGAGGTTTATAGCAAACAAATTCAAGAAAATTTAAACAGAAAGCAGGAAAACGGGGAAAATCATTTTTCACATACAGCGCCATCTCTGATACATAGCATGCACTACAAACCAATATAGTTTTGCATGGTGGTGGAGCAGATCGCACCAGTATTTTAAGTAGATGGCGCCGATGCGTTATACATTGTTTGACAGCTACTCATTGTACTCTGCTCAGCTAATTTCATGTTACATTTATTATGCGCACTGTACAGATTTCCCTTTACTGGGTCATGAGCGGGGAGATTGAATTGAAACCACTAGATACAGGTCACCACTGGTTTAATAATTAAACATATATAGCACGTAAAACCAATACTTGATATATCTTTTGTTTCTCTCTCTTTTTGTCACACTCCACTATATGGCACCTTTGCCTTATATGCAGCTGCTGTGAACGAAACTATAACGCGATGCAATTTTGCACAGCGCCATCTACCGAACCGACCTGCATCACGCCATAGTCTGCTCACAGCAGCTGACTAATGTTCTTTTACTCGAACATACCGCCCACCAAGGACATCCTGCTAAATGTCCTTAACACCGCCCACCATAAAACACTCACGTCTGGAATGTTAAAAAAAATAAAATAAAAACAAAGCTAAAAACACAAACAACTAAACTAACTAACTAACTGAACTATTTATACGGTATGTCGTTGGTGGTCAAAATCTATACAAAATTATCATTACCACTCACAAATATCCATGTAGCAATGATGAATAAACACAAGACACTTATAACTAAAGACATTATCTAGCGACTGGTAGCACACATAGCTTAGAGGTAGGTCTTTTAATGATAGAATTTTGAGTACGCAATGTAACGATGCGAGTGATTTCGTCAGGACCCGGATGCTTATGCTCAATTCTACCTAATAACCACCTCCCTGGAGGCAAATCGTCCTCTTTAACTAAAACTACGTCTCCAACTGATGGTTCCGGAGTTTGATGCGCCCATTTATGCCGCTGTAGAAATTGGTTTAGGTAGTCCTGTGACCACCGTCTCCAGAAGTCCTGCATCATTCTCTGGTGGAGTTGCCATCTGGGTAAGTTGTTTACATTAGACTTTAAATAATTTGTATCAGGAACTAAAACAAGCGGTTCTCCCACCAGAAAATGACCCGGTGTTAACACGCTCAGCTTATCTTGATCTTCAACAAAGGATAAAGGTCTCGAATTGAGACAGGCTTCAATCTGTGCCAGTACCGTAGCCATCTCTTCAAAAGTCAAAGTGGAGTTTCCTACCACTCTTTTGAGGTGGAACTTAGTGGATTTTATCCCTGCCTCCCACAAACCGCCGAAATTAGGTGTATGAGGAGGAACAAAGTGCCACTGAGTCCCGTTGTTTGAAAGATATTCTGCTAATTCCTCGTTGAAGCTAGATCTTTCCTCATTATATAAGTAAAATAACTCTCGCGCCGCGCCTACAAAATTTGTACCGTTATCACTATACAACTCTGCAACTCGACCTCGCCTTGCCACAAACCTCTTAAAAGCAGTCAAAAATCCCTTAGTGCTTAAATCACTAACTGCTTCTAAGTGCACTGCACGTGTGGACATGCATATAAATAACGCGATATACCCTTTATATGATTTGGTACCGCGACCTTTAGATACTCTCAAGTTTATAGGACCCGCATAATCCACGCCGCTACAGAGAAATGGTTTGTTTGCCGTTACCCGTGCCGACGGCAGTTGTCCCATAAGCTGCGTTCTTACGGTAGCAGCATAGCGGATGCATTTGACACAACTCCTTACATATTTTTTAGCCAATGATTTGATTCCGACAACCCAATATCTTGACCGTAGATATGTTATAATAAGTTGAGGACCCCCATGCATCGTTTTACTATGAGCATCTGCTATCAAAAGATCTGTCAGAAATGACTCTTTTGGGATGAGAATAGGATGCACACGTTCATAACTTAATTGCGACATCTCCAATCTACCACCAACCCGTATAATTTCTTGAGAATCAATAAATAGATCTAATGATTTCAAATTACCTTGTTTTGTTTTTAAATCCTTCCCCTTTGCTAATACTTTAAATACTTCTGAAAACCCTTCTAACTGGCATTTTTTGATACAAATTTGTAATGCATCGTCTAGTTCTTGCCTAACCAAATATGTTGTGCTGTGTCGGACTGAGCTAACCATTCTAAGATTTAAAAACCTCCGACAGTAGGCTATCACTCGAACCATTCTCGACAAAGACGAAAACCTATTCCAAAATTCCAAATTAACCGTAGATATGTGTACTTTAACTTCCTCTAAATGTGTAGTGTTATTCCTTGGTTTCCTGTATTCAATAACTTGCTGTCTTAGATATTCTGGACCATCCCACCATATAGAGGTAAACTGAAGTTCAGTAGGTGACACCCCGCGAGATGCACAATCCGCTGGATTTTGTTTTGATGGCACGTAAGACCAATGATTAGAGTCCAAAACAGTCAAAATATGTGAGACTCTATTAGCAATAAAGGTTTTCCAATGTGTTGGATGATTATTAAGCCAAGCCAGAACGACCTCACTGTCCGTCCAAGTGTGCCAGTTAACCTTTGGTATGTCCATAGCCCGACCTACTTCGGCAATCAAGTTAGTCAAAAGTACTGCTCCACAAAGTTCTAACCTTGGAATGGACACTTGTTTAATAGGAGCAACCTTCGTCTTAGAGGTTATTAGAGATATATAAATATTACCTCTATCATCTATTACCCTTATGTAAATGACCGCTGCATATGTAACCTTTGAAGCATCCGAAAATCCATGCAGTTCGGTCTTGACATTATTAGAATGTGTATGCAGCCATCGTGGGATTTTCACGTTTGTCAAAGAATCCAAATTTGCATGGTAAGTAACCCATTCACTTAGCAAATTTGTTGGAATTTCTTGATCCCATGCCAAGCCTGCTAACCATAATTTTTGAATAAAAACCTTTGCTAAAATAATGCTTGGGGCTAACCACCCTAAAGGGTCAAACAAGCGTGCAATGTCTGAAATTATTTTTCTTTTAGTTACAGGTTTGGTTATTGGAGGAAGATTGACGGAATACTGGAAGAAGTCATCGCTGGAGTTCCAGGTAAGTCCCAGAATTTTTGTAATATTATCCATTTCTATCTTTAACTGCTCATCATTCTTCTTTTCCCCATCCTTTATTTTGTTTGATAATTCCTTGCTGTTACTAATCCATTTTTTCTAATTGAAAACCGCACTTCGATAGGCCTGTATTAAGTTTCGTGTATATATTAAATCCTTCATCTATACTTTCAGCTCCAGACATCAAATCATCCATGTAAAAGTCATTTAGGATGACTTGAGCTATTTCTGGATCATCTTGACATTCGTCATAAGCCGCTTGATGTAAAGCACGTACTGCTAAATATGGCGCTGAGGCGGTACCGAATGTCACAGTGATTAACTCGTACTCATCTATTTCTTTTTCCGAGCTATCCCTCCAGAGTATTCGCTGATATATTGTGTCGCTTCTGTCTACTAAGATCTGGCGATACATTTTTTCTATGTCAGCGACCAGACATATTGCGTGTTTCCGCCAACGCATAATAATATGGCGTAGATCAGCCTGCAGCGTTGGCCCTACCAATAAATGATCGTTTAATGACATACCATTGCTTCCTTTACAGGATGCATCAAATACGACTCGCACTTTAGTCGTAGTCTTATCCTCCCGGACGACAGCGTGGTGAGGTAAGTATATAGCTGTTTTACGGTTTCTTTCTTGACCTATTACCCTTTCCATGTGATTTAATTGTAAATATTCTCGTATAACCTTGGTGTAATCATTTTTTAAATTGCTATTTTTATTTAGTTTTAATTCTAGACCATTAAATCTTTTTGCAGCTATAGCCTTTGATTCACCATGCTGCCTAACCAAGTCAGCATCACGAAATGGTAAACGCACTATGTACCGGCCACTCTCATCTCGTCGCGTGGTTGCTGTAAATAAATCCTCACATCGTGTTTCTTCTTCTGTGAGCATTTTCTTTGCTACCAATGGTTCATTTTCCAGTTCCCAGAACTTTTTCAACAGGTCGTCCGTCTGAAGAGAAGAATGCAACACAGTGATGTGAGAACAAACATTGAATGTATTATCCACCTTGGACACGCCCGACAATATCCACCCTAGGGCAGTGTCCTGTGCTAATAAAGTACCATTTAAATTTCTTTTAATACCTACTTGTATGATTTGACTGTAAACCTCAGCACCTAACAAAATGTCAATTTTATTAGGCCTGTAGTACTCCGGATCAGCCAAGTCATCTTCAGCCAAGTCAACCCATTCCACCCTGGTTACTTTCGTAACTGGGAGAAGAGTTGTGATTGATTTTATCACGTAGGCATTAACCTTTATTTGCACGTTTTTATTTTTCCTAGACTTTACATTAACGGTAACCATGGATTTAGAAATTATGCTTTTGTGCCCACCTACACCTAATACGGTGTTTTTTGTTGCAACCCTATTAAGACCTAAATATTGAACCATTGATTCCGTAATGAACGAACCCTGCGATCCTTGATCTAGTAATGCCCTAACCATCAGACAACTTCCATCTTTCGACTCAGTGTTTACTAATGCTGTAGTTAGTAAAACAGTTTCCCGACTATTTCCCGTTGAAAGATGCGAAACTAATGGTTTACCAGACCCTTCCGCTTGTGCGGCCTCTTCCTTGGTATTTGCTTGCTTATTACTAGATAATGCGGCTAACTCTTGTGCAGCATTAATGTCCGCATCAGTAATCTCGGAATCACCAGTAGGGTGTAACAACGAATGGTGACGCCTTTTACATATCTTGCATCTAAATAAAACTCTACAAAACTTAGCAACGTGATTATTATTAAGACATAAGAAACATAAACGGTTTTCCTGAACGAAATCACGTCGCTTTTCGTTAGACTGCTTACTAAATTCTTTGCAAGCTGTTATTCTGTGACCTGCCGAACAGTATGCACATGTTATATTTGCTTTATCTTTGATCACATGAAAAGCTTGTGTACTTTTGGGAATTCTCTCCTTTGGCCGCGCTTCAGGCTTGCTTTCAAAACTTTCAAGCCCTCTATAACGGCTAGTAAGATAAGTGGGAAACTCTACAAAAGTGGGTAATTTGTCATTAGAAACTTCCGATATTTTCAATTCCCACGTTTTCCGAGTTTCTTTATCTAACTTTTCACTGATTATATGAATAATAAGAATATCCCATGACGTGATGTCTACTCCTAAATTTTTTATTGAATCTAAGCATTCTGTTGTTGTATTTAATATTGTTTTAATTTCAGAAGCAGATTCACTTAATATATTTTTTTGACTTAACAAACGTTTTAATATATTATTTGCCAAAAACTTCTTATTATTATAAGTGCTATCCAATTTTTCCCAAGCTATTTTATAGTTATCAGATGTAACCTTTATATTTCTTAATAATTGTTCCGCTTCCCCAGTTAAGTGCCCCTTTAAATAATAAAACTTTTGTGAGTTATCTAAATTTTTGTTATCATGTACTAAACCCGTGAATAAATCCCTAAAAGTATTCCATTCAGAATATTTGCCCGAAAATGGAGTTATTTTTATTTCTGGTAATTTAACTTTACAAACTATTTTACTCTCTAGACCACATGAGTTACCTTTCGCTTCAGCACCAGTTGAAATACTTTTAATATTTTGTAACATTTCTTTTAGTTCACTCTTATATTCTACATACAGTTCCTCGACCTCATCATAAACACAATTCTTGTAATAATCAGTAACGCACAGGTCTGACTTCTTAACACCTTTTACAATTTGATTGTGGTTGCTACTAAATAAAGACCATTGTTTATCTACATTCTCTAGTCTAGTTTCAATATAAGAAACCGTTAAACGTTCCTTAGGGGACTTCTTAAAATTAACTCTGGCCTTAATAAGTTTCTCTTTAATGTCGTCTTGAAGACTTAAGGACTCCATTTCAACAATAATAAGTTAACAAATAAATTCTAAGTGTATGTAAACGCAAGTCAAAGTAGATATTTTTAAGTTCAAATGAACAAAATTTTTCTAAGTGTTTGAACTTGTGTTATATGGGTACAAAATCGGGCATAGGTTCCCCGTCTCAACCACTTTTCACTTAAAACTATTACAAGTCCTAACTAGTACAAAATTACACTAAGTTTACTAAGTCTTTAAATTACGGTTCAAATTACACTAATTTATTTATAAATTTAAATGTTCCAAGTCAAATCTTCTATTTCAGAGTTAAAGTCTTCTAAGCAATAAGGTCGAAAATGTACTCACAGTATTTGTTACACTGATACTTTATCACGTCAAACAGTTTTACCATAAATCACCGTATGCTCCAGTGGCGCCACCTGTTGTCCGCAATCACCTCACTCTGATGAGCTCCTCCCGTGCGTTATTCCTCCGGATTTCCACCCGGCTGCTCCTTGATCACTCAGGAAGCCGCAAATTCCTCCGGTTAGTCCTTCCAGCTCTGGCACCAATCTTGATGCCCCGCTGTAGGGCTATTGTTCTGAGCAGCGATCCACTGCCCAGTCCTCAACGCGACGGGTGATAACCAATATCACCACCGATGACTACCAAAAATTGCTCAAAATCCGACTCGAATGACCATGTACAGATTTCCCTTTACTGGGTCATGAGCGGGGAGATTGAATTGAAACCACTAGATACAGGTCACCACTGGTTTAATAATTAAACATATATAGCACGTAAAACCAATACTTGATATATCTTTTGTTTCTCTCTCTTTTTGTCACACTCCACTATATGGCACCTTTGCCTTATATGCAGCTGCTGTGAACGAAACTATAACGCGATGCAATTTTGCACAGCGCCATCTACCGAACCGACCTGCATCACGCCATAGTCTGCTCACAGCAGCTGACTAATGTTCTTTTACTCGAACACGCACGTTCTTTCAAACGCTAACTAAAAACCAAAACGAAGCCATCTGATGGCGAAATGAAGTTCGCCGGGTTTGCTATTTTCTTATATATATATACACTAGTTTTACAAAGTGACTACAGTACATCAGATGGTAAGCACAGTGTAGTGCATAAAAGACAGCGACTATCAAAGAACAAAAATTCACGGACAGTCTCCGTTTCATTTTTAAACATTGAAACATTCAGTTTCAAATATTTATATTACTAAAACTAACCGTCTTCACATTGTAAATAATAATTGTAACGCGGGGAATACCCTTAGATCGCTCGCGCATCCTGTAACGCGGGGGATACCCTTAGATCGCTTGCGCATTTCGGTGCTCACCGCTTTCCTCTCACTTCTAGGGTGCCCGCGCCAGAGAGATCGCTGCGACGAAGGTGGGAGCCCGTCCGCCGTTTGAGTTGCACGCGTCCTTTCCATTGTTCTGTATTTATTTTATTACGTGTTTGCTCTGGTTGTGTTCGTAAATAAACTAATCGAAACATAAGAACTCCCGTTTCAATCAACATCCTTTAGATAATTCTAAATAGGCAAGCGTGTGGCTCAACTATTACGATTTAGCTATAATAAATGTTCAAACCATTTAAACATTTTTTTTTATTCAGACTTTGTACAGTGACCACACCACGCCTGATGGTAAGCACGATGCAGTCTAAAAATGATAACGACTGTGAACACTAAAACAAACCTATCGACATTCCAGCGGTCATGCCGGCCTGCACAAATATCTCTTCTCGCTTCGTTTATCATAGGACGGTGGGAACACGCTCGTAAGAAGACCACGTCTCAGTTCAAAGATTCTGTAAATGTAAGAGTTAGAGAACTTCTTAGTCATAGCCGAGATGTGGGTTGCCGCATAGCTGTGACTCCGCAAACCCGCGCGCCTAATATAACTCTCATTGGAACAAAAACTATAGAAAACGCTCAGTGAAGCAATATTTCTGCCCAAATAGAGAGGTGCAAAATGCTTAGTAACGTATGGATCATTCACATTGCGGACATCCCTTCGCTGCAATCTTTCCAGGACGTCGAACCGTCCCAGAGATGCGAACAGTGTCCCATGCAGGGCCTTACCTGGGCCAAATAGGTTCACTTTGTTGTTAGTTTAAGGTTTTAAGTGAAAGACGTCCAGCAGAAGCAATTTAGTTTTAATATATTTTTAGTAGTAGTGAGACAGAGTATCTTTTTATGTTACAGAGATTAATACGGAAAGGTAACTATTACATACAGCCAACACAGTTGAGTTTTACCGAATGTAAACGTTTTAACCGAAGGTGACCGAACTCGAAGCTTTCGGTCAGGCAGTATCAGTAACACGCAGGTTTGTTATATTGAGTCACCATTGATAATGTTTACAATGGCTTACGATAACTTTTATTACTTCCAGCAATTTACAACTGTTTCAATGACGCATCGTCGCTCTAATATACCGTCACGCTATACCCCTTTCACCGTGAGTAGAGTTATATTATTGGTTGTATCCTCATTGCACTTTTATGTGGCGTTCAACATGACCAGTAGCGCAATGGATCACCGTTCTCACAGCACTAGTATACGTGACGTTTCTATTAGATGCTATACGGTGCTTTCCTTCACCGGTTAGCATGTGGTGCCTAAGCCCGTACTTAATGTAGATAAACCCAGAGGTAGGTGCCGGAATTCGAACCTACAAGGGTTTTTGAGGTGGCAGGGCGATTGTCCATACCGGGTCGTGACCACTGTGAAATAACACCGTAGTGACTCGCTTGGGCTTTTCGCGTTTCGATATTAGCTTGTGTATATCCAGTTGCTGATATGCCTAGAATCAGCATATTTAGGCCGACATAGCGATGGCTTTCAACGGATTTTCATCCTTTGGCGGTCTTTGTCGTACTTTCTATCAGGTGAAATGTAGTCACTATTTCGAGTCAGTATAAAAAATTATTCGCGTCGCCGCGCATTAATAAAGTCCCTTATCCATTAGGACACTACAGCCCCTTTTATTACACTGGCTCGACAAAGTGACTACAGTCCACCTGATAGTAAGTATAATAGATGATAAGTCGCCTCTGCTATGTCGGCCCACATATACCACTACAGAAGGTCTCTAGGTATATGAATAACTGGATATACACAAATTGATCCCGAAACGCGACAGGCCGAAGCGAGTCACTATGACAGACTTTACAATTGTGTTCAGTGTTCACAACCCAGTTCGGGTAATCGCCTTACCACCATAAATATCGTCCTTGTTCCAATTACTAAATATTATTTATGTGGAAGATGTTATTTCCCTGTTTCTACAAAACCTTAGTCACTACCTGCTTCAAGTAAAACTGTTTTTTGATTTCCTGTTTCTGGAAACAAACAATTCTTTGTGGCTATAAATACAGGTATTCTTGAAAATATAAAATTTTATAAATAAGGATAATAATTAGTCCGCACCGCATTCCCCGGAACATGTAATTTTTTTAAAGGTGAGATAAATATTGCCACATGCCGTTATAGATTTTTCTATTTTGAATAATATCTACGTTAATTATTCGTACATTTAATTGAAAACTTCGTCTGGAAGCGCGGGTCATCTGTCTCCTAGCAAAATCAATTTCTGTTTATGCCTGCTAAATAGAAGAGCGGCGAGCGCATCCACCTACTAATAATCCCTAAGTTTCTAGAATTTTCAATTTTTAATTCAAAATGAATGTTTAAAACAATTCCATAAAATTTTTGAGTGCATTAAAGGTGTGAAAAGACATTTTCACGTATTCGTCGTAACGTATTCATTCAGACATTCATTCATTCATTAATATTTTGAAATAAATAGTAAAAAAGCACATACATTTTAAAATATAAAAATAGTGGACATACGGGAGCGACGCCTGAGGCTCAAGCCACCGGCAGTTAGGAGCTCAGAGTGGAGAATTTTCTAGCAATGCGTGCCGTATCAAGTAGTACTGCCTCTAACCAGGCGAGAGTTTCTTGAGATGGAAATTAAGGCTTTTTGCGATCAACTCATTAGTCGATACGATTATCGGAACAAAGATCGTTGAATCCACATCTCAAACTCGTATGCGAAATCAAGTTATTTTGAAGGCTTCTCTTTTTCTGCTTTCACGAGATTGTCATAACGTGATATCAACGAGTATTGCTCGGGTCACCGATCGATCTGCTACGACAATGTCAGGTTTATTAGCAAACATATTATTATTATTACATTGTGAAGAAACTGCCCTAAGTAAGTGCCCTGAGAACGACGATCATTTGCGCTAGTGGGTCACATTGGGCACGTCAAGTGCAAAGTGGGTACAACCACTAATGTATCTCTGCTCACTCCTTAAGGGGTCTACCGTGACGACAATTTATTATTATTAGGTCCTTACATATGAAATTGGCGTTTTTCGTACTGGCCACTTTAATCACAAATTTCTCCTCTTTGGTAAGGAATTCCAAATTCGAATTTGTACAGCTATAGACTCATGTATTTGTGCTTCGATGATCGTTATTAATTTTTTTTTTCTTCTGTTTTTTTTCTGTTTGCGTCACTCATTTTACAAAATGGAAAACTTATAATATCGCATTATTTACGAGTACGAGTTCCGCCGTGGCACTAGTGCTGCGGAAACAACTCGAAGGGTGAATGATGTGTATGGCGGTCGTGTTGCAAAAGAAAACACAGTTCGTTTTTGGTTCCAACGTTTTCGTTCTGGAAATTTCGACCTGCAGAACAAGCCCCGTGGACGGCCTGAGACTCAAGTTGATAATGAAGAGTTGAAGGCTATTGTGGAAGCGGATCCATCGCAAACCACGTCCGAGTTAGCTGCAGGCTGCGATGTTAGTGATAAAACTGTTTTAATTCACTTGAAGCAAATTGGGAAGATTAAAATGCTTGAAAGGTGGGTACCTCACGAATTGACTGAAGCAAACCGGCAAACGCGCGTCGACTGCTGCGTTACATTACTAAACCGGCACAATAATGAAGGTATTTTAAACCGAATCATTACCTGTGATGAAAAATGGGTTCTTTACGATAATCGGAAGCGCTCAGCGCAATGGTTGGATCCTGGCCAGCCAGCCAAATCCTGCCCCAAGCGAAAATTAACCCCAAAAAAGTTACTTGTAAGCGTTTGGTGGACTAGTGCCGGTATTGTTCATTACAGTTTTCTCAAATCTGGCAAGACTATTACGGCTGATGTCTATTGTCAGCAATTGCAAACCATGATGGAAAAGCTAGCGGCTAAACAACCTAGGCTGGTCAATCGCTCCACGCCACTGCTGCTTCACGACAACGCTAGACCACACACTGCGCAACAGACGGCTACTAAATTAGAAGAGCTTCAATTGGAAAGTCTAAGACATCCTCCGTACTCCCCGGACCTTGCTCCAACAGATTACCATTTTTTTCGAAATTTGGATAACTTCTTGCAAGGGAAAAAATTCAACTCCGATGGGGCAGTCCAAATCGCCTTCAAAGATTTTATTGATTCCCGTCCGACTGGTTTTTTTTAGTAAAGGGATCAATGAACTACCTATGAGATGGCAAAAGTGCATAGAAAATAATGGTTCATACTTTGATTAATTAAATATATTATATTAAAAAATATTCGACTTTTTGTTCCTCCTATACAAAACGCCAATTTCATATGTAAGGACCTAATATTATGTATTATTGCGTATTTAGCATTTTGTATATCGCTGCGCGATAACGCTTTCCGGCTCTGCACGATTCTACAAATTAAAAATTATAAATGGACAATAATGCAATTCTTGGTAAGATTACAGCCAAAAATTACATAACGGTTCTCAGGATTTTGGTGCGCGGGAAGTGAAAAAGTAAATATAAAAAAAGTCAAATGGTACAATTTACGTATTTGATTTCTGTACGTTGGAAATATTTGAAAAACTTCTTGATTACTTAACCATTGACTTATTGATTGACTTATTTAAACATTTCGCTAAGCGGTGTTTTTCAGCCGGTAACTATAGTCACCCATCGTGTACTCGCGGCGTTATTTAGCTGGTGACTATAGTCACCGATAGTAGCTTTTTTATTCGCTTCTACATTCATCATGCGGACAGCTTATTAGTGGAATATGCTTCCAGTGAGCATATTTCCAAGATCTTATGTCTTGGAAGTCTTTAAAAGTAGAGTTAATAGACACTGAGTGGACGCGATCCATCGTCAGACTTACCTTTACCTTCCTCAAGGTATGACTGAGGTCAAGTGTCCGCCTGTAAATTATAAAAATAGGTAGTTAGGTAGTTGATAAAACTCATACAATTTCCATTTGATAAATTTAATAAAGTGACGACAATTGTGTGAATATAAACAGTTTTTTATTAATAGACCTTGTGCTTAAGTGTTTTTTTTTTTTTATAATAGAATTGCCTCGCTATAGTCCCTTGTGACCTAGCCCGCTGAGACGGTAAAAAGTTGACCATTATTTTTTGCTGTCTTACGCCTGTACCATATTACAGTCGCGGTATTTTGTTACAATTTTAATGCTTATGTGTATATTTATATATAACCATATTAAATACACTAATTTTGCCTTACAATAAAAATACAGAAACATAAATACAGAAAAGCAGAAAATCAAAAGCCAAAACATAAATATGGTGAAATGGGCTCCGTCCGTTCAATGCGCCAGAGGAAGTCTGCGGCGCTGGTTTTTGTGAATACTCTGGTCGTGTTACGTCTTATCAAAAGAATTATTAAAAAATTAAATAAAAAAGAAAAACATGTAACTTAAAACAATATACCTACTTAAAATTAAATAATACTACCATAAATAAGCTATTACAAATAATAAATAAACCGATTATAAATGTAATATTGTAATGTAATATGATAAATATGGGTGTGGTGGCCTTGCAGATAATGGACCGTTTACCGCGCGCGGCAAAACTAATTGTTGTAAGTCAGATGCTCGGGACGTCCCTTTGGATTTTTTTATATCAAGTACGGACTTAAGCATCACGTATTCACCGCTAAAAAAACATCGTAAGGAAACCGGCATGGCGTCTAATAGAAATTTCATGCATAAGTGCCCTGAGAACGGCGATCTGCGGCGGCGCTTCTGGTCGCGTTGAGCACGACGTATTAACGCAAAGTGGATACAGCCACTCACGCATCTCTGCTAGCTTGTAAAGGACATAGCGTGACGATATACTATTATTATCTATAATCTATTATTATTATTATCGCCGTGGTGGCTGCCGGCAGAATAGAATAGAACCCCCCTCTTCTTGCTGAGGTGTCGTAAAAGGCGACTAAGGTATCTCTTGAACACCGCAATTCAACCAGATGTTTAGAGAAGGAAAACTCGACCAAACCTGCATCCCGCTCCCTCCCGATCGTATTGGTTCTCCGTTCCATCGGGCCTGAGGGAGCTCGGACGAGAGAGTGCTTTTCTGGCTGCACGTCCAGTTATGCACTTAAATATCTCCTGCACAATTGACTGTTTCCGAAAACTGGACCTCGAATTTCTTAACCGGTGTTGAAACAGTCGCCGTGGCCGAAACCGGCTAGGACATCATCATCATCATCATCATCATTATCTATAATCACACCGAATCCCCATTAGAGTAGGTAGAGAGAATGGAATGTCACTTCCCTTTATTCTATTTTATACATTACGTGTACTTTTGACATTATCTTCCATCAGAATTCTCTTTATTTGTTATGTGTGGGTAAGTCAGTCTCGGTCAACCTGTGAGCTTACTACCACTGATATTCGTATTGTATGTATATCTTTTTAGTTTTTCTTTCATTATTCATCCTTTCTACGTGTCCGAAATACCGAAGCATGATATGCTTACTATCAATAATATTTTTTTTTTACACCGGCTCGACATAGTGTCTACAGAGTACCTGATGGTAAGTACAGTGTAGTCCAACAACGAAAGCGACTATCAAAGGATGAAAATCCATTGATAGTCTATATCGTCATGTCGGCCTACATATACCACGACTGAAGGTCTCTAGGTATATGAGTTACTGGATATGCACAAGCTGATCCCGAAACGCGACAAGCCGAAAGTGGTCACTATGACGGGCTTTACACCCATGTAGTGTGGTCGCGATCCAGACGGGCACCGACGCGCTACCACCTCGCTGCTGCTCGTTTAGCACCACCCAGGAGTCGCGTGTAGGGAGACTAGGGTAAAGCCTACGGACGCGAGCAGCTTCGACTCCCATAACTGTCTTCCAAACCAACCATTCTGCGTATCTCTTCGTTTATAAAGCGATCCGCGAGCGTTGCTCCGCATTAAAAACGAAGAGATCGCATCTCCACTGCATTAATTCTACTTTCATGATTCTTCTGACATACCCAGGCCTCACTGCCATACAATAGAGTGGACACCAGAACCGCTCTATGCACTGCTACTAGTGCTGTTTGCGTACTGTTTTTATATTATTAGACTAACTTTCTTCGAAAAGAAAATTGTAACTCTTATAGGATGATTTTGTTGTCCATTTGCGTATCTGTTTGTCAAGACCCTTTTCCTTGGGAATTAATATCAATTACTTAGGTTTACATTTCCTTGTAGCTCTAAAAAATATATACAGGCGGACGCTTGACCTCTATCACAAGTGGTGGAAGATGAAGGTGGGTCCGACAATAGAACGCGTCCGCTCAACAAATTCCTGTTCACTCTTCTCTTAAAGGCTCCTAAGTCATAAGGTCGTGGAAACATGCTCGCTGGAAGCATATTCCACTCCTTAGCTGTTCTCATCACGAATGTAGAAGCGTATCACTTCGTGTAGATATAAGGAACGTCCACCACATACGGATGCGATCCGACTCGTGGCCTAGTGGTTTTATGATGAAATGGGGCTAGTGGACTTAACCCTTTCGTTACCGCAGACAATTCCGCCAAAATGGTGCTACTGAACCGGGCAGCACGCCGCGAAGTGTGCACATTGCATTATGGCATGTTGATGTTCGAATTTTCTCATTCAAGTGTTACATATTTAAAGGTTTTGCTGGTATCTATACTATCTATACTAATATTATAAAGCTGAAGAGTTTGTTTGTTTGTTTGAACGCGCTAATCTCTGGAACTACTGGTTCAAATTGAAAAATTCTTTTTGAGTTGAATAGACCATTTATCGAGGAAGGCTTTAGGCTATATAACACCACGATGCAATTATTAGGAGCGAAGAAATAATGAAAAATGTGAAAAAAACGGGGAAAATTATTTATCCTTGAGGGCTTCCATTGCGTACGCTGCAAAAACGGTTCAAGATACCAAAACTATATGTACGAAAGAATTATTCCTCTTGAAATGATCTAAAAAAATGTCCCGGACAGTATATGTCTATCTTTTAAGATTAAGTCACTAGAACCGTTTTTATGGTAAACAAATTTGGTCGAAATTAATGCATTATTTGTTAAGAGTTGTATCAACGTAATAATATTAATCTTTATCCAAATAAATGTGTTGTTGATTAAGAGTATTTAATTGTGAACAAAATTGTCTTTGACATCACTTAATTTCAATGAACATCTTAGAAGATATTACAAAACCTTATACAGCAAAACAACGTTTGCCGGATCAGCTAGTATTAAAAAAAAATTTAATTAGGATAATTCTTAGTAATTTATTTTTTACTTTTCTATAAAATGAATGCCGGCTAAAGCCGGCGCTGGTGCACATGGGGCGTTTTGTGAATGCCGTCTAAAGCTGGCGCTGGTGACGAAAGGGTTAATGAATGTAGATCCTGCGAACACTCTCCATTGTGCAACCGGTAAAAGACAACGAGGCCGGCGACTTTACGTCGATACTCGATGTTCTGCATTGTAGTCCCAGTCAAAGAGTCATCGCCAACTAGCCCACGAGCCCTACGATCAATCGAGCCCAGAGCTGCTAACTGGTATTTAGCGGGCCTGCCTCGAAAGTGACAAAAGTATCCAACAATTCAGTTGACGAAATCAAATATGGCTAATTATGCTGTATATTTTACGTTTTTACCTTGGCTTTGATAACAAGTCGTTCCATGGACTGTTGGTTTCATACAACAAGGAATGTGTCTGAAATATTATAGAATTCTTATTTGCATAAATGAAGATAATATCACTTTAATTTCAAAAACAAACACTTGCGAATTAAGATATGATTATTTGTATTTAATAACCACAATATAGTGATATGATAAGCCAATGAGCTGATAAGATCCGATAAAGGAAGATTCATCGTTATGTTTCATCTATAAATCTATACTACTATTATAAAGAGGAAAGGTTTGATTTTTTGTTTGTTTGTAATGAATAGGCTCCGAAACTACTGGACCGATTTCAAAAATTTTTTCACCGTTGGCAAACTACACTTTTCCCAAGTGACATAGGTTATGTTTCATTTTCAAAAAATTAGGGATGCTTACTAAAATTTGAATAATCTAACTCAAGGTGTAAAAAAATAAACAAAAAACTTCCTTCAATCGCGTGCGTTGCGGAAACTATTAATGATAGAACAAAATGATGTATTACAATTTTTCAGGACACATCACTATCTATTAAACATGTCACGACAGCATGTCTCAATGTTTTATAGTTACGTCACAATAAGCGTCCTTTTATTATTATTATTTTTTATTGAAATACCACCGCTAGAATAGGCTTTATTCGTATCTAGGTATTGATCCTTATCAAAATAAATAAATCATTATTTAAGACTACTTCAATACCTTCATCATATCACCTTTTAAATGATTCGATTCGGATATTCCATTTAAAAGATATCACGAGTTTAAATAATAGAAAAAACTCCGCTCGGTTAGCTATGCGTTGAAGAGGTACGGGAGGGGAGTCATGGGAGTTCTTTTATTATATTATTATGCCCGTGCGAAGCCGGTATGGCCTGCTATTATTAATATTTTTGAGATTATAAATCGATTGCCCGAACTGAATCATAGCTACAGTCAGATGGGCAAAATGTAATCTGATTAATGATTACAAAATGAACTCGCAATTTTAATCTTGTTGTTCTATAATCCTGATTAAATCCCTTGAAAACATTAAAGAGTCATAAATGTGTATGAAATTGAGGATTCCGTAGTGTTATAAACATAGGTAAGCAAAATACGGTCATATTAATGACGAAAAACGCAAAATGTAATCGTTATCGTTTTTCATTAATCTGATTACATTTTGCCCATCTATAGCTACAGTACTCTACCGTTAAGATCGTCATAGACTCTGTCGCGTTTCGAGATCAGCTTGTGTACGTACAGTTATTGTGCATGTGTAAAGCCCAGGTTAAGACCTGCATGGAATACTGTTGGCATCTCTGGAATTACTCCTGATTCAATGATAACCTATTCCACAATTCTCTCGAGTAAAATTTTTGTTTTAGTTTCAAAATGTTATTATTGAATATATCGCGATGTGTAGATCTTGACATAGAATTATATTATAGCCTTGTCATCTTAATACGGGGAGTTGTGTCGATTATTTTTAAATAAAATATATTAAATGAGGCTTTAATGCATCCTTGATGACTATGCCAGCCTCGTAAGGTGTATCTTGTTGTTTGTTGTTTGTAAGCCGTGGTGGCTGCCGGCAGAATAGAATAGCACCCCCCTCTTCTTGCTGAGGTGTCGTAAAAGGCGACTAAGGTATCTCTTTAACACCGCAATTCAACCAGGTGTTCAGAGAAGGAAAACTCGACCAAACCTGCATCCTGCTCCCTCCCGATCGTACTGGTTCTCCTTTCCATCGGGCCCGAGGGAGCTCGGACGAGAGAGTGCTTTTCTGGCTGCGCGTCCAGTTGTGCACTTAAATATCTCCTGCGCAATTGACTGTTTCCGAAAACTGGACCTCGAATTACTTAACCGGTGTTGAAACAGTCGCCGTGGCCGAAACCGGCTAGGACATCATCATCATCTTGTTGTTTAAAATAACTTGTAGCGAATTGACAATTGTCTAAATGTGTATATTATTTTTGCGTTAACCGACGCTGATTCTCCCAATACAATGTTAATCACTCCGACACTTAGCCACCTCAGAGAAAGAAATGTACATTGCTTAAGGAGATGATAAATGTCATCGACCACCTTGCAGCGCTTCTGGGGAAGTCTTCTTTTTTATAAGAAAATAATAACTATTTAAAGGAGTATGTCCCGAACGAATCCTAAACGCTTAAAGACCTCTAGAGAGGCTGGCAGAGACAAACCAAAGAAATCGTCATAGATTACATTGAGATACCTACCAGATACTCTTGACCATATAATTCTCTCCGAAATATGTTGAAACTAATATATCAAACTACTGAAATTAGTTCTGTACGAGTTATGGCGATAAGTTTGGTTTCCTGTCGGAAAACATATTTCTATATTTACCTTAAATGGAGTAGGTAATGTTGATACATATAGCACAATATGTTACTATCACCAGAGTCATATCAGAAAACATATGCAGGATATTAACGATTGGTTTTTACCGTAATATACTTTGGCTTGGCTACGTGCAAATAATTATAAAATATTATATGATATTTTGTGTTCATACATAAGATTCATTTTATATGTATATGTCGAGGGGTGAAAGGCTATTTGGTTTAAGCGACATTTTTTGGTGATATAGTAATATATCGAGGGGTGAAAGGCTATTTGGCTTAAGCGACATTTTTTGGTGATATAGTAATAAATATATTTTCGGACTCAGCGTTTTTTACCGATTCATGAGTATTCGCCGGTATATATACTAGCTCTAAAATAATTTTAAGTACATTGATTTGTGTTTGTAGTTAGGTATTATTCATAGTAAGTAACGCCATTCATGGCGGTATGAAGTTCTCTGGGTCAGCTAGTAGTAAATATAACTATATTGCGCTCACAGGAAAAATAGACGGCGTGAAAGTATAATACATAGATATAAATATAATAGTTTCCTTCTTTTACTTAACTTTAAACAATTTATTCTAGACTTGTTTTTCGTAAGACCATGCAATGGTTTCATGCGTTTTTGGAATGACCGCTACTGCTGTCAGTAGAGCGTCCTGCACTACAGTTGCCGAGAACGCTTCTACTTCAATTGTTGTCAACCCTTTGGCAAATATGACCAGCTCACTGTCATTTCAGCCTGTTAATCCTCTGATCACATCATTTCTTATTCGACCCTGCAGAGGAATACCGAGCTTAGCACGTTCCGATCGCGTACCTAATGTAAATATTCTTGCAAACAAGTTCCTGGAGTCTAAAAAACCTAGACACATTCCGTGTTTAGAATTTTAATGTGTTGATTTTTATGTTAATTGTCGTCTCGTTCGGTAGTATTTTGCCATTTGGAAGTCGTTGACCTACTTTTAGATCAAATTTGCCAAAACAAGATGGCGACCTTTAGTTAAGTAATATGCGTTTTTGTTTTGAAAATATTTAGTTTAATTTTTATCTTAAGTGTCATGTGGTGATGTAGTGGATAAGGAACCGGTGCTTATGCATGGCACCGCAAATGTTTATAGGCTCAAATCCCGACACGTACCACTGGGTTTTCAGTATAAGTACGGGCTTAGATAAATGAACTTATCGCTGAAGGGAAACATCGCAAGGAAATCCACTTGGCATCTAATACAAATATCATGTGTACTAGTGCTGTAAGAATGGCGATCAGCTGCGCTACGGGACACGTTAAGCACTAGTGATGCCACGAATAGTGAATTGGCCGAATAAAGAATACCGAATATTCGGCATCGCTGTCGGCCGAAGCGCCGAATATTCCTGGAAGTAGTGTGTTTAGTAATAATAATAATAATCTTTATTTCAACACAAAACTTATGCACATACACAGGGTGATAAGTCTCACCAATTAAGTAAATCTTGTCTCTGGTGAGACTCTCACTTCTGTTCGGGTTATTCAAGGGTTTTTTGTATTTTTATATGGATATTCACGGTATAAGTTTATTAGTATGTGTGTGAGCGAGAGAGAGAGTGTGTGTGTCAGAAGTTATTTTCTGAGGCTGGTAACATTTACGATGGAAAGCGTAATCGTTTGCTATCAAAAAATGCTGAAAAGCTTGTTTTTATCCATCACAACTTACCACTGATCAATTTTAATTACTAAAGTGTTGTAATTGGGAAATAAATACATAACTTTGAGTAATATAACGTGTCTTTTTTACATGATTTGGTATTCGGCCGAATAGTACGTATTATTCGGCCGAATACCGAATAGCAAAAAAAGTGGCCGAATAGACCGAATACAGAATAGTTGCCGAATATTCGTGGCATCTCTATTAAGCACGATGTATAAGTGAAAAGTGGATACAATCACTAATGTATCTCTCGTCACTCCGACAGGTATATAGCGTGATGAAATATTATTTATTTTAGCTGAATAATATATTTACGATTTAGTCATTTTAAAAACATTATTAATTGAGCATTAACGAGATCGATAAATGTACAATAGCCAACCTATTAGACAAAGATACACTAGAAACGTGAGAGGTGAACGGTATGTACGGCAGGGGGTGATGCATCCGCCCTTTACCTGAGCCTCCGACTGCATTCAACTCGCGTGACTACTGTAACTAATAAATACCTTATTTCAGTATCTCAATGAGATCGGGCACAAGGTGTGCGTGACGCAGCCTCGCGTGGCAAGCGCCGTGAGCCTAGCGTGTCGCGTGGCGGACGAGTTGGCCGAGCCGCTCGGCGAGCGTGTCGGGTATGCGGCTGCCATGACGTCACTGCGCACGCCTGACACTGGCATCACGGTATGTGTACCACTTGACTTTTTAACGCGTCTGTACTTGACTGGTCGAGTCCGTTACTCATGGATCTGCAAGCTCGTGTGGAGTGGTATAGACTCGTTATGTTTGAGGATCAGCTCATGTACGTCCATCTATCGTAGTTGGTAGCTGTGTCATGACCACAGAACAAAAGTGAAAAAATCGTTAAATTTCCCCAATAGGCCTGTTGCGTTTCGGGACTATCATGTGTAAATCCAGTTGTTCAGAAAACTTCTGTCGTGTTATATGTAAGCCGGCATAAAGATGGCGACAATCAATGGATTTTCATCCCTTGATAGTCGTTGTTTTAAGACTACGCCTATACTTTCCATCAGGTATAATGTCACCTTCAAAAATCGACCCAGTGGCCGTCTTTAGTATTACTTATTTAATCCTGCTTTTAGAGTTGGGAAACGGACTGTCGGGTGCAGCTCTTCCCCGGAGTTATGACATGGGGTTTTTCCAGAAGGCAGTAAACAACGTCTTTCTAGGCAACGTCATCGCAATAATAATGCTTTTTGCGTTGCAGTTATCTTTGGGTGACGGTACAAAGTCGTAGAAAGTTTAAAAGCGATATAAAGTCATCCAAAGTCATATAGAAAATTAATCTATATATTTTCTTTTTATTTCAGTTCATGACGGAAGGTGTCCTATTGCGAGAAATGTTCGCATCACCACTCCTGATGCAATATTCCTGCATAGTATTAGATGAGGTACTATATCATAATTATAAACATACATATAGGATGCTATTTTCAACACTAAAAACCTATTAAACAATTCTTACTCCTAAGTTGCCATAATAGATCGCGGCGAACCAGTCCGCTCGTCGCAGTCTGAGTATTTAGATTTAAACGTCGAAATAATATCAAAGTAAGGTCTTCGTATCTGGAATTAGGATGGAAGAATTCCATAGAAGAATGAATATTACCAATATAGCCTAGTTGTCATCATTTACATCATCAGTCCATTCTAGTCCATTGCTGTATATAGGCCTCTCCTAACCAGTGCCATTGAGCACGGTCTTCGGCTCATCTTATCCAATCCTCTCCGGCCACCTTGCCGGGAGGCGCCCCACGCTACGTCTGCCGATTTGCGATCTCCACTCAAGAACGTGCCTGTTCGAACGATCATTAACCCTTCGGTATAGCCTGCCCACTGCCACAGGTTGCTAATGCGAAGAGCCATGTCAACTCTTTGATTTGTTTAGTTGGTTTGGTTCTCTGTCGGATAACCTAATTCAGATTGCACAACGACGATAGATTCCTTCTTCTGGAAGATTTGCTGCAAGGTCTTCATGTATATGGCCTGTTATATGTTTAAAATAATCATACAAAATATTATCATTCGTTTACGCTTTTAATATATCCTGCTTTTTCTTCTTAGGTGCACGAGAGATCTCAGATGACTGACGTTTTAATGGGCCTGCTAAAAAAGATTGCGAAGGTAAGTAAATAATCATGGAATATACATCCGTTCTGATCATTAGTTAAAGTATTATACAATTAATCTTAAGAGTGGAACGGGTATGATGAGAACTGGACTCGCTCGGGATCCGGACTGTAGGCTGCTAAAATTGCCACATCAGCTAACATCCTACCTGTTTACCTTTTTTTATATCAGACAATAATCCTCCGTGAGATTTCCCCGCTGCCCTTCTGGCGATGGCCGATGTTGTCTCTGCTGGAGTAGTCCATCCAGACCAACCGTCACTTATCACATCTTGACTGTGGATGGAGTTAACTACTTTTTAAAATCCTCGAAATAGATGGTGTGTGGGACTACTCGGACGCAGCCTCAAGTTTCTTTTGACGTTTCTTCTCACAGCAGTTGCTTTCGAAACGATATTAGATCATCGTTACCTTCGTTTTCTGGCTAGTTGCTCAAGTCAGCAGGAGTGCCCTTGCATTACCACCATTCCCGTAAATTCGCTGACTAAGCACATTAAGTGCTTGCCCCGTCACTCCCGGTGAAGTTGTAAAAGTCTATCCAAGTCTTCAATAGACTATTCTGCAAAAAAAGTACGTGGGAATGAGAACATACCTCAAGTGCCACTGGATAGTGTCCATGATATTATCAAGGCGAGGGGTTGCATAGGTCAATTTGCGTGATAAATCCTCTCTCGTCCCCTTTAATGTCGCAGATTAGACCTTATTGATCTAGGTTATAGATTCGAATGAAGATTTTTTTAATTAATTTACAGAAGAGAAAGAATCTAAAGTTGGTTGTATCCTCGGCTACAATGGACGCGGAGTTTTTGAAAGACTTTTTTGATCTGTCAGACAAAAAGGGGGGCAAGGCCACCTCGACAATACTCTCCGTGCAAGGACGGACGCATCCTGTAGATGTGTTTTATACACAAGGTACATAAAAAGTAACTTTAGTACTGTTTTTAGAATTCTGTACCTTAAAAGGAAAAATAAAACCCTTGTAGGATTATTTGGTTGTCTGTCTGACTGTCAAGATAATGTAGATAAATTACACAAACTGAACGAGTAATAAAAACAAAATACAGTCAACCCTCCTTATAACGCGGTGAGTGCGTACCGCGTAATATGGAAACCACGTTATGGGAAACTCGATTTTTACTATACGAACCAGCAGTGCTAGCATGGGCAATGTAGATATAATTCGCGTGCGAGAAGATATACGTTATCGCGCCTGTCAAATATATCGAGTTTCCTAGCATGGGCACACGGGTAGATAAATTTAAACCCGTAGACAAAAACTTATCGCGCCTAAATAAAAGAATGTTGCCATTTCTATTCCTTTATTTTGTACTATAAATTTAAGAACAAGAACCAAGTCTTTTAAGCAGATTTAAATTAAAAAAAATGCTACATCCATAAAGTATAACATTCTCGTGTTTTTTTTATATTACCCTAACAAATTAAATCTTCCACTTTTCAGCATCTTTGCACTGTTAATGATGTATCTTTTAAGTGGAAGTGTTCTTTGACAACTTTGATGTTTTTGTGATAGTTTTTGGCGGCCATTGTTTGTTGTGTTTGAATCGGCGAATATAACAAACACAATTCTGTTACAGTGTATATACAAAAATTTGCAACATGACATCAAAAAAGTACGTACCATTTATTATTACTCATATAAACTAAATTTTTGTAATAAATGCTTACAATGGGCTAATTTGTAACAACTATAAACGGCATGTATATGATTTTTAAAATAATTTCTTTATGTTTTATTAGAACACGAAGCACAGGGGCGCAAGTTCGAGCATTGGTGGACTACATGGCTACCCATACGAGCTTTGCTAATGGGGACTATACTGGTCCACTCGGTGCAAGTAAACACCAAGCCCAGTGGACCAGTTTAAAGGATATTTTAAAAGAAATATGACCTGATAAAACTGTCGAGCAATGGAAACATGTAAGTTTAAATTCATTAAAACATATTTCATTTTTGTCTTCATTATTTAGCCATAAGAAGTTGACCCATAACAAAGAATGATTGATGTTTGTAAACTCTCCACTTATAATGGTTATGACTGTAATATAGACAATATATTCAGCAATGGTCATGGAAAAAAGATCACTTTTTTGCAGACATGGCGAGATTTGAAATAAAAGGCTCGCAATGAGAATGCAGTAATGAGAAAGAGAACTTTAAAAACCGGAAATAATACAACAATACCAGAACTATCTCAAACTTCTGTAAAAATTTTAAGCATAATTGGGCAGGAATCATCAATAGGTATCAGACCAGCAGAATCTCCTATTGGTGTAAGTATTTTTCATTCGATCAATATCTTAAACTTAGTTATTTACAAAATATATGTGAATATGTATTCAGATAAGAAGTTTTTGTTCCTCAATTATGCTAAATTATGCAAAACTGAGGTAAATTATGCTCAGTGTGTATTTCTAATTTATAACCATAATACATTAAAATATTCAAAGCCTTGTAGAACTTAATAATTTTAAAATTGTATGATTATGTGTTAATGATAATATTTTACATACAGGATACTTCAGAAGTGCCCAATGCAGATGCACAAATCCAGGTTTTACCTCCACCTCCTTCTTTTTCCAACATAGAGCCCTCGCAATCATTACCTGACCTAAATCCTCAACCTTTATCACCAAACCCTGCAATACCTGTCCTTCCTCCAACTCTTCCAGAACTAGTGGTAACACCTGTTAACAATGAAAATATGCCTACCCAATCACAGCTAAGACGCCGCATTAACAGGTCTCGAGTCCCAGAAACATTTATATCTCTTCAAAGAGAAAATAATATATTATTGAAGGTAATTACCGTTTCTAATAAATAATAAGGCATTTTTGTAGATTTTTTTTTGTGACTTTGGATCAGGCTGACCATGTCAGTCCCATAATCACACATATAAAAAAGATCCATAAAGAATTTGATTCTCACAAGATGTGTAAACAGATAGCTTGATGTGCTGTTGGATATAATATTATAATCTTAAAATGAAACTATACTACTAGATATAACTGTAGATAAAAGTAGTTGTGGCTTGGGATGGTTATTAGACCAACTAATAATAATTGTAACTGTATGTATTAAATATAATGATGTGGAAGTATGCAATTATGTGTAGACACATAGTGCTATAACTATTAGTTGACTTTTACACATTTTAACAAAGATATCTAATATATTCAATTATTAAAATTTCAGGAATTATGTACTTTGCTTTCCAAAAATAATAAATTAAAAGAAGAGGAGAACAGTATTATGAGGGAACAGAACAGGATATTAAAAAGAAAAATTCATAAGAAATAAATATTTCAAACAAATATACATTTTTAATTAATTATGTGTTTTATTTTCATAGCAGGGATTACAAAGCCAAATTAAGCACAAAATATCTTAAACTCAAAATTATTTTATTCAAACTATATAATTTATTAACTAAAATATGTTTCTATAATTCTATTTCGTTTATCTTCTGCTATTCTTAACTCTTGGCTATAATCAAATGACAGATTTTCTAAGTTCTCAAATTCTGTGTTTTCGGCATCCAAGTACTCATCCATAGAAATTCTGGAAAACCAAATGTCTGTTAGCAATATTTTAAAACAAGTTCATACTGCTTTTTTGGTTTATTATTAAGTACCTACCTATAATGTTGCATTATGTTGTATAAAATACAACAAGCATAAACTATTTTAGATGCTTTTTCTGGTGAGTAGTGCAACACTCGGTCATGCCTAAGACATCTAAATATCCCTTTTAGGTAACCATTAGTACGCTCAATAATGTTTCGTACTTTGCAATGCCATTCAGTATATCTTGATTCGGGGGTATTGTCTGTTGCATGCAAAATCGGTGTCATTAGCCATGGTTCAAGTGCATAACCTGAATCACCTAAAAATCATGAAACAAATATTAAAAAATATAAAACTATATTTTTTACAAAGCAATGGTTATTGTAGCCCATTTAGGAATATTTTTTGAATATATAGGATTTAAAGTTGTTTTTTAGTCCTACAAATTTGAATTAACCTTAAGGAAGAAACCATTTTACTTCATAACAGTTGCACAGACTAACCTAGAAGAAAATATTCACCAATTCTATGATTATGCAGCTTTCTCATTTCTTCCTTTATCACAGAGTTATTGAAAATGAATTGGTCATGCACACGCCCTGGAAACCGGGCATTTATACTCAATAATTTACAGTTTACATCTGCAATCTGTAATTATAAAGAATAAACATAAAAATGAAATCAAATATACAATAAAATAACTATCTGTAGAAAAACAAACCAATTGTATATTCAAAGAATGTCTTCCTTTTCTATTAAGGTATTGTATTCCTTGAGGATGTGGTGGTGGAAAAATTGCTACATGTGTGCAGTCTATGACCCCCAACACATGTGAAATCCCATATTTTCTACTAAAACCCAGAGCTACTTCTCTTCTCATTTCTTCATTGCCAGGGAAACTAATCCATTTTGTTAAAAGTCTATAAACAGACATATAAAATGTAAGAATTTGTAATGAACCTCATTCAGCAACCCATCTTGATTGAGGACGTCTCATAGTACATTTGCCTAAATGTGGATCACTAATCTTATCCAGTGATTATCTGTTTTATGAGAGATGTATGGAGTTACTGTCACTTCAGCTTACTAGTTACTTGTTTATCATACTTGTGCTGGTGATTATTTTCATTCCATTGATCATTGAGAAACAGAGAATGGATCAGCTTCATTGTCATAATGATAGAAGACCTCACTATTTGATTTTTAGTAAGTATATGTGATAAAATATATAAATAACATTAATTAATTTAATATGTTTATTTACCTATTATAAACTGATGACACAAATTGGTCCAGATATTTACTTACTGTGGTCTGACTGACACACAGTCCATGGTCTTGGCCTACGGGTCTTTGATAGCTACCATCAGCAAGCAAATGTAGCGAAGTCAAAATCTGTACAGAAAGATAGTTTGTCATGTGTTTTACTTGAAAACATGTAAGAGGTGTTAGATATGAGTTCTATATCACATTATAAATCAGTTGTATACCTTCAAGTACGCTGGCAGTCCATCAATAGCATTTATAGGCTGTAGATCAACACTCAGTTCGTCGCACAAATATAAAGCCATATCTTTATTTACTCTATAAATGCGACGAAATTCGTTTGAAGGGAGCTCAAATGGATTGCATGAATCCCTTATATTGCGGCGATTAATTTTTCTGGCTTGTTTTTCTTCATTTGAAGAAAGTACGGAATTGTAATAGGCTATTGACATCTAAAAATATTAATCATAATTAACTTTACGCATTGTTTCTGTAAGTATATGTTCAATCTTATCGGAGAATGTGATTTTGCAGTTCACAGATATTGATAACTATTATAAAGCAATTTAATAATGGAATATAATGAATACTTAAATAAACTTACATTTTAATGATCTTGAATCTTCTTATTCTCTCTAAAATTATTTAAAATTACAAAAAAATATATATTAAATGTTTATCGCGCACTTCAAACGACCAAGATAAACTTTCGTCTTTCAAACGTCAAAAATAGATAAAATAAATGTTTTGTCGCGGGCCCATGTTACGGAAATATTAAATAGTCTATTGGTAGCTGTCAAAGTGAGATAAAATTGTCAATCGCGCGATATGATGCGACCCCATGTTAGCTACCGTAGACAAAATTATTATATCGCGCCTCAGTAGACAAAAGGGTGTAGACAAAATTTTTATCTATACCCCATGCTAGGTAGGCAGACCAATTCGTAGCGCGTTATATGGAAACCGGCTACCGCGTTGTATGGAAACCGCGCTATAGGAGACTCAGAATTAGTACAAATCACATCATTCGTACCGCGTTATATAGAGACCAATAAAGTCAAAAGACATGATATATTATAAATTATTTTTATTAATTTGAGGAGTTCATATAAGGAAATGATTAAAAGAAATGAATAAAAAACTAAACTAAAAAACCGTTTTCCAACAAAAAAAGAAAGACTTTTGTAACATTATGTAATCTTTTAATCTTTTTTTCGCTGTTAAACATGAATCGACTAATTCGTCTTCTTTTAATGGATCAAGTGTCTTCCTCACTTGGTTTATCTTCAGATTGGTTTTTGATTATAGCTTTTTTTTCTAGCTCCAGTAAATCCTCTCTATAGGGAGCTAAGCAATTTCTTAACTCTCTTTTAACACGTTCACGCTGGGGCGAATATCTTCGTTATTCCGCGTGAGGTGGGACTGAACACGTGACGGTTAAGTATGACCCACTGGTGGCTCACGCCCCCCACGGAATATTCAAATATGATCCACCGGTGGATCACGCGCCCCTCCCCCGCGGATCAGTCAAGTGTGACCTACTGGTGAGTCACCCCCACCCCAGGGAATAGTCAAGTGTGACCGACCGGTGGGTCACGCCCCCTCCCCCCACCCACGGAACAGTCAAGTGTGACCTACCGGTGGGTTACGCCGGCATTACCCACCGGCGGCGGAATTTTGTAATCGTTAATCATTAATCAGATTACATTATGCCCATCTCTGACGAGAAGCAATTTTTACTTCTTAATTTTATTCTTCTGTAACTGAGAGTGAAATTGTTGACTCATCTTATATTGTTTTGAACCATTTGAGATAAAATAAGTTTTTTTTTATTTTGGGTTTCTTCGCTGTCGCTCAAATAGTGCCAGCAACAAAATTTTAGAAAGAATTGGTCACCAACGAAACGTACAGTGACAGAGCTCTGAGACGACTGAAACCGATGTCGTAAACGGCTAAGAGATAAACTTGAATTACATATATATTATTATATTATATTATATCCAGTTAAAATTATTCATTGGATACATGGAAGGAACTGATGGGACGTTGTTGAACGGAAACAGCGCTGTAAAAGTACCGCGTTACAGGAGAGCTGTCGCAATTTAATCTCCGCGTAATATGGAAACCGCGTTCTCAGAGTACCGCGTTATAGGAGGGCTGACTGTATATGTAAAACTCTAAGGTGCCGCCGATACGGACTCTTTATCTCATGTACTTCACAGTGCTAGACTCTGCAGCGCTGGTAGTCTGAAAGGGTCTTTTGGACCTGAGCTTTAGGATGGAGGGAGTCTCCTGCCTAGATGAGAAGGAGGAAGCGCCGCCCGTGAGAAAGGTTAAGAGGGGTGGGCTCTTTGCACACACACCTCTCAGAGATAAATCCGCTATTCGTTACCCGGGCGTCTGGAAGAATTTGGATTTTCAGGTGGAGTGTTTGAAAGGACACCTCGAGGATTTTTAGTCAGTAGGAGTCTGACACACCGGAGTCGCTGCCTTGACAGTAGCACTGATGGTGCTGTGCAGAATTTCCTCCAGTTTACAAAAAAGGGATTTTAGACGACATAGCCATTTTACTGGCTCAGCCTTACATTCCACATTTTTACATATATGCCATTTAAGAATTAATTATGTAATGAATATAAATAAATGGACAAAATTACAAATAATTATTTACAAAAAAAGGCGAATATAATAGACTTCTTGTCTTAGTCGGCCACACATTTTATCGATTTACTTTTCCGAATTTCAGAGCCGGTACCAGATTATGTAAAAGCAACGGTTGATACAATCATAAAAATACATGAAAACGAACCGTTTGGAGATGTCTTGGCCTTTCTCACTTCACAGGTAAGCATTTCTTCTTTACGTAGCTAAATAGTACCTTTTGACTTAAAAAAAAAAACGATGTTTTGTAATGCAAATGTGTGAAATATGTGTTCAGAATTTGTTGTTTTTTTTATACTGCCTCGTCAAAGTACCCAAAGCCCAAGAACGGCAGCCGTCGTCATGTCGGCCCACATATATCACAACAGAAAGTCTTTAAGTACATGAATAATTGGACATACACAATCTAATCCCTAAATGTGACAGACCGAAGCGCGTCAGTATGACAGTCTTTGCACTTGTTTACTGTGGTTACAATCTGGTTTGGTTAATTGCTATACCACCTCATCCCTGTTTTATGGCACCGGGCCTGTGCCTCGTCCATAATTTCGCCAAGCCTGTACTACCCATATTAGCACTCTTGTATCATAATGTACTTACAATACTTCAATCATTAACCGGCTGGTTGAGACTTCTCGATGAATCAGACTAATAAAGGCTTCTAAATCGTTACTTATAACGAATCGCATAACTTAGGAGGAGATTTCAACCGCATTAGAAACTCTTCAAGTATACGCCGAAGCGAACAACGAGAGTAACAAACAGAGGCGGTATTTCCCAAGCGGCGTGCAAGCATCTGATATGCTGGCCTTGCCTTTGTACGGATCCCTGCCACGGTACAAGCAGTTAGAAGCACTCAGGGCGTGCGACAGGAATGTGAGGAAGGTCATCCTGGCGACTAACATAGCTGAAACCAGTCTTACCATACCTACTCTAGTCTATGGTAAGTAATTGAATTTTTTTAATGAAATTAGCGAAAAATGAATGAAATCTGTGACTTATTAATTGTAGTAGATTTTATAATGAATGAAATTGACGATATAATGAGTACAATATATTATATAATCAATTATATTGGTGATATAATGAGTGCAACATAGTATATATGAATGAAATTATCGATATATGAATGCAACATATTATATAATGAATGAAATTGACGGTATAATTAGTGCAACATATCATATAATGAATGAAATTGATGATATAATGAGTGTATTAGATGATATAATTAATTAAGTTGAAGATATAATGAATGTAATGGAACAAGTATATACAATCGCATATATTTACCTGCTTCCTTTCAGTAAATCTGAAGGGCTGCTAGAGAATGCTAGCATTAAGTCCATTATTATTTACTTTCTGCGACCAAAAATCATTTTAAAAAATGTAGCGAGAGAGATATAATGAGTGATACTTAGAAATAAGCAAAAGTAATAACATTTATATATGTTGACCAGTGGTGGATTGTGGATTCCACAAGCTGCCGCATTTCGACCCGGCAGTGGGAGTGGAGAGCCTCACAGTCACCCCCATAGCGAAGACCAACAGCGTGCAGAGGGCTGGACGGGCGGGACGGACCGCAAGAGGGAAATGTTACAGGTTGGTAAAGTCATCGCGCGAGTTGAGTGTAGACCTTAGAAGTTTGCTAGTGCTGTTATATAGCTTACAAAAATATCTACATCTTGTCGATAAAAACAAGTAGAACTATTACAATGCTTACGACTGCAAGCGAGAACTTTTCTTATACTGGAAATCTTTACCGTACTGCGATATAGAATCCTTTAATGAAATATTGTAACCACACTTACATTATATCAATACGCTACTAATGCACATGTCCACACACACACACACACACACACACACACACACTGAGAGCTTTCTCCCTGTAATATTATAGACAATTTTTTTTACAAAAATAAAGCTTAATTAAGCACATGAATAAATGAACATTAATTTTTATTATTGCAGATTGTATACTGAGGCCGAATATGAGAAACTACCCCCGAGCATACCCCCTGAGATGTGTCGCAGTGATTTATCGTCTATGTTGCTGCAGCTGAAGGCATTAGGAGTCAATAATGTGCTAAGGTACGTCTGTACTCTTTTTATAGGAGTATTCAAGCAATGAATTGATTGGTTTTTATTAGACTAGTGCACTCCATTATCAAACTCGCCATCGCTTTTCATCGAGTGTGATTGTGGTCAACTGTGAACCTGTTTCGCAATAAAAAAAAATGCTAGATGTTGTGTTTCCATTAGCAGGAAATAATAATCCCGATGTATATTGAATCACTTTTATTATTTTATGAGACGATATACAGAGAGCCCGTATTCTTAATTTATGACAGGAAAAGGAAGAGCGATGTCATACAAACATATCTTATAATATAAAAATGAATCGCAAAATGTCTTGATAAGCGCGAAACTCGAGAACGGTTAAACCGATTTGGCTGATTTTTTTTTTTTTGTTGTGTTTGATGATGTCTGACGAAGGTTATTACGGTAAGAAAAATTTTAAAAATTCCCTGCAACTGTCTAAAAATAACACTTTTCTGTATTCTCATACAAAAAATTCGTTATAAGTCAATTTGAACTTTAATACCACACGATAAAGTTTAAATGTTAGTGTACGGGTTCCGGGAAGGCAAAACAATTATTGAGTGACGTATAAATATTAATGTCAATATTTGTCAATTTTTATACATATAGCATTAAGGCCAGGTTCCTTCAAACAATTTCTAAAAAATCTGACGGGGAAGCTATTAACACTAAAAATAACAATGTGACTTTGTTTTAGAGAATTAGGGCAGAACAAGGTCTGCCGGGACAGCTAGTGTTAGATACATGTGTCCATGACACAGATTGTAACATCTATGACACAGATTATAACAGTAGACTGTCCTCCTTTTTTTACACTAGCATATCCTAGTTCTATTTCAGCTTGTCACTATTCGAAGGTTTACATTCCCAACGCCGCCCCCGGCTAAGAGTCTGCTGGCGGGTTTGGAGACTCTGTATGCGCTCAAGGCGATAGACCGTAATGGTGACCTCACGGAGTCAACGGGGGCGCTCATGGCGGAACTGCCTCTGAAACCCATGTGCGCCAAGATGCTATGCAATAGCGGTGAGTTGCTTCTCTTTGATTTCTTTCATTACAGATAGGCTTCCGCTTGACCTCAATCTCGCCTGGTCGAAGGTGATGGAGCGCGCTTATCCAGCAAAAGCCGATTCACTGGTTTGAATATTCCTATCTAATATGCAACTATGTTGACTACAATTTGTTTTATCTATCATCACGCCGAATCCCTATAAGGATAGGCAGAGAAAATGGAAAGCAACTTCTCTCTATTCTTGCAAATTTGTGCTGAAGAGTTATCTAACCTGGTTCCCCGCTCTCCCTTCCATAACCTCACGGCTAAACTTTAACTTACGTCCCGGCTAGGACTGAGGAGTTCTCTAACTCTTATTGCAGCTGAGTCGTTGGGCTGTGGAATGGTCTTCCGGCAAGCGTGTTCCCACCGTCCTATGATATCGGCAGGCCGGCATGATGGCTCAATTATAGATGTTTTTTTTTATATGTTGATAATCATCGTCGTTTTTTGGCCCGCAACGTGCTTAGCCTCGAGCACGGTGTAGTCACTCTTACGCGTCATGATTAAAAAACCTTTGCTTCCTGTACTTTGTTTTAGTGAGAATATTAAGGTATTATTTATTATAACTTTTAAACCAGTATTGAATGCTGAATATCTCCCTCATCTATAAAGTCACCCTATACAAGTTTTCCGAATTTTATTAAGTATTTGAGAGTAGCAGCTTCCATTTTGCTAGGTCACCCCATGACGCTTTATGGTAGCGTGCAGTAGGTTGTGTTATGCATAACCAAGCATAAGACAAATTATAACAGGCGTCGTATCTGCTATTAACTTTATCTCTTTCACACGCACAGTGTTATTATAGCGTCATCACTATCTCGGTTCGTGTGATTTTCATCTATCACTGCTATATCACCAGTGATTTCACGGCTATACCAATTAATATTTATGGGTGAATTCCAGGCGAATTCGGGTGCATAGACGAGGCTTTATCGATAGCGGCCATGTTACAAATGGATAACGTATTCTCTAAGCCCAACGGGGGGAAAGACAACGTGGCAGCCAGGGTCTCGAGGAGAAATAACTTTGAGGTAGATCTTTACGGCATATTAACCCTTTGCGGATGTATTAAATTTGGACCCGGGTATCGTACTGGTCGCAAATAATTTCCGTCGAAAGAGCAGGGATACATAACAAACAATTATGTGTTCTTTAGGTTGCCGAAGGGGATATCATAATGTATTTGAATATAATGGACTCGTATTTAAAGCTGAGGGCTAGTGACGATGAGAAGAAATCCAAGAGAGCCTGCAAAGAGTGGTGTCAAAGGATGTTCCTTAATCATAAATTTATGGAAAAGGTATGTTTTTTTTTATATATAAAAAAATAAGATTACCAAAAACTTATTAAAAACTAACTGTGATGACCCTTGATTTTGCCCAAATGAATTCTTATCTATTATATTACCCCCCTTTTTTTGTTAACCCGGTGGAAATCCCTTCGGACAGTCAAGGAAGTGGTGAGGGCCACTCCCCCGGTGTGTCGGACTTGCACCGACTAAAACCACCGGGGTGCCAACTCTGCCCTCTCTTCGCCTTCGCCGGGCCTGGGTCTCCGTATACTTCCTACGGACCCGGCAAGCGAATTATATTACCCACTTAAAGTATTTTTGCACGGCTTTTGATCTTAATCCGTGAGAGTGATGATATTCTGGCCTATTTCGGTCTTGGTGACGTTTTTTTTTTACACTGCCTCGACATAGTAACTACAGAGCACTTGTAAGTAAAATCTAGTCCGAAAACGAAAGCAACCATCAAAGGATGAAAAGCTGTTGATTGTCTCCGTCGTCGTGTCGGCCCACATATACCACAACTGAAGGTCTCCAGGTATATGAGTCATTGGACATTCACAAGCTGAGCCCGAAACGCGACAGGCCAAAGTGAGTCCCTATGACAGTCTACACTTGTGTACTGGTAGTGGTACTTGGTGTTTCAAAGTCACACCAAATAGACGCAAGCTGCAGTCCGATTCGGTTAAGGTGAGCTCTCTGATGAATATATTCGGAAACAGTCAATTGCGCAGGGTATACCCGGTGCGTGAATGCTAGCGCATGCACAAACGCGATCTAAAAAACCACGTTATTTGGAAATAATAAAAAAAAATCATAATAAAAAAGATATGGACGCCGCGCGGAAACACACTGGTATCCCTCCTTTTTTTTGTTGCCTCCGTGGAAATCCTCATGCATCATCAAGGTCGTAACCAGGGGAAGGGTAATGTCGGACTCTTACTGACTAAAGCGCCCCGGTGTGTTCCTCCTACTCGTCTGCCGGGGCCAAGGATACGGTCACGCCAGCTTCCTCAGCTCCCGGCGACGGTAGGCCTTCTGCAGGCCTTACCTATTATTATGCTGGGTCTCCTATCTAAAATAAATGGGGCGATGTGCACAACGCTCTCACCTGGTTTTTTTTTTTTCGAACGGGCGGTACAATGGTGACCGGGAAAGGCCTTCACAGCAGAACCGGCCGGGGCTCTAACCTGGATGTGTAAGGCGTCATGTCCTATGGCCTCTGATGAAGGCTCCTTCATTCCTACATGGGCGGCAGATGGGATTTATCGAGATTGGCGATAGCTTTCCTTCACCTCTTCATAAAATAACAGGACTGCCTGGCATGCTCTATCGCTGCCGACTGTCGCGCGAACAAGTGCTAGCAGCGTCTCAATATAAGCAATATATCTGTATGCATGTGTGTTAATAAATGTTAGATCACGACTAATCACGTGGTCATTCTGTCACTATGGCGGTTGCTAGAGTAAGCGAAACGTGCCGTGCTGACTGCACCTTACTCTTGGCTTATTCTACTAAGTATCCCACGCGCCAGCAGCGGACAGTGCATGTGTAATTAGTTATATTATTATTAATTGTTATTAATCATTTATTACAGGCCTATGAAATTAGAGAAAGTTTGGAAAAATTAATAAAGAACAAATTCAAACTGGAAAACAAGCCTTGTGATGATTTAGATTTGGGGCCAGGTTAGTATTTATAACAACAATAATAATTATGCATCGTCAGGATATATCCCTTTAAGAGTGAACAGAGATACATAAGTGTATCGACTCCGCGCTTATATGTCATGCCCAAGGTGACCAATAGTGCAGCTGATCGCCGTTCTCACAGCACTAGTACACATAACATGTCTTTTAGATGCCATCTGGGTTTCCTCACGATGTTTTCCTTGACCGTCGTGCATTTGAAGGCTATGTTTTAAATATTCTAATATCAGTATCAATTAATATCCAGCGAAATCAGTGAGGATAATGAAATGCGTGCTATCTGGATATTTCCCGCAAGCGGCGTACCTCTCTGCCGACTCCTCGTACCACGGCATACGCGGCGCGACGCTGCACATCAGCCCGGACAGCTGCTTGTATCGCGTTCAACAGCCTAAATGGTAAGTTTATTCATTCTAAAGGTTCTATTCGGATAGCCACTACTGAGTCGCTGCTGTCGAGCACCGAGTGCCATACGTATACTCGGCAAAGTGCAATCCGAAAACCGAGAACAACTATCGAAAGATCTCGATCGATCGTTAAATGAGTTGGAGGGACTGATTCTCCTCTCTTGCAAGTCGTTGCTGTTCTTAAACTATTATGCACATTTCATTAGATGCGCTGAAATCTGCTGCGCCATTATAAAGAAATATATATTTTTGTTGACAGGGTGATATTTTCGAGTGTCCAAACCAAAGGCGACAAGACCTATATGCGGGATTTAATGACTATAAACAAAGAATGGCTTTTGGAGATTGCACCGCACTATTATAAAGAAAGCTAGTCGATTGCTCAAACTATATGTTATTGTAGATAAATTAATCTAAATAACACTCTTGCACTGCATCGTATCATGAACAGCCCGCAAATATAACGATTGCGCTCGTGATATGTTGGGCGCCAAATTACGGGAGTATAGGGCAAGATGAAATGCGTTCAATTGTCCGAGATAAATTCATAGATCAGGAAGCGTGACCGCACGAGCCGAAACCAGGAGATAGTAGCCGTCTAGGACGGATCCAGCGAGTGGGTGCCTTACTAGGCTAGGATGAAGAATACTTAATTGTCCAAGACAGTTCCATGAGCTGAAGCTGTCCGTACGAGCTGATGAAGCTGTTCATATAATCCTGCTGCGGTGTCGGCAGCGCGTGTGGGGTGAGCGCAATCGTTGTATATACGCGCTGCTCGTGATGGGATGTAGCGTAGGGCTGGTTTTAAGTCATCGGGCAAGTTAAGTGCAGAGCCGAGAAATTTTCCAGTGCTGTTACGTAGTTAACAAAAATATCGACATCGTGTCGATAAAATTTCTTTTTATAATTGTGAAAATATCTCCGCGATAACATTTTTTAATAAATATTTTTAAAATACTTTTTATGTTTTCATATTAATATAACATCACGCTATATCCCTTTCGTGGTCAGCAGATACATTAATGGCTGTATACACTTTTTTGCCTGTATTTTGCGTCCAATTTGACCAGTGGCGCAGCTGATCTTTCTTCCGTTCTTACAGCAGCTGTACACATGAATTTCTATTAAGCGACTGAATAATCGATGAGGTTCTTGCGCCGCACCGATTTTATTGCGGTGCTTACTTATGTATTGCGGAAAACTGATTTTAATATTTAGAGTTAATTTTATTTTAATCGGTTTATAAATAAAAAAGTTAAGCAGTTTAAAAAACACGCCGATCATTGATAAAAGTACTACTTCCATGTACATATCATTAGTAAAGTAGCCTACACTAGCCCGAAACTAAGTTCCCGGTTGTACTACTGTCGGAGACAAACATATTGTATAATTATATGTGCAAGAGCAATACAACTACGAGTACTAGTTGTCTTCACTGACGCAAAGAAACTCGTCGAAGAAGTGGAAAAGGCCTAATTGCACTGGCTTCCGTTTGAAATATTCACTGCACGTAGATGATGACTAACGTATTTGCAATGTGCCACAATGTCGGGAGCACGAGGCAAGAACTCAAGTCGATCTACAGATAAACCCTACATTCCCAGACGGGGGCATTATCGCGGTAATTTCCTTAAGTAAACAACATTATTCTATTTTTACTCTCGAACTTTCTTGCGTTAACCGAATATATCTTGATAAGGAAGTGGAGGCATATTTCAAGAAATATAGTCTGAAGCTATGACTAGCTAAGGCTCAGGTCAGGCCTTGGATGGAATATCATTCGCATCTGTGGGACGGTTCTGCTCAGTACATTCTTGTCGCCCTAGATGGGTTACAGCGGAGAGCTGTCCGCGTTGTGAAAGATCCTGACATTGCTAAGCTTGAACCGTTCCAGTTGCGTAGAGGTATTGCCTCACTAAGCGTTTCCTACCGTCTATATCACGGCGAGTGTTCTGAAGAGTTATTTAATCTTGTTCTTCCTCTCCTTTCCATAATATAACCACGCGCGCGGGATTACGAAGTCACGGTTATACGGTAACTCACATCCCAGCTAGGCTTTAGAAGTTCTTTAACTCTTGCTAAATCGTTGAGCTGTGGAGTAGTCTTCTGGCGAGCGTGTTCCCATAGACTTACGATATTGGGTCCTTTAATCGAAGTGTGAAGAGATATTTGTGCATGTTTTGTAGATTTTTTTACTGTTGATTGTCATTGTCGTTTTTGGACAGCACCATTCATTAAGCATGATGTGGTCATATGTCTTGGCAGGATAAAAAACATCAGAATCAACCGTTTAGGCGCTGTGATGTCACAGACAACAAAGCTGCAGATATATACATGAAACGTGTAATAGCCCCAAATACGGTAGGGCTTAAAAAACTGGACTATTGAAGTGCGCAATAGCTGATGAGACATACTTGCATAGGTAACTCCAGGTGATAGATATTATGACCTGATCGATACCCGTTTGACATTGTTTACTGCGGTAAATCGTTCTAGATACTGATAAACATATTTATTGGAATAAACATACAATTATGTCTAAGAATAATTGCTAAGGATACATTTGAGGAAGTGATACGTCATACACACTTGTATACGAGGTCTGCTCACAAAGTCCCGGATTTTGAATTTCCGCGGGCTATGTACATTCGATGTTTTTTGTGGTATTATGCAAAAGCATCAAGCATCGTAAAGTCGCCTGCCTCGCAGTCTTACCTGTTGCACAGTGGAGAGTGTTCTCAGGAGCTACATTCTCTCATTCCACCAGTCTATTTCACCATAAAGGCACTAGACACCGTGTGCGTAGATACTATCCGTATATAGTGGACGTTTCTTTTCTCCGCACTAAGAGATTCACTTCTACATTCATCATATGAACAGCTAAAGAGTGGAATATGCTTCCAGCGAGCATGTTTCCGCGATCTTATGACTTAGGAGCCTTTAAGAGAAAAGCGAATAGGCATTTGTTGGGCGAACGCGGTACATCGTCAGACTCATCTTCACCTTCTACCAAGTGTGCTTGAGGCCAAGCGTCCGCCTGTAAAGTATAAATTAATGTTGATACTTATGTTCCTTCTGCCGCCAAGTTCGACCATTTTGAATGTTCAGTTAATTTTTGTCAGCTCTTTTGCTTAGACGTATTATGGTAGTAGGGCGATTGCCCGAACTAGGTCGTGACCACAGTACACAAGTGTAAAGACCGTCATTGTGACTCATTTCGGTCTAGGTCATTTTCAGATCATTTTGTGTGTATCTAGTTGTTCATATATGTACCTAGAGACCTTCTGTCATGGAATATGTGATCTGACAAGAAGACGATGATTGATAATGGAATCCCTTCTCTTGATGGTCCCTTGCGATCCGGTTCGCTGTAATCCCTTTTATTATAAAAAAAATGTAACCCGTACCGCACGGGCAGCAAGTCCGCTTGATCCCGCCCGGTTTAGTTGTGAAGACCTTTCTCGGACAACCAACGCGCGTCAATTCGAAAAAAAAAAAGTTCGGCTTCTTATGCTGATTTAGCGAACGTGTTCACTTTGAAATCATATCATTTTAATGAATTACCGTTATGATTTCATAAATAAATGCCTAAAACAGAGGTCAGAGATTGGAACCTACGCCATTTAAAAGCATTATTCAACTGAGTTGTAATGTGAACTGCTAAATAATCAGATTCAAAGTTCAATCAGGTCCGGGATCATACAATTAACCTCACAGATAAATAACACCTTCGTAAACAAAACGCGGTCTCGACTAGGAAACGAAACGCGTGGAATTATTTCAGTATTGACTTAAAAGCCGTGGGGTTTACCGCCAGAATAGAATAGCGCTTCCCTCTTAATCATACTGAGGTGTCGTAAGAGCCGACTAAGGTATACAGCAACCCGAATTACAAGCAGATTGATAGCATCTAAGCTGCTGCATACATCTTCTCTGCGCACAGTACAGGGCAAGCGTATTGAGTTATAGATCCCAACTCATTGCCATGGATTCCACGAATATACTGGATAAAGGGAGAAACGGATATTGTCCAGTAATAGAACAAAACTGGCTTATAATAATAACAATGACTCATTCCATTAGCATTTCTCCACAGCTGGAAAAGGCCTCCTAATAAACAATAAAGAGCCTGCTGAGCTGGGTCTTCATTTATTCCTGTGTATATGACGAATATACTTGCTATTGTACCTTATTATGTTGAAAAGAACAACTACCAGAGTTTCTTGCCGGTTCTTCTCAGTAGATTCTACTTTTCGAACCGGTAGTAGATTAACTTTACTTTCTTTTATGACGATTAAAAGTGCTTGGAAATAAGCCTATTTGAATAAAGTTATATCCAATTTCATTCATTTGGTAATTGGATCTTCGGTGGGAAACCTATCCGATTCTCTGCACTACCCCCAAAGCCACTTAACACCGAAAGTAGATACATTGTAGTCTCTTTCTAGCAGTCAGTGCCCAGGACACATACGCACTGTCTCCTCATCGAGGCGGCAGACTGGTTCAAGTCTACTGCCCGACGGATTAATCGAATGCCTTCTTTATTTTTGGTGACCAGGCGGAAATCCTAATAGACCTTCAAGGCAGCGGTGCGGGCCGCTGCCCCAGACAGAACTATCGAACGCCTGATTTAGCCATTTGGTAACTACATAATCATTTGAAAGTGAAAAACAATTTAATCTATATTTACGAGACGATAATATATTTTTTTGTGCTAGTCATAAATATATCACACTTTGCCCTGGTCGTTTACCTCGGTTTTGTCTATTTTTGTTTTAATTTTCCTCCATTTCGCCTGCGCTGTAATATTATATAACTAAATATTTATTTATCCAGCCTGTCCGGCTATCGTGAGACTTTGGTCTATTTGGATGACAACGATAGCACTGACTACATTTTCTTTTATATAAAATAACTAGTCCATGCTTATGTAATGTTTGCGATTTAGAAAAACAAGAGTTTCTATATTATTAAAGCGATGTGATACTACGAAAACGATTGACCTGTGTTATAAAAAAATATTTTGAGCTATTAAGACAAATGGTGTCCGGCTTTTTGTATTTTAAAAACTGTCCAGCAACACTGGGGGTATGATCTCATCGCTACTAGCCGGTCAAATGTTCAAACTTCAATTGCCGATATGTCAGACGAAAGAAAAGATTTTCCAAATATAAAATAAGGATTTTGAAGCATAGGAGTAGTAGTTTGAACTGGCTCAACTCGTTAAAAAAATTTTCAGTGTTACATTAGTGCTAATATAATAAAAAAACGCATTTTTTTTTCACTTTTAGGTTAAGATATTTTAAAAACCTGACGTGATTGAACGATTCTGACGACAGATTCGGATTCTATGCAACAACAAAATCTTGCAGATCTATGGATAGTATAAGCATTTGTTTTGAAGATTCAAAAGTTAACTCAAAAGTCTCATGGTGCACTCTTCCGTCCCTAAAAGAAGGATTTTTTCATTCCATTTACAGACAGAAGACGTGGAAAAGACGTTTACAGACGAAGTGTTAGAAGTGAATTTTGTAATTTTTGAATACAGTGACTAGTTATGCAATATACACACGGCATTGACTTCAAAACTTGCAATCTAAATATATATAGTTATAGTTGTTTAGTTATGTATTGTTTGTGATTTTTTATTTATTTTTATGTTTTTTATGTTTAGTTTCATGTAATCTATTGTATCATATTGTCACTACTGTCTGGGTGCTGCTAATAAAACGTTTTCTTTCTTTCTTTCTTTCATATAACTCAAAGGTGACTGACTGACTGACATAGTGATCTACCAACGCACAGCTCAAACCACTGGACGGATCGGGCTGAAATTTGGCATGCAGGTAGATGTTATGACGTAGGCATCCGCTGAGAAAGGATTTTGATGAATTTCATCCCCAACGAGACAAAATAGGGGATGAAAATTTGTATGAAACTTTGTCAATTTTAAACCGATCAGGCTGAGACTTTGCATGCATAAAGCTACTATGACGTAGGCATCCGTTAAGAAAGGGTTTTGATAAATTGCACCCCTAAGGTGATAAAATAGGGGATGAACGTTTGTATAAATCTTCTTAGATTTTCGACTGATTGAACTGAAATTAAAGATTGGACTACTATGATGAAGACTCATACAAGAATTGAAGCTTGAAATAATCATTCTCATAGCAAAAGTACTTCTTCCACGCGAACAAAGTCGCGGGCACAGCTAGTAATATATAAACATAAGTCACTTTTAAGTCCTTTGATGTATCGCCAAAGATTATACCGCTCTGACACCACAACGCGTGCAGCGCCCGCATTCCGCATCGTTTCACTATGCACAATTCCGGTATGCATGTGGCGCGGTAAGGCACTGTATGCACCATGGATATTTCTATGTCAAACGACGCACGAACCAACAGCGCTCTGGCGCCGCGCGGCAGCTGCAACGCATCGTGTGCCCCGGCTGTTAAGCGCTATCGAACATTCGTCTAGCACGCAAGACAACGGTGTTCCCATAACTAAACACAAAGTAAATACAAGATTACGTTTTGTATGTATCATTTTATCGCAAACTGTTTCACGCTGCGGACGAACGCTCGCCTCACAGTACGTTACTCTCGCGTTACAAATATTATCAAGTGATTAATTTGTGTATTTTTATTTATTTATTACTGTGAAGCGTAAATATGGCTGTGGTTTTTTTATTTACGGTAAGCTTGTTCATCTCTTTTATGTCTTATAAATGCAACTTGGCTCCTTTTTTATTCTGACTCTGCACCTGATGGAAAGGACTGTGCAATTCGAAAACTGAGTACGATTATCGAGAGACAACCACCTCTCGATGGTCGCTTTGCTTGAAGAACCCAATATCGTAGGACGAAAAAACACGCTCTCTGGAATATACTTCGACAATCCTATGACACTACAACGGTGAGAGTTAAACTTCTTAATTATGGTACCGTTGCAAAAACGTCGCCAAATTCACGACTTAATTCTTCTTTTAAAGATTTTGAACAATCCTGTTGATGAGAGTTTCGTTCTTCGACAAATATCCATAGCAGTACCCGATAACATTTCAAGATGTTCTATAATAAAAACTTTTCTATGCACATAATGTTAACACAAATCTAGATCTTCATTCACCTATAAACATAAAATGTAACGTATTTAATATTATAAATGATTAACTCTGTTAATTAGATATTTTCCATAGTTTTCATCCCATGTTCAAACTAACATTATAGATTCATCATCGAGCTATAGGCTCATAAAATGTACTTTAATCTCATTTTTTAACGCTTTATTTATAATATCAATTTCCTTTTTATTTAATACTTTTACTCTAATTTAGGAGGGTACAAACGTACGATAATTCGCGTTGTCACGCAGGTATACCGATCCCTATGCACTAGGCAAGCACAGCCGTACTATATTATTTTCTTAATATAAAAGTATAATATGTTAAGTCTATAACTGCATCATTTGGACTTGACTCTGCGAATACTCAGGACAGGGTGCTCAGGTATAAACTGCTGGCGATCTACCTCAAGATTGTTAAGTTGAGAATTATAGACGCTATTTGTTTATATTTGCTTGGCAGTGTTCTCAAGAAAATTAATTTATTTTGCTAAAAAACTGAATATATAATGGGAATTTGAGTATATACACAATTTGAATAAAAATAATCATATCATGATCATATGATCAATGAAATTATCATAGCGTAGGTTGATCACAAGTATAGTCTAGGCCACTGCTCTAAAAAGTCAATATAAAATATATCCAATAATACTTTATTATTGATTTTTACATTACGATGTTATAGTTAGCTAATAGAGTCTTTCGTCGCTAGCAGAGCGTTATTTTCATATTAAAAGATCGATAAGGGATACTCTTGCTTCACTGAGTATAGACCTATAAATTTCCTGTGATCGACTTAACCTTTTCACTACGGCTGGCCTCGCTGGAAACTTTCTCACAGGAAACGGAGCTCCGTGCTAGACGTGCGCAGTCTTTAGTATTCATGGCTAAAGTTTTAGCTCAAAACGATTTTTATAAGTTTCCAGAAGAAAAATAATAGAATATAGACACAAATCGTGTATATAAGCGGTGTTTTCAACCAGTGACTGTTCACCGATAGTAAAGGTTAAAAAGCTCACGCCATTTACCGTTTGAGTACCTCTCTGCCTACCTTGATACGAATGTAGCGTGATGGTAAGAAGATAATGAGTACGAATATGTTAAAGACCCGTTGTTTACAATCCAAAATGCGTACCCTAAACAGATATCCACCGACCCAAAGCGGTTGGCCTATATTAATGCCAAAACAATAATGTTCCAATTTCCACGATCTGGTATCAGCTTGTGAACAATTTGCCTTATCTGTAGCGCTGCATGACATGTTTAATTTATATCTCATTAATTATTTGTTAATAAATTATAAGTATCTCCTGTCGTTGAAATATGAATAAATATAGAAGAGACTTTCCGTCGTGGTATATTTGGGCCGACATAGCGATTGCAACTGTCTATGGAATTTCACCCTTGTTGGCTGTTGCTATTCATGGATTACACTGCACTATACATCAGGTGCAATTTAGCTACTTTGTCGAAACAGTGTAAAAACGGGTAGCTATGGATTTGACTTAAGTTTTCGAAGTGTAACGTCGTCATAATATGTCTTTCTACTTTTTTTTTAAACCCGGAGTAAATTCTGCATAGAAACATCAAGGCCGCTGTTAGGGGAGGCACACCGGTGTGTCAGACTCCTATTGACCCAAAACCCCCGGTAAAATCTCACCCTGTAAGGCATATAGCATGACGATATAATATTATTCATAAAGAAAGTAAATGTTTGTCATAAAAATTTAGGTTAAAATCTGTATAGGGACACCCGAATTACCTCGCGGTATGAAATGTATTTTACCACCTATTCTTATACCTACCAAATATACATTAAAAAATCATAGAAATCGGTAGCCCCGTGTCGGATGAGTGCGCCCACAAACACCGTGAACGGGTTTTTTATAAATAAGATTGTATTTTCACAGAAAAATTCAACTGCGTGCGTATTACTTGTCCTCTGCATAGCGCTCTCCATCCTGGGCGTCAGTGGTAGACCGCCCTGGGTAGCGCCAACTGGCCTTGTCTTCACAGAGTCCGCCGAGTGTCATACAGATGTAAGTATTTTTACCAATTTATGCATAACCTCAGTCCCATTTATACAGGGGGATTTCATAGAGGAAGGGGTATTCCGCATTCGATTCTAATTCCAAAAATGTAAAAATAGTTATATCTTTATATTTGTACTAGCTGTCCCGGCAGACCTTGTTCTGCCCTATTTCTCTAAAACAAAGTCACATTGTTTTTTTAATGTTAATAGCTATTGGCCTGTCGGCTGTTTTTTGAAAATTGATTGAAGGAACCTGGCCTTAATGCTATATGTATAAAAATTGACAAATATTGACATTAATATTTATACGTCACTCAATAATTGTTTTGCCTTCCCGAAACCCGTCCACTAACATTTAAACTTTATGCTATGGTGTTAAAGTTCAAATTGACTTATAACAAATCTTTTGTATGAGAATATAGAAAAGTGTTGTTTTTAGACTATTTCAGATAATTTTTAAAAATCTTCTTTCTGTTATAACCTTCCCCAGACTTCAACAAACACAACAAAAAAGAAATCAGTCAAATCGGTTCAGCCGTTCTCGAGTTTCGCGGTTATCAAGACACTATAGCTAATCCGGCAAACGTTGTTTTGCTATGTAAGGTTTTGTAATATCTTCTAAGATGTTCATTGAAATTAAGTGATGTCAAAGACAATTTTGTTCACAATTAAATACTCTTAATCAACAACACATTTATTTGGATAAAGATTAATATTATTACGTTGATACAACTCTTAACAAATAATGCATTAATTTCGACCAAACTTGTTTACCATAAAAACGGTTCTAGTGACTTAATCTTAAAAGATAGACATATACTGTCGCGGACATTTTTTTAGATCATTTCAAGAGGAATAATTCTTTCATACATATATCTTTGGTATCTTGAACCGTTTTTGCAGCGCACGCAATGGAAGCCCTCAAGGATGAATAATTTTGCCCGTTTTTTTCACATTTTCCATTATTTCTTCGCTCCTAATAATTGCATCGTTATGTTATATAGCCTAAAGCCTTCCTCGATAAATGGTCTATTCCACTCAAAAAGAATTTTTCAATTCGAACCAGTAGTTCCTGAGATTAGCGCGTTCAAACAAACAAACAAACAAACAAACAAACTCTTCAGCTTTATAATATTAGTATAGATTACAACAAAGTCTAGTCAATATATTTAGGGATAATTACACACATGAATGAATAACAATTAATTATTAAGTAGATATTTTGCCTGTCCTGAGCCAGGATGAAGTGCGAAGGGGAACGAATCAGTACCTGTTTACCTGAGTATATCTCTTTCTGGATGAGTAGATATACATTAGTGGCTGTATCTATTTTGCGCTTATATATCGTGGCTAAGGTGACCAGTAGCGCAGCAGATTGTCGTAGATTAAATAGACAAATAACAACTATGGACACAAAACAGTCCAAAATCAAAGAGACATATATATTAACAATAATGAAAAAACAGTCATAAAGAAAAATAACACACAAAGCTAAAAATTAATTACAATACAAATTTAGTCAGCTAGTCCGAAAAGATATCGATGGTAAGATCCTTAGCAACACACATGCATATATTAGGTCCTTACATATGAAATTGGCGTTTTGTATGGGAGGAACAAAAAGTCGAATATTTTTTAATATAATATATTTAATTAATCAAAGTATGAACCATTATTTTCTATGCACTTTTGCCATCTCATAGGTAGTTCATTGATCCCTTTACTAAAAAAACCAGTCGGACGGGAATCAATAAAATCTTTGAAGGCGATTTGGACTGCCCCATCGGAGTTGAATTTTTTCCCTTGCAAGAAGTTATCCAAATTTCGAAAAAAATGGTAATCTGTTGGAGCAAGGTCCAGGGAGTACGGAGGATGTCTTAGACTTTCCAATTGAAGCTCTTCTAATTTAGTAGCCGTCTGTTGCGCAGTGTGTGATCTAGCGTTGTCGTGAAGCAGCAGTGGCGTGGAGCGATTGACCAGCCTAGGTTGTTTAGCCGCTAGCTTTTCCATCATGGTTTGCAATTGCTGACAATAGATATCAGCCGTAATAGTCTGGCCAGATTTGAGAAAACTGTAATGAACAATACCGGCACTAGTCCACCAAACGCTTACAAGTAACTTTTTTGGGGTTAATTTTCGCTTGGGGCAGGATTTGGCTGGCTGGCCAGGATCCAACCATTGCGCTGAGCGCTTCCGATTATCGTACAGAACCCATTTTTCATCACAGGTAATGATTCGGTTTAAAATACCTTCATTATTGTGCCGGTTTAGTAATGTAACGCAGCAGTCGACGCGCGTTTGCCGGTTTGCTTCAGTCAATTCGTGAGGTACCCACCTTTCAAGCTTTTTAATCTTCCCAATTTGCTTCAAGTGAATTAAAACAGTTTTATCACTAACATCGCAGCCTGCAGCTAACTCGGACGTGGTTTGCGATGGATCCGCTTCCACAATAGCCTTCAACTCTTCATTATCAACTTGAGTCTCAGGCCGTCCACGGGGCTTGTTCTGCAGGTCGAAATTTCCAGAACGAAAACATTGGAACCAAAAACGAACTGTGTTTTCTTTTGCAACACGACCGCCATATACATCATTCACCCTTCGAGTTGTTTCCGCAGCACTAGTGCCACGGCGGAACTCGTACTCGTAAATAATGCGATATTTTAAGTTTTCCATTTTGTAAAATGAGTGACGCAAACAGAAAAAAACAGAAGAAAAAACAAATGAATGACGATCATCGAAGCACAAATACATGAGTCTATAGCTGTACAAATTTGAATTTGGAATTCCTTACCAAAGAGGAGAAATTTGTGATTAAAGTGGCCAGTACGAAAAACGCCAATTTCATATGTAAGGACCTAATATTTTTTTATATTCTTAGTTAAAGAAGTACCTGCACTATACCTGATGGCAAGTACAGTGTAATCCAGAAACAGTGCATGCCTATCCATGCTAAGAGTCGCCGCGATGACAAATGTCTCTTCGCTTAAAGAACCCAATATCGTAGAGTGAAAGGAACACAATCGCTGAAAGACCGTTCCACAATCCAATGACCCGACAAAGATAAGAGTTAGTGAATTTCTTAGTTCTAGCTGAAATCCAGAGTGATCTGTAAACCTTTCGACGCTCTTGACAAACTAAAAAATATATTTTCAAGTTACGCCTTTTCTCCACGAACCGTGGGAATTCCTTGATTAAATCTAGAAATGTTATTTATATTTTGACCAAATATGGCATTGTAAACAATACAAAATAGGAAATTAAATTTTAACTGAACCAAGACTAAGAAACAGATAAAAATGTAGTTATAAATACATTAATTAGCGTAGAAACATTCGACTGATAACTTTACGCTGGATATCTGTAAGTCCAAATCATTCCGAGGTCTTAGGTCAAGAGCGGATCAGAAAAAAATACCCAATTAATTAATAAATGCAGATATTGTATTTATTGCTATCAATAAAATTGGTGAACCAAATATTACTTATCAAAAACTTAAACCTAACTTTTAAGCATCTTGAACCGCTCCAGTTGCGCAGAGATATTGTCTCACGAAGTTTTTTCTATCGTTTGTATCACGGCGAGTGTTCTGAAGAGTTGTTTAACCGTGTCCCACCCTCTCCCTACCTGAATATAACCTCGCACACGGGTTTACGTAGTCACAGTTGTACAGTATCTCACATCCCTGTTAGGACTTAGAAGTTCTCTAACTCTTGTCGTGTCATTGGGTTGTGGAATAGTCTTCCGGAGAGTGTGCTTCCACCATCCAATGATATTGGATCCTTAAAACGAAGCATAAAGAGATATTTGTGTAGGCCGGCGTAATCACTGCGACTATCGATTTTTTTCTTTACTGTTGATAGTTGCAGTTGTTTTTTGGACCGCACCATGCTTACCATCAGACGTGGTGTGGTCACTATACCGATTCAGAATTAAAAAAAAATGATTTTAGATCCGAACCGTAGTTTGCGGCCGCTGCTTCGTCTTTAGCCTAATTTTGCCGAGTTGAAAGGGCTAATGTATATCTGCTCACCTTGAAAGAGGTATAGCGTGACGATATATTATTATTGTAATTTTCAGATGAATAACGCTAAATTGTATTATATAGAGTACTAGCTGACTCGGCAAACGTTGTTCTGTCATATAAATTATTTCTAGTGAATTCTGTATTATAATATACAATTTTGGTCATAGTGGCTTCCTCATAAAAGGTAGATATATGCCGTCGCGGACTTTTATTTAGAACTATTCAAGATAATTAATCCTACGGGACATTATCTTTGTGTAACTCCAATGGTTTAGGCAGTGTACGCCAATATAGCTCTCAGAGGCCAGATTTAATTGGCATGTATCGATATTATTACGACCAAAATTACATAAAATCATTACAAATTGTTGCCTATGTATTATTCCGATCTATAATCTATATTACTGTAAAAGTATCATGCAAATCCGTCCAGTAGTTTTATCGTGAAAGAGTAACAAACATATTCACAAATTTTCGCATTTATAATATTAGTAGTAGGATGTTATTCAATATGTTGATTTTTTATACAGGCTCGACAAACTGACTTTAATTCACCTAATGGAAAGTACAATGAAGTCTAAGAACGGCAACCACTGTCAAAGGCCAAAAATCCGCTGACAGATGCCGTCGCTACGCCGACGTATACTAACACGAAAGGTCTCTAGGTATATGAAAAACTGCATACACTAGCTGATCCCGAAAGGGTTCAAGTCAAAGCCAGTGCTAGGACGGTCATTACACTTATATCAATCAATCTATCAATCGCCCTACCACCAAAACTGTGGCATATAAATTGTTAATTGACCCATCATCTCGCGAAAATGAATTTTAAATTGTCTCCAAGTACAATGTTACCGCCTCTGGTTGTTATCATAATATTTTGGTGTCACGCGCTTGGCAACAAGTTTGCAACATGATTGTACGAATAATTGTTACACGTGGTTGATTATTTTTTATAAGCATGAACTATTTAACGCCTTCTTATCTTAATGACACGACTGTATCATGCGATGGGTTCTTAGATTCGATTCTTGGCTAAGACAATTTTTTTACAATATTCAGCGTCATTTTATAGGGTTATGTTACTACGTAATGTGATTTGATCGATCAAATCACATTACGATTACATTAGTAGCTTCGAAGCTGATCGTATTAATTTTATTAATTGTATATGCTTGTTAAATTGTTTGCTCCGAACACACTGGCTGCCCATAAGCCTGACATATGGCTTCGCAGTCTTTAATTTGTGATTTATTCTCTTTTGTAATGTAGAACTAATAAATAAAATAGACAAACAAGAAATACCACGATACAATAATTTTTACCTTCTTGCAACTAATAAACATGTAACTATATTCCCTAACAAATCACAAAAAAGCATTGGTGAACAAATGTGAATAGATCTGTAAAAGGTTTGGACACCGTAGCGCGGTTGGCGCATGTTTGATTGGTAAGTAAATAGGTAGGACTCGTTTTCTCTTCACACTATATCCTGGCATACGATAGGCAAAATACCTACTCAGTAATTAATTATTATTCAATCATTCGTGTATATATAAATATGTTGACTATAATTTACTTTGTTTTGATAAAAATATAAAGATATCACTGTTTTTATAATTTTGGAATTATAATCAAAGACTGAATATCCTACCTGAATATCTCCTTCGTCTATAAGATCATCCTATAAACGAATTCATAAATAAGCGCAATAAAAATAAATAAAAAAGGCTATTATTTCCTACATTACACAAGACAGTTACTAATTTATCTCTGCTCATCTCTGCATTACTGTCCCTCACACATCAACCCTCAAATTGTTAAATGCTCTGTTGTTTCAGGATGAGCTTCTAGACCTCTGCCAACGATGCGCCAAGCTAACAAAATCGAAGCAAGCGTATCCTGCATGCTGTTCCACGGACCTGTCTGCCAGGAGATGGTGTTCAGACTACGTTTACTTCGGAAGAGGAGAGTACGACTTCTACTAAGCTCACTCGTCGTCAATTCCTGATATTCAAAACAGAATATATTTTTAATACAGACGTTTCAAAACTTTTTGAGGTGGAAGGACGATTGTACAAGCTCCAGCTTGGCCATAGTACACAAGTGTAACGCCCGACATAGTGACTCTTCAGCTTGTAGCCTTTCGGGATCAGTTTATATATGTACATACTCGTATATCCAGTTGTTTATATACCTAGAGACCTTCCGTCGGGGTACAGTTTATATTATGTACTAAAGTTAATCTCAGTTTTGTCATAGTCCATATAGACTTAACAATTAGATCTCTATTCTTGTGTAAGTCAATTATTATAATGATATTAAGATTAGGTATATATACAGGGTTACAGGTAACTAACGCAAAACCTCTTGAGGGTGACTTTGGTGTAGCAAGACTGACAACTTTAGTTTTACGACTTTTTCTAATTCAAACTTTTTTTCCCAATACAAAAAATAAATAAATCAAATTTGCAGTTCTGATCTTCTTAACACTCTGAAAGGCGGCGCGATGCAACTGGGGCTGACTATTTCGTATCATCAGCTGACTGAACTTTAAACATAGAGCTAACGATTGATAGAAATCCCCACTAAAACTAAAAATATATATATCTTAGGATGTGTTAAGTTTTGGCAAAAGTCATAGAACAAAAGTTGTTAGTCTTGATGTACCTAAGTCACCTTTAAGAGTTTTGGCGTTAGTTACCAGTAACGTTGTATAGGTCGCAGCATAGCGGATTTCACTCATAGCGTCAATTATTAGGTCAAAAATAGAGATAGGTAGAGCGCATAATTATAATCGATAACTTTTTCTAAAGTCCCTTTAGTAATAACTCCTTTAAATTCAAATGCATCAAGATATTAAAAAATTAAAAGGGACCAAATATTTAGTGCGGCTTTAACCAACAAATTAAATATAGTTTAAGCTTGTATAAAACGCTATTTCATTAAAGAGGTTTAAGTAAACCTCAATGATGATATTAAATTAACAGTTGTTAAAACTGGATAATTTAAAATGTTAGGCAGTAATTAAACGGGTTTACGCTAACTAGCGTCTTATATCTATTTAAACTAATTTTAATTTGTGGGTGCAAGCTACTCTTGGAGGCTTCTAATTTCGAATTAATCGCTTTAGAATGTTTTACTTATAATACCTTATATTTTGACCGCATTTTCCTCATAACAAATTGATTATTAGGATTTAAGTTAGTATGTTTTTATTTGCATTAAACTATGCTTTACTACTACCTAAATATTTTTAAGAATATTACACAAAGAATATATCTCGTTATGCTATTTCCCTTTCGGGGCACCCTGAAGATGTCGGTCAGCTGCGCTACTCGTTACGTTAGATACGACATATAAGCGCACAGTCATTAACATATCTGAGCTTACCTCGAAAAGGGATTAGCAGTCAAAAAAATCACAATAGTTCTTCTAACTTCTAAGTCGAAGTAGCCTATTATATTATGTGTAATTAGACGTATTTTTTTTAAGAAACTGCTTACGGATATGCTTGTAACGTTATCTAAAGCCATTACGATATCAGAGGTCACCGGTAATATCACATAGTTACAATCAATCCTGTGTCAAATATACAATATTTATTGACATAAGATTTTAATAACAAAAATACTTTTTGGTCGCTTTATATGAGTTGTAAACAAGATTTCTTTAATTCTTCCGCCCAGATTTAGAATTTAAAACTAAATTGTAAATATCTCACTATAGTTTTAAGACTCCTAAGTAGTAATTTATTATAGTTTTGTTTTTCTTATACTTATTTTCTAGTACATATATAAGTAGGTTGGGTTATGGTTGTATTTGTGTGTATGATTAAAAGTAATAATAAAAAAATTCAAAATGGGAATATTACTTGCGTTACCAAAAGAATTCCCTGAGAATAAGTGCTAAATTTATTAGTAATTCTTGCAAAATTTTTTGTTGTTTATTATGCCCCTTCAAGAGGCAAGCTCTAACCGGTTATTTTCAGTTGTGAAATTGTTTTTAAATAATCAAAAATATAAATCAGGTCGTTGTTTTATACAAAAAAAGGCAAATCAAAGTACGCCAATTGCTTATTTAACTTGTGATATTATCATGGTAAAATAATGTTATTTATATAATACTTGTAATCTATTAATCATTCTAATTGGCTCTGCTTTGTATTAATCTCATATTTTAACTTTTTTATTGGTAAATTTTATTATTTTGTACCTCAGCACTATTTCTAACTGTCAATAGTGTCAATGTAATACTCATCCATTTGCACACACGGATGTATAACACCATAGTGCCACGTCTATCTTGTATTGGCATATTATAAAAACAGCTATTATAAATACTTAACGTTTTACAAAATACATTTTATTAGGATCTAAGATATGTTTTAAATGAATATTGGCTGTGATAATTTTATTGTAAATGAACTATACATAACTGAGAAAAATAAATGTATTTTCAGAAACTTGTCTTTTATTTTAGTAATATTAGGAAAAACATATACATATTTGCCCATTCTTACTAGTGGCTCATATTAGCTGTGCAGCGACCACACCCTGATAACTACGTCGCTCGTGGGTGAAACTGGTATGAGGGGGCTTGCACGATGTTATATCAGGCAAGCTGATGCAGTGACTCCCAGCTTAGTGCAAAAGTCTACCTCTGATCATCATCTGCCGTGCTAATTGTAGCTTAGTTCACCCGACACTAGGTATTGTGCAAGTGTAAGGTATTGTGTAATGCCTGCTGAATGCTAATAGGATTCACTTTTTTTGTGTTTACAAGCGGTTGCTTGATCTCAATAACACCTGGTGGAAGGTGAGAATGAGAGCGACGATGAACCGCGTCCACCTAACAAATGCCTATTCACTCTTCTCTTAAAGACTCCCTAAGTCATAAGATCGTGGAAATATGGTCGCTGGAAGCATATTCCACTCCTTAGATGTTTGCATGATGAATGTGAAAGCGAATCTTTTTGTGCGGATATAAGGAATGTCCACCACATACGAATGGTATCCCACGCGGTGTCTAGTGGTTTTATGATGTAATGGTGTGGCTAGTGGAATCAGAGAATATAATTCCTGAGAAAACTCTCCACTGTGCAACCGGTAAAAGATTACCGAGGAAGGCGACTCTACTTTTTTAAAAGTATATTATAAAATGTCTGTTTACGGTTGGGTTTTTTGTTTCGTTGAATAATTTAAAATCGTGATTAAATTACATGAACAGCTTTAATTAAAATAAAGATAAATACATTTCAAAAGAACTTTATCGCTAAATTGAGTTCACTAGGTTTGTAACTTTGTAATAAACATTTTTATAAATTCCAAGAAAACGACTTTCGAGTCGACTATCTTGAGCGGGAATTTTAGGGGAAAGACATTATCAATATGTATGATAAATCCTTAATAATAATAATGTACATGGTATGTGTATGTTATGCACTTAAATATTTGCAGGCGTATGTGTGTGTTCTTGTGTATGTGCAGATATAATTATCTATGACACTTTGAAATTATTCTCTAAAGCTGTGTATCTATACTCTATTAATCCCTTCCTCGCTGTTTTCTCCGAGTTGACACAATACATGGGTGTCTGCTGAAAATCAGCGCTGGGTGGCTCAGCTGGTCACTCAGCATTTGCTGAGCTGACTTCCCTTTGGCGCATCATCACAGCACAGGATATTTGCTTTTGTTGTTTTTTATCTTGATTAACCTGACCTTCTGTGTTGTATGGTATATTGTGTGCCAAAAAAATCTAGTTCTGTTCCTCAGTCTGTTAGAAGACGGTGGAAGAGTTGTGGTATATCTTTAAAATAAGTTAAGTGTTACAAGAGAGTGAACAGGATTATTATAAGTGAGTTAAATTATTGTCAATTTATCTGGTAATTAATGTATTTGATGTTAACAGAGAAACGATAGAACTAAAGGAAATTAATAAATACTGATTGATTCCTACAAAGATGTCGGGTGGTTTTATGATTGGTATTTCTTACAATAGGCATAAAACAATTCAATAAAACTTATCAGTTCGCAATAAACATGAAAATTATTTCTTTGAAATGTTTTTCGTTTTGTGTTTGACTTTTTTGTTTGTCTGTAGTAGTTTAAATACTACCGGTTTGTAGGTTTTAAATCTTTTTTAAATAACCAGTATACATGTACCACTAGTATACATGACATTTCTTTTAGATGCTATGCAGGTATCCTCATGATGCTTACCTCCACCACTGGCCTTGACGTTCACCAGTGAAATTTAAACACGCAGCCATTTGAAATGCACTTGTATATTAGTTCTATACATAGAAAGGCATCACTGGCACTCAAAAACACAGACATACTCGTAAATAAGCACAGCAAAGGAATGGAACACACTTCCTACATCTGCTTTTCCACAGTGTTGCGAATTCCGAGCCTTTAATGAAAAGTGAATAAACATTCGTTGAGCAGACGCGGTCCATCATTACCTCATTTTAATTTTCCACCAGGTGTGATTGAGGGGAAACGTAAGCCTAAGATAAGTAAAAAAAAATATGATTATTATATATTTTTAATGGTAAGGTCTTTAGCCAAACTGGTCACGACCACAGTGCAAAAGTGCAAAGGCCCATTGCGCCTCGCTTAAACCTTTTGCATTTTGAGATCTGCTTCTGTACAGTTGTTCCTAAAGACCTTCCGACGTGGTGTATGAGAGCCAGGATGGCGATGACTGTTGTCGATGGATTCTCGTCTCTCAACGTTCGCTGACTTTCTTGAACTACACTGCACTTTTCCTCAGATGGACTGTAGTAATTCTCAAGCCATTATTAAAAATAAAAACGATGATTACAGAGACCAAAGAAAACTCTACAAAACTGATGGAGAATATCCGACGGCAACTGATGAAGGATAACTACGACTATATGTCATTGGAGAGTGATGAATTGAGTACTGTGAAACGGTCATTTAGTCATGTTAACAACGAAAATCCTGTTCAATATAATCTTGGTAAAGAATTTTTAGGTACTCAAGTTTCCATACAAAAACGTGGATCAGCTTTAGCATTTTTTATATCCTGACATGGCTCATTTCCGACACCACACCTCTTGGTAAGCATGGTACAGTCCAAAAAATTACAACTAAAGTAAAGCAAGTAAGAAAAGCTGTTCGGCATTCACAGCACTAGTACATATAGCGTTTTTATTAGACGCCATTCGGGTTTCCTCAAGATGTTTTTCGTTTACTGGGGAATTCATATGGTGCCTAAATATGTTCGTTATTTTTAAAAACCCAGAGGTATGTGCCGGAATTTGAACTTACGTCCATTAGTGTTCCCGCTCACGAAAACCGATCCATTCTTCAATAAGTCACCATGGCGACCCCATTGATACTGATGATAATGAAATTATCATATGGAATAATTTATAGACGAATATCATTCTGCTAATGATGATGGAAGAGATTCAATAAGCGAGGTTATAGTAGCACGTGCCCAGAGCAATGAAGATAGGATGGTAGCAACCCATGCAACACTTGACAAAGACTTACTATATTATATGAATGATGACAGACTGGAGAAAGCTACTGTGAAGAATACGGACTACGATCTAAGTGAAGATATGAATGCATTTACGCCTAAAGTCAAGTATAAGGTTTTAAAGGTAGCTCTTTTTGAGAAAGTAGATTGTATTACCAAGTCCAAAAGTTTCTAGGATGTTTCTGATCTCTCCACCAATAACAATTTATTTTATGCTAACCTGAATTATAGGCTGTTTACAGTAATAGACCAGTATATTTTCTATACTGGTTGGACAAAGTGACTTATTGCACCTAATGAAAAGGACAGTCCTAGAACGGCTACGACCGCCAAGGAACGCGCCAAGGAATCCTGTTGACATTCGCCATCGCTCTGTCAGCCCACATATATCGATACCAAAGGTCCCTACCATTTTTATTTATCCTGGCTCTGCGTATTGACCACGCCACACCTCATAATAAGCATAGTACAGTCTAAAGAACGACTATAACTACCAACAGAAAAGAAAAACTTATCAATAGATGCAGTTATCACGCGAATTTGCACAAATATCTCTTCACGCTTCGTTTATAGGACCTAATATCATAGGATGGACGGAACACGCTCTCTGAGAGGCTTTTCCATAGCCTAGCATAGTCCTAACCGGGATATTACTTACTGTATAGTCGTGAATTCGAAAATCCACGTGGGTGGTTTTGTTATTTTCAGAACACTCGTCGTGATACAGATGGCAGATATAACTTATCAACAAAAATAATATCGTCTAAAGAGAATAGCATTCATCCTTCTATGTAGAAGTTAATTTTTTATTTATATTCAAGGTTAAAAATCCTAACCGCCGCAGCATGACCTACCGCCGGTTTATACAGGAGGAAAGAGATGATGGAGTGGCCATCATGAACCTTGATGACGGGCCTTTCCCAATGTTTAAGCTACCCAAGTCAAGGCGACAGTACATGCAAGATTCCGATGATTTCGATGATAGCGGAATGGTTCCAGGAACTGATCAGCCGGGAGATAATCCAACACAGCAATCAGTTATTAAGCAATAAACCACTGGAAGAATTCCTGGATTATTAATATTAAGAATCTACTTTTCATTACCGGTGTACATGATATATATAGCCGCGCCACACGTGCACTACGCTTGCGTTTGGCGAGGCAAATTACAGAGGGGTGCAAGTGTTATGATGTCGGAATGGTAACGCTCGGTTGCATTTTTCGATACATTTTTAATAACAAACTGCACGCAACAGTTCTGCTGCGGCGAAACAACGCTGCAGCGCCGTACCGACGTACATATTTCCGCAAATGCGGTAAATTTTTACATTGCAGCTCGACATCGTATCGTGTACACCGTTCCTTACTGTTTTGCTTGCCTTCATTGTTTTATAATGGTACAGCAACACTATCAATGTTGGAATAAGCTGATTTCACGGGGAAGCCAGGACAAGTTCCATGGAATCTCTTGGTTGACTACATGACTGGGCAGTACTTGAGGGAGATTGCTATCCGAATAAAGTGGTAGTATATGTCCTATGAGCCACTTGAGGGGAGTGCTATTTACATTCACAACTCACAGAACTTGACTCTGGGAATAGCTCTTTGCTCGCCCGGTCAGAGGAGGAATATGGATTCTCATGCTCGCTTTGGGTTGAGCGAACAGCACGTTGAGGGACACCGTAAGAGTTTTGTAACAGGAGTCTGGTGCACCAGAGCTGCCGCCCTCGCAGCTGTCCTGTCGGTCTTACGCAGGATTTTCCATCGGGTTACCAAAAATAGTTGTTCGTGCTTCAGTACACACTGGTAAAAAAATGGAATGGGATTAAAAGTTGCTCGCTCGCATACGTAGGTTTTATCTTTGATACCGTACATGTGTTTCCTAGGTTGTAGCAAGTAGTAGTGAGGTGTATTAGTGCATGATTGTATCTCACAGTGCTTGTTTGCCAAGACAACAGGAACTCATTTCGGCTAGTCGTATTTCGGGACCCGCTCTTATATGCCAGGCTCCTTTTACTCTTCTTATTCCAGGTCGGTTGCACGATGACTGTTCTCAATTATAGCTAACAGCAGTCACTATTATGTTTGGTTATAAAAGAAAAATCCGTCTTTTAGGTTTTCATATCCACCCTAATATAGCAAGGTCCAATCTTTGTATTTTTGAAGATGCACTCCTATATACAGAGTGAAATTATAGTCGTTTTGGAGTTTAATGGTTTCGGCTGCATATCGGTGATACTTTGCAAAATCACTTTAGCTTCACCTTATGATTTACAAATACAAGCTACGGTAATAAAAATAAATTCAATAAATGAAAATCATAAAAAGGTTTTTTTCATACGAACACGAAATTCCAAACATGGCATTTGGTTCGATCATTTTATTGAGAAATTTTATATTAGTTCTTGCATTTATTGCCATATCACAGATTTCCAAAATAGGTAACTTTTTGTTATTTATTTTCCTCGGAGCAAGACAGTGGCTGTGGCGGCCTAATAGATAACGGATAGGTTTCTATGTGCGAGAATGCGGATAATCGTAGGTTCAATATATAGTTCAGGATACAGTGAAGGCATATGCCGACACTTAATTCTGGATTTTTCCAGATCACGTACGTATTTAGGCACCACATACTCACCGGTGAAGGAACACATTTTGAAGGATATCATGTGTATGTGTGACGATCAGCTGCGCTACTGATCACGTCGTGCAAGATATACATATAAGCGCAAAGTGGATACAGCTAATAATGTATATCTGCTCATCGCGAAAAGGATATAGCGTAACAATTATTATTATTATTATAAAAAAGATCTTCAAGTTGCTTAAACTATAAGACATGCCTATCTATGATAACGAATTATAATTGTTGTTTCACAAGAATTCTCCTATTGGATTTTTTTTATATTGGCCCAATAAATTGACTACAAAGCATGTGGTGAATAGTCCAGTATACAACAGCAAGCCCCCAAAGAACGATAATCTATTAACAGTTGCCAAAGTCCTATCGTCTCACATGTTACACGAGCGATGATCTCTAGAAAAACAGAATTCTAAAAAACAAATTATATTGATTCATTTAGTATATTGGTCTAGGACAGTATTTTGGATAATTATGCTCTGGATTTTTACGCTTCTATTCAATTTAAGGATAATTTTAATAATACTGAATTATTATTCCAGAATCTGTAACAAATATTAACATAAATGACAAAAGTAAAGAATTTGTAAACATTATAAAAGAAGATTTGAGACGAAACAATGATGATTATTTAGAAAGCTTGACCAAAAATACTTCAAATTCTTATTTAGACAAAAAAGTGGTTGCCCCAAGCACAGTTTACACAACGCATAAAGAAATGTTGAATACTGATAATAATACGTCTAACGTAGAATCAAATTACAAAAATAATTCTTTAAATAATAAAAAACGACGTGCATTTGACGATTCTATAATTTTTTTTAGGAAAGATACTAAAAAATCATTGCCTAAAAGATTTACGAAAATAAGTAAGCCTTTGCCTTTAACCCAAGAATTGGACATTAATAGAATTACTAATAAACCTACTAAATTAGATACAAGTAATTTAGAAAAGGTTAAAGAGTTTTTAGATAAAAATAAAGGTTTGGTAAAAGATTTTATGAATAAAAAGAGACTAGAAACGGTAACGGAAGCGCTTAGAACCGCCAAAACTGGTAACGAAATAGGAGTACGCATGAAAGCACATGATATACTTGATGATCGTATGATACCTAATGGCGAGCAATTGGATATGGCTCCAGCAAAAGGGAGTATGATAAATAAAATGAGAATAAAGGCAAGTCTCATGAATCATGTTTATATTCAAAACAACTTTGCCAGTAAACAATATTATCATTGCAAATAACTCTCAGTGGAATTTCATGAAAAACCACACTCGTGTTAGTCTCATAGAATAGCTTTTCAAAAATTTATTTATTTTTTTATTTTATTTTTTATTTTGATCTTCGAACTTAAGATCTTAATCGCTCAGAATAAATAACTGTATGGTAGTTGGTTTTCGTGAATCATTTCGTTTGGAGATGCCATGAGAAATTTTAACCTTAGTTATTGTTCACCTTTTAATACTTTGATATCAGTAATAAATTCTCTATTCCGATCATCAAATATTAGGTCCTTACATATGAAATTGGCGTTTTGTATGGGAGGAACAAAAAGTCGAATATTTTTTAATATAATATATTTAATTAATCAAAGTATGAACCATTATTTTCTATGCACTTTTGCCATCTCATAGGTAGTTCATTGATCCCTTTACTAAAACCAGTCGGACGGGAATCAATAAAATCTTTGAAGGCGATTTGGACTGCCCCATCGGAGTTGAATTTTTTCCCTTGCAAGAAGTTATCCAAATTTCGAAAAAAATGGTAATCTGTTGGAGCAAGGTCCGGGGAGTACGGAGGATGTCTTAGACTTTCCAATTGAAGCTCTTCTAATTTAGTAGCCGTCTGTTGCGCAGTGTGTGGTCTAGCGTTGTCGTGAAGCAGCAGTGGCGTGGAGCGATTGACCAGCCTAGGTTGTTTAGCCGCTAGCTTTTTTATCATGGTTTGCAATTGCTGACAATAGACATCAGCCGTAATAGTCTGGGCAGATTTGAGAAAACTGTAATGAACAATACTGGCACTAGTCCACCAAACGCTTACAAGTAACTTTTTTGGGGTTAATTTTCGCTTGGGGCAGGATTTGGCTGGCTGGCCAGGAACCAACCATTGCGCTGAGCGCTTCCGATTATCGTAAAGAACCCATTTTTCATCACAGGTAATGATTCGGTTTAAAATACCTTCATTATTGTGCCGGTTTAGTAATGTAACGCAGCAGTCGACGCGCGTTTGCCGGTTTGCTTCAGTCAATTCGTGAGGTACCCACCTTTCAAGCTTTTTAATCTTCCCAATTTGCTTCAAGTGAATTAAAACAGTTTTATCACTAACATCGCAGCCTGCAGCTAACTCGGACGTGGTTTGCGATGGATCCGCTTCCACAATAGCCTTCAACTCTTCATTATCAACTTTAGTCTCAGGCCGTCCACGGGGCTTGTTCTGCAGGTCGAAATTTCCAGAACGAAAACGTTGGAACCAAAAACGAACTGTGTTTTCTTTTGCAACACGACCGCCATACACATCATTCACCCTTCGAGTTGTTTCCGCAGCACTAGTGCCACGGCGGAACTCGTACTCGTAAATAATACGATATTTTAAGTTTTCCATTTTGTAACATGAGTGACGCAAACAGAAAAAAAACAGAAGAAAAAAACAAATGAATGACGATCATCGAAGCACAAATACATGAGTCTATAGCTGTACAAATTTGAATTTGGAATTCCTTACCAAAGAGGAGAAATTTGTGATTAAAGTGGCCAGTACGAAAAACGCCAATTTCATATGTAAGGACCTAATATGATTCTGAACAATATGAAAAGCACAATTTACTTATAACTTCGATTGGAATCATCATCAATTGTCGTACCGTCCTATCCAAGTCAAATTCCACTTTAGTTTTATAAGGGCCGAACTTTAAAAAACATTTTTATTATTAAAAAACTTAATTTTGGCCGTAACTCAATTATCTCCAGGATTCAATCATAACCAATCGCATTTCGGGATCAGTCCATGTATGGTCAGCTCTTTTTCTTCTTCTTTGTGGTCGCCAGCAGCTTCAAGTGTTACATATTCTGGCTTCCATCAGACTGGAAACTTGTTAGCTTTTTTCAATATAAGTATGTCTAGTTTAATGCTAAAGTATTAAATTAGGCATTATCTGGCTTTAACAAGCTCTAACTTACCCCTAAGCTAGAGCTTGTTAGAGCCAGAACGAACTCACGATACTCGGTACTCGAACGATGTATAACAAGAGATTGTTGATCCGATCTTGTGAAATATTGGCCGATATGAGACGATTAACAAATTTTGAGATCTGCATGAGTCACATTTGATTTATAGTTGACCCGGAATAAATCACTCATAGCGATTAAAGACGGCAGTTAGTAACAACAATTCTGTATCACAAATACCTACTTGCCGCATCTAACTGCCTACGCGCACAGAGTTGATCGCTTACACTCTTCAAATTTTGAGATATATCGCCTGCAGGACAAATCTGAGGACCCATGTTCTACTGTCTATTATATCTGTTTTGTTCAATGCTTTCTTTTAAAGCTTTGTAATATTTTAGGGTCGTCTTTGTCAACGCAACGTCCTTATTCCAGAGGGTCCGAAGTATGATAGCAAAGGAAAAATGTACCTCGGTGCTTTCTCTCCCAAACCTGGCCAGGATTACGCAAGAACAGCTCAGCCAATGATTGTCCTACCCAGGTGTTGCAATTGTTGCAAGAAATCAGTTCTTGGATGTGAATGACATCAAATATTTTAAATCATGAGGAAATAAAATACACTTTTAATTCATGTTTATATTATAAACGAAGATTTCCTGAAAATTAAAATTTTATGTCAGATATATTTTTTTATTATAATATTATTTTTTACAGGTGGACGCTAGACCTCAATCACACTTGGTGGAAGGTGAAGATGAGTGCGACGATGGACTGCGTCAGCCCAATAAATGCCTATTACTCTTCTCTTAAAGGCTCCCAAGTCATAAGATCGCGGGAATGCGGGAAATGCTCGGTGGAAACTTATTCCACTCCATAGCCGTTCGTGTGATGAATGTAAAAACAAATCTTTTCGTGCATATATAAGGAAAGTCGCCACATACGGATGGTATCCGACACAGCGTCAAACGGTTTTATGAGAAAATGGGGCAGGTGGAATTAGAGATTTAGCTAGTTTAGGTCACACTCCATTGTGCAACTGGTAAAAGATTGCGAGACAGGCAACTTATCGTAGAGTCATTAGTAAATATTATTATGTATTCTACGATATTAGCGTTTATCCTACTTTGGAAATAGACATTAAAATCTAAGTTATCAATAAGCCGATACATAGTTACATCCGATCAGCGATAATAACAGTAAAAAAGTTTTTGGTATTGAAATAATCTTTAGAAATATAATATTACGTCGAAGTGTTTTGTCAATTACATATGTTTCATACCTTTCTAATATATGATAGTTATCTTTAATCGAATGATATATTGTCTAAATCCTGAGGTCGCCTATTAGAATCTTCTATTTGAGAACTATTACTACTATTTTTATTTACTATTTGATACTTTCACGTTTTGTATATATTACAAATACTTTAACTACTTTTAGACTTGTGAGCGAATACTCCATTGAGTCTGTAAACGTTTTGTTTTTCAAACTACAAAGCAGTTTGCGTACGCCCAAGGACACTATAGCGCATCAGACTCCAAGCGTCTACAGGATTGACTGTAACTGCGGATCTTTTTATATGGGCCAAACAAAGAGATGTATTTCAAAGCGAGTCAAAGAACACATAGCTAGAGTCAAGAACAAGCATGTGCATTGATCATAAGCCAAATATTGTGCATAAGCCAAAAGTTCGTAATAATATTTTGTGACATTCGATTAAACATAAAAGCTACATGGTATACATGTAAATAGTTTCTTACCATCGATCCCTTCTGAAAAATAAACAAAATCAGAAAATAGGATTTATAGGATAGGTAATAAGTAAAGTAATAAATAAATCCGTAGATGAACCAAAGTCACTGACAGCCCAGCGGATTAACAAATCGAAGTTATTGTAGGCAGGACACGAGTAGTAGGGCGAATGGTCAAATGGGCAGAAAAGATCTCCAGTTAAGACCATGGAATATTGGACGACTTATTACAAGGCAGACAGATGACCTGTTCCAGATCGCAGGACGACACTGGATGCAAGCCGCTTTCGACCAGTTGTTCTGGATAAAATTAGGGGAGAACTATTGTACAACAGTTGAAGTCCTATGGCTGATATATTGAATAAATAATAATAAATAGGATTTATAATGAAACTAATCTACGTTTTATAATAGAAGATAAAACACAGAGAAGTTAAGACAGAAATTAATTATGAGTAACTAAAACTGTTGAAATTACATATAACATATTGAAAACGAAGAAAAAGTTTATTTCAAATCTATTCTAATACTCATTATTTAGACTGTAAAAAAAACTTACTTGTGAAGGTTAAAATATGTCTTCATGCTATAGAAAAAACACAAAAAAGAATTAGATTTATTATTTAAAGGATATATATAGGATATATATAATAATTACAAATATTTAGAATTCATGGATTTTTCTTAAAATGAGTGTAGTGGGAATTCAACAAATATTTCTGTCAGCCGGCCTCTGTTTAGTGGCAGAAATTAGTTAAACTCGTTGATCACCATGAACTCTCACTGGTGGCTCCTAGTAGCTGTGTAGTACGGAGCGGTCACACCCTGGTAACCATGTCGGCTTGTGGACGAAACCTGGTTGAGAGGGCTTGCGCATTGTTCTATCGCGCAAGTGGTTGCGATGGCTCCCCGTTTAGTGCATAAGTCTTCCTACTTATTCATCATCTGTCGTGCAAATGGCAGCGTCGGCTATCGTAGATTCTGTCGAGGTAGCAAGGTATTGTGAAAGGCTTTAGGAGCTGATAAGTGTCAGTTATCAATTCCCATACATTGCATGCTGTCTCTCTCGATTTGTGTCGGTTCCCCGTCTCATTACTCGTAGATTAAGTAGGGTTTGAACGAGAGGATGTGTTTGTACAAGCGCTAGCATTCACACACCAAATACCATATACATATGTATACTGCCCAATTGACTATTTCCAAATTCATTATTACTTGATGTAATTTGGAAACGTCACCAAGGCCAAGATGAGGCAGGATATCATCATCATGTCTTAAAATAAAAATAAAAACTTCGTATATTAATACAACAGCAAAACCGAAATCTTATTTTAGGATACATAGTTAAATAGACCTAAAATTTAATCATATCGACTTGTGTAAGGAAAGTATTTGAATGTGACGATTTGTAATCTCATATCATTTCTTTTATCTGAATCTATTGAATAAGATATTTTGATATTCATTTATAGCAATTATTTCGCCGAAGCTGTTTTAGAGTTACAATCCAGATAAATGTATTTTGCATAAATTACTTAAGCTTTTTTAATTATTTAAATGCAAGCACTTGACCTCGATATCTACCTGTTGGATGTTAAAGATGAGGTCGACGCCAAACCACGTCTGTCTACAAAATTCCTTTTTGCTCTTCTTTTAACAGATCCCAAATCAATAGGTAGAAAAATGGTCTCTTTCATATTATGAATGAACAAGCAGATGTTTTAGTGCGGATATAGGCAATACCCAAAATATATGGGCGATATAGGTATACTGGTATATAATGGTTTTGTTGAGAAATAGTGAAATCAGAGAACGAATCTCTTGAGCACACTCGTTTTTACACATCTGGTAAAATTCTTCAAATACCACATTTACCAAAGCGTTCTTATTATTCTGACTCGACATAGTGTCAGACCGTACCAGATAGAAAGCACAGTGCCATTCGAAAACCACTTTCTTTCAAGAATCCTATAACATAAGATAAAGTGAACAGATTCGCGGTAAGACAATTCCACCATCCAACAACCCAACAAAGGTAAGAGTTAGAGAACTTCTTAGTTCTAGCTGAAATATAAATTACCGTAAAGCTATGGGTCCGTAACTCAGCGTGCGTGATTCTGTTACGAAAGGAAGAGTTTAAAGTGAGATTATAGAACCCTTCAGAACAGACACCATGACAGAAACGATAAAAAATGCTGAGGAAGGCAATGTCACATCGCAACTGAAGAGACTTAAGGTGTTTAGAAACATCCGGATCATTCACAACGTGGACAGTTCAACGCAGTTGTCTATCCAGAATATCAAAAATATACTATACGGAACCATCTCAAAGATGCAAGCGATTCCGTGCATAACCTAAATTGTTTATGAAATAGCGTAATATACTTACTTACATTCCTGGATACTGCTCGTTAAGAACCATCCAATTACGTCGTCCATGGATTGGACCAAACCAGTTCAAGTTCTTCTTCTTCTTTAGTTTATGGTACAATTTTTCCAGTTTTACAGGAGGAACGTAAAATCCATCCACAGTACTTTCAGTTGAACTGTCGCCTTCACAGAAACAAAAGCAACCTGGACTATCTCTTGCACTTTTAACCCATAAATTATCTCTTTTAGCTTCATGATTATATTCAAAGTCTTTATTTTCTTTCATATTTTCATTAAATTCACGTGCGGCGTTTGCTTCGTTGTAGCTAGTAACTATTTTTTTACAGTAGTATAATGATGAATCTTGCGTAGCATCGAGAGATAAAATTTTACCGTTATCTCTATATGATAATAAATGCATACATGTGTTTATAAGATCTAAAGGGATAGATGTGATTTCGTCATAATTTTCTTTATCCCTTATTGAGTCATAAAGTTGTTTTGTGTCAAAATTGTAAATTTTCTTGTTGGCTGAACTCAAATCTTTTTTAAAAACTTTACTTTTATTCTCATCGTCACCATAAAGTGATCGATCATCAATCATTGATTGTAGTTTAGGAATTTGGATCCTTTCATCTAATCCGTCATATGTACTGATTAATTCTTTATGATTGTCTCTGAATTGATTTGGATCGAAGGTAGGGTACTTTTTTAGCAATGAAGGGAGCTTAAATTGAACATTGGATATGGGTTTTTCCTGGAACAGTCGTATCAGTGAGTTAGTTGAGCATCGATGACTGTCTATATCTTGGAGGTTGTATAACGATTGCCAGAGTTGGGTCGTGACCACAGTACATGAGTACAAAGGCCGTCATAGTGGCTCCCATCAGCCAAACGCGTTACGGGATCTTAACAATCCATAAAAATGTGATTCAGATCTTGGACCGACACAAGACATTTCAACCAAGTTCTTTCGAATTTAGCACTTAAATGCTTGACATCCTCTGTACCTTTCGAGAGGATGGCTTCTGCCGTTAATCTAGCGTTTCCCAATAGTAGAAACCGGCTAACAGTGAAACATGTAAAGAACAGTTTTTCTATTTTCGCCACCGAGCAAATACTAGTTTGCTTGATATAATATTAGATCCTTACATATGAAATTGGCGTTTTGTATGGGAGGAACAAAAAGTCGAATATTTTTTAATATAATATATTTAATTAATCAAAGTATGAACCATTATTTTCTATGCACTTTTGCCATCTCATAGGTAGTTCATTGATCCCTTTACTAAAAAAACCAGTCGGACGGGAATCAATAAAATCTTTGAAGGCGATTTGGACTGCCCCATCGGAGTTGAATTTTTTCCCTTGCAAGAAGTTATCCAAATTTCGAAAAAAATGGTAATCTGTTGGAGCAAGGTCCGGGGAGTACGGAGGATGTCTTAGACTTTCCAATTGAAGCTCTTCTAATTTAGTAGCCGTCTGTTGCGCAGTGTGTGGTCTAGCGTTGTCGTGAAGCAGCAGTGGCGTGGAGCGATTGACCAGCCTAAGTTGTTTAGCCGCTAGCTTTTCCATCATGGTTTGCAATTGCTGACAATAGACATCAGCCGTAATAGTCTGGCCAGATTTGAGAAAACTGTAATGAACAATACCGGCACTAGTCCACCAAACGCTTACAAGTAACTTTTTTGGGGTTAATTTTCGCTTGGGGCAGGATTTGGCTGGCTGGCCAGGATCCAACCATTGCGCTGAGCGCTTCCGATTATCGTAAAGAACCCATTTTTCATCACAGGTAATGATTCGGTTTAAAATACCTTTATTATTGTGCCGGTTTAGTAATGTAACGCAGCAGTCGACGCCCGTTTGCCGGTTTGCTTCAGTCAATTCGTGAGGTACCCACCTTTCAAGCTTTTTAATCTTCCCAATTTGCTTCAAGTGAATTAAAACAGTTTTATCACTAACATCGCAGCCTGCAGCTAACTCGGACGTGGTTTGCGATGGATCCGCTTCCACAATAGCCTTCAACTCTTCATTATCAACTTGAGTCTCAGGCCGTCCACGGGGCTTGTTCTGCAGGTCGAAATTTCCAGAACGAAAACGTTGGAACCAAAAACGAACTGTGTTTTCTTTTGCAACACGACCGCCATACACATCATTCACCCTTCAAGTTGTTTCCGCAGCACTAGTGCCACGGCGGAACTCGTACTCGTAAATAATGCGATATTTTAAGTTTTCCATTTTGTAAAATGAGTGACGCAAACAGAAAGAAACAGAAGAAAAAAACAAATGAATGACGATCATCGAAGCACAAATACATGAGTCTATAGCTGTACAAATTTGAATTTGGAATTCCTTACCAAAGAGGAGAAATTTGTGATTAAAGTGGCCAGTACGAAAAACGCCAATTTCATATGTAAGGACCTAATATATAGCTCTTAAAAATATTAGTTAGAAGATATCTTTTCAGTTTTTAATATTTTTGTAATTTTGCTTATTAAAAACGAATAGTTATAAAAATATCTTCGTTTTTATACATATATCGATTATTTAATCCTCGACATATCAAAGACGTTATTGATACTTTCATAAATATCGATACATGTATTGATTTTTTTTCACATCCGACATCCCTACCTACTAACACCTCAGCGCGCGAATTCACCTACATTTGTTGTCTTTCCATATAAATACATTCGGAGCAGTATATCACGATCTGCATGCAGCTGCTGTTGGGTCGCGACTCCCGAACGGTGGCAGCCAGAATTCAATTCATATCTTTAAAGACACGTGCTATCTTTCGTTCTCTAGAATATTCTTATCGGAGTTGTAATAGGCTGATAGGCCAAATATTTCTCCAGGTCTAAGGCTAAAATTTATAGACGTAACTTTAAGTTTCCCTAGTCTTTATAAAAACAATACAATTTATATTACTCAATGAATGTCAAAGGATTTAGTAAGTTGCCGATTTTGTCAACATGGACTTGGCTTTGTGAATACTATGGCTATACTATATTATATAGTCCGTTTTTTGTCACAACGAATTTATTTTTTAAGGACTTTGCTATGCAAATCCGGAATGGTGTCTATAAATCTCAGCCTAAAACTTAGGGTTCTTCTAGAAGGCTGTGAATAACGTCCTTTTAAGCTGACAGTGCTTCCTATATACTTGTTACATATGTCCTCTGATGACGGTAACTAGTTTCCATCAAGTGGGCTATCAGGCAATTTAACGATGAATATAAAAAAAGTCTTACCAATGCGTCCAAGGTTTTATATTGATTTACTCCGGAAGTAATACAATGATGCAGACGGAACTGTCAAGTGCAAAAAGAACCAGCAGTAGGTATTAATAATTTGGAAGTGATAGGGCAAAAGGAGAAGGAAACCAAAAGAAGGATTAATTTGACTTGGACAACTTTTGGGAAATTTTACCCTCTCCCTTCCATAAAAGAGTCACGCACGCGGGTTTACGGAGTCAAGGCTATACAGTAACTCGTATCTCAGCTAGGACAAAGAAGTTCTCTAAGTGTTGCTCTAAGTTTTTCTTTATTGTTGATAATCGTAGTAGTCTTTCGGACTGCAGCCATGCTTACCAACAGGTGTGGTGTGGTAAGGTTAAAAAACATATGACGTGGAGTATTTTCGTCATCCATTTCACATGCTGAAAAACAAAAGTTTTCTACCAATGTGTCCTATCAATTATGGCGTACGGAGCTGAGACGTGCACACTATCAGTTGGGCTAGTCCACCAGTTTATGACCTCTTTCTGTAGGATATAACCCAAAATGAGGTTATATGCAGCCATAGATGGACAAAATGTAATCAGATAATTAAAAATTATTACGATTACTTTTTATGTTTTTTACCATTTATATGACTGCATTTTGCTTATCTATCTTTTAAACACTACAGAATCCTAGATTGTATACACATTTATTATTTCTTAATCCTTTGCACTATAGTGGCGCTGATACGGCGCCCGGCCGAATTCGATGCAGCGCAACGAGATTTGTAATAAAGTTTGTTATTTTCAACATATAAATGTATAAACTGGTGAAATTTTGTTATTTGTATACGTTTGTTTATTTATAAATGTTTTGAAGTACCTATTTGTAAAGTGTTTCCCGAATTGGGCCGAAGCCGTCTCGAGTTGCTGGTTAACGCAAGCGAAAAAGGCCTCGAGTGCAAAGGTAATATTTTAAATGGATTTAATTATAATTACAGAGCAAGAAAATTAAAATTAGGACTACATTTTGTAATCGTTCATCATTAATCAGATTACAATTTGCTCATCTCTGTTAATGCAGCCGCGAATTTCCCCAAGTTAAAAAAAAGGTGTTATTGTACTTACTAATAAAATGCTCAGAATCACTATCATTGTGGTTTCAACAGAATTCAATTATTTGTCAATAAATTTTCTCTATTTATAGTGATGTCGTATCTAATTATCTTTCGATTTTCTTAGCAATATACCATGACAAAAGCGTTAATTAAATTTAAATTGATTATATACATGTATCTGTTGATGGCTAAGCTCAAAATAAAATTATATTATTTATATCAACACATATTACAGTATTTTTAATTTTAAATATAGCTATATATATTATTCTAGCTATGTAAAGCCACCAAGCCTTATGGTGCACGGTGCAGTGCAAAGAAACGATTATGACTTCCAGCAAAGAAAGCCTCATAAATAGTCGCAGCGATCATCCCTGCTTGCATAAATATCTCTTCATGCTTCGTTTAAGGATCCAATATTATAGTAGGGTGGGAACACGCTCGCCGGAAGACTATTCCACAGCTCAGACGACTCGGCAAAAGTAAGAATTAGAAATATATTAATCCTAGCTAGCATATGAGTTACCCCGCGTGTTTATTTGTTTCGAAGGGAGAGGGTGAAAGGTTAAATAACTCTTTAGAACACTCGGCGTGATACAAAGGGGTGAAAGGGTGCTTTGGGAGTCGAAGTTGCTCGCGTCCGTAGGCTTTACTCTAGTCTCCCTACACGTGACTCCTGGGTGGTGCTAAACGAGCAGTAGCGAGGTGACAGGGCGTTGGTGTCCGTCTGGATCGCGACTACAGTACATGGGTGTAAAGCCCGTCATAGTGACCAATTTCGGCTTATCGCGTTTCGGGGTCAGCTTGTGTGTAGCCAGTAGCTCATATACCTAGAGACCTTCAGTCGTGGTATATGTGGGCCGACATGACGTTGTAGACTATCAATGGATTTTCATCCTTTGATAGTCGCTTTCGTTTTTGGACTACACTGTACTTACCATCAGGTACTCTGTAGTCACTATATCGAGCCAGTGTAAAAAAAAAAAGAATATGGGTGGGAAATTATTATAATAAAGACAAGTATATACCTATCTAATTAATAATTTTATTTGGTATATGAAAGATTCAAATTCAACAACTGCCAGCGCTGTTTTATACACCTATTCGTATTTTAAGGGAATTACCCTATAAGGTACCCTTATTCTTACCTCTACCCTAAACTAAATACAGCTTAGAATATCCACTAATAATATATCAATGTATCGACTCTAGAAAGCATAAATGCTATACCAACCATATATATAACCATGGATATGTGAATTTTATACCAGAGCAAAAAAACTTGAAATTAAAAAAAACATGACTTATAAACTTAGATTATATAGATAGAGTCCGCTCATACATCGGACATAAAATTTCCGCCCCAAAATTAACACGTGACATGACTAGTGATGAAAATGCCCGGGAATTTTCCCAAAGTGCCCAAAAACTTCCTTGGGAATATTCCCGGGAATTTACGAAATGTTCTCGGAAGTTTTGGGCACTTTGGGAAAATTCCCGGGCATTTTCATCACTAGACATGACCTACTAGATGCATTGTGGCAGGTGGCGCCACCAGATATAGAGTTGCCACATTCACCCTAAATACCCTTAAAATTAATTATATATTCCAATACGGAATAATGCTAAATTTCTGTCATATATACTATTTTTTCACTCGGCTTGTCTTGAATTAAAAACCATTTATATAATTAATATACATAAAAGAATTATAAACAGTTCTATGGTACATGATGATTTTAATAATTTTCCATAATATTGAATCAATACTTAGCATGAGGTACAACCAAGGCACCACCCAAGGACTATCTATATATCATATAGATGTCACGATGTAGGTATAGTGTTATTCCGAACAACCTTGTAACTATTTAAGTATTATTTCAAGAAATATATCCATTAATTAATAATTTATTCAATAAATTGGACTTTATGCAAAAAATAAATATAATTAACAATGATTAAACAGTGATGCTAAAAAATGTTGTAAATGAAAACTATAGTATACTGTACTAATATAATGCCTAAGAGCAATTTATATAATTAGTAAATATTTTTAATTTTTTTATTAGTATCAACTATGGACCCTGTTGGGCATGGTATTTATGTAGGCAAGAAGGCTTCAATATATAAATAATAATTCGAAGGCCTAGGCTGATGTAATTAACGAAATGTGCAACGTAATTTCACGTTCGGTTAATATTGGTATGAAGATCGTTGCAGACACTGGAAAACACATATAATACTTTCATTCCCGAAATATTTTTTAAAGAAGTAAAAAGATGGTTGGGAAGAAAAGAAAGGCAACCATACATGTTGCCTGTTCGATGATCGTGAAAGCGAGTTCGCATGGTAGAAAAAAAATAGGTTATTCGAAGTACTAATTTTACGTCGATAAAGTCATGGGCAAAAACTAGTATTGTATATAGGTGACGTACTCATGCATATTAAGAAGTATACAACTTTTCAACTCTTAGAACAAAAATGGCAATTCTTAGGAGAATACGTGTAAGTAAAATTGTTACAGATAATTGCATAATCTACAACTTTGACATACATATTTTTATTTAGTTTTGTTGAAACATGTAAAAACCCATATTTGTGAACTTAAATAACTTTTTTGTTGATATGGGATCAATGGGAATGGTGTTCCCAACATTCGTACCAGTTTTTAACTCTATACGATAATCATAACCATGTATTTTGACCGGGCCAATAGCAATTAGCCCAAAATAAAAATACCAAAAAGTTTACACAAATAGTAGATATATTTTTCATCAACGTAGTGATTAATAACAACTATATCGTACTTGATGCCAGCTAAAGACAATAAAAATTAATATTTTCGTGTTAAAGCACAGGTTAGATAAGTCCCTAAAATTGGGGAGTTTTAAAAAATAAAAAACTGGCAACATTAGCAGTTAAAAATTATTGTTATATGATTTAAAATTATATTGACGTTTTTTTCAAAGAAATGCAAATATATTCCACTGTTTACCTATGAAAGGAAATTTTACTATTGCTTCCGAATTATCACTGAAAATTTCTGCACAATTTGACAGCACACCACGCCATAATAAAAAAATATAACAGAGCACAACACTGCACCGTTTCCAAGTGACAACTGTCGTCCATGAGAAGTGTGTCATGTAGTAAGTAATTCATGCAATTCACTTAAACTGTTTTGTGCGGTTAGTACTACTAGGTTGCTCATAAACTGTTACACCTATAAGCAGGCCCCAATATAGCGCATAGGTCAACCGGGGCCCACGTTCCAGATACCAAGATTCAGAGGGTGGCAGACGAGCACATCACTTGGCGTATCTACTGAATAATCTTAGATTATATGAATAATATATTTAAAAAGTAAACTAACCCCTCTATAAAAATTGGCTAAGAAGTATGTAAGTACTTTAGTGAAAGTACAAGGAATCCTAAGTCCTAAGTATGACTTAAACTTATTTGCAACTCGCTTGAAAAGTTCTTTGCAACGATAATACATACGCAATATTAAAAGTGAAAAAAAAATGCTCCATTTGCATTCGTATTAGCAATTGTCATTCTCTTTCTCGCAATGTTTCGCCTACGTTAGCAAAATGACTGAGTATGCCTATCGAGACAGGAAAAAATAATTGCAAATTCGTGAGAGAGAAAAAGATCCATAGAATTTTCTTTTGTTTTATTCGCCCCTCTGTGGGAAAGGCAAAAACTTTCACGCCATACAGCCATATCTTTCCAGGTTTTATTAAATTTCTGTTGTCTTCCCACCACATTCCAGTACTTTTGTCGTAGTTTTAGTTACATTTTCATCTTCATTTCCTGTTTGTTACACCATTTCTACACGTTTGCACACAATATAAACGTCGAGGAAAACTATATAGATTGGCGACTTAAGGGACGCATCACTTTGATAGCGTCTCGTCAAAAAGCCCTTGATTCCGCATTGCACACGGTTATCCGATCATTCCATTGCTGCCCAAGCCCACAACACAAGCTCAGACAACAATTGAACACCTAGTCGATCGCCATAATAAGAAAACAACAATTATTCAGCGAGAATGCAACAAAAGATGCAACAACTCCGGCTTGAAGCTTTACCGCCAATCCCCGACCATAAGCTTATTTGTAGTCTATTCTTTATTCTCTTGTGCACTGTATAAACTCTATTCTCTACAAAAAAATATGGCGTCGTAAAAACAATATGGCTACCAGATGGATTTTTTTATAGATTTGATAGTGATTAAATTCAGTTTAGTCTAGTGTTAATATTAGTGAATGTTAGAGACAGTAACGTTTAATTAATAATTTATTGTTTTTCTTAAAGATTTTTATGACTAACAGTTGTTTGACATTGAGTACGCATCCTTGATGTGTATATTTTTACAGTTTGGTCGGTTCCGGATAAATTATTTTTAAGTGGTTGCTGTTAAAATGTCGTTTCCACCTAGGCCTCCACTGGTGCCGTATGGGATTGCCCCAGGTGTTGTTACAATGTCGATGCCCACACATGTAAGTTAAAATCTAACCTAAGCTATTAAAACCGTTGTTGAGTTTCGACAACCTGTTTAAAATTTTATTGCAATAAATGATAAATTTTCGCTCTGGTGTTGTTATATTTCGTAGATAATTAACATAAAATAATATTTTCGTTAATTAATACCTTTATAACAAAAATGTAATATTCTGACAAGTGGTTTGTGAATTATAAACTATTATGTTCCATTCGATTTTGAATACAATGATGTAAAATCAATTATCCGGCTCTCATTATCTCTGTTACCCTTGTAAAATGCTATAAATAAAGTTAATAAACAATATTTATGATGCCAAACAGTTAATATTTATGCATTTCTGATTATTGGTCAAGCTATTGCTGTAACTATGCCTTGTTCATTTTACGAAGTCCCTTATGACGGTTTTTCGAACGTAAATTACCACGTTTCACATAAATAGTGAAAATATATATTTCACTAATGAGGTACTCGAACACAACAAAAAAGAAATAAATTGAAATTAAAATGACAAGTAATAGTTTCATAAATAAAACAGACTTGTTTTTTGGATTAAAATTGTTTCTAAATAACTAAAACAATAAATTAATATTAACTGCCATACCACAGCTACATTCTATTGCTCATTTTTTACTTTTAATCATATGATGTGGCTAGAATCTGCTAAAATTGTTTTATTTAACTAAGTGTAAAATAGAAGCATGCTATAGGTTTTTCAAATTATGATTATCTGTTATTGCATTTATTGTTTTTTATACCTTTAATTAAATACATTTTGGGAATTTAAAACTAAAATCAAGTACTCACAATTGCAATATATATATATATATAAATTAACTTAAATATTCAAACTAAAGTTATAAATAGATGTATATTTCTTTTAAACATCTATTCACTTTAAAAATATATTCTCTGATTCGATATATGTATACTTTTGTATCAGATCCCTTTCTTGTGAGTTCATCTGCACTGCGCATCAATCCATTCGAGGGCTGTATTACAGCCTCAGTTTTCATGCTTTTGGCCATACCTTGAGTTTGATATGACTGAGCTAAAGGGAGATGCTATGTGAATTAATTAATTTTTAGGTAATGGTTGGTGCTTATGGCACGACCAGTGCAGGAGGGCGCGGTGCCCTCCTGCCAGCCCCAGGCGTACCACCAACCCCAGCTAAGACAGTGATTGCACGAGGGCCGACACGGAATACTGCTAATGGAGCCAAGGAGGTCGAAGGGCCCCCAGTTACCGTTTTCATTGGTGAGGTTTTCAAATAATTTACCATCTTTATACCACAGTAATATTCAATTATACAGAAGAGTTGGTGCGTAGGATGCGTGGTGGAGCTGCAGTGTTGTTACACCACAGAGAAATAGCTCAGAGCAGTCTGTTGTTAAAATTTATAAGACTACTGAGCCTTCGAGCCATACAGACATAAGTCGGAACTCATGCACCCCTCTGCCTTGTCTCACAAAGCACAAGTAGCAGCGAAGGACAGTCTACATTGCGAATGATCCTGACGTGACTTAGCATCTTGAACCGCACCAGTTGTGCAGAGATATCGTCTCACTTAGCGTTTTCTAATGTCTGTGTCATGGCGAGTATTCTGAAGAGTTCTTTAACCTCATTCCATCCTCTCCTTTCCTTAATAGAACTACTCGTGCGGGTTTAGGCTGGTTTTCGTGTCAATTTGTATGTAGTTGTATGTAGCGTTTTTGAGTCACGCCGACCATCAGCGTGACAGGAAAGCCAGCCTTACAGAGTCACAGCTATATGGCAACACATCCCGGCGAGAACTAAGGACCTCTCTAACTCATACATTTGCTTTGTGGTTTGGGTGTGAATTTTTCTTCCTATGATATGTGGTCCTTTAAGGTTAGCGTGAAGAGATATTTGTATAGGCCAAAATTATTGCTGCCACTACCAATGAGCCTTTCTTAACTGTTAGTTGTGGTGTATGCACTGTGCCAAGCCAGGATAAAAAAGACACAAAACTTGATTTTCAGGTAACATATCATCCAGAGCTCCTGATGCTATGATACGTGGTCTACTGGGCGCCTGCGGCCCGGTGCTCAGCTGGAAGCGTGTGTCCACCTTTGGTTTCTGCGAATTCGCTGGTCCTGAGGCAGCTCTGCGTTGTGTTAGACTCCTCAACGACAAACAGCTTGCAGACAAGAGCCTTCTCGCTCGGACTGATGGGAAGATGCAGGCTCTAGTCGATAGTTATAAAAGTAAGTCTTTCTTTAGTTACCAAAGGCTCAAATATGAGTTTTTAAGATACTGACATTTTAATTCTTTTGAGGGGCTGATAGTGCAATCAGTACTGACCTGATGCTGAAGGTCTTGGTATCGAATCCTAGTACAGGTATCGTGATGAACAGATGTATATCTTTATCTAATACCAACAGTACAAGCACAATCTTAGTTTTCGGCTAGGTCACTGTCTTATTGTCTGTAAATGTTATGAATTGTTTTGATGGTCTTTGCGCTCATGCGCTCCCAAAGAACTGTACTAACTCAATTGGCTTAATAGTCAAGTATAAGTTTTAAATACTTTATTTTAGCTGAACAGAGGTCACGCTTGGGTCAAGAAGAGGGTGGGGCAGATGCAGGTGCTGAGGGTGGGTACTTGGACGCGAGGCAGAGAGCGTTGGACGAAAGCGCCTCGCGGAAACTGGATCAAATCATGAAAGATTACCAGGAAGAAATAAACAACTATGAAACTATACAGAAAGGTATTATGAGTTCAATTATGGCCTATAAATTAACTTCTTAATTAATTAAGTTCAAACTAGGGATGTAACGGAGGCAGTTTTATCGGAACCGAAGTCGGAGACGGAGTTTTTAAATTTGATTTATCGGAGTCCGAGGCAATGTCAGTCACAAGTGACGGCAGAAGAAAGTAGTTTTATTAAGTGACAAATAAAAATATTATTCAGTGAACCTTTTTAATTAGAGAGTAATACATTTACACCTACACAGCCAATGAAAATAAAAATTGTGTATATTCTTATTAATATTTTCCTATCAACAGTGAACAAATTAAATCAAATTTGCTCCAGAGTTGTTTTTGTGTTAATTTCTATTTTATTTCATTTAATGTAAATATAAAATAAAAAAACCTTTTAGTAATAAATTTAAATGTATATTTACTTTTAAATTTAATAACTTTAATAATATATTTTAATCTAAATTTTTAAATATTTCTTCTTCAATTTTAGTAGCATTGATTGTTTGATTAATTGATACTATGTTTCGACAGCATATAAAATGAAATCAAATGAATTGACTACAACAGTGGTGGTGACATCCGATTAATAGTTCCGATCAAAAAGTTTCGGGACCGAAGGTGTAATAACAATCGGAGGTTCCGACTTATCGGAGTCGGAGTCGAAGCTCCGTAACATCCCTGGTTCAAACATTCAAAATATAAATCCAAACAATCTCAATATAACACTGTGTAAGTTTGTAAACACTGTTCATACACTCATGGTGTATATGCTCATACACTCATGGTGTACAGGTCCAAAAACTTAGTGTATAATTCCACACACTCACAGTATAAGTGCAAACACCCAGTGTGTAAGTCCACACACAATATGAATGCAAACTCTCATTGAATGAGTCCACACATTTATATAATGTGTGAAACCACTTAGCTGAGTCCACACACTCACATTATAAGTGCAAACACTTAAGCCGGCTTGCGCCATCGCATTAAAAGGAGTTTCAAACCCGATTTAGGATTAAACTGCATATTTCGTCTTGCACTACTACAGTTTTGTACTAATTCCAGATTTAACATCTGTCATATTTAAATCGCCATGGAGGTCGATTTAAATCACTAAACTTGTTTACGCAGAAGTAAATATCAATATAATATTGAAATAAAGGAGTTCTATGTGTGTTTTTGTTAGCTATAACAAATATATT